>OY979699.1:4937637-6244647 GCA_963855945.1 Thereva nobilitata
TCAGGACCTCCATAGCCTGGACTTGCACCAACGGCCATTGGTGTTTGGGGATCTTCCCATTATCGTCATTCTCGTCCAAGACGCCGATTATCTTGCGATCCTTCGCTACTTCTGCGAAGAATATCGGTTCGGTTCCGTGCGTCTTGGACTTTTTTGGAACTGGTCTGTGGGTGCTTGGTTCCTACACAGATCTTTGGCGTTTTGTGGCTGGTGCACCTCTTAACCGCGAAATTTGGGAAGACTTGCTTTGGCCTCCTTCGACACTTGGTCTTCCGTGATCGGGTTGGTGACCAAGCGGCGAAGGATACTGCTGGCCAGGCGGACTTATTGATGACCTGCCTTTGTCGGGTCAGGTCTTTCTAGATTCTTGGCCCTTCCGCAGATCATTCGCTCCCCTGATCCCCTCGCAGCGGCCGTGCCCGCAGGAGGAGCAGGTTTGCTAGTGGACGCTTGAGGGCCTTTTCTCGAGGGGTGGAGATTGTGGCTCCTCTTGATTTAGGTTGGTTCGGGGTGCTGCAGCCGGGATTTGTGGTCCCTTCCGGTTTTCGTTGAGGGGAACCGGACCTCTTTTTGGTATTGTTATTGGATTTTTACATGATATATTCTCACGAGTAGCGGAGAAACAGTACCCGGGTAAGGCTATTTAGAACCGGAGATCGCCAGGTATCCGGAGCCCGTTCACGACTGAGCTATTTTTTAATCTGGGTCTCCAGCCAAACTGATCATCGGCACGGTTCGCATAACACCTTGATCCGACCCAGGGGATTAGGGGTTAGGGATGGGCAGCAGGGATTGACAGGGATTGAAAGCAGGGAGAGAAACACAAGGTTGGGAGGACGGCTGTCTGCTATCTTCAAGAACGAATTGCCCAGAGTGAACCAGCGTGATTGACTTGTCACGCATACGTGGAGGTCGTCGCCATTCCCAGCGGGAAATAGAAGCATTCACTGATGCATGAAGAAGCTATCCTTGTGCATCTTAGAAGTGCTTCCCTTCCGTATCCCTATACATATCTTTTTTACAATTGCATGTCATTAGCAAGAAGCAGTTTGTTCGATTTTCTTCTAATTAGCTTCCTGGGAAGCTATTTTGAAGTTTTAAGTTTTGCAAGCAGAGATCCAGAGAATCTCTCAAAACAGAACATTTCCCAGCGGGAAATGGAATCATACCAAGAAACATGCCGGTAGCCTTTTTTGGAAGGCGAGAATTCCTTCCTTTTAGCATTCCGCTCCATATCTTTTTTGTGTAGGCATGTCATTAAAAGGAATGAGTCGAAAAGCTCTAAAAGCTCATTCACCTTCCCCACGCATTCCCGGTAAGGTGTTTGGGATACGTTTTCTTTTATTTCTTCCAAGGAAGTACAATTGCTTACACCTTCTAAATATATTGAGATCCTTGGAAGCTTGCTTTAATCCTTTTATAATAATCTTTTAGATACACATTTGTATACACAATTTAATGGTAAATTGTGTTAACTGAATTAAAACTGTACATGAATTACATATTTGTCCCTTCCATCCTACTTTTGTGGAACTACGAATACGAACTCCTTCCTAAAAGCTTCTTGAGGAAGGCCTTCAAACTTTTCCCGCTGGGTTACTAACAAAGCTGAGAATGACTTATTTGTAGCCATATGCACAGGGAAATCTTCCAAAATGCTTCTGAAGCGCGACCAGGAAGTACTTCCAATTTAATTCCAGAGGAAGCTGCTTCCACTTTTCCTGCTGGCTTACACCCCAAAACAATACATAGAACACCTAAACACTAAAATGCAACCTTAACAACATCGCGACTATTGCTTTTGGTTTTATTAATAAATTTATTTAAAAAAAAAATTACAGTCAAAGCTGATTTGCTGCGCGAGAAAACATTTGGTTTTTATTTGTAGAGTATGGTCCAAATTTTGTAATATGACATATCCCAAAAAAAAATAAGTAATTGAAATCTTTAAGGTCTTTTACGTTTAGTCACAATGAAAATAAAAACCAATCCGATTTCTTCATTGTATTTTATTAATCGAATCATACTTAACCAGAAATTTCTCTTTTTCCATCTAAAAAAAAAATACCATTGTTACAGTTGAAAAATTCGCGGAATTCCATAATGTTGTCCCCCCATTGGTGATATATTAAAAAAAATAATAAACCGCCACCATCAAGTAGCAACAGTAAAACAGCAACAACATCTCCGCTGCCACAAATAATAATAATAAATGAGGAAAGCAAAGAAATACAAAAAAAAGTAATTTTAAATGAAAAAAAATAATCCAGGAAGAAGAAAAATCAAGAAAAAGATGAAGATGATATATACATACATATATATATATACACAAACCAAAACATAGCACCACCAGGTCGCAACAACAAAAACACTAAAAATTACCTGGAAGAAAACGGAATATTTCACATATTGTAACGCTCGGCTGTCCAACCGTATCGAAAATACCGAATCGAAAAAGTAGGTAGAATTGTGTTGAGAGAGTATAGTGTGCTTGCTATGTTGTCTTAGCAGCATATAGAGGAGAAACTACTTGGCTAAACAAAAAAAAAAAGAGTTGTAAAAATGAAATTAATTTACAGCTTCATACACACTAATAAAATTCGCGCGCTTGTAATAATATTATTACAAAGAGGTGAATTCCAACAAAAAAAAACAAAAGGAGCTAAAACCTTCAAAATAGCAAAACCATAATTTTAGTGATTTTTTCACTCTTCATAGCTACTATACTTATGCCACCCTCTCTGCTTTCTCGTGTGCACCCCCACCACCACACCAGTGAATTAATCAACAAAACGTGATCATCTTAAAGAAATATATATGTCCCCTCCTCCCCACACCTTTGGTAATATTTCTGGCCACCCTGTGCTGAAAGTCGAGTCGTGTCACGTGACAAGTCGTTTTTTAGTTTGACAAAAAATGACGTTTCAATCGAATTACGACTTTCACAGTACAGCGGCCTAAATTAAACTTAGCACTTTCCCTCTCTTGCCCCACACCCTGTGTGCTTCGTAATTCGACTGAAACGTAATTTTATGTCAACACTCAAACGCGACTTATCATGTGACACGCTTCGACTTTCAACACAGCGGGCCTCTGCTCTAATTCTTCAGTCGAGTCTACACTCATAAAAGGTACCATCCATCCAATGGCGCTACAGCCCTAATCGAGCCTTCGCCTCCTCTAGGGCATTTCTCTACGTTTGACGGTCCCTTGCAGCATGTCTCCAGTTCCGGATGTTGAGCATTGCCTCTGCGTCACCCGTCACAGAGTCTAGCCATCTCCTCCTGGGTCGACCTACTGGTCTATTTCCTGAAATTTCTGATATCATAAGGGATGCGATTGTCCTCCATCCTGACTACGTGACCGGCCAGTCTTAGTCTGTTAATAAAAATTAAAAATTAATAGTTGAGAGTTCTAGGTCGTCAAAAATTTCATACATCTCGCTGTTGTACCTCCTTCGCCATATTCCATCCTCTCTCGTTGGGCCTATTATGCACCTGAGGACTTTTCCCTCAAACCTGTTGACTCGTTCCTCTATGTCCTGGGTCCAAGGGCGGCGGAGCGTAGTCATTGTGGGTGGGGAGCACGTGAACAGATGACCGTTAAAATGTGAAAAGTCCAATTTATTTACCTGTTGAGTTATATGGTTTTAACTTCTTTGGTTATGGGGTTATGCCCGATTATCATTTTGGGCGGAGGGTGCAGATAAGGAATGCCCCATTTGGCCGCCCCCTTGAGGAAAATCATTGCTACCCGATCCCGAGAGCAAAAAAAGGCCGAAAAATTTAAGAATTTCGGCGTGGATTTATTAGTAATAATTGCGCTGATGTCGAAAACTTTATATTTTAAAACGCGAGTGTCGTTTTACCAATGTGGTCCCCCAACCAAGTACTAATCACGTCCAATGCTGCTTGACCTCTGTCGTTTTAGCAGTGTGGTCCCCCAACCAAGTACTAATCACGTCCAATGCTGCTTGACCTCTGTAATCGAACCAGAATCAGTTTATTGAGTAGGCCGAATGACACCCATAACGGTCACTGACATGACTGAAATATGAAACAATGCAACAACAAAAACTAAAGCTTTGTATGATAAAACTAAAGCTTAAGGGTATTACTTTAAAGCCTTTTAAAAAGCTTTCAGAATGCGTAAGGCAGATGTTGGGATTGCCCCATTTCATTTGTAATGAGCTTTGCCTCATAGTGCCTTTATGAGAAATTGATAAGGCATACCTCAGTATCTCTTTTTTTGTGTGTGGTGTTCATGCGGAAACTAAGGGGAAAGCCCTCTTTCGCTATGCCTCTCATTTGCCACATGGGGTACTCATGAGGAAACTATGGAGAAATCCCTCCTAGTCGGGTGGGGTTTAAAACGCTTAGGCTATAGTTGTAAGTTCTTAATAGCTTCGACCACGTTACTTTGTCGCCAACGACTGAGGTGGTGCTCCAAAGTTCTGGGTTATTAGGTGTACATAAAATATTTTGGGTGTGGATTTGCCCAGCCAAAGTGAATGTGCGTGTGCACTTTTCCTTCCATCCCCACGCGCTCCGCCGCCCCTGCCTGGGTCATAGTCCAAGTCTCGCTGCCATAGCACAGTACTGGTCGTATTACTGTTTTGCAGAGTGAGAGTTTCGTTTTTCTGTGCACAAATCTTGGATTCAATTAGTTTTGAAAATATTCTTTCCACCTCCCTTTAATACGGTCCGGATTTGCTAATAGGTTCCCATCTATGTCTTCGCAGATGTTCATTCTTGGCTGAAACTTATTGCTGATCTGGCGAGTTCCTTTGTACGTTTGTCTGATTCTCCCTTCCTTGAAGTCTTCTTCGTACCTGTAGAATCCTCCTGTTTAGGTATTCCCTCTTCTTCTTTCTGCAGAGCTTATCTGCGGTTCTTCTTTTTTGCTGGAAGACTTCCATCCTTGCTCTTGTGAGCCTTGCAATGTACTCCCGGTGGCTCTGGTTTCGTTCTTCTATTGCGGCTCTTCAATCTTGATCAAACCAGTCAATTGTCATTTGTCGTTGATGTGTAACTAACTAATGTGACCTAATGTGGCTGTTATTATTTCAATGGGTGGTATTCTCGTTGGCGAATGACGTGACTACGAGGGATGCGGTGGAATGAAACTGTCGATACCTACAAAAGTATCAAAGAAAATGTCACTTCACACGCTACCTTGCGACAATTAGAATACGACGTTTGTCTATCTAGTCGCCAGGACTCTCTTAGATTAACAATGAGAATACCAATTTAAGGTCGAAGTGACGTCTGTCGTGTCACTCGACAACGAGAATAAGGCTGAATATTGATATGTGGCGACACAACCGCCACAATTACATGTTTTCACTGCCCTATAGCAATAATAATGTTTTTATAATAAAAGGGTAATAAAAAGGTAATAAAAGGGTAATAAAAAGGTTATCAAAGGGTAATAATACAAAAGATCAGAAAAATCAGTTTAACGGCGACATTAAGGGGTTAGGTTAAGATTTTGTTTAATATCTTTTGAATAATACATATGATAAACAGGGTTAGCCTAAAAGTATTCACCATTTCCGTTCCGAAAGAATAGTGGCATATCGTTTTCCCTCTCCGAGGGACCCGGCCTACCTTCACCGGGCACTCTTTGTGGCCATTTTTCATCTCTTCTTTGAGGCGACTTTTCATTTTTCTTCTTTAGTGGATCTTTGCCGGAGTTGCGTCTCCTCACCCGGCTTCCTAGGTTGCTTCCGGGCTTCCGGAGTTCTTGTGGCCTTCTTCGACTGCTTTGCAGCTGCCGCAACGTCCTTTCAAGGGATCTTCTTATCGGGGTGCTCAATGTGCGCCGCCGTTTGTTTAGCTGCTTCTGGCACTTTCTGTCTAGGGTTCGCAACCCATGCACCACCTTTAACAATCCCCCCCCCCACAAATGGCAATCACATCTATTGGCTTAGTCTCGATTCCCTTGTTTTCACTGCTTTACCATCGCCTTTAAGCATATGATAGCGAGGAAACCTCGCCTACTATTTGATAATAAAGTGTGGTCACCGTCCTGTCGTGTATAACATTAGATGGGAGACGGAGATGCAAAATGGCCGTGATAGCGTTCTTTCATTCTTTCTTTCATTCTTTTTAGGGGCGCCTTGGCGGGCGTCACTGGGAACTATGTGATTTGGTCTATTGTGCCAACCCCGTCGTTAAAAACTTTCGATATAGCTTAAAATTGATTTGGGATTCATGTCACAAACTCCCTGAGAGAAGGCAAGGCACGATGGAGGAGATTAAATCTCCTCCCCGCTGTGGCATTACAGTTGCGCACAAAAAGTGCCCCCCGCAGTATCGCGGTCTACTCCGCCAACAATCCACAAACCAGCCCTATTCGGCGCTAAGTATGACCACTTTAGCTTTATCGATTTGAATGAATCTTTTAGCTTGACGAGCGCCCTGGAGTGTTCCATTATCCTAGCTTGATATGTTTATGACGTTTTTATTACCCTTTTTATTACCACCTCTTAATTATATTCTCAATCACAACTCCACATGCGCGCGGTTATTTTCCTGCCCTGATTTCGTGAACTCCTTCCCTACAGACCAAAGACAGCCTTGGGTAGCCAAGAAGCAGACCTCCTACTGGGACAACGCCGTCGTTCTGCCCTAAGGTTCCGGTCTCACTAAAAGGGGCAAGGAGGTCCGGAGTGGAATTGGGGAGCTCACGGAGCATACGCGAGTCCGCTTTCGTGAACTCCTTCCGCGAACAGACCGAAGGCAGGATTGCGGAGGGGAACCAGGGAAGCTTTTAACAGTCAAGTGGAAATTACAAGCCACTAGGCAGATTGCTGAACTAGTTCCAGCGGTCTGGCCAATAAGTATGAGGTATAGAGGTGTAGGACATTAGGTCAACCGAATGGCCGCGGTACTTTTGGTCCCAATATCTCAAAACAAAAAAAAATATTGAAACATTAGGCCACATGAAAGAAACAGATGAATCCTCCATCAAAGGGCCTCATTACTTCCTGCCACACCACTGCGTCACTAAGTTAGATAGTAGCACAACAAAGCTACGAGTGGTTTTCGATGCGTCGGCAAAGACCGCCTCAAATTTATCATCAAGCGACGTGCTATGCAAGGGCCCAACCATTCAGAATGTGCTACTGTCAATCTTGATACGCTTCAGGTTTCCTAAATTTGTATTTACAGCGGACATCGGGAAGATGTACCGACAAGTAAAGATTGCTGAAGAAGACCAACAGTATCAATGTCGTAGCTACTCTGTTTTGCGTGGGGTGCAATGAAATTTTATTAGATTTAACGTCTATTTTGAAAAATGTTGCCTTTCGCCAGCACAGTCGGTAGTTCAGATAATTAGAATAAAATGAAGCTCACTCCCTCAACAATGTCCATACTCACACATCATCGAGCGATGTGATACAAAGATTCGATGACACTCATTAGAGCCGTTTATACAACAAATGGGAACAGAAGATAGTATCGAAAAATACTTCTCTGAAGCAACAAATCTTTTGAAGAAATTACAACCTACAGAATTGGCTTTCGCTTCAAGTCGCCATCGTCCAATTCGAAATCGACGCCAATCAACAATGCTAAAGGATTCTGTTGTCGAAGAAACACTGTGACAATGAAGCAAATCGTCCTGAAATCGGCATTTTACGAAACGATCGACATTGTGTTAATCGAAATGACAAATCGTTTAGCAAAAGACGATGCGGTATCATATTTGGTTCGCACGATATTGGCCAGGTAAAAAAATCACGAACTACGTTCAAACAAAAAAAACGACAACCGATTTTTATGAAAATCTCTTCAGATCATATTTCCTTTAACACGCTTCGAACGGCACCTTAACGAAGTCGATAGCTTTTTTGGTTCGCGCGAAATCGTGCTGGTACAAAAATCACTTAAGTCGTTCAAATAAAAAAACGGCTCGACCGATTTTTATGAAAATCTTTTCAATTCATATGTCCTTTAATACGCTTCGAACGGCACCTTAACGAAGTCGATAGCTTTTTTGGTTCGCGCGAAATCGTGCTGGTACAAAAATCACTTAAGTCGTTCAAACAAAAAAACGGCTCGACAGATTTTTATGAAAATCTTTTCAATTCATATGTCCTTTAACACGCTGCGAACGGCACCTTAACGAAGTCGATAGCTTTTTTGGTTCGCGAGAAATCGCGCAGGAAAAAATGACCACATACGTACGCACACCATCCATCCAATGGCGCTACAGCCCAAATCGAGCCTTGGCCTCCTCTAGGGCATTTCTCCATGTTTGACGGTCCCTTGCAGCATGTCTCCAGTTCCGGATGTTCAGCATTGTCTCTGCGTCAGCCGTCACAGAGTCTATCCATCTCCTCCTGGGTCTACCTACTGGCCTATTTCCCGAAATTTCTGATATCATAAGCCGTTTTGGGATGCGATTGTCTTCCATCCTGACTACGTGACCGGCTAGTCTTAATCTGTTAATTTTTATTAAAATTGAGAGTTCTGGGTCGTCAAAAATTTCGTACAACTCGCTGTTGTATCTCCTTCTCCATATTCCATCCTCTCTGGTTGGGCCTATTATGCACCTGAGGACTTTTCTCTCAAACCTGTTGACTCGTTCCTCTATGTCCTGGGTCATAGTCCAAGTCTCGCTGCCATAGCAAAGTACTGGTCGTATTACTGTTTTGTAGAGTGAGAGTTTGGTTTTTCTGTGCACAAATCTGGAGTGCAGTATTTTTTTTTGGGCATAAAAGGCTCTATTAGCCAGTAGTATTCGTCTAGTTATTTCTTCTTTTTCTTCGTTTCTTTTTGTGATTGTAGACCCAAGGTAGACTGTTTTATCGACTACTTCTAGGTTATGTTCGTCGATAGTTATATTTCTCCCCATTCTAAATCTTCCAGCTCTGGATTGTTGCATCACCTTAGTTTTTTCTTCATTGATCTTCAGGCCTATGTCCTTTGCCGCCTCTTTTAATTCGACATAAGCTTCCTTTGCTGCCAAAAAGGACCTTCCCACGATGTTAACGTCATCCGCATAACCAAGTAATTGTACCGACTGTGTTGCTATTGATGCTCTTCTCTGGACTGACGTTTGCCTTATCACCCATTCTAGGGCGAGGTTGAAGAGCATTGGGGCCAGCCCATCCCCTTGTCTAATTCCTTGTCGAACTTCGAACTCTTCTGTTATAACATTTTGGATCCTTACCTTCGCCAATGAGCTATTTGTTGCGCATTTGATCAGTTGTACCAGCTTTGAGGGGACTCCTAATTCCGATAGGATCTCGTACAGCCTCTGTCTGTTTATTGAGTCATATGCCTGTTGAAAATCGACAAATATCTGGTATATATCTACATTCCTTTCCCAGGTTTTCTCCAGAATTTGCTTTAAGGTCAGCAGCTGGTCCGATGTTGACCTGTTTGCCCTGAAACCAGCTTGATATTCTCCTATAAGGCTTTCCGCTATAGGTTCTAGTTTTTGTTTCACAAGGATTGTGAAGGTTTTGTAGCTGGTGCTGAGGAGTGAGATGCCTCTGTAATTTTTGCAGGTTAATTTATCTCCTTTCTTATATATTGGGCATATAATCGCTTTCTTCCAATCATCTGGTATGACTTCCTCCTCCCAGATGCTGCATATGAGTTGGTGTAAGGTACGCAAGAGTTGCGGCCCTCCTTCCTTTAGCAACTCAGCTGTTATTCCGTCGACGCCCGGCGACTTGTTGCCTTTTTGCCTTTTTACAGCTTCACGTATCTCATCGAGTGTTGGTGGTTCTATTGAGATGTTATCTTGAGGAATCACAAATGCCTCTGTCTGTGGATCCTCGTTTAGTGTGGGAGTAGGATTCAATAGGTTTTGAAAATATTCTTTCCACCTTTCTTTTATCTTATCAGGGTCTGCTAATAGGTTCCCATCTATGTCTTTGCAGATGTCCGTCCTTGGCTGAAATTTATTGGTGATCTGGCGAGTTCCTTTGTACGCTTGTCTAATTCTCCCCTCATCGAAGTCTTCCTGTATTTGTAAGATCCTCCTGTTTAGATACTCTCTCTTCTTCTTTCTGCAGAGCTTGTCTGCGATTCTTCTTTTTTGCTTGAAAACTTCCATCCTTGCTCTTGTTGTCCTTGCGATGTACTCCCGGTGGCTCTGGTTTCTCTCTTCAATTGCGGCTCTACACTCCTGGTCAAACCAGTCAACTCTAGTCTGTCTGGGGGCCCAGCCTAGTGCCTCTTCTGCCGCCCCCTTTATGCTGCTTTTAATTTGCTCCCATTTGTCGTTGATGTTGGGCGGTTCTTCTGCCTCTCTTAGATTTTGTTCGACAGCTTGCTGGTAAGCATCTCTTCTTTCTTCCAGTTTTAGTTTATCTATATCGTATTTTGGATGAGTTTGCCCCCTATGCGTTTTGATTGTTATCCGGGTTCTCAATTTCACCTTGACTAGATAGTGGTCTGAGCCGCAGCACGCTCCTCTCATTGTTCTAACGTCCAATATATTCGTGGCCCCTCTTCTCTCAATTAGGACATGGTCAATTTGATTATTTGTTACCCCGTCTGGTGACTGCCATGTCATCTTATGAATATTTTTGTGCGGGAACATTGTTGAACTGACTACCATTGAGTTTGAGCTTGCGAGATCGATCAATCTACTACCATTGTCATTGGTAGCGTTGTGTAGACTATGCCTTCCTATGACTCCTAGGAACTCCTCTTCCTTTCCTACTTTGGCATTCATATCTCCAAGCACGATTTTAATATCATTTGAAGGTATTAACCTGATGGCGTTTGTTAGCTCTTGGTAGAATTCCTCTTTTTCTTCATCTGACTTCTCTTCTGTGGGAGCATGGGCGTTTATCAGACTAATGTTATGTAGCCTTGTTTTGATGCGAAGCGTGCATATTCTATTGCTTACTGGCTTGAAGTCCAGAATCAGTGATTTCAATTCCTTCTCTACGATAAATGCCACTCCAAACTCTCTTCTTCCATTCGGTGATCCACTGGAGAGTACCGTGTGGGTTTTAAGATCCATTATATCACTATGGGTCCATTTGGTTTCTTGAAGAGCTGTGATCTTTATGTCATATTTTTTTAGTACTAATAAAAGCGAATGCAGAGCGCCTGTTCTGTTGAGCGTCCTGACGTTCCATGTTCCAAGATCGAATTCCATATTCCGTTGCCTGAGTCGTTGCCGTTGAGTCCGTCCTGTCCGAGGCCTGCCTTGAGGATTCGTGACGGGTGGGTTTTTACGGTGGAAGGTTGTCAGCCTGCCGCCCAACCCCCAACCTGGAGGACCAGTCCGGTATTTGCTTCGTTTTGAGGCGCGAAACACTCGCCTTTCACCCTCCTCCGTCTGTTACTCTTGTATAGACAAGAGCATCCAGGGGCCACCCGATGTAAAGTCAACATCTTCGTGGAGGTGGAGGTAGGATTCGGTAGCATATCGGAAGATCTTAGATCACGTAGACTTCAGATCGCAGATGGCGTTTCTCAGGATTTATCTCTTTGATGTACCGGCACCAACAAAGGTCTCTGAGGCCGTTACTACCATTTGACCCCCGTACGCACACACACACACATATTTCTTCTCAAATTTTTGCTTAAAATGCTATTGGGACCTTGAAACATGTAAATACATTGAAAATTTCGAATCCTATTTTCGGACCGTTTACAATAACTTCCTACTGGGAAGTTAATAACTTATCGTTTCTGGCGTTCGAGCACAGGCGACTTGATTTTTAGGCCAGGACACGGTTCTTTTAATATTCAATGCACTTAAAGTGGCTATAAGGTCGATTTCGACCACGGGATAGGCCCGTCGTTACAACCACGGGTCTACAATCCCGACTCGCGATGGGGCGTGGAACCGAAGAAAAACCAACGTAGGGTTACTTGTGTATCTCCCATTAGTGTAACTGAACGTGTGGCTCGACCCATGACCCTGAGCTTAAGAGTCTCATGCTCGAGCCACTGACTAGCCGGGCAACTAGTGAACTATTTGAAAGATGGAAGAGAATGGAAATGGCTCCAAAAGAAATTTTCTAAAAAAAACTCAAATGAAACCAAAGGAAATTTAAATTTGGTTCCCAGCCCCTCCTAGCTCCTGTGTTGCTACGGCACTGAACAGTATCAATTAATCGTCTGGAGAGAACATCCAGAACAACCATTGAAATATTTCAAATTCTGCACTGTCACATATGGATTAACACCAGCTCCGTTTCTAGCTACTAAAGGCTTGGATATGTTTGCTACCCAAGGTACCCTGACCCATCCACTGGCAGCTCAGGCTCTCAAACGCGACTTCTATGTGGATGATGTCCTGACAAGACAGCTTACCCGAAATACTAGAAATTCAAGGGCAACTCAAAGATCTCCTGTCTTATGCCGGCTTCAATCTTCTCGCAAATGGTGCGGAAATCATCCACAGCTACTGAAGAACATCCATTTTGGTTTAGTCATTTTTCAAATTTTTGATATATGTACCCCCGCCCCTCTTGGCCCTTTCTTCAAGTATTTCGTTTTAATAAATATTTGAACTCTCTCTCTCTCAATTAAAACCAAAACATAATAGAGTCAAAATCATCCCCTCTCTAAACCAGCATCTATAACATTTTTAATTCTGGCTCTCATTTCACGGTTTAGCAATTTTTGTTTTATTTGCTTTTTCGCTCTCTTTTTTTTCTTTTGTTTTAATAAAAATTTAAACTTTGTCTATTTACATAAAATCCTCCATAACACACCCAAGGACTTAAAATTTTCTTGTAAGATGAAGGATACGGTTTTTTTGTGTGTAGGGCCTGGAGGAAGATTATCTCTACTTAGATCCTTATCCACTATTTTCTTTCTCTCTCTCTCTCTTTTCGTTTTTGGTCTAGTGTTTAAAGCAACAACCAACCCCCATCCTCCTCCTTCTAGAAGAGATCTTCTCAAAGTTTTATTTCAAGAAGCGCGCAAAATGGTAGAGAATAAATTGCTCGAATCATAGAAGTTTGTTGCAAAAAAAATAAAAGAGGACACAACCAACCCCCATCTAAATACCAACTCCTGTTGGGCGGGGGGGGGGTTTATTTAAAGAAAGAAGCACCTATCCATCCGCCCTTACTAAAATATGTGCCTTTCTTCACCTACCGAAAAAACGACTTGGAGCCGCGCTCTACAAATGGTACAAAATGTTGGAGAAGATTTGACAGAAGGGAAGCCGATTCGATTGGTTTGGTTGGGATGAGGGGGGAAGAGGGGGGCAGGGGGTTGGTTGGGTTGAGAAAAATGACCAAAAACAAAAGAATTCTCGTTAAAACGTGAAATTTTAAAAATTACAACATATGAATTAGCCTTGCCACCAAAAATTCTAGCTATGTTTTGCGTGTGTGTGTGCATGAAAAAATTTATCTTTTCCCTTGTCTTGTTTCGTTCTATTACATCCCCTCCTCTTCCTTCTCCACCTCTGTTCTTCTTATCTAAATTCTACTTCTTCAAGACGAAAACGACTGTATATACCAGGTGGGTGAAGTAGGCGGAGAAGGTGGTGTAGAAGAGGAGGGCCAGTGTGGTTGGTTGGTTGGTTGGAGGAGGATGATGATGATGATGATGACGATGAAGAAGGTACGAAATTTCTTTCCTCAAAGGTGGGAACGAGGAGATGCGCGCCGCCACGAAATCATCAAGGTTGTTGTTGTTGGTGGCCCGTGCCACTACCGCCCGTGGCACAAGCTCATTTTTATTAACGAAGTCAACAAGCGAATAATAAAAGCCCAAGTATAAAATCTTTCATTTTTTTCCTGTCTTTTATGTATGTATATACGCGATTTTTTTTTGTTACATGTTGTTTTGTTCTATTTTCCCGGTCGCGTTTTCTAATGGGTTTTTGGCATATAGCACAGGCAAGCGGTAGTAGAGAGACAGATTATACCACTTCGACGTTATTTTTTTTTTATTTTTTTTTTACTTCCCTTTAAGTCTTTTTCTTTAATATCTACTCTCCCGCCCTTCCTCAAACTCGTGTGTTGCTTAAAATGCGACAAAAACAGACAGGAGATTCTCTTCTCGTAGGAGAGAATGTGGGTGAGGGGATGGGGTGGTGATATCACTTTTAATAACAATTTGTGATTAAATAACTCCATTTACCCCCCCCCCCCCGCCCACCATTCTAAATTGTGACCAGTCATTAGTCACAAGTTTTTGAGTATCATGCTTGTCATTGAGAATTTGATTCTTATGATTATCAGCTGTTTCGGTATTCTAAACTAATCCACCATTAATGGATTGCCAAAATTGTTACTTACAAAATTAGAATACCAAAATAGCTGATAGCCATAAGAATCAAATTCTCAATGATAAGCATGATTCTCAAAAACAATCTGTTAAGAGTCCGCGCCATACAAGAAGGGAAATGAGCGCGCATATTAAGAATATAAATGAGCTGATAGTTTTTAATTTTTAAAAGTGCACGGCACCACACCTGCCCTGTGCACGGTGACAGTCTTCATATTTTTAAGCCGTACTGTTCTCCTATAACTCCTCCGTCGCACCTTCGTAAATTATTAGACCCTTTCGATCCAAACATATTTCATTAATAACAATGATGATTTTTTCAATTTTTAGTTGGTAGATTTTTCGATTTCCTACGGCTGCGATGATCTTGTGATCGTTTTACACATTGAGTTTTTCGATTTTTAGTTGGTAGATTTTTCGATCTCCTACGGCCAACTAGTGAACTAGTAGATTTTTCGATCTCCTACGGCTGCGATGATCTTGTGATCGTTTTATACATTGAATTTTTCAATTTTTAGTTGGTAGATTTTTCGATCTCCTACGGCTGCGATAATCTTGTGATCGTTTTACACATTGAATTTTTCGATTTTTAGTTGGTAGATTTTTCGATCTCCTACGGCTGCGATTATCTTGTGATCGTTTTACACATTGAATTTTTCGATTTTTAGTTGGTAGATTTTTCGATCTCCTACGGCTGCGATAATCTTGTGATCGTTTTACACATTGAATTTTTCGATTTTTAGTTGGTAGATTTTTCGATCTCCTACGGCTGCGATTATCTTGTGATCGTTTTACACATTGAATTTTTCAATTTTTAGTTGGTAGATTTTTCGATCTCTTACAGCTGCGATGATCTTGTGATCGTTTTACACATTGAATTTTTCGATTTTTAGTTGGTAGATTTTTCGATATCCTACGGCTGCGACGATCTTGTGATTGTTTTACACATTGAATTTTTCGATTTTTAGTTAATAGATTTTTCGATCTCCTACGGCTGCGATGATCTTGTGATCGTTTTACACATTGAATTTTTCAATTTTTAGTTGGTAGATTTTTCGATCTCCTACAGCTGCGATTATCTTGTGATCGTTTTACACATTGAATTTTTCGATTTTTAGTTGGTAGATTTTTCGATCTCCTACGGCTGCGATTATCTTGTGATCGTTTTACACATTGAATTTTTCAATTTTTAGTTGGTAGATTTTTCGATCTCCTACGGCTGCGATTATCTTGTGATCGTTTTACACATTGAATTTTTCAATTTTTAGTTGGTAGATTTTTCGATCTCCTACGGCTGCGATTATCTTGTGATCGTTTCACACATTGAATTTTTCGATTTTTAGTTGGTAGATTTTTCGATCTCCTACGGCTGCGATTATCTTGTGATCGTTTTACACATTGAATTTTTCAATTTTTAGTTGGTAGATTTTTCGATCTCCTACGGCTGCGATGATCTTGTGATCGTTTTACACATTGAATTTTCCGATTTTTAGTTGGTAGATTTTTCGATATCCTACGGCTGCGACGATCTTGTGATTGTTTTACACATTGAATTTTTCGATTTTTAGTTAATAGATTTTTCGATCTCCTACGGCTGCGATGATCTTGTGATTGTTTTACACATTGAATTTTTCGATTTTTAGTTAATAGATTTTTCGTTCTCCTACTTCTGCGATGATTTTGTAATCGTTTTACACATTGAATTTTTCGATTTTTAGTTGGTAGATTTTTCGATCTTCTACGGCTGCGATGATCTTGTGCTCGTTTTACACATTGAATTTTTCGATTTTTAGTTGGTAGATTTTTCGATCTCCTACGGCTGCGCTGATCTTGTGATTGTTTTACACATTGAATTTTCCGATTTTTATTTGGTAGATTTTTCGATCTCCTACGGCTGCGATGATCTTGTGATTGTTTTACACATTGAATTTTTCGTTTTTTAGTTAATAGATTTTTCGATCTCCTACGGCTGCGACGATCTTGTGATTGTTTTACACATTGAATATTTCGATTTTGAGTTGGTAGATTTTTCGATCTCCTACGGCTGCGATAATCTTGTGATTGTTTTACACATTGAATTTTTCGATTTTTAGTTGGTAGATTTTTCGATCTCCAATTGGGCTCCAAATTGCCTTAAGTTGAGACTCCACCACATATTTGTAATTGCGTTGTGATTTGTGACTGTTTTTAGAATACGGGTATTATCTTATTAATTTTTGGTTTAGGGTTGGGCAAACTCATAAATCAATTCTGAACAAACAATTCTGTTGAAATTGTCGACCAATTGGTGTCAGTTAATCACTTTTCCAATGCCTCCATCTCTCTTCATCTATCTTAATATGTTTCAATCTATCCAAAAATCTATTTTCCTCCTTGTAAATAAAATAGACACCCTCCAGCCACTATATGTGTATATATATATAATATGTAGCTGTTTCTTCTGCTTTCAGATTAGTAGAGATGATTTCTTACAGTTGCAATGAACTTGTTTGTACTGGGTCCAGTACTTCCCTCCGACCCAAAGTCTTGATTGTACTCTAGGTATGTAGAAGGGGGGAAGAGACCTGTTTCTATAAATACCATAGAGTTGCTTCAAGAGTACACCACCCATAAGTCGTTAGTTAAGTCTTCTTTACACGAAAAAAAAATTTTTGTTTGTTTTTTTTTGTTTTTGCAAAGAAAAGTCGACCAAAGATATGAACGACACGGTAATGATTTCAAAACTATGTCCCCACATTTAAGATGAAGAACCGGCTGTGCCTTATGAGATCCACCGTTGCTTTGAATCGATCCTTTTTCGAGGTCTTAAGTCTCAATCTCAGCTACAGCCGAAATGGTGCCCCGCGAAAAAGGCGTTGGTCGGTCGGTCGGTCGATCAATCAGTCGGTAGAGGTAGTAAAGGATGAAGATATATAATACCTGAGAATAGATGTATGCAAATTAAGAAACTATGCATTAACACAAAAATCCGGAAGAAACATTAAAAATCCTCTGTGTGCCAATAATCACCTGGGCACATGCCCGTCCGTCTGTCTGTCCACAATGAGCAGCGCAGTCTTCATATTGGGATCGAGCTTCTGTACTGTAGTGCACAAAACAGGTCTAAAGAATTTTCTGCACCTACGATATGTTATAAGATGTTCTCTATAGAGTAGCATTGAGGAGGTGGAACAATGTTTTTCGTTTTGTTTGCTGGTCCATAACCTAGGCTTTTTCCACTTCATCTCATCTATACACCACAGCAGAATCTTGAAATTGTGAATCACAAGGTAGAAACTATACAAGAGAAGCGCCAGGCTTGGAATGACTATGCTGGTGGATTTGAAAAGCGTGTGGTTGAAGACAGAGAGATGCGAGGTTGGTGGCGATGATGATACGAAGAGGAGAGAGCGACAGGAGGGAAACTAGTGCAACTTTAAAGATTGCACCCGGCCGCCTACACGCTTGTGCTTGTAGCGCGCACCAGGAACGATGATGATGATGAGATATGAAAAGCCATTAGTCATTATAGAGATGAGGATTAAGATGACTTGATTAGTAGTGAGTGGCATTTTAATAGCGGAATTTATTGTGTGGATTCTGTGGATCTTATATGGTATCGGTTTGGGTGTGGATTAAAAACAAAAAAAAAAGATTTTTTTGGGGTGGAGATGTAAAACGGGAGTTTGCATGGAGAGTTGTTTTTTGTATTGTCTTATCTAGAAAATGACATTCGCAATTCTTCTATTTCAATCTTCTTGGTGATATGAAACTGTTCTGTTTTCTTGTGTGTGTGTCGGCTATGGATAACATAAGTTCGTTCGTCCTTGGCCAATGCTATCCAGAATGGAGAAGCCCAGGTGAAAAGAAATTGCTGAAATCATAACCGATTTTCTATTCTCATTCAAAGTCTTTTGGTTGGACAGGCAAAAAAAAAACTCAAACACAAAATGAACGTTATTAAAGGGGTAAAGAGAGAAGAGTCTCGGTGGTGAACAACTTTGTCGAATTTTCCAGAGCACAAAAAAGCCCTTGAAAGTTCTTGTTTATATCTCTTAGTCGAACTATAAGCTAACTTAAGGGGTTATATCTATGTGAAAAAATTTTTTTTCGATTTTTTTTATTGGCTAAAGGTATGCCAAAACATCCCTAGAATTGGAATAAAAAAAGTCCAAATACTAATATACTTCAGATAATTTTTGAGAATTAATTTTCTGAAGCAACTCCAACGCTCGAAAAACGTAAAATTTGCTCTTTTCAGCGGTTCTTGATTTTTTGAATTCGGCGGTCGTTAATTAAATTATTACTTATCGATCATAGATAATGGACTTCTAAATTGAAGTATAGATGTCACTGTATACTATATAGCAGATATTATGCACTCTTTAGGCCCCCATCCCCATGTAGGAAATAATTGAAATTTCACAGATCTACAACGTTTTAAAACTTCAAACGCGTTTTTCTCGAAACCATGTTTGTGAAATCGGCCGGACACCAAACTCCGTCAGTTTTCATCCGATTGACTTGAAATTTTAACTGTAGCTTCTTAATATGATTATCTAGTGAAGTACACAGGATTTTTGCGATTGGTTAACAAGAAAAAAAATTATAAACAATTTAAATCGATTTTTTTCGTCAAAAAAACGATTTTTTTTAAACCGCCGCTATTTTGCGAAAACAAATTCTAAAAATATAATCGTGGGTACTTCACTAGAAAAACTCATTAAGATAATGAAAAATTTTTTTTTATTGTTCCAGATGCTGATGGGGCTGCGTAATGTGACCGGCCGCGGAACACCTTTTGAAAATACTACATACGTTACCATGATCTACAGCCGCC
This sequence comes from Thereva nobilitata, assembly GCA_963855945.1. NCBI lineage: Eukaryota > Metazoa > Arthropoda > Insecta > Diptera > Therevidae > Thereva > Thereva nobilitata. The sequence goes on from OY979699.1 coordinate 4,956,691, forward strand.
ATTTTGTTTTAAATTTCGTATAAAAATTTTTTTTTGTACTCTTGAAGAGTTGCCTTATCGATTGGTATATTATTTGTAACACCTTTTTCACAAAATCAATGCAAAAAAAAATCCTGAAAAAAGCTTTGATTTTTGACTGTCCCATTGATATAACCCCTTAAAGCTTTTGTGTATACCTCTCTACATTCGAACTCACAAGCACGATAGGAGGACTACTGGAATTACCGAGAGCTCGTGTGGCTCCTAAGAGCTGCCGTTGCCCACCACTGGTCTAGAGGCAAAGTAATAAGACGTTGAAAAGTCACCGAAAAGACCAACCAATCAACAAAGATGCGCTCAACTGCGTCTAATCAGACCTTCCTTAGTATGTCGAAATATTGCGCAATCGCCTACCGGTCTCCACTCGAAGACAGTTATAAGGAGTTTTCTCCAGTTGTTAACAGTAATGGAATGGAAAAGTTGAAATCCGAAAAACGGGTTTTGAAAAAGTCGGTTTTTGTATAAACGCTAGTTATTACCCCCTCTGGATTACAATAAAAGGGTAATAAAAGAGTAATAAAAGGGTAATAAAAAAAACCGTAAAAATCTATTTAATAAGAAGTGTGAAATTGTTGTTTTTAATATTATTTTCTTGTTGAAGGAAACTCGAATATTCTGTGTGCTGCTAATTTCGTTCATATACCCCCCCCCCCACGAATCATCATATCTTACAGGTACCTCTAGTATTCTGTGTGTGCTATCGTATTATTTCGTTAATCAGCCCCCTCGCCCCCCCCCTAGAGCTCCTGATGATGATGATTCGGCCTCAACAACCTCCCAGCAAAAATTGATCTTGTTTCCTCTTCCATCAAAGTCTGTTTTTCTTTAATTTGGATTTTTGAATCGCGATTCACATTTCTTAGCATTTTCTTTTTTCATATTAATTACATTTCAAATTATGTTTTGCCAGCGCGCGCACACACACACATACAAAATAATCTTTTGCGGTTGCATGGTTGAGAATATGTCAGTCGATCGACAGTTTTTTGTTTTTTGTAAGTGGCAGAGAAAGAGACCAGCAACACCATCCTTTAACTCGAGTAAAAAAAGGAAATGATGCACAACACAAGAAACAAAGTGAAAAAGCAACAACAACAACAACAACACAGGGACGAAAAAAAGTAGCGGAAATGTGTCTCAAAAAGAAAATTGAAATTGTCTGGTCGTCATCGAAGGGAGGAGGGTGAAAAAGGTGGTTGGTGATGTCAAATGAGCAAGGAAATAAAACAAAAGAAATTTGCAGAGATGAAAAACTTCAACCAACACATGCACACACACACAGGAGGATGAGATTCGTTTCTATGTACAGGGTCCTGAAGGGTAGGTTTTTATAAAATTTATGGGGCCGAAACCCGGGACCTGGGGCTAGTCGGAATAATAACGAAGTAATATTATTATCGGGCTTAATTAGCGTATCGCGAGAAATCGAAAACGGTCATGGAGAGAGCAAGTCGTGCTACCTACGGCGGGCAAGTCACAATGACTGTAAAGGCCATAAATGAAGGGCTTGAGGTCGCAATAACGAGCGATTTAGCTATCGAGCCGGCTAGAAGGTCTAGAAGAGGAGTTATTGGTAAATTTAGACTGATTAACGGACGCATATGGAAGCCTACAAAAGGGTAATCGTGAGATCAGATCCCTTATGGAACAGGATTTCGAGAAGGAAGCGGAGAGTGTGGCGGAGTACGACGACAAAGCTATACTATAAGTGCTACAGATCGCGTGAAACAAAGACTAGCAAAGATACGGTCCATCTGTGAGAAGCATTTGTTGATTGCACCAACGCACACAAGGAAAAAATGCCGATTTAGGTGGACAAAATTCGAGGTGATGAGTAGGAACCTAAAAAGTTGGAATGTTTAAGTTTTTTGGGTCACTGATTTCGAATTTGGGGTCAGAAAGTAAAAATTCAAAATGGCGGATCCAATATGGCGGACCAAAATGTGGAAAACTGAAATATTTTCAAGTAGGAGCGTGAACAATTGGTATATATAAGTTTTTTGGGTCGCTGATTACGAATTTGGGCTCAGAAAGTCAAAATTCAAAATGGCGGATCCAATATGGCCGACCAAAATATGGAAAACAGAAATTTTTAAGTAGGAGTGTGGCAATTGGTATATATAGGTTTTTTGGGTCGCTGATTACGAAATTGGGCTTAAAAAGTCAAAATTCAAAATGGCGGATCCAATATGGCGGACCAAAATGTGGAAAACTGAAATATTTTCAAGTAGGAGCGTGAACAATTGGTATATATAAGTTTTTTGGGTCGCTGATTACGAATTTGGGCTCAGAAAGTCAAAATTCAAAATGGCGGATCCAATATGGCCGACCAAAATATGGAAAACTGAGAAATTTTCAAGTAGGAGTGTGGCAATTGGTATATATAGGTTTTTTGGGTCGCTGATTACGAAATTGGGCTTAAAAAGTCAAAATTCAAAATGGCGGATCCAATATGGCGGACCAAAATGTGGAAAACTGAAATATTTTCAAGTAGGAGCGTGAACAATTGGTATATATAAGTTTAGTACTCTGTATATAAAAAATATCAGATTTTACAAAGTGATCATTTGGGATAGCTGTTTTTTTGTGAAAGTACCCTCAATTAGTTGCACTACCAAATATACTAAGAATCAAAGCGGTACTCAGCGGTACTTATATATTTTATAATGTTCAAAGTTAGTAAAAAAATCTAGTCAACAATGTCTTGCCTATGATACACTTACATTCAAGCAACATTATGAAAGTAGTGCTAAGCGAAAGAACTAACCTGTATTAACAATATCGACTGCAAAAACTTTTCACAAAAAAATTATAAAAATAAAATAGCATCACCGATGACAACGAGTTAGCGCATCTTATTGCCGGCTATGGCGACAATCGGGTGGGAATTCGGCTAGTTTCGGCTCCTTTCTGGGCTTTGCCAACAAATATACAAAAGAACGAAACGTTGAAGAATATTTTTACAGTGATTTTGTAGGTATTGATAAACATTGCTTTTTGCATTTTTGTCCAGCTAGCCTAGAACAAATTTCCCACTGTGCAACGGCTAATACATCCCTGACGACAGAGTCAACATTAAGAACAACCAAATCAGTAGTGGAGCTGCACAGGTTGAACCCGAAGAAATTCTCAAGAAATTATCAAGAATGGGTCCCGTTTTGGGAACAATATCGTACATTAGTTCATGAAAATCCGTCGCTACAAGCTGACGACAAATTTAATTACTTGGAGTCGGTGCTAACTGGCAAGGCGAGACTATAGCTGACTTCACACAGTCCGAGTCCTGCTATGACGCGGCAGTTTCTTTGTTAAGGGAAGAGTATGGAAATACAGATAAGATAATTGATCATCCTATGCAACGCTTGCTGTCATTCCAGCCTATACGTTCAAAGTCTGACTCATGCTTCTCACTCACGCCTCTACTCGTTTTTTAGCAGCTATATGTATCATCGAACTATTTTGTCATGTTAAAGGGTGTTTTATTACGGTGTTTACCGAATGATCTAAGAGTAGATTTTCACCGCTACTACGACGAAGTCATGGACCAACATCAGTCAAAACAAACCGAAGCAGAGAGGGATCCAATTGTCGATGTGGACAATTCATCTTTAACGCCAATAAACAACGATAGTCAAGTGAAGTCTATTAAAATTCTTGAAACGAGAGGTCCAATCCCTGGAGAAGGCAAATTAAGCAAAGACTTGTCCTAATCGTGGTCAATCACTTCCGAACACCAAATCGTTCAAAACGGCTCTAGGATTGTTTACGGCAGGGACAAATGGAAATCGTTCCTTGTTTTCCAGGCTACTAATCACGAGACCAAGAATTGCAACAGTGCAAAACCTCTACATGAGAAAAAACCGCTTCTTAAAACTGACGGCAGATGTTGCCGGTGTTGCAAGCGCGGACATAACGCTAAACAGTGTAGGAACAATTTCATTAAATGCAACACATGTAAAGGACGACATGCAAAGTGTATGGTGTGATCGCCATTATGATTCGAGATACAGCTCGAGGCAGTAACGCAGAGTAAAATATTGCTAACCGTCAAATTGATTCGGTTATCAAACCACGGTCAACTTCAGCTCAACAAACCGTAAACCTATTTACTACAAAAGCAGACCAACGCATTAACGACGTTTACTTACAAACGGCCAGTGAATTCATTTCGAGGAATCTGAGTAAGGAGGCATTATTTATTCGAAGGGAGTGGCTATTCGCACTGCAGAGTAGATAAGAGTAGATGAGAGTAGATGAGAGAGTAAATAAGAGTAGATGAGAGTAGATGAGAGTACATAAGAGTAGATGAGAGTACATGAGAGTAGATGAGAGTAAATGAGAGAGTAGATGAGAGTATATGAGAGTAGATGAGAGTAAATAAGAGTATATCTACTCTCATCTACTCTCTCATTTACTCTCATCTACTCTCGTCTACTCTCATCTACTCTCATCTACTCTCTCATCTACTCTCATCTACTCTCATCTACTCTCATCTACTCTCATATACTCTCATCTACTCGCATCTACTCTCATCTACTCTCATCTACTCTCATCTACTCTCATCTACTCTCATCTACTCTCATCTACTCTCTCATTTACTCTCATCTATTCTCATCTACTCTCGTCTACTCTCGTCTACTCTCATCTACTCTCTCATCTATTCTCATCTACTCTCATCTACTCTCATCTACTCTTATCCACTCTGCAGTGCGAATAGCCTCTGCCTTATTCGAATATTGATGGATGGAGGTAGTCAGCTGTCATTCGTCAAAACTATAGCATTGTGCGTAAATTAAATTTGCCGATAGTGAGTACGCATAATGTCTGTTTGCTGCCATTTGGGAGCGAAGGTAGATCCCCTGCGGAAGATGTGCAATAAAGTTTGTCTCATTCTTCGCATCCAGCATGGTGACCACACCATAGTTATAGAGGAGCTCGAAGTTCCCGAGATTTGTGCTGATGTACTTACAGTTCCAAATTCGAATGATACATTTATTTCAGAAATCTAGCTCTAGCAGATGCAGGGGTACTAGAAGAACAGCCTGAAGAAGGTATTGGCGTGGTCGTAGGGGCGGACTACTATTGGCAGTTGGTAACTGGAGAAATCAAACGTCTCACAGACAGATTGACAGCTATAAACACAATTCTTGGATCTCGCCAAGATCACCCAGTCTGAATTTAAGTTATGTAGCTCACCTTAGTATATGTGTAGTGACGACCGTGTAACGATATTTTTGGCGATTGGAGACATTGGGGATATCCATAAAACGAAAAGGTGATAGGTGTCAGGCATCACTTCTTTGGAAAGATGAAAATAGTGTAATGGACGATAGCCGTGCCAGAGCCATGCAAACAGTCACTAATTAGAAAATTGGGTGCCACCGGGAAACTTTATGAATGCGATGCTGCCCTAAGTGAGTTTTTTACAGAAGGTTTCGCAGAAAGGGCTCCTGAGACTTCAGGTGGAGCAACCATACGTAAAGCCAGTGAACCTTTTGCTGAATCGACTGAAGCGTTAAGAACGAGCTTTTACATGGACGACCTTGTGCTTACTACTGATACCAAGGAGGAGGCCGAGAAGTTGTATCGGGATGCTGACTACATACTCAAACGAGCATCGATGAACTTGCGTAAGTGGAAGTCAAACGATCCGTATATTCATCGTCAACTTACGGGACAGGAACGATCGCCGGAACAACATAAAGTATTGGGTTTACGTTGGTATTTGCTCACGGACGAATTATCAGTGGATCTGGATACTATTATGGCTACTATTAAGACTACCACGATAATCACCAAACGGAAAGTTTTACAAACGAAACTCCTTAGGCATTTTGGGTCCTCGGATGGTGCGTTTAAAGCTCCTATTTCAAGCCGCATTGAAGAGAAAGCTGGACTGGGATGAAAGATTGCCAGATGATCTTTACGCTACATGAGCCGTGTTTTTTTAATGAACTGGGTTTTGAGTTCATTAAAAGAACAAGGGAAATTTTGTAAAACCTCAAATGAAGCTATCTTCAGGGTATTTATATTGCTGAAACGTCAACTGTCGCCGTCGGCATTGTGATTTTGAATAGAAAATTAATAAACGCGTTTAATTTGTTAAACAAAATATATAGCAAAAGACTATTTTCTTTTATTAAAAGGAAGTGCCAAAAAAGAAATCCACAGTTTGGTTTTGTGGCGAAAAAGTGGCATTTGTCGTCACATTCTTTGTTGTGGAATTTTGTCAGTTAGTAGGAGGCACTGAAAGGGTATAAAAAATATTTATTAACCTATTACAATTCTGTTTTGATTTTCGTTGTTTTTACATTTAATATTTATACATTTATCGCAATTTCAGTCGTTACATTCGCGCCGTGATAATTGTTTGCTAAGTTGCTGTGCAATCTATTTAATAATAAGCAATGGACTTAGATGTAAGTTCAGAAAGGCTGTAGCCGGAGATACAATCATCAGAAAAAGATCACACGTTTCCAATGTTACGTAAAATTGTTGGAATACCACAATTCCAAGGAATAATTAAAATGTTCACAGTTCACGGCTACAGTCTTTTAAATACACACAAGTATGTATTGTGCTTAAATCTCCGATTTACAGGAACTTTTACAAGACTATGGGGATGACAACATTGAAGAAGATCTCCTCTTCTCGTCAGATTCTGAAGACTCCACTTCGTCTACAGGAGATGACCAGGATAGAAACGACCAGCAAACCTTCATGGAGAGTATTGGTTTGTTTTCGGACAGTGTTTTCAAGTCTCACTTCCGTCTACAACGTGCGACCGTGTCTCACCTGATAGGTAGGATTTGTTAGTAACAATGTAAACATTTCATAAATAACTATATTCTCAGAACTATATAACTGCGAAAAAGGAGAGCCCAATTTATTAGGGAGGCCTCCTTTGGAGGGAGATTTAGAAATGTATATGTTTCTATGGTATATGGCAAATACCATAACCTTCAGACAACTTGCCAGTCTGTTCGGGACTGCGAATTCAACGGCATGGGCAACTGTTAACAGAGTGGCGAAATTTTTAATTAAAATTAGCCCCACTTACATCAGGTGGCCTTCGACGCCACGTGATGTTTGTGAAGCGTCCAGTGCGTTCCAAAGGCTACGTGGAATTCCCGGTGTGATAAGGGCTATAGATGGAACCCATTTAAAAATTAAAGCCCCTACCGCAGATCCCGCCGACTACTGCAACAGGAAAAAATTCCACAGCAATTCCATGCAAGTGGTAGTAGCTTGTGACAAGCGGATATTAAATGTCCACTGTGGAGAACCAGGGTCGCTTAATGACGCCAGGGTTCTAAGAAGAAGCAGCCTTTTTCGGAGAGCTGAACAGTCTCCTCAAGACTTGTTCCCTTCGGGAACATTTCTGCTTGGCGACAGCGCATATCCTTGCAAGAGTTGGTTAGTTCCTCCCTTTAAGGACAATGGCGCATTAACGGATAGACAGCATCGTTTTAATGCTGTGCATTCTTCAACGCGTGTCGTGGTGGAAAATGCAATAGGGCTTCTAAAAACGCGCTTCCGTCGGTTGCTCCATTTCACGGAACAAGCCAATCTTCCGCTCGTAGTGGACTTGTCATATGCCGCCTGTGTGTTGCAAAATATTTGCATTATGCAAAACGACACCCACGAAATATCAACCCAGGATGGCGAAGTGGACGAATGCGAGGAAGAAAATTCAGAAAGTGTGCAAGTTTCGTCACAAAATAGAAGAGATGCACTCTTCGCGGAATTAGTTGCAAGGGATGTTTTGTAGAGGCTCTTCAAGAGGACACCAGCAGTCAACCAGGTATTTCCACTGCACTTTCTACCGCCCTTCTCATTTTAGCAAGTCCCTCCTCTGTTTCTGTAGATGCAACACTTTGCACTGGACTCTGGTCGCACCTGGACGAACTTCGGATGTTGCAAAGATAAGTTGCATTGTTTTAGGTAAATCGTTGCATTATTTGAAAAATCTAATCTCAAAATCTTTTTTGGCAGGGGAAGGGTCTTTTCGTAAACGCACGACTTCGGCCACTCCGGAATATTCAGCTGCAGACTCTCAAAAGCTGAGTACTCCAGAATGCCCGTGGTTGTGCGTTAACGGAAACGCCCGAAGTTTCGTGATCATGTGATGTGGTCCGTCGTGACGGTCGGCAAATGGTTTGAAACACCATACTCGGAATCTATACTCCGTGGAGTCCGCAAAATGACGAAATGGCCCTAGTTTATTTAAAGTTGTGTAATGTTTTCAAATGATTTAGATTTAAAGATGACTATTTGCCTAATAAAGCTGTTATAACTTAAAATTTTATAAAATATGTCTTATTCTTTACACTATTCCCAATTGTAGAAACCATTTCTGCCTCGAATTGTTATCCGTAATGTGCTTTGACGTCACACCGAAGCTACATTGGTGACCGATGCTTCGTTAATGTTAACAATGATGCAGCAAGAAGTATTGCATCTTATAACGATTGACTTGATTGCTTAAAAAAGTGGAATGTTACCTGAAGGGCGGAAACGCTATGCGATTTGCCGTTGTTAACTTAAGATTTAATGAATCTTCTTCCCGCGCTGTGAACACCAACTTAACATACAAAGGAGATAACAGCAAACCTTTCCCAGTTTTCAAATTAAAGAACTCGGAGAATGAAAAGTCCATAACCGGATTAAATTGAGATTTTCAAAATTTGTGATTATCTGGGGCCAGGCAAATGGCGATCACAAAACAGATTTAGCACAGGGGCGGATCCAGCCCTCAAAAAAGGTTGTGGTCACAGCCACCCGAAAATCGACCAAGTGCGAGTCGGAGTATGAACTCGCTCATGATCGTTAAACTCGTGACAGACAGCTAGTATACGAACCATGGTTTCAGTACCATAGTTTCCTTGTACTAGGTGTAGTGACAGACAGCTTTGATAGCATTCATAGCTGTCAAGTTTAAAAGTTTTTGGCGGGATAGAATAACGTGAAGGTAAATAAAACGCAAACTAGATTGTTTTTACCATTGACAACCAATTTGCTGTCAAACAACTGGATATATAAGTTTCCTTTAATTTCCGCAGCTGGAAATTGGCGCTGAAGTTACTTCCAAACGTAGTATACCATGCAGTAGATATAGATTTCGAAACCATGATAGTACCAGGGTTGTGCCTAGTACAAACGTGGTTTTTGAGTACAGACTGATAGTTTCCTTGTTAACCATCTTTTCGATACTACCAGTCTGTCACGGGTATTATAGTGCAATCCTACAAAGGAGATGTTTACAAAATATATGGCGCCCTGACCAAGATTTTTTACAGTGTAGTTCCACGTGGGCAAAGCCGTAAGGCAAACACTAGTAGGTAAATCGTAGGTCAAGCAGCATTGGATGTCGTTAATACCTAGTTGGGGGACTGCTTGGTAAAACAACACCCGCGTTTGCAATCGTCTATGCCGATGCGGATGCATTTATAAATGTTCATACCTGTAGCGGGAGCGTGCATACCCGTGCGGCATTCGCATTTGTTCGCTATGCGTCCTAGGTGCGCTGCGGGCATGCTTTTAAGAAAATTAACCAACTAAATTATTTTTACTCAGGTTTGAATAGACTAGGATTATCAATATTTTCGCTAAATTGGCAAAGTATAGGTGCGAACGTACGAGACTTAGATGACGAAGTTGTAAAAAAAATGAATGTACTTCTTTTAAAAATGAAGAATATGATGAGGACTCCGCTAATGTTTTACCACCTCATTCAAATTTATAAAAACGCCGTCGCTTAGTCACGATAAATCACCATGAAATGTGTGTAGGCAAATCTATGGCAGAAAAAGGGCAGATGAATTTGATGGTAGTTACTTATGTATCGCCGCATAAAACTTTCGCGAAATAATCCAATTCATACATGACAATCTCCACTTCTGAAGGTTCAATTTTACTATGTCAAAACTTCAACGAAATTCCCATGATTTTGAGTTGCGATTTCAATATTATTTTATCATTAGATACTAGGTCCGAACTTTGTGGATGAAGGGGAAAGTGGGGATGATGAAAGGTACCACCCCACTCCCCCTTTATCCACAAAGCTCGTCAGGAAAGTTCTTGGGAGCGAAGCGTCTAAACAGACCCAATATTAACAAAAGTACCACGACATATGGAACCTCACTTAATGCAGTTTTTACGCAATTTTTAGACAAGTTTCAATCGAAAATATTTCTGTTATCATAAAACCTTTGTTCGTTTTATAGGTTTTAATGTAAATAGGAATTCATAAATATCGATATTTTCAAATTGTACTTGTATGAAGTCCCTCGGTAGGCTCGTCACTATACTTCCTGCATCTGTCGTTGGCCTTACTTCTCTGAAAGCGTACTATAGGTATATCCGACAGACCTCCACTATATCAAGCATATTGTTAGCTGGTTAATATTTTAATACTTGTGGCAGTTGTTGAATAAGAAAGTTTTACTTGTAAAGTGTGGTCTTAAGCACACTCATATTTTTTTATTTTCCCGTGTAAAAATAAATGATGGCCTTAGAACGGGCAAATACCGACTGTGATTGAAACATAGTCCTCGGCCATCTGGCGGTTAACAGAAGGCTCGTTGCAGGACAGTACGGCCGTACAGGGGGCGAATGACGGTGATACAACGGCCTTATAGTTCCAATAACGGCTATATGACGGTTGTACGGCGGCCGTATGGTTGCTATTACGGGTATACGACGGTGGTACAGTGGCAGTAACGTAGATATTCGCCCTCCTATAAGAAAATATATTTCACTGCAATTAAATGTTTGATTTTTTTCGGTTGTGTTTTTTTTCAAGCCGTTAAATAACAAAATTTCCTAGTAAAATATAAATCAACACGCACCACACACTTCACGTACAACATACCGACGACTGGCGAGCTCGTTTCTCTTGTGCATCGATATCTTTAAGTAGGATAAATCGAAAGAACCATTGTACATAACGAAAATGATGAAGTTCCCATAAAACATATTCAACAATACATTTGGTGCAGATTCCTTTTTGGCTCAAATTTCCCGTAGAATGCCCGTTTCTACAGCTCAGTACTTGGCCTTTTAAATCTTTTGGTCAAATTTGGCCGTCGTAAGGCCGTATGTGCTCCCTTTAAAAACAGTTAAAAACTCTACGGCCATCATATGCCCCTTAAAAAGACAAGCGGCTGGTGTTCGCCCTTTATAAGGCCGTTTTTTATTTTTACTCGGCTTATTAAGGCATAGGATAAAATATCATCGGCCTATAAATCTCAATACACCGTGAAAGTGTGACGTCATAAGTCTATTAGGGTTGTGGACATGCCCATCGTGCCCACAACGGTGGATTCGCCCTTGATTTAGCAAGGCAGGCAAATAAGCTACATTACTACATTACATTACTGGTCCTCTTTGCTTGCTTATTTCTGTAAGGTAGCATTAACAAAAGTCTAAATACATAGATTTTAGGCCACCCCCAAGAGAGAAATGTGGAACTCATAATCACATACGCCAACTATGCGCCTTTGTTAATTTATATTATTTTTAAAAACTATTTCACTCAAGCAGATGTGAGCAGCAATAGTTTAAGGGGGAAACACATTCAGATTTACCAGACGTGTTACGATGTCCAAGGACTCATCAAAGGAACCCCTCAGGCAAATTCGGGTCTGTCCTAGAGTGTTTATAAAAACTTACCCGTGCAGTGAAATTGGTGCACTGCAAAAACGTCATCAGTGCTTACACGTAGAATCTCTGTATTAGTTCATGCACTGTCTGCACTGACCCATGGCTATGTATACCGTGCAGTGCGCTGTCAAAGTAGAACGTTGTCAATAAAATGTCATCGGGAAGGGAAAGTTTAATTTTATATGCAATATCAACGGTTGCAAATATTAGTAAAAATTTGTTGGAAGAAGGAGAGGAAGAAGACGAGGAAATTTTACAGACAGTACAAGAATTATATTTAAATGCTAATGAACGAGTATCAATAAGTGACTATTCTGAGGAGGTTATTCCTCGGTATACACTTTCAGGTAGCTCAAATCTTTGTAAACAATGAAAAAATGCATTTATTTATAATTTTAGATTTTAAAAGCCATTTCAGGCTAGAAAAGACCACATTTGAAGCATTATTAACTTATTTAGGACCAAAATTAACTTCTGAGCGCATTGATCATCGCCCTGCAGTTTCAGTTGAGAAACAACTGCAAATTGCTATATTAGTCCAAGAGCTAGTGACAGAATTGCAAAGTGATTTTGTAGAGGATGGGCCTTTGATATAAGGTAGATTAGGTAAAGCACAACCGATTAAAAATATTCGCCAGTTCGAGTCTACTTAAGTTTTAATTTTATGAATTTTTGAACTTGTCGATTTTTTGACCATGAAAAAAGTGATATTGCAGAGGATGGGACTTGGTATATAGGTTAATTGGGTTGCCCCCAACACATATTCCGATTCCCATCTCGTTTGGAGGTTAGGTTTGACTTTTGGGAATTTTTGAACATGTCGGTCTGATCAAGATGGACAAAGTGATATTGGAGAGGATGGGGTTTGGTATAATGGTGAGATAGGCCACCAAGAACCCTAATTCAGCTGCCCATCTCATATGCAATCACGGTTGCGATTTTGGCGGCTTTTAATTTTGTGGCCATTTTCGGTATGACCCAAGTGATTTTGTAGAACCCAAGATTTGGACCATAGGCTCGTGGCATCTGCCAAATGTTACATTTTCAATCCCATCTCCGTTCCATCAATATTTTCCGTTTAATTGAGAAAAATTGGTTGATGAAAAAAAAAACATTTTGATGATTATACGGGGTGTATACCTTTAAGCTTACAAAGCGGCCGGCTGTAGATAGGTTTTGGATAGACGAAGAAAAAATCGAATGGGTGGGGGGGGTAAATCTTAACGGTTTAGCAGCTAGGGCGTTTTGAATTTTTTTTGTAGAGGTTTACATATCACCCTGTATTTATGTAACCCTTTGAGCTATTTTCATGAATAGGATACCAGTGTACTTAGAATACTCCCACCTATCTAAAACTGTCAAAATCAAGGATCCAGCTAGCCAACTTCCAGAGCAATGAGTCGTCAAAGTCAAAATTTCGTTTTTTTAACTAAAATTTCAACTAAAAACAACTTTTTCTCCAAAAAATACCTAGTTAACTGATATTTTTTTGCAAAATTGGAAAGCTTGGACAATTCCTATCAATATTGTCTGGACAATTTTTACGCTACGGCCTTTACTTTTGAAGTTATTAGCAAGTTTGATGTTAAAATTTGCCTTATTTGGTGCTTATTTGGTACTTTTTGGCAAAGCTTAGGTGAAAAGGCACAAAAAAAGAGCCAATTTTAGCGTTAAAATTGCTTATAACTCCAAAAATAAAAGCCGTAGGATACAAATTGTCCGGACATTATTGATAAGAAATTGTCCAAGCTTTGAGTGGAGTGGATAAAAAAACAACTTTTATAGTCAAGCAATTTATTGTCAGGGATTATATTCTAAGCGGCCGTTTTGCGCCTTTTTTAGATTTTGTGCCAAAATTATGCTTTTGTATGAGAAATGAAATAAGATCAAAGTAGTAGTTGCAGTTTTTCAACGGCTTTTCTTTGGACGCTTTGATTTATCAACAGAATCTGAAAAAGGCGCAAAACGGCCGCTAGCGGCGAAACTATGCGGAGTTCGAAAAAACAGTGAAAACAAAATTTGTAGGAATTTTTATGCTCTACAACTTTGCTCTTTTGATATTTTCACCAAAATGCATAGTTTCTCCTCAAAATAGAGAAAAGGGCGGAAAATGGGGAAAACGCCTATTAAATATAGCCTTGAACATATTTCGTAAGGCAACCCATCATCGTTACTTTGTTAGCATATTTTTTATCATAAAAAAACATTTCATTCGGTTACTCAATCGGTGAAGGTCGTTCTTCTACGGATCCTGTACTATTACCCTGTACGCTGTACGTCGGACTATCGCCCGGCTAGAGGAAAAGTTAACTAAAGCCGGCTCTACACGATGCTATGAACACTCTCCAACGTTGGACGCTTGATGGTAGGATGCATCGTGTGGCAGATGCTCGAACTACGAGTGTCCAATGTCGTAGCGTCCAACGTTCGTATTTGGACACGTTCAGGCTGTGATGGGTATCACTCCAACGTTGGAAGCCAATATTCGAATGAAACGTTCACCGCATCGTGAAGAGCCGGCTTAAGCCCGGGACACACATTTGCGCACAGCGTGACGGCCGTGTGTTGGAAAACACACGGAGAAAAAGTAAACAAGTAAAATCTTACCAGTCAGTCCCCACATTTCCGCGTCTCCATGTCCGCACCGCATCAAATTTTACTTGTTTATTTTCTCTCCGTGTGTTGTCCAACACACGGCTGTCATACGGTGCAGACACGGTTCGGATATGTGTGTCCCGGGCTTTAAGAAGCAAACGGAGCCCGCAGCATGAGTGAAAAAGCTGCGCTTTTAAACAACCAGAGCGAATGGGAAACTCGTTTTCTTTTTATTTGGTTTTTCCTCTACATAGAACAACGGGGAATTCTCTTTAAAATTATCTTAAGGAAGATCGATTGAAGGAGCATATTCCAAATTAAAAATCTGAAATTTGAATACGTTATTTATTGATATCTCATACATTCAATAAAATTTTTTAAAAAACATTGGACGTCTTGCATTCGAGTAATTAGTATTCAATATTCAAGTAAAGGTCGAGTAAAAATGATATTAAACGTGGGAATTTATTGCACATAAAAATGGATAATTCTCCATAACTAGACGTCAAACCGCTTTAAAATTTTGTCAATAATTATAATCAGATTAGAATGTCAACTTTTATTTACAGAATAAATTTGACTTCTATCATGGGAATTTAATTTTACATTCTCTGTCCTTATATTATACTATTTTCAGAGATCGATCCTTCTTAAGTGGTTTGAACGTTTTCGGTTTATCGGTTTATTTTTAAAGGAGATCAATACATGTAATTGTTATGGCATTCTAAAAAGAACCTAGGTGCAAATGATGAAAATGAGTTCGATCACGAGATTGTTGTGTTTGCCGCCCCCTGAAAGTGCCGCCCGCGTGCGGTGCACACTCTGCACGCACGCACCCAGCGGGCCGGGTTATAATGTATGTTTGTATATACAATACACAACTACTCATAATATCTGAAATATATAACATAAATATGCCACTAGAGGGGTATATACATCCATTTTAACTCAATTTGCTATATAAAACTAGATTTTACGATTTTTCAACTTCAACTGGGGATGGCAAGGGTTTCTACAACTGGGAAAGAGATGGGCAAGTGGATATGTATTGTAGATGTTGTAACGAACCCTAATATTCAAATCCCATCTCCTACAAAATCACTTGGGTCATACCGAAAATGGCCACAAAATTAAAAGCCGCCAAAATCGCAACCGTGATTGCATATGAGATGGGCAGCTGAATTAGGGTTCTTGGTGGCCTATCTCACCATTATACCAAACCCCATCCTCTCCAATATCACTTTGTCCATCTTGATCAGACCGACATGTTCAAAAATTCCCAAAAGTCAAACCTAACCTCCAAACGAGATGGGAATCGGAATATGTGTTGGGGGCAACCCAATTAACCTATATACCAAGTCCCATCCTCTGCAATATCACTTTTTTCATGGTCAAAAAATCGACAAGTTCAAAAATTCATAAAATTAAAACTTAAGTAGACTCGAACTGGCGAATATTTTTAATCGGTTGTGCTTTACCTAATCTACCTTATATCAAAGGCCCATCCTCTACAAAATCACTTTGCAATTCTGTCACTAGCTCTTGGACTATATGGACCTTGGCAAATCAAGAAGTCTACAGGTATATAATGAGAAAGGTTTAAGATTTTAGCCACTTTGTCAAAAGATTTTCTTTTCCAATATTAGAAGTATAGCAGATAGATTTGGGGTCAACAAAAAGTCTGCTTGGAATTATGTCGTCAACATCAGCAAAATTTTGTGTGACAATATATCTGATTTTATGAGATGGCCTAGTTCGGTAGAGGCATCAGTGCAGCAAATTTATTTATGGAGAGAAGTCGGTTCCCTGGTATCGTCGGAGTCATTGATGGTTGTGATTTGCCAATTAGCAGGCATTCGAATTTTCCACAGGCTTATGTTTGTAGAAAGAAGTACCATGCGATGAAATTACAAGGCATATGCGATTTCAAACGAAAATTCATTGACGTCGATGTTGGCTGGGCAGGATCTGCCCGCGATGCAAGAGTTTTTAGAAATTCTGACATCAAAGCCTTAATCGAAGAAAAACGAGAAGAAATGTTTCCGAATGATGGCCATTTAGTTGGAGATTCCGCATATCCGAATCTTAAGTACCTGCTTGTACCCTTTAGAGATCTCGGCGACTTAACTGAAAACCAGAAAAAGTACAACACTCGACTTAGTTGTGCCCGAGTCCGTATAGAGCAAGCCTTCGGCATATTAACAGCAAGATTCCGAAGGCTTAAATATATTTACATGCGTAGAATTGACCTTATACCAGCTGCATGTGCTCTACACAATTTGTGCATAGACAAAAAAGACTTTATTGAGACTGAACCAAGAAACAATGATGATCCCGACATTCCTAACGATGACAATTCACCAAGTAGAACAGGGAATGAAAAGAGAAATCGCATTATGAACTCGTTATAATTTTCAATCCAATTAAAATTGAATAAAAAATGTTGGAAAATTTCGAAATGCCTTTTATTTTTACAAAATTCAGTAGTGTATAAGAAGGCGCATATAACTCGCGTCATTCATCTTTCTTTTACTCGAAGTTTATCGTGTCAGCATATTTATTACCTTTCGAAAAGAGTCATAACGATCCATTAAATTCATCAAATACTTCACATCAAATTCTTCCGACTTCATGAAACATTACAAACAATGATTCTCTTCAAAACATAACAATTTTATTCCAAAAATATAAAAAAAAACTCAAGTATATAAAAAACATTAAAAAATAACAGCCTTATTCTGGTTAAAAAAATAAGTCTTTAAATTCATATTTTGCCTTAAGAAAATGGCACATAGCTTCATTTTACTTATTATTCAATTTTTTCCGCTATTTTTTCCAAAATACTACACAGCCTATCATGGGCCTGCATGCGATCTCTGTGAGGGTCTCTTTGATCCTGTACCAATTCACTTAATAATTCGTTTTTTTGGGGACGTCTTCTCCTTTGACGAATTGGCCCATCTTCCTCGTCAATTTCCGATGTTGACGGTCTAGATGTAATCCTCTCTTGAAAGCCTCTAGTGGTGCTTGCTTTTGAAATTGGTCCCGGTATCAGGCCTCTTTGAAAAAATTTCGTCTAAGTTATCGAAGAACTCCCAATTTTGATTTTCCCGACCAGTAGAATTGTTGTTATCCTTAATCTTTTTGTAAGTCCTACGGAGGCCTTTCCATTTATTATCTACCTGCTCCCATGACGGTTTAAATCCTTCAGTTATAAGCTTTGCCGCAATTTTCTGCCAAAGTGACTTCGCTCTAATTGTTCCAGATGAAAACTTGTCTTCATTTTCCTTCCACTGATCAATTAATTTTAAAACCGCAGATCGTGGCCAATGTAGATCTGAAAAAACTTTGCATTAAAACACTTAAGAAACTTTTCTTATACTTACTTTTTGTAGTTTCTTTTGTACATATGTCGTTATTGTTATCACCAAAATTTGCGGCCCGAAAACAACTGTGATTTTCAACATCCTCGTTAAGTCCTATATCACTGTCGCATATAGTGCAGTTAAAAATTTCCACCTAAGGGTTCTAAATATAATAATAAAATTCAAAACAACAATAAAATTGTACATACCGAATCAAATTCCTCTATTCCTTCCATTTTCATCGTCAATCACAAGCAGATAAAATGTCAAATGGCCTTCTTCTTCTTAACGCACTGAGTGCTCCTACGAAAATACAGGGTCACTCGGTGCACGAACCGGAGTGCACACCAGCTAGTTTTTATCCATAGTACAGTGTATCATATGACGTCACTTGCTACACTGGAGGTAGTTTTTAGCCAGAAAATATCGGTTTGAGTGCACGATACACTGCACGGGTAAGTTTTTATAAACACTCCTACAGAACTTTGAGGCTCCGACAACCATCTCTAATTAAATTGTCAGTGGAGCATGCCTACGCAGCATACACCGGCGGGTGGAAGAAGAGGCCCAGAGTGCGCCAGAGGAACCTTCCTCAAACCTAGGAACGGCAATGGTAATAAAACACGTTAAATTCAAACTTTAAATAAAGTATCGGGTAAATTCAAAAACTCATCGCTGCAGAATTAAGCTACAGACTTCAATTGGATGCCTGCAGTTGCATTCTGCAGTGATGAATTTTTGAATTTGCCATTGTTTAATTAATTATAGCAAAAAAAAAAAATATAATTCATAACAAAAAAAATAAAATTTATTATTCGAATTCATGGTAAACAAAAACATAATGGCAATTTATGAAAAAATAAATATATAAAAATTCTAGGAAAAAACAACATAACGCAATCCATGAAAAAAATTAAAGCAATTCATGAAAAAAACATAAAACAATTCAGAATAACAAAAAAAAAACATTTAAAAATTCATAATAACAAAAAGTATCTGCAATAAGTTATAAACGTAAGTTAAAAAGATCCTCGAAAGATATTCTTTGATTCGTGACTCCTGGGGCCGAAGGCCCTGCTTCCTTGAACGCGGCAAGAAAGGAAGAGGTGTGACACGTTGAAACCCAAATATGCATTTTGCAATGGGAGGGTGTTTGGTTTTTTTTAACATGTTTTAAAAAAAATTAAACTTTCCACTTTCAGGAAACTCCAGCAGCACAGCTACTTCTAACAAAATATAAATCATTTTCAGGCCTACAAGACCGCGTCAAGTCAATGAGGGCCGCTGGCAGCTAAGCTCTAATCAATGGGTGCCTTTCATTTAGACACAGAGAGACACAGTGTGTCTAACAGGGTGTTCCATCAACGGCAAAAATGTGCACCGCCGGGTGATGTTATGTCTTGTGTTGTACCTAAAAATAGAAAAGATTAATAACAAAAAGGGAATTAATATGTTATGTATACTAACCTTGTCCATGTTACCTGTGTGTCCCTAAGCAACCATACTGCTGCTATCATTTATTCGCAGGGTCTAGGAAGCCTTCTCCATCAATGAGTACCCAATTTAATCGCGGATACGCAGGGAACAACAGGCCCGACAGGATGGACGATCCACCGCGCAGTGCCCCTAAAAATGAAGAAGAGATCATGAAAACAATGGACATTTACAATAAAATAAGACTTACCTAGGTTATTAATTTGTAGGACACTTGTAAACACGGCGCACGGCGTTCCCGGGGATCCTAACCTCCTTCACATTCGGGTGAGGATTTCTTCCCGAACTTCATATTTAGAACACTGCAAGGGTATGGAAGGGACTGACCAGCACACAGGGCGTGCTCCAACTGCTAATTAATTTAATATATTTATCCACTCCGGAAATTCCGAAAATGTGGCCGAGGGTTGTCAAGCCGGGCCTTGCAACCCAAAATTCAGGCGAGCCCGAGCCCCGAGAATTTTTCCGGAAGTGGAAAGGGAATGCCCAGGACCCAGGGTTCATTTTAAAATCAAAATATAAAATTTCTTAATAATAATATATTTCCGATTCCAAATCGGTTGACACCGATTGGAATACACCCTGGAATCCTGGAAATAGTGGGCATTTCCCAATATAAACAGGGCCCCTGGAGCGGTCAGCTCTCAGTTTTTTTTCTTGAGTGTCAAGTGCTATAAGTTGAAAGTTGAAAGTTAAAGTCAGTGAAGAAATAGGTAATTTAGGATCAGCGGGAAGCCCAGCGCCGTGGAGGAATAAATTAAAGTTAAGTAACATTGTGTTACAAGTGAGAGCCGGTAAATAAGTAAGCTATATTTAAATTAGGATCGCATGTAGTATTTTGTTATTATTATTTTTCTTCCTCATTTTGTTTTATTTCCTTATTTTATTATTTCCGTTATTTTTTTATCAATAATAAGAAAATTATAAAATCCAGAAATTCAATTTAATATTGTTTTTATTATTGTACGAGAGCGCGTTTGCGAGTGGAATCAGTTTGAGTGTGTGTGTGTGTGCGTGGGTTCAAACCCCACACCTGTCAGGTTCGTGGACCAAAATAACCACGTGGCGCCCTTATTTTGATAGCCCACCATATATACCTGCGCCCAACCACCGAGCTAGCCGGCATTACCGTCGCAAAATCCGGCACGTAACATATTTAAACACGACGGTGATGGAACACCCTGTTAGACACAGTTGTGTCTTTCTGTGTCTAAATGGAAGGCACCCATTGTGTGGGGCCACCTTAAAGTGCGGGACTATCTGCAAGTAAATATAAGTTAATATTAACCCTGAAAAACATAAAATCAAACTAAACAAACCATTGCAACAAAACCAGCGTCGCAGCTCCTTCAACGCGTTTAATAGTTCCTTATGACGCTTGTTCCTTTCCACGTTGAGGAACAGCAGCAAGTCCTGCTTGTCCCGGAATTGCATGTTGTCCTTTTTTTTAACCGCTTTTGACGCGCTCTCGGTGGCCCCCCACTCGGCACCCCACCTGAAGGTTTGGATGGCGCCGCACTCGAGGAGTTGGGCGCCGCCAAACTAGAGGAAGTCGGTGGCACCGCAC
The DNA here is from genome assembly GCA_963855945.1 of Thereva nobilitata. Classification (NCBI taxonomy): domain Eukaryota; kingdom Metazoa; phylum Arthropoda; class Insecta; order Diptera; family Therevidae; genus Thereva; species Thereva nobilitata. The sequence goes on from OY979699.1 coordinate 4,977,415, forward strand.
TTGACGAAGCGGGTACACTGTAAAAAAAATATGTAAATTCACAGTGCAAATGTACAGTAAAATTACAAATCGCGGTACGAAATACTAATTTACTACACAATTATTGTAATTTTACTATAAATTTTGTAATTTCACATAAAGAAATTGAAATTCTCCAATACTACATGAACGTAAATATTGATTACATGAATGTGACGTATATTTTACACAATGTTGTGTATTTTTCTAAATCGTTTATGTAGGAAAATTACAATATTTCTTAGTATTATTTATCAATGTTATGTACTGAACTTTGTACTGTAATTTTACAGTAAGAGTCGTAATTTTAGAACTTATATTTTCAGTAAAATTAGAAATTGTTCTTTGGAATGTAAGGTTTAAATTTTCCCTCTCATAGATATAATTCACAGGTAACAATGAAATACTAAGCATATAATACCCGATTGTTCTTAAGTTAAGGTCAGACCTTTGACTTCGGTCAGGGTCTGGGCAGTTCTTGTAACAGCCAAAATTTTTTTGACAATTTTGATGCTTAGGGCCGATTCACACTAGTAGTTGAAGCTTGCAGCTTGACGCTTGCAGCTTGACGCTTGCAGCTTGAAGCTTTCATTGCGAATCGGTCTTGCATGGTGAGCAAAATGCTATTTTTATGTATAGGGAGAGGGCGGGCATACACAAAAGTTTGGAAATTTACAAAACTATGAAGTGAAAGTTCCAATACTGGTTGTATTTTTACATCGCACAAATAATGTATATTTACTACACAGTTACGTAAAAATACGTTGGAATTGGAATATTCCTAATAATATATATTGCAAATTTACAAAACTGCTTGTGAATAAAACTTCCAGTATTATTTTTGTAAAATTACCACAGAAATTTTTTACAGTGTACCCCATCCGTTCCAAAATTCAAACTATCAACAGTGTGGGTGCTGCTGACAAGCGGTCTGTCGCCAAATATTTCCTCCATTTCCCTTTCATAAGGACAAGCGACTGAGGGCGAAGCTCCAATTCGCCCTTCATTGTCTTTAGCGGCCTTGTAGGCCCGCAATAAGTTTTTAATTTTGTTTTCAATCTGCAACTGAGTGATTGGGCTTTCCTGCAATGGAAATATTGTACTTCTTTTTAACGCGTGAAAAAAAAACACTTACCAAAACTTGGAGCCCTTTCATGTCTTCTAAAATGTTCGAAAACACGTGTTTTCGCTTTCTAATGTGGGTGGCTTCCTCCTTCTTCGCCGCGTAGCAGGAAAGCAGGGCCCTAGTTTCCCTGACAGTCCATGTATGCCTTTCTCTACAAAATAAATACAATTTTTTATTACAATAACTTAATTTTTTATTATACTTACATATTTGTCTCCTCCATAGCTGCAGAATTCACTTCACCGCCTGAAACAAATATGACGTTTATTCTTCGGCGTGAAGTTGCGCGCATTCTAGAAAACTGGGAAATTTTAAAATTTCCCAGTAACCCAGATAGAAACCCCGATAAAACTTGGGTTTTCAGATTTGTATGGCGAAGAACCAGCCAGTTCAAATACAGCTATGGATTGCTTGCATCACAGAAATAACTGACTTAGACGAAACAGTTATTCCCCGTTCAGTTACACACAAAAGAATAAAAACACAATTCCAGCTACATCTATTTTCGGATGCCAGTTTATATGCTTATGGAACGGTAGCCTATATAAGGACCCTGAAAGAGAATGGTGACGTCACAGTGAACTTTCTATGTGCTAAGCATCGAATAGCCCCTTGAAACCCGGAAATCAGCAGGAGCTCACATTACCGAAATTGGAGCTTACGGCAGCTCTTATCGCTGCTCGATTGGGGAATTATCTACTAAAGAATCTCAAGATAATGTCAAATCGAATTAACCTATGGACGGGCTCTAAAATATGTGAAAGTGGAAACAGTACGTCGCTCATCGTGTTCAACAGATACAAACTACTCTACTCTATGGCTAGCTGGACCTGAATGGTTGTCGAAGGAGGATGACCAATGGCCTTCTGCTGAAGTTGGAAATCCACAAGAGGATACTTTGACTCTACTTGCAACGTTACCAGATAGAGCGCCGTTGGAACAGTTGACCCCATCTATTCAGGTAAGGGCAGCGAGCCCATACTGCATGCCGAACATTATAGCGATTGGGATCGGCTGCTGAGAGTTACCGCCTATGTCATGCGTTTTGGTTACCGACTAATGAAGAAGTGGGAGCCGGAGCGAGATCCACTTTGATCTTCCTTGGAATTAGACAAAGCAACGTCGTATTGGGTCTTATTCGCCCAAAGGAAATTTTATCCAAGAAATCATATATTACAATTCTGATTGTGAGCGACATGCATGCAAGGACTTCACATGGCGGAATTTATCTAACGCTTACCAGATAATGACAGATACTGGATACCTCAGGGACGCCAATTGGTAAGAAAAGTTTTCAAAGAATGCAACTTTTGCAAAAGACAAAAGGGTAAAGCCGCAACTATGCCATTTGCATTGCTTCCACGAGATCGGCTCTTAGAATTTCTAGACCCTTTGATGTAAAGGGAATTGATTTTGCCGGACCCTTATATACTAAGGGCGAACCAGATAATAAAGGTCACAAAACGTACATAATGCTGTTTACATATGCAGCCGTGAGAGCGGTCCACTTGGAGATTACGCAAGATCTGACAACCTCTAGTTGTCTTGTGGATTGCGGCGGTTCATCGCTAGGCGAGGTGTTCCATCGGTGATATATTCAGATAACGCTAAAACATTCAAGCGGTCATCTTTAGAACTCGCTAATCTGGAGAAATTTTTAACCTCAGAGGAACTACATGGATTCCTAAGTCCTCGTGGGGTTTCCTGGAAATTCATAGTAGAACGTACTCCTTGGTGGGGCGGATTTTGGGAGCGGCTAGTGAGAACCATCAAGGAACCATTGAGAGACGTCATAAGATGATCAACTCTAGCTATGGATCAATTACAAACGTTGATAACAAAAGTGGAGTCCATTGCAAATAGCCGCCCTTTAACTTATGTTGGAGAAGATCCTAACGACTTGGCGCCGCTTACACCAGGCCATTTTATTCAAGGAGGTGCGACAGCAGCTCTAGCTCTAACTGAGAATTCTTTTGGAGGACAACGCAAAACAATTGCGTTCTGTTTGGAAAGAGCGGTTACGGACAATTAGTGCATTTAAGAAACGGTGGCATTATGAATATCTGCAACAACTCAGGTTGTTACACTACAATAAAAGAAGCAGTTCATCAGATGTCAGAGCGGGAGATAACGTAACGTATTCCCCTCGTACTAAGCTTACTGCTAGACATTGCACCATACGTGGCAAACGGCATAACGGACTGGTAGTACAAAGGGTGATTCCTGAGCTTAGCACTGCCACATAAAAAAACTGGCCTGTTACTATTTTAACTGCTTTTTAACTGGCCTGTTAATATTTTAACTGTTTTTCAACTGGCCTGTTAAATATTTTAACTGATTTTCAACTGGCCTGTTACTATTTAATCTGCTTTTCAAGTGGCCTGTTAAATATTTTAACTGCTTTTCAACTGGCCTGTTACTATTTAATCTGCTTTTCAAGTGGCCTGTTACTATTTTAACTGCTTTTCAACTGGCCTGTTAAATATTTTAACTGCTTTTCAACTGGCCTGTTACTATTTAATCTGCTTTTAAAGTGGCCTGTTACTATTTTAACTGCTTTTCAACCGGCCTGTTAAATATTTTAACTGATTTTCAACTGGCCTGTTACTATTTAATCTGCTTTTCAAGTGGCCTGTTAAACATTTTAGCTGATTTTCAACTGGCCTGTTACTATTTAATCTGCATTTCAAGTGGCATGTTACTATTTTAACTGCTTTTCAACCGGCCTGTTAAATATTTTAACTGATTTTCAACTGGCCTGTTACTATTTAATCTGCTTTTCAAGTGGCCTGTTAAATATTTTAACTGCTTTTCAACTGGCCTGTTACTATTTAATCTGCTTTTCAAGTGGCCTGTTACTATTTTAACTGCTTTTCAACTGGCCTGTTAAATATTTTAACTGCTTTTCAACTGGCCTGTTACTATTTAATCTGCTTTTAAAGTGGCCTGTTACTATTTTAACTGCTTTTCAACCGGCCTGTTAAATATTTTAACTGATTTTCAACTGGCCTGTTACTATTTAATCTGCTTTTCAAGTGGCCTGTTAAACATTTTAGCTGATTTTCAACTGGCCTGTTACTATTTAATCTGCATTTCAAGTGGCATGTTACTATTTTAACTGCTTTTCAACCGGCCTGTTAAATATTTTAACTGATTTTCAACTGGCCTGTTACTATTTAATCTGCTTTTCAAGTGGCCTGTTAAATATTTTAACTGCTTTTCAACTGGCCTGTTACTATTTAATCTGCTTTTCAAGTGGCCTGTTACTATTTTAACTGCTTTTCAACTGGCCTGTTAAATATTTTAACTGCTTTTCAACTGGCCTGTTACTATTTAATCTGCTTTTAAAGTGGCCTGTTACTATTTTAACTGCTTTTCAACCGGCCTGTTAAATATTTTAACTGATTTTCAACTGGCCTGTTACTATTTAATCTGCTTTTCAAGTGGCCTGTTAAACATTTTAACTGATTTTTAACTGGCCTGTTACTATTTAATCTGCTTTTCAAGTGGCATGTTACTATTTTAACTGCTTTTCAACCGGCCTGTTAAATATTTTAACTGATTTTCAACTGGCCTGTTACTATTTAATCTGCTTTTCAAGTGGCCTGTTAAATATCTTAACTGCTTTTAAACTGGCCTGTTACTATTTAATCTGCTTTTCAAGTGGCCTGTTACTATTTTAACTGCTTTTGAACCGGCCTGTTAAACATTTTAACTGATTTTCAACTGGTCTGTTACTATTTAATCTGCTTTTCAAGTGGCCTGTTAAATATTTTAACTGCTTTTTAACTGGCCTGTTAATATTTAATCTGCTTTTCAAGTGGCCTGTTACTATTTTAACTGCTTTTCAACTGGCTGATGTCAGAAAGGGAGATGTAGTCCTTCTACATGACGAAGCCTTACCGTGTTCGTTTTGGAAACAGCCCAGGATACATTCGTTGGACGTGATGGCAAAATTCGCTCTTGCCAAATACGGCTTTCTACTTATAGTCTGGAATCGTTTGCACAGAAAACTGGCAACCCCCATTTTTTTTCACGGATTCTGATTCTCCGAAGAGAAATATGAAACTTTCGTTCGAAATTTTTTTTTATCCGAAGCCTTCCTGCACCCCCAAAAATCATTCGTTTGCCCCTGCAAGGTAGTGAGTGGGTGGGGGTGAGTTTTGTGTGGAAACGATTCCATCCTCCAAGTTGAGCTCAACTTTTGCTCGAAACTTTTTTCACGAAAACCTACCCTTCACGAAATATAGGACCGTTGCCGGACTTGAGCCGCACCCTGTATAAACCTACAAAGAAAAATGTATAAATGGTCTCCGAGGACAAAACAAAAGTGGACGACATAATATTATAGATAAATGAAGGAAAGCTGATGATGAGCACATGTACAATGAAAAAAAATCCGTCTTTTTCCCCCAGGATGTGATAAGTTGAAGGAGAATGTTGTCTTTTCTTATCCTTTCCCTCATACCCCAACCTACCTCCCCAAAAAAAAAACAATGCCATGCAGAAGATACTATATCTCAAGACAAACGAACAAACGGGGGTTAGTAAAATGGAGAAACTGCAATAATATTATTAATATAGTAGTAACTAAAAAAGATCGTTGGAAGATCAAGAAGAAGACACTGGGAGAAACGAGCGAAGGAAAAAATAAACTAGGGGAGACGACTGACTTTTTAAGTTAAGCCAAAAACCCCATAGGGATGATATGATGATGATGATGTAGCTGCACATACATATTTATAGAGAATGAAGAAGGGAAAAACGAATGACCAGCCTAAAAGGCTGGCTACTTCCTTCCGATAACCGACATACCGTGACCAGTTTATGTTCCTCTTGAGCGATCATCGCGTATTAACAAAACATTCAAGAAATTCTTTTATACTTTTCTCGCTATGATATTGGATGTGTGTGTGCGTGTGTATTTATTCCTCTGCTTGGACAATGCCTTTTTAGTAAAAACATTTTGTTCATATAGTACACATATTTTAGGGCTTCCCATATCTCCGCGCTTTTCCAAAAAAAAGAACGTTCTTGGGAATAATCAAGGAAGACACGACCAACAAGCACACAAACTACAACCAAACACGGGCACGATTTTTAATGATTTTTAAACTTGAGTTTAAACTAAACTTTTGCATCCCTTTTCCTAAATTTATCCATTCAAGGCATATAAATGTAGATATCAGCTCCAGCACAGCCACACAACAACGGGGACGAAAACAAAATCCTGCATTTACACTCGGTAGCAACAACAACAACAACGAAAACGTATCAAAATACCTGAAGAAATTCCTACCATCGCGTTTCAAATTGAACACAACAGGTAGCCACCATGCGCACCGGAAAACGAACGTTGTACCTAGGAAATGGGAATTAATTCAAATTGAAGGAAACGATTTTTTTTAACGTAGCCCGTTGTTGTTGTTGTTGCTGCTGTGTGTTGTTGAAGTCAAGTTGAGAGAGCTGTTGCTGCTGCTATTGACGAAGGATGCAAGAGGAAGGGGAGGAGGGCAGAAAAACGGCAAAAGGTTTGATCTCCTCCACCCTTGTTGTTACAATCGCCACTAGACTAGGGGCTTTAAAGGTAGACAACCGCAACGAAGAAGTTATATATATTCCAAAAAAAAAAAATAACAAAAAAAAAACAGGGGAAGAAATGCACAAGGGGGATTCTCGTCAAACAATGAAAACAGCGGCCGAATGGACGACGGATCAACAGGTGTAATTTCGATTGCGCCTGATAACGGCTCCATATAAATACTCTATGTATATATACACAAAGTGCGCGCACGTGTTATAATTATACACCAAAAAAAAGAGGATCTCATCTGTTTGCATTTTTTTAGTTAGCCGCGCATTTTTCCGTTATTGTTTGTACCTTGCGCGCGTTTTTTTCGTTATATATGTTTTCCCAGTTTTTATTCACGGATTGCCATTATTATTATTAATCGATACCAGAATGAAATTCGGTTGTAGCCTGTTTGTTCACCCTTAGGAGAACGCGAATATCCTCAGGTGGCCGGCAGTTGATGAGCGTATGGTATAAAAGTACTACCAGAATACCACTATACAACACTGTAAAAAATTTCTGTGCTAATTTTACAAAAAAAAAATACTGGAAGTTTTATTCACAAGCAGTTTTAAAAATTTTTAATATATATTATTAGTAAGGCTGCCAACTTTCCTAAATCGAAATGGGGGACGGAACGACGTTTTTCTAGGCGATCATGAAAAAATAAAATAAGCCTATATAGTCCGGGAAATTCGCAAAAAAAACGCACGAAAGGAGACAAAATTCCAAAATGGCTGAAAATTGGTCCACCCACAGCTTCCTTGAGACTTTTTAAGAAACCAATTTCTGAATCACAAAAAAAAACATGGCCGTCGGAGATATCACTTTGTGGCCAAAAAATCACTCAAAAATGGGTTTTTTGAAATTTTTTTTTTTGAACTGACAATACAAACATTACTGCCTACAAAAAAGCCCTCTTGTAATTTTTTCGAAAACCTTGGCCTTTCCGAATTATTCAAGATATTTTTTGACCGAAAAGTGATTTTGACCTTGAATAACTTCGAAACGGTTAGGTTTTCGAAAAAATGACAAGAGGGCTTTTTTGTAGGCAATAAAGTTTCGTATTGACTGATCAAAATTGTTTTTTTTAAAAAACCAGTTTTTGAGTGATTTTTTTGTCAAAAAGTGATATCTCCGGCGGCCATGTTTTTTTTGTGATTCCGAAATTGTTGAGGGGTAATAAACTGATAATTTGTATGAACCTTTGTTTTGGCATTCTAGATGATGTGTCAAAAGTCTCATATAATCTCGTGTCCGCGTCTAGAGATATTAGAGGTTCGAGGTTACAAAAATCAGTTTTTCGCAAATATCTCCTAAATTGTCGGCTTTACGTAAATTTTGGTTAAGCAAAGTTTGTTCATTAGATAAATCTGCATGAAAATGTCCTATACAGAATTTACGTGGAACCAATAGTTTTCGAGATATAGGGCTGAAAAGTCTTTGCATCGTGCTGCTTTCGTTTTCGCACCACCTCTGCGGGAGAATGGAAGGGGCGTTTTTTACGTTTTTGCCTCCGTAGGCATAATCGTTGGGTTACAAGTTATGATAAAATTCTGTTGATTTTCTCTCTATCTCTTCTATTTCCACTTTTTCCTTCTTCATCTACAATCAACTCAGAAGAAAATAATGAAATGTGGTCGGCGTCATCATCTTTGAACTCATATTCAACGGTTGTATCCTCGGACATACTATTGAGACACGACTGGCTCTGACAAGAGGCATACGCTACGGAACATGGCAATCTTACTTTTCTACATTCGCTCATGGAGCTTTAGTTGCGCACCGCCGAATTACAGTCTAACTTCTCATCTTTCTTTAGGCTTAATACGCAAAGGGAATACGAAAAGAACGTACTACCTAGACGGAAAACATTGCATGTACATATGCAATCATGTGTATAAACACAACGTTTGTTTATATGTATTAATATTTTTCCGTCTCCTTAGTCCTTTCCACCTGATGCACAATATACTATTTGCACAAAAACTAAATGCGGGACTTGTGGGACGAATTTGACGTTTGGGGGACAATGTGGGACGCTTTTAATAACGGGGAACAAAACAAGCAAATGCGGGACTGTCCCCCCTAATGCGGGATGGTTGGCAGCTTTAATTATTAGGAATATTCCAATTCTACTTTACGTATTTTTACAAACTGTGTAGTAAATATACATTATTTGTGGGATGTAAAAATACAATCAGTATTGGAGTTTTACTTCATAGTTTTGTAAATTTCCAAAACTTTTGTGTATGCCCTCTCCCTATACATAAAAATAGAATTTTGCTCACCATGCAAGGACCGATTCGCAATGAAAGCTTCAAGCTTCAAGCTGCAAGCTTCAAACTTCAAGCTTCAGCTGAGTTTTGCTTTATTTGAGCACTGCAGCTTGAAGCTGCGAATGTGAATCATTGTACAAACTCTTTTATCCTAATTTTTGAAGCTTGAAGCTTGCAGCTTGAAGCTTTAATTGTGAATCGGCCCTAAGAATCAAAAATTATCAAAAATTTCTTGGTTGTTACAAGAACTGCCCAGACCCTGACCAAAGTCTAAGGTCTGACCTTAACATAAGAACAATCGGGTATATATGCTTAGTATTCCATTATTACCTGTGAATTATATCTACGAGAGGAAAATTTAAATCTTACATTCCAATTAACAATTTGAAATTTTACTGAATATATAAGTTCTAAAATTACGCCTCTTACTGTAAAATTACAGTACAAAGTTCAGTACATAACATTGATAAATAATACTACGAAATATTGTAATTTTCCTACATAAACTATTTAGAAAAATGCACAACATTGTATAAAATTTAGGTCACATTCATGTAGTCAACAATTACGTCATGCAGTATTGGAAATTCTCAATTTCTTTATGTGAAATTACAAAATTTATAGTAAATTACAATAATTGTGTAGTAAATTAGTATTTCATATCGCGATTTGTAATTTTACTGTACATTTGCACTGTGAATTTACATATTTTTTTTTACAGTGAAGGAAATAAAATATCATCCTACGTTACCAAAATTCCATCCAGGGGCGAATCCAGCCATCAAAAAAAGTTGTGGTCACAGCCACCCGAAAGTCGGCCAAGTGCGAGTCGGAGTATGAACTCGCTCATGATCGATATAGTGCAATACTACAAAGGAGATGTTTACAAAATATATGACGCCCTGACCAAGATTTTGTTCAGTGTAGTTCCACGTGGGCAAAGCCTTGGGGCAAACACTAGTACGTAAATCGATTGCGTAGGTCAAGCAGCATTGGATGTCGTTAGTGCTTAGTTGGGGGACTGTTTGGTAAAACAGAACCCGTGTCTGCAATCGTCTATGCCGATGCGAATGCATTTATAAATGTTCATGCATGTAGCGGGAGCGTGCATGCCATGCCTGTAGCATTCGCATTTGTTCGCTATGCGTCCTAGGTGCGGCGCGGGCATGCTTTTAAAAAAATTAACCAACTAAATCATTTTTACTCAGTTTTGAATAGACTAGGATTATCAATATTTTCGCTAAATTGGCAAAGTATAGGTGCGAACGTACGAGATTTAGATGACGAAGTTGTAAAAAAAATGAATGTATTACTTTTATGAGAAACTTGGATGAAAAGTGAAGAATATGATGAGGACTCCGCTAATATTTTACCAACTCATACAGATATACAAAAACGCCATCGCTTAGTCACGATAAATCACCATGAAATGTGTGTAGGCAGATCTATGGCAGAAAAAGGACAGATGAATTTGATGGTAGTTATTTATGTATCGCCGAATAAAACTATCATATTTTTTTATTTTATTAAGGCATAGGATATAATATCAATCTCAATACACCGTGAAAATGTGACGTCATAAGTCTATTAGGGTTGCGGGCATGCCCATCGTGCCCACAACGGTGGATCCGCCCTTGATTCCATCTATCATCTCTTGAACATTTTTAAAGTAGAGATTGGCGGTAGAACTATATATATATGCCCTTCAACTGGACAAGGCACAAAAATAGATGTCAGCCGCTGTCGACGGTACCCTGCGCTACTCTTACGGCTTCGGCAATGCAAGACAAGCACGTGCAAGATCCTGTCTTGATGATCGTGAACTAATGTCCAACTCAATAAATAGAGACATTGAGCTCATTCTAGGTTGGGGAAGCAAGAATCGTGTCGAATTCAACGCCACCAAAACTAAGTACTGTCTTATTTCCAATAAAAACTGCAACAACACTCCATCCGTGACAGTTGAACTAATGGCCGACCCATCCCTACACATCTTAGGCGTTACATAGCCAAAGACTTGCGATGGAATGACCACATATTCCTAATCGCCAAACAAGCATCCCAGTGCCTGGGGGATTCTTAAGAGGTGCAAGTTCCTCCTTCAGCCATCGGCCCGTGCTGTAATATACAAATCCTACATTCGGCCTCTTCTCGAATTCAACTCTCTCATTTGGGGCGGCACTTCGATAACCACCTTGGTGTGGTTAGATAAAATACATAAAAGGGCCCTTAAATTAATCGATTACGACACCGTTTGTTCCACCATCGACCCCTTCAGCCACCGTAGGAATGTAGCAGCACTCACAAAATTTTATCGCTGTTATCATAGCGACTGTTCCAGCGAAATAAGCGCTCTCCTGCCTGCACGGCAATCTTATATCCGCAACACCAGATTCGCCCACACATCTCACTCCCACCACCTGCAAATCATCTTTTCGCGCACTAAACAAGATAGCAATTCGTTTCTAAATAGGACAAGTCGACTGTGGAATGATCTTTCGCAGTCTGTGTTTCCGAGCTCCTACAACATCCAAGAGTTCAAACGCAGGGTTCATTGCCACCTTCTTCAAGACCCCCGAACCCTCATAACCCTTAACCTATTCCGCCCGTACTAAGCTTACTGCTGGACATCGCAGCATGACGTGACAAAGGACATGACGGACTGGTAGTACAAAGGCTGATTCCTGAGCTTAGCACTGCCACATCAAAAACAAAGCCTGTTACTATTTAAAGTGCTTTTAAACTGGCCTGTTAAATATTTTAACTGCTTTTCAACTGGTCTATTACTATTTTAACTGATTTTCAACCTGTTAAATATTTTAGCTGCATCAGGTATGCCAAACCGAAAATTTTTAAAACCCTTCTCCAGAGGAGGAATCTCCGAATGTGGATGAACTGTTGGAGGGTTCGCGTTTGGAGGAGGGCGTCGAGGACATCGAAAAATGCTTGAGTTTGTCCTGATCAACCCCCTACACTCCAAAATAGCCACAAAAACCTCGCCTTAATACAAGAGCCCTGGGTGCGAGGACGGAACATACAAGGTCTCTCGGACATGCAATACAAAACCTTTTACCACCGCTCGGATCCAGGCAAGCCAAGATCCGGTATTCTGGTTAAAAGAAACATCAAAGCCTTCCTCTGCCCGAACGAGAACGGAATAACGAGAGGGGAGAGTCATTATTCGATTCATTATCATTAATTCAAACCTAACGGTGTGTAATACCCTAGACCAGTGTTTTTCATCCTTTTTTATTGCGTGGCACCCCCGACTGAAAAATAAAAATTTGTGGCACCCCCGACCAGTGGCGGATCTTTACTTATACGAGGGAGTGGTGCGAATTACATCGGTCTAGCAGCAAGGAATGTGTGCGACCGCCTAAGGCTTCCATGACAACTAAACTCACCCACCCTTTTTTGCATGACGTTCAAGTCCAGACCGGTACGAACCGTAAAGGCATTACTTCAGCCTAGCGTTGTCAGCATGACCCTTAAAAAGGGATCCCTCAAAAAGTGCTCAACAGAGCCGGAAAAAGATAGCCGTCTAGCTACTTAGCTGCTAGCTCTCCTTGCATTTCTTTGTTTTTCTCTGTTTTTTTTGGACTTTGTTATGCTTAAGCTTGGCCGAGGCTATTCGCACTGCAGAGTAGATAAGAGTAGATAAGAGTAGATAAGAGTAGATAAGAGTAGATAAGAGTAGATGAGAATAGATGAGAGTAGATGAGAATAGATGAGAGAGTAGACGAGAGTAGACGAGAGTAGATGAGAATAGATGAGAGTAAATGAGAGAGTAGATGAGAGTAGATGAGAGCAGATGAGAGTAGATGAGAGTAGATGAGAGTAGACGAGAGTAGACGAGAGTAGATGAGAGTAGATGAGAGTAAATGAGAGAGTAGATGAGAGTAGACGAGAGTAGACGAGAGTAGACGAGAGTAGATGAGACTAGATGAGAGTAAATGAGAGAGTAGATGAGAGTAGATGAGAGAGTAGATGAGCGAGTAGATGAGAGTAGATGAGAGTAGACGAGAGTAGACGAGAGTAGATGAGAGTAGATGAGAGTAAATGAGAGAGTAGATGAGAGTAGATGAGAGTAGATGAGAGTAGATGAGAATAGATAGACGAGAGTAGACGAGAGTAGACGAGAGTAGACGAGAGTATATGAGACTAGATGAGAGTAAATGAGAGAGTAGATGAGAGTAGATGAGAGTAGATGAGAGTAGATGAGAGAGTAGATGAGCGAGTAGATGAGAGTAGATGAGAGTAGATGAGAGTAGACGAGAGTAGACGAGAGTAGATGAGAGTAAATGAGAGAGTAGATGAGAGTAGACGAGAGTAGACGAGAGTAGATATACTCTCATATACTCTCATCTACTCTCTCATTTACTCTCATCTACCCTCATGTACTCTCATCTACTCTTATGTACTCTCATCTACTCTCATCTACTCTCATCTACTCTCATCTACTCTTATTTACTCTCTCAGCTACTCTCATCTACTCTCATCTACTCTCATCTACTCTTATCTACTCTTATCTACTCTGCAGTGCGAATACCCACTCCCCTTAAGCTTCTGGTGGATGGCGCCCCTTCCATAATTCTCCAAACATTTTCCGCCCTTATCATATTGTTCAAGATGTTCTCAGGTCTTAGGTGCACTTCAGCAACTGCTTCCAACACAGTCCTGGGCTCCGCAAACCTCGGGCATTTAAAGAGGACATGCTCCGCGTCCTTTTTAACGTCCGGGAAGAACGGTGAATCGTCCAACCTGAACCCTGCGAAGGTCTGCCCTATAACCTCCATGCCCACTCAGGAACTGCGTGAGGTAGTAACTCACTTCCCCATGGTGCCTTATAACCCACTTCTCCACATTTGGTATGAGTCTTTGGGTCCACCGGCCCTTAGTAGACTCGTCCCACACCCGCTGGCATGTTGCAATGGACAAGCTGCGCGCCAGAGTATGTCGCACTTCCTTGGACTCCCCTCTTGCATATTCCCCGAAAATAAATGGGGATCATTCCTGCTACCACGCATGCTGCTTCGTTGGACGTTGTACGATATGCACAGCATGCCCGAAGGGCACTTTATAGATACGCAAAGTTTATTTTCCTCTTATTGTCCGTTCTGTCCAATGCCGCTGCCCACACTGGCGATGCATACAATAGGACCGAACTAACCACTCTTGTGCTGAGGAGGCGTTAGTTTGACCTGGGGCCCCCTATATTAGGCAGCATTCTCGAGAGTCCTGCGCTGATGGCGGAAGCTTTTCCGCGGTGCCCGCCAAGTGCAACCCGACGTTGAGCCTTAGGCCAACGGGTCCCCTGGAGGCTTACCTAGCTTCGGTATGAGCACAAGCTTTTGGCGCTTCCATTTCTACCGTCTGGCCCAGGGACTTTTCCAACGGCAATCCTCTTCGCGTCTTCCACACTTTCTTCCTCCCTTATCTCTGGGATGTCTGTTCCATCTATGTTTACTGCAGGCAGGGTCCATGTTCCCGTTCTGTGGGAACAGGGTCCATAGTATGTCTTGCAGCATTACAGGGCAGGTGATCGTTGGGAAACGCTTGCCTTTAATCGACGACATCACTACCCTGTAATTAACCATCTCACATCTTCTTTGCTTACTACATAACTCGTATCAGAATAGAACTGACAATGAGTTCTCTTGAACTATACTCAAATAAATTTCCAAGAAAATGGCTGAACTTTGCGGCACACAGTGGTCTGGAATCCCCAAAACCTGGACAAAAGTACCAAAACGAAAGTTTATATTTAGCGACTTTTTTCACGTGGGTTAGGTATAGTGGCCCCCCTGGAGTATTTCAAGGCGCTTGGCAAGAGGCAGATGTTCGAAATCTCTTTTGTATTCCATTTGGAGAGTGAGCGTCGAACACGCTGCACGCAGCGCATTCTCTCCGAGCAAAAACACGTGTTACGTTTTAGCGTGTATATTGCAGTACGTTTACCCGTTTTCTTTTGTGTAAAATGGATTCTTCTCCAGAGAGTAAGTACAATTATACTGTGTTATTGAAATGAACATAAATAAATAATTGTATTGTTTATTTATAATCAAATATGTAGTAAATTGTGGTATTTTAATAACTATTCGGCTTATGAATTGATGGCTAAGTACAAACTTCCACCGACTTCCACTGCGAAATACGCATGTAATTGTTTATTAATCATCTCTGCAAAACATATAAAAAAATCAGCTGATCCTGCTTGCTCCATGTCATTCTATCCACGATATACTACATATTTGCTCAATGTATAGTTTTGAGCGTCCTATTCAGGGGCTACATGTTAACTTTTTTTCATCTATATCATCTTCTATTAATAAAAGAAAGATTCTGTATGTGTGCGCTATAGCGGGCGCACCAGTCCCATGAAACACCTCGAAGTCCGATTCTCGAAATTCAAAATGGCCGCTGAAAAATTACCGAAATGGCCACCCAAAAATGAATTCGTAAATTGTGTTCCGATTTCAATGAAAGTGGGTATCTAGGGGTTTTTAAGGACGCTAATAACGAATTTGTGGTCAAAACTTAAAAAATTCAAAATGGCCGCGCCAGTATGGCCGACGAATTTGCCAATTGTATTGCGATTCCAATGAAAATCGGTATCTGAGGCTCTTAAAGGTAGCAAATAACGAATGTGTGATCAGATAAAGACATTTTTAAACACTGAACTACGTAGAATCGATATAATATCAAATAGAATTAAACAAAAACACCTTAATGATTCTACTCGCAATTTATTGGGATCTAAAAATATTTTATATTCTCAATAATAAAACCCGAATGCATTTCGATTTGATTTACAAATCATCGTCAGCAATCACGACTGAAGCACATATACCGATTTTCATAAAATTTGCTTAATTTTTCATAAAGGTAATCGCCATATTGGATCCGCCATTTTGTTTTTTGAAAATCTGATAACGGATTATTACTCAGGGACCCAGAAAACCCCATTATACCGATTTTGGTATAAAAATAATTTTTCTTACGGTAGTAAATTAATTTTGTCCAGGTTTTAGGGATTTAAGACCACTGTGCGGCACCCCGGTTGAAAAACACTGCCCTAGACAGACTAGCAGCCTTAATCCGGATTATGACGTCAGAATGACGTAGACTCCATATTATTTCCATATCTTTTATATGGGTTTAGTTCATTCTGACGTCATAATTCGGATTAAGTTTCTAGTCTGTCTCCGGTATAACTGGGCAATACCCCAACCTTCGCATTCTTAAGCACGGATAAATTCCAAGGCTGGGAGGAAGTCTTGGACATCACGTTGTCCAAAGACACAGAAACACTTATGGGGACATTTCCCTCTGTGGGCCTAAAAAATTACAAATTTTCAAGATTTTTTTTCTCGTTAACGATCAAAGCAACTCAACTGAACTTTTTTTTATTGTTTTTATTCATCCTTCAAGTAAGTTACATAATTTTTTCGGATCATACAAAATATTTTTTACCCCCCCCCCCCCCCTATAGACCAACAGTTTTTTAAAATTCCAAAAAGTGCCATTTTTTCGGTCTTTTTTTGCCTCTATTTTTTTTATAACTTTTGAACAAAAAAAACAAATCAAAATTATTGGTCTATACTGAAATGACATATTTGACAAATAATTAGAACAACTTTGAGGGAAATATTTTGAACCGTTTGATCTGAATCTCTGCTACCGTGAAAAAATATGTATTATTAGATAATGGCGTGGAGGGGGGATAAAAAATATTTTGTATGATCCGAAAAAATTATGTTCTTCTCGGACCACCCGATGGATACGCTTACGAAGGTCAAGCAGCATTGGATGTGGTTAGTACTTAGTTGGGGGACCACTTTGGTAAAACAGCACTCGCGTTTGGAAAGGATAGGGAATTGCCTCTCAAATTTTTTGTAATGATTACAACACAAGTTTTTTTATTTAGTTTAAACTCGACTATGAATGAATGAATTCCTACTCAGACATAAAGTCGCCGCGGACACATATAAAAAGTTGAAGCTAGTCTTTTTTATAAAAAAAACCAAAAAAAATTTATCAATGAATTTGATTTTCACACAGACAAGCTGGTAGGCCTCCCAGTTACTTAATACACCTTATTCGTTTCAGTTCGGCCTATGGGTCGAGGTAGACCTTTAAAAAACCAATAATTAAAAAAGGTAACACACACACACACATACATACACACAGAAAGCAATTGAGAATATTCAACCGTGTCCAATAGATCAAGCATAGGCATTCAGATGCATCATCATCATCATCGTCGTCATGATCATGGTCGTACCAAGATGAGTCGAGATCATATTGAATGGTGTTAGAAGTCGTCTTTTTGTTAGGGAATTCCCCAATCTTGCTTCTCTGTCTTGCTTTTATTTCTGTGACTTGGTTTTCTTCCTCTTTGTTTTCTATTTGTTATGGTCTATACTACACTTGAGATAAAATGTCGTGTGATTTTTTATTCAGTTTTTTACGGGCTTAAATTGTATTGCGTTTACCCCCCCCCCCAAAAAAAACAAAGGCGTCGTCCCGATCGTTTTACTTGTGATCATCAAGAGAACAATTTTGACTGCACTTTTAAGTGTGTCACAGTCCACCGAAATTTTGAATAAGAATAATAAAAGAGAAGAACAACAGAAATTGTGTTATGAAGAAGAAAAATGAAAGAATTAAAAAAAAGCGAAGATGAGAAGAAAGATCGAGAGGAAAAGTCTCCAGCCTCCGGTATGGGTATGGTACACAACACACGGTAGGCTGGGTAGATCACAACGAGCGCGTAAATTGGTGTAAAATGAACCTGTCCAGGTGAAGAGGCCTCTTTTTAGGACGTTTTATTTCGATGGATGATGGATGCTGCAGTGGCTGAGGGCTTACGGAGCGGGGAGAAGGGTTTTATTTTTTCCCAAATAATTTTTTTTTCGTTGACTCTCGATCTCCATTTGTTGTATCCAAGTGGCACACCGATCTATAGACCTTAAAAATGCGCTACCGTATTACACGACGGTTGTTCTTCATTCTGTTTTGGGTATCACGGAATCACCTGTAGTGCGGTGCGTGTGTGAATCACCGAATCTCGGAATCAACTTTGTTGGTATCTTGATGGAGGTGATCGACAGTGATGATCAGTGGGAAAATTACCTGCGGCAGCGGATATGATATTTTAGAGGATGCTGCTGCCTGATGCTAATGCTGGGCCGTACTGTGTGTCGCATGGTAATCAGAGATTGTGGCCTGTAGTAGGTAATCCATGTGATCCCAAAGTGTTGTTAGATTGTTGTCAAGTGTTTTGTTGTAAGCTTAACCCTCACAGATGTTTTCCTATTTTTTTCGTCTTTCTTTTTAGATTTTTGTTAATTTTTTTTTACTTGTTTCACGTTTTTGAGGCTTAGTCACAATTTTTTTTTTGATTGATAGGACCACGGTCGGGAGGATTTGGTATCGTGCGACAAGAAGTGTGTAACTTGCATGATCAGAGTTGGGGTTTTTTTTGGTTGTTATGTTACCTTTCGATTTTTTGTTGTTGTTGTTGTTTATTCTGATTGCTATCCGTATTCGATGGGTATACACACTTAAAGAAGGAAATGCGTTTATTCCGTGACGGTAACAACCTTGATTTATTGACACTAACTTTAAGTGACCGAACGACAGACAAACAATCAGATATCATCAGGACATAGATGGTTGGGGAGGTGGAGGTTGAGTGTGGGGCTTTGTTTTCAATCCAATCATTACCAAAAACATTGCCATAACTCTCTTCAGACTGGTGGAAGTGCGCGATCATAACCTCCTCATGGTGGCAACTGGAAGCTGATCTGAGCACTGATCGGGGGCTGCATGGCCGTGGGGGTAGTTTTTGCACTGCCGTTTTTTTTGTATGAGGGAGTGATGAGAATCTTACATCGGTCAAGCAGCAGGGAATGTGTGCGACCGCCTGTCTAAGGCTTCAATGCCTATGACAAGAAACTCCGCTGGGGGTAAGCACCCAGACGGTTGTGTCAGATTCCTACTGACTAAACTCACCCAACCTTTTTTTGGCATGACGTTCAAGTCCAGACCGGTACGAGCCGTTTATTTTCTTGCGATACGCAGAGTTTATTTTCCTCCTATTGCCCGTTCTGTCCAATGCCGCTGCCCACACTGGCGTCACATACAATAGGACCGAACTTACCACTCTTGTGATGAGGAGGCGTCGGCTTGGCCTGGGGCCCCTTGTGTTAGACGACATCCTCGCGAAAGCTGCGCTGATGGCGGAAGCTTTTTCATCACTCCCAAATACCTATACCGCTCCTCGGGGGAGCCCTAGCCCTCGCAAGGCTAGTCACCATATTGACAGCTTCCGCTGTCGATCTAGCCTTCCTGAACCCGAATTGCCTTTCCGACAAACCGCCTTCCTCTTCGGCGCTTGGGAGTTGTCTGTTGTTTATCTGTATATCTGTTATATGCCAGCGGGAAAAGTGGAAGCAGCTTCCCCTGGAATCAAATTGGAACTGCTTCCTGGTCGCGCTTCAGAAGCATTTTGGAAGATTTTCTTGTGCATATGGCTACAAAATAAGTCATTTTCAACTTCATTTTATGTTTTGAGAGATTCTCTGGATTTCGATTTAGTAAAGTTTCCATTTGTTGTGAAATATTTTGTTTTGAAAAATTTCCATTTAGAGTTGTGTGTTCGTAATTGCAATTTTAGTTTACCTTTAAAACAATTATTGAAATAAAAATATATATTTTTGAAATCTTTTTGTTTATCCTTATTACTCAAAAACGAAGAGCGAAACCTTCTTCCCTGCTTCCGAAGAAGCAAAAATGAAAGCTTTGCTGCTTGCAAAACTTAAAACTTCAAAATAGTTTCCCAGGAAGCTAATTAGAAGAAAATCGAACAAACTGCTTCTTGCTAATGACATGCAATGGTAAAAAAGATATGGATAGGAATACGGAAGGGAAGCACTTCTAAGATGCACAAGGATAGCTTCTTCATATATCAGTGTATGCTTCTATTCCCCGCTGGGATATTTCGAAAAGCTTGCCCATAGTATTAAGAAGACAGATCGGCCTGTAAGCCGACAGATCCCCGCTTCGGGATGAGCACAAGCTTTTGACCCTTCCATTGCTCAGGGAACACTCCTTCCCTGTTCCCTCAGGCACGCTATGAATACTACGGCGAACTCACCTGGTGCCACAGTGGCTGCCAGCTTCACCGCTCTGTTCGGTATACCGGCAATCCTATTCGCGGCTTCCACAATTTCTTCCTCCCTTACCTTTGGGATGTCTGCTTCATCTACGTTCACTGCAGACGTTCTGTGAAAACAGGGTCCATACTATGTCTTGCAGCATTTCAGGGTAGGTAATCGCTGGGGAACGCTTGCCCTTAATCGACGACATCACTACCCTGTAAGCACCCCCCCCCCCCACGGGTTACTATCTGTTTCCTTGCACAGATTCTTAAAGTGCTCCGTTTTACTCTTTCGGATGGCATTTTTAAGCCGTCTCCTCGCCTCTTTGTATTCCATAAGAAGTTCGTCGAATTCTAGCGGTTCCCGCCTTCGCTGACAGCGCACGCCTTCTTGTCTTTAGGCAAGCCCTTCGACGCTCCTCGATTTCATCGTTCAACCAGAAGTTCGGTGGACGCCTTCGGGCACTGCCGTTTAATGATCTCCTCTGGACATCGGGCGTACCCAGTTGTATAATACCTTATCCTGATATGCAATATGACGTGAACAACACGCTCAAGCGCTTGTTCAGGGTAGAGCGAGATTCTCTTTCGGCGCCCTCGACGCTTTCATATCACGCAAATTGTATTTCCGGTTGTCCGAGATAAAGCTTTTTTCGAGCTCTGCCGAAGTAGCCTTGCCATGATAGAGGTTTATCTGGACAGGTTTAGCATACTGGAAGCAGTGTTTATTTCCTTAGGGGATTATGTCCCACCACTTTCTTTTGCGAGCCTTTTTTGAGCTGGGGTTGCCCCCCCCCCCCGCGGTGGTGGCTTTAGAGACACAGCCCCGCCTGTACCGGCAATAGAGGAAGCATTTCTTCCCAGAGTTGCTTCCCCTGCTGGCGGTCGCTGAGCGGACATTGCGAGTGTGTCTGGCGCAGCTTTGGACATGTTCTTTTCTGCTGCCGTGATCCCAAGCTGTGCCCAACTAAACTTATAGCCAATTTAGCCACTCGTCTGCGTCAGCTCGTCTATAGAACTTTGGTTTACAGAGAACGTTATCTCTGTAAATGGTGGGCGGTGCACTTTGTGGAGTACTCCCTTAGGGTCCTGTTTTGGACCCCTATCCTTTTCAGTGGGGTCTTTTGTTGCCGCCGGGAAGTACCAGACCACTACATGGCTTCGGGGCAGCTTGTCCTCGTCTACAGCGACGAGGCTTGCTCCTTCCCAGGGCTTAAGGCGGCCCATCACACATCTCAGCCAAGTGGCCGTGGCCGAGTTCGCGCAGGTGATGGCCAGCTGTTCTGAGCCCTCTTCCAACTCGGCTAATTCCTCCAGAAGACTCCCATGCACGGGAATCAGATGTTTAGTCGTCTGTAGAATCTCCGGATAGTCAGTTGCAAGCCGAGTTATTGTGGCCTGGAGAGGATCTAGAGCAGTGATTCCCCAAGTGGTCCATATGGACCCCTGGGGGTCTATGGGATGATCCAGGGGGTCCGTGATAATTAAAAATTATTTTGGGGGTGCGCGAAGAACTACAGGGGGTCCGAGAAAAAGATCGAAAGTTTTCATATAAAAAATTACAAAAATTTAAAAAGCGATGTTTACCGCGTGACCACGCGGCGCGGACGACATCGAAAAGCAAACAGCTTATTTGTCGGACTTATTCGCCAAATTTGATGAAATAAATTTAAAGTTACAAGGTGATCAATTAAATTTTCTCAAAACTAAAAGTATTATAACTGCAGTTGTTGCAAAACTTTTGTTATACAAACAGAATTTGGGCCGAGGAGAATGCTCGCAGGTGAAATGCTCTTCACCTATATTCCTATTTTGTTAATACTATAACTTTTCGTTAACGCTCCACGCTATTTACATTTAAGTAAGTTATATTTATTTTTACTAATAACTTCATTAATTTCATTCTTAGCGTGATTTTGAAAGGTATCCATCCATCTAATGGCGCTACAGCCCAAATCGACCCTTGGCCTCCTCTATGGCATTTCTCCACGTTTGTCGGTCCCTTGCAGCATGTCTCCAGTTCCGGATGTTGAGCATTGCCTCTGCGTCAGCCGTCACAGAGTCTATCCATCTCCTCCTGGGCCTGCCTACTGGTCTATTTCCTGAAATTTCTGATATCATAAGTCGTTTTGGGATGCGATTGTGACCGGCTAGTCTTAGACTGTTAATTTTTATTAAAGTTGAGAGTTCTGGGTCGTCAAAAATTTCATACAACTCGCTGTTGTATCTCCTCCGCCATATTCCATCCTCTCTGGCTGGGCCTATTATGCACCTGAGGACTTTTCTCTCAAACCTGTTGACTCGTTCCTCTATGTCCTGGGTCATAGTCCAAGTCTCGCTGCCATAGCAAAGTACTGGTCGTATTACTGTTTTGTAGAGTGAGAGTTTCGTTTTTCTGTGCACAAATCTTGAGTGCAGTATTTGTTTTTGGGCATAAAAGGCTCTATTAGCCAGTAGTATTCGTCGAGTTATATCTTCCTTTTCTTCGTTTCTTTTTGTAATTGTAGACCCAAGGTAGACTGTTTTATCGACTACTTCTAGGTTGTGTTCGTCGATAGTTAAATTTCTTCCCATTCTAAATTTTCCAGCTCTGGATTGTTGCATCACCTTTGTTTTCTCTTCGTCGATGTTCAGGCCTATGTCCTTTGCCGCCTCTTTTAGTTCGACATAAACGTCTTTTGCTGCCAAAAAGTATCTTCCCGCAAGTAATTGTACAGACTGGGTTGCTATTGATGCACTTCTCTGGACTGACGTTTTCCTTATCACCCATTCTAGGGCCAGATTGAAAAGCATAGGGGCCAGTCCATCCCCTTGTCTAAGACCTTGTCGCACTTCGAACTCTTCTGTTACTGCATTTTGGATCCTTACTTGAAAGGTATGTTGTTCCCATATACTGGCTGGAGCAATAAAAACTTACTACTTTTTAGTTCATTTTCTTCCATTTGATACCCATGCCGAGCGGGTTGTAAAGAAAAAAGTAATCCGCTATTTTGTGTTGGCCGGCAGTTTGAATTTGGAATGGAGTAACATAGCAAATTCTATTCTACTTGTCATACCCTTTCATTTGATACCCATGTCGCGGGAACGGGGAACACCATTGCAAAATTCTCCCGCCATCTTGGAACAGCCATATTTATTTTTTTACAACAAAATCAGAGTCCGTTGTCACGGTAACTATATGCGCAAAATTTTAAGTTGATAGGTTATACATATTTTTTGCTTTTTAGTCTATTATGTCTTCCGCCATTCAGTTTTGGCTGCCATTTTGAATTTAGAATGACGCCACACAGCTGATTGTATTCTACCTGGCATAGGACGCGTTTAGGCCCAAGTTACTTTAACTCTGTTAAGTTATCGCTGTTAACTCAGCACCGTTCCTAGCATACCATTTGACAGTTCTCATTTTACAACTAATAACAACCAAAAATTTTAACATTTCTTGTTTTATAAATAATAACAAGCAAAAAAATTAATAATAATATTTTTGTGCTAAGCAAATAATTTAGTAATATTTTAATACAGCAAAATATTACTAAATTATTTGCTTACCACAAAAATTCACAAGTAAACGTCAACCCCTTTTGACAGTTAGAAGCTGTTGTACATTTTATCTAAGTCAAAAAGCACAAATGAGTTTGCTAACAGCGCTAAATAAATTGACGTTTATGCCGTTGTTAACATGCCTATTGCAAAAATCGGCTGCCATCTTGATTTTTTTTCAAAATGGTCAGATTGCATTGTCCCGCGAGCTATACATAGGCATACATCGGTCATTCCATGTCAAACCGAACGTTTTTCGCTAAAAATTTTAATTAATGATTCCGATTTTTTTTAAATTTTGCATACGCATTCTACACATGAAATAATGGAACCCATATTTCGCGAAAAAAATTTTCTATCTCAAAACCTGTTACATTTTTCTCACTGTTGATCAAATTTTCGCGACATTGTATACAATTTCATCAGAATTCGCACAAATTCGTACACATTCTGAAGCAGTGTGCGAGCAGCCTAAGCCGCCGTGCCGGTCACACTATTTTAAAGAATTTTTTAAATATGACCCCGTTTGAGTTCCATTTTGAAATTTTCACTGTTTCTTTAGAAGTGAAGTGGGAACACGATGATATTTTTTCCAAAATTTTAAGTTGGGGAGTTGATGATGAAAAATGCTAATGAAAATTTATAAACAAATAATAACAATTTATTAATATCAAACGCAAATTTTAAATATACCACTACATAGAGTGACTCAAGACCTTCAAAATCGACCTATATAATTTTTTTGTACGTCTTATGGTTTCGACGATAGAGTAATTTGAATGGTCGGCCGCGCGACATTTTTTTCGCGAAATATGGGTTCCATTATTTCATGTGTAGAATGCGTATGCAAAATTTAAAAAAAAATCGGGACGATCAATTAAAATTTAGTGTTCGGTTTGACATGGAATCATCCACATACATATGTGCAAAGTTTGAAGTTGATGGATATGTGAATAAGTTCTGAGTGTCGATAAGCTTTTACTTTTGTTCGCCTTTTGCAATTATTGTTTTTTCGTTTTTTTTCCAAGGGCGAGTAACGTTTTTCCAAACCGGCCCCGCACTAAGTACTAACCAGTTCAGTGCTGCTTAACTTCGGTAATCGAACGAGAACCGGTATATTGAGTATCTATAAAATTTCTGAGAACTCCAGTAAGCTCAAAATCAGCTCCCCTGAGCAGCGCTCCCAATTTTTCCCGCTGGGATCCTTCTCACTTAAAAGTATTTAAGTATTAATTACCTTTGTACCTATATTTTCAAGCACAATTGCATTTTTTCTTTTGTTTTCTTAACAATTAAAAATATTTACCTAATTCATTTACCCAGCCATGTGCAATTGTCTTCTCAGAGAGAACAGATTAAAGTATTTTTAGTATATTTTATTATATTATAAAATTTGATTAACTTGGGTTTGGGGGTGCATGATTAAGTTTTTGTTATAGTAAGGGGTCCATGACCGAAATAAGTTTGGGAATCACTGATCTAGAGGATCTAACACTCGTCCTATTAAGAAGATTGGTATCCCTCTTCTCTTAGGGTCACGCAGAGCTTAGCAGCCTCTCCACGGGAGTAGGCAGCTTCCAAAAATCGTCGAAAAGGTTTTCGGGCTGCGCTACCTCGTCTTCTCAAAGCGGTCGCTTTTCCAGCTCTCCGATGGAGCAGAATGTGCGAACACTACCCCAGCTGGGCCTCTGAAGAGATCTTCCAATGAAGGAGTGATCTCATCGTACTCCAACACGGTTTCAGGCGCGGATCTAGAATTTTGTTTTGGGGGGGGGGGTCACGGAATTAAAAGTGGCGAAAAAAAATTACCGAATTTTCTGGTGGATTAAAAACAAACGTGCACTACGAAAACGTGCCCTAATGTGTTTTTGAGGAAGACGCGTCCTTTCTTGTGAGTGCAGCTAACTTCAGATTTGCAAATCAAAACATATAGAAAGAGTATAGATCAATTAGTCCAGGAGAGATAGCGGAAAAGTATTCAAAAGTTGAAATAAATCTACCCTGCGATTTTTCGACTCTATAATTAAGAGAAAAATCGTAGGAATTCAATGAATGTGTTTTGGAAAAAATCGGTCCACGAGAACAGGTGGGAAAAAAGCTAATAATGGTAGCGAAAACACGTCTTTCAACGTTTTAGGTGCGAAAAAATTTTGTTTTTGGCAGGGTACGAAAATGCTCGCTCCGGAGCGGCTCTTTATGTGGCTCTTGGCTCTTAAACGGCTCCCGGAGTAGAGCCATTTACTTTTAAGTGGCTCTCGCTCCGGAGCTGGAGCTAAAGTAGCGGCTCCGGCTCAGGAGCTGGAGCCGGAGCTTTATTGACTATTGGCTCCTTCAAATATCAATACATATCCCATATTAACGGTTCCAAATGACGAATTGGTGGCTAAAATTTGAAAATTAAAAATGGTGGACTAATTTTGGCAATTGTGTTCCGATTGAACTGAAAATCAGTATCGGGGGCTTTAAGGGTTCCAAATGACGAATCTGTGGTTAAAATTTGAAAATTCAAAATGGCGGACTAACTTTGGCAATTGTGTTCCGATTGTACTGAAAATTAGTATCGGGGGGCTTTAAGGGTTTCAAATGACGAATTGGTGGTTAAAATTTCAAAATTCAAAATGGCGGACTAATTTTGGCAATTGTGTTCCGATTGAACTGAAAATTAGTATCGGGGGGCTTTAAGGGTTCCAAATGACGAATTGGTGGTTAAAATTTGAAAATTCAAAATGGCGGATGAACTTTGGCAATTGTGTTCCGATTGAACTGAAAATCAGTATCGGGGGCTTTAAGGGTTCCAAATGACGAATCTGTGGTTAAAATTTGAAAATTCAAAATGGCGGACTAACTTTGGCAATTGTGTTCCGATTGTACTGAAAATTAGTATCGGGGGGCTTTAAGGGTTTCAAATGACGAATTGGTGGTTAAAATTTCAAAATTCAAAATGGCGGACTAATTTTGGCAATTGTGTTCCGATTGAACTGAAAATTAGTATCGGGGGGCTTTAAGGGTTCCAAATGACGAATTGGTGGTTAAAATTTGAAAATTCAAAATGGCGGACTAATTTTAGCAATTGTGTTCCGATTGAACTGAAAATTAGTATCGGGGGCTTTAAGGGTTCCAAATGACGAATTGGTGGTTAAAATTTGAAAATTCAAAATGGCGGATGAACTTTGGCAATTGTGTTCCGATTGAACTGAAAATTAGTATCGGGGGGCTTTAAGGGTTCCAAATGACGAATTGGTGGTTAAAATTTGAAAATTCAAAATGGCGGACTGATTTTGGCAATTGTGTTCCGATTGAACTGAAAATCAGTATCGGGGGGCTTTAAGGGTTTCAAATGACGAATTTGCGGTTAAAATTTGAAAATTCAAAATGGCGGACTAATTTTGGCAATTGTTTTCCGATTGTACTGAAAATCAGTATCGGGGGGCTTTAAGGGTTCCAAATGACGAATTTGTGGTTAAAATTGGAAAATTCAAAATGGCGGACTAATTTTGGCAATTGTGTTCCGATTTAACTGAAAATCAGTAAGGGGGGGCTTTAAGGGTTCCAAATGACGAATTTGTGGTTAAAATTTGAAAATTCAAAATGGCGGACTAATTTTGGCAATTATGTTCCGATTGTACTGAAAATCAGTATCTGGGGGCTTTAAGGTTTCCAAATGACGAATTTGTGGTTAAAATTTGAAATAGTTTTTGTATTGACCTTTCTCAAGATGGTGACATATCCAAGCGTATATATGCGTTGCATTCTTTCACAGATAATATAGAAGTGTGTGTATTCAAATGAAACCAGACGGAATATTCCGTGAATGGAACGCATGCCACGCAAATGTCGGGCTACTTTCAGCTTTTTCTGCATTGCCGCATTTGGCATAGTACACACAAGCATACACAACAAACACATACGACTCGTTACTTAGATTTTTGAGCTATGTGTGAAAGCCGGGATGGAACGCAACCATGCAATTATGTGTCAGTGGAAAATCTCCGCATATCATGGAGCCGCCGAGTGCAATGCATGTACGCTTTTATACATGGTGTATTGCATAAAGTTACAAAGCGGCGGCTGTGGATAGGTTTTGAATAGACGAACAAAACATCGCATTGGGGGGTGGGGGTGAAATCGTAACGGTTTAACCGCTAGGGCGTTTTCAAGTTTTTGTTAAAGTTTTACATATCACCCTGTATTTTTGTAACCCTATGACCGAGAATAAGATATCAGTGTACGCAGAACACCCCCACCTATCTTAAACTGTAAAATAAAGGTTCTACCCTATCAATTTCCAGAGGAATGAGTCATAGGTTTTTTTCAACTAAAATTTCGGTGGCGCACGAATTGCACAGATTCCCTTATTAAGATTTATGATCCATCGGGTGACAAGGGCCTTCAGCAGGTTACCTGACCCCGAGCATGCGTTGTCGTAAAACTTGCCGCACCTACGCAGGACAAGGTAAAATGTTCTCGGTGGAATTCAAATTTTTAACGCATGTGCAGGAGAAGGTAAAATGTCCTCGGAAGAATTGATATTTATAATTGTGCAGGAGAACTTAAAATGTGCGCGTTGAACAAAAATTTCAAATTTTTATAAAGATAAGAAAACATGCTGTAATTAGTGTTAAAACTTCTTATAGCATTATTTTAATTCATTTCTTGACAGAAGTGTATTTCTTTTTACGAGATATGTGTTCGAAAATTATCCGAAAATAAAATCCTTCCGGCCTTTGGAAAAAACAAGATCAAAATAATATAGTAATATGTACAAATAAATATCTTAAAATTTGCTCTCAAAAACTGCGCAAGTTACTTAAAACATTTTTGTTCAATGCGCACATTCTAAGTTCTCCTGCACAATTAAAAATTTCAATTCTATCGAGCACATTTTACCTTCTACTGCACATTCGTTAAAAATTTAAATTCCACCGAGAACTCCTGCACATGCGTTAAAAACTTGAATTCCACCGGGCACATTTTACCTTGTCCTGAGTAGGTGCGGCAAGTTTTACGACAACGCATGCTCGAGCTCGGGGTCAGGTAGCCTGCTGAAGGCCCTTGTCACCCGAGGGATCATAAATCGTAATAAGGGAATCTGTGCAATTCGTGCGCCACCGAAATTTTAGTTGAAAAAAAGCGATGACTCATTCCTCTGGAAGGGAGTGTTCTGCGTACACTGATATCTTATTCATGGTCATAGGGTTACAAAAATACAGGGTGATATGTAAAACTCTAAAAAAAACTTCTAAACGCCCTAGAGGCTAAACCGTTACGATTTCACGCCCCCCACTCTTCCGATTTTTTGTTCGTCTATTCAAAACCTATCCACAGCTGGCCGCTTTGTAACTTTATGCAACACAACCTGTATATATCCAGCTTCAGTAATAAAATGGAGAGCCGGAGCCGTTATATCGCTCAATGAGCCACAAAATGGCTCAGGCTCCGAGCTCAGAGCCAAAAGGACGGCTCCGGCTCAGGAGTCAGAGCGATTTTGTAAAGAGCTTTTCAGAGCGGCTCTTTTATGAGCCGCCCCGGAGCGAGCTTTTTCGTACCCTGCTTTAAAAAGTGCAATCGGAACACAATTGCCAAAACTAGTCCGCCATTTTTAATTTCCAAATTTTAACCACCGATTCGCCATTTGGAACCCTTAAAGACGCTCGATACTGATTTTCAGTACAATCGGAACACAATTGCCAAAATTAGTCCGCCATCACCAATTTTCAAATTTTAACCACCAATTCGTCATTTGGAACCCTTAAAGCCCCCCGATACTGATTTTCAGTTCAATCGGAACACAATTGCCAAAATTAGTCCGCCATTTTGAATTTTCAAATTTTAACCACAAATTCGTCATTTGGAACCCCTAAAGCCCGCCGATATCGATTTTCAGTTCAATCAGAATACAATTACCGATACTGATTTTCAGTTCAATCGGAACGCAATTGCCAAAATTAGTCCGCCATTTTGAATTTTCAAATTTTAACCACCAATTCGTCATTTGGAACCCTTAAAGCCCCCCGATACTAATTTTCAGTTCAATCGGAACACAATTGCCAAAATTAGTCCGCCATTTTGAATTTTCAAATTTTAACCACCAATTCGTCATTTGGAACCCTTAAAGCCCCCCGATACTAATTTTCAGTTCAATCGGAACACAATTGCCAAAATTAGTCCACCATTTTGAATTTTCAAATTTTAACCACCAATTCGTCATTTGGAACCCTTAAAGCCCCTGATACTGATTTTCAGTTCAATCGGAACACAATTGCCAAAGTTAGTCCGCCCTTTTGGCGCCGCCATTTTGAATTTGTTATAAAATGGCCAGATTGTATTTTCACGCGAACTAAATATATATATGCCAAATTTGAAGTTGATCTAAAAAAAATTCAAAAAAAATTCAGGGAAGCTCATATTAATCTGATTAAAAAGTTAGTTGATTATGCCCAACACTGATCTTTATCTTTGCATATCATGGAGCCGCTGAATGTAATGCATGTATACGCTTGGATATACCACCAGTTTCAGTAATAAAATGAAGAGCCGGAGCCGTTATGTGGCTCAAAGAGCCAAAAAATGGCTCTGGCTCCGATCTCAGAGCCAAAAGTACGGCTCCGGCTCAGGAGCGAGAGCTCCTTACGAAAAAATGTTCGGCTCCGGCTCCGGAGCCAGAGCTATTTTATAAAGAGCTTTCCGGAGCGGCTCTTTTAGGAGCCGCTCCGGAGCGAGCTTTTTCGTACCCTGGTTTTTGGAAAACAGAAAATAGTACGTAATAGCGCTTAAAAAGACGAAAATTATGAGTTTTGGACAATTGAAATCGGTCAACAGGTTTTTGCAAAAAAACATAAACCACGAAATATGGCGCAATTTTTTGACATTTAATTACAGGGACTATAATTATCGTAGAGCCTTGTTTCAGGGCTGAAATTTGGCTTCTGTTCCTACAATAAAAATTTCATGCAAAAATAATTATAACTTTTCGCGTAAATCTCAAAAATGTAAAAACAGCCGTTTCAGGAAAAAAGTTCGAACAAGGCCCACGGTGGTGCTAGAGCTATTTTGAAAAGCCCTATTTATTCTCGAGGAGTTACTCTACCAACCCATTTTCAAGAAAAGTTGGTGAGGTGCGATTTAATACTTCATAAACGCGTTTGAAAACAGGCACTTTTCTTGATTTTCAGAAAAAACACCTTTAATAGTAGAGGGAAATTAAACAAAAAAAAGCGAAGTTATGATGTAGTTGGGAAGTTGAATTTTTTTGTTTTTTTTCTTTTCTCATGTTAAGATAAAGCGAAAAAACAAGTTCTGCAAAATCGGTCCTGTGCTGCACGAGAAAATTGCATAAATGTCCATTTTTGATGCATTTTGAGTGCATTGCTACACTAGTTCTGTTGGTCGTAGAACAATAATTGGAAAATACTCGTGAATGATAAGACTATCGAACTGATTCGGTATAAATACTTTAAAAATGAATCCTAACCTCAAAAAACCAAAATGTATGAAATTTTGTTTTATTTTACAAAAAATGCAATAAATAACGGGAAAATAGTCGGATTTTGATAAAAATTAGAGAAAAGATGTACTTTGATGCAATAAATACGTGGTTGAAATTTAAAAAAAAAATTTCGCTTTTTACGGCAAAAATTGGCAGTTTGCGAAAAAAAATTAAAATTGCCGCCATTTTATGCCAAATCATCGTACGGTAAAATATTTTTTTTTTAAATTGTAGGTTTTTTTATGTACTTTCTTGTTAGTATACGCAATACGTCGTTACTTTATTTGAAATGCCCATTTTAGGCCTTTGAAAACACTAAAAAAATTCAATTTTTCAATCTTTTGCCTTTTTTTCATAGTTAGCAAAAGGCAAAAAATTGAAAATTGAAATTTTTTAGTGTTAAAAAAAATATTTTACCGTACGATGATTTGGCATAAAATGGCGGCAATTTTAATTTTTTTCGCAAACTGCCAATTTTTGCCGTAAAAAGCGAAATTTTTTTTTTAAATTTCAACCAGGTATTTATTGCATCAAAGTATTTTCCAACTTTTTTTATTGTTCTACGACCAACAGAACTAGTGTAGCAATGCACTCAAAATGCATCAAAAATGGACTTTTATGCAATTTTCTCGTGCAGCACAGGACCGATTTTGCAGAAATTTTTTTTTTCGCTTTATGTTAACATATGTAAAGCAAAATTAAAAAAAAATCCAACTTCCCAACTACATCACTATCATATGACAATTTCCCTCTACTATAAGCGAAGGGGAAGTGAAATATGGTGTGGATTTCTATTCAGTAGATTTCGAGAAATCAAAATTTTTTCCTGTCAGGCATATGTGGAAACGGTCGAAATTCCTACGATTTTTCTCTTAATTATAGCGTCCAAAAATCGCAGGATAAATTTATTTCAATTTTTTTTCTATCCCTGGACTAAATCTGCTGTTGACCTTGAAGGTAATTTTTTAAGGTTGTTTTTTTAATTTGCAAAAAATTTGGGTCGGTTTTGTGCGTTTGGTTATTTTTTGTTTTTGTTTTTTGAGTTGAGTCAATTTTGTTTTTTAAACAGCGAGCGCTTTTGAGCAGTGCCGCTGCTGGCATGTGTGCAACTGCACAGGGCCCCGTGTGTTGGGGCCTCGCAATGGCAATAAAAATCATTTGAATTCATTATTTGCATATTTACTTCATCGAATGAACCACACAAATGAGTACGAGCCAGAGAAATCAGCATATGGGCCATAGTTCTGTCACGGGTATGGGCAATTTGCGAGCGAAGCGAGCGATAAAATTTTTTGGACTCTCTGGGGCCTCTCGCTGAATTTTTGCACTGGGCCTCTCAATTGTCTGGTCGCGGCACTGCTTTCGGGGGGGTCATGACCCCCATGACCCCCCCCCCCTTGAATCCGCGCCTGCGCGGTTTGCGGTCTCAGACTGTCCTCATTGAAGAGGGATCCGAGTAGCACGAGAAAGGAAGGTCGCCGATGGCACAGCTCCACATTACCATGGAAAGGATAATTTAAACCGGCGGTCGCCTGGCATCCTGAGTCCATCGTTAGTAGTACATGCACGCAGTACCATTCATTCCTTCAGCATGATTGTTTACAGCTTACGATTGGGGGTTTTATCAAGTTTTTTCTCTCTAGATCCGTCATATTCAGTCTGCTCCATGGGGCAGATTGATGGCCTGCCTCACGTGTCCATGGAGCAGTGCAGGGGAACCTCGGGCACATACACTTGGCTAGCTATAAATAATGCAAGTGTGCTTCGTCACATGCACGCCCCGCCGCGCAACTCCGCGCCCCTAAAGAAACGAAATAAAAATTTTATTTTGCGTTCGAAATTGTTTTTCGCATTCATTTTGCCGCCCCCTTCCACGTGGCGCCTAGAGCGACCGCTCTTGTCGCTCTACCCCAGGGCCGGCGATGGTATAAAGGGTGACATCAAAGCTTAGGCTTCCACATAAAAAAAACAACAACAAATAATCCAATCCAAAAACACCTTTTTAACACCTTGAAAAACCATAATAGAAGAAAACGAGCTTTCTATTGGCTCTGGTTGTTTAAGTGAAAAAGCTGCGCTTTCAAACAACCAGAGCGAATGGGACACTCGTTTTCTTCTTTTATGGTTTTTACTCTAACACCTTATTAACACCTTATTAACACCCTTTCTTCATAGTAATGCAAATTATTTATAAAAACCCCCAAAAAAAGTTTGATCTTGTTTGAACTACACAATAATCCCCCGCTGGTGCTGATATACACCAGACTCTAAACACTCCTACTAGACCTAGAGTAGAGCGGGTGTTGAGAAGTTTTTTTCGTGTAAAAAGTAAAAATAGTCTGGAGTTATGGAGAGTCGAGTTTGTCTTATAAAAACAGATTAAAAATTCATGATAAAAATTATTGCGCAATCATACTCGGAGATTTATTTGAGCTCGAAATCGTGTGTATACTATGATTCTTTCTTGTAGATATGTATATATATATATATATATATATATATGTAGGCGAAACTTTTTTTTTAAAGAAAGGGCACATTCTAGAAGAGAGGGCAATAGAGCAATAATTGCTAGCGCCTTGGCTAGTCGATTGCAGTTGCCCATTACGGACGCGGATTGCGATTCCTTGAGGCTAAATTATAGGCGTCAAGAGTTTTTGTATATCTCTACATTGCTACGTATATATATAGAGAGAGAGTTAAAGGAGAACGGAATCTATTGGATTCGTCGTGTCCAGATATCATAACTTCGGGTTTCTCGTGCAACAGTATATGTATATAGTATATCACTCTCGACTTCTCTCTCTCAAAAAAAAAATATATATAGTTAGGATAACATAACAAAAATAAATAAAATATGAGAGAATCTCCAACTAAGCTAACAACAACAACAACGAGAATGATTAATATTTCGATGTTATTTATTTTTATTTATATAATTGTGCGTTGTCGTTGCTGTGTTTTGTCCGCTTGTCCAATGTCATCGTTGTCATCCTTCTCTCTCTCTGGGCTACAGCAGCAGCACATTGCCTAAGAACAGTATAGTATAAGACCATCATATCCACCGTCATATCCAATGTTGTTTGTTTTGTTTTTTTGTTATTTCCTATTTTTTTGCGCCTTCATCTCGTATGTCTTCTTGTTTAGTTGCTGCTTGGTGTGTAGTAAAATCACCTTTCCAAAAGAGATATATGTTGAAGATCTCTAACTATATATTTGCATAAACTAAAAAACAACAACAACAACAACAACAACAAAACAACTAGTAGTGTATTTCCAGCTGTGGATAACAAATACCGATCGGTCGCAATGACTGCTGGGCCCAGCAGCAGTATATAATTGTACGCGGCGCGCAATCACCTATTTTTTTATATATTTTTTGTGTGCAACTATACGAAAAGGTATGCGCACAGGTATATGCACACGGGACACCGTTCTTGGGATATAGTGTCAATTTGTTCATTCTGCTTTAGGCTAATATACAAACTGTGACTGTCGAGTATATATCCCCATTATTAATAATTGTGCAAATTGAGATTGATTATCTTTTTGTCCATTTGGTTATTGGGTATGGTGTGATTTTAATAGAACAGAAAGAAGTAAGCACGATATATACATGGATAGGTCTTAAATGCTGATCTATATTCGATCGATCTGTATGGAATTTTAATATCAATTTGATCATTTAGTTTGCATATAGATACACTAGTGAACCAACCAATTCTTTTTAATTGTAGTATGCACTTAATATGTACATATCTACCAGACCTACAGGACCCACTCCCAATAGGTTAGGATCAATCCTTTAACCCAGTCTTCTCTATCAGGGGTTTGAAGGTGGACTATGAGATGTCACAGAAAGGTTCGGGCATCCTGGATCAGAGTCTCAGACCTCTCTCCCTCGCGAGCTTATCTGCACATTAACTTCACCGTGATACCGGAGTGTCGCTATTTTTTTTCCTGACCAGGCTCTTTAGTCCGCCAAAGCAAACTCCCTGCAATATTTTGGAGGTAATGTTCCACGATGAAAGTGCCTTGATATGGAAGCTTGACTATACAAAAAAAAACAATTCTAATGTTGGCGTTCTTTTTTAAACCTTTCTCAAAGTTGAGCCTAGCGCGCAGGTCTCAATAGCATAGGGGGCCTCGGTAG
Source organism: Thereva nobilitata (assembly GCA_963855945.1). NCBI lineage: Eukaryota > Metazoa > Arthropoda > Insecta > Diptera > Therevidae > Thereva > Thereva nobilitata. The sequence continues at coordinate 5,012,750 of OY979699.1, forward strand.
TCTAGGGAGTAAGGCGCCTGGCTACTATCCCAGAGGTCCGGGTTCGAGTCCCGGCAGAGCCGCACGGTCCTTCGCCTTTCCCACCTTCCCTCCTGTCACAGCCTTCCGCTAGCACTGCCGCGCTCCACCAAGCGCATGTCATCGGTTGGTTGATGGGATTCAACTTGTTTCAGGAGGCATAACACTCCAGCAAGTTGTTTCTCATTGCCCCGATGCCAGAGTCGCGATAGAAATGGTTGGGATTATTAGGTGGTTGTGACAGTTCCTTCCTACTTCTCTCTTCTCCTTTACTATCTATCGACTAGAGCTTGCTGTTCGACATTGCACTGTATACGAAGAAAATAGATTGTCGACAGTACAAAGGGGTTTCCCTGAGCTCTAGTCTTCCACATAAAAAAAAAATAGGTATTTAAGTCTTGAAAACAGAGGGCCATATCTATCTATTGCTATCGAAACCCACAAAGTAAAAATTTGTGCGCAGTAAAAGCACTCCTGAATTATATACCCTATTTTTAAAAAATCAAGGCATGTGTATTATATGTTAAGCGCAACAAGAGCGATCTGGAAGTGGGGGGAGGGGTATGACGGATGCCTAAAGCCATCCTCTGTGGAATTTAGGAAGCTTTAGGAAAGTGATCTGATATCCAGTATGGAGATCCTTTTTAAGTCTTCCAAAACGTAACTGCCTCAGTATGCGCTAAATCCGGGCATTCACACAGGAAGTGAACAAGTGTTTCCCTGTCTTTCGTCTCCTCGCAGCTACGGGGCAACAGACATTGTACGGGATGGCCAACTTGGCAGAGTGGTACCCTATGGGCCGATGTCCCGTGATTCTGGCAATATCTCGTCGGCAAGGGCGGATTTAGAGAAGACGCAATAAGGGGACACCCCTCCCCTCCCCCAGCCGTCTAGAACTAGTAGTATAGCTATGGCGGTACGGATCGATCTATATTACAATATTGCTCAATCGAGCTTTTGGACAGACAGACCAGACAGACAGACCAAACAGACCGGACAGACAGACAGGCTATACAGACAAAGACCAGACAGTCCTAGACTGATCAGACAAACCAGACAGACCAGACCAGACCCAGACAGACTCAGACAGGCAAACGCACAGACATAACAGATCGGACAGACAGACAGACAAACATACAGACCAGACAGATCAGACCATACCAGACCCAGACAGATCCATACAGATCAGACAGACCAGACAGACCATACCAGACCAGAAAAGACAGACCGAACAGACCGGACAGACAGACCAAACAGACCGGGCAGACAGACCAAACAGACCGGGCAGACAGACCAAACAGACCGGATAGACAGACCAAACAGGCCCGCCAGACAGACCAAACAGACCGGACAGCCAGACCAAACAGACCGGACAGACAGACTGACCAGACAGACAAACATACAAACCAGACAGACCAGACAGACCAGACAGACCAGACAGACCAGACAGACCAGACAGACCAGACAGACCAGACAGACCAGACAGACCAGACAGACCAGACAGACCAGACAGACCAGACAGACCAGACAGACCAGACAGACCAGACAGACCAGACAGACCAGACAGACCAGACAGACCAGACAGACCAGACAGACCAGACAGACCAGACAGACCAGACAGACCAGACAGACCAGACAGACCAGACAGACCAGACAGACCAGACAGACCAGACAGACCAGACAGACCAGACAGACCAGACAGACCAGACAGACCAGACAGACCAGACAGACCAGACAGACCAGACAGACCAGACAGACCAGACAGACCAGACAGACCAGACAGACCAGACAGACCAGACAGATCAGACATACCAGACAGACCAGACAGACCAGACAGACCAGACAGACCAGACAGACCAGACAGACCAGACAGACCAGACAGACCAGACAGACCTGACAGACCAGACAGACCAGACAGACCAGACATACCAGACATACCAGACATACCAGACATACTAGACAGACCAGACAGACCAGACAGACCAGACAGACCAGACAGACCAGACAGACCAGACAGACCAGACAGACCAGACAGACCAGACAGACCAGACAGACCTGTTTTGGCAGTTCCTTCCTACTTCTCTCTTCCCCTGCACTATCTATCGACTAGAGCTTACATTGCACTCTATACGAAGAAAATAGATTGTCGACAGTACAAAGGGAAAAAAAGACCAGACGGGTCAGACCAGCTATAATAGAAGAAAATACAATGATGCAACGATGCAATTTTCTTCGTTCTTCTTTAACTATTTATTCGATACAGAATGTCGATGCCTATCGATGAGCTAATGCCTTTCGATGACTTGATGCCGATCGATGATACAATGATGCATTTTTAGCAGTTTTCTTCGTTCTTCTTTAACTATTGATGCGATACAGAATGTCGATCGATGACTTGATGCCTATCGATGAGCTGATACCTATGGATGATTTAGTGCCGATCGATGATACAATGATGCATCGATGCAATTTTCTTCCTTTTTTAACTATTGATTCGATACAGAATGTCGATCGATGACTTGATGCCTATCGATGACTTGATGCCTATGAATGACTTGATGCCGATCGGTGATACAATGATGCATCGATACAATTTTCTTCCTTCTTTAACTATTGATGCGATACAGAATGTCGATCGATGTCTTGATGCCTATAGATGAGCAGATGCCTATGGATGGCTTGATGCCTATCGATGACTTGATACCTATCGATGATACATCGATGCAATTTTCTTCGTTCTTCTTTAACTATACAACTCGATACAAAATGTCGATCGATGACTTGATACCTATCGATGATACATCGATGCAATTTTCTTCGTTCTTCTTGAACTACAGAATGTCGATCGATGACTTGATGCCAATCGATGATACCTCGATGCAATTTTCTTCGTTCTTCTAGAACTATTGATTCGATGCAGAATGTCGATCGATGACTTGATGCCAATCGATGATACATCGATGCAATTTTCTTCGTTCTTCTTTAACTATACAACTCGATACAAAATGTCGATCGATGACTTGATGCTTATCGATGATACATCGTTGCAATTTTCTTCGTTCTACTTTAACTATTGATTCGATACAGAATGTCGATCGATGACTTGATCCCTATTGATGATATATCGATGCAATTTTCTTCGTTCTTCTTTAACTATACAACTCGATACAAAATGTCGATCGATGACTTGATGCTTATCGATGATACAACGTTGCAATTTTCTTCGTTCTACTTTAACTATTGATTCGATACAGAATGTCGATCGATGACTTGATGTCTATTGATGATATATCGATGCAATTTTCTTCGTTCTTCTTTAACTATACAACTCGATACGAAATGTCGATCGATGGCTTGATGCCAATCGATGTTACATCGATGCAATTTTCTTCGTTCTTCTTTAACTATACAACTCGATACAAAATGTCGATCGATGACTTGATGCTTATCGATGATACATCGTTGCAATTTTCTTCGTTCTACTTTAACTATTGATTCGATACAGAATGTCGATCGATGACTTGATCCCTATTGATGATATATCGATGCAATTTTCTTCGTTCTTCTTTAACTATACAACTCGATACAAAATGTCGATCGATGACTTGATGCTTATCGATGATACAACGTTGCAATTTTCTTCGTTCTACTTTAACTATTGATTCGATACAGAATGTCGATCGATGACTTGATGTCTATTGATGATATATCGATGCAATTTTCTTCGTTCTTCTTTAACTATACAACTCGATACGAAATGTCGATCGATGGCTTGATGCCAATCGATGATACATCGATGTAATTTTCTTCGTTCTTCTTGAACTATTGATTCGATGCAGAATGTCGATCGATGACTTGATGCCTATCGATAATACATCGATGCAATTTTCTTCGTTCTTCTTTAACTATACAACTCGATACAAAATGTCGATCGATGACTTAATGCTTATCGATGATACATCGTTGCAATTTTCTTCGTTCTACTTTAACTATTGATTCGATACAGAATGTCGATCGATGACTTGATCCCTATTGATGATATATCGATGCAATTTTCTTCGTTCTTCTTTAACTATACAACTCGATACGAAATGTCGATAGATGGCTTGATGCCAATCGATGTTACATCGATGTAATTTTCTTCGTTCTTCTTGAACTATTGATTCGATGCAGAATGTCGATCGATGACTTGATGCCTATCGATGATACATCGATGAAATTGTTTTCGTACTTCTTTAACTATTGATGATGAATTAAAATCAAGAAGATTTCTAGGAAATGAAAACTGTTTTTTTTACCTAAAAACAAAAAAGGTTTTCCTTGATTTCTTTTTTCCGGTGGGGAGGAAAAGAAGCAAAAATATCCGCACATCAAAAAAAAAAAGAAAAACCGCCGTCAAATTGTAAAACGGCGGCAAAGATCACCGGACCGTGCTTCCTTGATGCACAGTTTATTACCGCCGCGCAGCAACAACAGTACTTTACTGTGTCTGCGAGTGTGTTACACATATGGGGAAATTTTTTTTTGTTTTTTTGTGAGGTTAAATATTTTAATTTTTGGGTTTTTATTCTGCGAGAGGTACACACTCTCCACTCAGTCCCCCCCTCTGTGTACATCCACCCACCCATCCAACCCTGTTTGTTTGGTCATCTTCTATCTTCTAGCCTGGGTTTTTTGCATAGATGACCGTGTTTTTGGGGGGATTTTTTTGGGTGATTTGTATTTTTCGTTCTTCTTGATTTTGGGTGGTTTTTTTTGGGTGATTTTTTGGAAATTATTTTTTTTTGTTTTTTCGTTTCGTTTTTTTTTTGGTGTAGGAGTGTGTGTTGAGTTGGTTAATATTCATCGACGTTGATTGAGGAAACATGATGATGAAATGAATGTGAATGATAATGACTGTTCTTTTGGCAAGGTAAAAGAATTTTGTTGGTGAAGTCTATGCTTGATATTTTCATAAGTAGTTTGGTTAGCTGTGGTATATTCTATTGTGATTTTTGGAATGATATCATCTCACCTTCAGAGCCCAAATATAATTTTTTTTGTTAAAAATAGGAGAGGGGGAGGAATAATTATTGGAGACATTTTGGAAGATGGAAAAATTTTTTTTTGGGGGGGTGGGGGATGTTTTGGGAGTTTGTAATTATTATTGGAGTAATTAAAAAGTTTTTTCCGTCCTTCTGCTTTTTGCGGGAGGGGGGGCTTTGTAAAACTATTTTTTCTTGCTTATTTCTACAAATTAAAAGAAAAAACTAAACCGTAGAGTGTTTCTTTTATTTAGTCTTCGTTATCACCATCCGTAAGAAATAGGAAGCCGCTTTCTGCTAATTTAGTGTACCATAAAGTATAGCGTGTGCTGATTGCTACTTTAAATGAAAGCAAGAAGAATGTTTCTTGGTTGTTTTATTTCTTTATTTTTTCCTTTTTTTCCACAAAAAAAAATAGCGTTTTGTGCTCTGTTGTTGTTGTTGTTGTTGCTGTTGATGTATTTCTTCGTTGGTTGTTTTTTTTTGTGTGTTACTGAATGAGCTGTGATCGTGGCTCGTGGCTTCATGCTCTAGAGATTTTTCTAATCAACGGAGCGTCTCCAGGTAACATTAAATAATTTCAGATTGTACCCAATGGAGCTCTCTTTTTGTTTTACACCGCTACCCCTGCCCCTTCACAACCTCCCCCCGCGCTTCCTTTGCTACCCCCTTACTGTTCACTTCTTTTGGCGTTTCCTCACAAACACCCCCCTGCCCCACCACTCACCCTTCTGCAGCGCTTGGTTTTGGGTATACTTTTGCTGCTTGGCATCCGTTCTCTTAACCCTTTCGGTGATATATTAAATGCTAAGATATGTAGTAGGTACATTATTGCATATTGTATACATATGAATGACTATATACAATAAGCATTGCTCTACATATGTATATGCTTGTATGTTTAATGTGTGGGGTATGTAAGATTTTGTGCTCGTCTCAAACGAAATTATTAAGGAAAACTTGGATTTTGTATATTATTTATGAAAAAAGAAAACCCAGATTGACGATAGGTGGAGGGGGAGGGAGGGGTGTTTAAGGGGATCGGTGAATGTGGCGGGACCTTATATATGTTTTCACATCAGATTTCGGTGAGCTACCAAATGATGAGTATGTAGAGTTTTTATGCTTTTTTCTTTTTTGTTTAGTTGCTATTATTATCCATTATTTTTTGTTGACATGAGGCTTTTTCTTATGTATGACGATTATAGGGGAGTGAGGGAGAGAAAGAGTGTTTTTTTTTGTTTTTTTGGGTCGTTCGTTCGTCCATATTCAGGAAAGAGAAATCTGTTGAAGAAAAAAACAACAACATTAAAAAAACCTTCTTCTTGTGGTGTACTCGATTATATTTTTCCTCTTTCATTTCATTTTTTTTTGTTGTTGTTGTGTTGTTAAACAGTATTTAGCAAGAAAATTTATACAACGAGAGTAAAAAAAAATTTTAATGATAGATTTTGAAGGCAAAAACACAAAAAAAAAATGAAGGTATGGAAAATTGTTGGTGACGCGTTCAGGTTGGATGAATATTTTTTTATTTATTTTTTTTTTGCTTTTTTGAATCTACACAATATTCTCTGTGGATATTTCTTTACACACTATTGTGTTTCTTTTTTCGTTGTCATTATTTTTATATTTATTCATCAGGCAGAGAAAATAATACTGAATGAATTTCGAGGAGGGAAAAGACGATCGCTCATTGGAAATATTGAATTTATGAATTTATAACTGTGTGTATATAAACGTCGCGGTATAAAAGATTTGTTTTTTTTATTAGTCTTGGCATGTCTTTTATAAAAAAATAATGGTCACCACCTGTTTAGTTGTTATTTTTGTATATATATATGTAGGATTGGTTCTTTATTATAACTTCTTTCTCTATACAGAATATACAACATAAAAAGATAATTAACAAAAGAAACGTAAAATAATTCAAAAACAAAGCATTGAAATTATTCTCCGTTTTGTAATTAAAGTTTGTCTTCTTACGACACACTTTTCATGTCCACCTTCAACCATGAACTGACTTCTCCTAATCTTCTTCTTCTTCTTTCTATTTTATTAAGGCGGCACGGAGCTTACGAGCCTACACTCCCCCATCTATTTCCTGGCCGTCCCGGCAAGGGATCCGTAATTCCATGTCATCTTGGGTCTTCTGAGGAAATTCTGGTTCTATTGGTAATTTCTGGTCTTCTAATAAGTCTTCTTTGATCTTCGCTGGTTACTTCTAGTCTTCTTTGTTCCTTCAGTCATCTCAATCGTCTTAAGTCTTCTTTCATCTTCTTTGGTCACTTGTAGTCTTCCTTGTTTTTTCTGGTCTTTTAATATCGTCTTAAGTCCTTTTTTATCTTCGTTTGGTTACTTCTAGTCTTCATAGGATTTCTACATCCTAACACGTCGCTTCTGTGAGTTCAGAGCTGGACTCCTCATCTGAGATAGACACGGAACTAGCCCACGGATTCATGTTGTCTTCGCTGGCAATAGAGGCATTAAGGCCTTCATGCTCGCCAATCTTTCGCACTTCATAGCGTTCGTGTTGTCCTACTACTTTGTACGGGCCCAGAAAGTTTGGCGCTATCTTCAGGGTGGGGCCGAATTGCGTTCTTTTGATGTCAAGTAGATCACCGACTTTATATTTCGTTGCCTTTCTCCTTCGAAGATTGTAGGACTTTCTGTTTTCTTCTTTTTTTTATAATATCATGCAATACAACCATGCAATAGAGTTAACCCTTCTAATTCAGAAGGTACACTTCTTAGCTGGGCCAAGAAAAATTTACCTGCACAAGTAGCACTGAGATAGGCTCAACTAAAGCATGCCACATATAAATTGAATATGCAGTCCCGAAAAGGTCACACCTCGCACATTTTTATATGCGAGATGTGACACCCCAGAGACTGCACATTCAATTAAAACAGAAAGAAATGCAATACACAAAGAAGCGTGCATGAAAAGTCAGTCACGTGAGATTGAAAAGACTCCTTTTAAGGACGTCCTTACTAATGCTCACGCTAAAAACATCAATATTTCTATTCACATTAATGAACATGCGATTAACAGGCTCGAATCTGCCGTAATTCGTGTTAGAGGAGTTGGTGTGTAAGAGAGGTGGCCCTCTCAAATTGTAACCACTCTATCTAAACGACGCACGGCGACTTAGAAAACCTGAGTTGACCTTTCCATTAAGGAGCTGATGAACAAATGCAACATCGGCCAAAGAGAGCTTAAGTTGAGTACCTTAAGCCGGGATTCATATGGTGGAAGAACTAATGGGTTATCCCAAGGAAGATGATTCAGTGCGAATCGAACGAACCTCCTTTGAAATGACTCAATTCTTCCAACGTGCGAAGAGTAGTGAGGAGACCAAACCTGGGACCCATACTAGAGTAATGGTCTGACAAGAGAGATATAAAGGTGTTTAGTAATCAAGGGGTTATTGAATTCTTTAGACCACCTTTTTATAAAACCCAGGACTAAACTACCTTTGGAAGCAATATAGTTAATGTGAGCAGAGAAATCGAGCTTACTATCAAATCTAATCCCGAGATCTTTTACAAAATTAACACGAGGTACACTCTCGCTAGAAAAGGTGTAGTTCAAAATTATAGGACTACGACTTCTCCCAAAAGTCATGGTTTCACATTTACTAATATTGAGAACCAGGTTGTTGTTCACACACCAGAGTAAAAGGTCTCAAGGTCAGCTTGCAAAAGTTTGCAATCCTCGATACTCTTTATGTGACGGTACAATTTGATGTCATCAGCGTAAATCAAGATTCTACAGTGCCTTAGCAAGGAAACAATGTCATCAATTGATAGAATAAAGAGCAGGGGACCGAGATGACTTTCTTGAGGAACACCGGATGACGCTTCAATGGTTACTGATTTGGATCCCCGAAAAATAACTTGGTAGGTCCTGTCAGCTAAGTAAGACTGGAACCATGCTAGAAGGGCTCTTGGAAAGCCTAACTAATGGAGTGGGAGAGCTTGTCAAATGCCTTACTAAAATCAGTGTAAACACAATCAGTCTGGCAACCGGAAACGAAGCCCTCGACAGCATGAGAAGTGAACTCAAGAAGATTTGTGGTAGTGGAACGAGCTGCAAGAAAGCCATGTTGGTTTGTTGATACCAACCTCTTGCAGATAGGCGCGATTGCGGAATAGATAATCGATTCAAAGAGTTTCGGAATGACAGACAACTTCGAAGCTGGTGTATAATTCGATATTTCGTTCTTGCTACCACTCGTGTGAATAGGGATTATGAACGAATTCTTCCAAAAAGTAGGGAAGTACCCTGTATCAAGGGGTTTTTGAAATAGAGTTTTCAGAGGAGACTGGAGAACCTCTGCACAGGACTTAAGGACAGCAGGAGGAATACCATCGGGGCCGGAGGTGAAGTCAAATGGGAGTCCGTTAATATGTTTCACGATATCAGCACTGGTAATTGAGAGAAATAAAAAATTAGCCTCACGGTTAGTAAATATGTGACGAAAATTATTGTCATTAGGCCGAAAGTCAGAAGGTGAGAAAGATTGACGAAAGAACGAGGCAAACATGTTGTAAATCGCAGGCGACTCACTACTAGACAAGTCCGTGTGCCGCATGGAATTAGGGTAGTTATCAACCTTTTTCTTCGAGTTGACGAATTTAAAGAAATTTCTAGGATCAGTAAACACTTTATCGCTCATACAGCTAAGATATTCTCGATACAGGGCAGAAGAGAGTGATCGAAATCGGTTATAGCTATTTATAAATAAATTGAGACTAGGTTTTCCAGAGTCTATTCTTCCGATTTTTCAAATGCTTGAACTCATTATTGAACCAAGGTGGAGATGAACTGGGTAATTTTTGAGGCTAATAAGGTACACAAGAAACCAGGGCTTCGTATAGTATGCCATAAAATCGTGTCACGTCGTCATCCAACTCATTTTCAGAAAGTAAGCTGTTGAAATTAATCAAGGCAAGCTTAGATGACAGCTCATTAAAATTGGCCTTTTTGAAGTTAAAGGCATGGGATACCACCTCCGGACAAGGATTATTCTCAGAATTGAAGCAATAATTGAGCAAAAGAGGAGGATGGTAATTGTCGACAGACGACATGACTATTGGGCTGGGTTCAACAGTCATGTTGACCGAGTCCGTAAAAAATACAAGATCTAACTGCCTCCCCAATACATTAGTCACCCCACTCATTTGATTCAAGCCGAGTGAGAAAAGGGAATTGAGAAAACAGGATTCCTTAAGATTAAGGTTCCCTTCAGGGAGGTAGTTATCGTCATCTTCGACATATACCCACTGAATGTTGGGTAAGTTGAAATCGCCTAGAAGCAGTAGCTCATCGCCGGTGTTCATCATACATTGGATATGATCAACACAAGAGATGAGAATATCATAGAGGTTAATACCCCCATCGTCAAGTGTGCTTAACATATCTGGAGGGATATAGTAGCACAGCAGGAAGAGGTTAGTTTTAGAAATACAAATTTTAAGAGCAACAAGCTCGACGTCAAGGTGGTTAGAGAAGGTAGGAAACGAAATTGGGTTACAATTAAGGTGGCTTCTACAAGCAAGAAGTACGCCACCCCCACGAGTTTCCGAGTCAGTGTGACGGTCCCTCCGAAAGACTTGGTAGGAGGAGTCAAAGAGTTCAGCATTCAGAATGCCCTCATGGAGCCAGGTTTCAGTAAACGCTATGACATCGAAACCACTAGCCATCGACGCCAGAAGAATGTCTTTGGTTTTTGATCTGGTCCCCCTTACATTCTGGTAGTAGAGGGAAAGCGTCTCGAGTTTTTTGATAACTGAGGAACACCTAAAGTTGAAGTTGAAGCGTTTACGTGATGAGCTCGATTACGGGTACGCGGGACGAAACGCTTGGTGAGGGCCCCAGCAGGCCAGAAACCAGGGTCTAAGAGAATCTCGGCAGTGACTGGCGGTGCAGACAAAATAAAAGATGCAACTGGCTTGTAAGCCTTGCTAACTCTTCTGCAATGAACTGTTCCGGGATCTATAGATTTATTCGCAAGTATTCACAGATAGACTCCGTCTTAGTATCCGGAGAGAATCTCGAGATGAAAATATCTAGAGGCCTCTGTACCGTAAACAGAGGGGTGCAAGGTTCAAATGGAACTGTAACTTCGTTAACCGGTGGGCTATCCACTATAGGAAGCAGAGGGGTTGCTACCAAGACAGGCATAGAGGTCGACTCAATCCCTGGAACTTCCATGACCCCTGGAACTTCCATGACCAAGGGACCGTCCACTAATAGTGGCGAGGAGGGTGATACCGATATATCAGCGTCGTTTGTAGTAGCAGCATACGGTCCAGTTATGTCTAGTATGTGACCGTCAGCACAAACGATCATAAAAGGTTTAATCAGATTTCGATATTTGTGGAGACTATAGCTGACCCGCTGCAACAGAAAATTTGAACTTTTTTCAATAAAGAGGTAAGTTCCATCTAGAATAAGAATTGATGTGGGGCAATCTCCGTTACCGAAAATATAATTTGGTAATGTTCTGTTCCGTTGTATTGTTTCATCACGGGTTATATGATTCAATCCCATATGAAGTGGCACAAAATCAGCCGTAAGGCATTGTCTCGCTAAGCACAGTTTTCTGGCAATGGTATGTCTGGAACAATTAAATAAAGGACCAATCCTGTTATTCGGTTCTCCATTTCTGAGTTTGCACAAATAGACAGCCAAGTCTACTTGAGGTGATCGAGAACGACGTTGGAGCATTGGAACTTGATTTAAAAGTCCACTAAACTGTTCGTGATTAAGACCCGTCCAAAATAAAAGATCTTCCTCTGTTATTTCCTCAATGTTGTCAAAATTCAGGCTTGATGTTCTTTCTAGTGCTCTTGTATACATGTTTATAAAGTCCAATATGCTCTCTGCATTGATGTCGGTTTCTGGATGGACTATATTTCTGGGAAGTTCTTCAAGAGTTAAAGTTCGCAAATGTTGATGGCATATTCGAGCTCGATCAGCTATTTCAACAGCAGGAGGAGGTAGTACACCAGGGGGTTGTATTTGAATTGAACGCCTATCAATAGAATGCCAACAAGCATTACATATTGATCTCGTGCCATTTAATGGGATCTGTAAAAAATAAATGTTTAAAGAGAAACCGGCAATGATTTGTGGATAAGAAGTAGGCAAGCATATAATAATTGTACTAATAGCACTCACCTCTTGAGGTACATGTTCTCGGAAATTCGGTCGTGTTGATAGAAAATCTTCGTTAAGGACGTGTTTACGACGTCCTCGTAGCGATTGCTCGCAGACAACACAGCGGTTGTTATCCATAACGAGATCAAAATCACAATACTTAATCAGGTCCGGTAATAACTAGCTTAATGACGCAAAAAATATCCCATCAAAACAAAACAGAAATACTAGACAAGTATGAAGTCCGGTTAGAGTAAGCTTTGTCACGAAAAAATAATCACACGTAAAACACAGTACCAATGAATGCTAGCCTAAGCGAGCGGTATAGGATCGCGCAAGCACATTTACTCTTTTGTACCCGTGTGAGCGAACGAAATGGCAATAGTTACCTGTTTTAATGGCGGACAACTTTATCTAGGGTCTCGTTTTACCATTGTTAAATAGCCGTCAGTTTGTATTACCTAGAACTATTTGTAGAAAATAAATCAAATAGGTATTTAAGGCCACTAGTCATAACATTACTTTTAAAAAACACTTCTGCTGTACTATTTAGTGTACTATAATTATTGTTATGCAACCGCAAATGAGTCACTAGTGTGTTTCCTTGCATTTTTAGTCCTGTTCTAAAAATGAAATCTGCAGAATTTAGTAAATTGTATACTGCGCCTGAATGAATATTCTGAGCAATTTTTTCGTATGATAGCCAGTAAGGATGACCACTAGAAATATGTTATTCTTCAATACTCATTTTTAGCTATTTTTTGAGATACTTCTCTTCGCTGCCGAAAGTCGGGCATTTTTGAGCATTCTTCTTTATTATTAATAAATAATTCTTCTGTACATGCATCAACAATCGTGTCCTTAATTCTCCATACCCTTCTATATCCCTATCCTAAATCTTGATTCAATCGAATTAAGCGAGAATCCTTAATCTTTTATAAAATAGAACTCCTCGCTAATCCTGTGGTTGCGAATAACAGACCGAAGTTTTCTCAAGTATTAATCGTGTTTAAAATTGTTAGACATTATTTTTGGAAAGAAAGAAGAGTCTTTGATTGCGGGTGCAATGGTTCACCCCCGCGAAATCTGGCAAAGTCCCAAACACTTATTCAATTCAGAATCAATTAATAAAAATTCTTCCGCATCCGCGAAAAAAAAGTCTTAAAAATATCCATGCTGATGAAAGAGTTTGCATTATCTAATTCCGCGTTTTCTTCTCAAAAACTAAAAGGTGAAAAGTTATTTCCCTAGTTTTTTTCCAATGTTAAAGAAAATTAGTCCAATAGCTCGACTCTTCCACCAAAAGTACTGAATGGCCTTGACCTTACACTTCGATTTTGTGAAATAGATAATGAAAGGAGGCCGAAGGGGGCGGCGGTTCGCAACCATCCGCACTGCCTAGGGTCGCAGGAGACCCATATCCGGCACTGACTTTATCAGCGTCTCTTCATCAATTTTGCCTCTTGCCGCTATTTCTCGCATTTTGAGCAAATACAGTGGAATATCGTCGTCTTTGTTTTGCTTTCTATTCATTAGTCGGCGATGAATATCTGCGGCACAACATTTCTCACTAAATTCCTCTTTTAGAAAACGTTTAACGGCATCCCAACTGGTCAAATCCATTTGAGTTCGCGTTGCTAGTTTGGCAGTCCCTTTGAGAAGTCGGCGACTGTATATGAGTTTTTCGAGCTCATTCCAGTTGTGTTTTCTATTTCTTCCGTCGATTGATGCGACAAATCTCAGCCAACGCAGCTAAAACTGAGTTAATGCTAATATGCAGGGAAAGCAAAAACTCCCACCTTGAACCTCTTCAGGACATGCCCTCAATCTATCCTCCAGGGTAAATTTAATCATAATGCAACTGTAAGTAAGGACACGGGTAAAGAAGATCTGCGTAGCCTGTAAAAACATGCAAAAGAGAAAGAGATGGACCTTAAGCCAAAGATGGTCTTGTGGATGTAAACAGCCGTGGTACGTCCAATCTTTACGTTCGGCTCGCTCGTGTGGTGGGCAGCGCTGAACAGGACCTATGACATCATAAACTTATGAGTAGTCCAGAGGACGGTAACAAAAAGAGAACGCCCTTGATGTGATATTGCACCTGCTTTCGAATTTCACACCAAACACCTGCCTTCGTGCCCTTAGACTAAGAACCTCAAAACCCTACGGTCAGATCGCGGAGAACTCAATGAAAAGCTCGCGGAGAACTCAATGCTGTCAGTTGAAAAGTTCGCAGAGAACTCAATGAAAAGTTCGCGGAGAACTCAACGAAAAGTTCGCTGAGAACTCAATGATGTCAGTTGAAAAGTTCGCGGAGAACTCAATGATGTCAGTTGAAAAGTTCGCGGAGAACTCAATGAAAAGTTCTCGGAGAACTCAATGATGTCAGTTGAAAAGTTCGCGGAGAACTCAATGAAAAGTTCGCGGAGAACTCAAAGATGTCAGTTGAAAAGTTCGCGGAGAACCCAATGATGTCAGTTGAAAAGTTCGCGGAGAACTCAATGATGTCAGTTGTAAAGTTCGCGGAGAACTCAATGAAAAGTTCTCGGAGAACTCAATGATGTCAGTTGAAAAGTTCGCGGAGAGCTCGATGATGTCAGTTGAAAAGTTCGCGGAGAACTCAATGATGTCAGTTGAAAAGTTCGCGGAGAACTCAATGAAGTCAGTTGAAAAGTTCGCGGAGAGCTCGATGATGTCAGTTGAAAAGTTCGCGGAGAACTCAAAGATGTCAGTTGAAAAGTTCGCGGAGAACTCAATGATGTCAGTTGAAAAGTTCGCGGAGAACTCAATGAAAAGTGCGCGGAGAACTCAATGATGTCAGTTGAAAAGTTCGCGGAGAACTCAATGATGTCAGTTGAAAAGTTCGCGGGGAACTCAATGAAAAGTGCGCGGAGAACTCAATGATGTCATTTGAAAAGTTCGCGGAGAACTCAATGAAAAGTTCGAAGAGAATTCAATGATGTCAGTTGAAAAGGTCGAGGAGAACTCAATGAAAAGTTCGCGGAGAACTCAATGATGTCACTTGAAAAGTTCGCGGAGAACTCAAAGATGTCAGTTGAAAAGTTCGCGGAGAACTCAATAATGTCAGTTGAAAAGTTCGCGGAGAACTCAATGAAAAGTGCGCGGAGAACTCAATGATGTCAGTTGAAAAGTTCGCGGAGAACTCGATGATTTCAGTTGAAAAGTTCGCGGAGAACTAAATAATGCCAGTTGAAAGGTTCGCGGAGAACTCAATGATGTCAGTTGAAAAGTTCGCGGAGAACTCAATGATGTCAGTTGAAAAGTTCGCGGAGAACTCAATGATGTCAGTTGAAAAGTTCGCGGAGGACTATAGTTAATTTTTCGGTGGAGGTGGTTAAAGGGAAGAGTAATCAGTAAATTGTGTAAAGCAAGTCGTTAAGGAGAGGAATGTTTATTTCTAATTCATCGATTAGAGCAGGGAAAGTTGGAGTGTGTTGAATATCATTAGCAATTCTTGCTCTCCAAAAAAAAATTCCCATAAAAACAACCCCCATTCAAATTAAAAATCCAAAAACAAAATAAAATTCACACATTCATAATGAGGTTGTTAGATCCCTTCTGCAGGTTACGCTTTCTTTCTATCTTGAAAAAAAATTAAAACCAGGCAAAAGGGGTTCTTTGGCTATTAAAATTCCCTCAATTATATTCCTTGATCCTTCCTGGTTCGGTAAGTCATGATGCATAAAGCCTGAAATTTTTGTCACGCCGAAATTCGCATTCTCTCTCACTCTGTCTCTCTCTTTATCTAAATATTATATCTCACACGCACAAGTAATTCACAGGGAGTTGACTTGTCGAGTTCATTTGTTTCTCGTTCACAGAAACACCCCCTCGTCTATTTTCTATATGAACAAAAAAAACGGTCACCCCCGATCCTGTACTGTATCTGATAGTGTTTATCCGTGCTGCTCCTTTTTTTATGTAGATGGCAGCAGTAGTAGAGTCATAGTGGCTGGGGCTTGGCTGGGACAGGACAACTTCCTTTTTTCTGTTGATATTATTATATTCAGCGATTTTTATAGGCGCACAATTTTTACGCTGATTCACACGGAAACAAAAAATCTTTTTCTACTTGTCTCTCATTTTTTTTTTCGTACCCTGATCAAATTGTTGCGCGCATTATTTTCCACATTTTGTCACGGTGAATTTATCACCCTGTTCAAAGGGTGGAAAATTGCCTTGAAAATTCATCGTATATATGCGATTTTTATTTTTTTTTTTTGGTTATTTTGGGCTTGTTTTGTTTTTGGGTCGTCGCCGTGTTATGGAGAGGTAAATGAACGAGAGAGACTTTTGTTGGGTAGTTTATGGGAACGTAATCATAATAGTTTATATATAATATTATAACGCGCCTGAGTGACACCGTAAAATCGGACATGCGACCCCTGTGACAAAATCTATGGACTTTTAATTGGACTGCGGTCATGCGCACGGATGCATTAGAAACGGTTGTAGTGTGGTGTGCTATGGGCACACCGTTCGTGTGTTATGCTGCTGCTACACATGGAAGGAGGCAACAGTTTGATTTTTTTTTGATTAATGGGGAAGATTTTTGGTTTTGTTTTGAGAATCATTAAGGGCAATTTGGGGTGTTTTTTTTGTTTTTTTTAACTACTAGAAATCATCATATATGTGTGTGTGTGTCGTCTTCTTGTCATTGAATTATAAAATAAATTCACAAAAAGGCCACTCGCGCACTTCACTCAAAGACTCACGATTTCACAATGAAGTTTGACAAGAATGTTCCGATTTCTTTCCTACTTCTTTAAGAAAATTTGTTACCGGCTTCTATGTGACATTGTTGCGAAATTCTTTTTGTTTTCCGAATTCTTTTTGGACTAGTTTCGACTAATCGCCACATACAGAGGTTTAGTTTTTGTTGTTGTATTACTTCCGAAAACCTTTCGACTTGTAGGAATTCGGAAAGTTTGGTTTCCTGGGTATTATCTAGACCGAGTATTCATTGTGATGTGTGCACGTCCATTCTCCCAAAATAAATTTCGCTTCGAGTCTTCTATGCATTTTATGGTCTACGTATTTTGTGTTACAAATTTATACCATCGGCAATGTAAGTCAAGGACATGGAAGATCTTGTCTGCATGATCGGAGATAGCGATCATGTTCAATTCAACCACCAGTAAGAGATTGAACTCATTCTTGGTTGTGGGAGCACACCTAAATCTTTTTGCCCCCCTTCCCCACCCCTTTTAAACATTAACGGCTAACCATAGGAGCTGCATTAAAATACAGGCTTTACAATATAATATGACCACACACACACACTCCAAAATGTTAAACAAGTAATCCCAATTCCTGTTCTTTTCTCGCAAAACAAGACTAGGCCGGTGTCAACTACACTCGAACACCATCCTGCACTCATTTTCGAGCACTGCAAACGGTCTAAAAATCAGTTCGACTGTGTAGGAACAATCTTCCGCAGTCAGTATAACCTTGAACTCGTACAAATCATTTTCAAACATACACAGTTCATCGACATCTACCTTAGAAACACCAGACCTTCTAGCTTATCCTGCTCAAGCGTAGTTTATCACTTGGTGATTGTGGTTCATTCCTTTCTCAAAATACGCATTCCTCTCTAACAATTCGTCTTGTATCGGGTTCTTCGGTTTACATCAACGACTCTAGATATCATACTATTCAATGTAGCCAGCCAAATTCATGCTGTTTTATTCAGAATTCGTCTTCTTCTTCTTCGTGAATGAGGTATCAAGTGCTATTTGGATCTACAATTGTACTAGAGCCTGTGTATGTCCACCTCAGATTTATAGGTCAGGCCTATTCCAAATTTCGATACTCCAAATCAATGTTGATTGATGTACAAGTACTTATCTACATCGATTTTGTTAAAGATCTTCTATTTAACTTGATCGAAGATGTCCTCTTCTTCCACCAAACGCGAGTACGTGTCATTTTACCAAATGGTCCCCCAACTAAGTACTAACCACGTTAAATGCTGCTTGACCTATGAAGTAGAACGAGAACCGGTCTACTGAGCATAATAATGCCACCCTTTATGGTCACCAAGTTTAATTGGCCGTTATCTTCGTCTTATACAATTTCTTAAAACTCCCATCTAGCTCCCATTTGACTAGAAAAGGGGTGAGCGTGTACGGTGCCTCTTTTGGCTGCCATACAGGCGATTTGACACTATGAATGCGCATACCTGTTGCGCAGACTAGGAGCGGGCGAGTTTTATT
Organism: Thereva nobilitata; assembly: GCA_963855945.1. Classification (NCBI taxonomy): domain Eukaryota; kingdom Metazoa; phylum Arthropoda; class Insecta; order Diptera; family Therevidae; genus Thereva; species Thereva nobilitata. Next base: position 5,031,196 of record OY979699.1, read on the forward strand.
TTCTAAAATGTCTTCGATCCACTTGCAGAAATTCTTGCAACTGTTTCTTTTTGCTCGTCCAAAATTGCCCTATTGTATGTGGTTAGGGAGCTTTTATAACTCTCCTGGGCTGCTGCTTTCCTTGGCTGCTTTGAATAGCGTGGCGGTTCTCAATTTGGAGAGGTCGTTATTCTACCATGGAGTTTTCCTATTGCGCGTGTGCTCATCACCACGGGGCAGTTATTGTTGTAAGCAGCAGTGTAATCGCCTCCGTAAGAAAGTTCGCCGATAGTTCGACTTCGATCGTAGATTTGATTGAGTGCATGGCATCTTTTAAAACCATAGTGAGTTTGCCCCCCCCCCCTCGCCATGACCATGCTTGTTTAAATAAGTCTGAGTGATATAGTGCCTGCTCAGAGTACACTGGATACACGGCCGCTATAAGAAGGGAATGACGGACAATATTATTGAAGAAGACGACCGCTCACCTTACTTTTTTTTGGGCCAAAAGTGACACAAAGCTGGACTAGTAAAGCACAAATGGCCTAGCAATGCCAATGATTGGTGTATACTGTTGCAGCTAAGCTGCAAGTATAGAAGAGATTTAGTTTTCAAGGTAGTTGACTAGAGAGAGACTGTCTCAAACTTCTTGGTTCTTAAAGAAAACCAAAACCAGTTCAGTTTGTAGGATGACGGTAAAAAATCGGCCGATCGCGGTAATCTCTTGCTTGCATCATATGAGTACATATGCATGTATCCCAACATAAAAACGGCCCAACCATTGCCTTTGAGACAGAGGGAATGTACCTGTTCGCCAGTGTCTGGGCTGCATACAAAACAGGAAAATTTACAGGTTGCTAGCGCAACATAGTAGGGTTTGCTTGGTAGGCTTTACGTGTGAAATCTAAACCATCTAAGCTGTCGACGTAGAATTTTGATGATAGATTACAAGACGACGAATACGGTATTGTTCATACTGCTGCTGATGATGACCCTCTTTTCTTGCTGTCGATAATGTAGTTTTCTGTCGATAATGTAGGTAGTTTGCTGTCGATAATGTAGTTATTGTGATTTCTTTTCTGTCGATAATGTAGTTCTTGCGATTTTCTTTCCTGTCGATAATGTAGTTCGCTGTCGATAATGTAGTTATTGTGATTTCTTTTCTGTCGATAATGTAGTTCTTGCGATTTTCTTTCCTGTCGATAATGTAGTTTGCTGCCGATAATGTAGTTGCTGTCGATAATGTAGTTTGCTGTCGATAATGTAGTTTGCTGTCGATAATGTAATTCTTGCGATTTTGCTCCTGTCGGTAATGCAGTTTGCTGTCGATAATGTAGTTCTTGTTTTTTCTGTCGATAATGTAGTTCTTGTGATTTTCGTTTCTCATTTCCCGGCAAATAATGAATCCCGGGAAACGAGAATATTTCGTAGATATTCCCGGGATTCCCGGGAAAACCGGCTTTTAATATTTAATCCGAAAACACACTTTTGTGTTGTGGTGTGTCGCGGCGAATACACATTTACCTAATAGATGAGCCTAGTTTTGTTGCTTTACGATAATTAGTCTAGGAGTAATTGAAGTTTAAGTAAATTGTAAAAAAATAAATTTTTTTTTCGAAAACATTTTAGTGGATAGTGGGAATTGCCCTCGTCTCTAGAACAATTTTTTCTCCAAATACATCCAGGAATCACCCCTGAAAAAATTAGCCACGTAGTCCAACAAAGGATTTATTGAAAGTCGGATGACCTATATACATACAAGCCGCAAATAAGTATTTTAAATCTTTAAAATGGCGGTATCTCATGAACGCAATTCGTACGGGAAAATGTATACCTTTTTTTGTAGATAATCGCATAATCTACAAACTCTTCAAATACTATTTTATGATAGGACTTACCGTTTAAGAGGTATTAGTCAAAAACGTAATTTTTTTCCTAAAAATCACGCCTTTTTTTAAAAATTTCAAAATCTCGGAAGAAGCTCGAGAAACGATTTGAAAAAAAATAAGGGCACATTTCTTATGAGTCAAATATCAACTGTTCGTCAAAAAATTGTGCGAGACATCAACATAATAATTGGTTTAAAACGGGGCCTGAGATATAGCAGAAATGTTGAACAGACCCCTGCATAATCACGAAAACAAGAAAGTCAATAGGTCTATATATTAGTCAGTCCCAGAACGATATAGAACAACCTAGAACAAAAAAGCACAGGTTTTGGCGTTCATTAGTTTTAAAACTTGTTATTTTTTATCCAATAGTGCTCTAGTTAGGTGTTCATTAAGTTGTTCCAAAGTGTTCTAAGTTTTACTTTTTTGTTCTAGATATTCTTCAGAACACTTTTCGACAAGTTTTTTTTGTTGTTGTTTTTTAGATGTGTATATGAAATTAAAATCTAGAACAAAAAAGTACAAAAAAGCGTTCATTAGATTTTCTGTTTTAAATTGTTCTAAAGTGTTTGACGTGTAATTACTTGTTGAACCATTCTGTTCTGCTCTATCCTGTTCTGAAAACTAATAAACATACCTAATGGTTACTTTGGTTTCAAATATTTTTAAATAAAACAAGCAATTTTGAAATATTTATTTTCCAGTTACATGATGATAAAAATGTTTCAAATAATCCCGGGAATTAAATTTTTTCTCGGGAAATTGAGATATTTTTGTGGATTTCCCGGGAAATCGGGAACGAGAAATCCAGGGAGAGAAACCCTAGTCTACCAGCCAAAGAGCTCTGCAGATATAAATTGAGGACCTTGCTGCAAGAGGGGGGCCGATCCAGTTTTTAAGAACTTTGGTAAATTAAAAAAAACGTTTTAAAAAATAACGATTATACCTTTGATTATTAATTATACGCTAATTAAAAATATACATATATTATGGTATGATAGTATAGTTTTTAGAGTTATTATAGCTTTTTTAAGAGTTTGGGAGCCGTTTAAAATTTGGATCTGCCCCCCTTTTGCACCAAGATTTCAATATTTGACTTCGTTTTATTGGATAATAGCTAAAAAAACACACAAATAGTATTAATTTTTTATTTAAACAATGAACGTAACATCAAAAGTAACAATGATGTTATTATTAATAATAAAAAAACTCAAACTTTATCAAACTTCAGCCTGGTCGTCGTCGTCATCGCTAGAGATGTCATCATTCCCAAAAGGCTCACCTTTGAGGGCTCTATAGAAAGGCAGTTTATTGGGTGGTGCACAGCTATTCGCCAGTTGCATCACGTCTTTGTATTTAGCCTTTTTTAAAAGCAAAGAATGATCATAAGCCCGTTGCTGTGGCTCAACAGACAGATCGTCTTCAACATTCCTTAATATAGTAAAATAATCAAATATTATCATTCCAGTCGAACAACTGACAGCAATAGTATCCATGTGGTCTTTACTATATTCAAAAACGCGGTATTTAGATATCTTCAATCGAATCTTCTTTGCATTATTTGTGATCACCTTTTTGAAATGACCTTCGAAATGTTGACTGAAGTTAAGTATCATATTTTGATTGACGTTAACTACTTTGAATTTCTTAGAGGCTTGCTGAATACATTCAGAATATTCTGTGGGACTAAATATATAATCCTTATTTCTATTATACTTCTCGATTACACCAAAGCACCGATCGCACGGCAAAAAACTGTGTCCTGGTTCAGGAAAACGATGTACGACTTTCTCAATAGACGAACTCTTCAAAAGATTGTACAGAAACTGCACTATAGTTGAGTTTTTATTCTGAGCTGCTGCATTATCTGAGAATAAGAACAATATTCTAACTGTAGTTGGTAATATGTTCTTTATATAGTGATGTAAGAAAGAAATGACTTCGTTGCGTGATTTGCGGGCTATGGTTTCGTCATATAAATAAAAATGAGCAATACTTGTTTTTGCAGAATGGATGCAAAAATTATACACCCAGAGTTGACGTTTATAAAAAGCTTCGCCTGCGGGTATCTTTGGCAGTGGCAGGTTCTGCTGGTAATCAAAAGTTAATACCTCGTATTCTTCGCTTGACAATGCCAGTCCAGTTTTGTCTTTTAGATCCATGAAAAAACTTTCAGCTTTGACTTGGTGAATAGTTTTTTCGGACTTTATTACTTCTATTTCATTGGCATCCAATGAAGTTTCTTTTAATTTAATGTCCAGCATGTCGCATTTCTTACACGTATCTGAACGTGGAGATCCAAAACTGTAGTTGAAGTTTTCTTTGAAGTATCTATAATAAAAATCATATGATATTTTTGGTTTAAGACCCGATTGCTTAATATCTGGTTCATATTTATCCAAAAACAAGTCATGCATCTTTTTGGTATTCAACTCAGGAGACAGATAAAAACGAGAACTTTTATTTCTACTGTGGTGTGACTCACGTCGTGGAAAACTCCTTATATGGAAATCAAATTTGTCAATCCATTCGTCTGGAACACGATTTGGTCTATTTAGATGTTTGCCGCGTTGAGGTCACAGAGGGATCACAGAAACTTTTAGAAATATTATCTACACGCTTCTTTGATATACCGTGGATAGATGCAAAGGCCTTTCTGCAAACACGGAGTGTTTTTGGTCCTATTTTAATAAAATATTTGTGAGCACAACTTCTGTTTTTCCCTTTACCAGTTTTCGGCCTTAATCTTACTATATTTTCAGTTTTTATTTGACCTCCAAGATATACATTTTGCATGTCTCCGTCCGCAATTTTATTAAAATTTTCTAGTATAACTTTCCTTTCATCTTCATTAATACTTGCAAAACACTTAAATCTCTTGCATTTACAGTCCTGTGTTTCTTGTTATCTTTTCCTGACCTTTTGTGTTAATGTAGCTTCTCCCTTCAGCAATAGACTTTTTCCTAACGTTACGTTTCCATTCTGACGTGTTTCTGGATTTCCTATGCTTTTTGGGTTCTTTACTTGTTGACGGACCCGGCTCAATGTTGTCCCCATAACCTTGAGTTAGGCAAGTTGTCGTAACTAGATCTACATCGCTATCGCTCGAACTTGAGGTGTTATTCGAATAAGAAGGCACGTAAACATCTGACGATCCACTACACTGCAAATCCAAGTGTTTAGCAGGTGTTGAGAATTAAAACGCTTTAGTGTTTTATTTCTAAACGATAAAGTATTTAATGTTTACTTTTAAAACAGAAGAAGCGTTAAATTCACAAAATCTAAACGCTAAAGTGTTTGATTCTTAAACACCTAAAGCATTTAACAGAAATTAAACGCGTAAGGTGTTTACCAAAAAATTCTAACCTAAGCGCAAGTGTCTAAAAGTAAAACACTTATTCGCCAATTAAACACTTGAGAAGGTAAACACATAGTTATGATAAAACACTTATGGGGAACTAAACGCTCTAGCGTTTTATTTTTACACGGTAAAGTGTTTAGGGGTGGGAAGTGTCTCTAATGAAATCCTGGGTGATCCATTTTAGAGGTACTATTTTCAGAAAAAAAAAATAAAATCATTCAATTTTATCGGAGTGCGAAATCATTGTTGCGGGTGATTTCAACGTTCACAATGCAAACTGGCTGAATTACTCGAATGGCACCAGTGTTTCTGGCAGGGATGCTGAGCTCTTTGCTGATACATATAACCTTCACCAAATGGTCAATGGTCCTACGCGTGTTCCTGACACTGCCGGTCAAGGGCGCCACCTCCTTGATCTCTTTCTTACCTCCCACCCAACAAGATACTCCGTCGAGGTCGATTCACCTCTTGGCAACTCGGATCACTGTCTAGTCAGCGCTTACTTCCCATATCCATCCTCTACCCCAACCACGGCAGCTCCTAGGAGAACTGTTTGGCATTATGGGAAAGCCAACTGGTGGGGGCTGATTCGTTTTTTCCAAGCTGCTGAATGGGATCTGTGTTTCCAGAACCGCGATGTCAATTTTGCCGCCCTCTGTATTTCCAAAATTATACTGGCCGGAATGCGTTTATTCATCCCCCATTCCTCCAAATCCATAAAGCCTAGGCCGCATGGATGGTTTAATCGGGAGTGTATGAACGCAATTCAAACTAAAGAAACCGCCTACAGAGAGTACAGACATTCGCCGAGCGAAACATCTCGACGCGAGTACATCAGGTTGAGAAATTCCTGTAAATCCACCATCAGGAAAGTCAAAGAATTATTCGATGACAGACTGAGAGGGAAACTCATTAACTCCACTGCTGGCAGCAAAAACTTCTGGTCCTTGGTAACCTCCATCAGAAAGAATTTCACTTCACATACAACACCTCCATTCATTCACAATAAGCAGGTGATAACAGAAAGCAAACCCAAGGCCGACCTACTTGCATCTCTGTTCGCCGCTAATTCTTCCTTACCCGATGCTGACATGCAACCCCCCACCGTCGAGTGTTCCGCTCACTCAATGGACAAAATTTTCTTCAGGACGCGTGAAGTGTATGGAGCTTGACTCCAACAAATCCACTGGCCCTGACAATATTCCCCCTATGGTTCTTAAAAAATGTGCCTCGCCTTTGGCTAAACCTCTGCGCAAACTTTTCGCATTTTCATACTTCTCCGGGGTCTATCCTGACTCTTGGAAACTCGCCCATGTTCAGCCTATACCCAAAAAAGGAGACGCTAGTGACCCCGCTAACTACCGCCCAATAGCAATCACTTCTATTCTCTCCAAAGTCATGGAGACAATAATAAACAGAAACCTTGTGGAATATCTGGAATGCAACCAAATATTGGACGACAAGCAGTACGGCTTTAGATCGAAAAGATCTACTGGCGACCTCCTTGTTTGCCTAACCGAACATCTCAACCAAAGTATACACCGATTTGGTGAATCTGGCCTGGTTGCTCTGGATATTTCCAAGGCTTTCGATAGAGTATGGCATCCTGCCCTATTGACCAAACTCCAAGCTATTGGTATTGACCTTGTTCTAAAGAACTGGATTAAGAGCTTTATTTCTGGCCGTTCAATCAAGGTAGTATTGGATGGCGTCGAATCCAACCCCCACACCATCTCCGCAGGTGTTCCCCAGGGCTCAATTCTATCACCAGCTCTCTTCTTAATTTTTATCAATGACTTGCTCTCAATCCCCACCAACTCACTTCACAGCTTTGCTGACGACGGTACTCTACGATACTCCTATGGCTTCGATAATGTAAGACAAGCACGCGCCAGACCTTGTCTGCATCACCGTGAAATCATGTGTAATTCAATCAACAGGGACATCAAACTAATTCTTGATTGGGGCCGCAAGAACCGTGTTGAATTTAATGCATCCAAAACAAAGTACTGTCTCATATCCAATAAAACTCGCTCCGACCCTCCTTCTATTTCAGTGGGCAAGAAGAACTTAACGGCAGAACCGTCTCTAAATATCATAGGCATAACATTAGCCGAAGATCTGCGCTGGAATAATCACATATTCCAAATTGCTAAACAAGCATCACAATGCCTGGGATTCCTCAAAAGGTGCAAATTCCTTCTCCAGCCGTCGGCCAGGGCTACAATCTACAAGTCCTACATTCGTCCCCGCCTCGAATACAACTCATATATCTGGGCCGGGGCCCCTAGAACCACCTTAGCTTGGCTGGACAAGGTGCAAAACCGCGCTCTCAAACTTATTGGTGATAGCGCTATTTGCTCTTCAATTGACTCACTAAGCCATCGTAGGAATGTAGCAGCCCTTGCAAAATTTTACCGTTTTTACCACAACGACTGCTCCACTGAAATAAGTAACCTTATGCCTCCACGGCAATATTTCCCCCGCAATACAAGACTTGCCCGCTCGGCTCACTCTCACAGTTTACAGCCCTCATCTTCGCGCACACTCCGGTTTAGAAATTCGTTTATAACAAGAACAACTCGACTGTGGAACAACCTTCCACAGTCAGCATTCCCGAACTCATACAACACCCAAGAGTTCAAACGCAAGGTCCACCACCATCTCCTCCAACACCCTCCCGACTCCCCCTAATCTATCCTATCTTTCTCTCTATCCTTCGAGCTAAGCTTACTACTAGACATTGCACCATGACGTGTACGACATGACATGACGGACTGGTAGTACAAAGGGTGACACCTGAGCTTAGACTATCACATAAAAAAAAAAAAAAAAATTAATAATACTTACACTATAATGCTTGAAAATAAGTTTCTATAAAACTTAAAAAATTAATAGTATAGGTTTCAAAGTGATACAGTCCAAATTATAGCTCAAAATATGTATTTGTTAATTAACAATTGGCCAAAATACAAAAAGTTAAATATCTCGAGTTCACGTCTTTCTTTTTTCTTTTCTTTCTCTTTTTAAATTAAAGGTCCCAAAATTCTCTACGAGATCTGATAAAAAACTTTTAAATTGTTTTTTCAAAAGGGCCAAAAGAATGCAATTGTTGTTATTTGAGTAATAAACAGAAGTAAAAAAAGTAACCAAAATTACATCGAAAATTATTTTAGAATATACATATTCTTCATTTTTTGGCCTTTTCTTACTTCATTTGTTGTTTTCATTTATTTAACTTAGTTTATCCTGCAATTTTTACGCTTTTGTTGACAGTTATTTTGTTAATATGAAAATAAAACCATAAAGCTGCTTAAGTATTACGAATTTAAAATTATCAGTATCACTGCAAACCTGAGGTTTTAGAAGTGTTTTATTTCAAAACGCTTAAAACGTTGTATTTTGACGTTACCCATTTGATTAACATCCTCGACACATTTAAAACACTTAAGCGTTTAAAAAATGTCTACAATGTTAATCAAATGGGTGACGTCAAAATAAAACGTTTTAAGCGCTTTGAAATAAAACACTTTCAAAAGCTGAGATTTGCAGTGATAAGACGAAAAAATATGAGCGACCCATACTTCCCGCAATTATGCTAACTCCCGCCAAGGGTACCATTTAGCATATTCAGTAAAGCGCATCTCGTTCTATCACGGAAGTCAAGCAATATTGGAAGTGGTTAGTACTTAGTCGGGGGACCGCTTGGAAAAACGGCTCTTGGGTTGGATTTTTTTTTGTTTTTTTTTGTTTTTTTTGTTTTTTTTTCACTTTTTGCAATGATAGTATTATGTTTTAATATAATATTGATTAATAGTTCTATCAACATAATTTGTATTATTCATAACCAAAAACACGCTACAAACGTTTGCTAATTAAACACTTAAATGTTTACTCATTAAACGCCGCTAAGTGTTTAAATTTCGTCTACAACGATTTAAACGCTTTAAGTGTTTAGCAGCTAAACACTTGAGTTTACAGTGTACTAAAGCCATTTTCTTCCGATTCACTCATCTTGTCTTTATATTATAGCACAAAACACTGAGAAAACAATTTCACGAGAAAAATATGCGTCCGTACGTATGCGAGTTCGAAAAGTGCACTGTCTTGTTATGAATTACGCAACAATTTTGTTTGTTGCAAAACGGGGGCAAATCCAGATCTGCCTCTGTTTTGCACCAAACGTAGAACGAAAACTTAGGGGGCAGATCCAAATATTTCTATAGCTCTCTTGCTTTTCTTCGATACTACTCCGAACATACACCAAACGATAGCATATTTTTTTTTAAGTAAAGTAAGTGAAAAAAGCCGAAAATCGAGGCAGCAAGGTCCTCAATTGAGGATCCTTCATAACCAAACTCCATCAATCCAAATATCATCAATTCAATTCAGTGTGTTATTTGTGGATTTAGTAGCGCATAAACCAAACACGGGGTGAAAAAAAGCTACCTAAACTGCGCGCGCATATATTGCCCCACAAGCCAACCTGCGCAGCCGCCGCGGTACATTGTATTATTGGTGCATAGAGCTTACACTGGAAATAATGTCGATAAAATGTGGATAAAATAGAAGGAAAAAAACAAATCAAAAAAAAAAAACACCCAAACGACGAAAAACAATTATTGAGACAGGAAATTTCCCAATTTCACAACATGAAAATAGATTTTCGTTGCGACATTTCAAGGTTTCTTACCAAATCCGCGCCGCGTGCATATTGCACCTTTTTGTTGTTGTTGTTGTTTTGGTGTTTTGTTTTTGTTTGATTTTATTTTTTATGTTAGCGCTCGCACGCGCGCATTTTATTATATACGAATGATATTCCCAGACTTTCCAGCCGGAAGAAACCCCAAGAAAACATTAGGTTAGAATTTCTAAAGTTCACAGAAAATCTAAATGTACTAAAAAATGCTGGGAACTGCTCAATCGATAATTTAGCTCGAAAAACATCCACCGCAGAAACAGAGATACAGGAGTAACATGAACCTAAAATAATTTCATGTCTTAGATTGTACCTTTTAATCTATTAGGTTAATTTTTAAGCTTTAGTCTTGTATCTTTTAAATTAATACTCTTTTATTTTAAAATGAAGTTTAAACCGTTGTTCTAAAGAATTGGGCTTTATTAATTTTTTCTTAAATATATATATTTTTTCCAGTTGTGAAGAATTGTGTTAAGTTTTTTATATTTTCAAAAACGTAAAAAACGTAAGTTGCGCGGCGCGGCCTCAACTACTTTAAATCGAATATCGAGAGCAAAACAATTTCAACACGGAAACACGCTCACGCGATTAGGATATAAATTTTGGTGTATGGCGCTTGGTGCTGCAGCACCATGCCGCACCGGGGCCGCGCGCGTCTATACGAGAGAGCGTACGGTCCGTAATGTTCGTTCGTTTAGTTCGTTTCGTCCGTCAGCGTCGTCCAGTGAACCGCCGCCTGCCAGTTGTAATCTGATAGCCTTACAAATTTTCACCTGGCAATGCATATAAGTTAGCGTTATCGGCGGTGCGGCATTCTTTGTGTGTCCTCCCCCGTTTTCTTCTGATACTCTGATACTTTTTTTCATGTGTTACCTTGTGGCCTGTGTATGATACACACGGTTTGTGATTTTCTTGTATGAGGTTTTTTTTTGAACGGTGCTTATGCAAAAAATTGCACTGCCGTAAGAAAATGTGTTTTTTGGAAGAAAAAAAAATTTAGAGGAAAAATATAACACGTGAAACACAACAACAACAAACCCAAAACTACAAAACAAAATCTACACGAGTTCGGGGACAGCTAATGAAAATATGCTTCAAGAGCTCTAGAGAGAAAGAGAGAGAGAGAGAGATCTCGATCAAAGAATTAGATTCAGACAGGTAGACCCCGAAAGGGATAGGAGCTAGGAAAGACAGAGAGTGGGAAGGATAGGGGCGCGCGCAACTGATCCGGTGCTCCGGTGCGCCCGGTATTTTATGTAATTGAGTAAAACATGAAATTGTCACGTTTTAAGTCGGCAACAATCAGATTTTCGAGATCAATGCTAATAAAATAGACCGACATGAGCTTAAATTTTATTGCATTTAATTTATATTAATTTAGATTTTTGCTCTGCTTGATTGTGGTGAATAATTAATGATTTTTGTTTAGTAAATTTATTTTGTGGCGGCGGCGGTGGCGCACAGTGTTTCGAATAGAACAAGCTATAGCTGGACTCCAATGATCGTATCTATTCATGTTAGGAACTTTTTTATGTAATAAAAAAGTGTAATTAACCTATTCGGGGGTTAAAATCGAACCGTCACTTCCTTGCGGTGGCCCTTGGATAACCAACTAACGACGGTAGTAGGGACTTAAAAGCCTGCCAAGCCCAGATGTAAGTGTCATCGTGTCGCAGGCGCGGATCTAGAATTTTATTTTGGGGGGGGGGTCACGGAATTAAAAGTGGCGAAAAAAAATTTCTACTATTTAGACGGTTCGCTCCCAGGAGCATTCCTCGCGAACTTTGTGGGTGAAGGAGGTAGTGGAGCAGTGCCGCGGCTGGCATATGTGCAGGATGTGCAACTGCACAGGGCCCCGTGATTTTGGGCCCCGCTAACGAGGCGAGCGAAAAATTATTTTGGAATAAAAATCATTCGAATTCATTATTTGCATTTTTACTTCATTGAGAATGGGCCATACAAATGAGTATGGGTCACAGAAATCAGGATAAGGGCTATTATTGTGCCGCGGGGACGGGTTCGTATGAAGAGAAATGCGCAAGCGAAGCGAGCGAAATTTTTTTTGGACTCTCCCCAAATCCCCCAAATTGTCTGGCCGCGGCACTGTAGTGGGGTTGATGAGAGGTACCACCCCACCTCTCCCTTCATCCACAAAGTTCGTGAGGAACGTTCCTGGAACCCACTTTATGGTGGGTGAGTCTTTGGAAAGAGTGAGTGCATACAAACTGGGCAGACTTTCGGGGCGAACTCAGTAGCGTACTGAAAGGTTCCATGCACTCAATCAAATCTACGATGGATGTAGAACTATCCGGGGACTTCCTCACGGAGGCGGTTACTGCTGTTTACAACAATAACTGCTCTCTGATGAGGACGCGTAACAGGAAAACTCCATGGTGGAATAACGAACTCTCTAAGTTGAGATCCGCTACGAGGAAGCTATTTAACGCAGCCAAGAAGAGCGGCGCAACTGGGAGAGTTAAAAAAGCGCGCTAACCACCTACAGCAGGGCGATCAGACGAGCAAAAAGAAACAGCTGGAGGAATTTCTGCAAGAGTAGCGAAGACATTCGAGACTCAGCAAAAATCTACAAAGGTTTATTAAAGGGCACATCGGGAGATCTCGGATCTTTTAAGAGAATCGATGGCTCTTTCACACAGTCTAGGGAAGAAACATTAATAATATTGCTCCAGGCACACTTCCCGGTTGTCCGCAGGGAGGAGTTTTATCCCCACTTCTGTGGTGCCTCGTTGTAGAGGAACTACTCAACGGTCGCAACTTTTTCGCCCAAGGCTACGCAGACGATGTCGTCATCGTAGTAACGGACGAAACTGAAGGAGCCATGTCAAGATGTCTGCAGCAAGCACTAGATCTAGTATCTAGTTGGTGCGACAGCGTAGGACTAAAACTCAATCCCGACAAAACGATTCTGGTTCTTTTTACCAGGAAACCATCACTACCGGGGCTTTCGGAACCGACACTTGCATGTAGAACTATAGGTTTTTCACAGCAAGCCAAATATTTAGGAGTGACGCTAGATGCCAAGCTCAACTGGAACCAGCACATGGGCACTCTGATGAGCAGAACGCGCAGATCCATGTGGGCTTGCCGCAGAGCTTGTGGTTCCACATGGGGTTTGCAGCCGAAAACCATGTACTGGATATGAACCACCATTATTAGGCCCATGGTAACTTTATCGGAACACCTACCAGACCAAGGGTCACAACTCCAAGTTTGTGGAGCATAAATTGCCAGAAACTGCCACCAGTTCCGAGTTAAGCAAGCTAAGCGGAAACAATGCAGCATAATCGGCTCATTGTGCCGTCATCTGCGCAAGATTGATTATTTTATAACCAACCGACCATACTACGACGTTACGATGCAAACCATAAATCGTTATTGGTCACAAATCGAAGAACTTCACCATCAAATGTGGGAATCCTCTTCCGACCCAACCAGCCAAAGATATAATATAGAAGCCTATATTCAACTAAAAAAACAAGTCCAGGATGCTATGATTCAGCTCACCACCAAAGGGAAAAGGGAGTAGTCCAGTCTAGAATTATCGGCAAACTACAACTAGCTGAAGCTACCCAAAATTACAATCCCGAAGTTTGATGGGAACTACCTTACCTGGAGACAGTTTTACGATCTCTTCAGCGAAATGGTAGACAAAGAAGAAATGGCACCATGTCAGAAGATGTGGTACCTAAAAACCAATGTGAGTAGCGAGGCCGAGAAGCTCATCCGGCATTTCACAATATCCGATGAAAATTACGAGTCAGCCTGGCAGACCCTGAAGGATCGTTACCAGACTTTTAACAGCGGCACTAATAAATAGACTGCTCTCACAACCAACCTGCCCAGCTGATCACAGCTCTTCTATCGCCATTAAGGCTTTGCACGACACTACAAAGGAATGCCTTCGTGGATTGGAAAACCTGGGTGTTTCCACTACCAATTGGGACCCTTTTGCTGCTGCATATATTAATAAGGAAGTTAGATAGAGCTAGCCACACCTTTCACGAACAAGGATTAGTGAAGCCTCGTGAGCTCCAAAGTGTGAAGGAGTTTTTAAGATTCCTAGAAACCCGATTCCAATCATTAGAAGCGCTTGGAAACAAATCTCGATGCGGCGATGATAAATCAAAGAAAACTCAATACTGTTAGATCCATGACATCCATTGTGCCATTTAAAGTGAACTGCGTATGTTGTAAGAAAGGAGCCCATCCCCTCTACTTCTGCACAACCTCCTTGCGATTGGCGACTGATCAAAAAAAAATTTCGAAAAAAACAGTTTTTGAGTGATTTTTTGGCCAAAAAGTGATATCTCCGGCGGCCATGTTTTTTTTGTGATTCCGAAATTGTTTTCTTAAAAAGTCCCAAAGAAGCTGTGGACCAATTTTCAGCCATTTTGGAATTTTGTCTCCTTTCGTGTGTATTTTTGCTAATTTCCCCGGACTAATAGTATTCTACTTGTCATACCCTTTAATTTGATACCCATGTCGGAGGTCGTGGGAGCACAATTGCAAAATTCGGCCGCCATCTTGGAACCTCCATTTTAATTTTTTTACAAAATGGTCAGTTTGCATATAAAAGCTTAATTGCCATTGATATCGGGGGAAGTTAAAAGTAAACAATAAATTTCTTTGATTCTTCATCTACGCTACGTCATGGTATATTTCGTTTTTCGATATAAGCAATAGTTTTTGAGCTACAACTCAAAACTGCCATAATTTCGTTATCATCGGTTTTTGTCATGGAAGCAACCTTACAGACTTATTCACGTCAAAAAAAACTGCATTATCGATGTGCGATAAAACTTCAAAAATTTAATTTTCACTGTATTTACACCCGGAAATTTCTAATCGTGTAGTCGCAGCATATCATATGGTGTTTTGTTTTGCACTTTAATTAAATCTAAATATTTTGTAATCTTTTTATAGAACTACATTATCGACTTTTTTTTTAATGAAAAATTATTATTTTTAGTAAAAACTTGATTATTGCTCGCTAGATGAGTTTTTTAATCGATGATTAACATTATTATTAAATATGTTTTAATAACAGTGGCATTGTCGATAATACAGTTTTTAGATACACACATTATCGACATTATCAGCCCTATTCTGAAATTCGCTGGAATTTTCATACATCGGTAGCAAAAAAAATTATAAGAAAATTCCAGCAAAGTTCAGAATAGGCCTGATAGTGTCGATAATGCAGTTTTAGAAATTTCATCAATACATACACACAGGTAGATTGTAATGAAATTTATTATTAAAAATGGTTTAGTTAGTTAGTTAATTTCGACGAGTATGGGGAAATCATTTTTACAGTTAATACTTTTTATTAAATAGTCGATAATGCAGCATAATTTGCTTTTGTAAGATTAATCTTGTTTTTCGTTATGAAAAAATCTATTAGAAAATTATTTTAAAACGCACACACACACGATTAAACAAACAACAGAGTTTCTGATTGTTCTTTAAAATGTGCAACAAGTTTTCCCTAACACAGTTCTTGTGTGCGTGTGCGCGTGTGTGTGTATTTTTGTTGTTGTTGGTTTGTTTTTCGCTCTTTCCCATTTTCATTCTATTTCCTGAAGCGCGTGGTGGTAATTTCCTTTCATGAAAAACAGGATGCAAGCCATGAAAGTGACTTCCGTTTTTGAAGAGTCACCCTCCACTCCCTCCACTCTTCGTCATCCTCCTCCTCCTCCATCACACTAAAAAGGTGAAAGAATTTCAGCGCGCTTATTTTCAGTTCAGTTCAGTTCAGTTCACACGCCTGCACGCGAAAACCTGTTGATTGTTCCGCCACTACCTGCCATCGGGGGTGTGTTGATGATGATGATGATGGTGAGAGAGATATGTACAATGGCATTTGTTTTTCCTCTCTATGTTTTTCGATTCTCGGTGAAAAAAGGATATATAAAGGATGAAAATTATTTGTGTGTCCTCCACATGCACTACTATGAAGGCCATGCATCAAAAAGTTATTTTTTTGTGGGGTTTGTCTTGTAGGAAGCATGATGATGACGACATTTTTGCTGGAGTCAAAACCTGTTGAAAAGGGGTGGATTTATTTGAAGTTTCCATAAAATTTTTGCTGTCTTTAAAAAACTCCCGAGTGATGGATGCTATAATCTACACAATCCGATTACAATGTAACCACGAAAAAGAGGAAGGGGGGATTCTGCTATCACACACCATCGGGAATCATAGGAAATCAGCTCCAACGATGTGGGTCCAGACGTGCTTATTTTTTGATACCATTAACCGTCACCATTCCGATTTGGATGAAATTTCTTGGCACCTACCACACACACACCAAACCAGCAATTATGTTTGTAGGGTCTACATAGAGAGAAAGGGAAACGGAATAGACTTAAGAGCACAAAAAAAATAAAATATCGAAAGCCAATGAATAATATTTGCTCGTGCTAGCCGATGGTGCGAGAGATGGTCTGATTTGGTGGTAACACGTCTGCAACCCAGGCACCTAGACGACGACGGCTGTTCCTTTTGTTAAAGGATGGGATCGCAGTTATCATTCCTCCCCCTCTCCGCATTTCTCATAAAAACAGGTACAATTCAACAATTTGCTTTGTTATTGATAGGGACAGATGGGAAGGGGGTATCCAGGGAAATACAGGGCATTAAGGAGGGGGTTGGTCGAGGAGTAAATTATGTAATAAAACTTTATGGTGTGGTTTATATAGAGACCACAACGGCGGACTCTACGGTTCTTGTAAGAAGATCAACCTGGAAAGATACATGCCAGCCTCGTTCGTCTATAATCTTCCATTTGGGTTGGGGTTCAAGAGTTCGAACTGTTTAAAAGTTTTTTCCCTGCAACAACAACGTATACGGCATGGCGGCCCAAATGTAGCACCTATAGTTAATAAGAGAGATAAAGTGTGGGCATAGAGAGTCCCTCTTGGCTGTGGTGTTGTTAAAATGGTGTGTGATTTATTGATATACATATATTTCTTCACAGCTTTTCCAGTTTTGCTTTTGGTGCTTTCCATCTAGAGGGGGGGGGCTTAACTTAATTATTGGTTGAAGTGTATTTCAAATTAATATTTTATCATATTCCCACAGCTACTTTATCAGTGCTGATTTTGTTTTTATTTCGTTCGTATACTTTGAGAGCTGATCTCTGTTTTTTAGGTCCTTTCAATTTTGATCAAGCCTAATTCACCTAATTTTCACCTTTCTTAATTTCACACTTAGTAAGATCAGTAAATGATCATACAATGTTGATCGGTAATATTTTTCCGGTAGAGACTACTTTTTCTGAGATGTCCAAGTAGATTGATCCCAGTCTAAGATCTTCTCTTCATACTGGATATGGATCAGGAGTGGAGTGGGTTTGCCGATGGAGCTGAATGGTGGGTGAAAGTGGATAGTCGTAAACGGTTCCCGCCGATCAATTTTTGGGCAAGATCGGCGTGTATTTGTTCGTTATCCTGGAATAAGCCTAGCCTTTTCGTATTTTACTTGTCCTTGTAGAATTCGGGCCTCTGGAATGGGCTATCCTGTAGAGCATCAACGTACCATCTAATTCTTGGTCGTTATAAGCCATTTTTTTGTCTTGCTGTGTCTACCGTTGGTATTTGTGGATTTTGATATTCGCTATCTTCAATGCTTCACGGGATCCCCCTGGAAGAAGGCGCCCCGAAAAGAAGTGCTCTGCTTGGATTAGGGAGGACAGAGAGAAAGCTAAGAAAAAAACATGATGAAGGAAAGAAGAAGGTCAGAATGGTCCCTTCACTCGCAATCCGCCTTAAGGAACTTCGTTCCAAAAAAGGCCGGACGCGCTTATAATAACGGCAGCAAGCGGAACGTCGTGCGCGAAAAGCCAGGACTTATGCTACCTTGACGGAGTTTGGCAATATGGTCACTTGCATTAGACTAACCGAAAAGGGCGACCTTTTAATGGAGCTGACAGCTGCCTAGGGTAAGACGGAGGATCTGCAGCAAACTCGACCGCACTTAGCATGAAACAGGCACGGTACGTTTTTTTTTTGATGTGAAAGAATCTAAGCTTAGGTGTCATACTATCAGTCCGTAATGTCGTTCACGTCATGGTGCAATGTCTAGTAGTAAGTTTAGCCCCAAAACAGACAAAGGATAAGGTTAAGAGTGTAGTCTGGAGGATGCATGAGCAGGAGGCAGTGAACCTCGCGTTTGAGCTCCTGAGTGCTACTTTTCCAAATGCAGTCCGCTACACTGGCACGTACCAATAAAAGAGGCCCAGAATAGATGAGTTGAGTTCTCCGCGAACTTTTCAGCTGACATCATTGAGTACTTCGCAAACTTTTCAACGGACATCATTGAGCTCTCCGCGAACTTTTCAACGGACATCATTGAGTTATCCGCGAACTTTTCAACTGACATCATTGAGTTCTCCGCGAACTTTACAACTAACATCATTGAGTTCTCCGCGAAATTTTCATTGAGTTCTCCGCGAACTTTTCAACTGACATCATTGAGCTCTCCGCGAACTTTACAACTAACATCATTGAGTTCTCCGCGAAATTTTTATTGAGTTCTCCGCGAACTTTTCAACTGACATCATTGAGCTCTCCGCGAACTTTATAACTGACATCATTGAGTTCTCCGCGAAATTTTCATTGAGTTCTCCGCGAACTTTTCAACTGACATCATTGAGTTCTCCGCGAACTTTTCAACTGACATCATTGAGTACTCGGCGAACTTTTCAACTGACATCATTGAGTTCTCCGCGAACTTTATAACTGACATCATTGAGTTCTCCGCGAAATTTTCATTGAGTTCTCCGCGAACTTTTCAACTGACATCATTGAGTTCTCCGCGAACTTTTCAACTGACATCATTGAGTACTCGGCGAACTTTTCAACTGACATCATTGAGTTCTCCGCGAACTTTATAACTGACATCATTGAGTTCTCCGCGAAATTTTCATTGAGTTCTCCGCGAACTTTTCAAATGACATCATTGAGTACTCGGCGAACTTTTCAACTGACATCATTGAGCTCTCCGCGAACTTTATAACTGACATCATTGAGTTCTCCGCGAAATTTTCATTGAGTTCTCCGCGAACTTTTCAAATGACATCATTGAGTTCTCCGCGAACTTTTCAACTGACATCATTGAGTTCTCCGCGAACTTTTCAACTGACATCATTGAGTACTCGGCGAACTTTTCAATTGACATCAATGAATTCGCCGCGAAATTTTCATTGATTTCTCCGCGAACTTTTCAACTGACATCATTGAGTTCTCCGCGAACTTTTCAACTCACATCAATGAGTTCTCCGCGAACTTTTCAACTGACATCATTGAGATCTCCGCGAAGTTTTCAACTCACATCAATGACTTCTCCGCGAACTTTTCAATTGACAACATTGAGTTCTCCGCGAACTTTTCAACATTATTGAGTTCTCCGCGAACTTTTCAACTGACATTATTGAGTTCTCCGCGAACTTTTCAACTGACATCATTGAGCTCTCCGCGAACTTTTCAACTGTTATCATTGAGCTCTCCGCGAACTTTTCAACTGACATCATTGAGTTCTCCACGAACGTTTTAACTGACATCATTGAGTTCTGCGCGTGTTATAGAGGCTAGTCGCAAACGGCCCCGCCGATGCCCGGGCATGGTTGGTGTGTAACAGTGCCTTGCCCTGGTAAGCGGCTCTGCCAGTGTGGACTCGTCTTTCCGAAATATGCCCGGGAAGGGGGGGGGGAGCTGTGAGGAAAAGCAGCGTGGAGGTCACCGACGGCGACCTTTTTAGAAGGAGAGCTACAGTGGCAAGTTCGCCGCCGGTAGGGCGGGAGGAGGTGAAAAAATTGGACTTGACTCGGACCAACTACGAAGCTCGGAGCGAGAGTAGTACCCCTGCTACATTCAGTGACCTAACGCCAATACGGAAAGAGGAAGACGCTTTCCAGAAAAACTGGAGGGGAGGCCCACAAGCGCTTTAGGGAGCCCAGAGAGGAGGCACAACTTCGAAAAAGGCCTCAAAAAAAGAGAACGGATAAGTCGCCACAAAGAAAAGACGAAGAATGGCCAGAAAGAGAGAGAGCGCCGGGGAGCAAGTCCCTCGCAGAGGGAGAATGGCCAGAAAGAGGAGTCTGCCTGGACTGAGTTAGAGCGGAAACACAAGATAACATCAGGCAAACGGGGTATATCCTATGCGGAAATCCTGATGTAGGTCAGAACGGACACTTCCTTAACGGACCGCGGCGAACAGATCACCGCGACGATAAAACTGGTATGTGACGTCTCCATGCCACAGCGCCCCCAAAACTCTACGAAGACGTCCATTGAACTTCAGGTGGAACGACGAAATTGAGTAGCATCAGAGGGGCAAACAGGCGGCAACAGGCAGATTACGACGAGGTCTTTATGGAAGTGGTGCTAAAGGCCATCCACCAGAAACTTAAGCATTACGACGAAGCCCAAAGGAATAGAGAAAGGCAAAGAAATGCAAGGAAAGATAGCAGCTAGACGGCTAGACTGTTCCGGCTCTGGTGAGCACTTTTCAGGGATCCCTTTTTGTAATAGGGTAATAATAGGCTGAAGTAATAATGCCTTTACGGCTCGTACCGGTCTGGACTTGAACAGTGATGCAAAAAAGGGTGGGTGAGCTTTAGTCAGTACAGCGGTGTATCCTGTCGTAGGAATGGCCTTAGACACATTCCCTGGTGCTATACCGATGTAAGCTTCTCTTCATTCCCTCGTAAAAAAATGAAGGGCGCGTGGGAAGGCATGAGCCTTACGCTCCTCGCAGCTGCAACAAATATCCCAAGCACGCACCTGAAAGCTGGACACACCGGGGGCAGCTTACCGCAGTGCTTTCCCGCTGAAAATCCCAACTTCATTATTTCTTCTGATCAACGAGGAATCCTTAATGGAGAGGAATGGTAGCCATCTTAGGTTTGGCATCAGGCATACCAAAATGAAAAATTTCAAAAACCGCACCCTAGACTTCCACGGTCCTTAACAGTCCTTGCGATCGTCGTTTAAATTTCTCATATTCCTGCTCACATTGTTCCTTAATGGGTAGTCGTTCCCCGTCTTTGGAAACAGTAATATGGGTCAAGCGGATCGCGTTCTGGGTTCCTAATGGTGTTAGGGAACCAGAACACGTGCTCCGCAGGATGGCAATACAAAACCAGCCAATTAAGGTGACCTTTTGGCAAGTGATGAGTAGGAAGGTTGACCAGAACGGTCCTTAGCATTGACGAGAGGTTGCTCATACAGCTAAAAGAGCAGGGCATGTCCATATTCTACGGCTTCGGCCGAATTAAATTCAAGGAAATTGGCATAAAAAACATTCTATAATAATCAACATTAGAGAAGGGATTCCGGAGGAGGGGATGCTATCGGATTGCATGCCCTTTGAAATCTTAAAATTTGAGCAACCCTCTGTGAACATACAAGACAGACTAACCTGGACTTTTCCTAAGGTATCGCCGGGTGGACTAGTATGGTACACGGATGGCTCCAGAACAGAGACAGGTGTGGGCGTCGGAATCTGCAGCGAAAGTCCCAGATTCAGCAGAGCGATAAGCCTATGCACCCTAGGAACTGTCTTCCAAGCAGAGGTGTACCCTTGTTGGCATGCACTCATGAGAACTAAAAAAGAGCCTACCAAAATATACGGATTTTTATCTTTTCTGATAGCCAAGCGGCAATTAGGGCGTTAAGGTCCCGTAGGACCAAGTATAAATTAGTTTGGGACTGCCAACGTGCTCTTGGTGCGCGGTCACGTTACTCTTGTCTGGGTCCCGGGTCATCGGGGCTTCAAAGGCAATGAAAAAGCGGATGCCCTAGCTAAACAGGGCTCTGACATTGCATTCATCGGTCCAGAGTCGGCTATCGGAGCACCTAGCAGCTTGCTGCAAAGGGCCCTAGCCGATCGGACTTTGATGAAGCATATTGAGCGCTGGAGGTCCGCGCCTGGACTAGCCAACTCTAAGCGGTCTCTTGTACACAAGTTAGTGCAAATTTCTTTCTTTCTTCTAGTTTCATCTTTAAGGTTTCTTGTTGAACGGTATTCGGTGGCCATTTGTTTTCCTCACTGGATAGCCATTTCGGGCCTTGCCACCAGATTGCCAAGTCCTTAAATTGATTTGGTGGAACTCCACGGGAAGCTAAATCTGCCGGGTTGTCCTTTGAAGGGACATGCCTCCATTTGGCACTGGGAATGGTGTCCAAAATCTCGGTGATTCTATTTGCGACGAAATTTTTCCAACGCCGAGGAACGTCTGATAGCCAACACAAGACGATTGACAAATCTGTCCATGTGTAGATTTCTGAGGCAGTCACAGACAAAGCTTTCATGACCTTGTCAATTAATATAGCTAGCAGAAGGGCGCCACATAGCCCCAATCGAGGTAATGATACTTGTTTTAGTCGTGCGACTCTTGTTTTTGCAGCAACGATTGTCACTATGACATTTCCTTCCGCATCGATGGATCGGCTATACAAAACTGGCCGAGTTTGATAAAAGATCTCTTTGTACCGTAGGACCAGGCCCGCCACATCACCTTACGGGGCCTGGGGCTAAAAAATGTTTGGGGGACCTTTAAGGATTTTGAAACTCCAAAAAATCTTTGTCTCAAAAAAATTGGTGTAACGTATAGATACCGAACGGACGGTTCTTTATTCGCGGATACACTGAAAGTTACATAGTGCGACCTGGAATGGTACAGGTCTTATGTAGACAGGCCCTTGTACTTAGCTCAGGAGCTCAGTACTCATCTTTCTTTTGGCAGAATGTATCCAGAAGCTATCTCAGAGGGAAAAATTCGAAGCACTACTAAGGGAGGCGCATTCGGAGCACTGTTAATATGCTCCGATTGGATATTTAAGGAATTCTATGGAACGAAGAATACGGCAAACATAGGCCGGTTCTCATTCGATGCGGTGGTCAAGCAGCATATTGAAAGCGGTTGGTACTTAGTTGGGGGACTGCTTGGTAAAACCGCTGTCGCCACTCGCGTTTGGAAGGACGAAAAGGCAATTGCACAAGGTGAACAAAAATATAAAGCTTTTCGACACTTCAGTTGTTTCTCATATCCACAGGCGCTATAACATAAATTGGAGGGTTAGAAAGTTGTTTCTACTTTTGTGACTGCTTCTAAAAAAGCAACAGTAAAAGGAGTACTCCCCACTGTGATCATGCAATGTTAAAAAAGATATGGAACTGTGATGGAAAGGGGAAGGCTTTTTAAGGAGCGTTCTAGCTCCATTTTCCGCTGGGTAAGTTTTCTCTTTTTCTTTAATACTCAATTCGAGCTTATATTACTTCAGTGGTAGTAAAGAGACTACTCAAGTGCAAGCTAATTCTCCCCATCTAATCTTTGATCAAGGTCTTCAATCTGTTTTTCCTCAATTATGGATTTGCTTACGTCTTTTTATTGTGATACCTATTGATGTTGCAACTGGTGCACGCAGTTTCAGTAAATTAAAAATTCAACATATATTTAACATATATTTTATAGTGCTGCATGCTTTGGTTTTAGGCTCTAGATTTTGGGGTTTGGAAGATAGTTTCGGGGCCCCCTCTGGCCTGGGGCCCGAGGCAATTCGTCCCAGCTGCCCCCCGCCCTATGTGGCGGGCCTGCGTAGGACCCGCCATAAGCTTCTCATTTAGAGATATTCCGGAAGTGGTCTTGCAAAACCCATCCAAAACTCTCAGAATCCTAGGAATTGGAGTGTTACTGGGCAGTATTAAATAATTATAATTTCTAGCATAATTGTAATGATGAAGAAATTGGGGTTTAGAGAAAAGATTTATAAGGACAAAAAAAGGACAGTTTCAAAAAACAAGGATCATTCCTCTTTGGGAGTGGCTATTCGCACTGCAGAGTAGATAAGAGTAGATGAGAGTAGATGAGAGTAGATGTGAGTAGATGAGAAAGTAAATAAGAGTAGATGAGAGTACATAAGAGTAGATGAGAGTACATGAGAGTAGATGAGAGTAAATGAGAGAGTAGATGAGAATATATGAGAGTAGATGAGAGTAAATAACTCTCTAATTTATTCTCATCTACTCTCGTCTACTCTCATCTACTCTCATCTACTCTCTCATTTACTCTCATCTATTCTCATCTACTCTCGTCTACTCTCGTCTACTCTCATCTACTCTCTCATCTATTCTCATCTACTCCCATCTACTCTTATCTACTCTTATCTACTCTGCAGTGCGAATAGCCTCGGCCTTCCTCTTTTGTTCTTGGAAAAAATCTGAAAGGGAATTGCGTCAAAAAAAAGGACTGTCTTCTTAAAATAAGGACGAATGGTCACCGTAGGCATAGGGGTGTAGTACAATAGGCCAAATAAATGGCCGCAGTACCTATGGACCCAGTATCTCACACAACAAAGAAAAAGGAATGATGGGTGGCACAATCAAATAAAAAACAAGGAAAAATCTAAGCATAAACCATTTCAGCAGTAATTAAAATTTATAACATTTCATTAAGGCCTCCCCCACCCCCCCGGCAATAATGTGTACGGTGGTTTACATAAAAAAGAAAAAGTTGTAGAAACTCACATTAAAGCCACTCTATAGAGCAGGTAGGTAATAATAAGCTTCTATTTTTTAAGTCTCCTCTCTATCTCTTTCTATAGGTATGAATGTGTGTTATACAAAATTAAATAAGACTCTCGAGATGCACGCATCGTAAACTTAAGTAATGCTCGTCCGTTTCACTTAGCTGAGTACCTATCTCTTGTGAACTATATATTACCCTTTTTTTGTGTGTGCCTATGGCCCCTCCGATGTAGGGCCAGGGGAGACGGCGAGGACAAGATAGTAGAGAAAGATTAGAGGTGGCCTATGCGCCGGATTTTCCAAAAAAAAAACCGAGAAAAAAAAACGGAAAAAGAAAATCGCGTAAAAGTTTTGTTACAATACCGCCACATCACACGAGGAGGAAAGATCGAGATCATCCAAGTTTCGTTATCTTGATCGCACAATAAAATAAAAACAACAACTAAAATATATATAGAGTGTGTGTGTGTGTATGGAGAAAATTATAAAACTTGCATTTGAGTACTAATAATAATCGCATACATCACACACTCATCAGTTCAATACCCTCCAGGCGCGCACAGGTGGGTCTATTAGAGACTGGCAGGTTGAGATTTAATTGAGCACACGCCATATTGTAACAACAAAAGACCAGGCAGAAAAAGCACACTAGGCAACAGCAAAAATATAAAAAAAAATCACCTGCAAAAATCTAGCATTAATAAAAAAATCAGGTAGAAATTTTTTTTTTACCTACAATCATATACCACAATAGTAATAATATGACTTGGGTGATAAAAGATATGAGAGAGATAGAGGTATGGTGGAGGTGCAGAAAGGAGATCGAGAATATTAGGGAAGGGGGATATTCGACCATAACTAATTTTCGCACAAAAGATTTTCCTTGATATTATTACAGAAAGCTCTTTTGCGGTTGACACACACGTTTTGTTGTTGACTTCCACACAATAAATGCGACTTGTTCTATCGCCATTTTCATCACCATATCATCATCATCATCATCATCATCATTATCATCGACAACAACAATAAAAACAACAACATGGCGCGCGAAAAACGAAAAATGAACGAACAAGCGTTTTGGCCCGGTCGGTCAATAATCGGTATATATATATGAGAGTGTGTACGAGGAAAAACAGCCAGCCGGAACAGCGGCACGCCAGCCAGGTAAAAAAAAACTACTTCTATTTTTTTTTTATTTATTACTATTTTTTTTTGATGAGCAAAATTTTTCTCAACCAGGTAACAACATAGCGCACAGCACTGGCAACAACAACACCAACAATAGCCCCCCCGCCCCCCGCCCATCCAACAAAAACAATGGCAAAATGGCACGCGAACGTAATTAGAAGAGGCGCTTTGGCCGCTCTAATGAATTGCGCACAGAACAAGAAAATCGTAGCCCCACATCGCTGCGCGCTGCCGCTGGTGGTGCCGCCTGCGCCGCCGCGGTAAAGATAAGAAGAATATGGCAATCTCTATGCGCAGTCGTCCAGCACTTAAATACATTCATATTATACTATGTGAATTTATTCTACACACACACACCTATATATGTATATAAACGCGCGGCTAAGGTGAGATGACGGCTCAACCGGAATCTTTTAATTTGATTTTAAAAATGTGAAAAAAATTTATATATTTTTTTTTAAATTAATTTTTTTTTCACAATTTTGAAAATAGTTTAGACTTTCTGTAAACTAGGGATACGGAATCGATGAAAAGTACTCGAGTAAATACTATCATGAGTAGAATCGAAAGACAATTACTCAATGAGTATGTTTCACTTTTTCAAAAATACTCGATTCCTTAAGAATCGATGAGAATTTTTTTTGTGACATTTTGATTTCGGTTACATGGAAGAAAAAGGGGCAAGCATACCCCATCACTTGCTTTGGTATTCTTCTTCTTCTCTTTTGGTGTGGTACTGGGTCCAAAGATACCGCGGACACGCTCTTGGCCTATTATACTACTCGGTTTGGCATTATTAATATACACCTTCTTTCAACGAATGGTTGCCTTGTACCGGCGATCTTCGTGAGCGTATGCGTATTACTCGATTCCCCGGGTTGGACAGATTAAAAATACGTATGTAGTTTACATGGTATAAATAAATTCAAAATCTATAAATGCCCGTTTACAACACAAACGCAAAGTGAAAACGCAAATTGGGGACCTATTTTATCGCACAAAATTTGTATGCTTTTCTCTGTATTGCACGAACCCAGTTATGGTGAATAGAGAGATTGAAGCTATAGAAACTTCTATGCGATGGAAAAATTCCAATTTGCGTTTCCACTTTGCTTTTGGGGTGTAAACGGCCCTAAATTGAGTTGAGACTGAAACCATCCATCTGCGATCTAGTCTACGCGATCTAAGATACTCCGCTATGCTACCGAATCCTACCTCCACCTCCACGAAGATGTTGTCTTTACATCGGGTACCCCTGGATACTCTTGTCTATACAAGAGTAACAGACGGAAGAGGGTGAAAGGCGAGTGTCTCGCGCCGCAAAACGAAACAAATACCGGACTGGTCCTCCAGGTTGGGGGTTGGGCGGCAGGCTGACAATCTTCCACCGTAAAAACCCACCCGTAATGAATCCCCAAGGCAGGCCTTAGACAGGACGGACTCAACCGCAATGACCCAGGCAACGGAATATGTAATTCGATCTTGGAACATGGAACGTCTGGACGCTCAACAGAACAGGCGCTCTGCGTTCGCTTTTATTATTGCTGAAAAAATACGACATAGCGATCGCCGCTTTACAGAACACTAAGTGGACTCAGATAATGGATCTAGAACCCTTACGATACTCTCCAGTGGCTCATCGAATGGAAGAAGGGAGTTCGGAGTTGCCTTCATCGTGGAAAATCTTGCTAGCTCGAATTCAATGGTAGTAAGTTCGACAATGTTCCCGTACAAAAATATTCATAAAATGGCGTGGCAGTCACCAGACGGAGTAACAAATAATCAAATTGATCACGTCCTAATTGAGGGAAGAGGGGCCACCAGTATACTGGATGTAAGAACACTGAGAGGGGCGTGTGCGCTGTGGTTCGGACCACTATTTAGTCAAAGAGAAATTTAGAATCCGTATAGCTACAAAAACACACAGAGGGCAAACACAACCAAAATACGACATAGATAAGCTAAAACTTGAAGATAGAAGATATGCCTATCAGAATGCTGTCGTACAAAACCTGAGATAAATAGAAAAAGAACAGCCCAACATCAACGACAAATGGGAGCAAATTAAAAGCAGCGCAAAAGGCAGCAACAGAAGAGGTACTAGGCTGGGCTCCCAGACGGACTGGAATTGACTGGTTTGATCAAGATTGTAGAGCCGCAATAGAAGTACGAAACCGGAGCCACCGGGAGTACATTGCAAGGCCCACAAGAGCAAGGATGGAAGTCTTCCAGTAAAAAAAAAGAAAGGGACCGTCAAACGTAGAGAAATGCGCTAGAGGAGGCCAAGGCTCGATTTGGGCTGTAGCGCCATAGGGTGGATGGAGACTGAAAAATACATATGTATAAGTATATATGTGTAGAAGCCTTTATATGAAAAATATTCACGACTGAGATCAACTTGCAGTTAGCTTGAATTCTGACTTGAATGGCAAATTGTACTCAGTACTCGATTCTACCCTATAAGTAATTATATGAGTAAAACCGTGACCGAGTACTAATATGAGTAGAATCGAAAGCCAAATACTCATTATGAGTAAAAAAATAGAGTACCGTTTCCGTATCCCTACTGTAGACACAGATCAAGAAGTAGAATAGAAGTATCGCTGTTTCTTCTCTAAACCAACTCTGATTTGTTTTTGATTTTGTAGTTTTGAGGAGGGGGGCTGGGGGAGTGGGTTGGGCTATCGATATTGGTGGGGGTTGTATGGCGGATTTAATGAAAATAATTCTTAGCCCCTTTTTTTACACCTAAAACAGATAAATACAGAACCGGCCGACCTCGACAGAATAAGGGTTACATGAGCCAGACTACCGCTCCTCCGCGCATTGTTACTTCGTCTATTAAAATAGTAATAATTTTCCTTCTACCATTTTCTTTCCTTTTTACAAAACCCACAACTAGCACACATACTGGGAAGAAATGCACCTGCCACGCGGGGGTATGAACGCATGCTCCCATCACAGGCGTGAAATACTAAAAATGCACCCGCTGCAGATATGCACGTGTCTGTTAAAGATATGAATGTAATTCGTAATCGACCATTTCAACAGTGTCATTTTCACAAAACGGTCCCCCAACTAAGTATAAACCACTTCCAATGCTGCTTGACCTATGGAAACGAACGAGTACCGATTTTCTGAGTATGTTAATGGCACCCCCTTTATGGTCACCACCAAGATAATTGCCAGTTTTTAATAAATTCCCCAATATTGCTTCCTTTAGTCTAAAAAAAAAGTGTGAGCCTACTCCGTGATTCCTTTGGACTATTCTGTGCGTCTTTTATTGGTACGTGCCTGTAGCGGGCTGCATTTGAATAGTTAGAATTTTTACTTAGGCGTAGCGTGCCTGTTTCAGGTTTCGCGCATTTTGATGCCGTGCATGCCGTGTTTCAGGCTAAGAATGAAGCCCGGAAATGACAAACCTGGGGCTTTTCACCAATAGGATATACAAATTCCCAATTTTAGCCCAACCTCAATCAAGACTGGACTACTGAGCCCTATCTCCAAGTTAGCTATGTACTCGGCCCTTAATCTAGACCTCAGGTTCTCACAAACTTATTTCGCCCATCGCCCACTACATCGTCTCTGAGCCTTGTCTTTACTGTCCCATGGAAGTCTCCAGCCGCCCAGCGGACGGGTTTATCGCCCCACTTGGAGAAAGACTGTTATAGACCCAAAGCTGAGTTGAACCGATCCTGTGGAGACAACCGACTGGATTGTGGAGTTAAAATCGTTCCTAGCTTACTGCCTTTCTTGCGCAAAAGTGCACGGCTGCAAAACGATGCACCAGTCAGCACCAAATGTGTCCTAGCGATCGGTTTAGATGGGAAACTGCTCCTACCTACCTATCTATCTGCAAAGGAGCCTCCAAGATCAGTTATTATCCTAAATGTCGATCTAGGGTGGCGATCTTCAGTGATCTTCAGTGATTTCTAAATGAAATTCAGACCATTCAAAATGATCTTTCCAAGTGTCTACTATCAAGATCACTTATACTAAATGTCGATCAAGAGTGGCAATATTCAGTGATCTTCAGTGATCTGCAGTGATATTCGGTGATTTCTAAATCAAATTCTGGCCATTCATTCTTTCCAAGTGTCCACTATCAAAATCAGTTATACTAAATGTCGATCAAGGGTGGCGATCTTCAGTGATCTTCAGTGATTGGCAGTGATCCTCAGTGATTTCTAAATGAAATTCTGACCATTCAAAATGGCCTTTCCAGTTGTCCACTATCAAGATCAGTTATACTAAATGTCGATCAAGGGTGGCGATCTTCAGTGATCGTCAGTGATCTTCAGTGATTTCTAAATTAAATTCTGACCTTTCAAAATGATCTTTTCAAGTGTCCACTATCAAGATCAGTTGTTAAATAGTTATATCCTTTAGCTTTAAGAAGAAGATGAAAGAAAATTTAAGTGAAAATTTTGATAGACACGTTAAAATCAACGCTTTTGGTAGTGGAAAACCACTTAGCCGAATGACAAACAAAAAACGAACAGACAAGATCATATTCAAGAAAGAAAAGAAGTTTGTACCAAAATAAGGGGAACACACGATCCATTTGGAAAAAAAATGCATTTCATCAAGAAAGTCGCCACAAAACTCTTCACATCGAACACCACGGAAACAAACATGTATCGAATACACATCGATTTATACACATTCAACTAAAGCTTCACCGTATTTTACGTAAAATTTGGACAATTCCCGAAACTTTTCAACTGGCCTCCGGCCCATACACCATACATGGCCCCACATATTCTAAGACAAATTCTATCCCAATGATGAATCATAAATATATTAAAGAAGAAAAAACAAAAAAAAAACAAGATAATAAAAATGTGATAGAAGAAGAGAGGGGTAGGGATAAACGAAATGAATAAAAATAAAGAATGGAATTAAATTTTTTTTTTGGAAATACATACTCGTATACCCGTCCCCTGGTTCATTCTATCGATCACCTAAGAAATTGAAAAATAATAGTAACACAAACAACAAAAACTACTATTAAAAATCTTGCTTTGAAAAATAAACAAAAAAAATTAAAGTTGAGTCGAAAAAATAAAATGAAACTTCCATTGTTATATTGTGGGGATATAGTATGAAAAAGAGCAATTTTCTTTGATTAAAGCAAGCCCCAGACACAGACACAGGAAAAGGGTGTGGGCCCAACCAAACTGACTCTGCCTGTCGATGGCTGATGGATTTGATCTAGTAGACCGTATGGGAATTTTTATATATACAAATACAGAGAAGTTCAATTCAATCAAAAAACAGAAAAACAAAAAAAAAACAAATAAATATAAAAAATGAATTGAAGAATTTCCTCAAGAATTTTGCTCTCCAAACCAACCCTTTCCACCCTGTCTATCCCACTAAACTGTTATGAAAATAAAATTTTAAGTAGAGAATTAAATGTAGAAGAAACAATACACCTTGTTGTATAGATAGGACCCACCTTGCGTTTGCTATTGCCATTGATACAAAACATCATCGAACCGAAGAATTAGAGATTTTTAACAATTAGAGAAGCGATTTGATACTTTTCATAAAGAAAAATAAAAAAAGAAACAAAATAGAGGAAAAAGAATAAAAAAAAGTTTTTTTTTGCATAAAACCCACAAAAGATTTTTTTTATAAATATATATAATTTCCTATTGTGTCGTATTTATCTAAAGAAGACTCTGAACAAGACGAGGTATATGATATCTCTTAAGTTCCATCACCACAACTACCCCCCAAAAAAGTTGCTATCCTTCACACAGTGTTTCTACCCTAATATAGACTAGAGATGAAAGAGGACATACATATATACGAGTGGAGCACTGTATGTATGGGGTGCATAAGCCACCAACAATAGAGAATTTAATTTCATTTCAATTTTATGTTTTTCTTTTTTTTTTTCATCATATCAAAAAATACATCATCTAGAGACACAATATACCGAATACCATACACCATATGGACAGACACAGGAAGAAGAAGGGAGATTCTACCTATCTATATCTAACTATCTTACCTACCATACTAGCTAGCCATTTACCGTCAGGTAATTCTAGTGATGAATATGCGTTTGTGATTCTTTTCCCGTGACGTCATATCCGCAGAATGATCATCAGACCAAATCTCTGCCTTGTTACGTACGCATGAGATCCCCTTCCATATGTATATATATATATAGAATACTGTAGTGCACTGTACTATACTGGGATAACAAAAAGAAGAACAAAAACCGACCAGCAGCAGCCATGAAAGGGGGAGATTTGGTGGTAGCCTTCTTCCATTTCGGCTGGGTCTTCTCTGTGGGATACGGGGTTTGGTGTACAATACCGTGCCGTAGTGTTTTCCAATCAACAACAACACAATTTTTTTTACCAAAAAAAACTCTTGGAAATTTTTGTCAAGAGAATTTTTGAAACCATCAAAAAAAAAATAGTCATTTTTTTCTCTGCCAGTTGAAAAAAACGATCATGGGCGTGGGGAGGGAGCTAAAAATGACGCTCAATTTTCCTAATATGTAATGACACTACATGGTGATATTGTAGCGATGTGGAACCATAGAATACGACGACGACGGTCCAGAACAAAATTGATCATCGACCGATCGCGACAACATTGAATCAAAAACAAAAAAAAAACAAAAAAAAACCCACAAAAAATCATCATGCACTTTTCGAGGATCAATTATAAAAATATTTACCTCCCGCGCCCCTGTTACCCCTAAAAACCAAACCCCTTTACTAAATCAATATTTTATTGGATTTAAGTTTATAAGTTTTGTTGCAATATACACATACTTACATATTCATAAATCGCGATCACCTGGTGGCCCAAAACTCTAGCTAAAGAGATAGCCTAGATAGAGGCTAGCCTGAGCCTGACCGACCAACAGCACACACCGCGTAAATAGTGTAGGTACAAAAGTCAAGTAACATTGTACAGTTGCTACTTAGCGGACTGTGTATGGGCTTTATATCTATATAAATTTTGTTTGTTTCGTTTTGTTGTTGCCTTTGGTATAGATTTTACGGTCACGCTTTTTAAGCAGGTGTTCCAAGAGTGGAGCGCGCAATACCTGAGCTATTCTAGAAATTGAAATACAAAACCTACAAAAGAAGGAAAAAAAACCTTTTTTTGGTTTTTTTTTTAATTTTTTTTAAATAAAATCAAAATAAATTCAACGGTTTTAAAATATATAGAACCACCACAATACTTCTGATTGATTCATTACGCCAGAGTTTAGAGTTTAGAGTTCCCTCTCCATGGATTAAAAAAACAAGATCTTCCTTCCTGCAGACGTGCAGTGGACATTTGAAGAGATCATTTGGAATGGTAAAAATTTGATTTAGAAATTACTGAAGATCACTGAAGATCGCCACCCTAGATCGACATTTAGTATAACAACTGATCTTAATAGTGGACATTTGAAGAGATCATTGGGAATGGTAAAAATTTGATTTAGAAATTACTGAAGATCAGCGAAGATCACTGAAGATCGCCACCCTAGATCGACATTTAGTATAACAACTGATCTTAATAGTGGGCATTTGAAGAGATCATTTGGAATAGTAAAAACTTGATTTAGAAATTACTGAAGATCAGTGAAGATCACTGAAGATCGCCACCCTAGATCAACATTTAGTATAACAACTGATCTTAATAATGGACATTTGAAGAGATCATTGGGAATGGTAAAAATTTGATTTAGAAATTACTGAAGATCAGCGAAGATCACTGAAGATCGCCACCCTAGATCGACATTAAGTATAACAACTGATCTTAATAGTGGACATTTGAAAAGATCATTTGGAATGGTAAAAATTTGATTTAGAAATTACTGAAGATCAGTGAACATCCCTGAAGATCGCCACCCTAGATCGACATTTAGTATAACTGATCTTAATAGTGGACATTTGAAGAGATCATTTGGAATGGAAAAAATTTGATTTGGAAATTAGTGAAGATCAGCGAAGATCACTGAAGATCGCCACCCTAGATCAACATTTAGTATAACAACTGATCTTAATAGTGGACATTTGAAGAAATCATTTGGTATGGTAAAAATTTGATTTAGAAATTACTGAAGATCAGCGAAGATCACTGAAGATCGCCACCCTAGATCGACATTTAGTATAACAACTGATCTTAATAGTCTTAATAGTGGACATTTGAAGAGATCATTTGGAATGGTAAAAATGTGATTTAGAAATTACTGAAGATCAGTGAAGATCACTGAAGATCGCCACCTTAGATAGACATTTAGTATAACAACTGATCTTAATAGTGGACATTTGAAGAAATCATTGGGAATAGTAAAAATTTGATTTAAAAATAATTACTGAAGATCAGCGAAGATCATTGAAGATCGCCACCCTAGATCGACATTAAGTATAACAACTGATCTTAATAGTGGACATTTGAAGAAATCTTTTGGAATGGTAAAAATTTGATTTAGAAATTACTGAAGATCAGTGAAGATCACCGCAGATCACTGAATATCGCCACCCATGACCGACATTTTTTCTTTTCCTAAATTAAAACAGCAAAACCTCCGCGCTATAAAATGTCAATATTAACGTTTTGGATACATCACAAAAACCAAAAAAACCAGTGCAGAAAAAAATAATGTATAAATTCAGGGTAATCTTATGAAGACATGGATATGAGCAATTGTGAACTGAACCATAAGACAACTGAACGGGGGTCTTAGCTCTCTTGAATGAACGTCTTATCTTTAAAAGCAAAGATTACTATG
This sequence comes from Thereva nobilitata, assembly GCA_963855945.1. NCBI lineage: Eukaryota > Metazoa > Arthropoda > Insecta > Diptera > Therevidae > Thereva > Thereva nobilitata. Next base: position 5,065,623 of record OY979699.1, read on the forward strand.
GCACAAAGCCCAATGGGATTCCTACTAACAACAAAACAGAACATCATCTTTCTTGCCTCTTGAATTATTACAAATTTTTGAAATTGCTGGTGGATCTTCATTTCATTTTTTATTCTTCTTCTTCATAGTTCTTCATTTTAGTATTTTAGTGATGATGTTGCTGTTCGCTGTGCTACTGATGCCTAGGCTACTTTATATATATATATGTGTGTGTGTGTGGCTGGTTGGCTAGATAGATGGATGGATGGATGGATAGTGGATTGGATGAGGAGGATTTGTTCCCTCTCTCTATGGTTCAATCGGTTGCAGCACAGCGCAGCAGCATTTGGCTTGTCAGTTGCTGTGCTGTTGTTGTTGTCTTTTATATGGACGAGTATATGCATGGATGATGGCCTGTTGCCTGAGAAAGAAGAGGGCACGCGACTTAAAGTGATGCCACGTGCTGTTACTTTTCGCTTCAGTGCTGTAATTTTTCTTCTCTACATTTTTTTTTTGTTATTTTTCATTTTCTTTTTTAAAGTTTCTTCCGAGAGTTTTATATTTATTTTATTTTTTTTTATTTTTTTGGGTTGTTTGCTTTTTTGTGTGTGGAGAGCTTGTTTCGCGCGATCTCTATTTTTTCCCTTCAAGACTCTTTTATATGGTCCGTGAAGCATATATTGTAGAAAAAAATATATATGTGCATATGGAGTTTTGTGCATATATACATACATTTTCTTCGTTGGTTTATTTAAGTAGAAAGGTGTCATCCATAAGCTTTCAAAAATTTCAAAGAATTTTGCTTTGTGAATTTTATAATTTTTTTTATTTGTATCCGGGCTGGGAATTCGAGCTGAGGATCGTGATTTGTCCACAAAAACCAGAAGTAAGTTTGATGGGAGGAGATGGGAGGTTTGATAAATAGAGTATTACGGCAAAAACCTCAGCAATGGCCCAGAAATGATTATTGAAGGAAGTACGTTATATAATATCGCCAAACGGAATGGGCATGAGCTTAGACGATATGGAATAACTCGCACTGTAGGTTGTAGGTACTTTGGTGTAGCTTTTCATCCCCATTCTTGTTTAGGGACGCATTGCCGGGTACTGTGGCCTATTTTATATTTGGTTTATTGTGCCACTCCTATCGTTAAAAAACCTTCCAGGCTCTTAATATAGCCAAAAATTGATTTGGGACTCATTCCAAATCTCCCTGGGAGCCGGGAAATCGCGATGGAGAAGGCTCAATCTCCTCCTTGCTGTAGTAGTGTCAAAGTCGCACAGCAAGTCCTCCGCTTGATCAACGTCTTAATGGGATCAAAACGAATCAAATACTATCAAATTGGTTCAAATCGGACCAAATCGGTTCAAATGGGATCAAATCGGACGAAATCGGTTCAAATCCGAGCAAGTCGGATCAAATACTATCAAATCGGAACAAATCGGATCAAAAGGGATCAAATCGAATCAAACCGGATCAAAACGGATCAAATCGGTTCAAATCGCATCAAATACTATCAAATCGGACCAAATCGGTACAAACCGGATTGAATCGGATCAAATCGGTTCAAATCGGATTAAAAGGAATCAAATCTGTTCAAATCGGATCAAATCGGATGAAAACGGATCAAATCGCATCAAATAGTATCAAATCGGACCAAATCGGTTCGAATCGGATCAAAAGGAATCAAATCGAATCAAACCGGATCAAATCAGTTCAAATTGGGTCAAATCGCATCAAATACTATCAAATCGGACAAAATCGGTTCAAACCGGTTTGAATCGGATCAAATCGGCTCAAATCGGATTAAAAGGAATCAAATCGAATTAAATCTGTTCAAATCGGATCAAATCGGATGAAAACGGATCAAATCGCATCAAATAGTATCAAATCGGACCAAATCGGTTCAAACCGGTTCGAATCGGATCAAATCGGATCAAAAGGAATCAAACCGGATCAAAACGGATCAAATCGGTTCAAATCGCATCAAATACTATCAAATCGGACCAAATCGGTTCAAACCGGTTCGAATCGGATCAAATCGGTTCAAATCGGATCAAAAGGAATCAAATCGAATCAAACCGGATCAAACCGGATCAAATCTGTTCAAATCGGTTTAAATCGGATCAAATCGGTTTAAATCGGATCAAAGCGGTTCAAATCGGATCAAATTGTGTCAAATCGGATCAAATCGCATCAAACCAGATCGAATTCCATTTCATATTTATAAGACAGGCCGCTTTAAAACAAGTTCAGGAATTTATTCAACCTCTAGTCCATGTTAAATATTAAAATAATGGGATCCCACTCTTCGTTAGATGCTCTGCTTCAAGCAGACAGTAACTCCCCCCCCCCCTCCCCAAGTCAACCTGCCTGCAGATGTTGTCCTTCATCATTGCGGTCTTCTATAGATGGTAATTTAGCTGGTAGTGACCAACAACCGAGCCAACTGATGTCCAGAATGTTCTAATCGGCCTATAGTCCTTCACGGACTAGGGACCTCTTCTCTCTATTTTGGGATGAAGACGACCTTCGCCAGTCTCCAACTTATGGGGACATACTCGAGAACCACGCAGCTCTTGAACATGACCACCAGCCATGATAATACTACCTCAGTAGTTTCTGTGTGGCATGACTGGTAGTATGCCATCCGGCCGGTCGCTTTGAAAGGGGAGAAGCTATTAATCGGAACTTTTCCTTTGTAATAATAGCGGAAATCTCCTCCCAGGAGTGTCTCTGTCCGTTCCCTGATCCTTCGACCTTGTTTTCGTCCTTGTTACCCGGAAAGTGTGTGTTCATTAAAAGCTCTATAGACTTGGCACGCGATTCTGTCCAATCTCCATTCGACTTTTTTATAAAGGACGGACTGGAGTGTTCTTTGGCCAGGATCTTGCATAATCGGGCAGTCTCCTAGACTCTCTATAGATTGGCAATACCCCTGCCAGGAACTACTCTTGGCTGAGGCAATGGCTTTCTTGTACAATTTTATGCAGTCTTTGTAAGGCTGCCAAAGGCCTTGTTTGTAGCAGCTATTGAAGATCTCTCTTGTTTACTTCCTCAGTTTCGAGAGATTTTCATTCCACCAGAGGGGAAAGGTTTTTTTGCTCCGTTTTATTGGGCAGGAATGCAGGATACATTATACGCCGAGTGGCTAGCGTTTTCGAAAGTGTTGACCCTCTATAAGGTCTATACTTCCATGTGGGCACCCTCTAGAGAGTTTATCTCTCTCAGGGCCTGACCGAACTCCTTCCAGTCAGTCCTTCTTGGGTTTGTGTGCAGTTGAGGAGCTTCAACCTGCAGGTTTACCCTGAAGGGTATTTATCGGTGGTCAGAGAAGGACACTAGATCTGATACCCTCCACTTTTCTACTGTAAGTGTTACCGTTTCCATGGAGAGCGTAATGTCCAACACTTCCTCTCAACCTTGGAAATTCTCTGTGCTTGGGAATACGAAGGTTGGGGTGTTGCCGCGGTTACCCACCTTGAACCGTCTGACTACCTCCGAGGAGTCATAGCAGAGCGTTGTTCCTCCCTTGCCTGAGAGGATGTGGTCCAATACCATCTCCGATAGTTTGGGCTCCATCTCCATCCAGGTTTCGGGGCTAAAGCGTCTCCCTAGAGCCCTCTCGTCTATCAAAGCTACTACCAGGTGATCTCTGACCACCTCGCTCAGCAACCTTTCTGGGCCCGGCTGTGATCCACCTGCAGCTGTTGTACTCGCTGCAGCAGGCTTTTTCTTGGGGGGGGGGGTTCCTTTGGTCTTTTGGCATCTCGGCCGTCTTCTCTTTAGGAGAGAATCGAGCTCTTTTCTGTACCTCCCGTGACTCGGGATGGTTGGTTTGATTTAGTGCCAACCGTTTGTTGTAATTCTCAACAATCGACTGGAACTTTATTTTGTCCGACTGGTCTCGCTCATGTACCGTACCGGCCTTCTCATTCTTAGTAATCTTGTCAAGAATGAAAAGGGCTCTCCCGTACTGGGCCTGCATGCGAATATACCATCTGACCTGCGTTCTGGTTTTTGCCCGGCCGATCCAAAACGGGTATGCTATCGCTGACACTCACCGAATTGGTGGTCTTTGCAGTTACCGTCTCCAGGCTGGAGGCGAGTAACTTTTCGTCTGACGAGGTTGAAGGTGGTATTTGTACAGGTGTACTATGGCTGGTACTAGCTGCACAACTGGCGGTTGCCTCCACACTAGAGGCAAGCAAATTTTTGTTTTTTTTGTTTTTTTTTGGTCTTCTATAAAGATCCCAGGACTAACAGGACTCAAATAATGACAGTTTTATTGATAACATCCATCGAGAGCCCCCCAAAACTTATATAGTGTTGGTCCTACTCAATGATATCAGCTGAAAGTCATTCATGTATCTTTTTGGTATTAGTTTAGGTCCTTGTGTACAATTAAGCCGGAGTTACATTATTGTGTCGTGTTATGTCCAAATGATCTCTTCAAATGTCCACTATTAAGATTAGTTGTTATACTAAATGTCGATCTAGGGTGGCGATCTTCAGTGATGTTCACTGATCTTCAGTAATTTCTAAATCAAATTTTTACTATTCCAAATGATCTCTTCAAATGTTCACTATTAAAATTAGTTGTTATACTAAATGTCGATCTAGGGTGGCGATCTTCAGTGATCTTCGCTGATCTTCAGTAATATCTAAATCAAATTTTTACCATTCCAAATGATCTTTTCAAATGTCCACTATTAAAATTAGTTGTTCTACTAAATGTCGATCTAGGGTGGCGATCTTCAGTGATCTTCAACACACCACAATAATTTAATCAGCCTAATGGAGGAAATACATGTGTTAGATCACGACACGATACAACACGACGCAATAATTTAATTCCGGCTTTATCATTGATAAGTGGGAGAGTCGCCACAGTTCTGTGCATCAGCTGGTCTAGGTTCGTCAATGCTGCATTAAATAGACGAGAGAGCAGTGTCAATCCTGGATCAACTAGATTAGGTAGTCCGACATTAGTTAAACTAAGAACGTCTATTATAGATCGCCGGCTAGACTCTTTTGGTTACGTTACATTCAAGTCGCAACTCAGCTACACTCATGGACTTTGGACATATCCTCTTCCCGGTTGGAACAACAGCGCTACCACAACAAGGCCGCATTGACACTCCACGGTATCATACGGAACATATTTCGGGGGCTTTCATCATCCATTATACGCAATTAGAAGCTAACCAGATCACATATATATATATATATATCTCTTTCTGTCTTATCATATTTTGAATGGACTTCATTCAACACACCATAGCCGATGATCACCACAATTCTGACCTCGAACATTTTCCTAAACAAATCGCGCTACAAATCCTCTTAAACTGTTATCCACCCCTCCCCTTCGGGCTAATAAAGGAACAAAATAAGGCCTCGGCACTGTATTTATTCACACAACACTGAAGAAAGACACTCGGTGCCACAATCGAAATAGCAATGGGGTCGGGTCCAGCATTTTGTTATCCATATGAACTGGAAAATATTTGCACTAAGTATTCAATTGTAGGTTGGATATATCTCTGGCTGCTGCTGTTACTTGCTGTATATCTGCCGCGTAGATGTATGTTTATAGAGATTCTGTGTGCCTGCAATGATGCATTTAACAAAGTGCATTCGGACAAGTGTTCCCCAACGGCTGCTGGTTGCTGATGGTGCTGCCGGTACCTTCGCCGCCACCGCCGCCACCACAGCGAATCTTATCGAATCGTCTTTTATTTCAAGTGCCATTATAGATTGTGGTGCACGCGCGCGCGTGCATCCATAGAGTCCCAGCCAGAAACCATACTTTGCAATATATTCCAATATGAATACCAGCACACCATATCATCACCCATCGGCAATAGCAGCAAGATTATATGGTCAACGAATGAAGCGGTCACTTGTTGTGTGCCGCCGCGTTCTGGCTTGATAAAATTCATGGTGCACCACTTCTTTTTTCTATGATGTGCTCCTGCGCAGTAGCATAAATGCTAAAACAACGCGCGCGCATAATATGTGTATATACACGCTACTACAAAATACAAAACAGATTGTGCCTGTGCCCTGCTGCTGTTGCTGCTGCTGCTTGAGAGGTAGCTTTAAAAGACGACCACGGGACAATAGGGACATATTTTATTAAAAGTATGCAAATACAGTTCGAACGGAAACAAAAGCCCTAGATAAAAAGCGAAATATTAATAATAATATCAACAGCAGCAGCAGCAGCTAGGCAGAACACTAGAGCTTCATCTGTTCCAGCAATCGGGGCCGCCTATACGGGAGCACTATAAGGTGCAGCAGGAGCTGCAATAACAGCAGTTGTGACAGCACAGCATTCGCTTTGGGTATCAATACGCCATAAGGACCATCTCACTTGCTCTCCTTATATTTCTCACTCTCTCTCTCGCTCTCTTTCTCCTGGATATGGGGGACTAGAGGGCTAGGAAAATTCAGAATCGCAACAAACAGTAAACAAATGAACCAAAAAAAAAATGTATTGGAAAAAAAGAGGGAATCACAAAAAAATAAAAAAAAAATACGAGTGAAAAACTCTCGTGACTTGCAATTCGTGGCCTCAGATCACGTCTGCATTTGTAGATGTAATTTTCATTTTATCTTTTATAAAATACATAAAAATAAAAAAAAAACAAGAAATAAGCAAATCAACAAAACACCATACTTATATCCAGAGACCTCGGCCTCTCCTCTTTGTCCATATGCGCGCGCATGAAAACGCGCCTTTTGATTATTCTAAATTGTGAATCTGCAATTCGCAGCTAAAACACATTCCCCAAATAACAATCACCTCACAAAGTCATCGGGAGAAGGGTCGGACCGCCGCCGCACCGTCTGACATTACTAGGTTCTATGGAGCTGTGTGTACGAAAGTTTAAAGAGCATGCGCGCGCAGCTTACACAAAATTTTCTGGATTTCCGCGTTCTCAATAATCACAAAACGCTTATAGTTTTTATTTTTTTTGTTTTGCGTGTAATAACGTGAGGTGGTTAAAAATATTTTATACTGCATAGACCCTACTCCCACTTTTCGCCTCCCCCTCCCCCATTCCCTCCCTTTGTGAGTTCCTGATAGGAATGCTGAATATACAAAAAAAAATCATGTTCAATTAATTAGTCTCGACACATTCTCTGCTGCCCAGAGATAGTGTCCTCCCCCGTTCACAATCAATTGCAATATATTGCGCAATCCGCGGTAGGCTAATCAACACAGCACAACAGTGCACTGCATTACCACACAACCAGCAACACAGCTGAATTTCTTTGCGTCTGAGGTGAAAGGTCTAGCTCTAGAGGGTCCAATTTGAAAATAGAATGTTAAATGCGAGAGAAGAGAATGATCACCACCACATTACTATCTGGTCCAGGTCTAGCCAAAAATAATATAGCTCTCCAACGAAGAAACCTTGCTCCTTCCACGCGTTTCTTGTATCCAAACGACACACGATCCATCCGATCCCATCCGTTTTCCATCCAGGTGACAAAGTCTCCTCTAGGCGGCGGCGGCGGCAGTGGCGGCAACCGGTGGCAACTTTCTACTTATCGAAAAATTCCTGGAATATTTTCCGCAATTCCGCGATTTTCGTCTACACAATTTTTCACCACTTTTTTTTGGGTGCTGTATCGAGGCATTCATCACCGCCTTTTGTTGTTGTCGAGGGCCTGTTTTTTTGTTGGCTGCATTTGTTGTATTTTATGCCTCTACTTTCGCAACGAAAATGCAAAATATTTTTGCTGCCCGCTCGCATATGCTGCTGCTGCTGTTGCTGCTGTTGCTACATCCACGGTGGAGAGAGCAATTCTGCGCGCACTGGTCCTGCTGCACATTCGCGCCGATATGCATTTTGTGATTGTCGTTGGCCGACGACAACTGGTGATGAGTGAAACTCTGTTGTGCTGTGTGGGTGCATTTTTCTGGCTGTGGGTCGTTTCGTGACGATTAGGAGATGCACATTTCAGGGGAAAGTAGACTGCCATGTGTATTTAGGGTATTTGAATGAATTTTTGGGTTCAAAAGGGCCTAGTGTCAGGAATAGAAGATGTAGTAACATTTATGGTTAGTTAGTCAGACTAAACTCATTAACTTCTCTCCAATCTCCTTCTCCAATCTTATATTTTTCACTTTTCGAAAAAATCTGAATCGCCTTGGTTCGCGGAGAACTCAATATATCAGTTGAAAAGTTCGCGGAGAAGTTGAAGAGTTCGCGGAGAACTAAATGATGTCAGTTGAAAAGTTCGCGGAGAGCTCAATGATGACAGTTGAAAAGTTCGCGGAGAGCTGAATGAAGTCAGTTGAAAAGTTCGCGGAGAACTCAATGATGACAGTTGAAAAGTTCGCGGAGGACTCAATGATGACAGTTGAAAAGTTCGCGGAGAGCTGAATGAAGACAGTTGAAAAGTTCGCGGAGAACTCAATGATGACAGTTGAAAAGTTCGCGGAGAACTCAATGATGACAGTTGAAAAGTTCGGGGAGAACTGAATGATGTCAGTTGAAAAGTTCGCGGAGAACTCAATGATGACAGTTGAAAAGTTTGCGGAGGACTCAATGATGACAGTTGAAAAGTTCGCGGAGAACTCAATGATGACAGTTGAAAAGTTCGCGGAGAGCTGAATGAAGTCAGTTGAAAAGTTCGCGGAGAACTGAATGATTTCAGTTGAAAAGTTCGCGTAGAGCTGAATGAAGACAGTTGAAAAGTTCGCGGAGAACTCAATGATGTCAGTTGAAAAGTTCGCGGAGCACTCAATGATGTTAGTTTGAAACTTCGCGGAAAACTCAATGATGACAGTTGAAAAGTTCGCAGAGAACTCAATGACAGTTGAAAAGTTCGCGGAGGACTCAATGATGACAGTTGAAAAGTTCGGGGAGAACTGAATGATGTCAGTTGAAAAGTTCGCGGAGAGCTGAATGAAGACAGTTGAAAAGTTCGCGGAGAACTCAATGATGACAGTTGAAAAGTTCGCGGAGAGCTGAGTGAAGTCAGTTGAAAAGTTCGCGGAGAACTCAATGATGACAGTTGAAAAGTTCGCGGAGGACTCAATGATGACAGTTGAAAAGTTCGCGGAGAGCTGAATGAAGACAGTTGAAAAGTTCGCGGAGAACTCAATGATGACAGTTGAAAAGTTCGCGGAGAACTCAATGATGACAGTTGAAAAGTTCGGGGAGAACTGAATGATGTCAGTTGAAAAGTTCGCGGAGAACTCAATGATGACAGTTGAAAAGTTTGCGGAGGACTCAATGATGACAGTTGAAAAGTTCGCGGAGAACTCAATGATGACAGTTGAAAAGTTCGCGGAGAGCTGAATGAAGTCAGTTGAAAAGTTCGCGGAGAACTGAATGATTTCAGTTGAAAAGTTCGCGTAGAGCTGAATGAAGACAGTTGAAAAGTTCGCGGAGAACTCAATGATGTCAGTTGAAAAGTTCGCGGAGCACTCAATGATGTTAGTTTGAAAGTTCGCGGAAAACTCAATGATGACAGTTGAAAAGTTCGCAGAGAACTCAATGACAGTTGAAAAGTTCGCGGAGGACTCAATGATGACAGTTGAAAATTCGGGGAGAACTGAATGATGTCAGTTGAAAAGTTCGCGGAGAGCTGAATGAAGACAGTTGAAAAGTTCGCGGAGAACTCAATGATGACAGTTGAAAAGTTCGCGGAGAGCTGAGTGAAGTCAGTTGAAAAGTTCGCGGAGAACTCAATGATGACAGTTGAAAAGTTCGCGGAGGACTCAATGATGACAGTTGAAAAGTTCGCGGAGAGCTGAATGAAGACAGTTGAAAAGTTCGCGGAGAACTCAATGATGACAGTTGAAAAGTTCGCGGAGAACTCAATGATGACAGTTGAAAAGTTCGGGGAGAACTGAATGATGTCAGTTGAAAAGTTCGCGGAGAACTCAATGATGACAGTTGAAAAGTTTGCGGAGGACTCAATGATGACAGTTGAAAAGTTCGCGGAGAACTCAATGATGACAGTTGAAAAGTTCGCGGAGAGCTGAATGAAGTCAGTTGAAAAGTTCGCGGAGAACTGAATGATTTCAGTTGAAAAGTTCGCGTAGAGCTGAATGAAGACAGTTGAAAAGTTCGCGGAGAACTCAATGATGTCAGTTGAAAAGTTCGCGGAGCACTCAATGATGTTAGTTTGAAAGTTCGCGGAAAACTCAATGATGACAGTTGAAAAGTTCGCAGAGAACTCAATGACAGTTGAAAAGTTCGCGGAGGACTCAATGATGACAGTTGAAAAGTTCGGGGAGAACTGAATGATGTCAGTTGAAAAGTTCGCGGAGAGCTGAATGAAGACAGTTGAAAAGTTCGCGGAGAACTCAATGATGTCAGTTGAAAAGTTCGCGGAGAACTCAATGATGTCAGTTGAAAAGTTGTCGGAGCACCCAATAATACCAGATCGCGGAGAACTCAATGATGTCAGTTGAAAAGTTCGCGGAGAGCTCAATGATGTCAGTTGAAAAGTTCGCGGAGAACTCTAAAGATGACAGTTGAAAAATTCGCGGAGAGCTCAGCAGATGGTTGATTTTTCGGAGAAGCGAGGGGATCTCTAGGACTTTCTGGTCACGTTGCGAGACATTATCCTCCAGGAAGTAACAGCTTAGAGTCTTGTCGGAGTTCTTTTATGGTTGGTTGACCATAAATTTCTTGGTTCTGGACAGATGAATGCAGCCATATTGCCTTCGAAGTTCCAATATGATACGGCCTTGTTTGATGGGGCGTTTCTATATTTATATGGCACTTGGTTGAAGTTCTATGAGAATAGAGTTTATCCATCGCCATATATTATTAGTCATTGGTGGATGTGCTTTTTTGGGGGTTTCAAGATGCACAGGTAATGATCAAGTAGAGTGAAGTATTGAATATCGAAAAGCCTGTTCGATTCTTATTTAAGGCGTCACAACTACGTCTCTACGTGTGCTACGATGGACCGTTCTAAACTTTTACTCTCGAGTCTTCGTAACTAAACTCGGACTTGAATTTTTATGTCAAGATAATGTCACTATACTTTTTTCTATTTAGTTTGTTCATAATAGTTTCTCCTGATATTAAGTTTCAAATTTACGCACCGAATTTTGCTATTGTGCTCCCCGACATGGGTATCAAATGAAAGAGCATGACAGGTAGAATGCAATTAGCTGTGTGGCGTCATTCAAAATTCAAAATGGCGACAACCCAAAATGGCGGAATATCTTTTTCTTTACAACCCACTGGGTATGAGTATCAAATAAAAGGATATGGTAATAGAATACTATTAGCTGTGTGGCGTCTTTCCAAATTCAAAATGGCGCCCACCACAAAATGAAAGTTTACCTTTTTCTTTACAACCCACTCGGTATGGGTATCAAATGAAAGGGTGTGACAATTAGAATACCATTAGCTTTGTCGCGTCTTTCCAAATTTAAAATGGCGGCCAACACAAAATAGCGGTTTACCTTTTTCTTTACAACGCCCTCGGTATAGGTATCAAATGAAAGTCTATGACGAGTATAGTATAGTATACTTTTTGACGTCATTTTAAATCTAATATGGCCATCACTACAAAATGTCGGAACACATGCATATAACAGACTAAAAAATAGAAAATAAAAAATATAGTTTAAAAAAAGTAAAAAATACGGTTTTATTTTAAAATGAACTAAAAAGGAAAAAATAATTTTGAATGTAAAGTTTTTATTGCTTCAGCCAGTATATGGAAACAACCTACCTTTCGAAATGTAAAAAAGCGTGGGGCGCTAACGAAAAGTTCCGGTGTTAATAAAATAAGAATATAGGTAAAGAGTCCCACCCTTTTTTTACATTTCGAAAGGTAGGTTGCTTCCATATACTGGCTGAAGCAATAAAAACTTTACATTCAAAATTATTTTTTCCTTTTTAGTTCATTTTAAAATAAAAGCGTATTTTTTAGTTTTTTTAAACTATATTTTTTTTGTTAACAAGATCTAAAACTTTTTGTATTTTGGCCAATTGTTAATTAACAAATACATATTTTGAGCTATAATTTGGTCTGTATCATGTTGAAACCTATTCATTTCATGTGATAAATTCAAAAAAAATTTAAGTTTTATAGAAACTTATTTTCAAGCATTATAGTGAGAGTGATTTTTTTGGTTTTTTCATAAAGCTTAAGGTCAAAATGCAATAACTTCCTTGTTTCATAAAATTCTAGGCCTTTTGTATGATAATAAAAACTACCCGAAAAAATTAAATGTTTTTATTTTTTTTATTTCTGAAAAAAGTACCTCTAAATGGATCACCCAGTATTTCATTTTTAGAGAGACACTTTCCACCCCTAAACACTTTACCGTTTAAAAATAAAACGCTAGGACGTTTAGTTTCCCGTTAGTGTTCTTTCATAGCTAAGTGTTTACCTTCCCAAGTGTTTAATTGGCGAATAAGTGTTTTACTTTTATACACTTGTGCTTAGGTTAGAATTTTTTGGTAAACACCTAAAGCCCGGTATCCACTTGTTGCAAAGTAGCGTATCGTATCCCCGTATCGTTTCAATTTTTGATTGATACGAATAAAACAGGAACCCAAATTTTTCGAGTATCATAACTTCGTTGCGAATCATCCAGCCTGTATTATTATTGATACGGGAGCGTGATACGGTTATCTGGTCAGTGTCTGATTTCATGTGACGATGAGAACACCGCAGCAAGTGTCAGCAGCCGCGTATATTTTTATTAATTACGTGTTATTAAAAAAACGCAAATCAGCACCACGTTGGTGGATGACAAGAATGTACGCGAACCGTGAACTATATAGTGTAAGTAGCTTATTATCAGACTTGCGGTTTCAGAAGGTCGGCGGTTTATATAAAAACTTTACTCGAATGCATCCAACGGATTTCGAGTTTTTGTTACAATTGGGGGCCTCGGTAGTCTAGGGAGTAAGGCGCCTGGCTACTATCCAAGAGGTCCCGGGTTCGAATCCCGGCAGAGCCCCACGGTCCTTCGCCTTTCCCACCTTCTTTCTTCTTCCCTCCTTACATTTCTCATTCCCCCTGTCATAGCCTTCCGCTAGCATTTCCCCGCTCCACCAAGCGCATGTCATCGGTTGGTTGATGGGATTCAACTCGTTTCAGGAGGCATAACACTCCAGCAAGTTGTTTCTCATTGCCCCGATGCCAGAGTCGCGATAGAAATGGTTGGGGTTAGGTGGTTGTGGCAGTTCCTTCCTACTTCTCTCTTCCCCTTCACTATCTATCGACTAGGGCTTGCTGGTTGACATTGCACTCTATACGAAGAAAAATAGATTGTCGACAGTACAAAGGGCTTTCCCTGAGCTCTAGTCTTCCACATAAAAAAAAAAAAAAAAAAATTGCTTCAACCGAAATTTGCAAAACAGGACACTACCTTTCGCAAGGCCATTACTGCACAGGAAAGGCTGGCGCTAACTTTACGGCTTTTGGCCACCGGTGATTCCTACTCAAGTTTGCAGTTTCTTTTTAAAATATCAAAGCAAGCCATAAGCAGGATTGTCCCAGAAGTATGTCAAGCAATTGTGGAAGCATTGAAAGATTACATACAGGTGAGTCGAATATTATTATTTCACCGGGCAACATAAATTTCAAGGGAGCATTTGATTTTCGCCAAAGACAATGAAAAAAAAGATTAGGAATAATTTTAAAGAATATTTTATTTGAAAGCAAAATTTTTAAAATAAATACATTTCTAATAATACATATGTACACGATTAAAAAATAAAAACTTTTCTGTTTTGATATTTGTCAATATTAAAGTTTTACAAATATGTTGTATCAACAGGTGGAGTGGTTTGCTCTTGCGAAGATTATCGGGAAGCATGTTGTGTATTTGTATTTTGGGTTGAGTAATCCGAATAGGGAGAGGCAGAATATCCGTGATGTGGCGTTGTTACGTGGCTAGGCACACGAGGGACCCTGGTATAATAACCCTCATTGGCGTTAGTGAGTATTGCCATGATGTCGTTTTGTATGGCAAAACGAGTCCTGGCGTCATACTCACGCAATTTACAGGCCACGAAATTTCCGAAATGATATGAATCGTCTGCTGTGCTTTCTGTTGAGGCGGATTGCAAAATCTTGAAAGCATGGTCAAGCCGTTCTTCCTCATTAGTCCTGGCAATTTTTTTTTTTGAAGAACCAGAAGGAGCTGTTTCTGAAGGGCTTGCTTTTTAGTATATACTTCGTCCGCACCTAGAAACGATTTCCAAAAACAAATACAAATTAAAAACGATTTCCAAAAACAAATACAATTTAAGAACGATTACCAAAAACAAATACAATTTTGTAACAAAAAACAATAAAGTAAAAAAATAAAAAATTAAATTATAATATGTGTCACATAAAATAATATATACAAAATTAGTTGATGAAAAAGTAATAATGAAATCCTGTACTTACTTACCTAATTGCTCTTTAAAGCAATTTAGTTTAGGTTGGTACTAATAAACCGCATTTCACTATTGTGGTACTTACCTTTTCCGGTACCAGAGCTTTTCGTCCTTTTCATTTTTTCCCTCCGCAAAGCAGACAACAGGTATTCCATTTTTTTTGCACTCACTCACTGTTTTATTTAGTTGCTTTCCAATTTCCTCCCACGCATCTTGTTTTTTTATTTTATTAAAATATTCATGATGTTTTGTATCCCACAAGATTTCATATTTTTTATAAATATCAATAAATTCAATTATTTGTTCCTTATTCCACTCCATTTTTTTTAAAATAATTATTAAAATTCGCATGTGCGCACGTTATTAACAAAGATCACTAAATAGTGGAGGAAGATGCAACGGCAACGAGGCAACGGGATGCGCGCATGCCCGTCCACACTACATCCTAAAGAGCCCAATACACGAGCGCTCCATCCGACCGCGCCACGCCAAAACAACAATAGTTTGTATGCATTCGAAATTTCGAGTGCATACAAATTGTTGCTGTTTTGGCATGGCCGGGTCGAATGGAGCGCTCGTGTATTGGGCCCTTAAAGCGTATCGTATCATTCCTTTGATGTGACGGAGAAAAACCGCTAAATGAGAGATCGGGTTCGTATCGTATCTTTTCGCACATTTTGATACGGAGCATTGCAAATTTTTTAGAAAAAAATTTAAAGATCGGGGATACGATACGCCGGTTTTCAACAAGTGGGTACCGGGCTTTACGCGTTTAATTTCTGTTAAATGCTTTAAGTGTTGTAACGGTCGGTTATTTACCGAAAGTTTCCCCCTTTTGATGGTCCCCCATCTATCGGAAATTTCAGGCTTCATGAATAAAATTACTTCGCAAAAAAATTTGGGGAAAACTTTTTTAAATTCAAGTAGTCGAAGAAAAATAGTTTTGGTTCTGGGAAAAAAATGGAAAAAAAAGATAGTTTTTGGATACGTCTGTCATGAATTGGAGGGATGTTTTTTTGAGAAAACTATAATTAAGGCTCAGGAGTTAAAACCCGATAGGAGAACTGTTCCAGGACGTCTTGAAATCGCTTTAGGAAAACTAAACCCAGTTAATCCTATAGAAGTGGAATTATCCAGCAGAACAGATTCCGGTGTGCACGCTCTAGATTCATCTGTACATGTTGATTTAGGAAGACCGAGCGGAGCTTGGTATTCATCAACCGGTGTAACCCGAATTGTAAACAGTGAACTTGCTAGACGAGGGCTTGCTATACGAGTTATAAAAACAATTCAACTTCCTGATACGTTTGATTGTCGTTTTAGTGCCAAGGCACGAACATATCTCTATAGATTAGCAGTGTCCAAGGAATCGTTAATAACCAAAGATTTTCAGAATTTTACTTCTTTTATTTAGCCAAAGATTTCAGAATTTTGTTTCTGTTATTCCGATTGAAGAATCGGAACGTTGTTTCTTTATTCAAAATAGTAGTTTTGAAATTGATAAACTCAAAGAAGCAGCAAAACTCTAAGCCCAATGAGTGTTTAAGGATAGGAGATAAGCTGACCTCTGATATTAAGGGGGTAACAGATGCACTTTTAGGAGCAACCATTTTTGGATACCACCTAATCAAGAGAACCTCTCTGGCGATGTATTAGGTTATCTTCCGACCAATAGTAACGATTGCACCAATATTAAGTTGCGTCGTCACAGTCAAACAGTGACATCATTTTCAACAGCTAGAAGATCACAACCATATCGTTTTGTTTGTATCGTTATCTGAAATTTAATGTAACAGTGGCCATAGTTCAGACTGTAGCGAAGATTCCAACACAGTTTCATCCGAGGACCAACCACCTAACAAGACTCGGAAGGACGTTCAACGGGCGTTCCCGCCTTGACGGACCACTGAAGTTTTTGTAAGCTTGACGTATGTTATCAGTTGTGGAAAATAGGAGTAAGTTCGTTTTTGTTTTAGTATTGTATCCCAGTTTTGGTAGTCACCTAATTTACATTCTAACTGTTAATTATATCAATATTCCCCCAGATATTTACTCAGTATATACTAAATATTTATCACAACAAATTGTATTATCCATTTAAAATTGACACCTCTACGTATGTTACACACCATTATTAATAATAATATTGACTTAATTAATTTGTTATCACTTAAGCATTATCTTGAGAGTTTGTGCGTTGTAAAAAAATCAGGAATCATCGACTGGTACCAGAGCGACGATTTGTTTTTTTCCTTTCCGTTATTGTATGGAAGTTGTTGTTTTGTGGTAATAGGTGGTTGCATCCACATTACCTGTATTGTAAGTTTACTTTTGATTTACACTTATATCATAATTAATTCAACTCTTTATTCTGGTGTTACTTAAATTTTATTATATTGTGCTGTAACTTAATAGACAATACATTTGTTATCAATTCTTTAACTCCACGAGTATTACTAGGCATGACAGCCTAAGGGGGTAATTTATCCAGGATGGTTGGGTGGTGTTTTCTCTCTAGGGTTCTCTCGAAGTCGCGTTGAACATTTACAGCTCCACCAGGTCGTTGGGAACTTCCAGCGATGAATACCTTTGGCTAACCTAGGACAAGAACGGTATGAAGAAATCTCCCTTTTGACTAATAGGTAAGTGGTGAATCATATATGTAGCGGTCCGGTCACACCTCCCACGACCCCTACCGTCGAGCTAGCGTATACCGTGTGACCGGCTTATCACCCCCTATCACTATTTCGGAACTAGGGAGGATGATTGTCTTTCAAAATTTTTATGTATACCCAAGCATGATGGCAGTAGCCTTGCTGTCACCAGCAAGGAGCTCCATTGTACCGGTACAGTGTTTAAGAATGAAACACTTTAGCGTTTAGATTTTGTTCATTAAGGGGATCCCCTCCTATAGAATTTTGAAAAAATCGATTTTTTTTATTTGCTGATTAGATTCCTCTACTATTAAAGAACTTAAATCCAAAATATTAAAGAGGTTTACAATGTATATTTCGGTCAAGAGCACTCGCAAGGCACCCAAAATATTTGTAAAGCACGTCCGATTTTTATTACTTATGATTTTTACACTATATATTTTCAGTTTTTATTGCTAGATAAATCGGTTCATATATTCAAGATGGCCATTATTTACACACGTGCGCTACAAAATAATCACCCAAGAGATACAGCCGGATCCAAATCAGTGGAGGTTTTGTTCGCGCATGTGGGAAAATGAAAATTGCACACAAATAAACATTGCGCACGTCGGGATAAAACAGCATTTTTCTCGAAACAGCATTTTTCAAACTGGCGTGCAAGCCCCAGACCGTAATTTTTGTCCGATTGACTTCAGACAAAAAGCAATCGAAAGAAATTGAAAGTTTGCAGAAATTGTCGAGACGAAAATTCAGAAAAAAAATTTTCCCTGGCTTAGGTCTTCCGAAACACCTGGAAAATTTTCATGAATTTTTGAACTTTTTTTTCAAACTTTGTTTTTTTTATGAAAAAAAATTTATTTTTATTTTTCTCTTCGACAAGTTGTGGGCATTAGTTCAAATAACAAGTAAATTTTGGTATTTCCTGTTTCAGATGAGATGCGGAAGGTGGGGAGTGCACGCCGTTTCGCCTATGCGCGCGGAGGCCTGTCACATTTACGGACCATATCTGCGGACCATATCTCAATTTTCGAAAAAAAATTTTTTGTACAGTTAAAGGATCAAATAAATGTATGCCAAAGTTTCATGAAATTGTCTTATTCCAAACTGTCATAAAAAAATCTCCAATAATGCCTATTTTTCTTCCGTCTATGGGGGGGGGACGCCCTTAATCGTTTCTTCGGTTTTAAAAGTAAACACTTCCAACCATTAAATCTTTATCGTTTAGAAATCAAACACTATAGTGATTTATTTCTAAACACCTGCTAAACACTTGCATTTGCAGTGAGTGCAGGATTCTCTTTCTTCTGCTCTTTTAATCCCGCATGCCACCGGATTTTTAGGATGAAAACTTGAACGCGCCTTGTGATGGATTGGGCGACTTTCCATGTTTCGCAAACATACAATAGAATTGCCTTAACGTTGGAGTTGATCGTTCTCGATCTCCATATGATTTATTTATTCTGGTAATGACGTCTTCTTCTGCTCCGCTATTTTCAGTAATAATGTTAATAAGGTAACCAAATTAATGTACCAATTCCAAGTCACCATTAGTTAGCGCTGTACGTTCAATGAAGTTTGCATTTATCCGCATTTCTTTAGTTTTAATCGGATTTAACCTTAACCGAAAATACACTTTTGTGTTGTGATGTGTCGTGGCGCTCTGTGCCCAATCAGAAACGCCAAATCGGGACGCGTCACAACACAACACACCATAATAATGTAATTAGCCCCATATAAAATATATGAATTAGATCCACGACACAGAGCGCCACGACACACCACAACACAAAAGTGTGTTTTCGGCTTAAGCGTGTCGAACTACTCTCTGCTGCTAAATTGTTTAACATATTTTTGGGGTCTGAATGTGAAAAACCTCTTTTCAGGCATCAGATTCAGAACTTGATTTTTATGTTATAAGAGAAAAGTTTTGTAAATTGAGATGTCTGGGACAAAAATTTTTGGAAACTTGGTTCAATTTTCAACTACGAATCGTTTCTTTTCGAAAAAATCAATATCGCGCCACCTTGTCTGGCGAAAACCTGCACCACCAATTACATTACATTTCGCCTAGTTTCTTAAAATGTTCATACCTCTATTGCCTATTTTAACTCACATTCTTAGCTCCTGCCTCATGGCATCTAAGTTTCCCTCGACTTGGAAGCATGCTTTAATCATATCGTATTGTGAGCGTCTCAAAATTATAAATATATAGCAATCTGGCTTTCGTAAACATCACAGCCTTAAGCCCGGGACACACATATCCGCAACGTGTCCGCACCGCATGACGGCCGAGTGTTGGACGACACACGGAGAGAAATTTAACAAGTAAAATTTGACGCGATGCGGACACGGACTCGCGGAAATGGGGGGACTGACTGGTAAAATTTTACTTATTTACTTTCTCTCCGTGTGTCGTCCAACACTCGGCCGTCATCCGGCGCGGACACGGTGTGGATATGTAGGTATGTCCCGGGCTTTAAGGTAAACCCCCAATGTACGCTTGCTTGCTAGAACTGGCTTGAGCTTGGTGAGCTTTCTAAACTTCGTTACCATTGTGGCTTGCTGAAAAGGGTTGCCCATCTATCACTCTCTCGATTCTTTTCTCGCCCATAAACTTTAAGTAGCGTTTTACGATTGCGAACGTTTTGTTTATTCACACCGTTTTGACCACATTTCACCCTACTCGAACTCTGTTTTGGGCTGCTACCGTCAGTATAGGCTTCAGCGACTGTATCACGTTATCCGGAAACCTGCATACCTCAGCCAGTTTGTGCAGCTTACGCAATCCCTCACAGATAATAATTTAATAATTCCGCGTTTCCGTACGTTAACTGGTCAGCGTTCTTTCTTTGTCTTCGCAGCACTGCTTTGGAACTCTCTCCCAAAATTATATTAAATTAAATTTGAATCATCCAATATATCACCACGGCCCGCGTGATCATAATGCATTTTCAAGGTGGCCCGCGATACTATTTGGGTTGGCCACCCATGTAACTAGACAATGCATAATGACGAGTACGACATGATAGACTGGTAGTACAAAGGGTTACTCCTAAGCTTCAAATTTCACATAACCAAAAAGAAAAAATCAACAAATCTGTAAATTTGCAATTTTAGATAAGGTGATTATTTGCATACACCGATACCCTGTAGGTTATGCCTATATAGGATTACAAAAATGCAGGGTGATATGTAAAACTCTACCAAAAAAATTTAAAAACATTCTAGCGGCTAAAGCGTTACCACCCAAACACCCCTCCCCGCACCCGTAAGATTTTTTTGTTCGTCTATCCTTAATATATCGATAACACAAAGCATATTTTTAATACATAATCTTCCGTAAAAATCTAAGAAAAAAAATTATTTTCATAAATTTTGCGGACAAAAAATTCTACAAAATTCCCTTAAATTTGCCCTAAATACAATAAAAAAATATATTGGCCAACAAAACCCAACAAAATGAAAAAATGAAAAAAAAAAACAAAAATCTACTTTCCTATGACCTCCAAGACTACAAAAATCAAAGGAACAAAAAATTCAAAATACAAAAAAAAAAATAATAAAATAAAAATTTCTTAAAGTAGTAATCCGCGCATGCGCGCTCCCCGATCGCGCAATTCTTTTAAAAGTCACTACTTGGTTTCTTATTTTATTTATTTTTTTTGTCTTCCTTCTTCTCAACTTCAACAAAAAATTTCAATAAACGAAAAATTACAAAAAAAAAAACGTAAAAACGAAAAATGTTCCACAATTAAGCTCCTCCCATTCTAACAGAAACGGTTTCATACCATTGGACAAAAACTCTACAGGTAGATCCGCCCGTTTTTAGCACACCTGTTGGGTATTACACTTCTGGAAAAAAGAGTTGGCTACGCTTAAGGTGTATTAAGCGTTGTTTTTATACGCTTAACGTCATACCATACTATATGTATATGCATACACACAATTACAAACTTTTGAGGTATATCTACACACTAACACACTTACACATAAATATAGCCAGGTAATATGATTTGCGCCTCTAGTTGCTTGCTCAGTGCATTGAAGAAAATAACAACAACAACAACAACAACAAAAATGCTTATGAGTTTTCTAGATTCACTTAGGGAATTTCTGTGGTAGTATAAAGAAGGAGACGAGTAGGAAGAAAAAAAATTTTTTTTGATGATCTTCAGGTGCACATTGATTAGGGGTGGCTTGTGTATTTGGGGTGGTTTTCGCTCCGATCGTGCGGTATTTAAATGATCTATAAAACAATTAATTTGAATATTCTTTGATGCTAATGTCACAAGGCTCTTGTCCGGTGTGAATTGATCACCGATCTTCACTTTATATAAGAAAAGTGATCGTGTTTGATTTTATTATTAAAAAATCCAAATTAAGACTGATCAATATCTCTTAAAGGTGGAAAGGTATATTTTCACAAAAAAAAAATTTCCAAAATATAAAAAAAACAGCAATAAAAAATACCCACCACCAAGGCTTGGGGGAATGAGAAATAATCAAAAAAAAAAACAAAAAAAACACCACTGCGTCAACCACCAACCACATAACAAGAAAACTCTTCCTATAGAGACGGCGCAACCAACGGAATGATCGGAACAAGGAAAGGAACGGCGACGTGCGGCAGTAGCCAACAACAAAATATAACAACAAAAATGCGCCACTCACAACACAATGGGATTCAGAGACCGCATGTAAGACGGTTAACAGGTAAAAATTGTTTTTTATAATATACCTACACAATACCAACTCACCTGGGGCCGTCCGAGCGTAGCGGCTGTGCTTGACGTACTTCAAGCAATTCTATATGCAGTTTAACTCGAGATCTCACCGTCTCCGGACCGGTGATCGCAACGATCGTGTTCAAAAAATACTAACAATAATATATATATATATATTTTTCTTTTTTTTGAAAAATTTTTGCTTCACAAAACATAGAAAAAGGAAACAACAACACAAAAAAAAACGGTTTTTTTTGTTCATAATTTTTGTAAAGTGAATTTTATTTGTTTGTTTTTGGGAATTCCAAAAAATAATAATCGAACAATATTTTTTTTTTACTTTTTCAAAAATAAAACACGAATCGTTTTTTTATGTTTTTTTTTTAAAAAAAATTAGTGATCGAGATTTACCATTGTAAATAAAAAGTACTACACAACAAAAAAAAATAGTGAAAAAATAACAACAAGAAAATAGTTAAAAAAATTTTACAACGATTTCATACTTTTCATGCAAAATTTCAAAAAAATCGGTTCAACCGCCGGATCACAAAAAATAAAAAGATTCTCGATCATAAATAAAACACGGGGGGCAGATCGATCCATACTGATCGTGCGTTTATTAATAAAATAGTGTTTGTTTTAGTGTGTTTTTGTTTAAATAAAATACAAAAAAATATACATATATACATAACTCAACAATTTTAACAACATCTAACAACATCATAAAAAAAATTAATTCGAAACACCCCCGAAGTTTTCGTTATATTTTATAATAATCCCTGCGTCTTAAAGAAAAATAAATATATAATTTCTCTGTGAATTTTTGGTTGTTTTTTGTTTTTTTTTACCCATCCAGTGAAGAATGTTGTAGAAATTAATACACAAAAAAAAAATATTAAAATTTAAAATGTTTTAAACGAAAATTCAACAACAAAAAATATATCAAAAGTGAATATTGTTTTTTACACTTCATATCTTCAATATTAATATATCAATGTTTCCTCAATGATCGTGAACAACAACAGGAGATAAAACACACCAAAATTAAAAAAGACGGATAAGTTTTTTATACACTTGTTGGTGAAAAAATTGTTGTATCTATATATATATATATATATATAAAGTGTTTTAGGGGTTTGTTCTTCGTATTATTTATTATTTTTTTATTGTTTTATTCTCGTCGTTTATTGGAGAAGGACATATCCAGTCTTAAAACGGATAATAATTCTCTTACATAGTGTGGTAAGTTGGAATTGATGACACAAAAAATCAATTTTAATGTTTTATTATTATTTTCTTTTCTTTTTAAACAAGCACGCAAAAAAAGCACTTAGAAATTAACACGTTATTACGGGGTTGTGGTTGATTGGTTTTTTTTGTCTATAATATCTTTATAAAATAATATCTAAAAAAAAGATACTGAATATTTATTTTTTTTATCATCATTTATCATTTTTAACTTCAAAAGTCCCAAAATTTTTTTTACTCTATTCTCTCCATATATATAGCTTCAAAATATCGTTTTGTGTAAAATGCGTAAAACTAAAAAAAAAATCCCAAAAATTTTAATAAAAAAAAATAAAATTTTTTTTTTGTTATCTTCTAATTTCATCAATGCTATTTATACCATTAAGACTTTAGTTTGCTACAATTCTAAATAATCTAAAAGACACAAAATATCCTTAACATTTTCTAGAAAGTATTTAAACTTATTTGAATTCACATACTATTAACAATATTTGCGTCGATGTATAAAAGTAGGAAAATTTTTTTTTCCATTATTTCAAATTTGGTCTTTTTGTTTTTTAGAATAAAACTTTCAATTCAATTTTTTTTTGTTATCTTCTAAATTCATCAACGCTATTCATACCATTAAGACTTGACTTTGTTACAATTCTAAATCATCTAAAAGACACAAAATGTCCTTAAAATTTTCTAGAAAGTATTTAAACTTATATGAATTCACATACTTTTAACAATATTTGCGTCGATGTATGAAAGTAAGAAAAATTTTTTTTCCATTATTCCAAATTTTGTGTTTTTGCTTTTTTTTTGTTTTTTAAAATAAAACTTTCAATTATTAGTATTATTATTATTTATTTCAAAAGTATTTAGTCATCTTATTTTAGTACATTCATTAAACATTAAGAAACGGTGAAAAAATTATAAAAAGAAAAATATAGAAGTATATATGTATATGTTACAGTGAGTGTCAAAAGTGAATCAACACCTAAAAATTTTATATTTCAACTTAAATATCTCAACACTAAAAACTCATGGAAGAGCGTATACCACATACATTGATTTAAAAGTTTTCCGATAGCATTAGCTGTGTTCCAAAATTCGAGCAAAGTTCTCGCAAGCAGTTGGCTTCTACTCGTTCCTACTTCTCAACAAAGGCATGAGTAGCTATTATGTGCTAATGCCTGATCCTTTTAAAGAACATTTTATTTTAAGGATATATATTTTTTTAAATATTATTTAAACCACCTTCTCCCCCCACCCAAAAACTCTTTTATTAGTGAGCTAACTTAAAAAAACAGTATTGTTCTATATTCGTTTGTTACTTGAGATTCCTCCTTATACATTTATATAACAACTTTTAGGGCGGTATTCACAGTCGTTTCTTAAGCATGGACTTAAGAATTTCTTAACTAAGTTCGCCTTATTTAAATAAGGCGTACTTAAGATATCATGTATTCACAGTCATGTCTTGAGGTGAACTTTGTTAAGCAATTGCTTATTGAGAATTTGTAATTTTAAGGAAATGCTTGAGCATTTCCCATGTTTTTTTCCAGTAATTCCATATTATTTTGTCGTCTCCAAGGTTACTTAAGAAATTCCTTTTATTGTAGCATGCGCAGTATTGCACAATATATCTTTGATATTTAATGATGTTTTGGAAGATAATAAATATGAAGATACTGCTGATGATGACTTTCATCCTAATTTTCTAAATGCGAATAGTAGAGATGGATTTGCGGTACGCGATGCGTTTGTTGCTCGTATGTTTGTTTAAATAATTGCCAAATATTGCGGGAAGGCTTTAGATGCGATTCAAATGTGTTTAATACATTTATAAACAGAAATATTGCAAATTTATAAAGAATATTTATACAATATAATAAAGTATATGAAAATTTCTATTATTTTTTCATTTTATATTAAGTATTACATTTAATTTTTGTTTAACAGTTAATAGTTTAAATTTCGACTTGAATTGATGATAGTTTATTGTTTTACTTGTCTTTACTACTTGATTCTACTAGAAGTAATTCGGAAAGAGCTGCTGATGCAATGTCATAAATTCAAGATGTTAAATTTGAGGAGTGAAACTTGCGCTTGCATAATACCTCAAACAAGCAGTTGCAATTCTGGTGCAAAGGTAAACTCCGATTATTTATTCCAGCTAATCCTTCATGAATTTTTGGCAACTAGCGTACGGAATCTTTTTTAAATCTAAACCGCTTTTTAAATTCATTATTATCGTAAAACTCAAAAGGATTTTGTCTCTCACGCAAAGATCTACGAATACATCTACCATTACCCTCTTCACCATCATCCACGTCACTACTACCTTCAATATCAGTAACCGACGAATACAAGTTCATTTTTTCACACTATTATTAAAAAATCATCTATAAGCAATTGCTTAAGTCACCTTTGGAGACGACTTAAAAAATAAATTAATTTTAAGGGTAAATAAGATCGTCTTATGTGACAATTTGCTTAAGCATCAACTATGAATACTTATTTGAATAAGGTTTGCTTGATTAAGTTCATGCTTGAGCATTTACTTAAGACAGTGCTTAAGTTGCGACTGTGAATCGAAAGGACACATTAAGCACGTGCTTAAGCATTAACTTTGCAATAAGCACCGACTAAGAATACCGCCCTTAGTCCAAGTTTGTGGTATTTGATTAATTTTATCGAGATATACCAAAATGTGTGCATGTAACCCCCGTAATTCTCCTTATAATGTCTCCCCACATTATCTAAAATTTTTTGGGGGGTGTTTTAAGACTATTTTGATTAAATTTTACGGTTTCATCCTAATTCATCTTACCTCTTAGTATTGATCCCCCTCCCCATTTTTTGCTGGGGGGATATAAAACTTTGTATTCAAATGTTGTGGGGACCCCTTTCGAAGAATTCCATAATTTTTTCCAACTAGAACTGATCCACATCTGTACGATCTTCGGTTATCAGTGATCAATATTAATTAGAATGTTTTTAAAGGTGCAAAAAAAAAATAAAACCGCCATTCTCGAAAAAGTTACAAAAAAAATTTCTTGGTTAGTGGGTGGGGCTTGAAGCATACAATATTTTTGATTGTTTTTTTTAATAAGAATTAAAAAAATTTCTTCTTTTTTTCCTCTATCCTGTAGGTGTTTTCATACTTTTTGGATGTTGAATTTTTTTGTTTATGTAATTGTATTTGGTCCTGGTGTGAGAGAGAGACTTGGCATATGGTCGAAACGTTAGGATAGATTACACGGGCACACAAAAGGCACCCAGAAGGTAAATCCCCCTACCCCCCGTTATTGGGGTCGTGGAAACCGAATATAACCATAAAAATAAATGTTAACTAGCTATTTCCCCGTACCCACCCCCTTCTGGGAGTTGAAATGTCAATTAAAGTCGAGTAGGTTGTGTATGTATTCCTATGTTTTCTGGGCCTCTAAGAACGAAGAAGACTACCAAAAACTAATTAGACCCCCTCGTTTGCCTCTAGCGTCAATTTACCACCCTCATTCATCCCTTTATGGGGGTTGACCATGGACCATCTATCGAGAAATCATCTTTCAAATCTCGCTTCTCAGTTTTTTAGCAAAATCTGTTGGAGGAAACTCCATTCCAACCCTCATAAGGGCGTGTATGTGGGTGGCAAAGAGTGCTGAGGTGACGAGGGGGTTGGATTCATTTTTGGTAGTCTTTTTTATTTACAGCAGCCCAAAAAACATAGGAATACACATTCTACTCGACTTTGTATGAGAATTGACAGTTCAACTCCCAGAAGGGAGTGCATGAGGTGGTTACGGGGAAATGTTTAGTTAAATTTTTTTTATGGTCATATTCGGTTTCAGAGACCCCAAAAACGGAGGGGGTAGGGGATGTACTCTCTGGGTCTTGACATTTTATTGTGTGCCTGTGTTATCGGTACTGCGATCATCTACGATCATTTACAAATGTCTCCACCTCGGCAAAATATACCTCACCTTTCACAAAATAAAGCGTAAAGGGTGTAGTAAACATCCTTTCTCTACTCCAGAACTAAGATGTTATATGATCGGATGCAATATTTTTTTGCCATTACAGTTCTCGCAGCCCATTTTTATAATATTCTATTCTTTCTTGTATTAAAGAGAGAATGAGCCTAAAAAGTAAAGATTAACAGAGTCCCAGATCATATCAAAGACGAAGTAAAAGTTACGTTTATAAAATATTAGTTAAACTCGAAAAATTGAGGCGTTGATTCCAAAAACAACCTTTGTTCACTTTTTTGATTTTTCATTTTTTGGCTGCTGGCAATACTTTGAAACGGGGTCTTTAAAATGGTAAAAACGGTTCTTACAATTTCAACCTAAGTCCAGAGTTATTTGTGATGTAAAATATGGTGGTTCTACAAAAACAACCGATGAACTTATTATTTCTACAAAAAAAAAACAATGTCCTTGAACTCTTTACTTAGAATACTAAGGTACTAATGTAGTATATATATTTTTAATCATGATAGTGATAGAACGTTTTTTATCTCTCCTGAAAAATTGTAATTTTTGACAGAGGTTGTTTTTGGAATCAACGCCTCAATTGTTCGATGATGATTCTGATCGTACAAATATGATCGATACAAGATCTGTTTGAACAGCAGCCAGCTTTGTTATGCTTGTGCCATCTCTATTACTGATCTTAATGTACATTAATAGTTCACGTTCATCATTTATCTCATTCGATTTTATTCTTCACTTTTTTTCTTTTTTTTTGTTAATTTCATTTGTTCCTCTTTATCTGTTGTCCTGTTTCCTTATTCGATCTTTCTAAGTTCTTCGCATGATCGACTGATCTATTTAATTTTGTTGTACGATCCTTGATCACATTTTCTTGTTCTTTCTTCTTCGAAATCATCTTGAACTTTGATCAGTTCATTCTGTGCATGGTTTTTTTCTGTTCTTATTCAATTTTGCAAGTGACTGAATTCTTTTGTTTTTTTTGTTGCCGTTTGAAAAAAGATCATGCTTCTTTTGTGAGTTGATCTTGGCAAAAATATGTGTATAGGCCTCAATAGGCTAGATTATCTCTAGGTGCTCAGCTGATTTGTCTTTTGAACTCAAGTCTTTCACTTTCGCGAAAAACAAAAATGAGAGTAGTCTCAATGAGATTCTAGACAAATCACCTGCTGAGAAAAACTTTTCAGGTGGTCTTACCTACTTATCTGAAGTTTGAAGAGTTGTAGTAACCCTATTTTTGACTTGATACCTTATTCATAGAAAAGGAAGAACAAGAAGAGAGAAGGTTACTGTGTGCGTGTATTCAGATCGATAATGTCGCTTTAAACAAGGAGATCGCCTCATCCATGGTATTTTTTGTGATAGTAGTGAAAAATTACGTGAAAGACAGAAACCGTGAGTCCCTTCGTGGCAAAGCCAACAGATTGGGGGTTGTCTGCCCTTCCGATCTTCCATATATGGAGAATGAGAATTACCCCCTTATCATAAATTGTGACCAGTCATAAGTCACAAGATTTTCAGATTCAAGTTTTAGGTCAAAATTTTCTGGTGAAGATATTACTACACTTCCCTCTTGTTCTTTCTATCTCTTTGTCTTCTCTCTCTCCTGAAAAAACAGGGTCGGTAACAGTTGAAGGAATACCAGTTTAGATACCCTCATTGAGAGTTTGTGACTATTTTCTTGTGACTATCACACCTGTTTTGATATTCTAATCTAGTCATAAGAAAAATCTTAAATCATTCACATCTAATAGTGAATTTATATTCGTGTAATGAGTTAAACAAAGTTTGGCGAGCGACAAACGGCCATACAACGAACGCTAGAAAATATTGATCCAAAAAAAGGCAGAAATATTTTCTTTGTGATCTTGGCTAATTTATACAAGTCACAATTTTTCATGGCGGTAGTAGCTGACTGTCGTCGGAAAATTGTGACTGTATAAAATTAAAAATAGAGCTCATATGTCTTTTAAATCCCCACAAGCACAAGCAATGTCACATTCTATTTGTTTTGAAAACAATACAACTAACTGCAGCTCATTTATATATATTCACTCGAATCACAAAAATTCCAGATGCGCGCACTCATTTCCCTTAAGCTGGAGAGAGGCAGAAACAAATGCGTGCGTGCGGTGCGTGCGGTAATTGTTCTTGTAGAAGGGCGCATACATTCACATGCGATTTGACATTTGTATACAATTGCCTGCACGGGGTCTACAGTTTACCTAATGGTATTTTAGTCGATTAGATTTTCTTTAGATATATATGTACAGTGAGCGTCAAAAATAAGTCAACACCTAAAAAATTCCAAAATGAAAGACCAACATTTTTGTATTTTTTGGCGAATGGCAAACGTTTTGTTTTATTTACTTTTGAAATAAAAGGTTTCTTTGTATGAGCTCTACCATCTGTCATGGTTCTGTCATGTTTGGGGGTACATGGCAGCGTCTCTGGTGTTGAAATATAAAATTTTTAGGTGTTGACTTACTTTTGACGATCACTGTATGTGAAAGAAAAGGCCGAACGCAACCACGCAATTATCTGTTAGCGAAAATGTACCGCATACTGTTTGTATTGGCCGCCCGTACTGCACGTACGCATGTAATCTGTATGTATCTGTATGTATGGCGAGGGCCATATCAAATTCTCGTCAAGCTTTGATACTCACCACAAACATACTTGTGATTGTGTTGTGACTTGTGACTGCTTTTAGGGGTCTAAAATGGTTATTGAAAGTGTCCGGTTTTGTGATTCCTGGATATCTCCTGGATTATATGTAGGATTTTGGGTTTCAAGCGCATCATATACATCAACCTAGTTCACACTCTGCATGAAATCCAAGATTTTGGGGTAGTGGTTAGTTGATAAATTTATACAGGGTGTATTGCATAAAGTTACAAAGCGGCCGGCTGTGGATAGGTTTCGGATAGACGAACAAAAAATCGTATGGGTGGGGAGGGGAGTGTGGGGGGGGGCTTAGCCGCTCTGGCGTTTTGAAGTTTTTTTAGTCATAAGCTTAGAGCCGTTTTAGACGGTGCGGTGCAGCGCATGTGCCTCACGAACTTTGTGGATAAAGGGAGAAGTGGGATTGTACCTCTCATCATCCGCACTTCTCCCTTCATCTTCAATTGTCGACAGTACAAAGGGCCTTTCCCTGAGCTCTAGTCTTCCACATAAAAAAAACGTTCGTGAAGCACATGCGCTGGAGCGCACCGTCTAAAACGGCTCTATGTGAAAAATGTATCAAATAAAGCCAATTTTAACCTCAAAATTTGCTAATACCTTCAAAAATAAAGGCCGTAACACAAAAATTGTTTAGACATCATTTATAGGAAATTGTATAAGCTTTCAAATTTTGGAAAAAAAAATTTTGATAAACTACATATATTTTGGAGAAAAATGTAGTTGAAGTTGAAATTTTTATTAAAAAAACCAAAATTTTGGCTTTGATGACTCATAACTGTTGAAGTTGGTAGGGTAGACCTTCACTTTTACAGTTTTAGATAGGTGGGAGTATTCTGCGTACAGTGCTACCTTATTCATGAAAATAGAACATTGGGTTACAAAAATACAGGGTAATATGCAAAACACTAAAAAAAATCTTCAAAACGCCCTAGCAGCTAAACCGTTACGATTTACCGATGTTTTAAAGGATTTTTGGTGTTTAGGCTTTTTTTTTTAAAAAATTATCACCGATTTCTGGTTAGTGTAATCCTTGATTTTCGGCTTAAGGTTATGCTCGATGATGTTTACGACAGTATGTCTTATCCCCAATTATTTTTCCTTTGAATATACCTTCTTACCTCACTCGTCCCCTCCCAACAACATCCCCAAATAAGAACAAAAAAGAAAAGAAAACAAAAGACTTAAGTGGCGAACTTTTTTTTTCTACTTCTCCTTCTTAATATTTCTTCATCATCCCCAATCCCCAACACACAGTAAATATACATATGAACATTCAGAAAAAGTTAATTTTTCCCTGTTTATATTCAAATTAAAAAGTAACAATCATTTAAGATATAAAATAACAAATTCAATTAGGGGTAATAAACTTGGATACCAGATTGCATAGTAGCGCGCGCATATATTTTCTATGTGTATATCGATGCGCGCAAAAGGGATTCCGCGCGCCGTCTTTTTCGGTGTGTTTGGTGGACGCGTTTGGGAGACGTGTTGGTGCTGTCTTCGTTGTCTTCTTAAAAATAAGATAGAGAGCCACGAACAATCTGGGAATTGATAATGATAAAAAGGATAAAAAAATAATTCAGTATTTTTTTTTTGCTCTTCTTCTTCTTCAACGTTGTGTTATCTTAAAATTTTTATTGGCATCTAATTTTTCGGGAAAAATATAAAAATTAAGTTTTTCTGTTTCTTTTTTTTCTTGTTTTTTTTTCTTGAACAACTGTTCACTCTCACTCTTCTTCGTCTTCTTTTTTTTGTTCTTTTTCCAAAAAGAATTATTAATTTTTCGGACCTTGTTTTTTGTCATTTTTATTAATATTGTTTTTTGTATCTTTTATTAATATCTACTTTAATTAATTATAAAAATGCACAACTTAATTAGTAGAGAGTAGAGACCAAAAGGAGTAGAAGAACGATGCACATTTAAGATATTGAGAGGAAAGATTTTTTCTTGCTCAAGGAGGTAATAATATTTTGTTTGGTGGATGATGCTCTATTAAAAATTTAAAAAAAGGTGCTTTTTTTAATATTAAATTTGTTTTTTTTTTGCACACACACTAAACTGCTTCTTTACTTCTGCTTTTTTCCCCATATACATATATCTTCGAATTTGTATCTCAATGTTGTGATATATTTTATTATCGACTATGATTTTTTAGCCACACGTGAGATACTATATATGATATGATGAATGTAGTAGTAGAAAAAACGTTTGTTGATACAATTTTATTATTAATATTTTATGGTAAATGGTAATTAATAATTGATTTTTTTCTAAATATTTTTCTAAAGCCTTTTTCTTCTTTTTCTAATTAACACGGACTCACTTAAAAACTTGATAATCACCTTTGGTAATTTTTTTTTAATTCTTCTATTATTATCTTTACTTGAAATTAATTTAAGTGAATGCTGGTGCACCCCACACACACACTTACTTATTTTTTTAAATAAAAAATATTAAATTTTTTTATACCAGAAACTTTATTTATTTATATATTTGTTAAGCCAAACAAGACTCCTTATTATAATATTGATTAACTATAAAATGAATACTATTGACAACTACTTAACTACATACTATTGTCAAGAGAGGTGGGAGTTATTTAGTAGGGATCTGAGTAATTTTTTATAGGATGCCTTGTTGAGTGACGGGAAGAAACAGGAGCTGTGCCTGTTATTAGACCATACATCATCTGTTGACGAGCTCGTTCCTAGTATAATCGGTGCGCGATGAGGGTATTCCCTAAGTAATTTAGTATGACGTGTGTGTCGGACTTCATCATTGAATTTGATCTTGTCCGACAGAAACTGGACTTTAACTTTTCCACTTAGGACGTCAAACGCAACACAAGATATGAGCAGTTTTCTCCTGCTAGATAACGGCATGAGATCAAGCACTTTGAGCCTGTCCAAGTAGTCGGGTAGGGTTTGGTATTCGTGCGGGTCGTGTAGATTTCTCAAGGCAAAAAGGACAAATCTCTTCTGAACTGATTCAATCCTGCCGCTGCTTACTTGGAATATAGGATCCCAGATAGGACACGCATATTCCAGGATAGAGCGGACTAGAGACAGGGCCGTCCTAAGATATTCGGCGCCCGTGGGCTACTAAAAATAATGCGCCCCTCTCGGTAAGAAAATAAGGGGAGCGGGGTGGCCGCCAAAGTTATACAAAAGTGTCAGAACTAGAAAAAGTCAATTTACACTAAATGAAAACAAAAAATTCATACAAAATTAAAAAAACTACATCTAGCCCGGGGAAACTAGCAAAAAAAAACGCACGAAAGGAGACAAAATTCCAAAATGGCTGAAAATTGGTCCACAGCATCCTTGGGACTTTTTAAGAAAACAATTCGAAATCACAAAAAAAAACATGGCCGCCGGAGATATCGCGTTTTTCCCGTGTTTTCCTTGTATTTCAGTTTCTATAGGTCGTACAATCCCGTGCGTGGGCCCAAAATGTTGACAATGAAATTCTCTACAACTTTAATTCTTACAAAAATGTTGACCCGTTTAACCCTTTTAAAGTTATTCAAGGTCAAAGTTATCAAAAATCACTTTTTGGCCAAAATCGCCCAAAAACTGTTTTTTTTTCGAAAAAAAATGTTCATCAGTCAATACGAAACGTTATTGCCTGCAAAAAGTCCTCTTGTAATTTTTTCGAAATAGCCCAGTCGTCAGAGCCAAATTTAGACAACTGGGCTAAAAACTCAACCATTTCGAAGTTATTGAAGGTCATAGTTTCCAAAAATTACTATTCGGCCAAAAAATCACTCAACATTTGATTTTTGCAAAATTTGTTTTTCATCTACTTATATAAAACATTATTGCCTACAAAATACCCCTCTTGTCATTCTTTCGAAATTTTGCAGTAAATAGTAAAAACACAAGTAAATTTTGCAGAAATACATTTTAAAATAAAATAATTTGATTTGACGTTAGATAAGCAGCACTTTGTTTGTAAGGATGTTTCCTTTACTACTTTAAAAATAATTTTTAAAATATTACAAATTAAAGCAACTTAAAAATACATAAAGCAAAAAACATGCAGAATATAATATCTCACTTGACATGTGAATGCAAATGAAAGTAAAGTGTAATATGTCATACCGTCATTTCCTTTACTATCGTAATGAAAGTTACCATCATAATGAAGGTATAGTGTGTCAAGAATATTATATGTATTTATGTGGAATTCGTTATTGGCATCAAATTTAACTTCTTTTGACGTATTTTCGTCCTAGTTTTTTTTCCTTTGCGTATTCGTTTGTACTTATCACATCCGGACAATTGTATACCTTCAGATTTGTAAAGGTTAAATTATTTTGTATTTCGTTTCGGCCGTACAGATTTTTCTAAAGGAGCGGATAATTCAATAATGCGACGAAAGAACGTGATCGATGGGCCGCTCACAAGCATGGCTTTTCATAAGAAAACTAAATATCTATATCATAAGCTTGTTAAACTCCATCCGACTTGTATTTAAAAAGGATGTTGTCTCAGGGGCTTGCCAATAGAAGAATTCCCCCGTAGGCCAAAATAAGGCTTCTCATGAGCACCCCACAAAAA
This sequence comes from Thereva nobilitata, assembly GCA_963855945.1. Classification (NCBI taxonomy): domain Eukaryota; kingdom Metazoa; phylum Arthropoda; class Insecta; order Diptera; family Therevidae; genus Thereva; species Thereva nobilitata. The sequence goes on from OY979699.1 coordinate 5,099,853, forward strand.
AAATCAGCGATACTGAAGTGAGGAATGCCTTATCAGTTTCTCATAAGGGCCTTATGAGGCAAACCAAATGAAATGGGACAATCCCAACATCTGCCCTACGTATTCGGAAAGCTCTTTTTGTTGTTTCTTTGCTTCATATTTCAGGAAATTATGTTGGTGACCATGAAGAGTGTTATTCAACATGCACAATAGACTGGTTCTGGTTCGATCACAAAGGTTAAGCAGCATTGGACGTGATTAGTACTCAGTTGGGGGACCACGGCACTCGCGTTTGAAAGTACATATAAAGTTTTCGACAACCGCGCAGCTATTACTCACATATCCACACCGAAATTCTCAAATAAATAAATTGACCGATTAAAATTTTAACGGTAATCGGTTCCCGTGTTCCCCACCCATAATCGTTATGCTCCGCCGCCCTTGTGTAAGTACATGATTGTAAACATTGCAAAAAAAGCACACGCAACTTCATCCAAAACATGGCTTAATTTTAAAATTAATCTATATCAAATCCAATTTAATAATAAATCGCTCACGTGTCAGCAAAATTTTCTTACGCGTGCCATAGGTTCGCCACGACTGGCATAGGGAACTTACCTAACGATAAAGATTTGTTGAAAGTAACGTGAAGAGGAATTGCGATATATTTTGAGCAGCACTGCAAGAAAATAGGAGGGAGATTGTCGGGACCATTACTTTTTTTTAAGGTCAAGATTATTTAGACCCGCCATGATCTCGTCGACAGAAAGAGATATGCCATTTATAAGGGAGGTGTCAGTGTGCGAATCTGTCTGTTGCACTGGACATGGGGCTATAAGTTTCACCAAACCTCTCAGCGAACATGCTACAAATTACTTGGGGACACGAGGAGCGAGTTCTATCATTCGTCATTGTCGTTGAGTAGCCCGAGGTCTTCCGTTTGATATTAACGTAATCAAAAAAAATTTTGGGATCACTTATGATGTTATCACCAACAGACTTAATATATGCAGAGTAGGTCGCACGACACCTAATAATACCGGAGACACACTTGTGGTATAGCAATTGAGATCGAGATATTGCAGTTTTGTCATATTGCGATTTTGTTGTTGTTTTGAGCACAGAAACACGTCAGAAGAAATGGCAAACGTCAATTGACAGATTCATGCAGGCAGTGCTGCCAAAATAAAAATTAAAATTCTGTTCTAAAGTCCCATTTTGGTTTATGTTCTAACTATTTTCTGGTTAAAATCTTGGGTATACTGAGCTATACCACGATATTTTCCTCAATTGAGATACTGAGTTTCAATGTTCTGTATACCAAGTGTACACCCTGATTTTTTTTCAGTACACAGAGACACATTTGCTGTTTAATGATATTGCAATTGTTATACCACAAGTGTGTCTCCGGTATAAGAGTGAATTCTGAGGCTAACCTAATGTATTCGGAATTCAATTGCTCGTTTACATATGAGTTATTTCTGATCATCTATATATATATAAAATTCGATGTATGTGTGTATGGATGTATGTTCCCTAATAACTCCTAAACCATTCAACCGATCGTCACAAAAATTTAACCACATATTACTTACATCAAGGTGCTGGTTGCTTTCAAAAATCACTCCTAGGGGCGCTGTCATAGAGAGCTTTGTTAAAAATTCGATAAAAAGCATAATAATATACGTTCTACGATGGTGAAAATTTATACGTAGAGGTTTCTGGGTACGAGAAAGCGATTGGTGATGTCCATTTCTTACGAAAAGATAGCGGTCCCAAGATGGCGGCCGAATTTTGCAATTGTATTCCGCGACCCCCGCATGGGTATCAAATGAAAGGGTATGACAAGCAGAATACTATTAGCTGTGTGGCGTCATTCCAAATTCAAAATGGCGGCCAACACAAAATGGCGGATTAACTTTTTCTTTACAACGCGCTCGGTATGGGTATCAAATGAAAGGGTGTGACAAATAGACTACTATTATCTGTGTGGCGGAATTTCAAATTCAAAATGGCGGCCAACACAAAATGGCGGATTACCTTTTTCTTTACAATGCGCTCGGTATGGGTATCAAATGAAAGGGTGTGACAAGTAGACTACTATTATCTGTGTGACGGAATTTCAAATTCAAAATGGCGGCCAACACAAAATGGCAGTTTACATTTTTCTTTACAACCCGCTCGGTATGGGTATTAAATGAAAGTGTATGACCGTGTATAGTACAGTAAGCTGTGTGACGTCATTTTAAATCTAATATGGCGGTCACCACAAAATGTCAGAAGACATATAATAGACTAAAAAGTAGAAAATAAAATATATAGTTTAAAAAAACTAAAATATACACTTTTATTTTAAAATTAACTAAAAAGTAAAAAAAATGTTTGAATGTAAAGTATGGGAACAACCTACCTTTCGAAATGTAAAAAAGCGCCAGAACATTAAATATAGTTTATCCTGAAGCTCTTTGAAAAAAATACCGTAACATCTGTTGCATGTCTGATTATATGCTAGACATTTTTTTGCCCCTTCTGTTCGTCTCAAGCCGAAATGAAAAAAGCAGAGAGGAAATGTGTGTGTAATGTATTTACTAGGTTTTTTAGAGCACCAAATTGTGCATTTTTGGGTCAAATTTGCAAAATTGAGGCGTCGGTGCTTACTTTCAAAATTCACTCCTAGGGGGGCTGTTATAGAGAGCTTTGTTTCGATAGTAATATACACTAGCAGGACCCAGCACTCGAGATTCAAGTGCCATTTTCTATACCTTTTTTGAATTTAAGCGTTGATGGTTAAGAAGAGTTGAATTTTGAAGGTTTCGAAGCCAATAGTGTCCATGTCCGCATTCTTACAATCATAAACACTTGTATTGTTATAAATGATATACGATGTTTGGGGACTGAGCAATTAGGAGTGGTGAATAGAGTTAGTAAAAAGGTTATCCTAGTCGGAAACGGGTAGAATATTCACCTCGAGTGAATTGGTGAAGATAAGGTCAAGCCATTTACCACAAGAATTTGGTTGCGCAATAATTTGGTGTAGATCATTGCCGTAAAAAGTGTCGATAACCGTTATATCGACGGCATTAATGACATTAATAGGAAGTAATTTATTATCTTCCTCGTCGGGGATGAAAGAAATATTCGGGCTGTTGAAGCCATATGAAGTCATTACCGCATTACTTCCTCCAATATATGTAATAGATCATCATAGTTGGATTCGTCGGAATTAGGGGGGAAATAAAACGTTCCAATGAATATATGCTTCAGGTCAGATTTGATTCGTATAAAGAAATGTTCAGAAGGTTTTGAACAATTACTCCTGATCAATTCTCTATTTAAAGAGTCTTTGACAGCTATAAGGACTCCACCTCCTCTTGTAAGGTCAGTGGAACTGTAGTCGCTATCGCACCAGTAGATAGTCCAGCTGCTGTTCAAGATCTCTTCATTTAAGAATGTACCATTTAGGCCGAGGCTATTCGCACTGCAGAGTAGATAAGAGTAGATAAGAGTAGATGAGAGTAGATGAGAGTAGATGAGAATAGATGAGAGAGTAGATGAGAGTAGCCGAGAGTAGCCGAGAGTAGACGAGAGTAGACGAGAGTAGATGAGAACAGATGAGAGTAAATGAGAGAGTAGATGAGAGTAGATGAGAGAGTAGATGAGAGAGTAGATGAGAGTATATGAGAGTATATGAGAGTAGACGTGAGTAGATGAGAGTAAATGAGAGAGTAGATGAGAGTAGACGAGAGTAGATGAGAGTAAATGAGAGAGTAGATGAGAGTAGATGAGAGTAGACGAGAGTAGATGAGAGTAAATGAGAGAGTAGATGAGAGTAGACGAGAGTAGATGAGAGTAAATGAGAGAGTAGATGAGAGTAGATGAGAGTAGACGAGAGTAGATGAGAGTAAATGAGAGAGTAGATGAGAGTAGACGAGAGTAGATGAGAGTAAATGAGAGAGTAGATGAGAGTAGACGAGAGTAGATGAGAGTAAATGAGAGAGTAGATGAGAGTAGATGAGAGTAGACGAGAGTAGGTGAGAGTAAATGAGAGAGTAGATGAGAGAGTAGATGAGAGTAGACGAGAGTAGATGAGAGTAAATGAGAGAGTAGATGAGAGTAGACGAGAGTAGATGAGAGTAAATGAGAGAGTAGATGAGAGTAAATAAGAGTATATGAAAGTACATGAGAGCAAATAGGAATAAATATTAATGTAATTAGTAAATAATAAGAGAAACTAATAACATCGCGAATGAATATTTTCTACAACGAAAATTTCGTGGAATTGTGAAAAGGACGTAAATGAATAAACCCTTTTTGAAGTTGTACATATTTATAATAACTTAGTATCAGTTTAAGTGAGTTTTACAAAACATGATTTTTAATATTATTTAGTCTTCCTTTTTTTGATTGAAACGTTAGTTATCATGACACCTGAAGGACGTCCTCGCAACTTTACAGGTAACGGTGTTGATAGCACAGGATTACTGTTTTTTGAACGAGATACACTTGGAATTGCTGACTTTGTTATAACTGTAACACGAATATCTCGTCGCCAAAATGAATCAAGTTTTTTTAGTTTTTTGAGTTTTTCATCAGACAAATTTTCTTTAGACAAAATAACTTTTTTCAGTGACAGTAGTATTTTGCGCCTTTCAGAAAAATTGATATTTCGTTCATCTAATTCTACATTGCATTTGCCAGTTGAATTTGCTGTAAATTTATACTCATATACTCTTATTTACTCTCATCTACTCTCATATACTCTCATCTACTCTCATCTACTCTCTCATTTACTCTCATCTATTCTCATCTACTCTCGTCTACTCTTATCTACTCTCATCTACTCTCATCTACTCTCATCTACTCTTATCTACTCTTATCTACTCTGCAGTGCGAATAGCCACTCCCTACCATTTAACCATCTTTCGGTTAGTACAAGTACATTATAGCGACACGATTTGGAGTCAATGAAGAGATTATTAATTTTGGTTCTCAAACCACTACAGTTGTGATAAAAGATTCTTACAACCTCGGATAGGTTAGGTTTGGGGAGAAGAGACGGGGTGGGATCGGCCATAGGGGAAGTAATTAGTTACGGGCGGTAATATCTGTATCTATCTCATCAAGGCTTTTTTGGAGCTGAGACACATGTAGCGATCTTACATGAGCAGCATAAGCGGAGAGATCCTTGGTAACTTGTTGGGAATTAATTTCATAATGCTCATGGTACCTAGTGTACAATTCGAGCAGGGCACTACGATCCTGTTGGATCGAGACAATGAGGCTGGTCCTGGTCTGGTCCTGGTTTTACCATGTATACAGGTAGACTCAGGTTCGTTATGCATGTAGGCGAGAAATAGCCTTACATTGTCAAAAACCTTCCTTTCTCTTAACCGAGATAAAAAATATCGACTTTCAGTCGAATCGGCTCAGATTAAGGTATTTTTTACAACCGAGGGTTGTAACGGATTTAACAAAGGTGGTTTTGTCGTGAGGGTGTTATTGGTGCACCGTACAGAAGAATCCACTGACTTCTGTGTGTCAATTACAATCGGAGAGTGCGGTTGTGTCGAGATCTCATTAAAATCGGCGTAGGAACGACCGCCGACGATGATGTGGCTGCGAGAGAAGCTAGGGTAACCCCCGGGACACAATGAGGCCGACAACGATAATTCACGACGACAAAAAACAACGACGGTCACAGAATTGAATTGAATTGCGGCAGCGCGATCGACGGCAGTGTTACTTCGTTAAGAACTTTACTATATCTTTTTGATATATTATATTACTATATTATTTTTTGTGCATTTTTTTAAATGACGCCAAGACGGACTTAATTCCTCCTCGGTGGGTTTTGTTCTTTTACAAGTCAAGAGTTTATTTCGTCTCGATTCTTCCGTATTCTTTATTGTTTTTTTTTCCATAGCAAAAAAAAATCACCTAGGAAACGACACTCTATTAACAGTGACTATATTATAATAAGCTTCTGCAGGCACTGGTCATATCTCTAGCCATCATCATCATCATCATCATTGTATCTTATTATAAATAGTATCCAAAGTCGCTGCCGCGCTGAGTTGGTTGGCTGGTTATAGTGTGATGATATCTTCCTTCCTATTTTTGAGGGGCGAGGGATGGGTCTCTTTGCAACAATATTTTTGTGTGTGTGTGTGTGTGTGTGCTCGGTGTTCCTTGTTTCTGCTGCCGCTCGCCGGGTGTACATACACTTTCGATTTTTCTCTATTTTATTCAACAACAACAATAACCGAAAAAAGAAGAATAACCCAACAACAACAAAATACCATTATTACCGACGAGCAAAAAAAATCTTTCTTTATTTTTCCCAGGGTCTTTTGGACACTAGTTAATACTACGACACCTGGACAAAAGCGCCGAGATATACCAGCAAAAAAAAACAACAAAAAACATAAAATTTCAAATACACACAAAAAAATATCTACTTTGAAAATTTCAAGGTTGAAGCCAGTGCAAAGTTACGTAATTATGATTGATTTAAAAAAAAAAATTTTGTCAAGTAGAAAAAAAAATATTTATTAACCACTGAAATAGGAAGAATAGGTCACGAATCCGCGAATCCGAAATCCGCCGATTAGCCTGACATCCTTCGTGCTTAAGACACTAGAAAGGGTCATCGACATCCGCCAATCGGTAGATGTGACTTTACTGTCACCAGCTCAACATGCCTATCTCAGTGGTAGATCCATCGAGACGAGGCGGTGGGAACTATCGAAAAGACCCTGTATTACAAACAATATACTTTGGCAGCCTTTTTAGATATAGAAGGCGCCTTTAACAACGTACGGACGGAATCGATTCGAGAGGCTCTCATAGCCCTAAACGTAGAAGCAAACCTCAGTAGGGATGGTCAATATTCAACGATGTTATCGAAACATTGATGTTGAGCGTGAAAACATCGATATTTTAACATCGATATTAAGTCCTCTAAAACATCGATCCATCGATGATGGGAACAAGAACATCGAAAATCGATGTTTCCACATTTTTTTGTTGTAAAAATTAAATTGAGCTTATGCAAGCCTTCATTAAAGTAAAATTTCCAAACGACTTTTAAAACGCTAAAGCTTAGTACGGTGATCAGGCAAAATTTGCCATCCTTTTAAAATGCATGTAAAAAACCATGGCAAAATTTTGCCTCAAGCACGGCAAAATTTTGACAGCGCAGCTGTACGCCGTTCGGGCACAAATTTTGCCACAATAAGCATACTTTCAAGATTTTCTACTAGATGGATTTTCTAATTGTGGAGACTTTTACTTGTCAAATTTTTGCCTCCAGAAATTATCTGGTCATTTTTTGTTGGCAAAAAGTTGGACAGTTGGATTAAAAAGTCGAATGCAGCAGTTAAAATGGAAAAGGAATATTTATTTGTTTTATAATGAAAAGACAAATTAGGTAAAGAAAAAACTTTCCACTATTCTCCACCACTCTACACTTGGGCAAAATTTTGCCTGAAAAATGATAAAAATGACGAGGCAAAATTTTGCCCGATCACCGTACTAGGCTTAACCTATCAATGCACATTTCGAACTTGGCGAAGTAGTTCTTAATTTTTATGCTAGATGTCACTAATACATATATATTTTTGATTCAAGGTTATAAAAGAAAACAAACTTGCTACCGTTCTGTTTATCTGCAGTCTATGGTTAAATACGTTTTTTTTATTCATACTTATCCCGTTTATGACTAGGTCCAACCCAGGTTCAACCCAGTCATAAACGGGGGTCGAGTTGAAACTGGTCCACTCCATAGAGAATTTTAAAAATGTTTGATTTTAGCACCAAAACTTCGATGTTTTCAAACATCGATGTTTTTTTATTGATGTTTATCGGACATCGATGTATACTTACCGATGTTGACATCGATGTCAATATCGATGTTTTTCTAATATCGCCCATCCGTAAACCTCAGGCAATGGCTAGCAGCTATGCTGAGCTCGAGAATAATTCAAGCGGATTTGGGAGCGAGTCGGTAATCAAAGACGCTAACAGAGGAACACCGCAAGGAGGCGTCCTCTTTAATTTACAGTGGTTAGTAACGATGAATAACATACTACAAAAACTTGACAAAAGCGGAGCTAAAGTAGTAGCATACGCAGACGACCTAGTGAGTATGGTGTTTTCTACAGTGATTAGTGAAATCATGCAAGGATGCCTAAATAAACCTCAATTTTTCAATTTTTTGCCTTTTTTTCATAGTTGGCAAAAATCAAAAAATTGAAAACTGAGATTTTTTAGTTTTTTCAAAATCCTAAAAAAGACATTTTAAATAAAGTAACGAGGTATTGCGTATGCTTACAAGAAAGTACATAAAAAATCCATAATTTAAAAAAAAATATTTTACCGTACGATGATTTGGCATAAAATGGCGGCAATTTTAAATTTTTTTCGAAAACGGCCAATTGTTGACGTAAAAATCGATTTTTTTTTTCGAAATTTCAACCACGTATTTATAGCATCATTCACGCATTTATAGCATATTTTCTCCAATTTTTATCAAAATCCGACTATTTTCCCGTTATTTATTTCATTTTTAGTAAAATAAAACAAAATTTCATACATTTTGGTTTTTTGACGTTAGGATTAATTTTTAAAGTATTTATACTGAATCAGTTCGATAGTCTATTCATTTACGAGTATTTTCCAATTTTTTTTATTTTTCTACGACCAACAGAACTAGAGAAATTAAAAAAATAGTGTAGCATTGCACTGAAAATGCATCAAAAATTGACATTTATGCAATTTTCTCGTGCAGCACAGGACCGATTTTGCAGAAATTTTTTTTATTTGCTTCATCTTAACATAAAAAAAATAAAAAAATCCAACTTCCCAACTACATCGTAACTTCGCTTTTTTTTGTTTAATTTCCCTCTACTACTCCCCCGGTTGGAGGGGCATATTCTCACCTTATCCTCCAGTGTGAAATTTCTGGGTCTAATACTGGAACCTAAACTCAACTGGAAGACGAACATCGACGAAAGGGTAAAGAAAGCCTGTAAAGATGGTCCTGTGGATGTACACAGCTGTTGTACGACCAATTCTCACGTATGGGTCGCTAGTCTGGTGGCGAGCGCTGAGCAGGACCAACGTCATAAAGTTGGGAAGGGTCCAGAGAACGCCACAGTAGGGGCAACAGGGGCCATGAGGACATGCCCCAGGAAAGCTCTCGACGTTCTCTTGCACCTACTCCCCCCGACCTTCACGTCAAACATCTAGCCTCGTGTAGTGCCCTCAGACTGAGGGAATCCGGGGCCTGGACCTCAAAACCCTACGGACATAGCAATATTTTGAATCTGCTACCGGAGGGTATGCTCGCTACAACGACAGACTACCTTCCCCCCGGAATGACCTTTAGGAAGGATTTCTCCGTCGAACTAAATTCAAGAAGAGAGTGGAGAAACGGACACGTCCTGCGAAAGTTCGATGTACGAATATTCACCGACAGCTCCAAGGCGCCAGAGGGCGTCGCACAGTGGTCTGAAAGTTTATAAAAGTGGTAGTTAATACTAAATCCTATTTCTGACCTTGAAAATTTGTATATAAGGTGTTTCACACCGCTGAATCCAAATCTGATGTCGAAATTTCGAAATTTTCAAAATCCAAGATGGCGGATAATAATGGCGGTTCAAAAAATAAAAACAAAGCTTTTTAATTTAAAAAACAGGATTTTCTCGTCGTTAAATCGCGTGTTTTCATACAGTTGCATAATTTTATCCTATTTTATGTCAGTAATAGTCAATTTTTCTCGAAATTTACAAAAATATTGCGAAACAGCAATATTTGTAGAATTTTTAGTTTTTAACGCTGTTTTGCAATGTTTTTTTTTGTAAATTACCGAAAAAACTTGACTATGATTGTCATAAAATACGATAAAACTATGAAACTGTATGAAAAAACACGGTTTAACGATAAAAAATCCTATTCTTTGCCATTTTGATCCGCCATCTTTGATTTTGAAATTTTCCAAATTTCGACAGCAGATTTGGATTCAGCGATGTGAAAAACCCCTATATACAAATTTTCAAGGTCAGAAATAGGATTTAGTATTAAATACCACTTTTATAAACTTTCAGACCACTGTGCGTCGGAGCAGGGGTTTATCTAGAGACCACTAACAGTTCACTGTCCTGGCTCCTGCCGGTGTACGCTAGTATCTTTCAAGCTGAAGTGCTGGCGATCCTGAAGGCCTGCCAGACAATGAACTCAGAACCTACACACGGATGTAGTATTGGAATTTTCATAGACAGCCAAGCCTCTATAAAAGCTTGGATTCAGTAAGAACGCGCTCCAAGCTAATGGAGCGATGCAGAGCTGAGCTAGATAGGCTAGGTAGAAAGCACAACGTGACTCTTGTCTGTGTTCCCGGTCATAGGAACATAGAGGGGAACGAAAAAGCTGACTACCTAGCCAAGCAGGGAGTCTCTCTCCGGGGCTCGGAGACCCAGATGGTCGGCAGCCCAATATGTGGGGTCAAAAACGCTATCTTTGATACCACCTGCTGCTAGCCAGCCAAAAGTGGAGAGCACTGGAGACCTGCATTTAGTCGTGCGTGTGCACTTTTCCTTTCATCCAGACGCCCTCCGCCGCCCCTGTCTAGTAGTAAGCTTATTTTGAGGGATATAGAACAGAAAATCTGAAGACGTTTTGCCACTTTGATTCCTAACAAGGTGTTGGTGGTGAAAGGTGTTCTATAAGGTGTAGCCAGACACCTAATATTGGAGCAAGTTAGACGCGATGAATGTTATAAAAATTTACTAAACATGCAGGTGCATTATAGGAGACAGAGAAGTGGAATAGATAGGGAAAAGAAGGGAAGAGAAAAAACTAAAGAAGAGGTGAGGAAGAGAGAAAAATAGATGCTTGCTTTCTGAATAGGCACTATCCTTTCTATTGCATTGGGAAGGCTATTCCAAAGTCTAATTGTATACACAAAGTAGGAGCGACTACCAATTAGGGACAAATGAGTGGGTATAAGGAATTTAATTGATCTCAGGGACTGTAAAGGAGCAAGGAAGTCGGAGAGGTATTCAGGACTTTTAGCATAAAATACTTTGTGTAAGAGAACAAGTGCCCTGATGTCAAGAAGACGAAAAATGTCATGACCTAATAAAAAGTTTTGTATATCAGACACATGATCGAAACGTCTCAAGTGCAAAATATACCGCAATCATTAAATGCTACCTTAAGACATTGGCTGACAGATGAGGAAATTGGAAGAACTCCATTTATTTGGGAGAGGATATCATTAAGTTTAGAGATGCAAAATCTGATTTTACTAGGAGGACAAGAGGTATACAACTGAAGATCATCAGCATTCAGATGAAATGAACAGCGTTGAATAACGAAGGTAACATCATTGGCATACAAGGAGAAAAGAAGAGGACCGCGAATTGAACCTTGTGGGACCCCTACAAGTACTGGTAGGAAAGAAGATACAACCCCGTTATACCGAACACACTGTAGCCTATTAGACAGAAGAGAGGAGAAAAGTCTGATAGCAGAAGAAGAGAAATTATAGAATGTCCAAAGTTTGGAAAGCAAACGCGAGTGAACTACTGAGTCAAACGCTTTGGAGAAATCCGGAAGAACTAGTAATGCTACTTCACCCTGATCAAGGACTGAACGAAAATCTGAAGTTACCTTCAATACAGCAGTTTCGCAGCTATGGTTTTTACGAAAGCCAGATTGGAGTTTAGAAAGGAAATTGTTAGACTTCGGCACGGAAGGGAAGAATACTGATAGGACGATAACTTGTTATATCTACTGGAGAGGATTTTTTTGGTAACGGAATCACAACAAACTTTTTCCAAGTCAAGAGTACTTGAGAAGTTGTGACGCACTAATTGAAGATATGCGTGATGGTTTCCAGAATTAGTGGGGAGAGTTACTTAAGAAATCGCGGAGAAACTTCAACACAACCGATACAGTTAGGGTTTCTCAAAACCCGGCCTTTTTTGGATTTGCCGAATCCGAGTCTTTAAAACTGAGAACCGCCGATTCTGGTTCCGATTCCGATTCCAAGTAAAAACTCACAATTTTAATTTACAAAAAATATATATTGCATTAATAGTCCCTTAAATAGGTCGAAAAAAAGGCCTTCGCGAAAAATACCGCACGCGATTTTTTTTACCAAATAATTTTATATATTTTTATGAGCCTAAATTCAAAATGCTAAACTTATAGTGAAGGGAAACAGGTTTAATTCTATATCTCAGAAACTATGCATTTTACGACAAAAATTGATATAATCTTTTTTGTAGATAAATAAGTGATTTAACTTTCTTGTTTAGAATTTTTTTTTGTAAAGTCTATATGTACGGAGATATAGCGCTTCAAACTTCATATATCACTCTCTTTGAGCTATATTTCGTTAATGGTTAATTCCACATGAAAAAATCCTGCGTAATACTTATAGAACAAGCGATTATCTATAATTTTTGTTATTAGCCATTTTTACGTAGGGCTAATATTTCACGAATTACAGCGCTTTAAGTATTCAAAAACGTAAATTCAAAAGTAGTATTTTGCCAATATCTTTTTAATTACACGTTTTATTGCAAAAAGGATTATAACGCTTTTCACGCGCAATTTCATTGCGCACATTTTTTGTTCCGCTCGGGCTGAGGAAAAGAATTTGTGCCTTTAACTTCAAAAGTATAGGCATAAAAATTATTCATAGGAAATTATGCAAGCTTTTCAATTTTGGGGGGAAAAAAATTAGTTTTTTTTTTGAGAAAAATGTGTTTTTTTTTCTATCCAAACTTTCCGAGATAATTGGGTGGCACAGGTGATTTGGAACACCCTGTATAGTTCTACTTTTGCCAATAAAAATATAAAAAAAACATAACTAAAATTTACTAATTACTTTTGATTGTTTTGAATTGCTAGTTGCTGGTCCCACGGTAAAATAATTCCAAACTTTAGATCTTTTAGTTGCCCTTACCTTAGTCATATTAATTTTAGAATATGTACTTTAATTTAAAAAGTATTATTATTTATAGGTACTTGTAATGTCATTTTTTTTAAACCAATTTTTGCATTTGAAAAATTAACCTGAAACTAAAACAATCGAGAATCCCAAAATGTCAATACAGTTTTCTTCACCATGACATGAAATCCAAACAAATTTTTTTTCAAATTTTGAAATTTTGAGTCAAGTTGTTACTTTAAATTACCAAAGTTTCTAACAGATGGAACAACTAATTTTATTTTTTGTTATAATCAAGAATATTTATTTTAATAGTGAATTTCATATCGAGCAATCGCGGAATCGGGATTCGGCGAATTTCAAAAACGGATCCCGATTCCGAATCCCAGGGAAAAGATTCGCCGAATCCGATTCCGAGTTATTCGGTATGAGAAACCCTAGATACAGGACAAGATTGAGAGTACGAGAGGAGTGGAGAGTGTGGGGTCAGGAGGAGATTGAATGAAGGAAGCATAGAGAAGGTTTACATCAACATCGGAAGGTGTTGGTACAGAAGTATTAATACCTAAAGAACGAATATTGGACCATAGTTGATTGCAACTTAGAGCGGGATCAAGCTTGCGGAAGTAAGACTCACGTTTAGCAAATTTGACTTTATAATTGATGAGGTGGCGTAGTTGTTTGTAAGCACTAAGATACCTCGGAATCCTTGTCATGCGAAAGCGCCTATACATAAACTCACTTCGATTAATCAGATCGCGGATCTCACGAGAATACCAAGGACAGGGACGAGAAACCCGGCGCCTCACAGTGGTCGAAATCGGCAAAAAGATGGACAAAAGTCGAAAAAACTGAGATAATTGTTTTAAAATAAAGTTATAAAGGTTTTTGGGGTCGCTGATCACGAATTTGTTATTATTTCTTAAAAAAAACAAAATGGCGGCTTCAAAATGGCGACCATCAATATTGAGCACTATTTTTCAATGAAATTGGGATTGTGTTCTTCAGGTCGCTGATCACGAATTTGGTATTATATTTTATTTTATTGGATATGGTAACAGTTTAGCCGCTAGGGCGTTTTGAAGTTGTTTTTTAGAGTTTTACATATAATCCTGTATTTTTGTAACCCTATGACCTATTTTCATGAATAAGGTATCAGTGAGCGCAGAATACTTCCACCTATCCAAAACTGTAAAAATCAACTACCCTATCAACTTCCATAGTAATGAGTCATCAAAGTCAAAATTTTGGTTTTTTTAACTAAAATTTCAACCAAAATCACCTTTTTCTCCATAAAATAGCTAGTTAAATAATTTTTTTTTTGCAAAATTGGAAAGCTCGGACAATTTCCTATCAATAATGTCTGGACAATTTTTATGCTACGACCTTTACTTTTGAAGTTATTAGCAAGTTTGATGTTAAAATTGACCTTATTTGGTACTTTTTGGCAAAGTTTAGGTGAAAAGGTACTAAAAAAGTACGAAATGAGCCAATTTTAGCATTAAAATTGCTTATAACTCCAATACTTATGTTAATTTGACCTCAAAAGTTGATTACCAAAGATAAAACGGTTCAATTTAAGCTAAGCACTACTTTAATAAGTTTAAAAAAAACAAAACATGGATTACGCAGAATTTTGTACAAAAAGTGGAATTAAACAAAAAGGAGCAACTTCGGGCAATAGTTCTTGGAATATGTTTTTGCCAAAAGGTCATTAAACAATATAAGACAAAAATCAGAGCGGCATACAGCGGCACTTCTTTTGTAGGTCTATTAATATAAAAAAAATTTTTTACTTAAAAGACAGGTCAAGAAATCTTCACCGTGTTAAAAATATGTTAACAAATGAGTATTCTTGTTAATATTATTAAATTATACTTACTTTCCTAAGAATAATCCATTTTATAACATTTAAAAATATGCGACACAACACTTCCTATGTATGTTTAAATAATTGGTTGCCGCGGGGATTAATGATGATATTTCAAGCAACGCATGCAACGGCCACTTTCAGAATGATTTTAAAAGGCAAGAAACGCTATTTGATTGCTTCTATTTGTCTTATACTATCCTAAAAAAAGTTCCTAAATAAGACTTTCATTTTTCGACTTTTGGCCAGCTTTTTGGCATTTTCGACCACTGTGCGCCTTCTCGTTACTTATAGGGACGCACTGATCGAAAAGGTGATGAATGAATGTAGTTAATAGATCAACTTTAGTGTCAATAAAAGTGGTGTAATAGATAGTTGATCTAAATTAATATTACTATACTTTAGATAAAAATTAATTTAGTAAACGAAAAAACAAAAACGAGAAAAAAAACCTCTTTCACTTATCACTCAATGAATGGATCAAAATTATGAATGAAATATAAAACTTCATTCATTTTTCCTTTTCAATGCGAAAAACTTTTATACACAAACAAAAAGCCGCAACTTAACAAAAATAAAAAAATAAAAACCTACACACGATCGTCATGATGATGATCATCATCATGATCATTCCACAATGTAATTCCATTCTGATATCTCCTCTTTCTCTCTAGGAAAAGAATAAACAAACAAGAAGCAGACAACTCAGTATCAGAGAATGAATTTTTATAGAAAAGCACAAACAGAGTATAAGCATGCAGCAGCAATGAGTGAGAGACGGGACGGGAGGAACAAAAAAACAATCGAATTTTTACGCACATTCTCACTTATGACGCGCTTACACCACAATCATAATAATAAGAATTGATATCTAAACGCATGCGCGCGCTACTTTATATCATTCTTTAATCCCTTCGATATATTCCCCTCCCCCCCCCCCGCCAGAAGTTTCTTACAAGATCTTTCTTCTTCTTAATTCACAACTTAGCTAACTAACCAATCGTATGTATATATATATTTATATACGTATATATAACATATATGACGTTACTCTCTTCGGGTTCAATCATCCAAAGGCCCAAAGATCCATCATCATCGCATCACATCGGGAAAGTGAGCTGCGCATCTAGCAACAACAACAACATCAACATAGCATCTTCAATAAAACAGGGTGTCCACACCCCGTACCTTTGATCACAGTTCGAACAGGCTAAGAGACTTGCCGATGACCATCAGGAACGCGGAGCACCGGGTGTACATTCTTCTACCCAACGATCGTATACTCGTATATAGATAAGCAGAGTAGCTTCCCAATCAAGACAGAATCTTGGGATTATTTTGCGGTTGCGCCATTTACCGATCATTGAAGATAAAGGTCGCTCGAGTGCTCGAAAGCACCAGCAGCAGCAGCACCCGTGTACTATATATTATATTGGTGTAGATATATATGTACACAGATGGTACAGGGATCCTCGATATTCTTCTAGCCTTGTTCTTCTGTGCGCCGCCGCCGTCTCGTGACCATTCCAGATATGTGTGTGTGTGCTCGCGCAGATTACAATTCCTTTCAAGATGTGTGGATATATGCCCTGCCCTTGGTGGGAATTTCATTCATTTTCTGATTAAAAATTACACAATCGATTGCTTCACTTTTCATTTTGTGTAAAGTTATAAAACGAAGAAAGATAAGGAAACAAAAAGAACAAGGAAGAAGAAAAAAACGTGCTCATACGAAGAATCTCTTTGGTATTTTTTGTGTTGTCATTATTCCCTTGTCACCCGATGATTCCTTGTGCCACACTCTCTGCCCTTTTCTTCGTATTATTTATCTCTTTGTGTAAACCTGTGGTGTGGAAATTCTACAACATTTTTCTGCTCTATAAATAAAAAAAAGCTCAGCAAAAGCCTGAAATGTCAGATACACGTTGTGACAATGGTGTTGTCGGTACCCTTAAGGATTTCCAATGGGGATCTTTCACTTGGATCATAACTCTCTCTCTCTCTCAAGTCCAGTCAATCAGTGTACAGAACTGGTTCTCTATGATTTTTGGGCGGACTAAATTCGAATTTCCTACAAGACACGTCTCTAATACTCAATTTTCTCTAAAGGAGGAGGGAGCAAGGTGAAAATTACGAAAAATGCCTCTTGCGCCCAAATGAACTCTTCTACCATGCCCCGATCTCAGGCTCCTTCACATCATGATTAGTGCTGTGAGGTTGGCATCACATTCCTCTCACCTCCTCAAATCGGCGTGGCAGCATTTCTTTACAAAAAAAAAAATATGGCTCTCGTGGTAGATGTCCTATCTTCCATGGGGTTTTGTTCGTCGTACAATGAAGCAACTCGATTTGAAGTGTCGTCAATTAAGCGTCTACCCTTTGGCTGTTAACCGACAAGCATTTTGTCAGCTATATCTATTACAAGGCCGATTTTAACATTCAACCTCGGCTACTGTCCATTTATTACCCTAAAAACTAGCTTCAATTTCTCTGTCGACATCTTACACATTCATTGTATATCAATAATGACGCCCCCCCCCAAAAACCCAAAACCGATTACACCTTAGAGAAAAAAACTGCATTTTCCACATTCTTTTAAAGAGAGAATAATTTATTAATAGTAATTTTTTTTGCTGGCGATCTAAATACGTCAAATCGAAAATTCGTTAAGACATAATCAGACAACAACTGCATTATCAAAAATATCGAACTGCATTATCATTTTATTCAATAGTATTTTAAAACAGAATCGAAAAACATTGAACTGCATTATCATTTCCTTTAATAATATTTAAGGCATATTCAGACAACATCGAACTGCATTATCATTTTCTTCAACGGTATTAAAACGAAATCGAAAAACATCGAACTGCATTATCGTTTACTTTAATGGTCTTTGGCCCTTCGCAGACTTGTCCATAATTTAAAACCGGTTTTAATATGAGTTCAATAATACACTCGGAACTCACTTTTCTCCATCATTTTCGTGTAACGATTGTAATGCCTATGCAGTAGTGTGGGGTGCAAGCACAGCGAACCAGCTTTACTGAGAACGAAAATATGCTTGTGTTAGTGTAATGGACGGTGAAACCAGAAAATGTTTGGGTGAACAAATGATGGAAAATTATGGAAGAAAAGTTGTCTTCCCTGCGACCCCTTGCCTATAAAACCGGTTTTGGTTTTGATGTTATGGACAAGTGTGCGGAAGGCCTTTAAGATCGAATCGAAAAACAGCGAACTGCAATATTATTTAAGACAGAATCTGACAACATCGAATTACATTATCATTTTCTTCAACGGTCTTTAAAACAGAATCGAAAAATTTGGAACTGCATTATCATTTCCTTTAATAATCTTTAAGGCAGATTCGGACAACATCGAACTGCATTATCATTTTCTTCAATGATCTTTTATGACGAAATCGAAAAATATCGAATTGCATTATCATTTTCTTCAAAGGTTTTCAATACAGAATCAAAAAACATCGAACTGCATTATCATTTTCTTCAATGATCTTTTAAAACGAAATCGAACAATATCGAACTGTATTATCATTTTCTTCAAAGATTTTCTATACAGAATCAAAAAACATCGAACTGCGTTATCATTTCTTTTAAGGGAGTAGTACACTTCTTATTTTTGAAAAAATCGATTCTTTAAAAACATCAAATTCAAGTGGCTGAAAATGAGTTTTTCAAAAAGGAGGAAGGCATAATGTATAGACCTGGTATCGCTAAGTGAGCGTCAAATACTTTTTTTCGTATTTTTCAGAAAAAAACTTTAAGCGCATTTTTCTCGAAACAACGTTTTTTGACGTGGTTGACATGATTTTGAAAAAACTATTCGTCCGATTGGGCTCAAATTCTCAAGGGATACTCTATACATGTGTAGTTCTCGTCCCTACCACGAATGTGAAAATCGGTTAATATTTAACCCTTTTTTTAAACAATTTTTTGCAAAAAAAATGGCCCAACAAATTAAAAAGTCCGCCATTTTGTTTTTTTTGGACCAAAATTTTTTATCGTAGTAGGGACGATAGAGACTGATCTATATTTTAATATGCACGTTGAATTTTTTGTTTCAGACGATCCAGAGTTAAGATATCATGTCAACCAGATTAAAAAGGGGTCACCGTCAGGCAGCCGTATTGGGGCCCTTTGAAGAAAAAAAAATAAAAAAACAATTTTTTTATATTCTTGGATGATAGACTTATCATATATATAAAAAAGTTTGTAAGATTAAAATAAAGTTAACTACAAAAAAATCTTAAAAAAAGTGCAAAAGAAGTGTACTACCCCCTTAATAATCTTTAAGGCAGATTCGGACAACATCGAACTGCATTATCATTTTCTTCAAAGGTATTTAAGATGAAATCGAAAAACATCGAACTGCATTATCGTTTACTTTAATGGTCTTTAAGATCGGATCGAAAAACATCGAACTGCATTATTATTTAAGGCAGAATCAGACAACATCGAACAGCATTATCATTTTCTTCAACAGTTTTTAAGACAGAATCGAAAAAATCGAACTGCATTATCATTTTCTTCTTATGCGTTTACCCTTGGCTGTTATCCAACTAGCAAATTTCAACGTTCAAACACTGAGTACACAACGTTCAAACACTGAGGGACATACGATGTGCCATTCCAAAAAATGCCGTGTTGTCCCGGGTCAAAAAGATGTGCACGGCTGAACAATGTACCACCAGTACAAATCGTTGAAAGCTTAGGAGCTGCACCACTGAAACATTTTGTGAAAGAACAACAAAGTCGGATTATCCGCTGATCACATCAATGATGTAAGTATTACATCGTTCCCCCATACTAAGACCATCGTTCTATGAGGGCAATTCCTGCTATGGCTGTACAGAAAATTTAAAAATCTTCCAGAAATTTCTGGATGAAGGAGATGACCAAAGAAGTACCTTACCAAACAACATTCATAGACTGTCAACCTTCTATAAATGCGTCTCTCGGGGAATACGACACGATATACACATCATTATTGCCCCCTGTTCGAGTCGTGTGACGTGCCATGTCGTTTGAGTTGAACAAAGTGACATTTCAGTCGAATTACTACTTTCATCACAGGGTGGCCAAAGAGTGGAAGTCCTAAATTGAGTTTAGGCCCCTATGCTGAAATTCGTGATTCGATTGAAATATCTTCCTTTCTTCAACTCACACGACTCTCTCTTTCTTAATAGCTACTCTTTACTCACAATTTGTCTTTTCCTAAGGAAATGGACAAAAGGTTTTGTTGTTGTTGTTCTTTTTTTGTATTTTTGATATTCCCAATGTTGATCAATTCCACATTTTATCAGGTCACATGTCAAAATTACAACCGGACACTATAAATTCAAATGCGCGCGCGCAGCACAACACTGAAAGACACTGTGTGTATGATACCCTCCTTGGCTAGATGGCTACATATATGTCTGTCCCGTCCAACAAATCTAGGTGCGCATGGTGCTAGGTTAATTGTTATTGCTGGCATATTCCATTTTATCCAAGATTGCTGCGCGCGCAGCTAAACATTTTATGCAAATTCAAATAAAATGAAAAAAAATTTATAACAAATTGTCATAAATGCAATATTTCTGATGAAATGTGCTAAACAAAAAAGCTGAGAAAAATCTGCAAATCCCGTAATTGTGTGGATGTTGTTTTTGTGTGTAGTACCACACACCCCTCCATCCCACCCAGTATTTATCCCGCTTTCATATAGGTGAGGATAGTCGCACTTTGTTGTGTATTTTGAGATATATTCCAATGCAGTGCACATGGTGCGACTTGAACCCGGCATGCGCGGCGCGCTTACAACAATTTTAAAGCACTTGAGCTGTTGGCGCATGCGCATAAATATTTGTATATAAATACATAGGCATATATATATAAAATATATGAATTGCATGATCGTAATATTTTGAAATCTCGTTACATGGCGAATAAATCATCAGCGTCTTATCAACGGTGTTAATCCACAATGGACCATAAATGCATCATGTGCGCCCAGGATTGGCGGTTGTTGTGGTATGCCTGGCTGTCTCTCTCTCTTTATTTTCTCTTAACATTAACCATAGGCTTAAGATCTTTGCCTTTTTGGAGTTGCAAATATAGTAGAGCTGTGGTGTATGCAAATTTTTATGCGGTTTTATATTTTGTCCCCAACAAGCTGATCCTCCCGCCCTCCCCCTTCCAAAAACTTTGTATGATTTGTAATACCAAAAAAAATACACGATAGTTTGTCATATGTGAATAAATATAGTTACAAATTTTTCGTTGTCTTTATCATTTTCTTCTTGTTTCCCCATTTTTTTTCTGAACTTGTATTTGTAATTGTTTTTCTCTGTGCGTCTCTGGAAGGTTTCTAGAAGCGCGTTGGTTGGTGATCGATAGTATATGAGGAGACTTTTGTTACTTCCTTGTGATTTTTTTTATTTCATCTTCTAAATCAAATCTATTTCGTGATTCTATTCAATCCCGTTCTGTGCTCAACGGTTCTGTGTCCTATTAATTTCTTTATTGTGCGAAACCTGTAAGCCGCACAGAAAGAGAGAGAAAGTGAGATCTTCCATCAGATTATTATCCAAATGCCTCGATCAAGGATAATTTGGCCCCGCCGTACTCCCTAGAAAAAACTGCATTACCCTATCCGATAAAGCTTAGCCTAGCATAAAACTCCATTTGAAACCATAGGAACTAGCTTCAATTTCTCTGTCGACATCTTTTACATTAATTGTATATCAATAATGAGACTCCCACCCTGGTGCTTCCTAGAGAAAAACTGCATTACCCTTCCACATTATTTTAAAGAGAGAATGATTTATTAATAGTAAATTTTTTTGCCGGCGATCTAGTAAAGTAGCATAAAAGTGGCGATCACTGCATTCTAAATATGTCCAATCCAGAATCCGTTAAGACTGGATTAGACAACATCGAACTGTATTATCATTTACTTCAAAGATTTTCAAGGCAGAATAAAAAATAGCGAACTGCATTATCATTTACTTCAGTGATCTTATAAGATAGAATCAAAAAAAAACATCGAACTGCATTATCGTTTTATTCAATGGCCTTTTAAGACAGAATCAGACAACACCGAACTGCATTATCATTTTTATGGTCTTTGAAGACAGAATCACACAACATCGAACTGCATTATCATTTTTAGTGGTTTTTAAGACGGAATCAGACAACATCGAATTGCATTATCATTTTCTTCAGTGGTCTTTTAAGATAGAATCGAACAATATCGAACTGCATTATCATTTTCTTCAAAGGTTTTTTAAATACAGAATAAAGAAAACATCGAACTGCATTATCATTTCCTTCAATGGTCTTTAAGTAGTTGGTTCAATGTTTTACAATTGTTACACACTTGAACTGACTTGTTCAATATTGTTAGTCAATACTAAAAAAATGTTTCTCATAGACCTTACAATGTTCTTACCATGAAGCTAGTCCGGTCTCTCTTTCACCACTCAAAATTGAGATTGATGTTTTTCATGGAGGAGGGGGTTGCATTTTTTTTTAAATAATACTTGTAAATTTTTTATTTTTTTTTTTGTCACACAAGAGGAAATCCTTGATTGGAGCTTGAATTACCACCAACCCATTATCCCTGCGAAAATTTATGTATAAAAATGAAAGTAATATTTCTATTAGTTTACAAAAATTTCCCTAAACAGAAAAGATTCTTAATATTTTCTATTATTGATCCTTGAAGTTTTTAGTAGCAAAATTCCAGGAATTCCTAATAAGAATTCCTGGAATTTCTGTCATAGGGTAGCTTTCCGAAACGCTATCATTATTATTATTATTTGTTTTTTAAGTTTACTTAGAAAGGAATTCCTGGAATTCTTATTAGGAATTCCTGGAATTTTGTTAGAAAAAAAACTAGAATTATTACTACATGTAATATTAATATTTTGCACAAACCAAATACCGAATATAGAAAAATAAAAATCGATTTCAACTCGTACGATTAATGGTAGCTAAAAAAAAACGAAATACGAAAATAATATAAAAATAAAAGTGAAAGAATCTCTTTCATAAACCGTCTTTATTTAAAATGAGATCATAAAACATGACTTTGAGAGTAGAGGTATACTATAGACACGACGAAAGATGCCAATCCACATCAAATGCCAAAAGACGACGACGACGAGGACGGAGAGAACACATAACAACAAAAATGATCGGAACACTAAAAATGTGCACAACTCCTTTTATTCCATCTAATCCATCCATCCATCCAGCCATCCATTCACATTACACACTTACTTCTTTTGAAACGAAGACCCAAATGGAAGACCACTCTTAGTTCTTGAAAAATAATCGAGCGCTTGATTTCTTCTTCTTATGTTTTGTTATTGTTTAGCCGCGCCGCGTTATAGAGCAATGATGATCCTCACCCAGTAGTAATTCTATAGTGCTGGATCAGTTCTATGGTCCATATATGTCTATATATATATTATATTGGATGGCAGTAGCCTCAGTGGAATGGGGAAACAAAGAATGAGACTAGCCTAGGATGTTATTTTGCTGGCAGTGAAATAAAATTTAATAAAACCCCTTCAAATTGTCATTTTGTACTAAACCCATTGATCATCAAAGGGAACTTAGCTGCGCGCGCAGATTGAACCAGCCCGAGAATGGGATGAAATGATCAGTTATATGATGGGTGAAGATTGCTCAACTGGAAATGACAATGAAAAATAGAAGAGCTGCGCGCTGCCGTTTGATGATCATATTCTGCGGAGCGGGGGGGGGGCGGGAGGGTCGATTTTAGTTATGCCCTTTTAATATTGGAACATATGTGAACAATAGTATAGAGGAGAGCAGCAAATTTATAATCATCATTGATATCAGATCAGGCATTCTTTAAATCTTAAGTCTTATTAGGATCCGCTTTTTGGGGGTTTTAATCTTAGTTTAACATAACATTTTCCCGCGGTATCTTGCTACGCTGCGCACCCCACAACAATGATCAGGTGTACATCATGTATACATACCACAAGCTGATCGTATTTTTTGCTTGTCCCCACATCTAACAATCCCCCTTCGATAAACACACACATCCATCAGCTTGTGCGCGTAATTAATTGAGACTAGCTTCTTCACCCTTAATTTTGAAAAAAAAAACGCGCGCGCATATTTATCTCGTTTTAATCTACGACGCCAACGGTTTTACCAGATGACGTCCGCATAACAATTTAACAAAAATAAATTAAATTCATGAAAAGTATTTTCTTGAAGATATGTAAAAATAAAAATATAGCCAGGTGATATAGTGAGTAATACATACACACACATATACATATATATATGATGGAGGGAAGTTGTGCTTCCGCGCGTGCACGCGCAAAATCGTTACTTTACTTATACTTAACGTTTTATTATTGTAACGAGGGGATATGGTGACAGGTTCTACGCTTGTTTTTTTATTTTTTTTATTTTTTTTTTATTTTTATTTTTTTTTCTTCTTCTTTTTCTTTGATGTGAAAAATGTAAATTGGGGGAAAATAAACCCCATGAAATTTTGTTTAAACTCTTATGTTTGAGGGCATATACATACATATATATATAGTGTAACTGCTATTTTATGGAAATTTGAATGAATTATACATACACAAAATGTGATGGAATTTTTTTTGTTTATTTATTCTCCAAAATTAATTTGTTCTTTAGATAACAAAATTGTTTATGTGGTCTAAACAGTCGACACCTGTATGCATGTGTAAGTAAAAGAATGAGGAAGTAAAAAAAAAATTATACTATTCGATACTGATCACTTAACTCAGGGATTCTCAACCTTTTTCTACGCACGTACCCCTTTTTGTGTATCATTAACAATGCGTACCCTCCACAAAAACACCTTAGTTTTATTAAAATGCGTTATAGTAGTAAAAAAAAAACTGTTAAAGAAGCGCTTATACTGGACGCAGTCACTGCAAATCCAAGTGTTTAGCAGGTGTTGAGAAATAAAACGCTCTAGTGTTTGTTTTCTAAACGATAAAGTATTTAATGGTGGGAAGTGTTTACTTTTAAAACCGAAGAAACGATTAATGAACAAAATCTAAACGCTAAAGTGTTTGATTCTTAAACACCTAAAGCATTTAACAGAAATTAAACGCGTAAGGTGTTTACCAAAAAATTCTAACCTAAGCGCAAGTGTCTAAAAGTAATACACTTATTCGCCAATTAAGCACTTGGGAAGGTAAACACTTAGTTATGATAAAACACTTATGGGGAACTAAACGCTCTAGTGTTTTATTTTTACACGGTACAGTGTTTAGGGGTGGGAAGTGCCTCTAATGAAATCCTGGGTGATCCATTTTAGAGGTACTATTTTCAGAAAAAAAAAATCATTCAATTTTATCGGGTAATTTTTATTATCATACAAAAAAACTAGAATTTCAAGAAACAGGGAAGTTATTATGAGAAAAAACAAAAAAAATCACTCAATTAATAATACTTACACTATAATGCTTGAAAATAAGTTTCTATAAAACTTAAAAAATTAATAGTATAGGTTTCAAAGTGATACAGTCCAAATTATAGCTCAAAATATGTATTTGTTAATTAACAATTGGCCAAAATGCAAAAAGTTAAATATCTCGAGTTCACGTCTTTCTTTTTTTTTCTTTCTTTTTTTAAATTAAAGGTCCTAAAATTCTCTACGAGATCTGATAAAAAACTTTTAAATTGTTTTTTTCAAAAGGGCCAAAAGAATGCAATTGTTGTTATTTGAGTAATAAACAGAAGTAAAAAAAGTAACCAAAATTACATCCAAAATTATTTTAGAATATACCTATTCTTCATTTTTTGGCCTTTTCTTACTTCATTTGTTGTTTTCATTTATTTAACTTAGTTTATCCTGAAATTGTTACGCCTTTGTTGACAGGTATTTTGTTAATATGAAAATAAAACCATAAAGCTGCTTAAATATTACGAATTTAAAATTATCAGTATCACCGCAAATCTGAGGTTTTAGAAGTGTTTTATTTCAAAATGCTTAAAACGTTTTATTTTGACGTCACCCATTTGATTAACATCCTCGACATATTTAAAACACTTAAGCGTTTAACAAATGTCTACAATGTTAACCAAATGGGTGACGTCAAAATAAAACGTTTTAAGCGTTTTGAAATAGAACACTTTCAAAAGCTGAGATTTGCAGTGATGAGACGAAAAAATATGAGCGACCCTTACTTCACGCAATTATGCTAACTCCCGCCAAGGGTACCATTTAGCATATTCAGTAAAGTGCATCTCCGGAAGTCAAGCAATATTGGAAGTGGTTTGTACTTAGTCGGGGGACCGCTTGGAAAAACGGCACTTGGGTTGGATTTTTTTTTGTTTTTTTTTTTTGCTTTTTTTTGTTTTTTTTCACATTTTGCAATGATAGTATTATGTTTTAATATAATATTGATTAATAGTTCTATCAACATAATTTGTATTATTCATAACCAAAAACACGCTACAGACGTTTACTAATTAAACACTTAAATGTTTACTCATTAAACGCCGCTAAGTGTTTAAATTTCGTCTACAACGATTTAAACGATTTAAGTGTTTAGCAACTAAACACTTGAGTTTACAGTGAAGTCGTGTCATAAAATAGTTTTTACAAAGTTTGTGGGTTATGCGATTATTCCCGTACGAATTGAAAATTAAAAATACTCATATGTCCTCAGATATAGCCCTAATAAGGCATTCCGCCAGCTTGAACGGTCAATAAAAGCTCAGCCTAGGTCTGGCCTTCATTTAGCGGACGGTACACCTCCTTGTTCACCTGGTAGACTGTTACTGTCTGCATCACAGCCTTTGTTGGCTGGTTAGCGGGATTTGCTTATATCAGGAGGCATAACACTCCAACGAGACTGGCTACCGCTAACACCGACGTTTGTGGCTCAACCGACTGTTTAAAAAATGAAGTCATAGAACATCCAACAATTCAAACGCGATTTTCACTGCCTCCTCCTCATACATTCTCCAGAGTTCTAAGTGGATCGCTTTCGTGCGCAGAGGCACACAAAAACTGCTATATAACCTTGTGATTCCGACACACTAGACTGTGAGATAAACGCAGGTGAATCGGGCCGGCATAATCGGTACCCCGACGTGCGTAAACGGTGGACTTACTTTGACGCGGGCGGATGGTAACCAGCCCATGAGCTGCTCTTGTATCTTACAAGCATTTTTGAAACAGGGAATGCACTGATGTAAGGCGTCCGTTAGGCGATAGGTTTTGCTGTCAGTTTTGCCTATGATTGACAGAAATCCTAACATCTAAGGTGATGACTGACGTAATTCTCCGTATATTTTGATTTCCATTAATCATGACTGATGGAATTGTTTGCCGCTTGCATGAACGTGTAATGGCCGCCTAAGAGTTTCTTAATGGTCTTACGAGCGTTGATGATCCAGACGATTTTACGTAGTAGGGACATAGTGAGGGTGAAACCTCCATGTAAGCATAGAATGTGGGCATTTCTTATGAATAAGAGGGTAAGGTGGCTATCCGGATGTAGACTAACGGGATGTCGTTCATTATAAGGTAGATCTGAGTGAGCCAATCGACCCCCCCCTACCCGTAAAATTCCTGAACTGTCCAGAAAAGATGCAAGGTTCACAAGTTTGCTTGATTTGTTCAAAGATCTTCCGAGAAGAATCAGCCTGATTTATGTTTTCTCCAGAATGATTTAGCTTCATTATATAGAGACGGGATGTTGATTGGGTTTTGGGGACCCGAGCCCTGACTTCGACACCTGTTTATGGATTGTTTGCACAAGGCGGTTATACGAAAGAGGTGATGGAGCGACGATTGTCGATGGGTAATCTGTACTAACTCCGTTTCTGAGTCTTGCGGCAGGAAAACCTTAATGGGCTAAGTTCTAATATGTAACATGGGATCTGAATCGTTGACCTTGGCATTGGCGTTGGTGCCACCATTGGCATTGGTGCCACCATTGGCATTGGTGCCACCACAATTTCTCTTCTAAATGTTTATCGGACGTGATGCCTCTGGAGGCATAATCAGCTAGGTTGTCCGCCGATGGGACATGATTCCATGGGACGGGGCCTAAGTTGGAGAGAATTTCCGATACTCTGCTGTTCACGAACGTCTCGAGTGTAGTTGGGTGCCGCTGGAGCCAGGGCAAGATGATAATAGTTGAGTCCGTTTAGGCGTAGCAGCTCGTTTTTTGATGCTCAAGGGAAGGTAAAAATTTCTTCATCAGACGTGAGACTAGCATAGCGCCACACAGCTCTAGTCTAGGGAGGGTGATCGACTTCACCTGGGCTCAGGGGCGGCGGAGGGCGTGGGGATGGAAGGAAAAGTGTCCATGCACTTTCGCTTTGGGTGGGGAAATCCACACCCGAAATATTTGATGAACACCTAATAACCCAGAATCTTGGAGGGCGGTGTGGTCGAAGGGCCGCATAAAAACAAGGCTTTTCATACGAAAACTAAAAATATTATATTGGAGCTATTAAGAGCTTATAACTGTCAAGCCTAATTTTAAAACCCCACCCAACTAGCATTTAAATAAGGGAATTCCCCAGAGGCATGCCGAAAAAAGGCTTTCCCCTTAGTTTCCTCATGAATACAAAAGAAAAAGAATCAACGATATTGAAGTGAGGTATCCCTTATCAGTTTCTCATAAGAGCCTTATGAGGCAAACCTCGTTACAAATGAAATGAGGCAATCCCAACATCTGCCTTACGTAATCTGAAAGCTTTTTAAAAAGCTTTAAGGCCCCATTCACTTACAGGCCGCGGGCAGGCCGTAACCTTACAGTCCAAATCGGCAGGCATTGCCCGATGAAGGCCTCACATTACTCAGTCTGACTGAGGGATGAGGACTTGAGGCCACCGCCTGACAGGCCGTGGACTGTAGGACACCTCATGATCACACAGACACACAGGCGAAGAGGACAGTTTAGCGTAGCAGGTTGTTAATTCAAGTGTAAAAATGTTCCCAGCCTCAACGAAAACTTCAGACTGAACAGAAGTTCAGTTTTTCAGGCCGTAATGACGATAAATGCCAACGCGCATAAAGATTATTGTCAGTTTCCCGGCGGACGGTGAGTGTGTGGTGATTCTTGGCCTTAAGGCGAGAAACCTTCAGGTCATGGCCTGCCGGCGGCCTGTGTATGAATGGCAGCCTTTACAGAAATACCCTTAAGCTTTAATTTAACTCATACAAAGCTTTAGTTTTTGTTCTTGCATTGCTATTTCAGGCAATTATGTTAATGATCGTGAAGGATGTCATTTGGCATACTCAATAGATCAGTTCTTGTTCGATTACAGAGGTCAAGCAGCATTAGACATGATTAGTACTCAGTTGGGGGCCGCATTGGCGAATGAGGCAAGGCTTTAGATGCCCTGTATGGGCCTTATAGGGCAATCCGCATGGCGTCCATATTAGGCAGTGGGACTAGCCTCACAGACCACCCCCCCCCCCCCCCAAATGCTATTTGGGCATAACCCCACAACTAAAAAATTTAAAATCTTAAAACTCAATCGACAGTTGGTAAATAAATTTACCGATTAACTTTTTACATTTTAACGTTTATCTTTTCACGTGCTCCCCACCTACAATGATTATGCTCCGCCGCCCTTGCCTGGGCTACTTTCGTCTTTGCACTAATAATATTGACCTGGACACTGCCGTTTGTTTCTGACCGGATGTAAAGCGCCGCCCTGTATGCGCACTCCGATGCGTCGCAAAATCCATGGATCTGTATGGAGCCTCCAGGGCTGACGCTGATTTTCGTAGTTCAAACTTTCCACGTTTTAACAGTACATCGATCTGTCTTCGGGCTTCAGGTGCTTCTGATAATGTATTTCCTCCTGAAAGGAGGTCATCGACGTAGAAGTCGCGCACCAAAACTCCAGCCCCTATGGGGAGATAGTGCACTTCATCCCTTGCCAATTGATGGAACGCGCGAATAGCGAGAAATGGTTCCGTGGAGACGCCAGATATGACGGTAGTGAGGCGGTAATCTTCAGAGGAGTTCATGGAGTTGCTACTCCAGACTCTTCTCTGGCAATCACTGTCGGAAGAGTCGATACATCCAATGTAATGTCGGCAGTGAACACGAACTTATGTTGTCGCCATTCAAAGAGGAGTAGGGCGATGTCACGCTTCAAAGCAGGGCCGGCATGTGGTCATTTAAAGAGTATCCATTTGACGATTTTACACTTGCATCAAAGTCTTTGTTGTCAAGCTCTCGGCCTTCTGTACAGCATGACGCTGTGACAGAATATATTATCACTAGGTTGAGATATTTTTTGTCCTGCAATCTTGTCCATATCACCGTCTTCGATATACTCCTTAATGCATTCTTGATGTTCTTTGCATAATAAGGGATATCTAGTGAAGCGATTTTGCAATGATTGATCTCTTTTAATGACGTTTTTTTCGCGAGGTCCCAAACTTGACTTCCGTTTCAGGCATGGGTTTGAATGGGAGTTTCACAACATATCTACCTGCGGGGGTGCGAGAGTAGGTTTCTGTAAAAAGTTTCTCGCATAAGACATCTTCGTCTGATGTCTTCCTTGGAATGTCAACCTCCTCTATTTCGCAAAAACGCCGCAGCATATCACACTAATTCTTGTCTTGAAGACTGACCGCAACGTGCGCCGGCCAACGACTGGCGAGTTGATGTAAAATCTGAGTCATCGGAATTATATTCTCCAAATAATATCCACCGGAATTTCGGCACGATCACTTGTGATCCAACGTCCTAATGATCGGTATTAGTCTATGTAGGTCTACCTAACCTTAGGAGGCTCGATCTAAAAAAAACATTTGACATTCTTCTATGGAGAAAGAGTGCCATTAACATCACCACCAAAATCAAGCATCATTGGCCGCGATTAGTAGGTATCTACTTAGATAAGAGATCGCTTGAGAATACTAGAGGACGCCGTGTCGGAGCCTCTTTGACTAAACGGATAAAAAGCAAAACCTGCAGAAAGTGCTCCGATTCGGAGTATCCATTGAAACAGTCTATTATTATTATTATTATTTCAAATTTCTTTGAATAGTCTATCAAAAAGTGTATTTTTAGCGTGTATCTTGATTTCGGCTACGTTAAGACCAAATCCAAGTATCTAAAGTCATTAATCATTCTAAAAGCCTCTTTTTTTATTGACTCCCAACGCTTTTACTACCTACACACTATACAAATCTCTGATTTAATAACTCTCTATATAATCTCTCTCTCTCTCTTAACACCAAATGACACTTTTACAGCACAATTAACTGCGACGATAATTGCCTTGTAATTTAATCAACCAATTTCCATGTTTGTGTTTATCAAATTATCTCTTCTCCGCCGTCTTGTTATTTTTATATATATTTTGTTCCGTTCCTTCTTCTTCTTCTTCTTCTTACAATTTTCGATACATAATCATTCCGGTCGCGTGTAATAATCAGTTTATATCAATAAACAACTAAAATTACCCACAATCAAAGTCCATTTTACGGCTTCAGATAATTCAATTTTACGCATCTCACTTGGGCTTATTTAAGAGTTAGTCTCCTTCATCTTCTTCGGTTTACACACACCGCCCCCCATCGTATCTTCTTTTTTTTGGTTTTTTTTTGTTCTTCTTGAATTATTCATGTTATGAAGAAATGCATAAGGAACCACACTCTTTAACCCAGAAGAAACAACAAAACAACAACAAAAAAACGTATTCTCGATCATCATCATACACACGTATCATAATCTAGAATTGATTTTATGCAAGATCAAGCGCAAGATCATCAACCAGATCAAATCTAGAGATCCTCACATTGAGAGTGAGTGAAGACAGGATCAATTGTTTTGAAAAATATATATACATACTATATATGTATGTATGTATGCTCCTGGTTCATTTTTGTGTGTTAATAGTGGATCTTTGATAACTGATCATCATCGATCGCGCAAAAATACGATCCCAGAATGAGGATGAAGAACCAAAAGGGGGGAGATCAATAGCTGCTTTTATATTGATCTTCATTGAGGGAAGAGATCACCACACACTTCTTTTTCATGTGGTGCACTTGTTACTGAACTATGATCAGTCAGTTTCTGGTTGATCTTTCGATCGTTTTTTTTTTAGTTGTTGATCGTTTTTTGTTTTCTCTCATATATATATACTTGTGAGATCTCATCAGTCTCTCCGACCACATTTTCAGTTCCTCGTTCATTTCAAGCTCTACGCTTATACGTGAGAGAGATCTCAATCGACCGACCGATCGAGTAATCAAAGTAAGTTATAACCCATCACAGGTTGTGAGGTGCAGATGCATCTATCTCGATCAGAGTAAAAATAAAATTCAAAAAAAAAATGAAAAATTAAATTAGGTTAATTGTTAATTGAAATTATCGGTACTAGGTATAATTTTTAAGATTTAGTTTATTTAACCAATAAAATCACAGTAATTGACTTCCTTTTTTGAAACAAATCAATCAACAATCATTTTTTGTAACATCAACCAAATAAAATTCATGTAAACTCCTTGAAAAAATATTTATACTTCTTCTTATAATAAAACTGCATTATCCTCATTGTTCCATTTTTTTTTCAATTTATACCAGCAATTCTCTTTACAATATATGTATATTTAAAAATTTAGAAATTACACATAAAATATGATAAAATAAAGTTTTTTCTTACAACTGAAAATAATACAAAAACATCTTTAGTTTTTATATTAATCTGCATTAACGACATTCATTTCGAGAAGCACGAAATTTTGTCTAAATAAAATTCAAAGGTAATAAAAAAAATATTTATTAAATTCATTGCTTTTGTAGTATATACATATCATGATAATGTCATTAACTTTGTAAAATTACAACCGAAATAATCTTCATTTTAAATTAATTATTTATTAAATAGAGTTGCATGCATGTGCTAAATTATTTTTATTGATAATATTTTACCGTTCCAATTTTTCTAATTCCATAGAAACACGATCGATCGACGATCGATATGATAACGCAGTAGATAATGGAGTTGATAATGCAGTATATAATGCAGTTTTTAAAGCAGTTTAGCTATTTTTCTTCGGCTATATCAAATTATTCATTTGTTTTAATTTTGTCTTTAAGATAGAATCAGACAAAATCGAACTGCATTATCATTTACTTCAATGGTCTGTAAGACAGAATCGAAAACATCGAACTGCATTATCATTTACTTCAATGGTTTTTTAAGACAGAATCGAAAAACATCGAACTGCATTATCATTTTCTTCAATGGTCTTTAAGACAGAATCGAAAAACATCGAACTGCATTATCATTTACTTCAATGCCCTTTAAGACAGAATTAGACAACATCGAACTGCATTATCATTTCCTTCAATGATCTTTGAGACAGAATCGAAAAACATTGAACTGCATTATCATTTAATTCAATGCCCTTTAAGACAGAATTAGAAAACATCGAACTGCATTATCATTTCCTTCAATGGTCTTTGTGACAGAATCGAAAAACATCGAACTGCATTATCATTTACTTCAATGGGTATTTAAGACAGAATCGAAAAACATCGAACTGCATTATCATTTACTGTAATGGTATTTAAGACAGAACCAGACAACATCGAACTGCATCTTTCAGCTATCGAACGAGAGTCTGGCCCGTTCAGTATGCTACTAAAATGCCAGTAAGCTAAATCTCACCTCAGTATTTCTGCACTAAATCTCTTTTTTTTTAATTACATTGGTGCAAACCAATTCTCGTACTAACACGCTCCTGGGAGCATGGCAACTTCAATCAAGAAGAATTTTACCTCTACCACAGCGCACCTTCTATCATTTATAATGCGAAGGCGATATCAGAAATCAAATCCTCAGCCAGTAGTATAGCTAGGCCACTACTGAGTCACGTATTTCACAATATTACGCAATCGTGCTTTTGATTTTTGCCTTGGGTTAAAGCTTTTGCGGTGAGTGTCTGGGGTAAAGGGGCATATTGGGTGTTTTCAATTTATGTCACAGCGGGACACTGCACGATACACAGCTGTGTACAGTCAGCCCTCGATAGAACATCCTGTGTTGGACATATGGGTGGTAATACACAGTGTCTTGTTTGATCGTAAATATGATGTTCACATTAATATAGTTTAGAGAACGAGAGTGTGTCTCCCGCTAACCTCAACATCTATCCAACATCGACCTTATGTATTCGGAAAGCTTCTAAAAAAGCTTTAAGCTTAAGGTTTAGTTTTACTCTTAAAAGGCTTTAGTTTTTGTTATTGCCTTGCTGTATATCACAGGCAATTAAGTTGGTGACGGTGAAAGCTGCCATTTGGCCTACTCAGTAGATCGATTCTCGCTCGATTGCGGAGGTTAAGCAGCACTGGACGTGATTTGTACTCAGTTGGGGGACGGCGCTTGAAAAAACGACACTCGCGTTTAAAAATATAAAGATTTCGAGACCGCCGCAGTTGTTACTCACGCGCATATCCAAGCCGAAATTCTCAAATTGTTTAGCCTCTTTTTTCCACTGGGGATGGGCCAAGGCGTGAGATCCCCCTTATGAGCCGTATAATCCACACGGGGTTCACAACAAACGCAAAAAGTCCATCGCCTACTCCTTTAGCACACTGTTAGAGGGTAGTGATGATGTGATTAGAGACCAATTCTCGTATTAACTTGGAAGTTATCTCTCGGCTGGTATTGTATTGTGTGATTCAATCTATTACTATGCGCATTGCAACCTCTGATGAGAGAGTACTAAAACGTCTTCACCATTACTAGACTATAGTAGCCGAGGTGAGTTGGCGGCGTTTTGGTTGGTATTGATGAAATTTTAATAGATTCATTTCACCAAAAAAAAATCGTGTTTCTAAGGATAATATCGCCCTTTTTCTACCCTCGTACTTCTTCTATACTCCCTTCCCGCCCGGGTAAATAACAAAAACAAAAAATACACCTGACCTTCAATGATAAACAATAAAA
Organism: Thereva nobilitata; assembly: GCA_963855945.1. Classification (NCBI taxonomy): domain Eukaryota; kingdom Metazoa; phylum Arthropoda; class Insecta; order Diptera; family Therevidae; genus Thereva; species Thereva nobilitata. The sequence goes on from OY979699.1 coordinate 5,134,639, forward strand.
CAGAAAAAAAGTCTCTATTCTTTGTCTAATTTCCTTTAAACAAACAAAAAAAATTACACAATTTACACCTCATCACTTAACGAGAAATCCAAAGCTTAATTTGAACTACCTTTTTCTGCTCTTGGGACTACTACTCGTCCTCCTCCTCCTCCTCGTCGTCCCACACTTGAAACTCTACTCTACAGAAAATTGTTTTTTTTTCGTGGCGGTGCTTTTGTTGGGTGCATTTGTGTTTTGTTTATTCAAATTTTCCCACCGGGGGCCCCCAACTCTATTACCATTGCCATTATCATTACCATGAGGCTAAAGAGTTAGATAGAACTACACACCAGGTGTGTACCATTACACCACAGCCACTAGGCACCTATAGGCACTCAAAGTAGTACCCACGGTAGTAGGCACAGGGGCGCAGAGTTTTATCTTTTGATAAAAATGTAAAAAAAATACACACACACACAGAAAAAATATAAATAAAGAAGTCAGCAATCAAGCTGAAAAAAATTCCCATAACCTTGAAAGTTGGTCGCCGTCGTCGTCATTGTCGTTGTCGGTCGTGGCGTGGTGGTCGTCGTCGTCGTCATCGTCACTGGACACATGTTGCATGGATGATATCCAGCCGCCTAGGTGGGGTGCTTATTTTTTTTTATTGTTGTTAAATTGCCATTCTTCGTCCGGTGCTCTCTCCACGTCAACCTATCACCCCCAACTTTAAAACTTCATCTACTCTCGGCTCGGATAATGAGGAGTTAATGACACAAGCAAGCATTTTTCTTGTATTTGGCCAGAATTTCGCTTTTGTTGAATTTGTTGTTGTTGTTGTGTCCATCCGTCCATCGCTCTTGTATGTATGTATTAAAAATACTCTAAACAAGAAACGATTTTTTCCTAGATAGAATTAAATTGAAAAGAGACCTACCACTACCCTCCTCCCCCCTTCGCGAAAAGGCTACTTCTCAACATTATGCCTACTTTTAACCATTGGGGAAATAATATTGGTGTATACCTCTCTGTTGGGGTATGCGCTGGTCCAGATTAATTTTGTGTTAATTTTAGTTTTAGTTTTTTTTTTCTGGAAAAAGAATTGAAAAAAAAACAAAAGGAACTGTATGGCTACGACAAAAAACAAAAAAAAATTCGGGGTGTTATCTCTCTCTGTTTTTTTTAGGGAACTGAATATACCCCCGTAAAATTGCTTGTGAGGTAATTAATTTGCATTTAAGATACAACTTCCTTGGAAGCCTGTGAAAGGTTGTCGTGGGAGGAGGGAGTCATTTCGTTACTTTTTTTATTTTGTTCGTATTAAAATCGCAGAAGCTTGTGTGAGGGGCCTCTTATGCCTTTTGAGCCAGTACAATGTCATATTTCAAATGGGGCGAGGTGCTATTGTAATGCCACCAAAATGACAAAAACCAACAAATTAAACAAAAGAAATAAAATTAATGAATAGTTTTTTTCACGAGTTTTAATTCAAATAAATATACATTAAACTGCCTCACAGTAAGAGTAAAAGAGTAAGAAACCTATGCTTCCACGATGTAAATTTATATTTTTCAATCACACCTCGCCTCATTTCTAATTGCAAATTTTACTGCCACCCCAAAAGAAGTAAGAAAGAAGAAACCCACTACTACGTATTTACAATCACACCACGCCTCATTTTTTCCGATACACACCCTCCTATACCAGTAGGATATTATTTTTGTACCGGGACATTTAAAAAAAAATGAGTATGCCCTTTTTGCCCAACAACTGCCGCAATTATTAAAATATTAACCAGCTAGTAATATGCAATAGATTTAGTGGAAGGTCTATCGGATATTATAGTACCCTTTCAGAAAAGTCAGGCCAACCACAGATGCAGGAAATATAGCGGCGAGGGTACTGAGGGATTTGATACAAGTAATTTCTTGAATTCCTATTTACATTAAAACCTAAAACCGAAGCAACGGTTTCATGATAACTGGAATATTTTCGATTGAAACTGGTCTAAAAATCGCGTAAAAACTGTATCAAGTGAGGTTCCATATGTCGTGGTACTTTTGTCAAAATTTGGTCTGTTTTAGACTCCCAGGAAGGTTCCTCACGAACTTTGTGGATGAAGGGAGAAGTGAGGTGGTACTCCTTATCATCTCCACTTTCCCCTTCATCCACAAAGTTCGGACCCGCCCTTTCTGATGAAAAATTAATATTGAAATCGCCACACTCAAAAACATGGGGATTTCGTTGAAGTTTCAACCTAGTAAAATTGAACCTTCATTATTACAAATACACTTGTAATGGACACCCACAAACAACAAACAAATGCCTGTGCAACGTCAGACGCTACTATACGTTACGTTAATATATTTAACGGTCCAGAAACGGATATTGGTGCATCCACTAGCTTGTTGAAGAGGCCACATGATGGTCGAACTATAATCAAATCAACCGAGCACTGGAGGACAATGATTAGGTTGCTCTGGTTAGGTGTAGTGCTGCCTGCAGTGCGACCAGACGGCAGTTTGCTGATAAACTCATCTTCTTAAGGTTTGGTGGTTATTTAAACTTTTAGGTCTTTTAGGTCTTCGAGTTTAAGCGATTATGGCGGATTTCTAATCCTGTGAAGCTAACGTAGCGTATCAGTTTTCTGACCTCTAGTCTGGAAAATTCGTTTAGGTCTTTTAGGTCTTCTAGCTTAACCTTTGGTCTGGGGATCTCTTTTATGTCTTTTAGGTACTCCAGTTTAAGCGAATGTGGCGGATTTGTAATCCTGTGAAGCTTAAGATGCTTATCAATCATCTGATATCCAGTCTGGGGATTTCGTTTAGGTCTTTTAGGTCTTCCAGTTGAAGTGGAGATTGTCATGTATGAATTCCGTCAAGTTTTATACGCGATGCACATTAATAACAAGCATCAAATTCATTTGTCCATTTTCTGACATACATCTATCTATATACATGGTGGTTTATCGCGACTAAGCAATAGCGTATGAGATGTTAAAACGTTAGCAAAGTCCTCATCATATTCTGAAAGATTTCGTGGTGGAACAATGATCTCTGCAATTCATGTCGATAATATTCGTGTTTTTTTATTTTAACTAAACCATTCCAGCATCCGGACGAAATGTTACGATTTACAGAAGACCCTCTTTAGTCCAATAAATAGGTCGGAAAAAAGGCCATCGTAATGCGAAAAATACCCCACGCGATTTTTCAAAATTCAAAATGGCGTCGTCCCCACCCGCTTGCTAAACGTGAAGGGAAACGCGTTTAATTCTGTATCTCAGAAACTATGCATTTTACGACAAAAGTGTATATTATCTTTTTTCTAGATAAATAAGTGATTTAACTTTTTTGTTTAGAAATTTTTTTTGTAAAGTCAATATCTATGCAGAAATAGTGCGTCAAACTTGATATATCACTTTCTTTGCACTATATTTCGTTAATGGTTAATTCTACATGAAAAAATCCTTCTTAATATTTATAGAACACACGATTATCTATAATTTTTATTTATCATTTTTTACGTAGGGATAATATTGCACGAGTTATGGCGCTTTAAGTGTCGAAAAACGAAAATTCAAAAGTAGTTGTTTGCCAATATCTTTTTAATTGCACGTTTTATTGCAAAACTTTTAAAATGACGCCATACAGATCACTGTATTATAATCGTCAAACCCTTTCATTTGATACCCATACTGAGAGCGTTGTGAAGAAAAGGTAATCCGCCATTTTGAATTTGGAATGACGCCACACAACTAATTGTATTCTACCTGTCGTGCCCTTCCATTTGATACCCATGTGGGTGGGTCGGGGAACAAAATGGCAAAAATCGGCCTCCATCTTGATTTTTTTTACTAAATGGTCGGATTGCATTGTCAGGCGAACTATGCGTATGTGCAAAATTTGAAGTTGATCGATTATATTATCTACTTTGTAGTCTATTATATGTCTTCCGGCTTTTTGTGTTGGCCGTCATTTTGAATTTGAAATGACGCTACACCGCTAATTATATTCTACCTGTGATACCCTTTCATTTGATACCCATGTCGGGGGTCGAGGAAGACAAATGCAAAAATCGGCCCCCATCTTGGAACCTCCATCTTTATTTTTGTACAAAATGGTCATATTGCATTATCAAGAAAACTACGCATATGTGCAAAATTTGAAGTTGATCGGTTTCAAATGGTGGGTGGCATTGCTAATTTTATACGCAATAATAATGGATTCCCATACAAACTTTCATCCCCTATTTCCACCCCTTCCCGGGTGAAAATAAAAGGCCGAAAAGACTCCGAAAAACAGCCTAAAAGTACATTTACAGCCGAAAAGACACCGAATAAACACCGAAATATTATTAGAGGCCGAAAACAAGCCGAAAAGACGCCGATATATTGTTGCTTAGATGGATCGACACCGAAAACAGGCCGAAAAGACGCCGATATATTATTGCTTAGATGGTTCGACACCGAAAACAGGCCGAAAATACACCAACGCGTGGGCCTCATGGGACTTATGCATCGGCGTTTATTCGGCCTGTTTTCGGTAAATATTTCGGCGTCTTTTCGGCCTTTTTTCGGTTTATGGTCATTCACATGTCGGCGTATATTCGGTGTCATTTCGGCGTTTTATCGGCCGTATGTTCACTACCTCGGCTATTTTTCGGTTTATTTTCGGCTCTTTTTACCATTCAATTTTTGAGCCTAAAATACGCCGAAGGTCTCTTATTTTTCGGCCTCTTATTATCACCCGGGTTAAAGCCTTTGTTTCGGGAGACAAAATAGCCTATGTACTTCTCCAAGGTCTAATCTATCTCTGTACCAAATTTCATCAAACTCGGCTCAGTGGTTTAGGCGTGAAAGCGTAACAGACAGACAGACAGACAGAGTTACTTTCGCATTTATAATATTAGTAAGGATCATTTGGCAAAAAAAATCGCGGGTGGTATTTTTCGCAAAGAAAGGGTACCTATTTATTGAACTATCTTGTCGGCTTCCAACTATTCCAACCCCCCGCCCCCCATCGACGTCCCATCCTTTCACTTCAAATAAAGAGAACAATGCAATCTCAATGTACACCTTATCACGGACTACGCGCTATAACCACCATCAGCAGCACTTTAGGAAATTCAATCGAGCTAAAGTTGAAATAAATAATGTGTGTGTGTGACTTATAAATGGCCGCCAGCAGCTCCTTGACAAAATTCATAGTTCCAATAGAGTACCCATCACCGAAATAGCTTCCTCACTAAAATTAACTAGCATCTAGAACCTCATATCTACTGTGTGGTACCGACTACTAAACCGCTAAAGGCAGAAGCTGAACTTCAACACGAGGCTGCAGCGCGCAAAAGCAATGTAATAAAAATATCACAAAATCCCTGGCTTAAAAGTACTGTGTGCGGTGAGGAGTCTGCCTCCTTACTCCTCTCATAAGCGCCATCTATTGCAGCACCCACACACACACACAGACAAACGGCGTATATTGGCGCGAAGGAATAAAATTCCCCATTTTCGAAGACGGCTCTGCGCCTGCGGCTATATTTATATGCTCTTTGACTTTTCACGTGCAAAATGTACAGCGCACCTGATGCCAACCCATTGACCCTCGTTATTCCCTTGTTATTTATTCTCTTTCTCTTTCCTTTTGTGTGTTTTTGTTGTTGTTGTTGTAGCTGCTGGTGTCTTGCCAGAATTGTTCTCTTTAAAATTTCATATTTTTTTTTTGATTAAAGTGTGTATGTGTGTGGTTTTTCTGTATTATTATTATTATTATTATTTCAATGGTTTTTGATTTCATTGATTTTTATGCATAGGTTGTCGTGCTATGATCAGCATGGAACTACAATCAACAGTGCACCTACAGCACTTGAATCACGGCCATGGACTTACTGCCCTTCAGTCACAGCACCATAGTGGACTTATGACCCATCATCAGCACCAGATTTCCCTTCAAGATGACAAATCAAAAAGTAAGTAACACGAAAATATATTTTAAATATTATATACATACACTCGTAGTTACCTATCCATTCCTCTTCTCACAACCACTCTCTCTCCTGACGCCTGTCTATTAACATAAAACGTCGTCTGTCACCCCCACGAAGGTCACAATCCTTTTATTTATTTATATATTTTTTTTTGGTAAGTAATCTATAGTTCAAAATATATGTATATTATCAAGTTTGCATCTGCGCACCTAGGCCCAGGTAAAAATACATACAGAGCGTAATAGGTATAACAGTATCAAGTAAGAACAGCTCTTGTGCTAAAAGTAGCATAAATCACCATTCATAGGCTGTGTTCTTGGCCGTGTTCTCATTAGATCATGGCGCGCAGCTATTTAATCGGTCCAGATTCACTTCCGTAAGACATGAAAAGTGGCCTTTTCCCGCACCACACATACCGACACTCTATATTGCGCCGGACCATAATTTGCCAATACCCCAACCCCCCATCCCCCGTGCGTCACGTCACACCATCACGCCAGTATTGTGCACCAGCATCGACATCATCAACAGCAAGAACAACAACAAATCTAAATCTCTTTTACTCTCTCTCTCTCTCTTTCTCCCTTTCTATCTTCTTCTGTGCATAACCATAGAGAGTGTATAAAAAAACTGATCGTGGGTCTTTAGCTGAGCTCTACTCTACTATATAATAGAGGAGCTCCTTCCTTGAGATCCTCTATACTTCCTTTCACCCCCCCCCCCCTCGGCACCCGCCCACCGTTCCTACTATATTGAAAAGGGAAGTGGATAACGTGTGAATATTGTCACCGTGTGACATCCCATGCCCCCCTTCCCCATGGTTCTCAACCAAACTAAACACAGTCTGTGTTATTGTCATTCTCTATTATTTGGGGCCTGCTGCCACCTTGTCCACCATTCTAGAGACGTCGTTATAAAAAGGTTGAATACTTAAGGCCACTTTCTGGCCATCGCTCCTCCAAGGCGATATATACACTCCAAGCTCTTGTTCTCCCCACGCCGGCCCCCCTCCATCCCTTTCCTTTATGCGGCTGCTTTCTGCGGCTGCGCAGCCGCATATTTCTTATTTCTTGAATAATAGCAACAACAACTAACTAACTTCACTAACTAACCTAAAGGCCGTCTCGGAAGGGGAGGGGAGAGTGGGGGGAGGGAATTGGGTAAAGGAAATTTATTTGCGAAATTATAAAAGAATCATCTCCTCCTGATCATGGCCCCTGGCACCTCCTAAGTAGGGTGCGCTGTGCCTCCATTGAGGTGGACCGCATGCTCGACTGGCTTAAAAATCGATCTTGCGCAGGCGCTTCTTTCTTCTTTTCAAGTTTTCAAGAATGTTGCAGCAGCAGCAGCAGCCAGCAACAGCAGCTTGAGAGCCTGCTGGTGGTGTGGTGTAAAAGTGGCGACCGACGACGATGACGACGACTACGGACAGCAGCAGCATCACAGCCAAGCGGTATATACCGGCCGGTGGTAACCTAACTCGACCGGGCCGACAAGGGGCACCTATTGACTGATGATATTAAGAGAATTTTTCCGGTATTATTTGTGCTGTTTTTGTTGGCATAGTAGTTGGCTTCTTGTGCTATTATTATTATTATTATATCCCCTCCATTCACACTACTTACCTACACAAACACACCAACATACAAATCGGGATATGTTACTTATATATCCTTCACAGCCTTAATATTGATAAACCAGCGGCTAACTGCCGGGAAATAGTAAAGGAGCCGGGAATGTCGTTAATGAAGAATCAGGAGGTCATGCCAAATTGGAATTTTTCTATCTGTTATGGAATTCTTACCTTTCTCTTTCTCTCTTTCTGTCTCCCTACTCCCATTTTTGTTACAATGGACTGTAGATAAATTGCTTCATATACTTCATTGTATAGCCTTGATAAAAAGAAATTGTGTGTGCTAATATGGGTTCCCGCTGCTATCCTGTTGCTCTCTACATGATGCCTTCCTTATTTTTCTAGCTTGTATATGTGTGTGCGTGTGTGTGTGTTTTTTTAATATAATGAGATTTCTCTTAATTTCTATAAAATTGGTTCCGAAAATCTCACACAGGGAAGGGTTGACAAATAAGGAGAGATGGCAACGTATTGTCGCTTTTAATATACTATTATATAATTCTGTCCAAACCAAAAAAAAAAATCAACCTTTCGTTTAACCACCAAAAATCAAATCACACACACATCACACACACACATCACACACACACACATCAAACACACACATCAAACACATCAAACACATCACACACACACACTGTAATATTTTCATGCAATATTTCAATATCCCCTAAACATTTGCTAGTGAACTTTTTGTGTAGAGTCCGCACCATAAAAGAAGGGAATCTTTCAAAATCTCTGTTATCCATGCGCGCAGTGAGAGCAAGAGAGAGAGAGAGAATCTCAAGTCCCCACACACGGGAGCAATGCCACTCGTGTTTGTTTAAAAACGCGCAAATTATCGGTTCATTTTTATATTCTTAATAACTGCGCTCATTTTCCTCTTTTTATGATGCGGGCTCTACTTACTTACTTCTTCAAGGGGGCGTCTTTGCCAGGCACTGCGACCTTTATTTATTCTATTGTACCAATCCCCCTCCATTAAAAACTTTCGTTGTTTTAGGGCTTTTGATATATCCTAAAATTGATTTCGTATTCACATCCAAAATCTCCCTGGGAACAGGAAAACTGCGATGGAGGGAGGAGATTCAATCTCCTGCTTGCTGTGGCGTCTGCACTGCAATATATTTGGTCTATTATGTGCCAACTCTGGCACTAAAAACCGTGTCAAGGTTAAGGCATTTTATATAACTTAAAACTTATTTACGATTCATATCCGAAAATCTCCCTCTGACAGCAGAGAAGCCAAAATGTAGGAGATTCAATCTCCTCCTCGCTATAGCCTAACAATCGCATAGCACGTGCTCCTGACTCGGGAGCTGCTCCACAGAATCGCGACTTCCCAACACTTTTAGCATGTTCTTGCTGCTGTCCGCTCCATTATTCATCAGACAATCTATCCTATGCGGACCTTTTCCGCTTCTACCAATTTTTTCGCTAGTTCACATTAATTTTGGTATCCGGGGATCCTTCGCACGCTGGAAACTACAAGCATCTGTGGCATCTGGGGCATGCGGTGCGTGCGTGCGGTGCATGCGATTATAGATATTATAGAAGTACCTGCATTCAAATATGATCGGACATATAAGGTGGGTAAACGGGAACGCACTAACACAAAAGTTGGTCTACTTTAAGTTTTTTTACGTATTGTCATGTTCGATATAGCCTGAAATGACCAAATACAAAAACACGCACACACACAACAAACACATGTATTCGTCGTTTCGATTTTTTGGTTATATGTGAAAGATGAGAACGCAAACACGCAACTATCTTTCAGTGAAAACATGCGGCATACTGCGGATCGGTCGCGCGCACTGCACGCCAGCATTTATCTGTTTCCAGCTTAAAAGGGCCGTCCTAGTTTACGCCATTCTTCCAGCGTAGGTTAGGGGGTCTCCCTCGCTGTCGCAACTTATAGATCTTACCGTGGTGGAGAGATCTGTAGACCCCCTTCAATTAACACGATCGAGTACTGAGCTTATCCCAGTTAACTAAGTACTTGGGTCTTATTCTGGACCTAAAGCTAAATATGGAAGAAAGGACAAAGAAGGCCATTATAGCTTTCCATACCTGTTACCAGACTTTCGACAAGAGATGGGGTTTGAAGCGGCAGATTGTGTGCTGGCTACACACGTCAAGAATAAGATCAGTGCTGAGATATGTATGGTACGTATGATGGCCCACTCTTGCCAAAAGAATATAACAGATTCGGATTGGGCCAAGTCCAAAGAATGTCCCGCCTCGGTATAACGGGCGCCATAAGTACAACTCCGACGGAAGTAAGCTCAATGTAATTCTCGAGCTGCTGCTACCTGATTTATACATCCAGGCACCAGGTGTCCTGTACCGCGCTTCGGCTGTGTAAAGTTTTTTTTGTACAAAGTGTTTTACCTCTTCCACAGCTCCTTTTATCTCCTCTTGAAAGTTGCAAAAAATTGTAATAAATTTTCTTACATGACATAATTATTACCAGAAGGTAATAAAAGGGTAATAAACGGGTAATAAAAAAGCAAATGGCCTTGAGCATTTTTCTATGTTTAAAATTAGAGCTCTAGGTAAACCCGCAAACACCATCATATTGTTCTGTACACAGACGGTTCCAAATCATAGTCGGGTGTAGGACCTGGAGGTTTTTCCCCATCGATTAATTTGCAAAGATGCTTCCGGCCTGCCTAATTTCGTCAGCGTTTTCTAAGTAGAGCTTCTGGTAATTTTTCATGCCGGCCTAGCAATGCAGAGTCATACCTAAGGCTAGAGGGTAATTCTGTTATCAGATAGCCAAGCGGCCATCAAGGCATTATGCTTGGCCCGTATAACTTGTAAGCTGGTCGAAAACTGCCCCAGAAGGAGCTCTTTTCCTCCTTTTACTATTTCCATTCTCCCCGTTAGCTCTACCCTAACTCGTCCCCCGTTGCTCTGACTCTGGCTCAGCCAATTTTGCCAAAACAAAACGAATCCCCGTTTCAGAAAATTTTTGTTTTGATTTTTGTTACAGAAGTGTCCTTTTGCACCATATGCGTGTTCACGGGGATACAGGGTCACGGGACTACATAGAGCACGGGTTTAAAAATCGAGCAATAAGTAAAGCTCTAGGGGGCTCTTCCTTTCTGAGTGAATTTTTATCTTCATCTCCACTTTTTTTCTCTATTTTTCATAAATATTAAAAATACAAAGTCAACGTATTTAAATGGATTTTTACGATTTTTTTGTTTTCTTACCTTTTTATTACCCTTTTATTACCCTTTTATTACCACCCCAGAGCGGGTAATAAACATATTTAATAAAAAAAGTTCATTACATATTCGAGGATTACCCGACAAATTTGTCATCATCATCAGAAGATCTACCGCCTTTATTATTAGTCTTGGCTTCCGCCAGTGTTCGTCTCCATTATTTTCGATCTTTGGCTCTAGTCTTTTCAAATTTCTTATTCCTAATTGTCTTATGTCTTCCTCGACGTCGTCTATATATCTTTTCTGTCTAAAATCCTTGAAGATATCCAAACCGACCAGACCAGACTCTAGTCTCAACGCACCCAAACCAGACCAGTAACTTTCATTCGATCGCGTCACTTGATCGATTCCAAGCAATCGAATTTAGACTGTGAAAATTTTACTAAAATTCCATGACATCTCGATATACATTTTTGCTGGTCAAAGCTGTGTGTTTACAGAGTGTCCTGTCTTTAATTTTTTAGTTATTTCGCGGGCCGAGTACATTCCAACTAGAATATTAGCGCCTGTCTTAAGATATTCTTCCCACAAGATCGATCAGTATGATCAGTCTATATTCAATGTAGTACGATCGATCGATACCTAAATATCGTCTAACCCAGACTAGAGAATTACCACAGGCTAAGATTTGATGTTCAAAGAGCAAAGATCGCGCTTAGCCACATATATTCAAGATCGGCAATTGGATCAGTGATCATATGACAAGAACGATCTCTAAAGGATCAGAATTTTTGCATATTTCCTCAACGTTTTGTTTGTAAGTCAGCACAAATCTTATATCAATATCTTCGAAAAGATGTAGAAAACAAATAAAAAAGCGGCATTAAAGCAACAAAAGAACAAAACAATAAAAAAAACAATGCTAAAAGGCGGCAGATCACTTTATCCCACCTACACACAAAATCTTAAGACAGTTTTAGCTTCTTCTGCTCTTTTATTGAGAGAACTGTTTAAGGCCAACTCCTCGTTGTTATATCACACACACATATTCAACAACAAAAAAACACAGTAAAGGCAAGAAGAGACAGGATAATATATAGAATAGTGGAAAGAAATGTGGAGTGTGCTAATAAAAAAAATACCACATTTTAGTTTTAGAGTACACCTCGTAGTTGTTGGCTCCGAGTTATATATATGCTCCTTTTCTTCATTCCAATTCTGTGTGTTCTTTTTGCTGTGTGTTGACTTATTTTTGCTCCGATCAATTGTAAGAATGCGCTTGAATTCGGTGTTTGTCTTTCCTGTTTACGACTATGGAAAATATCTTCATCTTCTTGATCGTCTTTCCATGGGGGATACCCTCCTCCTCCATCCATTCACATCTGTGCCACTTATATGCATCTACTTCCTTTTCACCTAATATCTTTGTATATTCTTCAATGGACTCCCATTTTTTTTTGTAGAAGATTGGAAAAGGAACAAAAAATTACGCCGCCGCCTATAAAGTGACCCACAATCACACTATCACCACAGTGCATATCAGCACCATACCTGGGGTGGACACAGTTTGTTATGCCCCCATATTGGAATATGTAGTATTGTGTACTGAGATTGTTAAACGTTACGAGTCTAATTGCAATCCAAAAAAAAAGATGTAGCCTAACGAACTGCCAATATACAAACTAGAAATACTCCCACTGATTTTTTTTGTTTTTTTATTAAATCACGGGTATTGTTACCTGGTTTGTTTGTTCATCTTGTACATCGTAGCTTTGTTTTATTTTATACCAGCTGGTACCCGCGACCTCGACGGCTCGGATAGATATCACGTTATACTCTAATTTAAGGCCCCTGTGCCGTGGGCGTGACAAGTCATATATAGTAAGTTGAAAAAAGTGACGTTCCAGTCGAATAATACGACTCTCACAGCACAGGAGGGGCCATAAACTCAACTTAGAACTTCAACTCTCTCTCTCTCTCTCTGGCCACCCTGTGCTGAAAGTGACGTCAATGAATGTCACTTTCTTCAACTCATGCAACTTGTCACGCCACACGACTCGACTTTCAGCACAGGGGCCCATAAACTCAAGCCTGTGTCCCCTTTTGCGAACATTATCCCACCACCGACAGAAAAGCTCAAGTTGCTGTCTTCGTCGTTTCCCGTGAAGGGGGTAAAAGCCCGTGGTGGAACTCTCCCTTGCTGGTGGCTCCCATGAAGGTAGGCTCCGACGGCGAGAAGAAGTGACGAGTAGTCGTCGATTTTCGTAAAGTCAACGAAAATACAATCGGCGACACTTATCATCTGCCAAGGATCGAGGATATTCTAGATCAACTCGATCAGTCAAAGTATATGACTACTCTCGACTTGACCAGTGAATATCACCAAGTCCTAGTGGCGCCACAAGATCGCTCAAAAACGGCATTCAGTACGAACTATTGCCATAACGAATTTAAACGCATGCCGTTCAGATTAAAAGGAGCCCCGGCGACGTTTAAACGCCTCATGAACTACGTCCTCGCAGGCGTACAAGGCCGCGAATGTTTCGTTTACCTAGATGATATCCTCATCTACGGTACAAACCTAGAGGACCACAATACCAAACTAAGAAAGGTGTTCGACCGTTTGAGGGACAACAACCTCAAACTCCAGCCCTAGAAAAGTGCCAATTTCTCAGAAGGGAAGCTGTTTACTTGGGTCACATCTACTCAGAAAGAGGTGCCCTCCCTGACCCCAGAAAAGTTGAGTGTGTTCAGAAATTCCCGGCCATAAGTCAGGCAAGCGCAGTCATTCTTGGGCCCACTTGACACCTACTTGACGCCCACTTGACACCCACTTCACATCTACTTGACACCCACTTGACAACTACTTGACACCCACTTGACACCCACTTGACACCCACTTGACAACTACTTGACACCCATTTGACACATACTAGACACTGACTTGACACCTACTCGACATCTACTTGACACTGACTTGACACCCACTTGACACTGACTTGACACCCACTTGACACTGAATTAACACTCACTTGACACCCACTTGATACCCTTAATTGGGCCTTGCCAATTACTATAAAAAACTTATCCCAGACTTTTCGAAAATGTGTGCCAAAATGCACTTCAAATAGTCGTTCTTTAGTCTCTCAACAACTGCTGATCTATCCTGATTTCGATAACGATAATTTGACAACGGACGCCAGCAGTGAAGCCCTCGGAGCAATGTTATCTCAGGAAGCCGTATGCAAAGATCAGCCCATAGCATATGCGAGTCGTGCCCTAAATAATGCGGAGCGCAATTATTCCACCGAGCAAAACCCAAAACTAGGGAATCTCAGCTCGTAGAAACCGAGACAGCCATCAGTGGTGTCTCTCAAGTATCCTCAGAGAGGAATACCAGCTGACTATCTCAAGATGGGTCAACATTGGAAAACAACCTCAATGATTTTGAGACCCATACAGGCACAAAAGATATAAGGTAGCATTGGAGCAACCCCTTTGCCTACCATGCCGTGGTTACCATTTCACTAAGGTTAGAGGAGAGGAAATGCTCTGAGAATCATACGAGCCGAGCAATGGAGTATTCCTCGCCAATGCCCTCTTACCATCTGGAACAAGAACAGTGTCTGACCGCCTTGTTAAGGTTAACACCCAACCAGCAGTCCTGATGACGAGCCGAACTCTCACGGTCGCCCCAACAAAAGACTACACACTACCATTCAACTGGCCGCCAACAAAAACCCTAAGCCACTAATCCATGCTAACGACCTATGTAGGTATCCAGGCTCTGAACCAGTCGGTCGCCTGTACCCCATCGTCCTCTAACGCAAGGCTTCAAAGTATACCCAAAAATGGTGCAATACCGCATGGTATACTCAAGGGAAAACGGGCAAAATTAAAGTTGGGCAAAAAGGAAATGGAAAACAGCAACTGCGATACATATTCCTGGCTCCGGGGAATGACAGACTTGGATGATCTTGTACTGGCTGTATCCACCATTCAAGAAATAAGCTGTCTGGAGGGAACGGGAACCGGATATGCCAGATGATCCCGGGGTCGGATATGCCAGATGGCCCTTTTGGCCAAAGTGACGGCATTACTCTGGATTCACGGGCTCTTGCTGCTACTAGAGAGTGATGTACATGAAAACAAAACTAAAACGCCTGACGCTCGCTTATATGTGTATAAGTCGGTAGGGCAAGATTTATTTAACATATTGTTACGTTTTTACAACTTAACGGATTCGTAGGATTAATTAGGGAATATAGTTTTTAAATGTACACAAATAAATGCAATGCTATAGATGCAATTTTTAAAGTTCACTTATTAACTCTCACTAAAAGATCCCATTTATCGCCTTTTAATTCACTATTTAATTCCACTTGAGGTCGCTTTAGATCACTTTAATCACTTTAAGTCACTTTGATCACTTTAGGTCACTTTGATCACTTTAGGTCACTTTGATCACTTTAGGTCACTTTCATCACTTTAGTTCACTTTGATCATTTTAGGTCACTTTGATAACTTTAGATCACTTTAATAACTTTAGGTCACTTTGATCAGTTTAGGTCACTTTGATAACTTTAGATCTCTTTAATAACTTTAGGTAAGTTTAATCACTTTAGGGCACTTTGATCACTTTAGGTCACTTTGATTACTTTAGGTCACTTTGATCACTTTAGGTCACTTTGAACATTTAAGGTCACTTTGATAACTTTAGATCACTTTAATAACTTTAGGTCACTTTGACCAATTTAGGTCACTTTGATCACTTTAGATCACTTTTATCAATTCGAACACTTTAGTCGCTTTTCTAGACAAAACTGCCTCTAAATGCTCGCTACCACGGCATTCTCATATATATCTAAGCTCCATTTTTTTGTTATAAGCAACCACTATTACCCCCCATAAAAAATTATACACTCTCCCATAAAAATTAACTATATAAATATTTAATATTTTTTTTATCCAAAAAAAAACTCGAATTTTATTTCTTAATTTTTTGCTTTGTTTCTAGCCTACAGAATGGATGGACTAACCTGTAGTCTAGTACCAGCTGAATGGATTGATATTAGCGGGGCTGCTGTAGAAAGAGCCCCACATACAGGTCAGTAGTTGAAAATAAATAAAAACAGAAAAAAAAAATTAGTAAATTAAAAAAATTAATAAAATAAATAAGAAGGGGCTATAGGTGAAGGTGTTGAACCAGATCGATAACAATCAAAGATCCTGTGTACCTTCCAAATTTCTATTCCTCGAAATTTTCTTTTGTTTTCTCTTAAAAAAACAAAAATATTTTTAAAACCATCACACTAAAACCAGTCAAAAATATTTCTTTTATTCCATTTCAGAAGACTCGCACAGCTCTCAAGGCAGCATCTCAGGTGATGGTAAGTCACAAGTGAAAAAAAAATCATTACCACAACAATAAAAAAAAGATATAAGAGGATAAAAATCGGTGGGGGGCAGAGAAAGGAAAAATTGCAATGCTAATTGCATGATGTTGTAGTGAGACCACCCACCCCCAATGATTTATTGGACTTTCGGCTGTTCTATGGAAATTTTTAGAAACGTTTTTCCTTCTATGTTATCAACTACTCTACACAAACTCTCTCTCTATCTTTTTGTAAAACGAAAAAAAAAATACTTAACAGACGCCACCGATCCTCTTTCTACGTAAAAAAAGGCATACACAAATATACAAACTCGCTAAACTATTTTTTCTCATTTTCACGATCATTGAAATTCATCACCACCACCCAACGTCTCCTCTCCTCTATCGCGATCGGGATTATGAAAACAAGGTAAGATCAGAAAGAAAAAAAACATATCGACACAGAATTATCTGTCCTGCTTCTGGTGGGGCACATTGGTGCTTGTTGTTGTACTTGATAATGTTGCCGATTTCAGGATTGTTAACCTCTCTATTATATTGATCAGCGTGCGGTAGCCCTTATTAGTTTTTTTTTGTTTTTTAATGAAGTTGCAAACTCCACAA
Organism: Thereva nobilitata; assembly: GCA_963855945.1. Classification (NCBI taxonomy): domain Eukaryota; kingdom Metazoa; phylum Arthropoda; class Insecta; order Diptera; family Therevidae; genus Thereva; species Thereva nobilitata. The sequence continues at coordinate 5,151,413 of OY979699.1, forward strand.
TGTATCTTCTAAACACTGCAATATGCATATGGACAGACTAGAGATAGAGAAGCCGATCACCTGTAAAAACGCGATCGCGCGATCAACTGATCAATCCACAAATGATATTTACCTTTACTATTTATTAGTTTATAGTTCGTCCTATGTGTATTGTGGCATAAGCAGAATGCCTTATGATGGGCTTGTTTTAATCTATATAGATGGTTCGATCACAATAGATATACATATATAGGTTGTCTCATGTTTGTGTTCTTTTTCATTTCATCTATACAGAAAACTGTGTGTAGGGGGTCAATTGATTGTGGGACAATTTGATCGTGAGTTTGTGCCAAACATAAAAAAACGAAAATCAGTCCATGATCGACGATGGATCGAGGAGTTTCTTGATCTTCTGAAGATCGTATTTATATTCCTAATCTTTACGATCATTGATCACTAATATTTTGTCAATATATTTTTGTCACGTAATTCAATTACCACATACAAACTAGCACACCGTTACTATGAAATATTTAGATCGATGGACATTTTCTTCATTGACAACATTTTTTGGCAAGACAAAAATTCTTCTAAATATGTATGATCCTGATCACTCCCTTAATATCCCTGGAAAATAGAGTTTTGTGTTATTACCGTTTTATTGCCGTTTTATGACCCTTTTATTACCTTTTAATTATAAAAACATGGTTATTACTATATGGCAGTGAAAAGGTAATAAAAGAGTAATAAAACGGCAATGAAAGGGTAATAACACAAAACATCAGAAAACTCCATTTTACAGGCATATTAACGGGGTTAGGCTCCTCTTCTTTTTCTTAGATGGCTCTACAACGCAATTCTAGCCTTAGCCTCCATCAGCTTCCTCCTCCAAACGTGTCTTTGTTCTGTAGTTTGCCTCCAGTCTCTTACATGTTGAGGAATTTTGCTGCATCAGTCTCTTAACATTGTCTTGCCCATCTTGAGTGTGGCTTGCCAACTGGTCTTTTCCCATCTGATAAATAGATACAAGGCTTTTTTCTGTATCCTAGAGTCATCCATTCTTTTGACATGACCGACCCAATATAAACGCAGTAGCTTGGCATGTGCTGATAGTTTATACGCTTTACAAGTTTAGATCAATTTTAGACCAATTATTTCAAATTAATCGTAAATAGTTATTATACCAGTTAAACAAAATCATCTTTTATACCAAAACGTGTAGTTGTCAGAGGTTTTTTTTTGTTTTAATTTGTTGCTGTTGATTCGATTTTTGTACTTAATAAAACAAAAATTCATAGTTGGTTGTCCCAAAAAATATAAAGATACGATCTTTTAGGAAATTTAGACCATTCTGCTAAAACTTCTATGTATTTTTAAAAACCTCTTTGAAATTCACTACAAAAAAAACCACTAAATTTTCTAAAATAACTGTAAATAAAAAAGACCAGTTAAACAAAATCATCTTTTATACCAAAACAACTATTTTGCCGTGTCAGAGTTTTTTTTTATTGTATTTTTTTTAGATGGAAATATAATTTAATAAAAACAAAAATGTTCATGATGTCACAAACAAATAAGTTTTTAGAAAATTTAGACCATTCCATCAATCGATTCTATTAAAAAACTTCTATGTATTCTAAAATAACAATCCGTTATATGAGGCTATCACTGCAAAAGTGGTGTAACCCCAGACGATGTAAACCACCGGTGTAGTCAGCTTACACCCTTTTTTCTCTATTACTTCGCTATATTTATTCTGTTCAACAGTTATGTTATGTACAGTTATGTTTTTGGAAGGCAAAAAGTAGCTTACTCCACTATTGTATTGAAAGTTCATAAAAAAAATTCGTAAAAAAAATTTCAATATTTAGACCAATTTATGTAAAAGTCGTTCGATTTCAATGTATGATGGTTCCTTTTAAAGCTTATGACTAGGCAATAACTAATAGGGACTGATGTTGCAAAATCTTAGACGAAATTGCAAAAATTTTCAAAATTTTAGACGAATTTGTAAAATTTGTTAGAGTTTAGACCAATTTCTGTAAAATTCGTTCGATTTTAATGTATGATGGCTCATTTTAAAGCCAATGACTAATAGAGGGTTGATGTTTCAAAATTTTAGACGAATTTGTAAGTTTTCAAAATATTTTAGACGAATTTGTAAAAATTTTCAAAATTTTGGACGAATTTGTAAAAATTTTCAAAATTTTAGACGAATTTGTAAAATTTTTTAGAGTTTAGACCAATTTCTGTAAAATTCGTTCGATTTTAATGTATGATGGCTCATTTTAAAGCCAATGACTAATAGAGGGTTGATGTTTCAAAATTTTAGACGAATTTGTAAAAATTTTCAAAATATTTTAGACGAATTTGTAAAAATTTTCAAAATTTTAGACGAATTTGTAAATTTTTTTTAGAGTTTAGACCAATATATGTAAAAGTCGTTCGATTTCAATGTTTCATTTCAATAATAGGGGTTTGGTGTTACAAAATTTTAGACGAATTTGTAAAAAAAATTCAATATTTAGACCAATTTATTTAAAAGTCGTTCGATTTCAATGTATGATGGCTCCTTTTAAAGCTTATGACTAGGCAATAACTAATAGGACACTGATGTTTCAAAATTTTAGACGAATTTGTAAAAATTTTCAAAATATTTTAGACGAATTTGTAAAAATTTTTTAGAGTTTAGACCAATTTCTGTAAAATTCGTTCGATTTTAATGTATAATGGCTCATTTTAAAGCCAATGACTAATAGGGGGTTGATGTTTCAAAATTTTAGACGAATTTGTAAAAATTTTCAAAATATTTTAGACGAATTTGTAAAAATTTTCAAAATTTTGGACGAATTTGTAAAAATTTTCAAAATTTTAGACGAATTTGTAAAATTTTTTAAAGTTTAGACCAATTTATGTAAAAGTCGCTCGATTTCAATGTATGATGGCTTATTTTAAAGCTACTGACAATAAATAATAACAGATTGTCTATGTAAGATTTGTTCTTGTGATTAATTAATCGTGGATAGGAAAGTAACATTCCCATTACATAGCAAATCGCACACCACATCGACAATTCACGATATATAGATGCCATATGGATAAGAAAATTATGAGAATCGATTTTGCACGGGGTTGAACGATAATAATTATTGTTATCACATTCTAGTCACCATATCTCCAATAGGCTAAGAGGCATTTATTTTCATACTACTTTCTGAAAACAAGGAAGCATTACTAAAGAAAGAGATCTGTTATTATATATGACTATAATACATCTCTTTCGTTTCTAGTCGTTGCGCGCGCGCGCAGTTCAGCCTATCGTCGCGTCTGCGTCATATTGAACTCTACAAATTTTGCGCGCTAGTTATACCTAGTACACATCTGTTACTCTAAACTTAATGCCCAGGTAAAATAGGATATCAGATGGTGTGAACAACTCGATTTTGATTCACTTGCATAAATCGATGCGAGTTTTTGTTTTGTTTTGTTGTTGTTTATTTTCTTGATTCCCTTATGTTTTGTTCACCGCCATTTTTTTTTGTTTTGTTTTTAGTTTCTTATTATTATCTAGTCATATTTTTCACAGGCAGTCCTTCCTCTCTAGTTTGGTATCTTTTGAATTTTATCCATTTCACCGTAAAGGCTTCAATTACAATTACCGAGAGTTGATCTCGAGGCTATTAGATAAGTTTTTTTTTTTGCTAAACAGGAAGAGAGGCAACAGAACCAAAAGACTGTCGATCGGGTAGATCGGTTGGTCGGCACCGGTGGGAAGCTGTGTATATAAGAATGTATATATTCGACAGGAAAATCGATTATTACACTATCGATAAACACAGGTTCATGTATCGATTTAAATGGGATGATAGAATGGCTGAGCATAAGGCGGCTAGATGACACACAGAGAGTAACAGAGTAAGAGAAAGCGAGAGAGGGAGAGAGGCTCGGACGGGGGAGATATTTGGTAGTACGTACGGGGTACGTAGGTAGTTGCAATTTTATCCACCCCGCGCGCGTTCGCGATCGCCGAATACTCAATATTTTTGCCTGTGCTTGTTAGTGCTGCTGCTGCTGCTGGGTGCTGATATTTACTGCTCCCCGGCTCCTACTTACACGCTGATGCACTCCAATTTCATTTTAACAGAATTCAGGAGGAGTTTTTAGTATGGCATTCACCATCCCCCTTTGCATCATCACCCTTCCCTTCTCATATGGTTGTTGTTGTTGTTGTTGTATCTCTATATCTAAATAGTCACGTGCTTATGGCTTACGTTATTGGCATGCGATTTTAAGTCGGTGATTGTGGGCTATTCCCTTATCGTCTCGGGATTTATGACTGCCAAGGAGAAAATCTCTGTTGTGCCGTATATACGAGTTGAGCTATAGAAAGAGAGAGAGCGAGAGAGAGATAGAAAATGCAAGGAAGCAAGGTAGCTGAAGGGTCATAGTTTATAGTTTCACCACGAAAAATTCTTATTAACCAAGTACCGCGCCACAGAAAGAGAAAGAGCGAGAGAGAGAGAAATTATATCTCAGGTGCTTGATATCCAATTAAGATACCTGATGATAAGGTGGTGAAAATGTTTCTTCTATTAAAGGGGAATGCGCTTCTTTCTTGCATTTTTTTTTTGTTTTCTTCATCATCATCATTGTCAGTTGTTGTTGTTGTTATAATAACTAGAAAGATCGCGCACGGCTGTTATGGGGGGACTCTGTTGTTATGCACTGTTGGTGCAGCATATGCCCCGGCGGCGGCACACAGTAACCATTGCCAAAATGACAAAGCAGTTGTCAACGGCAGAACCCACAACAATTGCTGCAATTCCGAATAGCCACAGAGCGCATATAGCCATGGGGGCCACATTGCAGATCTTGACCAAATTGCATAATTCTCTGGTAATTGATTGTAAGTGCCTCGAAGATCGATTAATCTCCTTGGGGGCCATTACATTGCTGGGATAAAGGGGCAGGTGGAGATAGCGTGGCCCCCTCTCTCTCTTCTACTCTAACGTTCACACAAAAGGCTGCCCCTTAGCGGATGAAAAATTCACGAACGTGAGCAAATCTGAGTTGGAATTATTTTCATTTTTGTTGTTGTTGTTGTTGTTGCTTTTATATTACTGGGCATTATTGAGCCAAAAGAGCCCAAAACAAGGACAGGTTTCTACTGTGTGCTATTGCTGTGTCGTTTTATGTTTTTGTGCCCACGAGAGAGGTTTCCTTATCCTGCTGCTGCTTCATGGCTATATAACCCAGAGACATTTCAATCGCCGCGAATCAACAGCCCACAAATGCGCGAGCTGTGATTGTTTTCTGGCTGCTGTTGCTGCAGCTATATTCGCGAGATATAGTCGACAATCTCCCAAAGCCGAGATTGACCCTTGCCTTCCTGGAAAAAAGCATTTTGCAAATTTGACCTCACGAACGATTGTGATTTTATTGACCACCTTTTTGGGGTTATGTAAAGGCCACCATCGAAAAGGATTAGATCACTGTGTTTCTTTAAACGTAACAGCAGCAGGTTCTTGCCTGCATCTATGGGTCTATGGGATTCGTTCGTGCACGTCAGTTGCCGTCAGAGACTAGAAACTTTGCGCCACTTTACACTGGTTTCGAGTAGAGTGCGCACGGCGCAACCATGATGGACACAGACAGGTCTCTTCTCTTTTTGGGGAACCACAGTGGGACCGCTATTAATAATCCATTTTATTATTGTGCAGTGTAAAATGTGCGCTCGAAAATCAAAGAAAAGGTCCCGAATATATGCTCTCACTCTCTCTCTATCTATCTCTCCTCGTTGGGATGTGTGCTTGTGTGTCCACGGTAGTCCACGAGTTGCGAAATTTAACATGAGTTTCACGGAGGCGAAACACGACAGCAAAAACAAACAAACGCGTCGCACAAAGGCAACTAGTTCGCGCCAGTTGTTGGCGTACAGTTGCCCATTTTATAACGAGTTACAAGTAATTTTGTCACACAATTAACACCAACGCCTTCAAAAGGGGCTTCCAGGGGATACCAGCCAGAATGTCAGCAAAAAGGTGGCCCTCGAAATATATATTGACTTACCTACTAGCAATATACATATCCATACATACTGGACTCTGGAGGTTATGCCTATGAAATATTTCCGTGGTAAACTATAGTTATTGCACCTTTCAGGTACACAGAATGGACGAGCCGCGTGCGCACGTTTCCGCCCTATCCTCCCCGATCTTGGAGTGTGCTGCCGCCGCGCCGCCGCCACCACCGCGCCCCACGCCACACAGCCTAAAGAAGGCCCCAAGTGAGGAATGAGGTTTTTTCTTTGGCAGTAGGTATAGCACATAACAACAACAACATTTTAAAAAAAAACATATTTGTTAAGGAATTTCTTGTGATACATGAAGTCCCGCTTAAACGCCGGGGTTACCGGTTAACGTGTATAAACAGATCAGTGGAAGCTGTTAAATAAATTGCCATTAAACCGTTTATATATAGTGTGACTAGAATAAGAGTAGAGAACAATTTCAATGTATGATATGGGAAAATGGGGAAATTGTCGAATTTTTTTGTTTTTTTTCTGTTGTGATTTATGGGGTATTTTGTAATGATGATGATTGTTAGAGGTAAATGCATTGCGGTTTAAGATGGGGGGGGGAAGATCAAAATAATAATTTTTTTTAAATTTTGATTTTAAATTTTTCGTGTAATATACCTCGAAAATGTTATGAATTTTTTCATAAAACCTGTGGTGGTAATAAAAGGGTAATGAAAGGTAATAAAAGGGTAATAAAACAAAAAAAATCGTAAAAATCCATTTATAAATCTGTGTGTACTTTGTGTTTTTAATATTATTGAAAATTAAGGTTAGGTGAGTTAAGTTAGGTAAGATATGGCTGAGCTGTTGGTTTAAGCTCATACACTTAGGTTAAAAAGATATGCCCATTGTGATGCTTTAGTGATCCCATTTTAAACCGCAAGTTAAAGTGTCGTTTCTTCGCTAAATCATTTCAAGGAAGTAATGAATCTTCTGAGTTGTGTGATCCCAATCTTCGGGATTTCCGTAAGCGTGTTTAGAAAGGGTTCACCAAAATGTGGTTAATCTCCTTCTGCTTAGGGCTGGGCAATGACAGACGAGATGTGGTACACTTTCCTCCTCGTCCGGATTTTTACAGTTTCTGCAAAAACGTAGGTCTCAAGACCTTAGCGGGTCGCATGCTTCCCTATCAGACAGTGTCCGGTCAGCACTCCCACTATAACCGAGAGGTCTTGTCTCCTGAGGCTCAGTAGTCTGAGTCCGCCTGAGAACATAAGAGGGCCAGGTTGTTTTGGCCAAGCTGCACTTATTTTAATTTTAGTTTTGATTTTATTTTTAATTTAAACTCTGATTTTAATTTTAATTTAATTTTTAATTCGAATTTTAATCTTATGTTTTTTTTTTATTCTATTCTGTTTTTTTTCTTTTCCCTTTAACTATGTACTCCAAAAGATGTAAATCTGTCTCGAAATAAAATTGCTATTATTATTATTATTATTATTATTATTATTATTTATTAAGATCCCTCCCTCAGGTAATTTTCGAAAATACATAACGATTATTTTTTTTGGTGGTAATAAAAAGGGTAATAAGAGGTAATAAAACCAAAAAATCGTAAAAATCCTTTTAATTGGTTAACTTTGTGTTTTTATTATTATTTAAAAGTAGAGAAGATAAATTTTTCTTGTTGAACAAATTAAGAGTATATTCTGTGTGCCTTAAATAAAAAGTAGTTTTAAGATGGGAAAAAGGACCAAAATAACAATTTTAAAAAGATTTTTAATTTTTCGGTTAATCATCGAAAATGTAATAATGTAAATGTATTTTTTTTTTTCAATAAAACATGTTTATTACCCCCTCTGGGGTGGTAATAAAAGGGTAATAAAACTAAAAATCGTAAAAATTGATTTAATAGGTTTAGGCTTTGTGTTTTTAATATATTTAAAATTAGAGAAGATAGAATTTTCTTGTCTGAACAAATTATTAAGAAACTCGAGTACTTTGTGTGATACTCATTTCGTTCATAATATTCATCACTTCTTACAGGTACACCTCTAGTATTGTGTGTGTGTGTTCTTATTGTATTACTTCGTTCGCCAACATTGCTCCTCGCCAATCTCTACAGCTATTACCAGGGCTACAGAGGTGGAGTCGGAGTCGGAAGGAATTTTCTAGTTCTGGAGTCAGAGTCGAAGTCAACAAATTTTTTGATTGTTTTTCCGACTATGAATCCGACTCCAGAACTAGAAAATTCCTTCAGACTCCGACTCCACGACTCCGACTCTGACTCCGCAGCCCTGGTTATTACACCAAAATTAAGGCTCCATTATTTTTATTCTTCCCAAAAAATAAAATAGGTTTTACAATTATCATTGGTTGATGCAAAAATCAAAGCTGTATATGTTTATAAATATATAAGTATATATTATCGAGTGTCCTCCATGTCCTTTTTACTGTGTTACCACAAGAAGGATATTATGATGTGTATGCGTTGTGAGATTATGTAGATCCAACGTCCTCCTCTTCGCTCATCGCGCACTCTTCCTGTGTCATAAGAAATATACAGGGACCCTCCAGGAGAGTAGAGAGTAATGTCAACTGAAAGGTCAATTATTTATTATTATTATTATTATTATGAATGTGTCGTCCTTCAGGATGAGCGGGGGGTTCCAAAATAGTAGGTGATGATGGTTGGTGGATATGGGTAAACCGTGGTGTCTATCAGGAACGACGTTGACAACAATATATATATATACTACACCCGGACGATCTAGATACACACAGTGATAGGTTCTTGTAGAAAAGGAAGAAGGCATAGGCGTTCACGTAATCAAGTTGGTCCTGAACTTGGATTGTGGTTGTTTGTAGATATATGTATATTTGTATAAATGGGTGTATGTATGCCTTCTATATTGGGCACACTAAACAGGAACACCCAGGAGCAGAGCCAGCAGCAGTAGGGTAATCATGATATGATGATGTGATAAATCAAAACTTTACAAGGGTGTCATTTATAATCGATAAAATTCCCTGCTGAATATATATGTATGTATGTATGTGTATAGGTGTGTTGTATACGCAGAGCCAGAGAGATGAGCAGTGGTGACCTGGGGATTTTAAGGATGGGAGATTCGAAAATACTCGACGATGATGTTTGCCGGTGGTTTCCCTGTTCAAGGAAAGGTGGTGTATCGTCGCAACAGTGGTGTGTGTGTGTGGTGGAGAGAGGCACGGTTTGGTGTGTCATGTGTCTGTATATGATCTGTGTATTTATAAGTAAGGACGCACGCCGCCACCACCAATCGCATTGATGAGAATTCCACTTTTTACCGTTGATATTTGAGATATTCACGTCTTCAGCCCCGTCCGCCCCCCGCTATGATACCACACCAGCAATCGTCCCCCCAGCCTTCACCCATCAATGTTCTTGCTTCTTCTCTTAAAAATAATGTCCAAGTGTAAAGGTAAAACGGTCGCGTAGGAGCGATATAGTGCGCGACTTTATATATATATATATATATATATATGTATGTACACATATACATCAAAGGAATCCTGTCGCGCGGGGGTGGTTTTTACTTTATTCATTTGCTGTTGTTGTTGTGGCAGCAGCAGTGTATTCCTACTCTGCTGTTGAATGCTCTCTGCTTTTTCTTCACTCCAACCCCCACACCCATCGCCCCTTTCCATTGCTGGTTATTATATGGCATCGAGGGTGGATGAATGGATGGATATGGTTGGTGGGGGGTGGTGGTGGTGGTATTGGGGTATGGTGGCGTGGTTGCTTTGGGGAATTAAAGTTAATTTTATGCTGATGATTTCTGGATTGTCAAATTTGCTGTTGATGTTATTGGGTGGTGCGCTTTGCGGGAATTATGGTGAGATTAGGTAGATTTTATGGGGGATTTTCTTCGCACACCCCTCTTAGCATAATATATTTGTATATATCTATATATAATACATATTATGATGGGATTTCATTTGTAATATGCGGCAACAATTTAAAGGACTTTGATGTTAATTGGTGGTATTACCGGAGTTTTATAAGGGAGGATAATTTATTTATTTTTATTTTTTTCATTTTTTTTTTACTTTTGCAAACGACTTTGTGTCCTTTGTTATTTTATTCCCATATCGCGGCGCTTCAAGGGTGGTATTTTGTGATGTTTAAAAAAAATTAATAGCTTTTACCATAAAAATATTTTATGATACCACCAAATCTCTTGCACGTTTCTGTGAAAACATATGGAATACACTACTACATACACAAAAAGAAACCTTTGAAAATGTGTTTTTCAAAATATTAATATCGCACAGCTTCCGCAACATTTCGCGGGTGTGTGTCTTTAAAATACTAATTTCACTACAAATGTGCAATAATTTATGATCTTTATGCGTCCGTTCTCAAAGAAAGCAAAAGTGTTTTGTGGAAACTCCTTCTGAAGATCGGCTCCAGTTCATTTATTTAGTGGCCGTGTGTATTTTAAGAGCCCCCCACTTTGCATGCAACACACAAGAGAAAAGGGCAAAAACACACGAAAAAAATGTCTGCATCTGTTGTATTGTGATATTGCATATGGCTCGCTTTGATACATCACAATTACCACAGTACTTAAAAGTGTGTTGACTGATGACATCTGGTGGAAACTTTTGCTAAGAGAGGTGGTACCGCAATATACGCCCTCTTGTGCATCGCGAAAGAAACGAAATGAAGACCACCCCCAAAGAAGTTTGTGTGGTGTGAAGATGGATTTTTGTAATTTTATGATCTTGCGTGAGCTTGTGTGTGTGTGTGCTTCCATTTTTTTAAGACTTTTTTTCTTTATTTCTTTCAGGACTCCTGTCCTTTCTTATATTGGAGCTTTTGAAATCTCTCTCTTTCTCTCTCTCTCCCAAACCCTCGTAAGAAAAGACTATCAGCAAATGCACAAGGTAATCTGATCCTGATCCTGTCCAGAGCTAGAACAACTGCCAATATGTTCGGGTGTCTCTTCAGATTGTTCGATTTCGACAATCAACTGCGATAGTAGGTGTCGTAAGGAGATCTTAATATCTCCACCAGTGTCATGTCATGTGTTCGGTTGTCTCTTTACCTTGTTCCCTTTCTGACAATCAGCTGCGGCAGTACGTGTCGTATGGAGATTTTGATATCTCCACCAGTGTCATGTCATGTGTTCGGTTGTCTCTTTACCTTGTTCCCTTTCTGACAATCAGCTACGGCAGTACGTATCGTATGGAGTTCTTAATATCTCCATCAGTGTCATGTCATGTCTCCGGTTGTCTCTTTACCTTGTTCCCTTTCTGACAATCAGCTACGACAGTACGTGTCGTATGGAGATTTTAATATCTCCACCAGTGTCATGTGATGACAGACACGTTTCTAGGCAATATCAGGAAGTCGCATTATTAACTCTACTTGCTTTTTATAATCAAAAGGTCAAGTGCATAGTGATAATATCTCTCTTCGTCACACAAAGCGGCTTCTGTGAAATGATTTGCAGAAATACAGCGGATGGAATTCGCCGAACACCAAACAGCTGGTTGCTGGTTTTTGATATATGAGAGATGAAGGCTTGATTGGTCTCGGCCTCGGGGAAACAGTTCATGGTAGCAGAAATTTCGGGAAATAGACAAGGAGATATAAACCCAGGCATAGATTTATAGACTCTGTGACTGCTGACGCAGAGGCAATGCTGAACATCCGAAAGTAGAGACATTTTGCAAGGGAGATCGTCAAACTTGAAGAAATGCCCTAGAGGAGGCCAAGGCTCGATTGTCGGGCTGTAGCGCCATTGGATGGATGAGGTGTCTGGGACCACTTCTTAGCAACCTTAGTAGGTGTATTCAAGAAAAGTTTGAAGGCTTAACTAGAAGGACCGATCCACGCAGATTCTATCTCTCTCGTTCTCTCTCTCTCTGTCTCTCTCTCTATTTATTGGCAGTGTTCCTCTACTACGTATTTGTGTTTCTTTGCGGCCCCTAATTGTCGTTTCTTGTGCATGCAGCCTTAAGCAGCTCTTGTAGTTTTCTTGTTTCCTAGTTAATAACTGTCTATCGATCGGAAGGGCTTTTATATTATACATATTTGTCCGGACACGGCGCCCTGTGTAGACCGTCACATTTAGGATACACACTAGGGTATTAACTCTGCGTTCTAGTCCATCTTAGGTTATTGTAGTGCAGCGATAAAATCTCAACCTTTTCGAACTATGGCTTAAAGTGTGTTAAAAGTGAAGTCAATTGTATGTAAAAAGTGATTATACAATGTAAATCAAATTTGTAACGCACACACACACTAACACATTTTAACCATATTGGAAATTACACTCTTGCAAAAGGGTTGAGATTTTGCAGTGGTATTTGCGACTTTTGAGACTCTCACACCCTATATGTTCATGGAAACAGCGATTTTTAATATCCCTTCTTTTATGGCGCGTAGTGTAGTATTAGTTAAAATTAGCGTTTTTGGCCATACCTATTGGGGGCTGCAGGCCATCTCGGTCGTCGAGCAACCCCCGGAGAGGGTGACTCCAATGATTATTGGCTTTATCTTTCCTATCTATGTGTTACTATAGCCGTGTTCCTCTTCTGCTCTTTTTTACTCGTATTTACTTCGAACTAGAGAATACATAGGTTTTACTCAAATCGACAAATTTTGCGTTTCTTTAATTTTTTACTCCGGAGTACTTAAAAGTAAAAAAGGAACACGGCTACTACCTATATACTAGTGTCACCTGTTGTCGATATTCGACCAAACCAACTATGAAAAACTACCTTTCGTTTGATATATGTGTCATTAAGATACGTGCACCGGAAATAGGTTAGAAAAGGATCACAATTTTTGGCTTTGCCTATTAATATATAGAAGATGTCCGTGAACCCAGCGATTTTGAGATTCCCTTCTTTTATAGTAACGCGAGGGCTCTACTTGATTTGCATAAAAAGAATTTTTTTCGTCTTTTGTTTCCACATACAAAATTCTATATGAAAGTCTATAGGACAAATTTCTACGATCAAAAAAGTCTCTAGATCGTGTTTGTGGATACACCATTACGCAACGCAAATAACGTGGTTTTGTGAATCATTTAAAAAACTAGTTGGGATGTGGCTTTTGACCCTTTCGGTCCACAAGATTAACTTTCCAGTAGTCGTTCAAACAAAAAAACGACTCGAACGATTTTTATGAAAATCTTTTCAGATCATACTTCCTTTAACACGCTTTGAACGGCATCTTAACGAAGTCGGTATCTTTTTTGGTTCGCGCGAAATCGTGCTGGTACAAAAATCACTTACGTCGTTCAAACAAAAAAACGGTTCGACCGATTTTTATGAAAATCTTTTCAGATCATATGTCCTTTAACATGCTTCGAACGGCACCTTAACGAAGTCGGTATCTTTTTTGGTTCGCGCGAAATCGTGCTGGTACCAAAATCACTTACGTCGTTCAAACAAAAAAACGGTTCGACCGATTTTTATGAAAATCTTTTCAGATCATATGTCCTTTAACATGCTTCGAACGGCACCTTAACGAAGTCGGTATCTTTTTTGGTTCGCGCGAAATCGTGCTGGTACAAAAATCACTTACGTCGTTCAAACAAAAAAACGGTTCGACCGATTTTTATGAAAATCTTTTCAGATCATACTTCCTTTAACACGCTTTAAACGGCATCTTAACGAAGTCGGTATCTTTTTTGGTTCGCGCGAAATCGTGCTGGTACAAAAATCACTTACGTCGTTCAAACAAAAAAACGGTTCGACCGATTTTTATGAAAATCTTTTCAGATCATATGTCCTTTAACATGCTTCGAACGGCACCTTAACGAAGTCGAAATCTTTTTTGGTTCTCGCGAAATCGTGCCGGTACAAAAATCACTTAAGTCGTTCAAACAAAAAAAACGGCTCGACCGATTTTTATGAAAATCTGCAATTCATATGTCCTTTAATACGCTTCGAACGGCACCTGAACGAAGTCGATATCTTTTTCGGTTCGCGTGAAATCGTGCAGGAAAAAATGACCACATACGTACGCACACACACACACACATATTTCTTCTCAAATTTTTGCTGAAAATGCTATTGGGACCTTGAAACGTGTAAATACATTGAAAATTTCGAAAGATTTTCGGACCGATTACAATAACTTCCTACTGGGAAGTTAATAATACTAAATTTATTTAATACTATTTTATCTCATAATAGCACCTTAGTAGTACCACACATTGTCTTTCTCTTCCGTGTTTCAAAAGAAAATTAATCTAGTTAAACACCCACCCACAAAACATATCCTGCAAGTTTTTTCATATCTCTCAGCCGCCTCCTAAACTGTTTTCTGTTGCATTATGAGGAAACGAAAAAAAAATATATATGTTGTATGTATGTATGTATGTATGTTGTATATTACTTATTACCTTGAAGGCGATGCCCAGCGGGACGGACTCTGTATAGTGAATGAGCTTCTATTCATGGTTGTTTGGATGCTCGATCGCTTGCTGTTGGTCTGTTGGTCGATCACTCGATCGGTTCGGTCGGTCGGTCGGTCAGTCGATGCCAGTATTCATATCAAAAAAGACGTGTTTTCTGTATTTACAAAAAATCTTTATTAATTGCAATTATTGACTACAACTGAAAAGCTGATTAGCAAGGAGTTCTATGTCAGTGGTCACCAAAGTGGGGCACGCAGAGAATTCTAGGGGGTATAACAAATTTCTCTTCAAAGTTCCTTATGTCCTCTTCTTTTCTGAGATATTCAATACTGTTGCGAATTTTTATTTTTTGAAGTAAAAAAAAAATAAATAGTTTTTATATTAGTATAGACATAAACATTAAGAACGAAAAATATCAAATATAATCGTCAACCCCTTTTATAAAACAATCGGCTATCTTTACGGGTGCACGGAGATACCGCGTCACGGGGCTACACGGAATACGGGTTTAAAAATCGAGCAGCAATTGAAGCTCCAGAGTACTCTTGCCTCATCATGATCATCATAAGAAGCTTTACAGCCTATAGTTGGCCTTGGCTTCCTTCAGCGTTCGCTTCCATGATTGTCGATCTCTGATTCCTTATTCGCAATTGCCTTAGGTCTTCTTCGGCGCTGTCTATATATCTTTTCTTTGGTCCTCCTGGTCTCGTTTTTCCTGTCCTCTTCCTTCCGTTCCACACCTCCTTCGACATGACCCATCCACTTTGACAATTTTTCAAGGGCGTCACCAGAATCGGATCAGATCGTCAATGTCAATACTGTTTTGATGTCGGGCTGGACGTTATCACACAGCCCGTCGCACGATCTTCATATCGGGGAGCAATGGAGCTTTTTTACAGTTACAAGAAATATGGCAGAGTATCGAGTCCGGCGCAGCCAACCAATTCAGCAGCTTATGTGGCTCTCGCTTTTACATAGCATCTCTGCTGTTAACGTATTATTCTAACGTTGCGAGCTCCACAACCGAAAAGTGCTCAATCTCTTCTCACACATTATGCAGCGCTGTCGTCCCTGGTGTTTATCTTGTTACGCCTGCAGTTTCTCTACGGAAATACACCAATTTTCAACTAGCGCTTGACGTTGAAGAAATAAACCTAAATAGTGGAATTTGTAAAAAATAACAAGGTTATTTAGGAAAAGTTGATAATTTCCGAATTATAAGCAAACACCATTCTCCAAAAACCCCCTTTCGCTACGCCCCTGGGTCCTTGGAAACTTCCATCAGGAAAAACATTATCTCTTCCACAACACCTTCTATCATTTATAATGGTGAGGTGATACCAGAAAGCAAATCTAATGCCGATTAATTTATTAACACCTCTATTCGCCTCAAATTCTTCTTTACCCAAAACTGATACGCCAACCCCATTTTCGAGTACAATGCCGACTCAATGGACGGAGTTCTTTACAGGGCTCGCGAGGTCTATTAAATGTCTGAAAGAGCTTGGCGTGAATAAATCTATTGCCCGGACAATATTCCCCCAATGGTTACTTAAGAAATATACCTCACCTTTGGTACGCGAACTTGAATTCTATTAAAAGGGTGACTGTGTCATTTATGAACAATAATTTTGCCCAAATCTTCGTATCCTTTGTAGCCCCGTGATACGGTATGCCCGTGCACCTGTATATGGTGCGAATAGTGCCCCTCATAAAATTAGGTGGTACAATTTTGGATTATTTTCGTCGTACCGGTACGCGGTCAAAAAAGTTTGGAGTCCATTGTTGTATATGACTGAATTTGTCTTCTTCTTTATTCATCGTGAAGTTGGGGGCGTTCTACATTATCAGCGTTGGGAAGTGCTTCCATTCAATAAAGCGAAAAATTTACAATTCCTTATTCTTAAGGAGTATTTTATAAAGCATACATATAGATGTATTAATAGGATCTCCTTCACTCCTCCTACTCTTCCTCCTCCTCATCCTATTCTTCCTCCTCATCCTCATCCTCATCCTCATCCTCATCCTCATCCTCATCCTCATCCTCATCCTCATCCTCATCCTCATCCTCATCCTCATCCTCATCCTCATCCTCATCCTCATCCTCATCCTCATCCTCATCCTCATCCTCATCCTCATCCTAATCCTCAGCCTCATCCTCATCCTCATCCTCATCCTCATCCTCATCCTCATCCTCATCCTCATCCTCATCCTCATCCTCATCCTCATCCTCATCCTCATCCTCATCCTCATCCTCATCCTCATCCTCCTCCTCCTCTTCTTCTTCACCCACCTGTCGATCTGTTTATCTGTCTAAATTTCTGATCTCCACTTTTCCTTCACGATCTTTACTACCTCCCTCTATATCATGGTTTCTAAACCTGGGGGTCTCCATTAGGCATAAGAGGGGTCGCAATCTATCCAAAAAAATTATTTTAAAAAACAATAGGGGTATTCACTCTTCGTAGCTTTTGGTCTTGTATCGTTGTAAAAATAGCAAAATGAGCAAAATTTTGCTATAATACAACAGAACAACAACAAAATTCATTGCTTTCAACTTTACTACACCTTTCTGCTAGGGGAAAACCCTATTGTTAATGTGGTGTAAGATTTTAAAATAATTTTGACAGTTTAATTATTTTTAATTTTTCACCAGTTTTGGGCATCGTTTCAAGGCTGCTACATATATTCGTTTTCATAAATATGAAATAATATTATTTGAAAGTAATCAGCTGATAGTTGTGCAGTTGCCTACAATTTAAGCAACCAGTTTGCGAGCGTGTGTTCACCCTTTGATTTAAAAAGAATATGCTATTGCTACTTTTACAACGGTTTCGGTTAAAAGCTACGAAGAGTGAATACGCCTAATGTGTTTTAAAATTATAATCAAGCTAACCATGCAATAACAACCGTATAAAAGCCAACAATTTAGCCACGATTTTCGGAGTAAAGGTTCCACACATCTCCGTGACGTGGCCGGCGACTTCAGTGCAGTACTTGGGGCATCAGTGAAAAAATATATCGGCACGATGTAATTCCATGGAAACAAATTGGGAAAAGCCCGGCATGTTCCCACACATCTGGCGCAGTTAAGCACCGACGTTCTCAGTACCCTTCAGACGTCCGCAAAAACCGCAAAAAATACGTTGCTACCGATATTTTTTAATTTATCACGGACGTGAAACAATTTTTTTTTTTAAATTCAATGGAACATTTTATAAGAATTCAACACAAATTTTTGTAAAGTTTATTTGAAATACACTCAAACTTGTTCTGTGCAATCTTTTTTGTGCAAGTAAGGTTGCTTGAATACCCAAATGTACTTCATCCTCCTACTACATATGTACACACTCGTGTGGATCAACTTCTCGACTTTTTTTTAGCAAATCACTAAATGCGTTTTGGCTCATCTCGTTGAAGTTAGTTTCGTGGCCCACCAATCCACTATACAAAGTTGCGAACTTTCCTTCCATTTCCGGAAGAGTCCACACATGGGATGAACCCACTCTCTTTTCAATTATTTTCCCCTCCTCTAAGAGCAATGCAATTGCAGCAAGATATTCCACGCTGAATTCCATAATCACTGTCCAAATTTCGAAAACTAAAAAGTAAAGAATGTCAGTGAAAAATTCATCACGGAAGACACTGACACGGAAAGCATCGGTGCCGTGTCGTCACGGATATGTGTGGATCGGCCTTAATAACTCAATTTTACGGCAGATTTGACGGAAGAAGATGGAATCCGATAAAACATTTTTTTTCCAGGCGCCTCCATCAGACTCATTTTTTGATATCTTACCAAGAAAATCGCTCCAAATGCTTGGATTTTTATCTTTCAACCAATATTATAGTGGGGGGGTCGCAAGATTTTTTTCTTAATTTTTTTGGCTTTTCAGGGGGTCGCAACAACAAAGAGGCTGAGAAACGATGCTCTCTATACTATCTGCCTTTTCGTACCACCGCTCGCTCGCACTATCTCTCTCTCCCTCTCTCTCTCTCTTTCTCTTTTCATCCCTCTTGATTGGAAACACTCTGAGAAACATTCGATTTTTTCCATTAGCAGCAAATTTTGTAGTTGGTTAGGTTGGAGATTTTAAAAACTCCTCCACATGACACCGAAAGATATATCAAACAGGAGACTGTGAACTGCACAATTTCTGTTATCTTTCTTAATACAAAAAGCAAAAAATTAAAAAAAAAACCAAAAAACCAAAAACGACAAAGAAACTGGGGGTAACTACTACATTATATCTAGCTGGCAGCTTAATCTTAGTGCATTTATCATCGTAATAGCTACAGTACAACAACAACAAACAATCGATAATTTTCCATTTTCCCAATCATCGAATCCAATAAATTTTCTGCAAGTTATCAGCACGTGCTTAAGTTGTACACAGGTAGGGAGTCCCCCGTTTATATTGCAGCGCATTCAATGACTGCGCCTTCATCATTATCATCATGTAAGTATACATATATATATATATATAGATGAAATGCTGATGCGCATTCTCTCTGGGCGCTGGGTTTTAAGATATTTTTGCGAGATCGAAACGCTAAAACGGGTGCTTCATACTATCTCCATACCATATATACACATTACCCTCCTCCTATCCCTCAACTATCCCACATCTATATGTTCCACATTGATCGTGTCTACAGCGCTGTACCTTATAGTAGTTCTCTCTCGATCGTTGATCAATAGCTACGTAGCACTGAAGAACAGCAACGATCATTGTATATATATATATATATATATATATGATGACGATGGTCTTACGGATGGTCATAGCGCAAAAGACGATGATGATGATGATGATGACGACTACGACAACAATGACGATTACTACTGCCACTGCATTTTGTGATATGGCACACGATAATTCCGGCATCTCGTCTCTCATCTCTCATACAAGAAGGGAAAATATAACAATACCCGCCACACACCTTTCATGATAACCTGGCGAGGGGAAGGGGGCGGGGAAAGACTGAAATAAAGGAAATAAACCATCAATAACCAAAAAATAAACAGACAAATCAACAACAACCAAACAAACAAAAACAAAACATTATAAATAACGAAACATAAATGATCTGATCCGAACTCAGGTAACTCTATACCTGCAGAGCAGATCAATAAAGTGCGTAAAGCTCATGTGCGCCGCCGCCGCCGCGTGTGCTCGCACAGAAGAGATGTTGATGATGATGATGATCCTCTAGGAGGGCGATGAGACGAGAGGGAGATGCAATCGGTAAGGTGTATCACTGGAGCAAAAGTGCTGTATGTTAAAACCCAGCAGGTATGTCTCTACTATATCCCCTTATGTTGCGCTGGCGCGCTGCGCGATTCTTGAGTTGTGAGAGGCTGTGCTGGGAATCTGCGCGCACAGGTAGAGAAAAACATATTATAGGTTGTTATATAGATAGATAGAATAGAATAAAAGTGGCAAAGACAGGTGATCGAGCCGTGTTGGATCTAGAGAGAGAGAGAGAGAGGCGGCAGCGGGAACGTCGAGGGCAATCTCCAACTATCTAGTAGACATTTTGCATGTGCGCATGCGCGGCTGACTTATGCATCCGATGATTACGTGTTAACAACCCAGCGAGCGCATATTAGATAAACGTCGTACATTAATCAGAGCTTTAGCGCCGACAGTCTTGCGCCTGGTGATCTTCGATATATGTTCGGATGCTTGCGCGCTCTCGTATCTTTCCCCATTTCCTCGTGCCTCCCGCTTGTTTCTCTTTTTCTCTCTATATTTCTCTTTTAAAGATATCCATATATATATGTATATTTCTCTAATCAAGCATACCTTGTGAATTTTGCCGCATTTCTCAGGTCGTGTCTCGGGGTTTTTTTTATTTATTTTTTTTTGAAAGCGCTATATTAGAAACTTAAATAAATTTTCACCCAGCCCCAGTCACAGTCCAGTCTTAACTATCTAGATATATTAGCGCAGGCGCGCGCGCACATATGCTGCAATCCTGGAATATGCGCGGGCATGTGCAACACCCAGCCACACGAAAATTGCACCACACAAGATAGATCCCCGGTGGTTGGTGGTGGGCGCGGGGATGTGTATATGTTTTTAACTGCAAGACGAATTTTGCGCCCGTTTTAACATTTTTGAGGTAAATTCTGTTTCTTTCTCTCTCTCACTCACTCTCTGTCATTCTCTCTTCATCATTATAATATATCTTATAAAGCTAAGCCGAACGCGCATGCGCATGCCGCCGCGCGCGCCACCAGCAAAATAGCGAATTTGATACTGCGGACACGATAAATGTTTATCGGGGTAACGGATTTTAACTTAACTCAAATTTTAAGTTGTGCAAATTGGCTATTCGTTGCCTATATATATATGTAGTGGGTTTAGAGAGATATATGTACATATATAGAGGTGCATGGGGTCTCGATTACTATTTTGCTAATTTGCAGTAAATTTAATTAAAATTACTTTGCTGGATTTTTCCCCTTCTCCTCCTCCTCCTCCAAGTTCTCCTTGGCATCGCACGGATGAATTGAGTGTTAGCCACCCGTATTTTATCGTGTGGTAGCGGTCATATATGCATGTACTTACTCTGTGTGTGCTGCTAATTGAATTTCCTTGTTTTGTTTTCCCAGATTTTGATCACCCTGTGTATTATGAATTTTAAGTATATTGTTTTTTTTTTGTCAAAATTTGTCTGTTTTTATTTTCTCTTAACAAAAAAAATGTATGCGGGTATGATTGGGTCTACACATCACACAGTTTGTTTTTTCGCGTTAAACACTAGACAATCCGATCATAATATCGATAATGCAGTTCACAGTAGGGATGTTACGAATGTTCGCATTCGCCTATCGCATCATTTTAAACATTCGCATCGACATTCGCATTCACTGCAAATCTGAGCTTTTGAAAGTGTTTTATTTCAAAACGCTTAAAACGTTTTATTTTGACGTCACCCATTTGATTTACATTGTAGACATTTTTTAAACGCTTTTATGTGTTTTAAAAGTGTCGACAATGTTAATCAAATGAGTGACGTCCAAATAAAACGTTTTAAGCGTTTTGAAACTAGTTGGGATGTGGCTTTTGACCCTTTCGGTCCACAAGATTAACTTCCCAGTATTCGTTCAAACGAAAAAACGACTCGAACGATTTTTATGAAAATCTTTTCAGATCATACTTCCTTTAACACGCTTTGAACAGCATCTTAACGAAGTCGGTATCTTTTTTGGTTCGCGCGAAATCGTGCTGGTACAAAAATCACTTACGTCGTTCAAACAAAAAAAACGGTTCGACCGATTTTTATGAAAATCTTTTCAGATCATATGTCCTTTAACATGCTTCGAACGGCACCTTAACGAAGTCGATATCTTTTTCGGTTCGCGCGAAATCGTGCAGGAAAAAATGACAACATACGTACGCACACACACACATATTTCTTATCAAATTTTTGCTTAAAATGCTATTGGGACCTTGAAACGTGTAAATACATTGAAAATTTCGAATCCGATTTTCGGACCGATTACAATAACTTCTTACTGGGAAGTTAATAAAACACTTTTAAAAGCTCAGATTTGCAGTGATTCGCACGAGGTAATGCGAATGTTTTGCGAATGTTTTGCGAATGCGAATGTGTGTAGGATTTTTTCGATATATTGATTTTTGGCCAAATGGCGCACTTCTAAAGTGAAAAGTAGAAAATTTGCCTAAAAAATCGTCAGAAAATTCTTAATAACAAATGAACTATGCAACATAAAAGAAAATCCTACGTACTTCCATAGGCGATGTATTTCTAAGGACATATTCAAAATTTCAAGTGAATCGGTTGAAATTGACTGAGTTATGAGTCCGGCCAACTTTAAAAATACAGTTTTGAGATAAACGAGTTAAAAGTTTTGGTAGTAGAAAATCATGAATACTTAGCTTTTTTTTTTTATGTGGAAGACTAGAGCTCAGGGAAAGCCCTTTGTACTGTCGACAATCTATTTTCTTCGTATAGAGTGCAATGTCGAACAGCAAGCTCTAGTCGATAGATAGTGAAGGGGAAGAGAGAAGTAGGAAGGAACTGCCACAACCACCTAACCCCAACCATTTTTATCGCGACTCTGGCATCGGGGCAATGAGAAACAACTCGCTGGAGTGTTATGCCTCCTGAAACAAGTTGAATCCCATCAACCAACCGATGACACGCGCTTGGTGGAGCGGGGCAGTGCTAGCGGAATGCTAGCTGTGCCTAACTGACTGAAACAGACTATTTGTGAGACGAAACTAGATAAAATATAAGTCTAGACCTGTCTATACTAGTCAGGTAGCAAATGATCTCAATAACATCTGCCGTATACCTGCTCTAGTCCTCTAAAATACCTTCCCCCTAGCTGCCGACCAGGTGGCCTTGTACTAAAATACGAAAACCGAATACTTAGAGATTTCTCCCGACCATAATCTTTTGGGACACCATTTTTGTGGTCCTAAGGGACCATTTAAAAAACAATCAATTTTTCGATATTTCTAGAGTGGCCTAACCACTCAATTCAAGTGCAAAAATGTTCATGGCCTGAACGAAAATTTTAGACTGAATAAAAGTTCAGATCTTCAGGCACGGACTGACGATAAATACCCATCCACATAAAGATTTTTGTCAGTTTTCTTGAAGTGCAGGCCCAGCAGGCCCCATCCAGTTGACGGTATGGGTGAGCCAGTGTGTGGTTACACTTGGCCTCAAGGTAAGAAACCTTCAGGCCGTGGCCTGCCGGCCGCCTGTATAGGAATATAGGAATGGGCGCCTTTAGAAATCGCCTCATGGAAATATAATATTCCTCTCTTGAACTTTGAATATTAAATACGGATAAATGCTATACCCAAACATTCGTATACGCATTCTTGAAATCTGGAAGGCATACTCTCCATCAGATGGCGCAGCACCGTTTCTAGTGTAATTTGCACGCAGCTCGTTTTGAGCACGTTGATGAACTGTGTTTCGTTGTGCACGGGTTGATTCGTGTCTCGGACGATTCTCTTTAACAAATCCCACATTTGCTCAATTGGGTTGAGGTCCGTATTGTTGGCAGGCTTCGGCAACACGTATACCAGGGTAGATGTTGTGCAGCTCGAGTTCTGTACAGAGTTCGTACGTCCCATGAGAAAATTCTTAAATCATTTTGCCATTTTCGTTGCCGTGGTCGTCGTCGTTTTTTTCAGTATCCGAGGCATCTTGCTCGTTCCGTAATAATTGTTTTTTTCGGGTGAGGTTATTAGCCTTACGCCAACCTCACTTGGAAGAGACTAGCCCGATCATATTAGCCTATCTTCTCTCATTTGATAGTTACCAGTGGCCACCGCTAGGAGGTTATGATCGCACTTCCATCAGTCCGGAATAGTTACGGCACGTGCATGTTATGCTACTATATTATTCCCCCTATTCCGCTGATGACTGACCACCACCAGATCATACATACCACCATTAATTTTAGTTAATCTAAGCGCTACTAAAATCGCCTCTAAGAAAGAGACTACGACTATATATGGGGTAATAGTGTCGATCCATCATAGATATACGATCACCTACAACAGAGCACGATCATTTTCTCGATCTCTTTCAACAAGCTTTAGATGAGGAAAACCCACACATTTTTGGATTTTCTCCATTACACCACCCCACCCCCCCCCCCCTCCTGGGTGGAGAATACACATTCATATGTCGGCGGGCTAATTAACTGCACATATAAAATTAGAGATAAACGAAAATGGCGATCATGCTTATCGAATTCTATAATAATCTCGTATCAATTTTTTAAGACAGGTGATAAATTGATCGCGCCAAGTGCTTGAGCTCGCGCAGTCCGCATTCACACGTGGGTGGGTGGTGGGTATAGGAGCTTAAGTCTCAATATACATACAATACTCGTACATACATATTTTTCTTAGGGCTTTATTTATTTTTTTTGTTTGGTATTTTTGCTGCTTATATGTTCAAGTATTATGGTTGGTCGGTGATCATCACCTGGCTGGTGGACGAGACTATTCTGTGTGTGTGTGTGGGTGTGATCCTTGATTTATACTAAAAACAATTTATGCACTTTTAATGCCCAGTAAATTTCACAATCACAGGCACAGGCAAAATGATATCATACACACCCCAACAAAGCACACAAAAACTGCAACGATCATCTCTCAACATTTTATACATCATTATTTTTCTTTACCCATATCTTCTTCTAATCAGCAATCTCTTTTGATCTATGGTTGGGAGATCGCTATATCTCAATATACTTTCTGGTAGATCACTATTTCCCTGGATGGTAGACAATCTCCTTGCAGAAAAAATACTTTAACCAAGCTAAGTAACAATCGCACAGGGAAAGAAATCGTAATATTTTATACTATACGATCTTCTAAACAACATATATATATATAGCATTCAGCCTGGTCCCCGATCTTCATTATTTGTTTGGGTATTGTGTTTGTCTGTGTGCGTGTATATGTGTGTCCATGAGATCCTCCCGCTTCTGGCCATCTATCTCACTTCTTGATATAAGATAATTTTCATATCAAATATCGTGAAAATTATTTATGACACACTGCAATTTTCATATTTACTTGATCCTAGTGATCTTGGTGCGCATGCCTCTTACACAAAAACCGGGCAGAGTACTCCTCTATACTATTTCTACACATATACATACATTATATAACTAACCAAGATCCTGTCTCGATTGCAAATTCATAATTCATTTTAGAAAATCACAACCTTTCTTTATAGAAGAAGAAGAAGAAGTGAGAGAGGAGTGATCAGTGATCTATTTTTGTGTAACATGATTTTTTTTATTGTTTTTTATATGTGTATATATTTTCACGATTTTTTTCGTGTTGCCGTTTGCGCTGTGTGATCTTGATCAACAACAAAACAAATTGGGTATATATTTTCAAAGAATTCTTTTTTGTTTGTACGAAAATGAACAGGTTTCCAATTAGTGCAATCTTTCCCATTTTTTTTGTTAAAAAAAGAGTCGAATTCCTCCATGTAATTACGATTTGCATTGATCGCGAGATGATCTTCTGATGATCATCACTAGAACTGAAATGTTTAACAGATGATTCTGCATTGACCGAAACAAATTGAAATCAGAAGGTGCAATGTCTGATTAAATCAACTCATTCTGAAAACTCGTCTGAAAAGACTCCCCCCCCCTCACCGTGACCGTGTCGCGTATAGCCAGAATATTAACCTAGATTTGAGGACACAGCCCGAGTAAAAATAAAAATGGCTTTACAACGGGCGAACACCGGCCGCTTGGCTTTTTAAGGGGCATGTGATGGCCGTACAGTTTTTACCCATTTTTAATGGGAGCACTTATGGCCTCACGACGGCCAAACTTGACCAAGAGATTTAAATGGCCTTAGTACTGAGCAAATTTTACCCAAAGGCAGTACAGTCCTGCAAACAGCCTTCTGATGCCCGTCACATGGCCGAGGACTATGTTTCAATCACGATCAGTGTTCGCCCGTTGTAAGGCCATCTTTTATTTTTACTCGTGAGGTTATGTCTACAACATGATGATAGATATGGAGAGAAATAATAGCTTTGGCAGCTCTTCTTCTTCTTTTTGGTAAGGTATTGGGTCCAAAAGTACCATAACCACTTGTTTTTGACGAGGGAGTGATGCGAATCTTACATCGGTCAAGCAGCAGGGAATGTGTGCTACCGCCTGCCTAATGCTTCCATGTCCATGACAGGACAAAGGGCTTTCCCTGAGCTCTAGTCTTCCACATAAAAAAAAGGAGACTACGCCGGGGGTACGCACCCAGACGATTGTGTCAGATTCCTACTGACTAAACTCACCCACCCTTTTTTTCATGACGTTCAAAACCAGACCAGTGCGAGCCGTTAAGGCATTACTTCAGTCTGGCGTTATCAGCATGACCCTTAAAAACAAAGGGATCCCTCAAAGGTGCTCACCAGAGCCGGAACAGTCTAGCCATCTAGCTACCTAGATGCTACCTCTCCTTGCATTTCTTTGCCTTTCTCTACTTTTCTACTACAGCTACCTCGATGTCATCGGCGAACCCAATAGCGACCGCTTCTCGCGGGAGTCGTATCACCAGTACTTCATCGTACATGATCCGCAGAAGAGGACCTAGGACGGAGCCTTACCCGACCATTCCAGCGTCTTCCAGGCGGAAGCCACAGGGGGATTAGGGGAAACTGCAGAGCAGATGAGTTTGCTAGACAGGGAACCGAAGTGGAAAGGACACCCCATTTAACCCAGATGGGAATGCCCTTAGCCACCTATAAACTGGCTGTGAGAAAAATCAGCTTAGCTGGAGCCCGCCTGAGGTGGACCACAGCAACGGCAGACGGCACACCGCACTCTTTACCAGAGCTGCGGAGTCGTAGTCGGAGTCATGGATTTGGAGTCGCAAGGAATTTTCTAGTTCTGGAGTAGGAGTCGGAGTCGGAAAAACAATGAAAAAATTTGTCGACTTCGACACCGACTACAGAACTAGAAAATTGCTTCCGATTCCGACGACGACTCTGCAGCCCTGCTCTTTACATAATATGGCCGACCTTGGACGCAAAGCGTTCAAAATCTCTTGTTCAGCTGAAAAAAAAAGAGATAAGCTATGTAGTGAAGGTGCTGACCGGCCACTGTCCCTTTGGCCCGCACGCCGAAAGATTGGGACTTCCCCACAACAACTTATGCAGAAGTTGGGGCGAAGAGGATGAGGAAGAAACTGTCTCCCATCTTCTCTGTATATGCCCGGCCCTCGCGAGGAAAAGAGGCACCTTCCTTGGCTCACATTTCCTTGATGTATTGAGTGAGCTGCAAAACACTGGTGTTTGAAATGGCCTAAATTTTGTCCCAACACATCACAATGGGCCCAATGGTGTGCCTAAGTGGGCTCCCTAGTGGGGGAGCAGCCATTTCAAGCTAACCTAACCTAAAATACTAGAAGAATATAGGCCCCTGAAAGTCGAGTCATGTGGCGTGACAAGTCGTTTGAGTTAAAAAAGTGTCGTTTCAGTCGAATTACGACTTTCAGCATGGGGCCTATGCTTACTCCCACTCTCTGGCCCGTGTGCTGAAAGTCGTAATTCGACTGAAACGACACTTTTTCAACTCAAACGACTTATGTCACGCCACACGACTCGACTTTCAGTACAGGGGCCTATATTCTTCTAGTCTTTTAGGTTAGGTTAGGTTGAAATGGCTGCTAAGGCAAAAACGTCACTTTATCCAACTCAAACGACTTCTCACGGCACACGACTCAACTGTCAGCACAGGGGCCATAGTGTGGACCAAATTTGGAAGATCAGATCAAGTATATGTGTTCGCACACACTATGCATGAAACATATAAGCATCTTCCTATCATATTTACCTATATAAAAATCCTCCTTCATTCCAGCTTTTCTATGCGCCATCCCCAAAATTTTTCATCCCCACCATAAAATCCATTTGGTTTTTTTTTCGCATTGATACTTGAGAAGCAGCGAGTCATATTTCACGGTTTTGTGATTTCAAAGCTAATCTTAGAACGATGTTTTTTTTTGCGGTGCCTCCATCCCCACTTTATATATATATATATATATATGTGTGTGTGTATATATGCATGTGAACCCATACATCTTTTGTGACTGTATATCTAAAAAGCCGTGTATCCTATTCTGTGTAAGTTTTTTTTGCGGGGGTGGTTTTTGTGATTTTTGTTACTCTGGTACCACAAGAGAGTAAAAAAGTATATGACTGCAAAGTCAATTATTTAAACCGCACAGAGAGAAGACATTTTCTGGAGAGAGAAAGAAGGGAGATAAAAGGAGACAGGGGGTGCACGGGTGGTATGGTACAGGATAGTAGAGGGTGGTAGATGGTTGGGGGTACTCCTTTATCGCGCCGTGTGTTTTCCTTTTGGGATGTGTTTTTTGTTGTTGTTGTTGTTCTTCTTCTTCTTCTTGTTAGCTGGCCTTCCCGATGCGATAGAATTCTCTTTTGGGATCTCTTAGAGGGTGGTTGTTGGCTAGATTTTGCTTTCGGAATTTTTTTTTGTTTTTAATGGGAAAAAATTTCGCCCTCGTTTCACAGGGGGATGCAGAAACATTGAGTGATATTATTAAACCACCCACTTTTAGCCATTCCCTTCGTCCTTGATTTGGCCCCTCTCTGTGTGTAACTTCTGTGTACGTTTTTTTTATTTTAGATATATGATTTTTTCTTTTTGGGATGGTGGTGTTGTTGCTGGATATGGTAGCGTAGAGGGGGTAATTGATGATATGATTGCCAGTAATTTCGGATCTGTTATATGTCAAATATTAAGGGTGACACAAAATTTATAAAAAAAAAATTAAGGGTGGTTGTACTATGCATTTTTATTTATTACTGCAAGAGGGTAAAAAATTTTATAGGTTGATGTGTTTATTTGGTTTTTTTTTGGGGCTGGAGGGCGGAATAAAACTAGCAGGAGAAGGGGCAAGAAATAATTGTGATTTGTTTAAGATTATTTTGTTTTGTTTTTTTTGTGTCTTGTGACAGCGAATTTGTTTAAAAAAACAAAAGTCGATCAAAATTTACATGAAAATAACAAAAATTCTGAATACACACACACAAAAAAGGATCTTTCTAAAGGTGTGTGTCTTAGATGAGAAAATTCCTATACAAGGAGAGCTTTTTTTTCGAAAATGGTTTGAGTCCATGTTACGGGGGAAAATAATTTGATCTTCACAAGATCCAATTAGAATTCGATACGAATTTATTTATTTATTTGTTTTTTAATTTCCCAAGCAGTAGACACCCCGAAGGACATCGGTTCCTGCGAATGCAAGCGTTACAAGAAATAAGGAGTTCGATGGTGTCTTAAAGTGGAAACTGGGGATTGAAAGTTTCGTTGTTGTTGTGTTGTTGCGTTATTATTATTTTTGTTGTTGTTTGCAGGCCAGAATGTTACGCTATAACTGGAACCCATAGTTTTAGCTAGATAGAGAACGATCTGTTTTACATTAGACCTATGCGTACGGATATTGATGAAGGGAATATTCCCTGAGGAGGGGATCTCGTGTGTCGTCAGAGGTGATGTTTAATGGTCCCGCACAGATTAGCACTAAATGTTTTTTTAGCATGCAAACCGTTTAAGGCCTCAATTAAATCCGATCGTTCTTTGGCATAAGAAGAGAGCTGTTTTGACCTCTCTCTAAAAGATTCGGTCCTCTCGTTATTGTCCTATCCAGTATGAGACCCAGAAATTTCCCATCCTCCTCCCTTGCAGAGTCTTAGAGAAGGAAAATCTGGAAGGCCATGCTTCCTTGTGAAGAGCACTACTTCAGTCTCAGCTGGGTTAACGCCTGGACACTTTGTAGTAGCCCAATGAACAAGAGTGTCCAATGCTCGTTGCATTATATCTCTTATTGTTGAGAAGTACTTGCCGGTCACCACCAGCACAATATCATCAGCATAGGCTACAGTGGTGCACCCAGACTCCCTTAGGGTTATCAACACTTCGTTGACTGTTATATTCCAAAGGAGCGGCGATAGGACCCCACCCTGCGGTGTGCCCCTTCCAACCCGTCTGACTTCTTCCGAGAGCCTCATTTCAGACTTTATGACCCTGCACTTCAGCAGCTGATCAATAAAGGACCTGGGGCACCCGTCGATACCCAGACGATGGAGTGCCCTCGTGACCGCAGAAGATTCAACATTGTTGAAATCACCTTCAATATCTAAGAACGCAGCCAAAGTGAACTTCTTGAATTCAAGAGATTTTTCAATGACTGCTACCAGGGAATGGAGAGCAGTGTCTACCGATTTACCTTTCTGTGTAGGCATGCTGCGAGGGAGAAAGCAGTTTTCTATCAATGCTTTGCTTAATATGAATCTCCACGAGTCTTTCAAGGATCTTGAGGAGAAAGGATGTGGTCGCAAGTCCTTCGGATTGCGGTAGGAGATTTTTTTTTTAACTTCCCTGTAGGAAGTTATTGTAATCGGTCCGAAAATCGGATTCAAAATTTTCAATGTATACACGTTTCAAGGTCCCAATAGCATTTTAAGCAAAAAATTGAGAAGAAATATGTGTGTGTGTGTGCGTACGTATGTGGTCATATTTTCCTGCAAGATTTCGCGCGAACCGAAAAAGATATCGACTTCGTTCAGGTGCCGTTCGAAGCGTGTTCAAGCAAATATGATCTGAAAAGATTATCACAAAAATTGGTCGAGCCGTTTTTTTGTTTGAACGACTTAAGTGATTTTTGTACCAGCACGATTTCGCGAGAACCAAAAAAGATACCGACTTCGTTAAGATGCCGTTCAAAGCGTGTTAAAGGAAGTATGATCTGAAAAGATTTTCATAAAAATCGTTCGAGTCGTTTTTTGTTTGAACGAATACTGGGAAGTTAATCTTGTGGTCCGAAAGGGTCAAAAGCCACATCCCAACTAGTTTTTTTATGTTGTTTATCAGTCTGTCTTTTACCCCACGATTATAAAGTTCTCAATTCCTCCCCATTCAGTTGTCTGGTTTATCTTCTTTTTCTTTTTTAACGGCTCTCCAACCGGGCGTCACCAACAAGACACTTTACGCGCCGTTCCGGTTATGGGCGAGAATATGCCAAGGCTCCATGGAGACGGATCAGCGACCTAGTAATCAACCTCGCCGAACTCCCGGTCCACCCAGGTGTTCAGCTGGCTGATCAGATATTCCAAACGTTGGGTCCCTGAATCACGTATGGCATTCACCACATTTATATGGTATTAAGTGGATGGTATAGTATAGCATTTTCGCTGGGTTGGCCATTACTTTAACTGGCGCGCCTTTTTATTTATAAAAAATCGTACCAAAGAAATTGAAAAAGACGCTACGATATGCTTAATACTGTTTGGATCTCCTTCTCTTTCTTGTTTTTGCAGGCACTGCGACATATTTGATGGTCTATTGTGCCAAATCTCATCACTGAAAACGTTCGAGATTAAAAGGGTTTTGGTTTAGAATTCATGCTCCAAATCTCCCTGGGAACAGAGAAGTACTGATGGAGCAGATTCAATCTCCTCGTTATACTAGACCCACATTCGCACAGTAAGTGCTCCCTCAGTTTCGGTAGCTCCATCGCAGAATCCGACAGCAACAATAAACTACCAGACCTATTTTGCATAACAGTCTCTGAAGATCTGGTAATATCCACATGGGTTTCGAATCCTCCATCTCCTTAACTCTGGGCCATATAAAAAAGCGCTTGCCCTTATTCGTTAGCGCATGTACAAGAAAAGTGAACCGATATAAGCAAAACAATGTCAGAGAACGCGTTATGCCATTATAGTATAACAGAACTGACCTAACAAACTTTTGCTACTAAGGAGAAGACGATTTGGTCTAAATCTCCTTGCAATTTCAACCAGCTGAGGTTCATCCATATGTCGATCAAATTGTCTTCGTCGCTAGAAATACATTTCGACTAGTTCATTCTCGTTATAAAATCAAATCATGGACTTTCATTCTTCTATTTAAAATAATTAAATTTTAGTAGTAAACCGTTATTCCCCATTTTTTTAAGTAATGTTTGGTCTAAATATTGAACTCGAATGAGTCCGTATAAGAAGTTAATACAAGTGATGTAAGGGCGAATTCATATCTGAATCTTGTATTGTTCTTGTAAAATTTGGAATAAAAAATACTGGGCCTTATTGTTGAATCCGCCGGCGGGGAAGTGAATGCGAATTTGACATGTTCTGATTGTTGAATCCCCCGACAGGAAAGTGAATGAGAATTTCACAGTCGAAAGTGGAAGTTAAACTAAAAAAACCATTTGTTTGGAGTTGTGTATCCAATGTGAACTGTCCATTCGATTGTCATTTGAATTTCGAAAATGAAATGTCACTTCATATGACAGTTGCGACCGGCGGATTGAACAACCGCAGCGACAAGTGAAAGTGAAACTCTTTAGCGGCGGGAATCCCAAATCCGCCGGTTTCAACAATCAGGCCCACTGATTGGTCTAAAAATAAAATTGGTCTAAAAAAATAAGTCTAAAAAAAGAAATTGTATTTAGACCAATTGACATAAAAATGGAATGCGCGATTGAGAATCTTGTAAATGGGCCGATTGTTTGCGTGTTTTAAATATACAATTATTCTTCTCTCTAAAATAGTTAAATTTTAATAGTATAGCTTTACCATTGTGTGCTGCAGAATTAGTGCACGGCCACAACGCAGCCATCGCACCTAGCACTGCACATAACATCATTTAGGTTTTGTGTGCGATGGTCAAATTCTGTCGTTGCTAGGTGCGATGGCTGCCCTATTGCCGTGCACTTAGTCTAGGACTATTTTATTTCGTTCTTTTTTTTGGGAGGGGGTGGGGGGATTGGTCTAAATTTTGAACTCGAATGAGTCCATAGCCATACTTAATACAAGTGGTGTAAGGGGATTCTCATATTTGAATCTTGAATTATTGTTGTGTAGTATTAGATCCAAAATTATGATTATTCTAAAAAATGGTCTAATTTAGACCAATTAACATAAAAATAAGAAACAATCTTAAAAATGTAAGAAAATGCATCTTCCTATATGCCAAATGATGATTAGTCTATGAAAAAATTGAACTGATCTAAAAAAATTGGTCTAAAAAAAATTGGTCTAATTTAGACAGATTACCATAAAAATAAGAAACAATCTTAAAAATGTAACAAAATGCATCTTTCAATATTCCAAATGATGATTGGTCTATAAAAAACATTGGACTAAAAAAAATTGATCTAAAAAATTGGTCTAAAAAATTGGTCTAAAAAAATTGGTCTAAAAAAATTGGTCTAATTTAGACCAATTAACATAAAAATAAGAAACAATCTTAGAAATATAACAAAATACATCTTCCTATATTCCCCAATTAATAAAATTAATATGGAAAGCACACAACAGTACAGGTATGAATTACAATAAACAACAAACCAAAAAAATCCAACAATATAAAAACAATCCCCCGACTCCAGCACACACGCACACACACACACCCATCTATCGATATGTCTGGCTAGCAAGCAGAGTATATTGTTCGGTTTTGGCATGCGCGCACGTCGCACATGTGTAATTTTCGCATATGATTAATAAAACGCGATCGAATTTGATTAATCGATTGCCCCCATTGGTGTGGCATGGATCTCGTCTCGTTCACCGATCCGATGAGATGCCTAAAAGCATACACGATATATGCTGCTGCCTATTCCCTCCTCTCTTTGTCTATAGGCGCGCCCCCCATATACTATACGTTTGCTACTCGGTACTAAACATTCAAAATGTGTATGCTGCATAGCAGCAGCAGCAGCAGCCCAGCAGCAGCATTAAGCCGCCGCCGATGACGATCAGCAGCGCGCCCATGCGGAAGAGCATCATCTCATCTGTTGGGGTTCGGGGATATCGATAAAATATAACCACACAAGGCAAAGAGCTCTGCGCAAGTCACATATGACCGGGGGACCCCGAGTTGACTGTGCCGCGACGATCTTTGATTGTTGTTTTGG
Organism: Thereva nobilitata; assembly: GCA_963855945.1. Taxonomy (NCBI): domain Eukaryota; kingdom Metazoa; phylum Arthropoda; class Insecta; order Diptera; family Therevidae; genus Thereva; species Thereva nobilitata. The sequence continues at coordinate 5,185,315 of OY979699.1, forward strand.
TTTGGTTTTGGTAAGGTGCGCGTTTTCCGCCGCGGCTAACATATAGGTATATAGGTGGCATAAGTATATAGCACTGCAAGATCGATGCTGATCGGTGTCTCTCTGTAGGGAAGTAAGAGTACGTTATAAGTGAAGATAGGGCGCCCCTCTATTATGTGCATATGGTGCACAGGGATACATTTATCTATATCTATGTTGTAGCTGTGTGTTGTGTGTGGCTAGTGCCATTTGCCGATCTCATCTTATTTATGCGAGCGCGCAGATTATGTGACGCATGCGCGTTAAAATTTGTCACTGATCGCGATAGATCGATCGGGGGTATACTGCCCGATGATATGTGATTGTCAAAGCATACTTTAGGTGGCGTTTGGATCAGTATTTTTTTTTGTTTTCAATGTTTTTTTTGTATGTACGTATGTATGGGCATTTGTGTACGGTAGGGGGTGACTTTTTGAAGTGTGTCTTAATTTGTGTACGCGGTGGTCGATCATCTTGATTTTTATAAGAAGTCAATTGAAAGCGATCGTGAGTGATTGGGGATAGCTTCCATATACTAAATATGGGCAAGAATGATTTTGTATATATGTATATGTATATATATGTTGTGGCAGTGATTCTGTATGTCGTGCAGCTTAATTAGCCGCGGTTATGACTGGAATGTGTACTACTGCTGCTGGTATATATATATAGGATAGGAAGAGAAAGAATGAACAAAATGAAACGAAACGAAAACGAATGGACGAAGGAGAATGCCAGGCGACCTACGGTATAGTCTTGTTGGGATCTGATATACCCCTTAATCATTCGGGGATTATCTCATTCACTACCGTTATAATCGTTAAGGAGATTTATTAGTGCGCGTTCTCTCAATAGATGGCATTCGATGGGGCAACATTGTGACACACCGGAATTGAATTTTGCGGAATTTAATTTAGGATTAGCACAGAGAGTGTGTGTGTGTGCGGTGTGTGTTGCCCCGGTAAATTTTCTTGTGCTGATCTCTGTGGTTTGTGAAAAGATTAATGTTTAGTAGCCGATTTATGACGTGATAAAATCTGGACATTTAAGACCATTTTCATGTGCAATTAAGAAAGGGATGAACTTATATATATATATGCCCTGTTGTTGCTGCTGCTGTTGCTATTATTATATTACCGGGACAACTGATTGATTCTGTATCTTTATGGGAGGAATTTGTGCGCTGTGGTGTAACACTGTGTTAGCACAGTAGCGCAAAACTATCGTCGTCAACAATCCAGCCTTGTATGTCAGGGCGTCAGTCCGTTCGCCCCGTGTTTTTCTGTTATTTTTTTTCGTTTGGGGGAGTAGGGGCGTGTGTGGGGAGAGACACTAGCAGAGCGCACCAGCTTCCTTGAACATATGTTTAGCTAATTGCACGAATTAAAACACCACACGATTGATCTATCCATTCATTCTGTTTTCTCTGTTGTTGCAGTGCAAAACAGAATTGAGGCGATTAAGCATGCGCTCTGTGGGTATATATATAGTATATATATATATCTACATAATGTGTGATCGATTTCTTTGATACAAGTGTCCCCCGATTTGTAGTAGCACAAGTCACAGTTTGGGGCTGGGCACGGGGGATCCATGATATATATTTTGCGATTGCGGTATTCGAATAGGACGAGACAACGACGACCAACGACGACGAAAACACAACCCGACCCGGTAAAGACGGGAGATGCAGCACGAGACTAGCCCAGGCATCATGCTAGTCTACCAGCAGTGCACAGGTAATAGCAGCATAATCTGGTGGACACACGGTATTGACTGTGCTGTGTGCTATGCTGCTGCTCCTTAGTTGATATATACATATATATATAATATATATATATATGTGAAAAAAGGTCTTAAGTTTCGAGAGCATGCGCAGTAGCTACTGGGGCGATCTGTGTGTGAATTTCAGGGGAATGAGCTCAAATTATAGGCATGTTAGCCTTAAAAAGATTAATCTGAAGAAACGTTTTATGTCCATAAGGCCGAGGAGGAAATACTTTGGGGGCTAGATAGATACAAATGTCTATTGGGGCCCTCGTGTAATTAGAATATTATTCATGGCTTGCAGGTAAATAACGTATTGTCGACGAGAGATATTATATATGCACACAAGAGCTACTATACAAAGCCAGGTGGGCAACCCGCGTGCGCTGTCTGATCTATAGTTTTTGATTTGTTTTATTTTTTTTTCTCTTTCTTTTTCTCTTGCATATGGTATTTCTCTTTCTCATTCCTCCTCCTTCTAGCTTCTATCGCTTCTTGTTAATATATTATACTTTTGTGCAACAGCGACACTATAGATCTGGCTGCTGCAGGACACATGCAAAAACAAATCGATACCAACCAAAAAATAAAAAATAATCGATTTTCATTTTTATTATTTAATGCAATGTTTTGTGTCGTTTATACAACGTCGATTGTCTGCTAATTAGTATCTTGTTAAGTGCCCAGAATGAGGTATACACAACACACACATACACAAGAAATTTCACATTTCAAAATCAGGTAGGATCGGCGGTCAGTTGGATGGTGGTGGAGGGTGGGGGGGATAGTTACTTTATATCAAATTGGCAGCGAAAATTTTAACGAGTTTTTCAACTATTAAAGATAAAACTTTGCTACCATTGCCACCTGTGAATGAAAGGTGCTGCTAAAGTGGCAGGTAGAGATGATGTTTGGACCTTTAGAATAGCACACACACAAACACACACCATGTTATAATATGACCATTAGTAGTAACATTTTGATGACGGATGGATCAGAAGAGATAAAAGGATAAGTAACTAGAGGAGAAAATGCAGGTATTGAAAAGATATTTTACTATCGGGAATGCTATCAAAATTTTAACGTGAATGGCAGTCATAAAAATGGTAGAGAGTCATCAGTATCAATTTTGTAAAAGTAATTGCAAAATCAGTTTTTAGTGTTTCTTTACATGTATATATATGTATATAGCATAGTGTTAGTATATGTATGTAGAGAGAAAGAGATACAATAACGAATTTCGAAGAGGCGAGGAGGTATTTATAGAGGGTAATGATAAGGTATGACAGATTCTACAGGTATAGATAAATAGAGAGGTAGTGAAGGGTTTCTACTTATATATATATATATGTGGGATTTTAAAAAAACTTATAGTCAAATTGATGTAATCGATTTTAAAATTATAGTTCTTTATTGAATTCAAAAATAAGACACGATTTAAAAAAATTCAAGTTCACGGTAATACAGTTCAGAGAAGAATGAGTTATTACATTTCCATTCTCTTCTTTTAGAAAAACAACTGTCATCGTTGCTGTATTAATCCAGAGCAACGATGACACTTTTACAAAAATGCACATTACTCAAGAGAGGATAGTGTTTCCACAGATCGGCCACGCTACGGGTCATCGATCCCCGATGACTCCTCGTCGTCTGGTCCCCATTCTCTCCAAGGCTTCATATGGTCAGCAGACGATGTAGTTACGTTTGGGCCATCTTGGTACCCTACCTTCTTCAGCTGATACCTATCGTTACCTATCTGCTTCACTACTTCGTACGGACCGATCAACTTCGGAAAAAGCTTGGAGTTCGTGCTAAATTGCGTCTTCTTAACCCCTAAAAGATCCTTTAACCTGTATCGATGAGCTGCCTTCATGTACCGCCACATTTTCATTGTAAAGTGGATGTGATTTTCCATATTGAAAAAAACTTTGTCAAAAATAAAAAAAAATCCCAAAAAAATCTCGTTCCACACATTCCACAAAATTATAGTTCCACACATTCCACAAAATTATCTCGTTCCACAAATTCCACAAATTTTTAATTTCTTTAGATCCACAAAAAAAATCAAAAGTTGAAAGTTTTTTTTTGTTGTAGTACAGAAGGCACCGAGGTGCACAAACCTTCAAATAAAACTAAATAAAACTCAGTCAATTTTTCTATGAGTGAAATCTTATCAAAAAAAAAACAACAAAATTACAAATGAAAAACCAAACCAAAAAAAAAAAATAAAGAAGAAAAAACGAAGACAAGGAATTATAACAAAAAAAAACTTGAGAACTTTTCACAGAACGGAAGTCAAGTTTCTTTCTCACGTTTTTGTTTTTATATCTGTGCCTTTTTGGTTACTATGGTGGTGGCTTTGAGACATAATCAATGCCCATCCATCCATCCATCCGTCCGTCTGTCCGTCCTTTAATAGTGGTGGTTTAGTCTTTTTTTTTATTTTGAAAACAGATTTCTTTTTGTGATTTTTCAATTCTGCGTTTCTCTTGTAAATTTGTGGTAAAATGAAGGGGTGAACATGGGGGGGGGATTTGTATTTTTCCCTTTACACTTTTATTTTATTTTTTTTTGTACCTTCATCCTCCTTACAAAAAAGTGTGCGGTTAAAGAGGTTCTTTTGTGGTCTGTCGTCGCTATATAGGTTAATACAACACAACTGCAGAATGTGATTTTATGTTGGAAGTAATAAAAGCATTTCCTGGAGAGTGAAACAAAAGTGTGATCCTCAATTGCAGCGATCTTCATAAAGTTGCACGCGAATCTTTCAACACACACACACACATATTAACCAAGTTATATATTTTTTGTTGTTAAAGGTGGGCCAAGTGTATTTTTAAATTGTTATTAAACCCCGTATTTTAAAAGCAGTCACAAGTCACAACCCAGTCACAAGTGTGTGGTGAGTCTCAACTTGAGAAAATTTGGTATGGCCCTTGTCATGAGGGAAATTATTGGAATTGTGATTGAGAGAATATAAATGAGCCGCGTCTTGTGGGGACTTGAGAGTCGAAATACGCATGAAAACATGGTTTTTGTGATATTCCCGTGTTTTACGATGCGAGCCCTATTCCAATAATGAATACCCATGATGAAGGAATATTCGTGTAGACCTAGATTATGTTGTAGAACTGTTCCGGTTGACAGTTGAAGGAATATCAGTGTAGATACCCACAATGACAGGCACGCGTCACAAAAGCTTGTGACTTATGACTGATCACAATTTAGAAAAGGCTGTGAGCCAAGTTAGCTAGACTTGTGTTGCGAGTAAAAAGTTGGCATTTAGGCAGGAGTAGGAGGATTTGTTGTTTGTAGCCAGGGCACAGCTTGGCTGGAGGAGGCATCTCTTGCATCTCTTAAGGTTTCCCAGGAATTGGGAGGCTTGTTTGGTAATTTGAAATATGTGATTATTCTATCGCCAGATCTGCGGATAAAGTTACGCCTATTCTGTTAAGAGATTGTGTCAGACATTAGATTCACTTTGCCGCGCACTGGGATATAGGGAAGGACGTGCAGGTTTTAATAGAGATTAGATAGTGCTTTGTTTTTTGTTGGTTCAATTGAAGAATTCGACACGATTCTTGCGGTCCCAATTAAGAATAACTTTGAATGTTCCCCTGTTAATAGAGTCGGACATGAGTTCACACGGTCTAAAAGACAAGATTTCGTTAAATGTGCCAATTGTGTTCTGATTTTAATGAAAGTGGGTATCTAGGGGTTTTTAAGGTAGCAAATAACGAATTTATGATCAGAACTTATAAATTCAAAATGGCCACGCCAATATGGCGGACGAATTTTTGTTAATTGTGTTCCGATCATAATGAAAGTGCATGGAGGTCTCCCATGATGACCGGCTCGAAGCCCGATTTTCAAAATTCAAATGGTCCCCGCAAGTATGGCCTTAATTCAAAATGGCCGCGCAAATATAATTGAATTTGCCAATTGTATTTCGATTTTAATGAAAGTGTAATATATAGGGGCTTTTAAGGTCGCAAATAACGAATTTGTGGTCAAAACTTATAAATTAAAAATTGCGCGGCCAATATGGCGGACGAATTTTGCCAAATAAGTGTCATTTCCCGGTCAGCTGTCTGTATAGGTTGTTCAAGAGTTGGAAAATCTGAAAATCTTTACAATCGTAGCTCCAAAAATCGAAGAACATTAAACATAGTGCTTCCTAAAGCTCTCTAAGCAATCGGTTCAGAATTTATCAACAAGGTTTTTTCAATTTTTTTTTTATTTTTTATTTCCTACCTTTTTTGATATACCAATAAAAAAAATAAAAAACGATTTCTTTCTGAACATTGTAGACGTATTTACGTCATTTTTCCGTATCCGCATACAGGCGCCCGCTTTTTGTTTTTGTTTTTTTTTGTTTGGACTGAAGGTAGCAAAATTGGATATTTAAAAAATTTTATAGGACGAAGGGAAACGAGCAATTAAACTTGGTGACCATATAATACTAAATAGACCGGTTTCCCGCGTGTAGGTCAAGCAGCATCGTAAGTGGTTAGTACTTAGTTGGGGGACCGCTTGGAAAAACGACACGTACTCGCGTTTGGAATGATCGATTACGAATATACGTTCATATCTGTAACAGCGAGGCGTGCATATAGTCCATATATATTGTTCGCGCTATTCGTGCTAGGGTGCGTGGATTACTTTAAGAAAATGAACTATCTAAATTATTTTTACACGGGTATATACCCACATTGAAATCGAGACCTTGGTGTAAGGGTTCTGCGACACACCAGCACCTGTACTATGTGTTCCATTTTTGACTCATATCGGTAAACCAATGGCAGATTTCTTGACATTATAATATGAAACACGCCCCTGCAATCAAAATACCTTTAATTTATGATGTGTCTGAACATGCATCCAAGTGATCTTTTGCAGCACCGAGGATCGCTAGTGATGTGACCTCGACCTCAACCTAACACCTTGGTATGCTCAAAAAAAAAAAACTACTCACACTCCTCTATTCCTCAACCAGCAGCAGCCAGCAACAGGAAAGAAAACAAGAAAAACAATTTAAGTTGGGGTCCCAAAAGTTTTGAACTTCGTTAACATAATAATTCCCACCTGATCATGAAGACAACTGAGGACGTTAACAGCCACAGCCCAATACAGAAATGTTTTTTTTGTTATTTTTCCCACTATTTAAGAAGCATCACAGTGCTACATAAAATCCACGATGCGATCGCACCTTTTATTACTACTACCGGTGTGTATTTTTTTTTAAAATGACTCCGACAACGAGGGTATCGCCGTCCTCCACCTTCTATACTTGTTCTTCTACTACTATGGCATATTTTGAAAATGAAAATGTCTCGGAAAGTAAGAGCTAAAAAAAAAAACGATAAACAGCCTGAGAATGACCTTGAATCTGTGGGAAATTTTTATGTCGGGAAAAGGTAACAACAATGCCCCCGCCAACATATCTCTATCTGCACACCGCAAAACTATTGCCAGGTAGGTAAAAGCCCCCCAAAACAATGGAGGGTGGCGGACGACGACAGCGACGGCGCGATGAACTATCGGGCGCGGGATTCTTTCTGTTAATCAGACGAGACCAGGTGTTCCACTTGCGGCCGCCGGCCCAAGGTTAAGTGCGCGGCGGCGGCGTCGGCGGTAGAAGAAAATGCAAATGAAGGAGATGGATCTCACTCTCTATATCTATCTACCCAAGGTAGAGGTCCCCATGCCGGCGTTGTGTGAAAGACACCTGTTCCAATTGGGTATTACGTGGCCCTCGTCGCTGCTATATAACTGATCTACGCAAATTGTGGCTAGGGAAAATGCATTATAGCAGAGTATTGTGGACGTTTTAGCGATGCGGCACATCATCGTCGTTGTGGGCAACGCAGCAGGGCTGTCTGAAACTGGTCATACACAGTAAGGCAGACACACAACATAATCGTCATAATCATCCGGCAGTGACATAAGCATACGGAATGCATAGATCAAGCAGCGTCGTTGCAAACATGCAAAAACTTTCCACTCTTTCCACACACACACATATGTAATATTATATCATGAGGAGAACAGAACAAAAACGGGGGATCTCCACCGCATGCCACCACGGAAAACCCATAGGGGGAGAGAAGACAAATAACCCATAAACATAGATTACCTGAGACTCAGGTGAGTCTTGATGCAAAAAAAACAAATTATTTTCCCAGTCTGATCGTAATCAGGACAGAAAGGAGCGGAACGAGAGGGCGGCAGATATTCTCAAGACCCTCCAAGGTCTGGGTTTTTGTAGCTTTGGTTAAAAAGACGAGACTGTGTCTTTAAAAAAAACAACAACAAAAACGCCATATATGTATTAGTCCGTCAGTCAGTTTTGTGAATGTTGGGGGAGGACTAGGGCACAGAGGAATATCATTGAAGACGACGCTGAATGCATTTATTCTTTCCTTTCTTTTTCATTTCATTTCATTATTTTCACATTGATAACACCGACACGATTACACGATTCTGAACATTCTAATTCTCTCTCTCTCTCTCGCTCTGTCGGTCTTCCTCGCGTCATCAAGAATAATAAGATTCACTTTGAATAGAAAAGAATACAGATTGGCTGGTGAGAAATGCGGTCAAATGTTCGTGTGGGAGGAGGAGGAGGAAGAGGAAGACAAGGAGGACAGAGGTAGGGAAAATAGCTTGAAAGTGAGAATGCTGTATAAATAATCGTGGGTACTTCTCTTTACAAAACACAAACAAAAAACAAACAATAAAAATCTTCTGTGTCTAGTAGGGAAGTAGTCAAATCATAAAACGTAATTAATTAATTCTCGAGAGCTGTTTTTTTATTTTACTGTGGGAGATCCAAACTGGAGGAGATCCTAACCCCGCGCTGGAAGAATGGCGTTGGTCAGAACGCTCAGAGCTTAGGGGGAGGGCGGGGGGGAATACCCCAAACTGGATGACATCTACTCAAAATCGGAACCGGTGTGGAGATAGAAAGGATCGGAACCCGGTTGTAGAAGCGCTAAAGAAAAGAAGATGTGTAGCAGTAGCAAATTTCTTACATATACACACATAATTTCATAATATAATGACAAATTGTGAAATAAAATCTATAGCTAATCTTAAATAGACGCGGTACAGCCCTTATATGGCTATTGAAGTCTCTCCTTCCAGTCGCCAGTGAGTTTGTTTTCCTAGCTCTCTTCAACTCCTTATACGACGAAAAGTTGTCGTATATCTTCTATATCACATGATGCATCTATTTCTAGTTCGTCATATACCGTCATTAAAAAACTAAAATTAATTTATGTTTCATATCCCAAAATCTCCCTGGAAACAGGGAATCCGAGATGGAGGAGACTCGGTCTCCTCCTACCTGTAGCCACTGCAGGCGACTTTTTTGGGCTATTGTGGCAATCCCGTCATTAAAAAACTAAAATTAATTTATGTTTCATATCCCAAAATCTCACTGGAAGCAGGGAATCCGAGATGGAGGAGACTCGATCTCCTCCTACCTGTAGCCACTGCAGGCGACTTATTTGGGCTATTGTGGCAATCCCGTCATTAAAACCCTAAAATTAATTTAAGTTTCATATCCCAAAATCTCACTGGAAGCAGGGAATCCGAGATGGAGGAGACTCGATCTCCTCCTACCTGTAGCCACTGCAGGCGACTTATTTGGTCTATTGTGGCAATCCCGTCATTAAAAACCTAAAATTAATTTAAGTTTCATATCCCAAAATCTCAGTGGAAGCAGGGAATCCGAGAGCCCTATTCTGCTTCAATATGGCATTTTCTGTAGGCAAAAATTGCATGCCGAGTGGATTGAGTTCAAGAGACAAGCATATTTTGGGCGTCCATTTTGAATATTGGTCATATTTCGGCGGCCATTTTCAATTTAATTTCCTTAGACGAAGTTGTTGCACTGTATATCTTCTAGCACGTCATCCATCTATTCTTTGTCCTATTGTTATCCTAGCATTGGAGAATTTGCATTTCAGAGGTTTTGTACACACGATCTCCAGAGTTGTCTGGCCACAGTCTCCCTATTTATTTCGTTATATGTTCTGTAATGCATCATTCGTTTTGGTTAACCCTTCTTATACAGGATCAAATATTCTTCTTATAAGCTTTTGAAGTGATAGTCTGTTTTTGCTTGATCAATGTTGGTAGTTTCAAACCCGTTGTAAGATAGCACAGCATAATATTTGTTCCTATCCGTTTTGATGTTTTGACGTTTTGGGTAATGGTATTCTTTCTTCTCGTATTTAATAGTCAAAGTTCAAGAGAGGAATATTAAATCGCCGGCAGGCCATGGCCTGAAGGAAAACTGACAAAAATCTTTATATGGATGGGTATTTATCGTCAGTCCGTGCCTAAAGATCTGAACTTCTATTCAGTCCAAAATTTCCGTTGAGGCCATAAACATTTTTGCACTGGAATTAACAACCTGCTAGGCTAAATTGTCGTCTCCGCATGTGTGTATGTAGGGAATCATGAGGTCGCCTGCAGTCCACGGCCTGTCAGACGTATGCTTTCTCATTCCTCAGTCAGACTGAGTAATGTATAGCCTTCAATGGGAGGTACCTGCTGACCTGGCTTAAAAGGCTACGGCCTGCCGGCGGCCTGTTGTGAACGGCGGCCTTCAGAATATAAGGCCGGCTGCACTGAACAATTGCTCATTCGGAACGGTGGCCGGTGGAGCGCTCAAATATTTGGAAGTCAGATCTGTCAGTTTATCGTATTCTAATTTTGTTTTCCACGAGGTACGACACGACCTACACACATTCGCATTCGCAAAACATTGGCATTATTTCATGCGAATGGTAACATTCGTAACATCCGTAATTTTGAGGTTTTGACGTTTTGTGGTTTTGACGTTTTGACGCTTCACTCACTGCGACCTTTTTTATTTGGTCTATTGTCCCCTAACCATCGATAAAAACCTTCCATGTCAAGGCTTTTGATATAGCCTCAAATTGATTTTGGCCGGCTCTTCTCCATGGTGGTAGGATGAGGCTATGGCAAGCCTGGGCATTCCTACTTTTCTGGGCAGCACTACCTCCGGCGCCACCAGATCTCTGGATACGAACTGCGAAAGAGGATGGCACGTTAGTCTTTTCCCCATGATCAGTGCTATTCCAGGGCAGTCATGCCACCTGGAGTAGATCAGTATACCTGCATTAGTACTGTGAGGCCAAATATTCTTCCTCGGCACATCCATGGCTCTTGGATTAGAGCCACATCTCCTCTTTGAGGCTCCATCTACCTCCAGCCCACAAAATCCAGTACGGTCACCATCCTGACATTCGAGCAACTTAACTATTCCATTAACGGAGCAGGCTCCTGTGAGGCTTCAGTTGGTAACCTCAGAAGCGACCAGAATAAATGGTAATGTGTGCGGCCTTGACTTTGGTCTATTTTGACTAGAAATACAATCTCTAGACTACACATAGCCCAAGACTTGAATCACATACCTGTTGTTCTTGAGACACACACATATATGTATCTCTTCCCCGCACAGTTCTATAACTAAAATTCAGCTTAGTTGGTCCTTTAAGCCCTTCCTCTTCTTCTTCTACTTATTCTATCATTTTCAATCCCAAATCCCCCTCAATCAATCTCCTGCCGTGCACACACACCCAGCACAACTGAGACAACTGTCAAAAAAAATCAAGAGGCACAAATCCCTTCATCACCCAGCAGCAGCAGCAGCACCACAGCAACGCATACCTGAAGTCAATCAATTAATCAACGAAAACAGAAAACCATACCCCAAGAACAAACAAGGCAGGTGCCAAACGGTAGCCACCAGGGCCAACGCGAATCAGCGCGCGGCGCGGCCGGTGGCGGCCTCTTTTGTGCTGGGTGTGTACTATATAAACTACCGGTGGTTATTGATTGATTTATGAACTCCCAGCATACACACCGGCGGCCGGGCCCAGAATGTACAGTCGACGTCGCGCGGAACACCACCGCCACCACCACCACCACCACCGCCGCCGCCGCCGACGACCAACCAACCAGATCCAGAGGAGGCCCGGATACAGAGAGAGAGAGAGCAGCTAATAAAATGTGTAAAAAGGCCTTTTAATTAATTGCATTTGGGGACACACAGCGCCACACAGAGTGCACAGTGCAGGCGACCATCGTAAATCTGCGGTTTTGTACCTGTAAACAGTTTTGAGACTCTCTTGATAGGTGCCCGGGCTGTGGCAGCAACTTAACCCGCGCCGCCAGGTAGTACTTAACCCGCCACAGGTAATATAATAATAATAAACCCAAGAGGCTGCACTCCTGCACTCTTTCGGTCAAAATCCCTCGCCTTTACCCATCCGCTGAGGAGCCGATGAGAAGATGCTCGAGATATAGGACACACGACGATTACCACCTCGCGGATACCTGCGAGTAGTAAATTAAGCATGGGTCGATCTATGCCCCAGAAAATTACACACACACACAAACACTACTTTTGTGTGCTGTGCTGCCGCATATTAAAAATAATTTTGTATAATTTATTTCTGCGTTTCGGTGGCAAAAACTAATCGGGGTTGGGTTGACTGACAACCAGCAGCGCTCCTGGTGGTGGTCAGCGAAGGCAATAAAAAAATAAAACTGAAATCGTGAAATCCGAAAAACACTGGTAGAGACACGACAAATGGATTTGATGATGATTGCTGGCAAGGGGGTGTCCAGTATAATATAGAATATTTTTGACGGCGCAGGGCGGAGGGGGGTCGACTGTCAGCTTCACACTTACTCTCACTCGCGCTCAGGTGTTTAGTTTCAATTACGCTTGTCAAATTGTTGCCGCGCAGCTCTGCTGTGTTGATTGGAGGAAAATTTTGGTTGGTCATCGTAATCATCGCCGGTAATTTGTTGCTTTTTGGGGGCAGCTTTATACACCTAACCAAAAAAAAACCAACAACAAAACAGGTGTGCGTGGACACATGAATGCAGCATATACACGCCACACTATCACTATGCGTAATGTTAAATCTGTTCATTTACCATTTTCTACCTACCGGTGGTGATGGTGTATCACAACTGATCTGGCAGAAATCAGTGTGTATACTACACACAGGTAAGGCATAATCATTGCATAATTTATTTAAAGGTGCATTCTTGATGCTTGATTTATAAGAGTTTAAAACACGTCAAATTAAATCGACAAAATTAATGTGCACCCAGCGCCACGATTCTCTCTGGTGGCAATGCGTGAAACAGTGTGAAGGTCGATTTTTTTAACTAAGCGACTGTGATAGATGGAAGAGGGGTGGGGTGAACACACACCATAGAAACACTAATTAAAAAAAATTAATCTCACGACAACATAACAAATCCACATAAAAAAAATCCTACCAAACCCAAAATAGTTATAATTGTTGAGACGCTATGACCGCGCAAGCCGCCTGTAACCTACAAGGGAAAAACGTAAAAAAGTGAAAATTTGTCAACATTTTGCGAAACGTGATTTGTTTGACATCCAAAGGGGGGAAAGCGACCGATATTGTTTTTTTTTGCTGGGGGACGCTAGAAGGTACATAAAACGACTGCAATAACGGTACAAATTGCATAACAGTAGTCGGCTACTGCACTTTATAGTTATCGATGATAAATTACGGCGAAGAAAGCGAAAACGTGCAATTCATCAATTCTCGACCTCCCTCTTTTCCGGTCTCTCTACCTGCCTGCCTCCTACCCAGCTACACACCATCGTTTATTCCTGCAACTGAATCGAAATGATCAATCACAATCCTTCTGAACAATGAATTGATGACCAACACCATCCAGTGTAACCAGCAAAATATATAGCAGCGCGCGCACCATATCCAGAGAAAGAGAGAGAGAGAGGGAGAATAATCCATCATTCAGTTGATCACAGTCAATCAGTCAATCATGAAATTCCAGTGTACGAGGGAAAATTTAGGAAAATTATGGACCCTAAGGAGGCTACCAGAACCTCTAAGCAATTGAAGGTGTTCCCCCACCATATCACCACAACCATCAACAGCAGCAGCAACAACAAAATCCCCGATCATCAAAGCCACTTTTAATACATCAAATCTACCACACTTTGATTTTCTCTGTGCGCACGTCGATATATATGAGGATCTCTCATGATGGGGCCAACAACAACAACAACACTGAACCGAACACCCGCCGTGGGGGTTGAGGGCCGATTCCGGGGTAGGGTTAAAATTTTCTGAATCCATTGATCGACGATCGATCAATCTCGATCGATCGATGATGATGACGGCGGCGCGGCGGAAGGAGAAGAAACAATCCGCCGAGAGATCACCATCAGAATGCATATATGCGCGACGCGCACGCGGTGTATATACATAATATATATATATATATATATATAGTGTGCCCAGCCGCGTCGTTGTGCCATGTCTTATAGATTCACAGAGAATCATGATTCCCTTGAGGTTTTAATCTCTTTCTTTATAATATGGTAGGTACGTCGTCGTATATATGTACATACCGACTATATTCAGGAAGTCGAAGTCAATTCGAATTACGGTTAATCGACGTTGTGCGCTCTCGTATCACCACCAGGTATATAGTGTGTGTATAGCCATAGAGCCGTGGTGTAGAGCCGAGTTTTGTGCACAGGTAAATCTCAATCAGATCAGGTCTCGAGGGTGTATTTGGGGGGCGGCTTCGGCATATCGATTGTTATCAATTCGAGCACCTGTATATACACTACTCTACTTTACTTTACTTACTAACTTGTGCTTTGGTACGTCGTCGTCGTCGTCGTCGTTGTTGTCGTCGGATCGGTCGTCATAGTCGTAGTTGTCTGCTGACTCACCTACGGGGAGAAATCAATTGTGCAATCGGCAACACACCAGGCAACCTCGTTCAGCACTAGCCAACCAGCAAACCAAACAGCAGCACAAGACCCCAGCAGCACAGTAATAACGTAAAAAAAAGTGAAGAACAAAAACAAAAAAAAACACTATTGAAAATTCCTCCGGCTGACCACAGCGAGACCTTCATAAAAATGGGTTTTGTGCCTCTCTCAACTTCACTCTCTTTTTTTTGTACCTTTTCGCAATTAAATTCGCAATAATTAGTTTTCTTCGGTCGTTTTTTGGTGTTGTTGTTGTCTGCTTATCGCATTTGTGTCGCTTTCCGCTTCTTATTCTCGATTTCCCTCTCTATCTCTCTCTTTCTCTCTCTATCTCTCTCTTTCTCTCTCTCTCTCTTGTTCTCTCTCTCCCTTTCTTCATAGGTGCCAGAAACACAAACGAACGGACATGTACAAAAAGGGAATTTCAACTGATTGATGGTTTATATACTGGTAGTGCCACCTGATGGAGGACGACTGCAATACTAATAATAATACCTCCTGCCGCCCTCTATGCATTCAACTCGTTACTTACAATTTTATCCGCCGCCGCCGCCCGTGTTTCTTCCCCAGTTTTTGAGGATATAGCACGATACCAGGAAAAACTTTTTGTGCGCCTGTGTCGTGGCGCGCGCAAATTGTGAAGAATTGGTGCGCGTTCGGTCAGAAGTGCGCGGTGCAATCAGAATAAATACCGGAACCCCAATAGCACCGCCGCGCCACCAAGGGAAGATCGTGAGCCCTAAATCTCTATCGGGTCATACGCTACTCAAATGAAAGATATACTCTCGTGTGCAGCAGCAGCAGCAATCGAATGCATACATAGTTAGCCCGGTGGTGGTGGCAACCAACTTGGTATATCCAACTAGCCCATAACAAACTAACATCCAAGCACCCGCGCACTTAGTCTGCGCCCTGGACTTAACCTTAAGGGGGTCTTCTAGTTACGCGATTTGAAAAAATCGATTTTTTTTGTTGCATTTTTCGAATATAGAGGATATGAGAAATACGCCATATAAACGATTTCGCGAAAAGCACATTCCTTCTTGGGTATTCGGATCCCGAAACAGCTAGTCCAGTAAAATGGTGCAAAAAAATGGCCATCTGAACATTTTATGTAAACAGCAATTTTTTTTTAATGTGTAGGGGGGTTGGTTGGGAGTATAAAACCTAGTTTTCGGGATCCGGAAGCGTGTCCTTCGGCCGCCATCTTGTTTTGAGTGTGAAAAATGGTTTTGCTTATTGCTCGGAAACCGTACGTCCTACAGCATTTTTGTAAAAACATTTTTTTTATATAATCAAATTATCTACAACTTTCGTAAATAACGTTTTGCCGTAATATTAATAATAAAAAAGATATGGACGAAAAATGACAAAATTTTTGAGGGTGATGAACTTTAAAGCGCTATAACTTTTTTATTATTGATTCTACATAAAAAATACCTTAGAGCTTATTTGTAGAGCATTTTCTTGCGAATAATTTGATGTGGTCATTTATTGAATTCGGGTTGTTTTTGTTGATTGTACAGCAATGCAAACGGAGAAATTATAACAAAAGTTCCGCATTATGCTTCCATTTAATAATATAATACAACCCGAATTCAATAAACGACCACATCAAATTATTCGCAAGAAAATGCTCTACAAATAAGCTCTGAGGTATTTTTTATGTAGAATCAATAATAAAAAAGTTATAGCGCTTTAAAGTTCATCACCTCCAAAATGTTTGTCATTTTTCGTCCATATCTTTTTTATTATTAATATTACCTTAAAACGTTATTTACCAAAGTTGTAGATAATTTGATTATCTAAAAAAATGTTGTTACAAAAATTCTGTAGGACTCACGGTTTCCGAGCAATAAGCAAAACCAGTTTTCACCACTCAAAACAAGATGGCGGCTGAACGTCACGCAAGTTATGAAAACCTTGGGGATCACTTTGGGGCAGCAAGCGGAGATGTACGCGACTCAACTAGACGGGAAACGCATCGACCGCTCCGAGCGTAGACTGAGTTTTGCAGCTAAAAAGGCCCGAATAGAAGACCGAGAAGACAAAGCTGCCAGCCAAGAACATTTTCGAGATGAGGAGGGAGAGATCTACGGCCCTGGTATTGCAGATTAACTTGTAAGCTTGTCCGATTATGTTTTACCCCATCCTTTATCTTCAAACGCATTTTCCCGAAAATTGCCTTTTTTAAACTTTGTGGTAAGACTTCCACCAATAATTTGCATCAGATTTTGACCAATTTTTTTTTCACTCCTTCATAAAAGCCCTCCCTATAAATCTCCGAGTACGATTTTTAAAATATTGTTTCGTTCCATTTTTACACCCTCCAACAGGTCAAAAAACGTGTGGTCGAAAACCCAACCTTTTACAAAAACTCGTATAATTTGAAAAATATTGAAAATAAAAAAAATCGTACTCGGAGATTTATAGCGAACGTAACACTGAATATAATTTCATTTTATTTTTCTCATTTCGGACAACTTGCGCAAAGTCGACTCGGACACTTTCGTCAGTACCAGTTTGACCACTTCTCAAGGGTGCAGGATTCGACACACACCTTTAGAATTTCTCATTTTGCAAGTTTAAACATGTACAAAAATAATAAAAAAAAATTATTCAATTATCTTGTACAGTTTCGTCACAATTAATTCCCAAAAATAGGCTGAAATTCGCGCGTAACTAGAAGACCCCCTTAAGAGAGATGCTGCTGTATTGTTGCTGATGTTCCAGCTGCGGTGGATGCGCTGTGGAGTTGACTCTTATAAAATGTGATGTAGCGATTTAATATCATCCGATAACTGCTGGTCGAGGTATCTTCTTCAGGCGAGATCCTTTTAATGATCAAGAGCCAAGACCGCACCTTAGTCTACCACCATTTCATATACAAAGAAAGAGAAAGGGCGACAGAAAAAAAACGAAAGAGATGTACCATTTTGCTTTGATGACACCTTCTCGGCTGTCGTTTCGATTTCCGCCAAAAAAAACACATCCTCCTGCACCTAATGGTGGATCCACACTACGCGGACTTAGATACAGTTGAATGACTTTTTTACGACCTTTTTAATGGCAAGGGCATTACTGCCAAACTGCGCGGACAAAAGGCTGTGCTTAAAAAGGAACATGCTTACGGCCTTTCTAATGAAAATTGGTTTTTTTCTCAGTGGAGATTAATTAATATGGGCCAAAATCACGTGGGATCTAAGTCCGCCGCGTAGTGAGGACGGCCCTTTATATGACCACCGCCCTCCTACCATCCGCCGCCCCACCGCGCTTCCCATATTACACAGAGGATTTAAAAACCAGGAAAAAAAAATAAAAGAAGAAAACGAAAACTACAAATGCAGAACCGCGCGCGCAGGCAGAGTCCCCTACTGAGAAAGAAGGTCCCGCGGGCGCCACTTGCTGTCTTGTTTAATTGACTTTCATCTCGATGGGATGTTGACGGTGTGACGTTATCTCTCGAGTCTTTCAGTCTACATTCACCTGCAATCCGAAAAGGGACTTCTTCCGGGTGCTGTGTTGCCTGCCTTCCTATGTGGTTCTGGCCCGCTCCGGAGCCTCCGATTAGAAGTCGTCCTCCTGAGCAGTCTGATTCTGGATATATTTTGTATATGATGCTGCAGAGATTATATGCTATACATATCCGCGTATATGTGACATGCCTTCAACAAAGAAAATCCTAGGATCTGAACTCTTCTTCTTCTTCTCCTCCTCCTTGTCCCTTTGTTGTGCCTCATTCCATCCATTCCTTCTTCACTATGCACGATTATAGATCGTGCAATATATGTATGTGGTGGCTCATAGACTGTAGCAGCTCGCAACTTGACCACCCTCTATTCTCTTCTATGCCATCGTCGGGGAGTAGGTCAGTTGCAGTTTTAGTTGTCAACCATTTTTTTTTGTTTTTTTTGAAAATGGTAAAGTTTGGCGTGGGAAGGTTACACGTTTTCTTCCTGGGTTGCCCAGTATAGATCTCGTTAGCCTTCTTGTGGGGGATCGATGCTTATATACTTGGATCAATACAGTGCAAATTTCTTACCAACTGTTGAACTCTGGTCTAGTTTTACTTGGTGGTTGTGTTTTTACCCACAATTTCTCTGTCTCTCTCTCTCTGTTTTCTTTTAATAAGTGGCAAAATTTTGATAAAAAAATCTTATTTCGAAATCAGCGATCATGTCTCTCAAATTGAACTAATTTTGAATGGAAATGAAAGACAAGTTGTTTATAAGTATATATTTCCTTTTAGGATTAGGTTTCATGCTATCTATTTTGATGTAATCTATCTAGGGTTTCTCAAAACCCGGTCTTTTTTGGATTCGCCGAATCCGAATCCTTAAAACTGAGAACCGCCGATTCCGATTCCGATACCAAGTAAAAACTCACAATTTTAATTTAAAAAAAATATATATTGTATTAATAGTCCCATAAATAGGTCGAAAAAAAGTCCTTCGCGCAAAATAACGTACGCGATTTTTTTTACCAAATGATTTTATATATTTTTATGAGCTTAAATTCAAAATGCTAAACGTATAGTGAAGGAAAACATCTTTAATTCTATATCTCAGAAACTATGCATTTTACGACAAAAATTGATAGAATCTTTTTTGTAGATAAATAAGTGATTTAACTTTCTTGTTTAGAATTTTTTTTGTAAAGTCTATATATGCGGAGAAATAGTGCTTCAAACTTCATATATCACTTTCTTTGCACTATACAGTGGAATTCACTTAACACGAAAACTGATAACCCGAAATATTGCTTAACACGAAACAAAAGTCCAGTCCCGGTCCGATAATGCGCTTTTCATGCGAATTTGTTCGGTTATGGCCAAACGCTCACGGCTTAACATGAAAAAACTTGAAAACCCTTACACTTTTTTAGTACTTTTTCACCTAAACTTGTGTTGAAAAAATTGCTTATAACTTCAAAAGTAAAGGCCTTAACATAAAAATTGTCTGGACATTATTCATAGGAAATATGTACTTATTTTTTGTTCGTCTAACCCAGTGATTCCCAAACTTATTTCGGTCATGGATCCCTTACTATAACAAAAATTTATTCATGCACCCCCAAACCCAAGTGAATGAAATTTTGTGAAATCTACTAAAAATACTTTAATCTGTTCTCTCTGAGAAGACAATTTACATATTTTTAATTGTTAAGAAAACAAAAGAAAAAATGGAATTGTGCTTGAAAATATAGGTACATGGGTACTTAATACTTAAATAATTTTAAGTGAGAAGAATCCTAGCGGGAAAAATTGGGAGCGCTGCTCAGGGGAGCTGATTTTGAGCTTACTGGAGTTTTTAGAAATTTTATAGAACGAGCAAAACTGGCAATTATCGTAATGACCATAAATCGTGCCATTAGCATACTCAATAGATCGGTTCTCGTTCGATTACAGAAGTTAAGCAGCATTGGACGTGGTTAATACTTAGTGCGGGGCCCGCTTGAAGAAACGACACTCGCCCTTGGAAAAAAAAAGAAAAAGCAATAATTGCAAAAGGCGAACAAAAATAAAAAAATTTCGACACCCGGAACTTATTCACATATCCATCAACTTCAAATCTTGCACATTATGTATAGTTCACTTGACAATGCAATCTGACCATTTTAAAAAAAAATCAAGATGGCGGTCCCAAGATGGCAGCCGATTTTTGTAATAGGTAGGCATGGTAACAGCGGCATAAATGTCAATTTATTGTTTGCTGTTAGCAAACTTATTTACGGTTTTTGACTTAGCTAAAATGTAGCACAGCTTCTAACTGTCAAAAGGGGTTGACGTTTACTCGTGAATCTTTTATGTAAGCAAATAATCTAGTAATATTTTAATACAGCATACTATTATTATTTATAATATTTTTTGCTTGTTATTATTTATAAAATGAGAACTGTTATAATTTTTGGTCGTTATTAGTTGTAAAATGAGAACTGTCAAATGGTATGCTAGGACCAGTGTTAAGTTAACAGCGATAATTTAGCAGAGTTAAAGGAACTTGGGCCTAAACGCGCCCTATGCCTGACAATAGACTCTGATTTTTTTTATAAAAAAATAAATATGGCGGGAGAATTTTGCAATTGTGTTCCCGATCCCACGACATGGGTATCAAATGGAAGGGTATGACAAGTAGAATAGAATTAGCTGTGTTGCTCCATTCCAAATTCAAACTGGCGGCCAACAGAAAATAACGGATTACTTTTTTCGTTACAACGCACTCGGTATGGGTATCAAATGAAACGGTATGACGAGTAGAATATATTGGCGGCCGCCACAAAATTATGGAAGACATATAATAGACTAAAAAGTAGAAAATAAAAATAAATGGTTTAAAAAAACTGAAAAAAAATACGCTTTGATTTTAAAATGAACTAAAATGTAAAAAATAATTTTGAATGTAAAGTTTTTATTGCTCCAGCCAGTATATGGGAACAACCTACCTACCTTTAAAAATCAAGCTCAGAATTAAATTATGTATAATGAAGTTTTTGGTAAAATTTATAAATATAACTGGCGCGTTAACGAAAAGTTCCAGTATTAATAAAATAAGAATATTGGTAAAGAGCGTTGCACCTGCCGGGATTCGGCGAATTTCAGAAACGGATCCCGATTCCGAATCCCAGGGGAAAGATTCGCCGAATCCGATTCCGAGTTATTCGGTATGAGAAACCCTAAATCTATCATCCTCAAGATCGATTATAAATTCAAAATGTGCAACATTATATCCGACCAACAACGTCCAAAAGCCTCAGCTTCTCTGACATGTACAGATACACATCCATCTATCGCTTTTGACATTTGACTGTTCGTCTCCGGGAATGTCACTCACTATATGTATACCGATGATGGGAACAGTACCTTCGTCATGAGGTGTGTGGAGCATCTTTTAATTTTTTGTGTGGACTCGTCTAATAGACCCTGAGATGTTTTTTTTTGCTTGAGAACTGACGTTACTAGTGAGATACTGGCCCCTGTGCTGAAAGTCGAGTCGTGTGGCGTGACAAGTCGTTTGAGTTGAAGAAAGTGGCGTTTCAATCGAATTACGTCTTTCAGCACAGGGGCCAGTATCTCACTTAACTTAGCACTTCCAATCTAGGCCCCTGTGCTGAAAGTCGTAATTCGACTGAAACGCCACTTTCTTCAACTCAAGCGACTTGTCACGCCACACGACTCGACTTCCAGCACAGGAGCTACTAATAAACTGGATACAGAACCAGGTCAATTATTCTCGGGAATGGTATAGCTATGTTGGTCTAGGGCATAACCTTCTATATTTACAAGCCATGAACAAGAATCTCAATTGAGAGAATCGGACTACCAAATTCTCCCAAATTCTCAAAATTACACTAACAACATAACGTGACTTCACCGAGTCGTAGTCCGATTGAGCGGAAATTCGCTCTCATTATTTTCCTTGTTCATGGCTTGTAATATAGAAGGTTATGTCTAGGGCCATCTATTTCATAATATTGCGTAATCGAGCTTTTCTTTTGTGTTCGCGGCTGAAGCTTTTGCGGTTTGTTTCTTGGGAAGCTTTTGCGGTTTAAGTCTTGGGTTGAAGGGGTGCGCCACCTAGAAAAATAATAATTTTTCATACACACACACACACACAAACAGATACAGACAGACAGACACACACACCTCAGACTTGACCAGATAGACCCTGCGCAGACAGACCAAACAGACTAGATAGACCAGGCAGTTTACCCTTTAGGAGGGGGATGTGATAAATGCTGCTTAACTTTTCAGTGTTCCAAACAAGAATCGGTCTATTCAATATACGCGGTAATGGGGCATCCCTCATCAATACCAAACTTTGTTGAAGTTGTGTAGCTATTGTCTCCTCATACGTTTGTTCTTCTTCTCTTATCTGTATTGGGGTTGCGTTTCTCCTATCTATTAAATCCGTATTGTGGGTTGCTAACCCTCAGTCCAACCGACTTGAAACTCGCCATTCGACCCCGTCTCCCGTTATAGTCCATTTAAAACGCGTGGTATAACGCTCGGGAAACGCTACATGCGCATCACGCTGTACAAGAAAATTGGGGTCACGTGGCTCTAAAAATGTTTAGATCACCCTTAAAATCGCCAAAAACTATAATTTTTAGGGGTTTTTTTCGCAACAATGGTATGGGAACACATCATTCGCCCGCCTTAAGCTATCTAAGAGTGATAATCGACCAGAGGCTTAATTTTAAAACACACTTGAAGGGCATATGGCGGATAAAGCTTCCGCTATTTGTACAGCGTTTCCAAGAATACTTCCCAACGTGGTGACCCAAACCGATTTGTCGCCTACTGATAGCGAGCGAGGGTGGCTAGCTCAGTCTAGCTTTACGCAGTGCCAGCGTGGGCAGCAGCGTTGAACAAGAGGGCTAACAGCAGAAAATGGAAGGCCGCATACAGACTAAAGTTGGAAACTGATATGTGCGTGCATACAGTGCGTGCGGTGTATGCGGCGAATTTTCGCTAACAGACAGTTGCGTGCTTGGGATTTGCGTGTGGGATGTAAACTGCCTTTTATAGATTTGAATTTCTATCCCATCCCGAGTAAAATCAGACTCGACCGTTCTTAGCCTGAAACAGGCACGCATAAACGTCAAAATGCCTGCATAGCACCCGAAACAGACACGGTAGGCCTAAGTAAAAATAAGACTCGCCCGCACCACGATATGCTCACATGTTTTTATACTAAAGGGAGCAGAATTGGGGCTTTATAAAAAAAAGGGTGCATACTCATTAGACCGGTTCTCGTTCGATTGCGCAGGTCAAGCGTAGTTAGTACTTAGTTGGGGGACCGCCTGGTAAAACGGTCGATTACGACTGTATTCATATCTGCGTAATGCATACGCTAAAGCTGTTCGCAGAAATGTTAAAAAAGGAGTCGAGTACTTTTGATTCGAGTAATAAATAGTCGTTGAGTGATTTTCTTTCGATTCTACTCATGAGCATTTAATCGATTACTCTCCATAGAAACCGATGACACCATTGAACGCATCGCGCTGAATAATCGCGACGTGGAACTGGTACATAAATTCTGTCACCTCTGTAGCATTATTACCGAAAATATCGGGGTAGAAAAGGATGTCAGTTCCAGACTAAATAAAGCACGAAGCGCGTATACATGCCTGTTCCGCATATGGAGGTCAGCGGAGATCTCAATTAAGACCAAATTACGGATGTTCAACTTCAATGTTGACACAGTTCTTTTGTATGGTTGCGAAACATGGAAAGTCACCCAATTCATCACAAGACGCCTACAAGTTTTCATCAACAGATGCCTACGTCGTATCCTAAAAATCCGCTGGAAACATAAAGTTTCAAATGAAGACGGACGGCCAAAGAAAAGGATAGACGACGAAATCAAGCGAGGGAAATGGAATTAAATTGGATTGGTCACACCTTGCGACGCGAAAACGAGAATCTAGCCAAACAGGCTCTTGACTGGAACCCGCAAGGAAGAGGAGGAGAAGAGAGGAGAGAGAAAACTATTAGCGGAGGACAACTGGTGGACCCTGGACGGATCTGAGAGCTGTCGCGAAAAGCGAAGTCCGCTGGAGGGCAATTGTTTCTGCCCTATGTCTCATGAGGGAATAAGTAAGTAAAGATTTTCTCCAATTCTGGAGGACATTACTGTAGTGTTGGGTAGGACGCGTTTATAAAATGAGTTTGTAAGAGATGCCTCTTTTTTCTTTTGAGCCAGTACAATGTCACACTTCAAATGAGGTGAGGTGCTATTGTAATGGCCAGGGAGAAGTATCTGTAAGCTTGAAGGGACTCCCGCATTATTATTAAGAAATTTGTCTGACAAATTCTGAATCAGCGTATCGACGCAAGGAATATAAATAGCAGAACGAAAGAACGTTTCAACAGAGTCTGTTTGATAATTAGAACGAGTTGTTTGCCTCAACGTGAGTCTCGGAACTTTGAGTACCATATCGAATGCGCCTTCCGCGAACTTTTCAGCTGCTCTAAATATTTCGCCGAATAATACTTCTGCATTTTTACGTTCTTCTTGAAGCGTATCCACAATTTCGTGAACTGAACATGCTTTACTGCTGATGCCAAATTACGTGATTTTTCTTGCAGTCGAACTGACAAAGGAAGTGTGAAGTATGTCACAAACCAAGAGACTAAGGATGAATTCGCTTTTCTGAACTGCTGCAAGTAAGCGGACCGCTGTTTTTGAGATGATCCTAGATTGCCCAGAAAGGACCCCGCACTTTTCCTATGGAAAATGGCTTTCGGGTAATTTTCTTCAAATTTCCCTGCCCAAAAACCACTTCCAAGGGTCTTCTAGAGGGATATAACAGATTTCTGAATGTAAAACAATTTATTCTTGTAGTCCACCCAACGGCCACCGAAAACAACCACCCCTTTGACCCTTCAACGACCGACCAACTAACCCCTCCTCTCCTATGTCCCCTCACCTACAACTGTCAGTAAAGTCAAAATGCAGAGGACCTACTCACCTTTTAATTCTTTCTTGATTTTTTTAAAAACCAACAATACTCTGTTGGCCTTCTGCACGTTTCATTCCGACGATTCGATTCGTTCGTAAACAAGCAAGGCCCTGTTACATTCCCAGCGCAAAGTGGAAACGCAAATTGGAGCTTTTTTATCGCACAGAATTTGTATGTTTTTCTCTCTGTTGCACGAACGTGGATTCCAGACAGAGAGAAAGCATGCAAATTTCTGTGCGATAAGATAGCTCCAATTTGCATTTCGTCGTTGTCAAACCAATATCTGCTATGTGCAAAAAGAATAACTTTGAGATACTTGAGAAAAAAACGTTCTCCTGTAACATACTGCAACATCTCCTGCACATAACATATTTTTTTTAGCGACTACAATTCACCATATTATGCTTAGAGTCATATAGAAGTGTTTTTATACGAAAATTTGCTTAGAAACTAGTCATAATGGTCAAAAGGTCGAAATCACCAAAAAGTGCACATAGCAGATATTGGTTTGACAACGACGATTTCCACTTTTCACATATCAAAAATTGCGTTGTGGTTCGCGGGTTTTGGCGATTAAAATGTGAAAAGTATAGATTTTCGCAAATTACGAATTTGGAGTTGTGGGCATATTGGAAATTTTAAAAATTAGGGAAACGGGCAAATTTCGAAAATGAAAATTTAGGAATTTGGAAGATTCTGCGAATTTTCAATTCGAAATTCGAAATTGGAAATTCAAAATTTTCCGAACTTTTTGACATTCACGATTCTAAAAATTTAAAATTTACAATATTTTTGCCCAAAATTTCGGGGGGGGCCGGGCCTTTCGGGCCCTACAGCTGGCTACGGCCCTGCTCCACAATGTATATTTATATTTTACAATGTCACCCCGGCTCAGTTCAAATTTGATATTTTACTCCCACAAAAGAAGTAAGAATAAACCTGGAAACAGATTGAACGTTCATAAGCGCTTAAGGTACCTTTACATTATGTGATTTGTCATATGACTTTACTGTCAAAATTACGATTTGATAGTCATCTGACTTCGTATTGTGTTCACATTTAATTTTGACAAGTGAAAACAGAAATTTTCAGTGCACAGATAGTCGTATGACATGTGAAAAACAAATGTCATTTGACATTTTATGTTTAGGTTTGACTTCGTTGACAGTAAAGTCATATGACAAATAATATAATGTAAAGGTACTTTTATCAGCGCTAAGAAATGTCAAAATGAAAATGAATACACACAACCTAATTGTAGGGAACAGATTCATCAGCGCTGGAATAGACTCTATTTCTATTCTGAGTTGGTGGGTGGGAATTCTACTGCCCCAAAAGAAGTAAAGAAAGAAGGAATCCACAACTTCGTATTTACAATTCGCATCGCCTCGTTTAAGTTTTCATGTTGAATTTTACTGCCGCAAACGCGAAGTAAGAAATAAGAAACCCATGTCTCTCCACTACGTACGTATTTACAATCACACCTCGGTTCATATTCTCATGTATGTTAAAAATCGAAAATCAAGAATGAATTTATCTCGATAAGAGTATAGTAAAACATTATTTTTGAACCGGGACATTTCAAAAATTGTAGGCCTCAGTACAATTTGCCATCGTGTAAGGGACAAATGTACTGCCTCGTATAAGTATGGCTCAACTCTACATTACTGCCCTTATACCCCCTATCCCGAGCCTTGTTCAACCCGGGTGTGGCCCGTGTGGCCCGTGTGACCCGTATTTTTGGTGCGAATTGACATGCCGTTCCTTGAATGCCAATTCCCATAATCTCGATTCGTGGGACGTCCCGAGCGTCATAATCCGCGTTTTAAATGAACTAGTTAGCTCCTTATGAAGAAGTACCTGGTAGGGGGCGGGGGGGCACCGCGTTGGTAGATGGGATTCGGACATACTAAAAAAGCTGCTAGATGTTCGTCTGGAGAGATTCTCTCTGTTCTCTGGTTTTTGGTAGAAGTAAAACTAATCGGGCGCCACCACCTTCCGAGGCCTTTCTTAGCCGTTCGCCTCGATCATACCTGTACTGTACGTACATATAAGGCAATTCTTCGCTACATGACTACAGCTTAAGATTATATTATGTAAGTACATGATATAAATATTCTTTTTTGTTTTAGAAAATAAAAAACGCTAATACAGTTACTGTGTAATCGCTAAGATAACTGTCACTCTCTCTTTCTCTCTCTAAAATCTCATAATCCTAATACAACACAGTTTGATCTCTCAGTTGTGATGTCATATTCTCCCTTTGACACATAAGGATCAATTCAAACGAAAAAAAAAATATGAATTGAATACCACCACACAAATATCGTGTCTTCTTTTAAATTGTATGCATTTACCTGAAGTGTCCTTTCTATTGTCCTTTTTTTTCAAACAAACAATTGACTTGATAAATGTCAATCCTATTATTTCTCTACTTTTCAGCTTGAGCAACCCCTATTTATATTGTGTACGGGGATGATTGGCTTTATACTATTTTTTTTGTTTTGTGCTCTGCTCAATCCACACGAGACTATACCCCCTCACAATATCATGTGAGAGCGAACGATAATACGACGATCGGCATATGCCTTTTTTTTTTGAGTACACTTAAGTGAACAACAGAGCACAATTGGGAAGGGGAGAGGGAGAAAATATATGTATGAATGTATGTGCATAAAATCAAAACGGCATTTTACACAAAGGGCATAATTGTAAGTGCCCGGTAAGTACTGACGGGGGTAAATTTAATGCCAGGTAATAATTTATGTTTGTGTTTACACACGGGAAACGGGGGAATGGGAAAAAAGGACTTTTTAATAAACTGATCTTTCCTGTACACATGATCCTCGATCCTCGATCCCTTGTGTTATGGGTGTTGTAGACATTCTCTGGATTTTTTTAGTTTTTGTTGTTGTTGTTATTTATGTTTACATCCCCAAAAATTGTTGAATTTAGCAACGCCGCAAAACACAGGGGAGGTTTGTGTAATGAAATTTGAATTGAATAGATTGGAATGGCATATATGTATATATATTTTTTTTAAAGAGAGAGAGAAAAAAAAGGGTCGATTGTGTTTTAATGTAATATTTTATATGTAAAAATTTTTCATGTAAACATTTTTATGGAGGAGAAAAGTCAATCCAGTGAAAGCAATATAGTCCAGTGGATGACGCATTTCCATTCTATGATCGTAATGGCTGACAATCGTTAGCCCTAATCGTTGTCCTCGTTTTGATACGATCATTACTTTGCGTCCAATTATAACTCTGCGAAGGCTAGTATCTGAATGTTCCTTGTGAAGATTCTATTTGCTTCATTAAGCTGTGTTTCCCTCATTATTGCTTCCAGAGCAATCAGTGGCGGTTCGTAAGGCTCAGGATAAGGGAAGCAATGCGCAGGGCGTCCAAACTAATGTACGCCGCGAACGATAAAAGTAAAAGTATTAAAGGCTTTAATTAAAAAAACTGAACAAATATGAAAACGAATTAAGTAATTAACCCTAGCAGAAAACCGTACTACCAATCTATTTTGTACTCGTACTTTCAAATCATGGAGATCTAATTCTGAAATATGCTGCGTACCTTGCATACATCCCTTATTCCCTTTTGTAACCTGAGCCTACCTTCATTACATTCTCCCGGCAAAAACAAACACTTCAGGCAATCCATACTCGAAAACACAATTCAAACAAACAATCTCTATCCCTTTAGACCATTAAAGAGAATCATAAAAAAACATAATGGAAGCTACAAAGTTATCAGGTTATATTCAATCGACACCTCCTACCACCCCATTAGAATAAACAATAGATAAAGAGAAAGTTCACCTATCCTCGATCTCTTTTTGTTCTTGACTCATATGCAATAAACGAAAATGCATATTCTAGTAAGTTTCAACTTGCCACTACATGTTAAGCCCAGTGGTGGGCAATAGTAGCTCTTGGGAGCTACACACAAACTCCCAGGGCAGTTCCAGAGCCCTACTATCCCGCTGCTGAGTTCGAGAGGGAGTGGTAAAAACAAAAGCTTTAAGTTCGAGTGATAAAGGTATAAATAAAAGCTTTTAAAGCTTTTTGATGCATTCGAAAAACCAACACTCCCCGTGTTCTTTTAATGAACTGGGTTTTGAGAGCTTTTGAGGAGCTTTTGAGTTCCCATACAAAATCGAAGAACCAGAAGACCCAGATAAAACCTGAGTTTTCGATTTTGTATGGGAACTCAAAAGCTCTCAAAACCCAGTTCATTAAAAGAACACGGGGACTGTTGCCCACCACTGGGTTATAAGCCATTATAGACTGCATTCCGAGATTTTGGAGATTCGATTCCATCGCAGCAGTCCCAATGTGCCCTAATAAATGAAGTTATGAATAATCTCCTCTCACCTACTTTCATTCATATGATCTTTATACCTTCATACGTTTGATAAGCACTAATTCTGGTGTATGTGCTGGAAGGTGGAAATAAACATATCTACCGTCATGGGACTGTAAATGTCACTTAAGCTACCACCTTCATATTTAATTACATACCCGGGGAATCGACAGTCTCGACATACGACAGCATAATTATGACGAAAATTCGTCATTTATTACGAATATGTAATCTCATAATGATGAATTTTCGTCATTAATGGAAAAATTTTCGTCATAATTACGCTGTCGTATATCGAGGCTATATAAAAACTCCCATTAAAAACCGGTTTAGGTTCACAGGCACAAGTTTAATAGTAGGTATGTACCTACTTGCATCTCTTAAGAAGTGCCCTGGCATTGTGATATTTCTTTAAGGATCTTCTAATTAATAAAAGAAAGTTTCTGTATGCGTGTATGTGCGATGTGTGCGCTATAGCGGGCGCACCAGTCATCGCAGAGCTTCGAAATTTTGCACGAAGGTCCGGGGGGGTCTCCCATGATGCACCTCGAAGCCCGATTTTTGAAATTCAAAATGGCCGCCGAAATATGACCGAAATTCAAAATGGCCACCCAAATTTGCCAATTGTGTTCCGATTTCCATGAAAATCGGTATCTGGGGGTTTTTAAGGTAGCAAATAACGAATTTATGATCAGAACTTATAAATTCAAAATGGCCTCGCCAATATGGCGGACGAATTTTTCCAATTGTCTTCCGATTCCAATGAAAATCGGTATCTGGGGTTTTTTAAGATAGCAAATAAATAATTTATGATCAGACTTATAAATTCAAAATGGCCGCCCCAATAAGGCGGACGAATTTTTTCAATTCTATTCCGATTCCAATGAAAGTGGACATCAAGGGGTTTTTAAGGTTGCAAATAACGAATTTATGATCAAAACTTAAATTCAAAATGGCCGCACCAATATGGCCGATGAGTTTGCCAATTGTATTCCGATTCCAATGAAAATCGGTATCTGGGGGTTTTTAAGCTAACAAATAAAGAATTTATGATCAAAACTTATTAATTTTAAATTTCGGGGCCAATATGGGGGACGAATTTTGCCAAATAAGCCTTTCCACGTCAGTTGTATGTAGGTTGTTCCAGAGTTGGGAAATCGAAAAGTCTTCACATCCTAGCTCCGAACACTAAGTAAGAAGGGGGCAGTGTAACGGCTAACCGAAAACAGAAAGTTAAAATTCCAATTCACCGAGAAGTTTCATGTTCATAGGCACCTACTTGAATACATACATAACGCAGTGTCACATCTCAATTTAGTACGATTGTTCTAACTGAACCGCCAAGAAGAGGAAGGAGGAGCACATGTGTGCAAGAAGTTTTGTTTTGAAATTAAAGTTGTTAAAAAGAAATAAATTGAGAACGCTCGGTATAGGTAACTCTAAATTTTTATATGGTATCCAAAATCATTTTCCAGAATTTTTGTAGTTTTCATTATACTTTTGTCCTACCGCGGACAGTGCACACATAAACTTTTTTTATTTAAAGGCGTTGCAACGCACGCGGGTTTTATGCTAGTATGGAATATATATGATTGCTCAATGGCAAATCCTACATTAGTGTTAAATATATACTACGAAATTAGAATCAGACGCTTGGTTCACCATTATCCACTAAGTCAGAAGAGGTTAGTCAGCAGCGGAGGTGGGGCGATGGTTATTACTACAGGGTAATAAAAAGGTAATAATACAAATTTACTTACAAACGCGTTAACACGAATTGAGTTTTATGTTTATATATTTTGAAAAATAAAAGTAAACAGAGAAGGTAAACACGGACATTGCATGGAAGATTTTTGTTTGAAGATAGATGTACTGGAGCTGCACACCGGCTTGAATATATAGACTGGTAGATTAGTCTTTTACAATACAGGAGTGTGGAGTGTGATGTCCAATTAGAGAGTATACATTTGACGTTGTTTTGTAACTTTTAATTAGTTTATTGACATTGTTACTTTACTCTGTTGAACGCTGTCTTATTAGCAGGATCAGCAAGTCGTTTGGATTTTCCGTTATATTTTTCATGTTACTTATTATTTTCCATTATATTTTTCATGTAATTATGAAACATAACTAGTTGGGATGTGGCTTTTGACCCTTTCGGTCCACAAGATTAACTTCCCAGTATTCGTTCAAACAAAAAAACGACTCGAACGATTTTTATGAAAATCTTCAGATCATACTTCCTTTAACACGCTTTGAACGGCATCTTAACGAAGTCGGTATCTTTTTTGGTTCGCGCGAAATCGTGCTGGTACAAAAATCACTTACGTCGTTCAAACAAAAAAACGGTTCGACCGATTTTTATGAAAATCTTTTCAGATCATATGTCCTTTAACGTGCTTCGAACGGCACCTTAACGAAGTCGATATCTTTTTTGGTTCGCGCGAAATCGTGCTGGTACAAAAATCACTTACGTCGTTCAAACAAAAAAACGGCTCGACCAATTTTTATGAAAATCTTTTCAGATCATATTTCCTTGAACACGCTTCGAACGGCACTTGAACGAAGTCGATATCTTTTTCGGTTCGCGCGAAATCGTGCAGGAAAAAATGACCACATACGTACGCACACACACATATTTCTTCTCAAATTTTTGCTTAAAATGCTATTGGGACCTTGAAACGTGTAAATACATTGAAAATTTCGAATCCGATTTTCGGACCGATTACAATAACTTCCTACTGGGAAGTTAAAAAAAGCTATTTGGCTATTGTATAACAGACGTGTGTACAGTACGTACTGACTATATAACTCAGAACGGACAAAGATTTGGAACTAGGCGCCGTAGTAACTTATATTCAGCTCAAAAAGAGCTTTCCAACGACACGTATTACACATACCTATTGGAGGTAGGGGGTGCCAAAGTCCATACATTTTCTGGCATCATCCTTCCAAGTCAATCGGCGTTGTCCAGAATTCAGAATTCAGAGCCAAAAACCGTTTACCACTGGACTAATCATGGGAGGATGCAAATCTATAGAATGTGGCTATAAAAGAGTGTGCATTCGGTTACATTTAAAAAAAAGCTATAATTCCCCCATATATAAAAGGGGTAGATAAGTTTACACGGACATGTATTACCTAATCAAGCATAACCATGAGTAAAAAAAAACACAAAAAAAATAAGTAATAATTTTCAATTACAAACTGTGAAACCAACAAACAAACGAAAACAACAACAACAACAAAAAAAGAACACAAATCAAGGAAAATAAAAGTGTGAGAAATTCTGCTTAACCACAAACCCAGAAGCCAGAGGAGAACATTAACAATTCTCCTTGTTATTTTTTTTTAATATTGTATATACTTACATATAAAAAAAACGAAAAAAAATGAGAATTTACAAGAGATTCCCAAAGGAAAACGGCACAGAAAATCCTTTAATTGACCGCAAGATCAATTAATAGAAGTCCGATGAGTGTGTGTTTCCCTGAGATCTGGGATTACACCTTGAATTACCATCGAACCATATACAAAACACATAAAAAATAGCGCACACAAAACTCTCCATGGTGTTCTTGTTGTTGTTGTTGTTGTTAATGAAAGAGAAAATAATAAAAGGGTAATGGATTTACCTGTAGAAAGGTATTTATAACAGCAGGAAATGAAAGGAAACTGCAACAACAACGCGCCACGGGGGGGGAGTGGGGTAATATCACAAAGTGATCACACAGATGATATGATGACAGGAAAACGATGACAACAGCATGATTTCCAATGCTCTTGCATTTTTTGCTTTGTTGTAACCTGTTCCACAGTGCGCTCCTCTCACATGAGGAAGACACTCTTTTAATAAGAAGACAGCAAGACCCCCACCTCACCGGCCGCGAGCACACGGCGACAAGAATGCCAATGATAATATGCAAAAGCCATCAAAGAATTGAAATCCGATTCTGATGGGAATCCATCGTAAAGTGTTTCACTTCACCTCTTCCTATATGTTTGTATATATGTATATATGTACAACAAAGCCCCAACGACGTAGAGTCACAAGGATTCGCGCTTGGGGTTTCTACACTATGTCGGAAGAATTCCTTTTTAATATCCGATCTGGGAAAGAAGTTTTTCATTCTTTTTTTTTTGTTTATATTTATTAATGTTTTCTTAATTGCTTGAGGTTTTAAGCTTCATCATACGAAGAGAGAGAGAGAGAGAGAGAGAGAGAGTTAGTGATATCAAAACGGGGTTAAGCTCGTTTTTTTGTTATCAGAGGACAAATTACGTGGTTTTTCATAAATTAAATTCGATCAAGGAACCTATAATCATCTCATCTTTCTATGCTGCTCTCTCTTGCGTCATAGTTATATAACGAGAAACTGAACCCTATCAAACTCTGACCTCCTTCAAACAATAAACTTCCTGATCATCTTCAAAGACAGTTACACAAAATATGCATTGGTCGTGTTTCGTGAATTCCTTTAGGTACCGTCGCACAGGTGTCTTCTTCTTTTTTTGCCAGAACCATTAGTGTGCAGCGCATAATTGTATTCGACCATGTTATGAGGTGTCTGTCTTTACCTGACTACACGTGCCGATGTATCATATAAAGAACACACCTCAACCAAAGTTTCTATTAAACATTGACATTTTGTATCGGGTCTGGCTTCGTTGTTTTAAATATAACCGAAGCCTTTGTTAGAGTATGTGTATGTGTACTCAACTCTCGTGTTAGGCAAACTCAAAGCAATTTGGTATTGACTCAGAGTTCAACAGAAATAGAAATTGAAATTTGAAATTGAAATTGAAATTTTCATTTCGGGGCCGTTTAATCCAGTTAGAGTACTTGATGACGTCTTCAAATCCAACTCCCATCTCATATCTCGTGACAGGATGTCCCGCAAGGGTCAATTCGGTCACCGGTTCTATTTTTTAATCTTCATAAACAACACCTACTCTCAGTCACCTTTTTAATATAACTCAATTACCAGGGAACAGCATTAAACCTATTTCCCATATGTGTTCCGAAACGCTGGTACTACCTCAGAGAAGGACCGAAAAAGTATCAAGTACCAAGCCGAGTGGAAAGCATCCCAGTATGCAAATAATGCAAAGCAGTAACGCCATTCTCCGGCACAAAAATGAAGAGGACCAGGGTGGTTAGCTCGGCACTTTCCAATAATGATATCCCAAAAATAAAGAATCTTTCAAGATCTGCCATAGTCGAGGAAGCTAGTACATCAGGCCAATGAGTGATGTAGTGAGAGGCCACCTTGTATTGGCACTCACTGATGGAAACTCTAGGGCCGTCAGACTTCCGGACCAATTTTGGGCTGACATCGAGGCCGAGAACTATCGGAGCTCGTCGAGGGGCAAGAACCGTCGTATTAGGAGGGCGCTTCCATCGTTTGATTCCTCACTAATAATCAGAAGGTTCCAAGTTATCAGGTGTGGTATAGTGAAGAGACCTTATTCTGTTAAAGGGCTTTCCCTGAGCTCTAGTCTTCCACATAAAAAAAAAAGGTCGAAAATCTGGCTCCCAAAAATGGAAGCAGAACCAATCAAATTGCTCGACAATCTACGGTGTCATAACAAAGATATCGTTATAGTACTCAAGGCCGAGGAACCCCCGGCGTAATAGCCGAACGGTATTACTAACTCATAAGCGACGAGTGCCTGGTTGGCAGACATAGGCATGAAGCGGCCAGACTTTATAGGCCAATAAGCTTGTCATCTTCTGTCCTGGAAGACCCTAGAACGTGCAATCTGGTCGAAAGCTGCCAGAAGGAACTGGAACTGGGATGTACAGGGACCGAGCTATGCAGCTTTGGCCAACATCAGACAAAGTGTGTACTTGGCAACCTCTTCTTAAAGGATTTGGAGAAGTTTCAAAGCCCACCACTCTTCCTGTGCCCAAAATAACAGCCAGGACTGGCTCACTCGCACAGTCTGCAATCTTATTATAGTAGTATAAAGGGTGACACGTGAACTTAGATATTTCATATAAAAAAAATTCATCCAACCACGGTAAGAATGTGTAGTCTGGCAAAATTCCACCTCCACGCCTGGAGGTGCCTCTATCGAGGTTCGTTTTTGTGTCCTTCCATTTTTTGCTCCCTTCTCTCTGGTCGCAATTCCGAGCCGATGTCATCCAATTTCACTACTTCAAATCCTGGTTGTCCGCTTACCATATTAGACCATTCGTCCAAATTTGGTCTAAATCTTCAGGGTTCGTTTTTGTGTCCTCCCAGTTTTTGATCCCTTCTCTCTGGTCGCAATTCCGAGTCGATGTCATCCAATTTCACTACTTCAAATCCTGGTCGTACGTTTACCATATTAGACCATTCGTCCAAATTTGGTCTAAATCTATCAGGGTTCGTTTTTGTGTCCTCCCATTTTTTGCTCCCTTCTCTCTGGTCGCAATTCCGAGCCGATGTCATCCAATTTCACTACTTCAAATCCTGGTCGTCCGCTTACCATATTAGACCATTCGTCCAAATTTGGTCTAAATCTATCAGGGTTCGTTTTTGTGTCCTCCCATTTTTTGCTCCCTTCTCTCTGGTCGCAATTCCGAGCCGATGTCATCCAATTTCACTACTTCAAATCCTGGTCGTCCGCTTACCATATTAGACCATTCGTCCAAATTTGGTCTAAATCTATCAGGGTTCGTTTTTGTGTCCTCCCATTTTTTGCTCCCTTCTCTCTGGTCGCAATTCCGAGCCGATGTCATCCAATTTCACTACTTCAAATCCTGGTCGTCCGCTTACCATATTAGACCATTCGTCCAAATTTGGTCTAAATCTATCAGGGTTCGTTTTTGTGTCCTCCCATTTTTTGCTCCCTTCTGTCTGGTCGCAATTCCGAGCCGATGTCATCCAATTTCACTACTTCAAATCCTGGTCGTCCGCTTACCATATTAGACCATTCGTCCAAATTTGGTCTAAATCTATCAGGGTTCGTTTTTGTGTCCTCCCAGTTTTTGCTCCCTTCTCTCTGATTTTGTGTCATGGCACATCTATGAAATCGTGTCTCCTCCTTCTCACATACGATGTCAACTATCGCGTCGCAAATATTTTCTTGGAGTCCGCACCATAAAAGAAGGGAAATGAGTGCGGGCATTTTGAGAATATAAACGAGTGGGAAATTTTCGTTAACAAACAGAGCGACGTTAGCTCGGTGCTTGTGCGGACTTGAGATATACTCTCACTGCGAATAGAAACAGCGATTTTGAGATATCCTTCTTTTATGGTGCGGCGGACCATACCTCTGTTCTTTTAGGGCAGAGGATCTCTTTCCGCATTCGGTTGATGACTGGAGATTTAAGTTCGACGATTTTTGGCATTGTCTTTAC
Source organism: Thereva nobilitata (assembly GCA_963855945.1). Taxonomy (NCBI): domain Eukaryota; kingdom Metazoa; phylum Arthropoda; class Insecta; order Diptera; family Therevidae; genus Thereva; species Thereva nobilitata. Next base: position 5,222,117 of record OY979699.1, read on the forward strand.
TTCGTCAATCCTTAACTCGAGCATTTCCGCGTTTTGGTCGATGATGGTTGCTTCGATTTGCTGTGCTTAGCTGTGCAGAAAGTCCGACTTGTGGTATGCGGTAAGGATATGCCGCTTTTCTGCGATGCAACGGATCAGTATTTTTCTTCTGTGTATATGTAAATTTATAACTGTAAAAAGCCATAACAAAAAACTAAAAACAACACCAGAAAACAAAATCGTAAAAAGTCACGAATCCTAACGAAATTGAATATGAGCGGCGGGCAGAGGAGTGGGGTGCAGGTTCGTATTTTTGTGGCAGAAAATAAAATCAACTAAGACAGGAGCGCCATAACTCAAACGACGATGGAAATATCTGTGGACCTTCCTTGACTTCTTTCTTAAACCACACACACACACACCATTCTACTACGCTCTATTGTTAAAGGGTTTGTGCTCTGTATGTAATCATTTATCTGCCCTATTTTTTTTTTTTGTGTTTTTATACATATCGATATTTGGGTAATAAATGACTAAAAACAAAAAATTACACACACCTACACAATAAATAAACACATACATACTAAAAAAATCAAAATTCATGCTTATTTCTTCTAAGGACAACGAAAAAAAAAGACAGAAGAAACGTTGATTTTGTATAACAGAAAAAAATCATAAAAAAAGGACACGCAAAAAAAGGACCAAGATTTATGCGAGGTTTTAAAAAAATAAAGAGACAAGAAAGGGTTGCAATCACAAATTTATTGCCCTATCTTTTTTCGGATTGAGTGGGGATTTGTGTGTAGGGTGAACGGGGTTACGATGTATTTTTTCGAGCCCACTTATATCATACACTTCATTCTAGGAAGAATCTTGTTAAGGATCTTTTCTTTAATGGGGGATGGTAATCTGTGGTAAAAAAAACGCTGTAGGTTCCCTTTTTTAATATAGTTTAGGTTAGGTGTAGGGCTGCCTTTAGTGCGACGAATTAGCACTTGGGTGCCACGTTTGCCAGCAAATAACCCCGGTAACAAAGTTCAAGTAAATTTTTACGTAAGTGAACGTGCCACACACAACCCGAATTCTTTGTAGGCAAAAGTAAATGAGTGGCGAATTTTTCAACTCCAAGCAGTCACCCAAGAGCCACCCCTTGTAATTTTATTATTTTAAGGTTATAAACCCTTATAACCGAGGGTTTATTTAAACCATTGAAATTAAATTGAACTTGAGAATGAAAACTACCCCCCTCTATTCTAGATTGTGACCAGTCATAAGTCACAAGCTTTTGTGACTCGTGTCTGCCATTGTGGGTATCTACACTGGTATTCCATCAATTGTTACCGAACCAGTTCTACAACGTAATCTACGTCTAGACACGGGTATTCCGTGTAACTTGTGACTATTTTCTTGTGATTATCACAGCTGTTTTGGTATTCTAAGCACCTAGTCACAAGAAAAATCTTAATTAATTCACATCTAATGGTGAATTTTTATTCGTTTCTAGGCAACAAACCACAAGTCTAGACAACAAACGTAGCCAACGAACGCCAGAAAATATTTATCCAGTAATACAGAGTGTATATGAAGGTCAAAGCACCTCTAATCGAAGCTGGCTGTGTTATGTTTGTCGATTCTGTGAGAAATTATGAAAGGTATGCTAGAAACCTGCTTGTGACATGCTATGTATACACAGTCATTATTTTGAGAGTCGTTGTGACTGTTTGGCGAATTGTCGAAAAATTGTGACTGCAAAATTAGAGTAGACCTCGCGCCATAAAACACGGGAATCTCAAAATTTTAGTTTTCATGCGCAATGAGAGTCTCAAGTTCGCACAAGCCGGCTCATTTATGTTCTCTCAAATCACAATTCCACATGCGCGCGCTCTCAAATTGTCTCAAGTTGAGACTCCACATCAGCGACGACAACAGACAATGTGCGGCGCGGGATATACCCTGGCTTGGCGAACCGTGATGTTCCGTGAAGAATACCGTGTAACTCAGGCAATATCCCGTCGAGGTTTGTTTGGGAGGCAAATTGTTCTCTCTATATTGTGTTAGTGGTCCGAGCCGTCTTAGTGGTAGCGCAGGTCTCCAGTTCTCTCCACTTTTGGCTGGGTAACAGCCAGGTGGTAGTCGAATATTGCGTTTTTGACTCTGTCTAAAGGGCAGCCGACCATCGCGGTTCCGGAAAGAGACTCCCTACTTGGCTATGTAATCTCGGCTTTCTATCAAGCCAATCTACCTTAGCTCTGCATCGCCCCACTAGCTTCACGCGCTTGAAAGATTCTAGCGGCGCAGCGGTACGTGCCAAAACAGTGAACTGTTGCGGTCTCTTGATAAACCCCTGTCCCGACGCCTTCTGACATCTTTTAGGTATTGGTGAATATTCCTATATTGAACCTCCTTAGGGCGTCTCTCCGTTTCGCCACTCTCCTCTTTGAAGATATTTCGACGGAGGAGTCCTTGCTGGAGGTCAATCTAGGGAGAAGGTAGTCCGTGGTTATAGCGACCACATCCTCCTCACAGCTAGTTTAAGATATTGCGATGACCGTAGGGTTTTGAAGTCCACACGCCCCTGGATTCCCTCAGTGTGAATGTCGGAATGTTAATCCTCCTGGCACAAGTGAGTCCCGCTAACCAGCCGACAAAGGCTGTGATGTACCAGACTACCAGGTGAACAAGGAGGTGTATCGTTCGCTAGGTGAAGAAGAGCCAACCTAAGCGGAACTTTGATTTGATATTATTAACCGATTATCTCGGCGGGAGATGCCTTATTAAGGCTACCAGCTATGTATATCGTAACTAACCACCCTTTCCTGATATATAGGGTGTGAAAACGAGGGAGACCCAACCCGGAGATAGAGACGTAAACCAGGACACCCAGAGCTTAAGCGATGCCAAACTGGATGACATCGGCTTAGAGTCGGGATCGGTGGACGGAACAGTCGCGAGAGGCCAGGACCGGATCCAAGTTAGAGAGCCGTTAAAGAAGAACCACTCTTTTTAGTGTTTTGTGCACGAACAATATTAGACTAATCGACCTATAGTCCTTCGCGGATTCGTAACCTCTTCTTCCTGTCTTTGAGATGAAGATGACTTTCGGTCGTCTCCAACTCACAGCGGGGTAAGGCGTAGCTGAGCGCCACACCCTGACCACACCCACCATCAGCCATGGGATTCCCAAATCCAAGCCTTTATGGCGAAGCGAAATTAGCTCGCATGCTGAGTATTCGGGGGTAATTCTGATTTTTAAATCAAACAGACTCTGACTCGTTGCTCGCTTGTTGGGGGTGTCTTTAGACTCTTTCTTCACTGCGAAATAGAGCGATTTTGAGAGCTTCCCTTCTTTTATGGTGCGTACCATAGTATGCCCGGGTCCACGGAGCGGGTGCGCTTTAAAAATGTGTAGAAAAGCTATTGATCGGCCCTGTTCTCTCCTATATGAGAAAATATCCTCCTACAGAAGTGTCTTTCTGTCCCATTCTCTAAATGCTTCGAACTTCATTTTCGTCCTGGCATATCCCGGGGTGTATATGTGTTAATTTCACCTGCGATTCTGTCCAAAGCGCCATAGCCCCTGTAACGAAACAGGATGCTGTAAACAAAAAAACACAACAGCACCACCGCTGTTAACCCAAAGACAAAACCGCTGTAAAAGACATTACGAAACAGAACAGCGACGCGCAGCAAGGCACCAATATAAAAGGCCGGGGGATGCCTGCGAAAGTCAGTCGCAATCAGACAGTGGAAGGATTGATTCCTCTGCCTGAAAACTGGACGAAACCATAGGAGCGTTGATCTTATGGTTTACAGACAGCCAAAACAGACAAGCCACGGAGAGTGGATCCAGTGGTACCGAAAGACCGATACATTTACAAGCCACGGAGAGTTGATCCAGTGGCGTCGACCGACCAATCAATTTACAACCACGGAGAGTTGATCCAGTGGTACCGAAAGACTTATTAAGACCGATTTATAAGCCACGGAGAGTTGATCCAGTGGTACCAAACGACCGATACACCAACAAGCCCGGAGAATTGATCCGGGAGGGCTCCGACGTAAATAGACCAAACGGGCTACCTCGCGTTGATCCAAAGGTAACCCGCTAACCCTTTGTTTCCTCTCTTTTCCTCCCCTCGATAGTTGTGTAATATAGAACTTCTAAAAAAAGGAGTTTTTTATTTGAACCTTGGACATCTCAAAGCTAACCCACCACTACCGACGTTACACTCCCTCCCGCTCCCTCTCGTTTTTTTTATAAAGGACGGAGTGGTGTTTTTTTTTGGAAAACCTAATTCCGTGTATATTTCTACACCAAAAAGGATAACAAAAGAAAAAAAACAAAATCTCGCGCAATTCTTTGTTTAAGAGATTTAAATACACAAAAGGAAAGGGGATGAGGGTACAAAAGAACAACCCCTTTCCCTGGGGCAAATCCTTCCACAACCCAACCATCGTGCTCGATACACTTTTTTATTGTTGCTATATACGCTGTTTTATCATCTTCATAAATTTTTTAAGTTTTAAACAAAGATTTTCCTCGAATGAGAAAATTTTCTTTATCTTCCCCGCTCCCCCCCCCCCCTTCTCGACGGTCTCCCCGTATGAGAGACTTCAAAGCATGTATGTACTACCACCCCTCACCCAAAAAGGACTGTAGAGTAAAACAAAAACAGGGAAGAAACAACATTCCCCCCACCACTTATATTCATCAGCCTTTTTGGATCTGCCGCCTTTTTTTTTCTTTTTTTTTCTTTTTTTTTTGATTTTTTTTTACTTTTTTTTTATTTTTATTTTTTTTTTAAATTTTTTTGTGTTTTCTGTGCTGTTGGAGTTCGTTTTTTTCTTGCTCGAGGTTATCTCACGGTTAAGGAGTGAACATAGAACAAGGATACAAAGAATATTATTTATATATAGCCATGTGTACAAAATACACACACACATATATATATATATATGTATACCTACATATTTTTTTTCATATATAAGACCCAAAAACAATACAATATTTTCCTTGATGTGTAAGAAAAGCGTGAAATTTTTTGCTCATCCCACTCCTTTTTTGGCCCAGTTTTTTCCGACCAAAAAACCCCATCCCCTCCCCTCCCCCAACCCTAATTGGTGGAAAACCTGCAAATATTTCGTTTAGTAAATTTTTTTTTGTTTCTTGGAATACCGAAAAAAACAAAGTAAAATTAAAAAAATAAAAGAAATATTATTTTTGGTTGTTTTTGTTGCAGTTTTTGTTATTTTAAGGATCTTTCCACTAGCATCAAAGCTGTACTCTACCAAAGCATATTGCCATTCAGCAACAGCACCATGCAAAATATACCCCCAAGGTAGATGTAAGTAAATTTACTTCCTGGTGAATTTTCATATATAGTATACAATGTACGAGGGAGAGTGAGATGAGAAGGGGGATGGGGGGTCGGATTCAATGTCGTGTATAGTCACCACCCTCTTTACTCTCTACTTAATCCCAAAAAACGCCACCTTCTTCCTTATCACAGAGAGAGTATTACAACCATCCAAAAGAGCCCCGGCGGCGGCTACAACACAATTTTCATGGTGTGTGCGCGCAACCAAAAGTGAGCCCCGAGTGGATACACTACACACTATAGACCCGGGTGGGTATCCACCCGAAATGAAAGGCATCCATGCACCGCCCCAGATTTTTTGGTCCCAGTGTTCTAAGCCAATGAGCCATCAGCTATGGGCGTCTCGACGCCCGACACCAGTCAGGAGGTATCATCATCATCATCATCATCGGTTATGCTGTGAGAGAGCGCGCCGCCGTTCATTTTGTTGTTGTTGTTTTTGTTTGTTGTTGTTGGTTTTTTTGGGTTATATTTCTGCTGCTTTCTGTCGGTGCTGCTGCCCTACTGCTGCTTTTGTTGATGTAATCACTTCCATAAGAACTACATACATACAAACATACGACATATATATGTCTGCCTTAACAATCTTTCTACATTGTGTATATACCTCGTTCGTTAGTTCATTCATTCATTCGTTCGTTCGTTCGTTCATTGTGGGATGAGGATTATTATTCATCGGGACCAGGGGTATCTTGGATTATATCCTTGCTGGCTGTGGAGTACTGTCCGTATCTTGTGTGTTCGGTCATCCAGTGCTGTAGCTGCTCTCGTGCACATCCAGGACATTTCCTCTATCACCTGAGAGAAGCAAGAGAAACATAGAGCGAAAGAGAGAGAGAGTGAGAAAGAGGGATGTGAAATTTTCCGTGGTTTATAGTGAATCAAAAACTTATGCTTTTGGGGAAAAATTTGTTCTTGTTGCTGTTGTTCTTCTTCTTGGCATTATACCTCGCTAAACCCTGTGTGTATGCGTCATCTACATACACCTATAGATAGATACAATGTAGAGCAGCGCGTGTATCCCAAACTTATTTCATCTGTTGAGGAGGAAAATGTACAAGACGGACAACGACGACGACGCAGAAGCAGAAACTCCAGAATACTTCACTTTATTATCCTTATCCCCACCACCATTCAGAATTTTGTGTACGCGTTTTTTCTTTTTTGATGCTGATATGTAGGGGAGGGGGGTGCAACTGAGGTTATTATTATATGATAGAGACTCTTGAAAGTCTATTTTAGGTCAGATTATGCCGGAGCTATGCTCCACATGAAATTTCTGTTGTGTTTTTTATTTTTTGCCCCCCCCCCTCCTCCAGCCTCTAAATTATACTGCTCTTCCCTTATACAGGGTGTAACGCATAAGATTGTACACCGGGCGGGTATGAATAGGTTTTGGATAGACGAACAGAAAATCGTTCCGGAGGGGGTGGGGTAATCTTAACGGTTTAGCCGCTAGGGCGTTTTGAAGTTTTTTGCTAGAGTTTTACATATCACCCTGTATTTTTGTAACCCTATGACCTATTTTCATAAATAAGGTATCAGTGTACGCAGAATACTCCCACCTATCGAAAGCTGTAAAAATGAAGGTTCTACCGTACCAGGTTCCAGAGCAATGAGTCAACAAAGTGAAAATTTTGGTTTTTTTACTTAAATTTCAACTAAAACCACCATTTTCTCCAAAAAATACGTGATAAACCTAAACTTTTTTTTGCAAAATTAGAAAGCTTGAACAATTTCCTATGAATAATGTCCTGACAATTTTTATGCTACGGCCTTTACTTTTGAAGTTATTAGCAAGTTTGATGTTGAAATTGACCTTATTTGGTGCTTATTTGGTACTTTTTAGCAAAGCTTAGGTGAAAAAGTACTAAAAAAGACCCAATTTTAGCATTAAAATTGCTTTTAACTCCAAAAGTAGAAGTCGTAGGAAAAAAATTCTCTTGACATTTTTCATAGGGAATTGTCCAAGCTTTCTAATTTTGCAAAAAAAAGTTTAGGTTTATCACGTATTTTTTGGAGAAAATGGTGGTTTAAGTTGAAATTTTAGTAAAAAAAACCAAAATTTTCATTTTGTTGACTCATTGCTCTGGAACCTGGTACGGTAGAACCTTCATTTTTACAGCTTTAGATAGGTGGGAGTATTCTGCGTACACTGATACCTTATTTATGAAAATAGGTCATAGGGTTACAAAAATACAGGGTGATATGTAAAACTCTAGCAAAAAAACTTCAAAACGCCCTAGCGGCTAAACCGTTAAGATTACCCCACCCCCTCCGGAACGATTTCTTGTTCGTCTATCCAAAACCTATTCAAACCCGCCCGGTGTACAATCTTATGCGTTACACCCTGTATATGGCTGTGTGTATGTGTCTTGTTTTGTTTTATTTTTGCCTCTTTATGCAAAATTCTCCATGGGAAAATTGTCACACGCTCTAAGCATAAAGTCTTAAGATTTTCGGTTCATGCGCCAAGAATTGGGGGGGGGAGTAGCAGCAGCAGCGATGATCATCACCATATCATATCAAAAGGGATTATCTATGCTTGCCTATAGCTGCTCGGGCTTGTAAGAGAGAGAGACATCCCAATCATCCGCCCTGGCATGCTCTTACCAACCATATCACCGTCCATGTATGTATGTATAGCCCTAGTATTGGTGGGGGGCAGCGGGGGTGTTAGGATTTGGATTTGACAATTTTCAACATTCTCAAGAAGGAAGGAAGGATAAAATTTTTAATTGGGTAAGAATATATGGAAGAAGAAACCGTTGTCGAAAGAAAGATACCACCGCGATAGGGTGGGGGTGGAATGGAGGAGAACTTGTTGAAGTTTTTTTTTTGTGTTTTTGTATATTCCTTCATATTTTACTTTTTTCCTTTCAAGGATGGTTTACTTTTAAACTTTGAGCTTTTTAGAAGAATTTGTTTCAATCATAAAAATTTTACTCCGCTTACTTTTCAACTGGGGCCAACTATTTCTTTGTGCTGTAGACCAGGGTTGCCCAACTTTTTGTATATGTACATACTACATAAGTTCTACTTGTTATCGGAAAAATGTGTTGCGCGATCTTGTTCTCATACCCATAGTCTAGTAGTGGAAGAGTTGTCCAAAATACATACAACACAGCCAGCGCCAGAATGTAAATGCAGCCTAAAAGCACAGATAAGTAAAATACAGATGCCCAGTCGCTGTATAAGATCGTGTCCCATATCAACATTTCGCTAGCCAGCTTTTCGCTCCTCTAGCCAGCTAAATTTTGTGTAGCCAAGAAATGTTGTAGCTGGCTAGAACGTGGCAACTTTTGGTCGAGCTCCAGCAACAGACAGCAGCGTAAAATTCTACGGTGTGCGAAGCAAAATAGCTACGAGAAGTATGAGGGATGGCGTTTCAATGTTGCAATGCAGACGACACTCTCAACATTCATTTCATTTTGCTTCGCACACCGTAGAATTTTACGCTGCTGTCTGTTGCTGGAGCTCGACAAAAAGTTGCCACGCTCTAGCCAGCTACTTGGCTGCCACATTTAAATATTTTGGTTGGATTAATCGGTTTCAGCAACATGGAACACGTTTCACCTATTCGACTGGGCATCTGCATTTTACTTATCTCTGCTGAAAGGTAAACAATTCAAAATGGCTCACACTAACTCTTCAAGTCGACGCATTAGAATAACGTCATAGGAGTGCAACAATGACATCAAGTTGTGAATGGAGTTGCAAACAGCTTTAGGTTTTTGTTTTTTCTCGGACAGTTCACAAAACCACTGAAAAGAATTACAGAGCACTGTAGCAATGCATCAAGGAGTGAAACATTTCAAGCATATTTTCGAAGGATTTTAGCATATTTACGGACCATAAACCGCTTACTTTCGCTTTAAAAAGCATCACTACATCAACTTCGACAGCTCGACTTTATTGGCCAGTTTTCAGCGAACATAGTATACGATACATTGAAGGAAAGCGCCCAACAACATAGCAGATCTATTATTCATAATTGAAAAAATAAATGTAACAACAGAGAAAATAGATTTCAAGAAATTTGCAAAGGCCCAGTCAAATGACGACGAATTAGGGAATTTGTTACGAAACCAAAAAGGAAGCTCGTCTTTGCTGGCTCAAGGAGTTTGTTGTTCCCAAAAGCCTACAGCGACATCAGTCAAGACAATTTCGACCTTACGTTCCTGAACTTCGACAATTAGTCATAACAAAAAAACTGCACTGTCTGCGGCCAGGGGCGGGGCTCTCATAGGTGTGAATGGGGCACTTGCACCGGGTGCAATTGGACGAGGCGCAATCTGAAGTTGTTGAAAGCGCCGTCTATGTTCCGGATGGCTGCCAAGGTGGACTGTTTTTATTCTATGCAGAATTCTACAGTGGAAACTAATACATGCAGTGCAGTGACCACCAATTATCACTTGAAATATGAAGGCTGAAGGGAAAACACCGAAATATCCTGGAGCAGATGATGAGGTTGGGGGATGTGTGGAGAATGGTGGCAGTGGCGCTGAAGGCCATCTACCAGAAGTGCAGCAGTGCGAAGCCCTAAGGAACAACATTAGGGGGTAGTTTTGTGAAGTTAAAGCGCAAGCAAACCCAGCATAAACGCAAGATCGCGAAGCAATTTCTGATTGGACACAGGTGCACTTGCATCGGGCGCAATTGGACGGGGCTCAATTTCAGAAATCATGTTTATTTAAAAAAAATTTAAACTTTGAAAAAAAAATTTGAAAAAAGTGTTCCCGTGCCTTCATTTTCATATATTAAAGGAACTCCACAGAGTCTTTATGTCTTTTTTAATTCAATTTCACTGCGTTCAAAAAATGAACAGCTCATGGGGGCGCAATATAGTATACTGCACCGGGCGCCAAAAAACCAAGCGCCGGCCCTGTGTGGGGCTCATCCGGGGGTAAAGGCAACGATCAGATGTTAGTACCTAAAAGATTAAATAATATTGAACGTGTGTTGACCGAACTCTAAAGGCAGCGACCACGTGCTACCAAACGAAAAACAAATACGCACTCTTGCCATTAATGCTGTTAAGCTGGAAACAGTTACATGCTTGCGTGCGGCCGATCAGCTATATGCGGGAAGTTTTTACCGCAACAGTCTAACCATCTAGCTACCTAGCTACTATATATCCTTGCATTTCTATGTCTTAAGCCTCAGCCACGACACGAGCGGCGACCGGCTAGCGGTGAGCGGCATAGCGGCGCTTCTGAGTTTTATTTTGTATTGTTTTATTTGGAAAACCCTAGAATCCGGCCACGATACGAGCGGGGAGCGTTGAGCGGTAGAGCGGCAATACTAAAGTGCCGCTCTACTGCCGCTCGTCGCTAATCCGAGACATTAAATTTTTCTGGTGCCGCTCGCCGCTCGTATCGTGGTAGAAGCTTTACTTTGTTTTTTGTTTTTTTTTTTTTGGGGGCTTCATAATTTCCTTCGATTATCTGTGCAAGTTTTCGTTCTAATCCGATAGTCGGACACGATAGTCGGAACCGATAATCGGATCCGACAGTCGGAACCGAGTAAAAAATAGCCTAAAACATGCCTATGAAAATACTGAATCTTCGAAATCGGATTAGCCGTTTCGATTGGCCCGGACAACCAACAGACAAACAAAAATTTTAAGAATACCGATAATCGGATCCGATAGTCGGAACCGAGTAAAAAATAGCCTAAAACATGCCTATGAAAATACTGAATCTTCCGAAATCGGATTAGCCGTTTTGATTGGCCCGGACAAACAGACAGACAAACAAAAATTTTAAAAATACTCGATTTTTTTTAATATCATGTAAATAACCATATTAACTTAGAAAATGACAATTGTTTTGAAATCACAGACAGACACTCCAATTATATTTATATAGATAAATTCATGCCGAAATTTTTCGGCCCTTTTTTTCCTCTCGGGATCGGGTAGCAATGATTTTTCTCATTCATTCCATTCCTTATGACGAGGCGAGAATGGGGCAAGGTGTTAGATGCCCTGTGTGGGTGGGTCACGCAGGTTCCACGTGAAGCATCTGCACCACCCCCCCTTCGCCAAAATGCTAGTCGGGCATAACCCTATAACTAAAGAATATAAAACCATATAACTCAACAGGTAAATAAATTGGCCGAACTTTTCACATTTTAACGGTTATCTGTTCGCGTGCTCCCCACCCACAATGATTATGCTCCGCCGCCCCTGACTAAACCACCACCTTGTTACAATTGTCAAAATATAAATAACATGTATTTTTTTATGTGCGGGAACCTCGAAATGCGTCCGTCATAAATGACGGATTTTCGTCATAATTTTGATTACTGTGTATCTCTATAAAAAAAACAAGTTTTATTGTATATTTCCTCAAATTCTTTAAAAGTATTAAAAGATTTAAAAAAACTCAAAAAGGCAAATAAAAACCAAAAATAAATAATAGAAAAAAAATTACACACCAACGTAGAGGATAGAAAAAATTTTTTTTTGTTTTAACAAACATCTCCCAAAACACATACCCTCCAAGCCCCCCCGCCCATCCGTTCGAGAAACGCAGCATATATAGAGATAAAAAAAATAGTGTAAAGTTGAGGAGATATTAGATAGGATGTTAGGGTATATCGATGGCCAGAAAGTAGATACTGTGTATATCTAATGTCACCATCATCACGACTGAAGGAGATCTTCATTTCATCTTCTTCTTCTTATTTATATTTGTTTTTCGTTTTTGTTTAGTGCATATTGACTCAACTGTGACATATAAAGAAAAAAGCTAAAAGATATCATCTATCTAACCCCTCGGCCCCCCACCTCAACCTTCCCCGCCTCCTCTTCCTACAAGCTAGATCACCTTGAGGATTATTTCTCGTTGTTTTAGTTTTGTAACTGTTATTTTCACGTTCTTAATCCGAGCATTATCATCGTTATCATCATCAGCATTATCAACAACAACAACAATACCATTAATTTTACATTCAAACAAAGTCGTCTGTCACCATCATCACCATCATCATCATCATCATCATCAACATCATCATCCCCAATTCCAACATCTCTAGTAATTATACAAAACTAGATTTTCGTTGATATATATTATTTATTTTTTTTTAATTTTTTTTCAACAACACAACACCAACAACAAAAATCATGAATAATGAACAAAAAAAAATTATATTCAAAAATTCCCGCCCAAATTCTTACATATTCTGTCATGCACGGAGGATGCTCTGCACAAGGATTCATCTCTCCTCGAGAGGGAGGCAAAAATCTGAAAGGATAAACGTTTTTGTTGTTGTTGTTGTTGTTGTAGCTGCTTTTGGTGTCGTTTTCTGGGAAATATTGTTGTTGTTGTTATTATATTGTCTACCCTCCAATCTCAGGCGTCCTCTAGCTTAGATCCGTGAATATGCTGGTGTGTGGTTGTATAATACACGTTAAATCCCCCAGCATCTCAAAATCTTTTCGAGAAGATATGATGTGGTTGGCTACACCACCCCATTTTTATTGCTTGACCTAACAGAGATAGATCGAATAAGAAAGAGAGAGAGAGAGATACAGAGAGAAAAACGAGAGCGAGCGCAAGACAGAGATTGATAGAAAGGGATAACTACGTAAAAGTACCTCTATCGGTCTCTCTGTGTGAGATATCTTTGCGCGCGGGCTTCTTTTGGTAAAAGAGCCCCTGGTGTGTGTTTGTGTGTGTGTGTGTAATGATTGTAGAGTCCACCTATTTTTCTACCACTACCTTTAAACACATATAAATCAGGGGTGGAAAATTCAAATTCGAATACACTGTATCACAGAACATGTGTATGTGTGTGTGTTATCAGCATGTATATGTATTTAAATGTATACATTTAGAGAATTCGCCAAGAGTGCAACAGTAAAGAAAACCCCCCCGAAACACAAAAAACCACCACCCATTTTGTGTGTGAAAACATAGAGAAGAGGCCCAACAGCAGAACAGAAGCAGCGGATTCCCTCGAATTTTCTTCTGTTTTTTTTGGTTGGTGTACCGTTTGGATCCGTTAATTTACAGTTATATGTGTATAAATGCAATGGCGCCCTCCTGTACTCTCTGATAGTATATCCCTTTTTGGGGTAGTACGTACGTACGTACGTACTTATTTACTTACTTACTTTACTTACTTACTACTGATGTGCGCCCCATTCCCAAATCCGAGGGTTGTTGCTGGGGGTTTGTGCTGTGGGTACTCTACTATCGGTGCTGTGCTGTGTCCGTCGTCCGCTGCCGCTGCTGCTGTTGCTGCTCTCTCTATAACTGCTGCTGCTGCCTGCTGCTGTTGCTGGCTATTGCCGCGCGCTACTACATGCTATCCCTGTATATAGTATGTATATTGAGCTTCTGCTGCCTGGAGGCTCTTGCCGTTTTCTTCTTCTATATTACGGCAGCAGCGGTGAAACACGGCGGCGGCATATTCGCGATATATTTTTTTCCCGATAGTAACAATCGAGGTGCAAACACGCTTATATCACACGGTGATCGCATACACAAAATAAATATCCAAGAAGAGTCCTCTCGTGTCTCTGATGATAACAAACCAAAAACAAAAATAAAAAAAAGAAAAAAGAAAAAAAAACGATCGCGAGTCGTTGATTTTCAAAAAAAATAATTTTCCTTCGATTTTTTGGGACAATAATAAAAAAAATAAATAAATAAATTCTTCTTGTTTTACGTGTTATTTTTATTCAATTTTCTTCTTCCTGTGTTTAAAAAAAAGGATTTTAGAAATTATCCTTAATTTTTCGTTGGATTAATTTAAAGATATCCTTACACACACACACGATCGGAGAATGTTTTTGTGTTTTACACTTTTTTTTGTTTTTTTTTTTGAGAGAGTGCTGATGTGCGAATTGTAGTAATTTTTCCGGTTATTTACGTCACAGCTTCGATGGTAGAGTGTACCGCTTAAAAAGGATAATTTTTAACGTTCATAATAGAAATTTCAAATTGGTTGTGATCGTGATTTGATTTATTAAAAAAAACAATTAAGGATTTTAAAATAACAAGAAATTTTCGAGGGAGAAATAAAAGAGAAAAAAAATGTGACAAGGAAATTTTTTTTTATTTTTTTTTAAATAAAAAAAAAGTAAAGTGTTTTTTTCAGTGTGTGTTTTTTTATATGTTATCGAAAACTTAAATTTTTCTAGTCATTCAATAGTCTGTTGTTATTGAATTTATTATTGTGGTACCCGTAAAAAAACCAAAAAAAAACACCCAAAAATTTCTTACCTCATTACAAAAAAAAACCAAATAATATAACAAAATTTTCAAAGTGTGTTTTTTTATATATATATTTTTTTGTGTGTGTTACGAATTGGGAAAAACTGCTATTATTTTTCTTTATTATAAATGAGTCGTTTTCGAAAAAAGAAACAAATAAAAAAAATTAAATTAAAAAATCAAATAAATAAATAAATATAAACAAAAAAAATATATAAAAATAAAAAATGGTTTCCTTAGTAAATTCGAAATATTTAAAAGTATGTTTTAGAACCGATTTTGCACAAATATAAAAAAAAATTTTGTGTGATTTTCTTAAAATTAATTATTATAATAATAATAATAAAAAATTTATAATAGTAATAAAAAGTGTGTGTGTGTTATTTATTTTAGTGAAGTGCTTAAATAAAAAAAAATAAATAAATAAACTTTTTCCCTTTCTTTGTACATATATAAAACAAAAAAAATAACATATTAATTAGTAATATAAATATATCTATAAGAAAATATTAACTTAGTGCTCTAATATTATTTTTAAAAATATAATATTAAACTTATTAAAACTAAAAACAAAACAAAAACAACAAGAGATGTGCAATATTTATAAAAATAATTAATTTTATTAATGAAAAAAAAAACGGAATATTGAATTATATAAAAAAAAAATAAAAAATCCCGTAAAAATTTTAAAATTACTAAAAAAATATTTATTAAATGAAAAATAATAATTATTTTTAAAAAAAACACACAAAAAAACCACAAAATTTATATAAAATCAAGAGAACAAAAAATAAACTATATAAGAATTTTTAAAATACACACACACACACAAAATAAAAGTGAAATTAAAAAAAATGTGTTTTATTATTATTATATAATCGTGTGAAAAAAAAATAAATAAATAAATATATTATTCAAAAAAATAATAATAAAATAATAAAAGTGAATGTTTTAAAAAAAAATAAAAAAAACCAAAAAAATTAAAAAAAAACATGGATTTATCAACAGCATATCGTTACAATCAAAATATGATGGAATATTACACCTGTAAGATAAAAATTACTCTACAAAAAGAATTTTATTTTTATTTATTTTTTTTTATTTTAACTTATATTTATTTATTTATTTATTTCTTTTTGTGTGTGTTTTATGGTTTGCTTGTGCGATTGTTTTGAGATTTTTTTTTGGTTTTTAAGTTTGTTATGTTAAAATTTTTGTCACACCAAAAAAAGAGCAACAGAATAACAAATGACGAGATATAAATAATTGTGATTTTTTATCCTCTATAAAATATTTTTATTTATTTATTTTTTTTTTATTTAATTTAATATTTTTTTTGTTCATTTTAAACCTACCAGAAAAAAAATAAATAAAAAAAAATTAATAAAACAAAATTCACTTGGACTCGTTTGTAGTTTTCTGTTGTTAAAATAAAATAAAAAAAAATACCTAATTGTTTTTTTTTTCGTTTTAATTTCATTTTTGATTTTTCTTTTTCATAGAATGTTAAATTTTTAATATTCCAAATTGCGTTTGTTCTTTTCTTGGTTTTTTTAATAGTTTTTAATCCAGTAAAGAGTAGTTGTATACACTAATTCCCTCCCAAATTTTTAAAATCTTGTGACTAGTCATAAGTCACAAGCTTTTGGCGACTTACACTTCTTATGGACTTTTTTTATTTTTGGTTTCTATATATGAGTCATTCTACGATAAGAGGTTTTGAGTCCACAGAGGGTGCGGCCAAGGGTAAAAGTTGGAGTTTTTTAATTAATCACATATATTACGATTTTTTAGTCTCTTTTATGTACACTTTTATGTAAGGGCAAGTCACTTTATATATATTTGGTTACTTTTTAGAAGGAAGTAAAGACGTCAGGCAGGGTAGAGACACCAAGATCAGGGCAGATACTTTTTTGACCAGGGGAGAGACTTTAACGTAATAAAACAATGAATAATGACTTTTATTAAACATTGTGTTTAACTTATAATCAGAGTATCATTTTCGTATTGCAGCCTTTCTTTAAATCTAAAACTAGAGCTTCTTTGGTGTCTGTGACAAAAAATATAAGTAAATTAACATGACATAGCACCTTCACTAAATAATAAAATATTCTTTTATCAAAAACTTCATTTTCAACTTTTTTGGATCCTTAATGTTCCATGACACCTGATGGACACGCAAAGTACCAGGGAAAGCCTTTGATCCTTATTCTGGTTGTCACTTCACCATAGTGAGAAATATCACCTTTATATCAAATGAGAAAATTCTCACTTACAAACATCAAATGAGAACAATTGTCACTGAATTCGCCGTTTCTCGATATCAGTGACAACTGTAATTCGCCTTATCTCACTGAAATGTAACTTTTTTAGAGAACCATTATAGCATTTTTGTCTCACTTCGCCATTTGTCACCATAAGTGACAACCAGAATAAGGGCAATTATGTGTTATTTGGCACTAACAAGCAAAGCGGCTTTCTCTAGGATATTTTTGTCGTCAATAAGGAGAACATTGATGCTAGGACAGTTTTTCTGGATGGCATCTGATCATTCGCTCAAAGATACTATGTCAGTGCGATTACCAGCAATCGCTCGATTACCAGCAATCGACAGCACCGTCACCATCAGGACCTCCTTACCGTGTCTGGTAATTCCAAGTAAAGCGAATTAGGTTTGGGTGAAATTCTGTCAAATGAGTGACAAGAAAGTAAAACATAAATTTGTTGCGGTATTATGTCACGGATCCATCTCTCCAAAAACCCAGGATTGTCACTTCGGGTGGCAAGCTGTTCAAAATTGGCTGTAAGTGAGCCTATATAGCTGGAGGTGTATGTAAAAAATTTTGTGACGTAGAACAATAGCATGTAGCCTTTACTACACCTGATGCCTCTTCTTTTGTACAAGTTGCATCCGTGTGCAGACTTATCTGTTGACGCGAACCTCCGAAATAGAATGCTCCATACTCCTTTTCTTTTACCATAATAATTTAAAACGTTTCTTAAGAACGTTGATAGAAGTTGTGAATTAGTTTACACAAACATCTTATGATCCACATTGTCTCCCCTGGTCAGTAAGTATCTCCCCTGGTAGTTATCTTGCCAGGGGAAATACGGCAGGGGAGAGACGTTTTCGTGATAAATTAATAGGCCAATTCTCAAATCATCAGTGACATATCATCACAATAAAGTTATGGAGACGTGGTGAGTCACAGTTGTGACTTTTTCGTATTCTCGTGCGCCAGTCTCAAGTTATGACAATCGGAGGCTTGTGATGACATATAGAGCTGGTCACAGGAGTGACAAAATAATAATAATGGAAGAAATACCCATATTTGTAGAAGATGCAAACTGACAAAACAAGATATTTTTCACACGACGGTTTATTTGTTCGAAATTCTAAATAAAATATCCTTTCACAGCAAACTAACAAAACATGGTTTTTTTCACACGGGCGTCCGGATTGGCCCATTTAAATTTTCAGCCAAATAAGCCCAAATATTTTGTATCCGCTTCGGGTTGGTGGGGTCATTTTTATTTTGTCGAATTTCTGGATGATTCCGGCAAAATTCAAGGAAATACTCAAGCTGCTCTGGAGAGGTTCTCTGGTACGACTTTTTTCCTTCTGTAAACTTACTTAAAAAATAATATAAACAGTTAAATTTCATACTATTTTCAGGAAAAATTACCTATTTCCATTTTGGCGCGGGTTTAATGATTAACATTTCACATAAGAATTTCACAACATTTGACATTTCACATTTCCACCATATTTGTTGTGGAATTCTAGTGATGAATATTGTGATTTTTCACTGAGAATCGGAAATAGCTGATTTGTCACAAGATTCGCCTCAAGATTATTGTTTTCATATTTGATTATGACTTATGACCCGTCACAACTAAGAATTGGCCTATTAAAATTTTTCACTGGCATAAGTTAATATAGCGTTAATCATATATCACACCTAAACTATTACAGTATTGTTGAATTTAGGCAATAAATACAAATAAATTAAGTGAATGTTATAAATTTTACGACTGACCAGGGGAGGGACACAATCACCTTGTGAAACCAGTGCACCGCAGTGTTGCGTAGCGCCAACTAAAGCCTGAACAAGATATGACGTGCCGGACCGTAAGAAAACTGAACGAATTTGAGCTTAGTTACGGCACTTTGACAGATAGCCCTAAATGATAATGTAAAGTAACCACCCGAGTAAAAATAAAAAACGGCCTTATAAAGGGCGAACACCGGCCGCTTGGCTTTTTAAGGGGCATATGATGGCCGTAGAGTTTTTAACCATTTTTAATGGGAGCACATACGGCCTTACGACGGCCGAATTTGACCAAAAGATTTAAAAGGCCAAGTACTGAGCTATAGAAACGGGCATTCGACGGGAAATTGGAGCCAAAAAAAGAATCTGCACCAAATGTATTGTTGAATGTGTTTTATGGGAACTTCATCATTTTCGTTATGTACAATGGTTCTTTCGATTTATCCTACTTAAAGATATCGATGCACAAGAGAAACGAGCTCGCGAGTCGTCGGTTTGTTGTACGTGAAGTGTGTGGTGCGTGTTGATTTATATTTTAGTGGGAAATTTTGTTATTTAACGGCTTGAAAAAAAACACATCCGAAAAAAAATCAAACATTTAATTGCAGTGAAATATATTTTCTTATAGCGAATATCCACGTTGCTGCCACTGTACCACCGTTGTATACCCGTAATAGCAACCATACGGCCGTCGTACCATCGTCGTATGGCCGTTATTGGAACTGTAAGGCCGTTGTTTCACCGTCAATCGCCCTATGTACGGCCGTACTGTCCTGCAACGAGCCTTCTGTTAACCGCCAGATGGCCGAGGACTATGTTTCAATCACAGTCGGCATTTGCCGTTCTAAGGCCATCATTTATTTTTACTCGGGCAGTGACAAGTAGAAAATGGATGGAATAAATAAAGATTTAATTTAAGTGATTTAATTGATTTATTTAAGTTGTGGACGGAGTACAAAAAACTTAGAAGTGTCCGGAAAAAAAACAAGAAAAAAAATCGCGAAATAAACAAAATGAGAAACAGCCACGGATATTACCGTGTTACACTTGTAAAAATAAAGAACTTGAATTCAGCACAATTTTTTATTCACACAAGAATGAATAAAAATAACTATGAATTTTTATTGTCCATATGTCATGGTTTCTTGGATAAACAATCTAGAAGGCCTTCCGATATCTCCTTTATCTGTTTTATGTCATTTACTGCTCCAAATTTATTACAAAATTGTTAAAATGTGAACAGATTTTTTCAATAGTTAACGGATGCTAAGGTTTGTGCCATTCTTACGGCACCCGTACGTACCATTCGAGAATTTAACGAACATTCGGCAAGTTCATTAAGTCAATTTAGGTCGGGGCCATATGAACACTCATGTTCGTACGTTATGGTACGTACGGTTACGGTCCGGCACGTCATATCTGGTTCAGGCTTAACAAATGACAGCAATTTAACGGCTCCTGTGCTTAGTGTTCGAAATTTCACGTTGATACGCGTCCGTGAGCGTCATTTTGAATCTAATACTTCTGTTTACATTAATGAGGCAAAATTCGCCAGGGTAGATACGCAAAAAAAGCGGGACAAAAATGAAGTTCGAAAATAAACAAATATTTTTGTATTTTCCTTTTATAATACCTAAGTATACTCAGGGCCGGATTAACAGTCTGTGGGGCTCTAAGCAGTGACTGATATGGGGCCCCATATTTTTTTGTTACTTAATTTTTTTTTTAATAATTTTTTTTGTTTATAATGTATAAGTGAGACTGAAATTTTTCTTCTATGATGTATATTTATTAAAAAAGCAATAATCAAACTAATTTCATTTTTACATTTATACAAAATTACATAAAAACGATCGCTTAAAAGTTAAACCTTCTTTCTCCTGCACTTTTGACGAGCATACTCTTCGATTAAATTGTCAAAATTCATGCGACGCGTAACATTTGATTCAATTGACAGAAGATCCAACGAACTTAGACGATCTTGTCACATCGTCGTCCTCAGAGGATTTTTTATCCTTTTCAATTGCGAAAAAGATCGTTCTCCCGAACAGTTTTTTATCATTAATGATAAAAATATTCTGAACCAGATTTCCAAGTGAGGAAAGACTGTTTGAAGTTGGTCATTCACAATATATTTTAATATTTTTATCTTTTTCCATTTTCAAACGTACGTACTGATGAAATTGTTGTAATTCATCAGCGAGATTTGAATTTAAATCCTCAGGATACGATGCGACAAGCGACTTAACTTTTGAATGTAACTCGTTGGTTAAATCCATGTTTAATAAAAATGAAAACTTGTCTGCCAGATTCTGATAAACGTCGACTCTCGTTTTCATCTCGACTTGAAGAATGTCGACGATGAAATAAAATTTGTCGCGAAATTTGTCCCTTGCAGATAAAACAGCATCTTCCGCTGGACCATCATTGACTTGTACTCTCCGAGTACGTCTTCGATTAGCATTTCCTCTATAATCACCGTCGGGCAAAATTTCTTTAGACTTGTTTTCGATTTCGAATGTTTCTTTAAAACTTTTTCATCCTTGATATGATCCTTTAGTACCTTCCATCTGTGTGTAGAAGCAGAAAAAATACGTAAAGTGTTTGCACTAATGAAAAAAAATTGACAGCCTCCAAACAACAATCGACTGCACTACGACCGACAAGATTCAATGAATGTGCTGCACATGCATTGTATATTGCATATAGGTTGAGTTGTAAAATGACACTCTGCATCCCTTTATAAATGTTTGCTGCGTTATCATAGGATTGCCCTCTGCACTTGGAAAAGTCAATGTTGCAGTCTTCGATCAAAAATTTCAAAACCGCGTCAGCAATTTCAATTCTAAAAATGTTCAGAATCGTTCTACTGGCAAATTATCAAATGACGAAACGTATCTTATGATGACGCACAACTGATCAATGTGAGATAGATCAGGTGTTGAATCTAGGAGAAACTAAAATATCCAGCAGCTCTTATTTCATCCAAAATCGCAGACCGGACTTCCTGACTAATTAGTTCAATTAGCTCTTCGCAAATAGTTTTCGACAAGTACATTGATAATATATTAATAATATATTGACAATACATTGATAATATACTGAAACTGGAAAAATTGATCCAAAATTTAAATCATGGATCAAGTATTACCTTTCCCTTTGTTTCCATAATTTGAAATGTGCGAGGCCAAAAACGGATCAAATTTAGCGACAAGTTCAAGCAATCCTAAGTAGTTCCCGTTATTTACGGATCCAAATTTTTCATCTGAACCTCGGAATGGCAATCCCCGTTCTGCCAATGTTTGAATGACAGATACAACTCGGGGCAAGACGTGCTTCCAGTATTTGAATTCTTCCTCCATTTGGTCATCAAACTGAGATTTTAATCCCAATCCCTTTCGTCGAATCAAATATGCGAGCATTGCTTCTCTATGAGACTGAGAATTTTCGTGTTGATCAATGACACAAGTGTTAGGCCAATCACTGAATTCAGATACCAATCGCGATAAGACATTAGACGAAACAAGTTTAAAAACGCAACAATAAACGTCGCCCTTTGATGGAGAATACAGCAGCCATTCTTGAGTGTACTTTTCACCGTTGGCTTTTGTTCCATTAAAAATGTTTCGAGAGCAGCATCTTGTTTGTTTTCCATCTTGGAAAATTCTCCGCGAGTTTTCCAATGAACTAGAGTGGTGTTGACATTTTTGTGGCCCCTCATTTGTCCAGTAGCTAATATCATCCGCAGTGAGTTCAGTCCACGTTCCAGAATCATTGTCCCTGTTTCCTCGGTGTGCGAGATTTGGAATTGTTGCATCATTGTTATTGTCAACAGCGAGAGATGGTTCCTGAATTTTTTGCCCGCCGTCTTCTTCTGCCACGTTCGTTGCACCATCAGGATTATTCGACAGCGATGTAAACGGTTGAAAGAATGACCTTTCGGAATTTCGGCAACTTCTTGACGACTTCCTCATTTTTTTGTTTTTTTTCTTCGGCTAGTGTCCGTTTTCGCGATCCGCTCAGATAAATTCTCTTCATTTTTAATTATTCATCACTCATTCTAACACTTTCAATGTCGTAATTAAAATTATACGCCTGATCTTGGGGGCCCCAACTTTTCGGGGGCCCTAAGCAGCTGCTTAGTTTGCTTATGGGTTAATCCGGCCCTGAGTATACTTGTTTAAATTCGTGCTAAATATACTACTTTAATTTAAGAACGGCGACAAAGAAGGTTTACTAAAAACGTCAAGGGGACAGGCCAGGGTAGAGACTTTTTCAGACTTAAATTTGGAATTTCAAGAAAATGTACATTCTGTGACGCTGTGATTTATTGCATAAAATGACGACACGTAGCATAAAAATGCTATTTTATAATGGATGCCGTACACATTACCTCTTATCGTAGAATGACCCATATGGCAATGTTGACAGAAGTCACGTCTACTTAACTTCTACTTGGCTTGTACGTTACTGATTCGGAGCTCCACAGTCTATTGTTGGCCTTGGCTTCCTCCAGCGTTCGCCTCCATGATTCTCGATCTCTGGTCCGCGACTTTTCCAGTTTCTTATTCCCAACTTTCTCAAGTTTTCCTCGACGTCATCTATATATCTTTTCTTAGGCCGACCTGGTTTCCGTTTTCCTGACGGTACTTTCCCCAGCACTATCTTTGTCGGGTTCCGTTCCGCACCTCGTTGGACGTGACCAATCCATCTAACTAACTAACTAATTGCTCCTTTAATCCCTCATGGAACATAGGGCGGAAACAGTTGCCCTCCAGCGGACTCTGTTTTGCGCGACAGCCCTCAGCTCTGACCAGGATCTCCCAGTTGTTGCGGCCTCTGCTAGTCGGATTTTCCTCCACGTTGTTCTAGGTCTTCCGACTCGACGGGATCCTTGCGGATTCCAATCAAGGGCCTGTTTGGCTAGATTATCGTTTTCGCGTCGCAAGGTGTGGCCGACCCAATTCCGTTTCCTTCGCCTGATTTAGTCGTCTATCCTTTCTTGGCCGGCACGGCGCCATAGTTCCTTGCCCGCGGATTTTTAGGATACGACTTTTACGCATCTGATGATGAAAACTTGTACGCGCCCCGTGATGAATTGAGTGACTTCCCATGTTTTGCAACGGTACAAAAGAACTGCCTTAACGTTGGAGTTGAACAGCCGCAATTTGGTGTTAATTGAGATCTCCGTCGATCTCCATATGTGAAACAGGCATGCATACGCGCTTCTTGCTTTATTTATTCTGGAATTGACGTCTTCTTCTGCAAAGCCGTTTTCGGTAATAATACTACCGAGGTTACAGTCATCTACCAGTTTAACGTCACGGTTATCTAGCGCTGTCCATTCAAGGGTGCCCTTGTCGTACTCCTGAGCTCACTTTAAAGCTGTGGGATAATTTTCCATTGTGAAGAACTCTGCATTTGTTGTTGCATAGAGCTTTTATCCACAAAGCCACACGTAAACGGGGAGTCGTAAATCAGTAAACTGCCCCAGTAGTTGAGTTCGCGTAATTTTTGAGGGCCCTTCTCCGTTGCATTTTTTGTCAGGTTGTGTCCGAGATCCAGTGTTGCTGGTTTCTTTGAACACAACCGATGCTCGTTTCCGCTGCTGTCAATATAGTGCCCTTTGTTGTGCTCTACAGCTCTTCGGTATTTGTGTCGTCAGAAACGGTTTGCTGGTTTAAGATTTGTTGTACATTCCCAACAAATTCTCGCCTTTTGGTGCTCTCTCGCAGAAGATCTACGTTAAACCGTCTACGGTCTATGGCATCGCGTTGGACGTTTCTGATTGCGGCGATTTGTAGGCGAATAGTTTCTACTACTAAATGGTGGTCACTTCCAGTATCTGCTCCCCTAAAGCTCCTGACATCCTCCAGGATAGTTCTCCATCTGCGGCCAACGGCCACGTGATCTATCTGGTTTCACGTTCTACCATCGGGCGATACCCAGGTCTCCTTGTGTATCTGCTTGTGGTAAAAGTAAGTTCCATCTACCATAAGTTGATAAGAACTTCAGAAGTCAACGAAAAATTCACCATTGTTATCGGTAACTTGGCTTAGGCCTTGATTTCCAATTGTGTGTTCAAGGCCGGTGTTGTTGGGGCCGATCTGTGCGTTTAGGTCACCCATCAAAACAATGATGTCTCCCCTTGAAATAGAGCGAAAAACCTCATTCAGTCGCACTCAACCAACTCGTCTTTGATGTCATCGTCTGCGTCTTCAGTAGTACTTCTTAGTCTGGTACGTAGGCGCACGGCAATAATCCGCTCAGAAACTGATGACCAGCTAATGAGGCTAGACCTGGTTTCCTTGGTGAGTAATACGCCAACGCCATTCCTACGGCTTTCAGTTTCGTTTCTCCCAGAATATAAGGACTCACCGTTTTGGGCAGATATGTTCCGGGCCATCTGGTCTCGCTGAGTCCCATAACCTTGATTTTATAGCGGTACATCTCGTTGAGGACTTCATCCAGTCGTCCATCAGCAAGCAGTGTTCTCACATTCCATGATCCGATCCGTGTCCTGGTTCGAAAAACAAGGGTCGTCGTCTTGTTGTCCGTCCGGTTCCGAGGCATTGTTTGCCCGATTCGTAGCAATTGTGTGTTTGGGAGCGCATTGCTAATCCTCAGCCCAACCTACTTAAAACTCTGTTTTGTGGCGCAGAGAACTCGCCATTCGACCGCCTCCCGTTAGCTCCTTCCGAAGAAGTTCTACAAGGGGCACCGCGTGGAGTATATAATGAGAATAATAAATGCGCGGTATCGAAAAGATTATTATTTTATTTTTTCACCATTTCAAGTTAACCTCTCCAAGCGCGAGTGTCGGGTTTTCAAGCGGGGTACCCCCCCCCCCAATAAATACCAACCACGGACCTCTGTGATCGAAAGCGGAGTCAGTTTATTGAGTATATGCTAACTGGCACCCTTTGCAGTGGCCAACATAAATGCAGGCGCGGATTTAAGGGGGGGTCACGGGGGTCATGACCCCCCTAAAAACACTCGCTGTTTAAAAAACAAAATTGACCCAACTAAAAAAACAAAAACAAAAAGTAACCAAACGAACAAAACCGACCGAACTTTTTTGTAAATTAAAAAAACGACCCTTTTTTTTATCTGATAGTGTAAGCTCAGGTGTCACCCTTTTGGCCTTATCATGGTTGGCGAGTTGAAAAAATGACAGCGCCGTTTATCGTTCTTATTTTTCGTACCATAATTGGCGAATGCAGCGACATGACAGTTTTCGACAAAACCTTATCATTGCCGTCGCTTGAACGTTTTTAGACATTCCTGATAATTAAAAAATTTATAAAATTACATTATTTATTCAATCTATTTAAAAAAATATTTATTCAATCTAGTCACTTGACCATCGTGAAAAACGCAGCTTTGCCTCTTCAAACGCCAACTGTGATAGGCCTGAAGGCGTTTTACAGTCGCGATTTCTCACTTCAAGCGCCAACCATGATCACTTCATAGTGCGATGTCTAGTAGTAAGCTTAGTTCGAAGGATAGAGAGGGATATGATAGATTAGGGGGAGTCGGGTGCAGTCCTCCGTATGTAAATCGAGCGTTACCGTGTTGCAAGGGCAAAAATACGGTGTTTCTAGACACGGTGAATCTGCTAAAAATGTACCGTGTAATTTTTCGTCAATTTTCTTCAAAAATTCCACTTTTTTTTGATAAAACTAAATTTTTTTTGTCAATACAAACAAAAAGGGTTTTATCAAAAAAAAGTGGAAGTTTTTGAAGAAAATTGACGAAAAAATACAAAAATTCATGATTTTCGATTCGATTTGTTCCACTTTTTTCAAGAATAAACATTTTTTCTTGTCACCATCATAAAGTGCATAAAAAACCTACACTTAAATTAAAAAGGAATCTCATACGATGCAATGCACAAAAGATATTGGCCAATCAATTTTCAGATATGAGGTTAATTTTTGAGACTTATGGTGGATATTTTGACTTAAAATTTTTACGAGTTACATTATAAAGTAAAATTTCTGAAAATTTCATCAATTTTTACTTAAAACATCCAAAGTTGTAATCAAAAAACCAAAATTTAGCAGTTTCTTCAGTTTTCAATTTTCTTTGAGGTTATGTGTGCAGATTAAAATTTCATTTTGTAACCGTTGATAAGTAATGTCATAATGAACAGCCTCAATTTTTTTCGCTTTCTTTGGACCTACACATACCGATAAATTCTCATCTATATTTAGAAAGAACGACCAAAATGGTAGATTTTTTACAAAACGGCCCATAATTTACGTAGCGGTTGCAAGAGAAAAAGTCCATTTCGTATAGTGTTCGATGTAACTAACATATTGAAAAAAAATTTGAGACTGGAAACAATTCCTTTTTCACTAAAATTTGATGCTTCTCCACTATTAGTAAAATCCGTAAAAAAAAATTTTCGCCAGAAAATTCGGTTAGTTTTGTTCGTTTTGTTTTTGTTTTTTAGTAGTAGAAATTTTTCCGCCACTTTTAATTCCGTGACCCCCCCAAAACAAAATTCTAGATCCGCGCCTGCATAAATGGCTGTTTATTTCTCTATAAGTGTTTATTATAACTAAAGTGTTTATTATCCTATTATTATTATTATTATGTTTAATGTGCTTTACTTTTAAACACTTCTCTATCGTTTTGTTAACAAACGCCTATCAAACACTTGGATTTGCAGTGTACACAAACACAAATCTTTCGCAAACAGTATTTCTCGAACTCTCCTGCACCATCTAAGAACTCAAATGCAGGTTTCAACGTCCATTGCTTAACACTCCTCCTGTGACTTCTCATAACTTCAAATAAGGACAATCGAATGTAGTTAAAAGATTCATATAACACGATCTCGCATAACACGGTACCTCTCTACGCTCCCGTACATACCTCCTATTAACTAAGGAGCTCTGATGTAATACACCAGTCGTGCGCGTCTCGTCATTTCCACTTTTAGACCAATTTAAATTTTTGAATTTGAATTTGGCATGTTCACAATAACAGAGAAGAATAAATTTGCGAACAAAACTTTGGAAAGCTTGAATAAATAAAATTTCTCTTTAACAAACAGAATAAAATAAACACATTATTGTGTATCCTTAGAATATTGAAAAGATCCTTAAATGATACACACACACAGGAAAGTTTCTCAACAATTGAATTTCAATTTCCCATTCTCCTCCTCCTAGACATACGCTTTCAAGGTGTGCTTTCAAAAGATGTACAAATGCATCTAGGTTGTGCATAAATAACAAACTATAGTAAATAAGCTAAAAGACTCCTTTCGGCTAGGATAACAGAATTCACAAGGTACAATGTGATATCCTTGAAAAATATCACTTAAACTTATTTTCATCGCTTTTTTTTGTCTTAATTTCTTTTAAGCAAATTTGGATGCACAAAAAATTGGGGGGAGGGGGTAATTACATGAAATTTATCCTTATTCGATATTCAACTTAGAGACGACGGACACACACACATACACACAAGGAAGAAGAAAAACTCTGTTTTAAGAACGAAAATCCGATTTCTCCCCTGATTTGAAAAAGTTAATCTAATTTATTTTTTTTTCTTCAAAATGTTCGCTGACTCCGTTTCGTTTTTTCGCTCTGTGTTAAATGACACCAATTCCTTTAGGGCATTAAGATTAGTGGATTCCTGCTGGTTTTGGTTATGTTCGTCGTCGTTTTTTTTGTTTCTTCTTACGCTTGTTTAACGTAGTGATGATGAAAGTCCTGTCAGTTGCCACTTCTCCCTGCAGGCAGTGTTGCTGCCTTCTCTCTATGTAGTCAATGGTTTGCTCTTTTCAGAATAAATAAATTTTCCTCCTTTTATTTTCTTTTCTGTAATTTTATTCCTTTCAATGAAAATTTAATTATGATGATATCCTTGGAAGAAGAAAACTCTCTCACAAAAAAAAAATTGGAAGACAATTTTAAGGTTGAAGAACAGAAACACTTTAAAATAAAAAAATATAGTTTAAAAAAACTAAAAAATACGCTTTTATTTTAAAATGAACTAAAAAGTAAAAAATAATTTTGAATGTAAAATTTTTATTTCTCCAGCCAGTATATGAAAACAACCTACCTTTCGAAATTTAAAACAGCAGGTTAAAACCTATATTCTTATTATATTAACACCGGAACTTTTCGCTAACGCCCCACGCTTTTTTACAATTCGAAAGGTAGGTTGTTTCCATATACTGGCTGGAGCAATAAAAACTTTACATTCAAAATTATTTTTTACTTTTTAGTTCTTTTAAGGGGGGAACTCCACGTAAACGCCTCAAAATCAGTTATATTTTAAAATTGTTTTAGAAGGTGATAAAATAATTTTATTGTTTTAAATTTTTAACATAACTTTATTTAACCTTTCTAAAGTATAAAAAAATAATTTTTTTTCCTTCCAAAATGGCGGCTCAGGATAATTTTTCGTCTGTCGTCTCCGACGCGAGGTCCAAAAGTGCTCCATTTATGACATTTATGAATTATCACAGTGGGATTACTATACAACTAAATAAAGGAGTACTTTCATGTAATGAATAATTTTTAATAGAATTCGAGTTTTAGAATGCACAATATATATACGTGATGTATAAGGAAAGAAATATGAAATTTAAAATATGACCGATCGCGTCGAGAACGGATAAGAGAGAGAGAACTACGGTACTAGGTCTTAGTTTTATCATTAAAAAAAACGGCAATTAAAGCTAAGAAATTAAGGAGACTAAAATTATAACTTTAGCGATGTTTAGCCAGCGGCACCATGCTGGGTGCGTTCAATAGGATGACGAAATGTTTAATCCAGGATCCGAAACAGAACAAATTAAATTGTTTTCTTTTTATAACATACTAGCTGGGACCCGGTGCGCCTATGCTGCTCCCTACAGCCAATAGTAGTAATTAGGTGATATGAATTTTAACATACAGCAGGAGAGTTTGAAAAAGGCAATTTTTTGGTATTTTTGATTCCAAATAACAAAATGTGAAACTATTAGGGATCTGACATTTTGATCGAGACAATAAAAACCATCCATTGACATGGCATTTTTCGAGATATGAATTTTCATACACAGATGAAGTGTCTCAATGAACCGCTTATTTTCTGTATTTTGGATAGCTGGGACCCGGTGCGCCTCGCTGCACCCAACGTTTAAACATTTAAAATCAGTCCAAACCTTCAAAATTCAACTCTTCTTAACCATTAACGAAAAACCATTTAATTGGAATCGGAATACAATTCGCAAACTCGCCGGCCATATTGGTGCGGCCATTTTGAATTTAAATTTTGATCATAAAGTCGTTATTTGCTACCTTAAAAAACCTCAGATACAGATTTTCATTGGAATCGGAACACAATTAGCAAATTCGTCGGCCATTTTGAATTTATAAGTTTTGACCACAAATTCGTTATTTGCGACCTTAAAAACCCCTAGATACCCACTTTCATTGGAATCGGAATAAAATTGGCAAATTCAACCATAATTCTGCGGCAATTTTGAATTTCGGTCATATTTCGGTGGCCATTTTGAATTTCGAAAATCGGGGGCTTCGAGGTGTATCATAGGAGACCTCCACGGAACTTCATGCAAAAATTCGAAGCTGTGCGATGATTTTCAACGAAGCTCTCCATGACAGCGCCGTCTAGGAGTGGCTTTAGAAAGTAATAATATAGCCTATGTTCTAAGTTTGAGTGTAAATAAATAGCACATGGTTAAAATTGCATTATGATCGGTTGCACGGTGTAGGAGCCTATAGCGTTCATACATACACACATTCATATTTTTATATATATATATATATATATATATATGTATATAACTTCGTAAATATTCAATATTTTTTTTCCTCTCGGCCGCACACGCTCAGCATACTATATTTTCAGGTTATGGAAAAAAACGATTTTTTTGAAATTTTTACATGGACTTCCCCCCTTAAAATAAAAGCGTATTTTTTAGTTTTTTTAAACTATATTTTTTATTTTATACTTTTTAGTCTATTATATGTCTTCCGCCATTTTGTAGTGACTATGCCATATTAGATTTAAAATGACGTCACACATCTTACTGTACTATATTCGTCATAGACTTTCATTTGATACCCATACCAGCGTTGTAAAGAAAAAGGTATACCGCCATTTTTTGTTGGCCGCCATTTTGAATTTAGAATGACGCCACACAGCTAATAGTATTCTATTTGTCATACCCGAGCGCAAAATTGAGAAAACACTAGCTCACAGAAAACTAGATCCTCACACAATTGAGTGGATAAATGCCATGCTTTGTAGAGCATTGCACCCCACAATGGGTAGGTGGCCCTCTGTTTTCCAAATTGAAATACATACCATTGAGAACTGTGATAATAGCAACATTTTGGATTTGCTACCTGAGGGTATGGTCCTTACAACCATGAACTATCTTTCTAGATTCCTAGAGAGACTTTCCTCTCGAAATACCCTCAAGAAAAGAGTGGAG
Source organism: Thereva nobilitata (assembly GCA_963855945.1). Taxonomy (NCBI): domain Eukaryota; kingdom Metazoa; phylum Arthropoda; class Insecta; order Diptera; family Therevidae; genus Thereva; species Thereva nobilitata. The sequence continues at coordinate 5,253,219 of OY979699.1, forward strand.
AAACGGAGAAGCCCTGTGTAAGTTCGATATACGGATATCCACACACGACTCCATGACTTCTTCTTCTGGTAGAGACATAACTAATGCCAGAAATTTGTTTCTGTATTCGACCCACGAGAAGAGTGTATTCGCTCTTCTAGCACAGTGTAGCACAGTTCCGGCACGAAGCACAAAGTAACATGTTAATGTGTATGTACAGGCTGCGCCATCTAGACCTTCGGTATTTCAACATTGAATAACTCGGAAATTTTTTAGCCGATTTCGGCAAATGTATACACGATTCTGAAGATCATTGACAAACTCAAAGCTAACATGACTAGCCGAAATAGCTGCTATAACACGCCCGGAATGTTCCGCAGGACCCGAAAGCGCAAACCTTCTATGTGACGTCATTTTAAATCTAATATGGCGGCCACGACAAAATGGCGCATTACCTTTTTCTTTACAAACCCTCGACACGGGTATCAAATGAAAGAGTATTACGAGTAGAATACAGTAACCTATGTGACGTCATTTTAAATCTAATATGGCGGCCACTACAAAATGGCGGATTACCTTTTTCTTAACAACTCCGACATGGGTATCAAATGAAGGGTTATGATAAGTAGAATACAATCAGCTGTGTATCGTCAATTCAAGTAAAAAAACAAAGCTTAAAATGACAAGAGTAAAAAAAAATTAAAGAACATAAAATTAAAAATCAAAATAAAATAAAAAAAAAATAAAATTTTTTTTTTAAAAACAAGCTATTATTAGATAAACTAAAAAATTTTAAATAATAAATAGTTTTTAAATATGCGTTACTTAAGTAACGCATATTTTATCTAATTAAAGCTTGTTTTTAAAAAAAAAATTTTATTTTTTTTTGTTTGATGATTGAGAAGAGAAAATTTCGATGGTCATGTAGACGTCATATAAATGGTCCCAGTAATATGTTTTTCTACGCCTCTTTTGGAATACAAGCATTCTGATATTTCTTTTAGATACGGAATTAGCAGCATTCCACACTCGTGTGGAATATTCATTCCATCACGTGTGGAATATTCATTCCATCTACTAGTGGCGACATCTGTTCCTCGTAATCCAAGAATATGATTTATTATTTAAAGAAAAAAAAAGTTTTATTAATTAAAGAAAAAAAAGGATTGTTTCAATAATAAACAATCAATGATGTTCCGCTAGACTATTTTTGCTTTAAATAAACTCTTCAGTTATTAAATTACAGAAAATAATAGCATTTTTTTAATAAATTTTGCGGCGACATCTATTATCAAATTATTACATTCCATTTTTTAACCAAACTTGTTATGAATGAACACTCCCTACTAATATGTTATTTAGTATTAAAATACCTTGCTGTGGCTTATACCATTATATTTTTGACATTAGCTTTACATTAGGTACATACGTTTTTCTTTGCAAAATATCAATAAAAACTATTATTAGAGGCGTAGAAAAAGTATAATCTGCAGCACTCTGGACTACATTTCCCTCTTGTTCTTTCTATACTTATCTCTCCAAAAAACAGGTTCGGTAACAGTTGAAGGAATACCAGTGTAGATTCCCTCATTGGGCTTTTCCACACTAGTATTCTTTCTGCAGTATGCAAACGGGATTGGCAACAACCGCGATTTTCACACCCGTATTCTTGCAGCGGCCGAGAATATCAGTCTTAAAGGATTCCTATCTAATCTAATCTAATTGCTCCTTTAATTCCTCATGGGACATAGGGCGGAAATAGTTGCCCTCCAGCGGACTCTGTTTTGCGCGACAGCTCTCAGCTCTGACCAGGATCTCCCAGTTGTTGCGGCCTCTGCTAATAGGGTTCTCCTGCACGTTGTTGTAGGTCTTCCGACTCGACGGGATCCTTGCGGATTCCAATCACGGGTCTGTTTGGCTAGATTCTCGTTTTCGCATCGCAAGGTGTGGCCGACCCAATTCCATTTCCTTCGCCTGATATGATCGTCTAAATTACTCCGTGGATGAAAATTTAAGACTCTAGTAGGTTGGGGCTGCATACAATCAACATTTATATCGTGCCTAAATGGAGATTGAAAGCGTCTACATGTTTTTTTTGTCGTTTCGTGACATGACCGATATCTTATATTTTTTGGTCAACCCCTGGCCAATCGATAAAACAAAGATATCCTGAGCTATGTAGGAGTTATTTTGATTAGGGCTTCAAGCTTGTACGCCCTTTTCTACTCAAATAAAGCAGTAATATTTCGAATTATGTTAGAAACTATGCCCCCTTTCCCCCACAAGACAGACTCCTGGATCCACCCCTGTGTTCGCAGTCCTCAAAATAATCTGGATATGTGGAAAAGCTATATGGGATCCGAAATAGAACAAACCCCGTGTTCTTTTAATGAACTGGGTTTTGAGAGCTTTTGATTTCCCATACAAAATCGAAAACCCAGGTTTTATCTGGGTCTTCTGGTTCTTCGATTTTGTATGGGAACTCAAAAGCTCCTCAAAAGCTCTCAAAATCCAGTTCATTAAAAAAACACGGGAACATATCGGAATGGTACGTGAGGAGTATTTCATGGTCATGGCGAAGTGAATTTTATGGAAGAGGACCCGTAAGCTTTAGTTTTACTCACAGAAAGCTTTAGTGTTTATTGTTGAATTGCTTCATATTTCAGGCAATTATGTTGATGACCGTGAAGGGTGTCATTTAGCATACGCATACGGTTCTGGTTCGATTACAGAGGTGAAGCAGCTTTGGACGTTATTAGTACTCAGTTGGGGGACCGCATTGGTAAAACGACACTCACGTTTAAAAATACATATAAAGCTTTCGACACGACATTTTTCAACTCGAGATCGTGTAGCAATCATTTTTCTTTAAGGGGGCGCGAATGAGGCAAGGAGTAAAACGTCCTGTTGGCCTTATAGTGCAAATATGGGTAGTGGGGTTAACCTCATAGGGCCCCTATCTATCTATCATATAACTCAACAGACAACTGGAAAATGAAATGACCGATTAACTTTTAACATTTTAAAGGTTATCTGTTCACGTGCTCCCCACCCACAATGATTATTCTCTGCCGTTCCTGGGTAGAAGTGAAGTAGACGAAACTTGTGTCAAACATTGTGATACATATATAGAAACCAAAAATAAAAGAAGTTCATTAGAAGTGTAAGCGCAAATCTCCACAAAAACTTGTGACTTGTGACCGGTCACAATTTTAGAATAGAAGCTTTCCACGAAAATTAAAAAAAAATAAAACAGGTGTTACACACAATTAAAAAAAATAATAAGCTTAATTGTACTCTTTCAAAAATAGCAACAAAAAGGCGGCAAAAATCCCTTTACTGCAACCACCACACAACAAAATAATTTATATACATTATGTGCACTTCGTTTTTTTATATTTCCAAAAACAGTATTGCGGCGGCACCACACACCACCTCTCTGCTCTTCTCTATGCCTGTATACAATAAATTAAATCTCCTCTTCTTTTCAATCCGTCTCCATATCGAAGTGGTTGGTGAATGGTGGTGATTTGTTGACATCCATTAATTAGTGAAGTTTTAATTGCAGCTATTAAAGGCAGCATTTGTTACCATCATCTAGATATATCGGCACGGCGACGACGACGATGGAATATAGTGAGAAAAACGAGACCCTCCAGATTTTTGTGATGGGATATATACAGTATTTATAAATGTTTTTATAGACTTTGCATATATACACACATATATATATATATATATGTATATCGCGTTTAAATCGCGATAATTTCCGCGAAAATTTTCTCGCCTTTTTGATATATATGAAATGTGTATGGTGTCCTCGTCCTCGGACGGACGGCAATGACGTGACGATGACGATGACTACACACCGTTCATATAAAGACGAATTTCTAAAAAAGATTTTGCTGCTGCTGCTGTGGCTGAGAGAAATCCTAAAAAAAGATTTTTCAAATAGAGGATAGAGGCGAGCGCATCTTTTATAATGTTATAAAAAAAATTTAAAAAAAAATACACAAACAGCAAAGACCGACACCGAGAAGGGAGCGCAAGCACACCGCGCGCAGAGAGTGGAGTTAGGCTGGGCGGGCACACACATTCTACATTCAACATGGATCATTTAATATCATGATCGTGTGACTTAATTAACGCAAAATTATTTTTTTTGTTGGCCTTTTTCCCATTTCGTGGGGAAAATGAAAATTAAACCAAAAAAAAAAAACACATCCCGAGAATCGACGTCGTCTATCGAGCGGCCGCCCCATGTGTCTGTCCGTCTGTCTATAAATCCTTCTTAGAGCATCGGAATGTAATAAATCGGGGCGCCCGGCAAAAATCATGACATGTGTTTTCTTTTTTTTTCTATATATTGAAAATGATAAAAAATATTTGATAACAAAAATTCTACTCTCGATATTTTCTGGGTGATTGTGCCTTATCTCAATCGAGCACAACTGTGAAACACACTTTCTACATTCCTACTACACAACCCTCTACCCCTTTTTTTTGTCGTTCGCAATTTTACACACTCTCTCCTAATCCAAGATTTAAGTATCACAGAGGATTCACCATCATTAAATCAGATTTACAGCTCATCGCTTTCACGTGTTTCTGTATATACCACCAACGAAAAAAAAAATTAAGTCCTTTTGCTTGGGTGGGCATTAACTAGAGTGACATATGCAGCCAAGTACTCACCAAATTCTATTAACCACCCAACACAAAAAAAAATAAATAAGGGACGATGAACAACTTATAGTAACAAAATTGATAGATACATGAGGGATGAACGAAAATAAAAAGGATATAAAGACGATATATGCACTTTATGGTCGTCCCCTGTTCATGCTCTACTAAAAGTAGCTCTCTCTCTCTTTATCTCTCTTTCTAAGATCCGAGATGGTGGGTGACCTGCCCTGCTGCTGCTGATGGTGGTTATTGCTGTTTTTGTAATCGGATATATCAAGCGTAATCCTGTTATCATGTTATCATTATTATCATCATTATTATTAGGACATTTGTTGGAAAGGATCAAAAATTGAAAGGACCAGCAGAGTGAGCTTCCCCCAAATTACCCTGACAGACATCATCAGGGGGCAGAGGACACTTAAAATTCTTAAGTACTTAAGCTCTTTCTCCCTCCTTCTCTCTCTCTCTCTCTGTTCCTGGACACGGGGCGGCATGTGCACATTAATATATATACACATATGGAACAAGTTCATTTTGTTGGGGTTGATTTTTGGGTGATTTCATCCCTTGAAGAAGAAATAATAAGTAAATAAATAAAGAAGTAAATTTAATCTGATTTTTATTGCCACCACCAACAAAAGAGGAGAATTTGATATTATTAAGATATTAATCGTTAAAAGTGGGCTTGATGCATGTCCTTGAGGGTTATTTTTTTTTTATTTTTTTTATAGATAAGAATCTGATTTCCCCCAAATTTATTATTAATAATGAGATGAAGGGGATAGGGTTTTTTTTAGGTGGAAAGAGAAAAACAACAAATGAATTACACGGTTTCGGTGGAATAAGCGTAGTCTTCTGATTATAATTATATACATCGAGGCTGAACAGCCTAAACGTGTCCTTGAGTGTGCATAAAATGGCTAAGTCATATAATATTGATAGGCAAAGCCAAAAATTGTGATCCCTTTTTAACCTATTTCCGGTGCACGTATCTTAATGATACATATATCAAACGAAAGGTATTTTTTCATAGTTGTTCAGAATATATATATTATTCAGGTACGTGCAAAGGGAAATGTGTGAAAGCCAGGTAAAGCTTTACCTATACTGAATTGTTATTTGAGCTGTTGTTAAGTGCAAATTTAACCAGTAGTCCGCTCAAATTAGAAAAAAAATTAAATAAATTTTTCCCACAGCTATGACTCTATGAGATCGTTGTCAAGTGAAGGATTTGGTTGCCTAAATATGATTTTCACAGCCCGCACAGCACAGGGTGTGTTTTGATAAATATATGCATTTTAGTGTTTTTTTTTCTCTATTTTTAGGAGAAACTATGCATTTTGGTGAAGATATCAAAAGAGCAAAGTTGTAGGGCATAACATTATCTACAAATTTTATCTTCACTGTTTTTTCGAATTCCTCATAGTTTCGCCGCTAGAGGCCGTTTTGTTTTAGATTTTGAGCCCAAATTATGCATTTGTATGAAAAATTAAATCAGATCGAAGTAGTAGTTGCAGTTTTTCAGCAGCTTTTCTTCGGACGCTTTGATTATCAACAGAATCTGAAAAATGGCGCAAACGCCGATTTTTTAACTGATTTGAGCGGCCTAAAGAAATTTTTTTTTCAATTTAAATACAGTGATTATAATTGCGCCAACGGTGAAAAATGTGCTTTCTGTTCCTTTTCTTTTTAATATTAAGCTGGTTGTGTTTTGGTGACCGAATTTTGGTAACAGGCTTCCCTACAAGTAATAGGGGTGTCCACTTAGGAAATACATCGATGTTTTATTTCGATGCAATACATCGAGATTGTGCATCGATATTTTCCAATGCATCGATTAGAAACATCGATGTATTCTCAAAATCGAGTACCTTTTCTAACATTTCATCACTAAGCTGTAGTCAGCCCCTGCGATTTGAGCTGCTTTAGAAAATAAACGTTCAGATGGAACTGAAGTTCCCACTATCGTCAAGAATTTGTAAGCAATTTAGGAAGCTGAATTTTAAGATCATTCCAAATTTCCAATGGGTTCTCATTGAGTCTTTCTATTGGACTACGTATAAGTAGATCGACAGTTCGTCAAAAATAGCATTGTCAGACTTCGCCGTTTTCCAGCTCTTGCGGTCTAATTTGTGATGATCTTCCCAAAAAGAAAAGTTCTCGTCACATTCCCTGGTCTCATTTTGTGCTATATTTTTCTTCATCAGTTCTTTGACTTTTGCAATAGCAGAATAGCAAGCGATTGGGTCTGTAAAATGTATTTTTATGCGTTAACGAAAATTCGAGAAGTGGTACTTGATTTGCTTCGTTTTGGTCGGCCTGCAATATCTACAGACGACGAAAATATCGACAAAATCATCAACCTTTGCTCGAAAATTGATAGTTTGGAATGAAATGGTTGATTGAAGAAGCGAAAAGGCATCGAAAACAGTTCGCTGAAGATGTAATTTACCAAGATTTTATGGATTCTACCAGGAAACCCATTATAATTGTCAACCAGACAGATGTTGGAGTTTGGACAAAAACTAGTCGAATGTCATCGTTCAAGCACCATACTGGCATGATATGGCCCCGAAAGGGTATACTCGTGAATTCTTTTAATTCTACTATTCAAGCTGATGATACATTTACAAAATGGCTAACAATGGTATCTTAGCCTTTAATATAAGGTCCAGCATCACACTAAACACATGGTGCAAACATTTGAATAGTTCCGTCAAACACTATCTTCTTTTCTAGTTTCTTGAGTTTAGTGAAGATATCATTGATGAAAAGTTCTAAAGTATTCTCAAAAAGTCAACAGCAAAGTCCATCTCTAAATTGTAATCTTAGAAGCAAAATTTCACCAAAAATAAAGCCACGCCGGCATACACGCTCCCGCTACAGGCACAAAAAAATCTAAAAATGCTACCGCTACAGAGATATGCACGCCTCTACTGCAGATATGAATTTATTCGTAATTGACCATTCCAAACGCAAGTGTCGTTTTACGAACCGGTCCCCCAACTAAATACTAACCACGTCCAACGCTGCTTGACTTACGAAATCAAACTAGAACCTGTCTGTTGAGTATGCCAAAGAAACCCTTTATTGCCTCCAACATGATTGCTCGTTTTCTTCGTCTTTTACAATTTCTTCTTTTTATGAACCATGGATTCAATATCGTGGCTTTATGGAAGGGGGTCACTCTCTCTATAGCACCAATTCTGTTATCAATTATCTTATTTGGCAAAAGAGTCTAAGGGTTTTAACTTTTAAAACAAGATTTATTCTAGTTTGGAATAGATTCCATGTTTTATAAAAATACATCGATGCATCGAGTAAATAAATATCTTTTCAAAACATCGGATCGAACCGATGTATCGTATTATAAACATCGCGTGAATTCGATGCATCGATGTATAACGAAGACTAGTAACTAGTAATAGTATATTATGTAAGAAGTTCGAAATTATGAATATTCCGCACAAGTGGCAGTTTGGCTGGAATTTTCATTAGAAAAGTTTGGTGTGAAAATTTAACACATACACGCTCTATCTCTCTCTCCCTCGCGCTCTCTCTCTCACTCTTTCCTCTCTCACGTACTCTCGCCCCCTCTCTCTGTCAGCAAAAACAGAAACAGCTCATGGGGTTCCACAGGGGTCCGTACTAGGTCCTTTGTTATTCATATTTGTGTAATGTATAACATACACAGGATTCGAAATGTTTAACAAGTTTCCGACGGAAATAAAAACAGTTGTACGATTAAATGATTTTAAAAGAATGTTGAAAGAATTTGTGAAAACAGAAGAAAATGTGTAAAATTAATGGAAGGAACTTAGTAGATGTAATTTTATAACTTAAGAATGATGTTAATATGCAGCGCTGGCCCTAGGGTAGAGCTAGAGGAGCGGTCGCTCTAGGCGCCACGTGGCAAGGGGCGCGAAAATGAATGCGAAAAAAAATTTCCAGCGAAAAATAAAATTGATGATGGCAAATTTTGGAGGGGGGGCGGCAACTTTGGGAGTACACTTGCGTTGTTTGTAGCCAGCCGAGTGTATGCGCTCATCAATTTGACACGAACGCGGTACAAGCAGGAAGCACTGACTCCAAGACCGACCGTACATGGCCGTAGGCCACATCCTACCCGAGGTGCCCCTGCCTGCCCATGGAGCAGACTGGATACGGCGGATCTAGAGAGAAAAAATTCGATAAAACTCGCAATCCTAAGGTGTAGTAAACAATCGTTCTGACTTTTGTAGATGAAGCATCTCTCAACGCTTCAAACACTTCTGGGACTTCCATAGCCCCAACAGCACGACACCTGAAAGGCCAGTTGGATATTTCTGAACTCATGCAGTAGAGTGTCGAATGTGGCCCCAGTGAATCGGAATTTTCGGGATCCCTCTTCAATGAGGGCAGTCTGAGTCCGCAAACCGGGGTGGAGTATGCTGAGATAATCCTTTCTTTAGAAGAAGATCTCCTTAGAGGTCCAACTGCGGAAGCGCGGCACCTTCTGCTCTATCGGAGAGGCGACACGAAAATCAATCGAGGGATACGAATCTTCTTAATAATAATGCGGTTAAATCCTCTGGACCCTCTCCAGGCCACAATAACCCGGCGAAAAGGATGAAGGCTCCAGCCATACTGTTTGAAAAGTGTCCGAATGGGCGTGCTTGCCATTGACTAACCGGAGGCTCTCCTGACCATGGAACAATTAGTTGCCGTGCAAGGGAGTGTTCTGGACGTGATAGCCGAGTTGGGACAGGGCTCAGAACAGCCCAGGTTCCTAGGGGTAGCTGGCCAACATGGCCGGTTTTACACGACCGGACACCGAACAGACAAAACGAACGAACAAACTGGGGTTTATGGGGAAGAGGGTGAGAGAGGACGATGGAAAACCGGCCCCTCTCTCACCCTCTTTCCCATAAACCCCAGTTTGTTCGTTCGTTTTGTCTGTTCGGGATCCGGTCGTGTAAAACCGGGCCATCTGCACGGACTCGGCGGCGTGACTGAGAAGTGTGATGGGCTGTCTTGAGCCCTGCGAAGCCGCCATATTGTGGTCAAGTACTTCCCGGCGGCAACAGAAGGCCCCACTGACATTATGTTATAGGATAGGGGTCCAAAATAGGAACCTAAGGGAACAGGAGGGAGGAGTACTCCACAAAGTTCACCGCCTACCATTCAACGAGATAACGTTCTCTGCGGACCAAAGGTCTTTTGACGAGCTGAAGCGGACGGGATACCAAATTGGCTAAAAGTTTGGTTGTGCACAGCTTAAGATCAGAGCGACATAAGTGCAGTAGCCAAAGGCTAAATAAACCACATCAATCTGTCTCGCTCTCTCTTTTGTTCTCTCACTCCCTCGTTCTCTCGCTCTCTCGCTCACCCGTTCTCTCTCTCTCTCGCTCTCCCTCGTACTGTTGTTTTAGGGTTGCAAATATCGAATTTATGATCAAAACTTATAAATTAAAAAAAATGGCCGCGTCATATAATCTGCGTATTCGAGATCTTGTAGCCGTTTTCCCCATCGGATTTCTTTTGTTTCTGTACTGGCTTTCGTTATTATTTCGTTAAGTACAGTAATAAAAAGTAATGATGAAAGTGGGCAACCTTGTTTCACTCCAGTTGTTTTTGTTATTGCGTCGCTTAATTGTCCATATTATAAAAGATTTTTAGTTCTGTTTCGTCGTATAACATTATGATCATTTCGAATAACTTTGTTGGTGCTGTCCTCTTTATCAAAACTTCTTAAATAACACCGGTCAACACAAATTTTGAGTCTGAGCTCTGCGTATCTGATTTGTATTTCTCTCACATTACTAATGAAAGAAAGAATAGCTTTAGCTGAAAGAGTTTGCTTTTTTAAATGACAGAATTCTTAATGAAAATGTTCACATTATTCTTGCTAACAACCACCAATGTTTTCTTTAAAAGGCATTCTGCAACCTATGTGTTTAAAGTTATTAAGCGTAGTTGAAATAAGGTGTTTGTAATCGTCAGCTCTATTGTTTCCGAAGAACCACGAACCACTGTTTTGTAGCTGGTCCCATGCTTGACTTTCGTGGGTGTTGAGTAGCAGTGAACATTCGTTGCTAGCCTTCATTTTCTTTATTTGTGGTCCGAAGAAAATACATACCAGCTTTTACTTTGGCTTCCAATAAATTAGGAAAGAAATTCTTTAATTATTGAAAAGCTTCACAAGAGAAGAGCTTTAATGAATTGCTTCAAGTTGCATAGCTATGCCGGTTCTGACGCAGTGATATTATCGGTTATAGTCAGTGCTCGAAGTGAAGCGGGATGGGGTGGGATGCCATCCCGGCACTACTACATAATTGTAAATTCATCCCGCCAGGGAGAAAAAATGCATCCCGGAACATATTTTTTTAAATTTTAAGTAATTTTTTTTAGTAAATTTTTAATACGAAAAAATTAAAAATAATTTAAAATGAAGAGTTTTAAATTTCAAATAATAACGGATGAATATAAAAAATTTTCAAATGAAATGTTCGTTACTAAGTAGGCCACGTACTTCTTTTGTAACAATTTTCGCAGCTTTCCGTAAATTTCAATTTTTAGCCGATCTAGCTTTGAATATATATTCATATCGCGTTAGTTTTGTCTAAAAAATTATTACTTTTACAAAAATAGATAAATTTGTGATAAAAAAAAGAAAAAATCTGGTTGAACAACAACATATAGATAAAAGGGCGCGGGAAGAAGAGCCTTGTAACGTACCTAGTACAAATCAGCTTTGCCATTGGAACAACACATTCCAGGTGCTTTTTGAAATTTTAAATCGTGACATTATTGCCACAATTTATCTATTGGACCAATCATCACATTGCGGTGCATTGGCATGCTGTAATCGTGATCTTCTCATTCTAAAAGTAGAAGCTCTGGCTCGTTTGTCTTGTAAGCACGGGTCGCGCTGTTCATTTGTCTCAGCCGCTTTAATTGCAGCCTCGCCTCGGTCCCTCGCTTCCTTCTTATCCATTTCCGCTTCTCCTTACCATCTTGCCAAAAAAAACTTTGTTGATCAATTCTGAACCTAAGAGATAAGAGCTAAGAGATCTTCAGGATACATTATGATCAATGTTTTTCCATTTGTAGCTAGAATGTCAAGATTTTCCCGATTTTCCAACTCTTGAACAACCTACATACAGCTAACCGGGAAATGACACTTATTTGGCAAAATATTGGCCCCACAATTTGGAATTTATTAGTTTTGATCATAAATTCGTTATTTCCTACCTTAAAAACTCCCATATTGCGATTTTCATTGGAATCGGAATAATATTGACAAACTCGTCGGCCATATTGGTGCGGCCATTTTGAATTTAAGTTTTGATCATAAATTCGTTATTTTCTACCTTAAAAAACCCCAGATATCGATTTGCATTGGAATAGGAACACAATTTGCAAATTCGTCGGCCATATTGGCGCGGCCATTTTGAATTTATAAGTTTTGACCACAAATTCGTTATTTGCGCCTTCCAACCCACTTTTATTGGAATCGGAATAGAATTGGCAAATTCAACCAATTCGGCGGCCATTTTGAATTTCGAAAATCGGGCTTCGACATGCAGAATGGAAGACCCCCACGGACCTTCATGCAAAAATTCAAAGCTCGGCGATGATTTTCAACGAAGCTCTCCATGACAGCGCCATCTAAGAGTGGCTTTAGAAAGTAATAGAATAGCCTATGTTCTGAGTTTTAATGTAAATAGCACATGGCTAAAATTTCATTAGGATCGGTTGCACGGTGTAGGAGCCTATTGCGAACATACATACACACCTTCATTCTTGTATATGTATACATATATGCTATTAAATTACATACGCTTGTATTTTTTAACCATCCCACCACTTTTAACATGCCATTTCGACCACTGGTTATAGTCCAGAATATCAAAGCTAGTGGCGATGTCTCTAGAATATTAAAGCTCATCGAAAGTTTTTAAGCCCACCTAAAACTTTCCACAAAGGTTCTTGTCTTAACTTCACGCCCAGAACAAACGAAAACCCAAACTTCAAGCTAAGGCCACATCAACACCCGAGACTACAACCGATAACGTCAATGCGATGCGCCAGAACCGACATAGCTATACTAACAGCACTCGTAGATCTTGTCGTTGTAGTCTCGAATCCTTCTCCTCATATAAACAGCTTAACAATACTTAGTATTTGCTCCGCTCATACAAAAACCTAAATATGTATTGATCATTGTTAACGGTACAAAAACAAAGTTTTTCAAGAGTCGGTGTTAGTTATTTTTTGGTATAAGTGCTTAGAAAATAATCATTAAAATACAGACTCAAAAAACATTTTGTTTTTTGTTGACCTGTGTAATCTTTAACATTTTAGTGTTAATTTAATAAATTCATCCTAGTCCAATCGCATCTGCTCGCCATCACACGACATAAACATATATCATAACTAGATATCTTCATACAATACGACGAGGCCAAGAAATAATAATTGGACATCCCCTCGCGTAATATGATGTGAAAAAATTATATATATAACGAAAAACACATCACATCCGAGGGTGTCATATTTTCACCACATCACATTTAAGACAATTCTTGATGAAACACTGCTGGACTTTGAGTGAAAAATCATCCACCGAAACCGGTGAATTTTATATTATTGTTTTTTTTTTTGTCGTCTGTATCTTATTAATAATCTTCCATCTTGCCTTCACCCGTCGGCATTTGATACTCTGATATGCGCGTCGTCTGTAAGGTAAAAAATATAAATAAAACTTTTATTTTAAAAAAAAAATAACGAAATGAAGAAAAACACTAGCGAATGTATATATATAGTATTATTTAAAGTCCTGCCCATAGGCCAGTCGGAATGATGTGATATCCTATTTCTTATATATTTTGTTTCTACTCACGATGGTATTATTCAATGCATTTCTTTGCAGCCTTACCACCTGTAATGAAACGCATGCAGTATTTTTTTTATTTGTTATTATTACTATTATTATCTTGTGTATTTTTTTTATGTGTTTGTTGCTACCTTCGTGTCTCACCTGGTGTATGGTGGTGAATTACAGGCAGAGAGCTACTTTTACAGTAAATAAATCTTATGCAAAATTTTTTTTTCTTTTTTTTTTGTTCAATTTTATAGTTATGAAAGTAACTAGATCCCTATAAAACTATATCAAATGTTTTTTTTGTCATGTCGTCGTCGTCGTCGGGGGTGTGTTTTTCTTGTGTTGAATTGTCTCAAGTTATATTTATTTTTGTTGTGTCTATATTTAAATATATTTTTTTGTTTTGTTTTTTTTATGATTATAATAATAGTAATTTTTAATAAAAAAAAATATTATTTTCTTCTTCTTCTCTAGGTCATGGGGGTGTTAACCAATTGGGTGGTGTTTTTGTAAATGGCCGACCATTACCTGATGTTGTTAGGCAAAGAATAGTCGAATTAGCCCATAATGGTGTCCGTCCATGTGATATTTCTAGACAGTTACGAGTCAGCCATGGCTGTGTATCAAAGATATTATCGAGGTAAGACAAATTAATTAATTAACTCAAAAAAAAAATATAACCAAAATCTATATATTAATACGCAAGCACTTTTTTTGTACAGCACTTTATCCGACTTCCACTAAACCGATTTTCCTCAAACTGGCTTTATATGGAAGTCGGAGTCGTAAAGATGTGCACAAAACAAGAATTATTCATTTATATCAATTCTGTCACTCAGAAATGAGTATATTGCATTTCCCAATATAAAATGATAAAAGGACAACAACAATATAAGGTAGAAATTACGGTTAGCATATAAACAGGCGAATATAAAAATTTATTATTAAGGTGAATCGACTAAATTTCATGAGCCTAGATTGCTTAGCGAAACTTGGCCGTATTTCCTTTTCAATACGGCATTTCAAAATTTTGTTTGTTTTTGTTTTTGTTTCCACAAATCAGATTAGAAATAAATGCATATACTATCGCAGTACGACAAGAAAAGTGCCAACAGTCACCTGGCGGCAAAATAACTCAAAACGTGCAATTTTTGAGTTGTGCCACTTTTCTTGCCGTAGTGCGATTGTCAGCGTCATTCCGCTTATGTTGAAAAGGTTTTTCTTTCTGTGGAGATTTTTACCGTCCCGGCAAATTTTATTTAAAAAAAATAAAAAAATAATTAAGAAAAGAAAGTGGAAATTATTATCAAAATATCATGGTAAGCGATGGTGTTTTTTAAATGAAGAAAGTTTTGTTCAAAGATGCGATTTTAGATGATAATGTAGTTTTTAATTACACTTTTTAAAACATTTTTGTTTTGTTTTTGTTTAGAACTGATAGAGAAATTAAAAAGTGGTAATAGTTCAATTAAATTATTACTGAGTTATTTGAAATGCGTAGACGTCAAACTTTAACGGAACGGATTGAGAGAAGAATAGGGAGAGAGAGAGTCGAATTTCGACCAATGGGCGATACTAGTAATAATTATTATGAAGTAATATTAAGTGTGTTCGATGACTGACTAAAAAGTTCAGAGCAGAGCAGCTCAATTGGGAGCAGCTGTCAAATTGATGTCAGAGCAGAAAAAATCATAAAATAGCAACAATCTCAAAAAACACTTTTCTGCTCAACTTTGCTCTAAATTCCGTTTTTAGAGGTTAGATACGAATGACATAAGATCTGTAGGCTCTCAATAATCAGCCAACCCCTCCCAGTTGGATTACATGTTGACTACAAACATACTTAAAATACTATTCCATAATCAGATCTCGCCTCCAAGCAACTTTGATCATGATTTTCTTTTTATGACGTATAGGATGAGTGACTTTAAGAATATTGACAAAGATTCCCTGGTGTCTGAGTGTAGTGGTATGTCGTGGGATAACGTATATCGAGATGGGACTCTGGAAGGCAAAGTGCAAAACTTAACAAATACTTTATTAAATTTTTATGATCGTTATGTCCCTCTAAAGATGTGTCGTGTACGTCAGCGAAGCCGCCCTTGGATTACTGATAATATCCATCGTGCAATGGCTGAGAGATTACCTCATTAAGCAGTACCAGAGTTCCTTGCTTCTATTAATATATAGCAGATATAAAGCTTTGCGTAATAGGGTAACAGCTATGATTCGCTCGGCAAAAAGTGCATATTTTGCCTCAAAATTGGATACCAATCAGCCTTCGAAAAAGTTATGGGGGAATACCCGTCGTGACAGCATTCCATTCGCGTTCCTTCATGTCGAGTCATGTGTTCGGTCTAACCCGATAGTCGGATAATAGTAAAAAGTACGATAACGCCTAAGAAGATTCTGAATCATCCCGTGAAAGTCCTAAAATCGGATTAACCGTTCCGAGCTTGGAGGTTTACAATTGGAATGATAAAAAAATTTCCAATCGCTTTTCTCCGACTATCGGATCAATATCGGATATATATTTTTAATTTTCTGCTTTTTAGTCTATTATATGTCTTCCACCATTTTGTAGTGACCGTCAAATTAGATTTGAAATGACGGCACACCGCTTACTGCACTATACTCGCTTTCATTTGATGCCCATACCAACGAAAAAGGTAATCCGCCATTTTGTGTTGGCCACCATTTTGAATTTTGAATGACCCCACATAGATAATTGTATTCTACTTGCCTTACCCTTTCATTTGATATCCATGTCGGGGGGTCGGGGAACACAATTGCAAAATTCGGCCGCCATCTTGGAACCCCCATCTCGATTTTTTTTAGCCAGTCAACTGATAAAAGCGTTTAGTTGCATTGACGTTGTATTAGTTACCTTGAATCGCATTAGAAATAACGGCGCTTACGAGTTCAAAACTGCTTGCGATGCAGCTTCTGATGCTTTGTTACGAAATGAAGATATCATACAAATGCCTCGAATAGCAGGAAGACAAGTGAATCGCATGAATGCTCCAGCCTCCCATGTTCAAAGTTACTACAAAATCAACTGTTTTATCCCATTTCGTAGATCATACCCATATTCCAGGTGAAATCTGTGGACGCTGACTCAACTTAATTTAATAATATTGCTAATATTGCTTAAAAACATAGAATTGCTCATATCTCGGAAACCGTTGCTCGTACGCGATTTTTGGTGAAATTTTCTCCCTTCAACATTTATATTTCCCTCCAACACCTTCTAGAATCCATGGGCACTAAAATAATATTGATAACGTTAGCTTAAATATATTGCATATAAGCTTAACGGAGACGCAAACCAAAAATCATCCGGTCGAAGCAAATGCACCGATCCCTATCCAGAATTGGAACCTGGATCAAATTTCCCATAAAATCCCACCGAAGCTCAACGGAAAGATTCTACGCCCAGCTCCGCAGCAGCTGACCTAACGCAAAAGCCTATCCGAGAGACAGCGAAGTTCAACCAAATTCCTCAACGAGAAAGCTCATATCTAAAAGACCTCGAAATTCACAAAAGCTTACCTCCTGAAACCACAACCGATAACATCACTGCACTCGGAGTTATATAGCTATGCTACTTTCATCGCATACCCTCGGTTTATGTTATGGAAAATACAATTAAAAACATATTATTAATAATTAAAATTTCATTTTTGCTGCTTCTAATGAGTTTTACTTAAAATTCTGGACGGACCCCCTCCGAAAAAAAATCCTGGGTACGCCTATGGCCTGGCATATGATATTTTAATTGGTGAATGGAAATTGTTCCAATAGCCTCGCTAAACCTCTTTGTATCATTCTAAATTTCTACCTTAATAGCGGTGAGTAGTAGGGCTATGCGGTTTCTGAGCCACCAATTTACCAATATTGCGCAATCGAGCTTTTGGTTTGTGTCTTACGTTGAAGCTTTTGTGGTGAACTTTGGATGTGAGCTAAGTGATCTGTGTGAAACTAATTGAACTTCGCTGGGGTGGGTTAGTGTGTCTTGGGTGGTCTTTCAGGCTGGGTAATCACCTTAGGTCCTGTGTCTCTTGAATTCTTGTGTGAACGTTCTCCGAAACATAAAACTTTACAAAAAAAAACCTGCAATATTTTAATTTATTTCGGAATTTCGCTTTTGTTTTTATATTTTCACTTTAGTTCAAGCACATTTTGAATTTGCATATTCCTCCTGCATTGAGGACTTTCCGTGTTTTCTTTTCTATATTTGTATATATGTGTGTGTGTTAGTTGCAAAATAGAATCAAACCAAAAACCAAGCACATATATTTTATCCTTGTTTTCATTACATCCTTTAAGTTTTGTGTGTGCTAACTTGTTTCCTCTTCTAGAGTGAAATTTCGTTCGGGTGTTGTAGCTCTCTGTGTTTCGAGCAGGATTCATTCGTTGCTTCGTCCCAACCAACCATCGGTCCTTTTAACACACACACACATACACCTCCATACAGGAAAAAATACAACAACGTCAAATCATACATGCCCATCTTTATATGTATATGTATAAACATAAAAGGAAGATAAATTAACATGCATCGCACTGAAGAGATACAGAAGCGGTGATATGAGATATTACCATTGAGAATATGGTAAAATGCTTGTGAATATCATCCACCATCCACAGCCCTGCACTGTACGAGAGATGGCGCTACATATACAATATATACACAGCATAGCATTAAAGTAGATCCTGATGGTTTTTGTGTTTTACGTATGCTGTGGGATAATTTTGTGCGGGGGGGGGGGGGGTGGTGTAGAATGGCAGATAGATACCGAGGAATATATAAATTGCACCAAGGAAATTGGTCTTAATTGCTTTTTGGTTTACTGGGAAATTGTATGCCGTCGTCACAGTTTAGAAAGTAGAAAAGATAAATTAGTTTACGGGAAGGAAATATTTTCTTGATTGTTGATTGCAGTGCACAATATGCGAGCACGTGTGTGCGTGTGTGTGCTGGTTGATAGATGCCTTTTTTGTATATTAAAATGCAATTCATTAGGGTATGTTATTTTTATTACGCCTTTGCGCTTAACCATCGGGCGCGCCTTGGTTCCCGAGTAAAAATAAGACTCACCCGCTACGGCACGCACGGCAGCAAAACGCCTGCACGGCACCCGCGAAACAGGCACAGTAAGCCTGAATAAAAATAATCGCCCGCTCTTTGCATGAAACTAGGACGATACGCCTGACGAAAAATTATACTTTTCCAAATGAAGTCACGTTTACTAATAAAATAGGCACGGAATAGTACAAACGAAGTACAGCTTGGCGCGCCGTTTTGTTGCCACAACTCGTGTACCTTATGTCGGGTGGTCGGGTGTGACGGATACCTAAAGCCATCCTGTGTGGAATTTAGGAAGCTTAACATTGATCTGATCTCCAGTTTGGAAATCTCTTTTAAGTCTTCCAAAACGTAACTGCCTAGTGTGCGCTGCCTGGCTTTAGCTGAAGCCGGGCACTTACACAGAAAGTTAACAAGTGTTTCTCTATCGTTCGTCTCCCTGTAGCTCAGGGGCGTTTCCAGCCAACTGGCTTAGGGGGGGTAATTTTAAAAAAAGAAAAAACTTAAATATTTTTTTATTCCATAAATACAGAACAATCAACATCAAAAAAAAATTAAAAGTGCGTGTCAGCTCCGACGATTGTCTTAAATTATATACAACTAGCTGGAACCCATATAAATCCCACATTTCCGCTTCTCCTTACCATCTCACCAAAAAAACCTTATTGATCCATTCTGAACCGATTGCTTAGAGAGCTTCAGGATACACTATGTTCAATGTTTTTCCATTTGTAGCTAGAATGTCAAGATTTTCCGATTTTCCAACTCTTGAACAACCTACATACAGTTAACCGGGAAATGACACTTATATGGCAAAATTCGTCCGGTATATTGGTCCCACAATTTTGAATTTATAAATTTTTATCATAAATTCGTTATTTGCTTCCTTAAAAAACCCCAGTCACCGATTTTCATTGAGATCGGAACACAATTTGAAAATTCGTCGGCCATTTTGAATTTATAAGTTTGGACCAAAAATTCGTTATTTGCGACGTTATAAACCCCTAGATATCCACTTTAATTGGAATCGGAACAAATTTAACAAAATTCGTCCGCCATATTTGCACGGGCATTTTGAATTTATAATTTCTGATCATAAATTCATTATTTGTTACCTTAAAAAATTTCAGATACCGATTTTCATTGGAATCGGAACACAATTTGCAAATTCGTCGACCATCTTGATTTTATAATTTTTGACTGCAAATTCGTTATTTGCGACCTTAAAAAACTCTAGATACCCACTTTCATTGGAATCGGAATAAAATTGGCAAATTCAACCATATTTCTGCTTCCATTCGGTCATATACGAGTATACCCCATGTTACTCGCTGATAATAGAGCTTTATATTGGCGACAGAATTTTTAAAATCGGTAGTTTTTGAGTTTATCCGGAACAAACAAACAATCAAATCTTTTCTCTTTAATAGTATAGATAGGCAAAGGAAGCAAATGAACCCATATATTTGTTTATATTGATTTGATAAAACATATTACATAAATTTTCTTTCCTACTTTTTAGTCTATTATATGTTTTTCGCCATTTTGTGGTGGCCGCCATAGTAGAATCAAAATGACGTCAGACAGATTACTGCATTACAATCGTCATACCCTTTCATTTGATACCCATTCTGAGGGGGTTGTGAGGAAAAAGGTAATCCGCCATTTTGAATTTGGAATGACGCGACACAACTAATTGTATTCTTTCTGTCATGCCCTTCCATTTGATGCCCATGTCGGTGGGTCGGGGAACACAATTGCAAAAATCGGGCGCCATTTTGGAACCGCTTCTTGATTTTTTTACAAAATGGTCAGATATTCAAGCAAACACAGATCAAAAATCTGCTGAAAAGATCATTCAAATTTGTGTGCCCTCCCCATCGTCCTCTCTCACCCTCTTCTTCATATACCACTTTGCAGCGGACTCTTGTCGTGTCGTGTGTACGCTCGTGTGGAATCAGCCATAGCGTGCCATATTAGCGGGAGTCTCGGGTATCGGTCCCTTCCACGACTCTCCAGCAGTTTTGGAAAAATTCACCGTCATATATCGCTGACTAGATTCACCATAACTTATCTTGTTTGTTTGAAATTGTGGTAATTTTTAAGAATAAAAATAAATAAGCGAACGAAAATTCTTAGGCGGGGTAATTACCCAATTACTCCCCCTGGAACCGCCCCTGCTGTAGCTACGACAACAGACGTTGAACGGGATGCCTAACTTGGCACCGTGGTCTCTTATGGGCCAATGTCCCGTGATGATTGTCGTGATTCTGGCAATATCTCGTCGGGGTCTGTTTAAAGGTCGATTCACACACATCAGTCATGTCACGTCTCAGTTACGTCAGTTCCAAGAAACATAATGGAAGTGAATACAGTTATCATTTTGACTGAGCCTTGACGGTGACATTTCTTATTCGGAAAAGTGACTGAGACGTGACGTGACTGATGTGTGTGAATCGACCTTAAGAGGTCAATTGTTTTTTCTTTGTTATAAGTCGGCCAAGTCGCGCTAGAAATAGTGCAGGTCTCCAGTGCTCTCCACTTTTGGCTGGCTAGCATCAGGTGGTAGACAAAAATAGCGTTTTTGACTCCACCTATTGGGCTGCCGACCAGCTCGGTCTCCGACCCCGGAGAGAGACTCCCTGCTTGGCTAGGTAGTCGGCTTTCTCGTTCCCCTCTATGTTCCTATGACCGGGAACCCAGACGAGAGTGTTCTTTCTACCTAACCTATCTAGCTCGGCTCTGCATCGCTCCACTAGTGGTGTACTTCTATTAGCGTATTTGATTATCGTCTCGGTTCCCAAATCCGCTTGAGTTATTCTCGAGCTCAGTATAGCTGCTAGCCATTGCCTGAGGCTTGCTTCTACGTTTAGGGCTATGAGAGTCTCTCGAATCGATTCCGTACGTACGTTTTTAAAGGCGCCTTCTATATCTTAAAAGGCTGGCAAAGTATATTGTTTATAATACAGGGTCTTTTCGATAATTCTCACCACCTCGTGCAGAGCTGTCTCGGTGGATCTACTGAGATAGGCATGTTGAGCTGGTGACAGTAAAGTCACATCTACCGATTGGCGGATGAAGAAGTCGATGACCCTTTCTAGTGTTTTAAGCACGAAGGATGTCAGGCTAAACGGCCTATAGTCCTTCGTGGATTCGTGACCTCTTCTTCCTATCTTTGGAATGAAGACGACCCTCGCCCGTCTCCAACTTATGAGGACATACCCGAGCACCACACCCTTGAACATGACCACCAGCCAAGGTACTACCACCTCAGGTAGTTTCTGTAGCATGACTGGTAGTATGCCATCCGGGCCGGGCGCTTTGAAGGGGGAGAAACTATTTATCGCCCAGAGAACCTTTTCCTTTGTAATAATAGTGGAAATATCCTCCCCGGAGTGTCTCTGTCCATTCCCTGGTGCTGCGACCTCGTTTTCGTTCTTGCAACCGGGAAAGTGTGTGTTATTCAGGACGGACTGAAGTGCTCTTTGGACAGCTCTATAGATTGGCAATACCTCTGCCAGGTATCTCTCTTGGCTGAGGCAATAGCTTTCTTGTACAATTTTAGGTAGTTTTTGTAAGGCTGCCGAAGGCCTTGTTTGTAACAGCTATTGAAGATCTCTCTTGTTAACTTCCTCAGTTTCGAGGGAGCGAAAGGTTTTTTTGCTCCGCCTTATCGAGCAGGATATCTTATACGCCGAGTGGATAGCGTTTCCGAAAGTATTGACCCTATCTTCAATTTCCTCTATAACGTCTATACTTCCATGTTGGCATTTTAGCTCTCAGGACCTGACCGAACTTCTTCCAATCAGTTCTTCTGGGGTTTCTGTGCGGTTGAGGAGCTTCAACCTGCAGGTTAACCTTGAAGCGTGCCCATTGGTTGTCCAAGAAGGACACTTGACCTGGTACCCTCCACTTTTATACTTTAAGTGTTTCCGTGTCCATGGACAGCGTGATATAAAACACTTCCTCCCAACCTTGGGAATACGAAGGTTGTGGTGTTTCCCCGGTTACACACCGCTAGGTTTGAATTAGCGTAATCAATAGATCGGTATCCGTTCGATTTGCTTAGGTCAATACTAAATTGTGATCAGTCATAAGTCACAAATAAATTTGTGAGTTGTGCTTGTCATTGACAGTTTGTGACCAGTGGCGTGGCGTGCTTTGAATTGTAGGGGATGCAATCTGGCAAAATTTGTATGGAAAAACTCCGTTCCGCGGATGCACGTTATATATTCAAAAGTAGTATTAAGATTATCTATATTATCATGAATACATAAAATAAGTCTTCCATTGAAATTGCAGCAAGTGTGAGCTACTTTTGGAAGTTTTTGCTTTAAAAACAAGTCGAGAATAGCGGTTCGTTTAGTTGAGTGAATAGAGAAATTTGAGAAACATGTGATTGACTGAAAGAAGATTCGGCACTCACGAATCTTGTCACATGATTTCGATAAAACAAAATTTAAGCGATGGGCAAAGCAGTGTACAAGAAGAGCATTTGGAAGTTTCTTTAACTCTAACTTCACCTGCCTTAACTGAAGCTCCGTCATAGCAATTGTAACATGGAACCACATGCGAAATTCTGCATAACATGAACTATATGTTCATGCAAACGAGCTGCTCTTCCATCATCGGAAATATTTTTAAAACTAATGAATGTTTCTTTCATGTCACCAGAGGAAGAAATGTATCTCAGAGTGTTTGACAACATAGATCGACAGGAAATATCCGTGGTTTCATCACAAATAATTGCGAAAAACTCAGAAATTTGGATTTCAGAAGTAATTTTAATTTTTAGTAAGAGTGCAGGAAATAGCCATTATTAAATCATTTTGAATATTGTTTGATAATCCAGAAAATACTGAGGCTGATTTTTAAGTTCTGGATTATGTTTGGCCAAAAGTGAAATTAATTCATCATAATTTTCCCGATTAATAGAATCTTGGCCCTCGCGGTGTCCGCGAAAGGCTTGCTACTGACATGCCAAGTGGCAAACATCTATACAAATTTTAATAATTTTCCGGATCTTTTTAACTAACTCATTTGTTCTCATAATTGAGGATTTATAATTAGTGTCTCCTAGATTTTCAATCCTTTGTCTTGTACCGAATTTAGAAAGAGCTAAAACCGATTTTAAATGCTTGAACGGCTTTATGAAAATTATTTAAATCATTAAATCCCGAAGACCGCCAAACGTTCTTTTCATTGAAAAATAAAATGCAAGGCCTACAAAAAATGTTTTGCTTATTTGTAAGCCAATTCGCGCTATTGTATAATTTAATAGAAAAATGCCTAGTGCATGTTTTATTCTCACTTAAAATATGTAATATTGGTTTCGGTCTACCATTTTCAATTATGGATTTCTTTTCCATTAATGAACGCGAGCCAAAGGATTGCTGCAAAAAATAGTCCATTATGCAAAAATGCTAACCATAAATATCACCCATGATATTTAATAAAGTAAAAAAAAAATAAAAAAAACTAACATAAATAATATATAATTATTTTTCAATTTATCCAATTTTATTTTCAAACTTACTTTTTAAAACTACTTGCATTATTTTTAACTCACAAAACAAATCGCACCAACTAAATTGCAGGCATAACAATTTTTTATTTATGTGAATTAATTAATTAATTATTCTAAAAATACTGCTTTTTACTATTTTCTACAATTAAGTCATTAATTTCAAACCACATTGTACAAAACCATTTCCAATTAGATTGCACATAGAATTGAATTCCCTCCAAACTTATAAGAAAATTTCTCTCCGCTCTCACCCAACAAAAAATATATTCAAAACTTCGTATGGATGCAAAATCTGAATTGCTTCCCTTGGCTCTGGTCACAGGAAGAAACGTTCGTTGTGTCTTCCCATCTCCACTTCCCTCTTCATCCACAAGCTCGCACCGGGGTGCGTTCCAACGAACAGTCAAGGGAAGCAATTCAAAATCTGCTTCTCGAAGTCCGCTGGCATGTTTCTTTGCGTTTTCGTATACGAATTCAGAGAGAAGGAGGACAGAACTTTCGCTCATGGACATATTATTTTGATATTAACAGTAGAGGCTAGAAAAAGCTGCAATAATACAAAGTTAATCTCAGAATGATAAAATAAAAAAGGAAAGTTTTGTAAAAGAAAAGAATAATTTATTGATAAAATTTGAATTTTTATTTCTATTTCCTAAGAAATTGTAAGGGATGCAATGCATCCCTTGCTTCCAAAGACGCCACGCCACTGTTTGTGACTATTCTTTTACAACTACTATCAGCTGCTTTGTTAGTATTCTAAAAGCATCCAGTAACAAGAAAAATCTTAAATAATTCACCTAATGTTAGATTAACCCCCTCCACCCTATTCTAAATTGTGACCAGTCATAAGTCACAAACTTTTGTGACTCATGCTCGTAGAATATCAAATTGTTTCAATTTAAGACTTACTACACAAGTATTCTACTAAATCAGTCACAAGTCACAACCCAGTCACAAGCGCGTGGTGACACTTGTGAATGCGTTGTGACTTGTGACTGCTTTTTAGAATACTTGTGTATAAGTTTGAAATACTGAAGATTATATAGGATGTTGTATTTTCTGTGTATACGAATTAATTTCTATTATTTTTTTTTGTGTATCATTGCAGATATTATGAGACTGGAAGTTTTAAAGCTGGTGTTATAGGCGGTTCAAAGCCAAAAGTAGCAACACCACCTGTAGTCGATGCAATCGCTAATTATAAAAGAGAGAATCCAACTATGTTCGCCTGGGAAATTCGTGACAGACTGCTAGCAGAAGGAATTTGCTCTCAGGATAATGTACCTAGTGTTTCATCAATAAATAGGTAAGTAACAAAACTATCAATATACATACACCAACATTAAAGATAAATAAGGCATTTCCGCCGGCTTAAACGGGGCTAATAATCGCTCAATCAATTTGTAGGATGAGGAGGCATAGAAGTAACGTTGGAGAAATATTAGAATTAAACGGAGTCTCTTGAGGGAGACTATATGTTGATGAACCAAGTTGAATTTGAGCCTGAAAGTTGTTGTTTTATTAGTAGCCATCGTACGAACTTATTGAGTGATGCAAATATATTGTCGAAATCGTAACAGTAACATAGAGTACCGTCATTAGCGAATCTATAAAGTGGGCTGGAAGGGGATTGAGAACAGATCATTAATAATGATTAGGAAAAGAGTGCGAGTTACAGACTATGATCCCTATAAGGAACACATACCGAAATGTTGTAGAGTTTGAATTCGACGCCATCCAATCCTGAGCCCCTGTGTGGTGAAAGGCGAGTCGTGAAGCGTGACAAGTCGTTTGAGTTAAAGAAAGTGACGTCAGTCGAATTACACGACTTTCAGCCAGTATAAACTCAACTTAGGCACTTCCACTCAACTGTTCGTGCTGTGAAAGTCGTATTTCAACTGTAACGTCGCGTACTTTCCTCAACTCTAAACGACTTGTCACGCCACACGACTCGACTTTCAGCACACGAGGGGCGTGACCGTAAGCACCTGACGGCATTCATCCGGCTTCGATTTCTCAACTCAAATGGCCCGTCACGACACGACAAGTCGTTTGAGTTGAATCCAGTGTCGTTTCAGTCGAATTACGACTTTCAGTACAGGGGCGTAAACTCAACTTAGCATTTCTACTCTAGGCCCCTGTGCTGAAAGTCATAATTCGACTGAAACGTCACTTTCTTCAACTCAAACGACTTGTCACGAAACACGACTCGACTTTCAGCACACGGGCCAAATACCATTTTTTTGGGGACAAATACTCGTCACTTCGTCTCTACCTGTTCTCACGCGCAAAATCTTAAGTTTGCCGAAGAAACCACAACAAAAGCTCAAATGAATGTTTACATACTACAAACTAACAGACCTTGAAGGCGGCGGCACACTATTGAAACGCGATGCGATCCGACGTGATGCGACGCGTGTTGAGTCAAATCAAATCGTACATTTTCCATATTATTTGTTGGTATGTGCACGGTGGGTATTGAGACGTTTCGTTGGGTCGGGTTTTAATAGTGTGTTTCCGCCTTGACAATGCCGATCACGTTTTTCGTACGATTCGACACAACGTACGACTAGAACGCATATCTTGTGAATACACGCGGTTGCGCAAGCACAGTTTGTCATATCAATCTCAATGTGGCACAAATAATTAGATTTAAGGCGGATTTATACACGAGGCAGTACATTTGTCCCTTACACGATGGTACATTGTACTGAGGCATCTGTTTTTTTATGGCTTGGTTCAAAAATAATGTCATACTGGCATGAGTGTGTATCGAGATAAATGAGGCGAGGTGTGATTGTAAATATACACGTGTAGTGGAGAGACATTTCTTACTTTTTTTGTGGCAGTAAAATCTCCAATTTTAAATGAGGGGAGGTGAGATTATTAAATGTAAATATACATTGTTTCTTGCTTACTCTAAAGGCCCCCATACACGGTCACATCCAGATTTTCATCGAACCCATGCTCGCAACGAGCTTTGATCGGCCGACCGGCTCCTAATCAATAGTTTTGGTTGTACATCTGTTCTTCGATGTACATCCAATTTGACCGTGTATGGGGGCCTTTAGGCAGTTTAATGTATACTGGTCTCGCCTGTTGTCGATATTCGACCAAACTTATTCTAGGAAAGAATAAAACAAAACGGAGTCGGTTCGAATAAAAAAATTGGAAAACACAACCCGAAAAAAAAATTCAGAAAGCGTCCAGGGTCAACGTCCAACCAAAAAAGAAATTTCAAAAAGCGTCCAGCGTCAGTGTCCACTAAAAACACAACCGGCTTAAAGAAAACCGCAGAATGCACACTCTTAAAACAATCGGCACTTGTTAACTTTGCACGTTACAACTTAAATGACAAAAGCAGAAGAAATTAATCTGTTTAGTAGAGTATGGGGAAATGTGAGTGCAGAGTTCATATACATATTCTCACTGCACTTTCATTCCCCCACATTCTACGTTTCTTCTTCTTCTATCAATATTCGCTCTATTAAGCAGTTGAGTGTGGGGAAATGTGAGTGCAAAGAGAAAATCGAAACAAAATGTATTCTCTTCAAATATGATAGCGTGTGCACACGGTATTAGTGCATATGTGAATAAAAAAAATTTCAGTATAGGTAAAACTTTATCTGGCTGTCACACCTTTCCCTTGGCACGTACCTATATATATTCTATATATATTCTGACTATCTATGAAAAAATACCTTTCGTTTGATATATGTTTCATTAAGATACGTGCATCGAAAATATGTTAAAAAGGGATCACAATTTTTGGCTTTGCCTATTAATATATAGATGATTAAGGCCCCCATTCACATAAGGGCTGCCGGTAGGCCATGGCCTTTTTAGACCAAGTCGGCAGATACGGCCCCATGAAGGCCATACATTACTCAGTGTGACTGAAGAATGAGGACTTTATCTACCTGCAGGCGACCTCATGATTCCCTATCTACACACACACAGGCAAAGATGACAGTTTGGCGTAGCAGGTTGTTAATTCAAGTTCAAAAATCTGACGATTAATGCCACACACACAAACACATAAAGATTTTTGTCAATTTTCTTGGACTGCAGGACTCATCCAGTTAGCGGCCAGTAGACGTCTAGTAATACTTGGCCTCAAGGCGATAAACTTTCAGACCATGGCCTGCCGGCGGCCTGTATGTTAATAGGGAGCTTTACATTCAAACTCAAACAAAGCTCGTCATTGATATTCGTTTTCTTTCGTTCTTTAATTAGCTTGTTTTTATCATTTTGGCAGTACAATGGCACCTCGCCTCATCTGACATTGTACTGCCTCAAAAGAATAAAAGAGGCACCTCTTGCAAACTCATTTTATAATCATGCCCTACCCAACCCTACAAATAAGTCAATATCTATTGACAGGCTTAAGCCAATTCTCTCTTGTATGACAGAGATGAACCAGGGTCTAAGAGAACAGTAACTCACCGATAATCGTAACGTTGCAGAAAGGGAAGGATGCCAAAATGTAAGGCTTCGAAATGATCACTGGTGTGATCACACGATCATAGCCTTGAGGTTGTATGTATCTGTTGTTGCCAGTACGAAATTTTTATGTTGCTAATTGTTGTGAAGCCATGAATGGTCAGTCCAAAACTGGCCTTCAGATAATGTTGATATGTTTTGGTACAAGGAATTCTGGTCTCCTATCAGAGCCCAGTTCATTTGAATCCCCATTGGACTATAACAATATGACTGAAACGTGTATAGAGTTGAAAGGATCAACAAAAAGTTCAATCATTGTAGTGAAATGTCGCCTTAAGAAATGTCGCTATTGAGCCAGGACCCATTGATATGGATATCTAGATCTAGTTTACACGTTTTTGCACACAGGTGGCGCTGTGCGCAGTGAAAAGAACTCATACCTAATTTATTCCCACAAAATTGTCGTGGTATCGTTACCCAGTTATAACCACTGTTTTTCCTGGGTATAAGGTGACAGACACGTGGTATAAGTTGGGTATACGCAATACCGTGGCATCGATACCCCATGTGTGTCATAAGCATAAGGTCCTAGCAGTAAGCGAAAGGAAAGCCTTGGAAGCTGCGAAAATTTTTGTCGACTAGGATTTTGAGGGGGGCAGATAGGCGCCCCAATGAGACTAGCCCCACTACCTCATGTGGAATACGAATAAAAAACACATTCATATTCTTTGAGGATATATCTTTCATGTTATATGATAACAGCTTTAAAGAAGATGGGTTTACATGTTTTTTTTTAACAAAGCAATCAAAATAAAATCCTTTAATACAGAAGAGAGACATCAGCTATAGTACACAAAAAAAAAAATAAAAAAAAAGGTTGTACTCATTACAAATTCTCTTTGCCTTGTGCCACTTTAGACGACCGGTCCCGTTGTTTTCTAGTAAAAGAAGGAAAAAGGATATACATGTGTGTTTGTGTGTGTGCATATAAATAAAATAAAATAGGACATGGTAAAAAGAAAATTGATATGGATTCAGGCTGAAATGTCCTTTGGGATTTTCTTTAAGTATCTTCGACCTTTGGCCCTTTTTTGTCCCGTGTCCTGATACTGACGTCATGACACATGATTTGGAATACCTTTTTTTTCAAACTGAGATTCCCTTTTTTTGTTGTTGTTGTTGTTGTTGCTGCTCACTTAAAGATTTGTTTGTGATAACCAAGGATTTTTATTGAAGGTGTCGTCCAGTGTCTGTTTGAGTGTTACAAAAAAAAAGACAAGACGACAGCATGTGAAAGAAAAAAAAGGATATTTTTAGTTTGTCACAGTGCACACATTTGAATAATTTTTAATTTTCCTTGTCCTTGTTGATATATTGTAAATTAACGTTCTTCCCCCTCTCGCTCGACTGTGCATAAAAACATCTGTTCACTTCAAGTACACCCAGACACGACACGGCGACGCACAACAAACAGAAACAGATTTTTCGTTCGTCCTTGCACCAACAGCAACAACAAC
Organism: Thereva nobilitata; assembly: GCA_963855945.1. Lineage (NCBI taxonomy): Eukaryota > Metazoa > Arthropoda > Insecta > Diptera > Therevidae > Thereva > Thereva nobilitata. Next base: position 5,283,326 of record OY979699.1, read on the forward strand.
AATTACATAAAATCTTAATGTAATATTGTCATCTGGACGTTATTGAATATAATATCATTTTAAGCTGCATTGGATTACAACAATAAAAACCATTATCCTCTCTCCTCAAAAGGGTCCGCCGTTCTTACCCAAACACACACACACACTCTGTCTTTTTATCTATCTCTGTGTGTGTATGTGTAAAAATTCAAAAATAATTGCAAATAAAAATAGGTCCCTTTTGCCCTCTTCCTCCTCCTCTCGTTGGTTTGCTACTATGAGATCCTCTCGAAAGTGATCGTGTCTCTTTTTATTTTTGATACGTTTTTAAATGTGTCCTGATGATGATAAAGAGACATCCTCTATATTATAGGGAGGGTAGTGTAAATCCCTCTGTATGGGTGTGTAAAAAGAAAGGATGTTCGTTAATTTTAATTTTTTTTCGTCCCCTCTGACATACGTTTGTTGTCCCTGGAGATCCTTTATTATTATTTTGTGTTGTTGTTGCTGCTGCTGTCGGGAGAGAGTCCGTTTTTACACACTTAATCAAATCGGGATCCCTTTTACCTTTACCAGCGGGATACCTTGTCAAGGACTTAAGGACTTTTGTATTGTTTATTGTTCTTGTGCTCCTCTTGTGTGTTATCTATGAGAGTGAGAGTGATTCATTGATAGTTTTTCAATTTTCAAAGCTGCGTATAGATGCAGGGTTTTTGGTGTGGTTTTGAGCTACAACAAGCATCTAGGGTGTAGGTACTATGGATGGCATTTTTTCCGGTACTTATACAATTTTGGCAAAACGAAAAAAAACACAGTTATTTTTGTGCGGTTTCATATAGTGACACTAAAGTGAAAAGAGTTTTGGTATTTTTTTTTGTGTGTTTGTTTTGTCGGCAAGGACTTTTGTATTATATTCATCACGGAAACACTTAAACTTATTCTCGATGACTTGACTGACAATCGGATTACGTTTAAACAAACATAAGAGAACGTAGCACTATATTTGGTGGATCTCCCTATAAAGGTGTGATCCGCACATATCCGTAACGTGACGGCAACTTCAGAGCAGTACCGGGAGCATCAGGGAAAAAAGTAAATATCGGCTATTACGGTTGCTTGAATTCCCAAATGTATTTTTAATCCTCCTACTACACAAAATGTACAATACTTGTAAATAATGGATAAAATTTATTCTTTTCCTCCTCTTCGTAAGAACAATGCTATTGCAGCAAAATATTTCACGCTAAATTCCACAGAGATCACACTGTCGTCAATTTTAAAACTAAAAAGTAATCATAAGTGCCATTGGGCCAAAACACACGGCGCATAGTTATGGCACATAAAACCGGTTTTATAGAAGAGAGAGGGAAGAGAAGGAAAGAACTTAACGAAACAATTTTCACGCAAACCCAAAAGCGTGAAAACTAACACATGCATATTATATTTCTTCTTATGTCAAATCTTCTTCTTTCTGAGCGCAGCATTTTCCCACTGAAATTGTTTAATCATTCGCATTTTGTTCATCAACCTGTTCAAGTGGTGTGAAAATGTTGTTTTTTTGTGAGCATATTGAAAAAATGATATTAAGGACTTTTTATTTATTATTTCTATTTGTCAACGAAATGACAGCTCTATGACAAGTAATTTTCAATGCACAAATACATTTAAAATTTCCTGAAAAGATTCAAGTTACTACACAAGATGCTATTACCCCGTCTGCGTTCCGAGGAGTGTAGTAAAACCGGTTTTATGTGCCATAACTATGATCTCGTGTGCGTTGGCCCATTGAACATTCTTCTTTTTCTTTAACGGCTCTACAACCGGGATCCGGTCCTGGCCTCTCGCAACTGTTAAGTCATCCAGTTTGGCATCCCTACGCTCTGAGCGTCCTGGTCTACGCCATCCTTCCAGCGGAGATTGGGTCTCCCTCGCAGTCGCACCCCATAAGTCTTACCGCCATTAAACATTAAGATTCCGAAAATGCGGTGCTGTGTGGACGTCAGTGAAAAATTTATAATGGAAGCCACTGACACGGAAGCCGTGTCCTCACGGTTATGTCAACTTACTCGTCATATTATTCGATATACCTACAGTCATAATTACTCGATATATACACACGTCATAAGCTCTCGAATGACACATACATTCTCATTCTGAAACGTCCACATCAGCTCTCTAGATATCCATCCTCAGCCTCTCCTCCACGTTGTTCTAGGTCTTCCGACTCGACGGGATCCTTGCGGATTCCCATCAAGGGCCTGTTTGGCTAGGTTATCGTTTTCGCGTCGCAAGGTGTGGCCGATCCAATTCCATTTCCTTCGCCTGATTTGGTCGTCTATCCTTTCTTGGCCGGCACGGCGCCATAGTTCCGTGCCCGCGGATTTTAAGGATACGACTTACGCATCTGATGATGAAAACTTATAGGCGCCCCGTGATGAATTGGCGCGAAGAAGTAGTCTCTCCATCTTTGGAGTTACTCCTCACCGTTGCACAGCATACTTCCATCCGCACTCTTTACGGTATGCTTTTTAGTAGAGTGCTTTCCCGAGAGCTGTTTAGTGATTTGGTACAGCACCCTACTGTTGCCTGTGTTTGCCGCGTTTTCTGCTTTCTCTGCGAGCTCGTTTATCTGCTGTCTTTTATCACACCGGACACTTCTCTTTACCTCCCGGTGTAATTGGGAGTGTTGTTCAAGTTATTGACATTTTTCCGTAGAGTTCACGTTATTTTTGAGGGCCCTTCTGCGTTCTATTTTTTGTCAGGTTGTGTCCGAGATCCAGTGTTGCTGGTTTCTTTGGACACAACCGATGCTCGTTTCCGCTGCTGTCAATATAGCGCCCTTTGTTGTGCTCCACAGCTCTTCGATATTTGTGTCGTCAGAAACGGTTTGCTGGTTTAAGATTTGTTGCAGATTCCCAACAAATTCTCGCCTTTTGGTGCTCTCTCGCAGAAGGTCTACGTTAAACCGTCTACGATCTATGGCATCGCATTGGACGTTTCTGAGTGCGGCGATTTTTAGGCGAATAGTTGCTACTACCAAATGGTGGTCACTTCCATTATCTGCTCCCCTAAATCTCATGACATCCTCCAGGATAGTTCTCCATCTGCGGCTGACGGCCACGTGATCTATCTGATTTCTCGTTCTACCATCGGGCGATACCCAGGTCTCCTTGTGTATCTTCTTATGGCAAAAGTAAGTTCCATCTACCATGAGTTGATAAGAACTTCAGAAGTCAACGAAAAGTTCATCATTGTTATTGGTAACTTGGCTTAGGCCTTGTTTTCCAATTATGTGTTCAATGCCGGTGTTGTTGGGGCCGATCTGTGCGTTTAGGTCACCCATCAATAAAATGATATCTCCCCTTGAAATAGAGCGAAAACCCTCATTCAGTCGCACTCAACCAACTCGTCTTTGATTTCATCGTCTGCGTCTTCAGTTGGAGCGTAGCATTGGACTATCGTAGTACTTCTTAGTCTGGTACGTAGGCGCACGGTAATAATCCGCTCAGAAACTGGTGACCAGCTAATGGGGCTTATCCTGGCTTCTTTGGTGAGTATTACGCCAACGCCATTCCTACGGCTCTCAGTTTCGTTTCTCCCAGAATCTAAGAAGGACCGTTTGGGCAGATATGTTCCCCCGCATCGGGCTATCTGGTCTTGCTGAGTCCCATGACCTTGATTTTGTATCGGTTCATCTCGTTGAGGACTTCATCCAGCCGTCCATCAGAAAGCAGTGTTCTCACATTCCATGATCCGATTCGTGACCTGGTTCGAAGAGCAAAGGTCGTCGCCGTATTGTTCATCCGGTTCAGAGGCATTGTTTGCCGATTCGTAGCAATTGTGTGTTTTACGGAAGCGGGTTGCTAACCCTCAGCGTACATGGCCGACGAATTTGCCAATTGTATTCTGATTCCAATGGAAATCTATATCTAGGGGTTTTTAAGGTAGCAAATAATGAATCTATGATTACAACTTATAAATTAAAAATGGCGGTTCCAATATGGCGGCCAAATTTTGCAATTATGTTCCCCGATCCCCTCAAATGAAAGGGTTTGACAAGTAAAATACTATTAGCTATGGGGCGTCATTTCAAATTCAAAATGGCGGCCAACACAAAATGGCGGATTATATTTTTCTTTAAAATCCGCTCGGTATGGGTATCCAATGAATGGTTGTGACAATTAGAATGCTATTAGCCTTGTGGCGTCATTCCAAATTCAAAATGGCGGCCAACACAAAATGGCGGTTTTCCTTTTTCTTTATAACGCCCTCGGTATGGGTACCAAATGAAAGTGTAAGACGAGTATAGTATAGTAGGCTGTGTGGCGTCATCTTAAATCAAATATGGTGGTCACTACAAAATGGCGGAAGACATGTAATAGACTAAAAAGTAGAAAATAAAAAAAATAGTTTAAAAAAACTAAAAAATACGCTTTTATTTTAAAATGAACTAAAAAGTAAAAAATAATTTTGAATGTAAAGTTTTTATTGCTCCAGCCAGAATATGGAAACAACCTACCTTTCGAAATTTAAAACAGCAGGTTAAAACCTATATTGTTATTTTATTAACACCGGAACTTTTCGCTAGCGCCCCACGCTTTTTTACATTTCGAAAGGTAGGTTGTTTCCATTGTACTGGCTGGAGCAATAAAAACTTTACATTCAAAATTATTTTTTATTTTTTAGTTCATTTTAAAATAAAAGCGTATTTTTTAGTTTTTTTAAACTATTTTTTTTTATTGTTTATTTCCTACCTTTTTTGTTACCAATAAAAACGATTTCTTTCAGAACATTGTAGACGTATTCACACGTCATTTTTCCATATCTGCGATACAGACACCCGCTTTTTAAGTATGCACAAGGATGTGTGTCTTTTTTAGACAAATGAATCAACCGCGGAAAAAAACATATTTTCAAAAGCCGTCCATCCAGTGTTGTTGTTGTTGTTGCATCGACACCCATCCAGAAAATAGGAGCCACAATTGGTGTCAACAGATTGCTGCTTTTTGCTGGTATTCAACTAAATTAAAATAAAATCCTGTCCCCGTTATATCCTGGCAAACTGCATAACAACAAATGAATTTGGTCGCGCGTGCATTTATCAACAATTTTGTTCAAATTTAAATCGGAAACGTACAGTTCCCGGGGGGCGGGGGGGGGCTATGATATGGGTATTACATGGCAAATGAATGTGTGCTCATCATCTCGTACTCACCTGGCGGCAGGGGGTCAGGATCTAGTTCGATTCTCTCCAGCTGGGCGCCGGGGGTCCAACCGACAACAATACTACACTTAACCAGGAAAAAGGTGTATGGGCCGGAGGCGGGCGAGCAATGCTTTGTCGTATCCATATGGTGGTGGTTGTGGTGGTGGATCAAGTGGGTAATAAATGTTTGACAATAAAAACTCGATCAGAGTTTGGTTTTATTTTGGGTTGATTTTCGGAGAGACAGAAAGAGAGAGAGAGGAGAACAGAGGAATTGGTAACCTGTTCACAAGTCAATTATCCTTTGGCCAGGGACAAAATCATTTGTGTAATTATCCCGTTGGGTAAATTTCATTTAGTGTGTTTTTGGTGGTCGCATCCATATCGGCACAACTCGGAGAGAGGGTCTGCTGCCTGGTTTTGTGGGTTGATATTTTCCATCACAGTATGAGAAATTAAAATGTTTAGATTCAAAATAGAATTGTGCTGATGCGAAAGAGTATTGTGCCGGGCGGGGGCGGTTGCGACGGAGAAGGCTTTGATATTAATAGCAAAAATATTGTCATAATCAATTTAAATTTTGTTTTTTTTTTCTGTTATACGTATAATGAATGATGAAAACTGAAAGTAGACAGCGCATATAAATAATAATATTCATTCGATACAAACAGAAAAGGAAGCGGAAACAATGTGTGGCGACATCAAAACTCACTCGAACCTAATGGAGACACGTGCCGCCGGCACGTGCCAGCTTTTGTAACTCTGTGAACAATTCTTAACACACTTTGAATTGCCTTGAATCGTCCCCGTCGACATCGTCATCGTCGTCGTCTACCCAGAATAGAAAAAAAACACAAAATATAAAACATTCGCGCGATCAGAGCCGTCAACTTATCGTCAAAAAGTTAAGCTAAGAACTTTACACAGCAATAAATATAATCACACGATGTAGGAAGGAAAGAAGGACAGACGACTGCGACCCCCACAACAACAAAAAATCGTGTTCAAAATTCACCCCTATCCACCATTACACCACCTTCAATCATCCCCTGCTTTTGGCCAATAAAAAAATATAATATATAGTATAAAAAAAAATAGACGACGACGACGACGGGGTTGCCACTTAATAGACTCCTCATATATAGGCGAAAGGGTAATAAATTACATTGACCTCCTTCTTCGCTCTGCACAGGACAATAAAAAAAACACAAAAAAATCCTTTTTTTTATAGAACGGATTTTTTCCCGTGTGCGGTGGCGGCTCTATCCTGCTGCAGTTGCAGAGATTGGATGTTGTCCGAAGGATAATTTATTAAAATTGAAAAGTGGACAAAAATTGAAGAGAATAAATCAAAAATTTTGATTCGTTTCGGTTTAAGGGGGGTGAATTTTATTTTAACGTTATTTGGAAAATTATACTGCAGATAACTCCTAGGTTTGGGTGTGGTGGAGGTGGGTGGCAGCGCACAGTCGGAGTTTCTTGCGAATAGGGCGCTGTGTTACGATTTAGACGATGAAAGGGCAAAAGAATAGAGAACAATCTTTGAAATCCTTCCCCCCCCCAAAAAGGATCTATGTCCTGTGAATCATCGGATTTAGTAATACTGCAATGGAACTATGTCTTCTTGAGTTTTCATAACTTCAGTTTTCGTCGTTTCGGGCTGTCAGCGCTCGCAGATCCTTATCGCGCGCGGTGTTGATCGACATTTAGGTCTTCGACTTCCTTCCTCTTCTCGTTTATTAACCGCGGTCTCGGGAACGGCTATGACCTACGCTAGATAAGTTTATCAGAGTGCCTAGTGGCTTGTCGCTTACACTGGTTTGTTCAAGTTTCCCGGGTTACTCACCGCAGTCCTGCATTCGGTATGTTCGGAAGAAGTTCACGAAAGCGGGCAAAAGTTCCATGAGTATAGTAGGAATGGGAAGGTCCATCCTGACAGAGCCTTCATATCACTGGGTGCGCTCGGTGCCCAGAGGAGATCGTTAAACGACAGCAGAGCTGGACTGGCCTACCAAGCTACCAGGAGTTTCCCGGTGGGCCGTGCCGAATGTTAAATCAAAAATGTTTCCTCTAAATAATTTTTTTTCGAAAAAAATAAAATTTTCCCACGAAAAAATAAAAAAATTTCAAATTTCAAGCATATCACAATTTCTTTAAAGAACACAAAACTCGCGGTCTCCTACGAAATTGCCAATTAGTTTGTTGAAGACTGTTATTTAATAAGGATTGTGTGGAATTTAAAAAAAAATCTAAAAAATTCAAAATGTCAACGAAACGACGAAAACAAGAACTTTTAAATGCGTAGTATAAAACTTTTCCGGTAGTGAAAGTTGAAATTGTAGTTAAAAAAACCCAAAATTTTAACTTTGACGACTCATAAATCTGGAAGTTGATAGGTTTGGTAGTACCAAAACTGGTGCCTAAGTAATCCTGAGAGAAGCTAGTTCAAATAACGATAAAAGACTCGTCAGACTTGACCGAAAAGGCCAATTTCTTTTTCAGTAAATGTAGGACGTGGAAAACAGTTCCCCGTCCAAAAATTGGTGATCTAAGGATTGAAGAAAATAGTAATGTTGGAAAAGGGTAACGTAATTTTTGCACGGGTTTTAAAGAATGCTCGGATTTTGTTGACAAGTGACGTTTTATGGGGAAGCTATCGGAAGCTGAATCCAGAAAAGTTAATTTCATTTAGAACCGGTTTCATTCCATCGAGTTTATTAGATGGTGCTTGTGGCTCTTGGCCGAAGTCTTTTCAAAAAAGGGCTTGACCGAATGTTATGAAATTATTTCCAAAGCACGTTTTCGTTAATGTGCTTTGATCGGCATCCCAATGAAACCGATATCATTTTTGGTTTTGCGCGATATCGTGGGGGTACAAAAATCACGTACGTCGTTTAAACAAAAAAACGGCTCAACCGAATTTTATGAAAATCATTTTAGATCATGCTTTAGTTAATACGCTTCGATCGGCATCTCAACGAAGACGATATCTTTTTTGGTTCGCCCAATATCGTGCAGGAAAAAATTACTACGGACGTACGCACAAACACACCTACACATACACATAGTTCTTCTCATAATTATGGTTAAATAAAAACCTTTGAAAGCAAAAAAGGACTTTACTTGATTGTTAAAACAAAATGTATGGAAATGGGCCGAAATTTTTGAATTTCCCGGTCCTAAATTCATTCTCAGTCCAGCCCTGAACGACAGTGTCAAAAACTACCCACTATCATGCAGCCCTTGACACAATGACATTTACATCTTGGCTGGGTAGGCCCCCGATCAGTGCTCAGATCAGCTTCCAGTGGCCAACGCGAGGAGGCTGTGATCGTACTTCCACCATAGTACGTTATAGTTACCGCACACAATGGAGAGATTACTATCTGAGAAAAAGACAGACGCAGGACCAGTCCATCGCAATATGGCAGAGGAGGTGGGACGAGTCTACTAAGGGCCGATGGATCCATAGACTCATACCAAATGTGGAGAAGTGGGTTATAAGTAGTGTTGGGTAGGACACAATTATAAAATGAGTTTGTAAGAGGTGCCTCTTTTTTCTTTTGAGCCAGTACAATGTCATACTTCAAATGAGGCGAGGTTCTATTGTAATGTCAAAATGACAAAAACAAGCAGATTAAAAAAAAGAAAGAAAATAAATACCAATGAAGTGCATTTTTACAAGCTTAATTCTAGTATTCATTAAACTGCCTTAGAGTAAGTAAGAAATCTATGCCTCCACAATGTACAGCCACGGACAACTAATTAGAAACAGTTTCATAAAAATTGCATTTATACATTTTTTATTTTTTATGTAGCAATTCTGTTAGGAATTCATTATGATATTGTTATTGATTTCCTTCAATTATTATATATTTAAAAAAAATTAAGAGGAGGTGGTGGGAATTCTTTAATTTGATTCCTACATAAAAACTGTATAAATAACTGTTATATGAAACTGTTTCTAATTAGTTGTCCGTGGCCATATATTTATATTTTGCAATCCCACCTCGCCTAATTTCAAGTTGGAAATTCTGCTACTGCAAAAAAAGTACAAAGCACAAAATTTCACTCCCTCGAAAAATGTAAGAAATGTCTCTCCATCCAATTCGTATTTACAATCTCACCACGGCTCGGCTTAAAGGTAGAAACAGAATGGCACGGAGACCGTGGCGGAGTCCGCCGCTCAGAGAGTTTCCCTTACATTTAATTGGGGAGAAATTAAATGTATGGGAAACTCTCCGAGCGGCGGACTCCGCCACGGTCTCCGTGCCATTCTGTTTCTACCTTAAAGTGGATATTTTACTGCCGCAAAAGAAGTGAGAAATGTCTCTCCAGTTCGTGTTTACAATCTCACCTCGCCGCAATTCACATTGGAAATTTTACTGTGGCAAAAGAAGAAAGAAATGTCTTTCCACTAAGTAATTTACAATCACACCTCGCTTCATTTATCTTGATACACGCTCATATACCAGTAGGACATTATTTTTGAACCGGGACATTTAAAAAAACGGAGGCCTCAGTACAATTTACATCATGTAAGAGACAAATGTACTGCCTCGTGTAAGTCCGGCTCAACACTAGTTATAAGGGAACATGGGGAAGTGAGTTATTTCCTCACACAGTTCCTGAGTGGACATGGAGGTTATAGGGCATACCTTCACCGCTTCAGATAGGACGATTCACCGTTCTGCCCGGACGATAAGGAGGACGCGGAGCATGTCTTCTTTAAATGCCCGAGGTTTGCGGAGAACAGGACTGCGTTGGAAGCAGTTGCTGAAGTGCAGCTAACTCCTGAAAACACCTTGGACTATATGATAAGGTCGGAGGTTGTGTGGAAAAGGATGGAAGTGGTGCTGAAGGCCATTTACCAGAAGCTTAAGAATTACGAAGCCCAAAGAACCAGAGAACGGCAAAGAAATGGCTAGACTGTTCCGGCTCTGGTGAGCAAGCACCTTTGAGGGATCCTTTTGTTTTTAAGGGTCATGCTGATGACGCCAGACTGAAGTAATGCCTTAACAACTCGTACCGGTCTGGACTTGAACATCATGCAAAAAAGGATGGTGAGTTTAGTCAGTAGGATTCTGACATAACCGTCTGGAGGCATGGAAGCCTTAGACAGGCGGTCGCACACATTTCCTGCTGCCTGACCGATGTAAAGGCGGCTACACACACAGCTAAGCACGCATGTTCAATATGTTTGCGCATGCTTGTACAACTTCTCTGTAGCCTCCACACGACGCAATCATGCTTGAATAGCCGCAGTTTATCCTTAAATAGTGTCGTGCTCGAAAAGTGACGACGACTCACACTTTTGTTTTCAAGCGAAATGAAAATTCGACCAATCTTCCATCTGGTGTTCAATCATCATGCTTGCTCAAAAAATGTCATACACACGCCCAAGCACGCTTGCACAAAAAGATTGAACATGCGCGCTTGTCAAGCATGCAGCTACGTGTGTAGCCGCCTTAAGATTCTCAAACTACATCTTCCTCGTGTGGGGAGCACCTTCGAATTCGCGGTGTCAATAAGAACGCGATCTTTATTTTTTATTTTTTTTTTAATTTTTTCTTTTTACTTTTTTTTATTGTTATTTTTTTTTTTGATCTATGCGATTCTATGCTGCTCATGTATCTGGGACTTTTGATCGATCATGTATTTGGGTGTTATTAATCAATCCGACGCTTAGCCTCAAAGAGCACTTGGTACGCCCGGCACTGGTCGCGTTATCAGCGCAGCAATCGCAAGTGTTTGTTGCCTAGACTAATTCACGCGTTCTTAGCATGAAACAAGCACGGTACGCATGAAGCAGCCGGCTACAGGCACAGTATGTTCACTATTTTCCTAGACTAAAGGGAGCCAAATTGAGGCTGTCTTGATAACCATAAAGGGTGTTATTAACGTACTCAGTAGACCGGTTCTCGTTCGAGTGCGCAGGTCAAGCAGCACTGGATGTAGCTAGTACTTAGTTGTGGGACCACTTGAAAAGACAACGTTTTCGCGTTTGGAATGGTCGATTATGACCATTTCATAGCTTTAACAGAGGCGTGCAAACCTCTGGCGGGCGCTTTTTAGATTTTCATGCCTGTAGCCGGGAGCATGAGCATGCTTACCTGTGTGACAGGCGTATTTGTTCGCTGTGCTTGTGCTAGTTGCGGGCGCGTATATGATTTTGAAAAAACTAACAAACTAAATTGGTAGAAAGGTAGATCTGACATGGGATCTTAAAGTGGTAAGATACGAGATCTCACGCAGTTCCTAAGTGGACATAGGGGATATTAGGCATACAACAATTCAAGATGTCCAAATTTTGAGGAGGAAGAGGAGCATATGTCCTCTCAATTAATCAGAGTCAAATAAAATACTGTGGCTGATGAAACGACGCTAACATCGCAGAAAATTCTGGACCATATGATTAAGTCGAAAGGTACAGTGAGCGTTAAAAGTGAGTAAACACCTAAAAAATTTCCAGATTGAAACACCAAATTTTTTGTAGTTTTTGGCGAATTGCAGACGTTTTGTTTTATTAACTTCCCAGTAGGAAGTTATTGTAATCGGTCCGAAAATCGGATTCGAAATTTTCAATGTATTTACACGTTTCAAGGTCCCAATAGCATTTTAAGCAAAAATTTTAGAAGAAATATGTGTGTGTGTGTGTGTGCGTACGTATGTGGTCATTTTTTCCTGCACGATTTCGCGCGAACCGAAAAAGATATCGACTTCGTTAAGGTGCCGTTCGAAGCGTGTTCAAGGAAATATGATCTGAAAAGATTTTCATAAAAATCGGTCGAACCGTTTTTTTGTTTGAACGACTTAAGTGATTTTTGTACCAGCACAATTTCGCGCGAACCAAAAAAGATACCGACTTCGTTAAGATGCCGTTCGAAGCGTATTAAAGGACATATGAATTGAAACGATTTTCATAAAAATCGGTCGAGCCGTTTTTTTGTTTGAACGACTTAAGTGATTTTTGTACCAGCACGATTTCGCGCGAACCAAAAAAGATACCGACTTCGTTAAGATGCCGTTCAAAGCGTGTTAAAGGAAGTATGATCTGAAAAGATTTTCATAAAAATCGTTCGAGTCGTTTTTTTTGTTTGAACGAATACTGGGAAGTTAATCTTGTGGACCGAAAGGGTCAAAAGCCACATCCCAACTAGTTTAATTTTGAAATAAAAGGTTTCTTCCGAAGAACTCTACCATCTGTCATGGTTCTGTCATGGTTTGGGGATGCATGGCAGCGTCTGGTTTTGAAATATGAAATTTTTAGGCGTGACGCTCACTGTATATGAATGAAAATATACGATTAGCTGCTTTCAACACAGGAGATTAAGAGGAGTTCCAATGAGTTTCAAATGATAAGTGAAAGGCAGAGAGAGAACTAACTAGATGCGCGCTGATCCAAGAACAGTAGAACTAAACGGGATGGTTTTAGTTGGTGGTAAGAGTTTTATAGAGTGCGGCAGCGAGGGAGATCCAACCAACGGCCTGGGAGGATGGCATAGATCAGGACGGTTAGGGCTCAGGGATACCAAACTGGATGACATCGGCTCAAAATCGGGACCGGTGGAGAGAACAGTCCTTTTTTCAAGTCTAAATCACCTAAGTACCATTTATCCATTTAAAGAGACTAACGTGGTTATCCTTCAAAAAATACCTTATCCCTAAAAAAACCTGAAATCTTAACCCCTAAAAAAAGTATCATCCAGCATCCAGAAAAACTCCATATTTTTCTACATTGATAAGAAAGAATCCTGACTCCGGGCCAGAGCAGCAGCAACAAAAAAATTGTTTACTAGTGGATGGAGGATGAAAATGGTTCTTGAAGTGGAGGCGGGGTAGGATAAAACAAAACCACAAAAAGAAAGTCGTCAATTTTCCAGTCAGGAAAAAGCTTTCAGGATAAGATTTGCATAAAATTCAAGATGTGGAAGATCCTTTTTCGTTTCTTTTTTTTTTGCTGTAAGAAATCAACGTAAATCAGCCTCGCCTTTCCACCAGCAGCCCCCGCCCCTCTTCTATGCTGCCGTATCTCCAAACTAAACCAGTCTTCTTCCACCACGAAAAAAAATACATAATTTTTTTGTCCTTAAGAAAGGATATACTCTCTTGAAGAAGGAACGATTGCTGCTGTGCTGTGCTGTGGATATATCCATATTCCAAGCATGTTAACAAAAGGAAATTCGGAACTAAAAAAAAAGGAAGGAAGAGAAAGAGCAACAACAAAAAATATACATCTAAGGATATTTCTCCCTTAGGTACAGTTAAGGCGAGAAATACCTTAAAGTTGAGCACTTGTAAGAAATCGAATCCATCCTTTTTACCCCCAAACTACAGAGTAATCCTCTCCCCCCGCTGCTGCTGCTGCTGTTGCTGACTCCTTTTTGGACAATGACATCAACAGATTCAAGGATCCTTTAAGGTGTGCTTATGCCCCTCTGATCCTATATAAGGTGGTATGTTGTACGCCAGGATGAAGATTCTATGTAGAGGTGATTTTTTTTTGGCACTGCTCTATGATTATTTGGATGGTGGCAGCGGTGGGATCGGCGGGATTGGGGGGTAGTACTTGGTACTTGAGAGGCCTGTAGGGCTTGCAGTTGTGTCTGTGTATGTGTATAAAGTATAAAAATCCTATGAAAGTGACTTATACAAAAGAAACGCTCCAAGGATAACTAATTCTGGAGCCAGAATCCAGGACCCAGCAGCCGAACAGAACTTATAGAGCTCTTGAAACCCAGAAGGAAATGGGATGGAAGGTGGGAGATTGGATGAGGGGCGGGGGAAGGGAGCTGTGGGCATATTCTGACTCTCCCTCTCTCTCTTTCTTTCTTAAGATTTTGTTAAGATGTGGTAAAGGGATGAAAATTTTCCTTGAAACTTACCAGAAATCTGTGAAGGAATTTTCCAAGTCGATATACTTGAATTCATCGACTTTTCCTTGAAAGCGAAAGGAGTAAGGGCTGTATAGAGTGAGTGGTGGGAGTTTGGGGCGGGGTGTAGGGAAATGTAATGTAAAGGATGGCTGAATCCTGTGCCGGTGGTCTCTATACCAAAAACTGGTGCCCCCATCCCCCCAAAACACACATCTTCTACTTTATTGTTCGTTGTTGTTGTTGTTGTCGTTGTTGCTGGTGGTGGTGGTGGGTGCGCTTCCAAGATCACGTGCAATGTATGCTTGGTTTTTATCTAGTGTTCTTTCGTCATAAGGTTTTTATGCCCCGCCATTAGTCGGATTACTACAGCATGACTTTGCGCCCGGTGGGTGACGGGAACGGACGGGGTTAGGAAAGAGAAGCATCAGCACAGTGGCGGCGGCTGTGGGTGATAAAAATACATGGATACACAGGCAGATATTCGCCATCTCATGAGATCAGGGGTGTACGGAGGAGGACGACCCTGGATGGGATCCTCTTGAATCTCACACAGAATCTTGAGCCACCAAAAGCGTACCATGAAAATAAGATTGTATATATAAAAGTACTTTTGAGGGTTTATTCTTATTCTTATCCCCCACCACTTGCCTGGTTGGTTTTCTCCTGGTTGTTGTTCTCTGTGCTGTGCTGCTGCTGCTGCTGCTGCTTCTGCTGTTGGCTGCTGGGGCTATTGTTGTTCGCTATCATCATCATCATCGTGTGTTAAGGGTGATCATTGCGGGATTGGGGGGTTGTTTTGCGGGCGGTAACAAGCTGAAAGTGGTTTTTCATTTGCTGAAAAAAAAACCTCACCACTTGTGAATCGGGGGTAATTTTATGGGGATGAAAAGATGAAACACAGAAACACAGTACAGTATCTTTCGTGTCTTTATCCATCCACAGTACACCACACATTTACCCTCCTCCTCCAAAGCCAGGAGTATCTAGAGAAAGCGTATAGGGCATCACATTTCTATCTCTCTTCTCTCTGGTCGTGTAGATATAGCCTCGTAACAAGGATATTCTGGCTGCTAGGTGGTATAAAAAGAAGATTATTTGCTTGCGGCCAGGATAATGGGGAGCTATGGAGCTTCTTGAATGGTGTGGATCACCTCTGTGCGCTGTCGATGAAGAAGGAAAATTGCGATGTGAATCTCTACAATTTGTGGCTAAAAAGGATGATGGCTGTATTTTTGGGTGGGGGTTGTGGTTGTGCCACTCGTAAGGACTAACAACAATATAATAAAAGCTGGCATCTCATGGTTTTGATAATAGGTGAACATCATCCCATCAACAAAAAAAAAAACAAAACAAAACAATGATGATGTTACCACAGCGTTTGTGTGCTGGGGTGGTTTTTGGTTTTTTTTACGTGTAAAAAATACTTTTGTTGCCAGAAGGCGCTTCAGTCAGTTTCGCGTTTCGTTTCAGGGGCTTGATTGCTATAGGTGCTTTTATTTTACTACATGCGGTTGGAGAGAATTGTCTGTAAGTTGTTCACAGAGATTATTATGTGGATTTGTGGATCCCCGGGACTATGAAGAAGATTTTTGGTGATGGTGGTGGTGGTGGTGATGGTGGTAGATTGACTAAATGGTTGTGTGCTGATTTCAAAAGTGAGAGCACGAAACGAAAATTTTGTACCCCACACAACACAATAATTGCGTGTGTACAGCACGTAAAAGCTGCTGCTTGCTGATGTAATTGAATCATTATAAGATGCATTAGGACGCGCGTTGCTGTTGATATGTCAAAAAAAAACGAAATGAAACGAAACGAACGAACGTGCCCCTTGGGACATGACATTGATTGTATAGAGTACATTCATTTCAGTTTCTGTTATCGCCAAGTGATTGAAGAGATCCGAGGGACACATATGTCTCAATTTTGCCCAACAATTTGAAATATATTTCTATGTACAATATATATATGTGTGTGCATTGAGGGGTGCCAGGATGCGCTATTGTTTGATGATGATGCTGTGATTCTGTATTGCTGCTGGTGTGGTACTGGTACTGGGCTTATGCGCTTCTGCTGGGGGTTGTGTGTGTAGTGTGCATTGATTGAAATATTTTCCAGAGTTACCCTTTTTATTATTATCGTTGCTCCTCTAGCTTGGTGGTGGTGGGGTGATATATGGATCCAACCCACTCTCAACACTTTTCCAAACACTTACCAAAACAAAAAGGGGGAATTGACACAACAAAATACAGCAATAATAAACGGACAGAACAGGAGCAAAAACAACAACAAAAAAAAACAGAAACACTATTGCCATTTGTCTTCAGTGAATGCGTGCATCCCCCTGAATTTCTTGCCTGTTTTAAAGGGCAGTCAAGTGGAAGTTATAGAGTCGAGTCGAACAGACTGCAAAAATATATTACACACAGGACAAGAGACAGAGGAGAGAGAGAGTATGTGTGTAATGAACTCTGGGCCGATGTGAATAATAAACTGAATACAGCACATTTATTGGGGATGATAGGGAAAACTCTCATCATGCACTTAAACGCTCCCCAGTCGAGGCTAAAATTGACTGACATATTTTTTTTTTTTACCCTCTCAATTTTTGGGCGATTGGTGAAAACTACCAACAACACAGAACACAAAAAACGTCAGGAACAGAATCATCACCACCGCACACCAGCAGTAGCACTCTCTAGTCGAAAGCGCCGAGTTACAAACAGTATAACCGTATAGTTAGCATAGACGTGTGTAAGGCGGCGGCAGAGGGCATCCCTTTTAGCTGGTTAAGCAACACCCCTACTGTAGTGGATGATATTACTTCTGTCTCAATTCACCCTTTTTGGTTGCGCTCAATCCGATTAGTGGGATTGAAGTGATTGACTCAAACAGGCACTTATTGACCCAAAAGTGGAAGAGCGATTCAATGAGAAAATCCAGTCAATTATTTGCTCCCTTTTAAACGAGTCGAGTGCACACACATACTCTTACAACATCCTCCTCCATCAAGGGGTTGCTAAATTTCTTCTTTTTTTTCGTAATATCTCGTCTTGTATTTGCATCAACGGCCTTTAGCGGCGAAATTATGCGGAATTCGAAAAAACAGTGCAGACAAAATTTGTAGAAAATTTTACGCCTTAAAACTTTGCTCTTTTGATATATTCACCAAAATGCATAGTTTCTCCTCAAAATAGAGAAAAAGGCGAAAAAAAAGATGAAAAAGGCTAAAATTTATATATTTCTCAAAACGTACCCTTTTTCAGAACTGCGGGTTGTGAGAATCATGTTTAGACAACCTAAATCCTTCATTTGGCACCGGTCTCATAGCTGTGAGAAATTTTTTTTTAATTTTTTTCCTATTTTGAGCGGACTACTTGTTAAATTTGCACTAAACAGCTCAAATAACAATTCAGTACAGGTAAAACTTTACCTGGCTTTCACACCTTTTCCTATGCACGTACCTGAATAAAATATATATTCTGACCATCTATGAAAAAACACCTTTCGTTTGATATATGTGTCATTAACATACGTGCACCGGAAATAGGTTAAAAAGGGATCACAATTTTTGGCTTTGCCTATTAATATATAGATAAACACGCTTAAATATTGTCAATTTAAAAAAAAAAAAGAAGAGAAAAGAACGAAGTGAACAAGTCCTTTTTCTGTTGTTGTTGTTTGTTGCTGTTAATTTTTAAGGGCTCGCAATTCTCACCACTCATGTTAATCCAAATCGCAGAAAAAACATATTTTTTTCGTTTCCCTTTTGTTGTGTTTGTGTATTATTTTCTTTTCCCATTTTTGTTTCTTTTTTTTTGTTTTGTTTTGTGTTGTTGTCATCCATGTACCACGCAAGTTGCGAACATGATGACACGACGTTCCACCAGCCCTGAATGTGTGTTGTTATCCTTGTGCTGCTTAAACAAGCCCTAATCCCGTGTCGAGTGGTTTTTGCGTTGTACGGTTGTGTTTAAAGTGGATTAACTACAAAAAAAAACAGCAAATCAAACATAGAGGGTGTGCATTGGGATAATGTTGCATAAAACATGCATTTTTTCGCACAAATCCACTACGCAGTGCCAAAGGAGGGAATCTTTAATATAGTTATAGTCGCTCTGGTTAGTAGTGTGTGGAGCTGCTGCTGCTGCTGCTGCTTGGGGGGCTCTTCTCTCTTCTCTTTGTGCTCCTCCATAAATAACATAATATAAGTGGAGATTGACCATGCCTTTCCACATAATTAGGCGTGTAGATAGTCCGTCGTATAGAGCACGGTAGTGTAGTAGCAGTAGCAGTAGCCCCCCCCCCCCCCCCCCCGGGCGGACGGATGGTGGTTTATCAACCGCAAAACACACATACACACAGATAGAGAGAGAAGAAAGCTGAACTGATCGATTGATGTTAAAGAATTCAATGGTCACTTTTTTAGCTGGTTTAGTTTTTGTTGTTGTACCTGCGCTGCTGCTGCTGCTGGTTTCTGCTAGTGTTTTGCTGTTTCTTTACTTGTTTTCTCAAAAAATAATCGTAGCGCTTGATTTCTTCGTTTTGTTTCGGAATTGGTGTTTTTTTTTATTTATTGTTTTTTTTTATATCAAGACATTTTTCTTGTCTTTTTCTTTTTCCTTCATTTAATTCTTCTTGGGGTATTACTCACTGGTTAAAAATAAAAAATTTTGTACGCGCTTTCACCGGACAAAACGGATTTTTATGGGTTTTGCTACAATCACAGGGCAAATATTGGGCTTAAGTAAAATAATCGCGCCTTCTGGGTTCTCTGATAGTGTGTGTGTGTGTTGCAAAAATTAAGTAACCCCAGTAGGAAAGTAAGCTAGTTCTAAGACTAGTAGAATAACTTCTTTCTAAGGAGGGAGTAGTAGTTGTCAGTTGGATTGGATTTTATATGAAAACAACTCACTACTTGTGTACAACGTTGTCCTACGATGGAGTCAATTGCCCCCATCTGCATTACTTCGAAATACTTCGAGAACTTCTTCATTTTGAAGTGCATACTTCGAGAACTAATTCATTTTGAACTAACTGGAAAACTAATTCATTTCGAAGTTCTTGGAGAACTAATTCAATTCGAAGTTCTTGGAGAGCTAATTCATTTTGAAAACTGAAGAACTAATTCATTTTGAACAACTTGGAGAATTAATTCATTTTTAAGTACTTCGAGAACTTATTCATTTTGAACTACTTGGAGAACTAATTCATTTCGAAGTTCTTAGAGAACTAATTCATTTTGAACTACTTGGAGAACTAATTCATTTCGAAGTTCTTGGAGAACTAATTCATTTCGAAGTTCTTGGAGAGCTAATTTATTTTGAACTAACCGAAGAACTAATTCATTTTGAACTACTTGGAAAACTAATTCATTTTGAAGTAGGAACTTCGAGAACTAATTCAATTTGAACTACTTGGAGAACTAATTCATTTCGAAGTTCTTGGAGAACTAATTCATTTTGAACTACTTGAAGAACTAATTCATTTCGAAGTTCTTGGAGGACTAATTCTTTTTGAACTAACTGGAGAACTAATTCATTTCGAAGTTTTTGGAGAGCTAATTCATTTCGAAGTTCTTGGAGAACTAATTCAATTCGAAGTTCTTGGAGAGCTAATTCATTTTGAAAACTGAAGAACTAATTCATTTTGAACAACTTAGAGAACTAATTCATTTTTAAGTACTTCGAGAACTTATTCATTTTGAACTACTTGGAGAACTAATTCATTTAAAAGTTCTTGGAGGACTAATTCATTTTGAACTACTTGGAGAACTAATTCATTTCGAAGTTCTTGGAGAACCAATTCATTTCGAAGTTCTTGGAGAGCTAATTCATTTTGAACTAACCGAAGAACTAATTCATTTTGAACTACTTGGAGAACTAATTCATTTTGAAGTAGGAGCTTCGAGAACTAATTCCATTTGAACTACTTGGAGAACTAGTTCATTTCGAAGTTCTTGGAGAACTAATTCATTTTGAACTACTTGAAGAACTAATTCATTTCGAAGTTCTTGGAGGACTAATTCTTTTTGAACTAACTGGAGAACTAATTCATTTTAAAGTACTAAGCCAACTAATCCATTTCGAAGAAAGGGTTACAAAAATACTGGGTGATATGTAAACCTCTCCCAAAAAAAACTTCAAAACGCCCTAGCTGCTAAACCGTTAAGATTTACCCCCGCCCCCCCCCCCCCCACCCATACGATTTTTGTTCGTCTATCCAAAACCTATCCACAGCCGGCCGCTTTGTAAGCTTAAAGGTATACACCCTGTATAGATATTAGAATCAAACTCGTAAAAAATCTCTTCATTGGTATTTTGTTTTCGTTCTTTTTTTTGAATTTGCTTGTCTTTGTCATTTTGGCATTACAATAGCGCCTCGCCTCATATGAAGTATGACATTGTACTGGCTCAAAAGTAAAAAAAGGCACCTCTTACAAACTCATTTTATAATCGTGTCCTATCCAACACTACATAGGACCCAAACGCTGCATGAGAGGCATGATGCCGCCCTTTAAATGCTAGTCGGGTGAAACTTTCTTTCTGGCGGGCGCGTCTTCCGTGTAATCTTCACTCAAACGTCCGTTTGCTAAGTATGTAATGTATTTCATATGCGATTTTGACAACGTTTATGTTGGGAAAACATTTCTATTCTCTTCGGATTGTACTGTACCGCGGCTCGCGTTGCTGATTAGCCTGTCTTGCGGCCTCCCAGCGTGAGGCATATAAATGGTGAAGAAGAATAGATGAAGCCAAAGGTCGTGTTATGGTGGATCCACACTACGCGGACTTAGCTCATACCTACGCGCTTTTGCCTTTTTTTCATATAGAGTTTTATGACTTTTTTACGACTTTGTCAATGGTAAAGACAGTGCGGCAAAACTGCGCGGACAAAAGGCTGTGCTTAAAAAGGTACATTGTGCGTCCACACAATATGGTTTTCAAAAGCGCGTACGGCGTTTCAAATCGAATTGATTTTTTTCTCAATGTAGATTAATCTATCTTCATTAAATAATTATTTTCTTTCAAATTAGTTCTTATTTTAGGATCCAAAACGATTCACGATTCAGAAAATTAAAAGATCAGGCGTTTTTGTCTAAAGCGCGTGGAATCTAAGTCCGCGAAGTGAGGACGGGCCTTTAGGCTATAGAGTTATTATAAAAAGTGCCACCGCGTTCCCTGCCCCATACTCTTTCTCTCCCCCCCTCTCTCTCTCTGCGTCACCCTTTATCTAAACTTTTTTCTAAATTGTGTAAACAATTTTTCTTAATGATAATAATTGACTTATCACAGATTCATCACTAATTCCCCTGTTCAAACCCCACTCCCATTCCGATTATATCGTTTATATGAAATTGAAAATCCCCCTTTTTATTATTTTAAACCCTTAATAAAAAAGGGGTCAATCAGATAAATAAGCATAGTGCACAAACTACCTACACATTGCGCCCGTCGGCCGCGTAGTACTTATAACACCCACCCTTAATCTTATCCAGATATTTTTCCCCCAATTTTCGGAGGGTTTTTATTACAACACAAATTCCTCCTCTTAATGTCCCCTGGCGCCTCTTATATGTGCTCAACTACAAGTTGAAACAATCATCTCGTAAATATCACACCCATCCAACTTAAGTGGTTGACAGTAAATCCCCTAAATGAACGAGCGGGCATATTCACAAAAATTCGTTTATACCAGACGCGAGGGCATGCATATTAGGGGATGAGCGGACGTGAAGTGGAGAGTAGAGTGGGCTAGGTAATATTGTGCTGGTGGATGGGGAAATTATTATCTCTCTTTCTCTCTGCCCCCTTCGCCCCCCCCCCACTCCCTCCGGCACCTTCGCGGGCTTAAATTTACTTAAATTATGGGAAACCACTCAATTTTACTAAATAATTAGAATTTCAGCCCTTGTTTGCATCTTGTATGTCTGTTCAAGGGTGGTGGGCTAGCTGTAGAGTGTTTTCTGTTCTGCCTGCTGCTATAGCCAAGGACTTGTCGGAGTGTGACGTGCAGTACGCGGCGCGCGGGCGGCAGCAGCATCATGCTTTTCACACGCCCTACATTTATGTAATAAACGAGCCTAAGTCAGAAAATAATTCACCTTGGCCTGGCGGCAGCAACCCTGGTCTTTCTTAGCCCCTCTGCGTCTTCCCCCCGCACGCCCCTCCGTCCGCCTCGGCAACCACTCAACAAGCCAACGAACCAACCAAATATTACTCTTTCTCTCTAGTCAAGGCTAGCACAGCAGCACCCATAAAACCTGTGCTTGATTTGCTTGTTTTATACCCTTTCGACCTTATCAGACTGATGTTGTTTGCCCTTTTACACGTCAATCGTCGCTCGCAGCGCACTGTCCGGGTGGGGGTCGGGCAGATAGGTACATATAGAGGGGTTGTTAGGCTGGTTAGTATGAATGTAATATTCTCGCCCCCTTTTCTTTATTTTATAACTCGTTTGCCAGACGTACGCAAATACTTATTACCCTTTAAGTGATTGTTTTTTCCCACCAGAGAGAGAGAGAGAGAAACACAAAACCACCCCCCATGAGGCATACATACCCCACAAGGTAAATGCATAAATGCGGAGGGTTTAAGGGGGTTGGTTTATTGTGCGAGAGCTGGCGTTTTATTGTTGTTGATGATTAAATTGATCAACAGTATGCACTTTGCATAAAGTGCCGCTTGCGCTCCCTGTGCCCGCCCCTAACATATTAACAACCCCTTGTTTGGGTGTCTTTATCTTAAGTGTCGATCTTAATTTGTTGATTACACAGGATTGTGTCACTGCGCTGTTTCACACCCGTATTTTTTCCTGCTTATTAATTTTTTGTTAATTGTTTTTTTTAAAGGTTTCTAATTTTTCTTTTTTTCTTCTTCTTCTTCATAGAATTGTACGGAATAAAGCAGCTGAAAAGGCAAAACATGTTCATCATCAGCAGCAATCACAACAGCAACAATCACAATCACAAAATGCAACTAGCGGCGGCGGCGGCGGTAATAGTACCGGAGCTGGCGGCGGCGGCGGCGGCGGCGGCGGCGGTGGTGGTGGTGGAGGAGGTGGTGGTGGTAATAATACTGGTAGTTCGACTGGTGGTAATGTATCGGTTATAGCTCATGCACCAGCTGTTTCTGTTCATACGCAACAGCAGCAACAGCAACAGCAGCAGCAGCAGCAACAACAACAACAGCAGCAGCAGCAACAGAATCAGCAGCAGACACAATTGACTCCAGGTAATGGATCTAATCCCGGTGGTGGTCAAGGTGAACACAGGACAGCGGGTTATAGTATAAATGGTATTTTAGGCATCCAACATACAGATCCAAATGGCAACAGTATTAAGAGGAAACGAATCGATGATCACGGTGAGTAGTTAGTTGATATGAGTTTGTTTTATTGCTGGATGGATATACACTGTAAAAAAATATGTCAATTCACAGTCTAAATGTATAGTAAAATTACAAATCGCGGTATGAAACACTAATTTACTACACAATTATTGTAATTTTACTATAAATTTTGTAATTTCACATAAAGGAATTGAGAATCTCCAATACTGCATGACGTAAATGTTGATTACATGAATGTGACCTATATTTTACACAATGTTGTGTATTTTTCTAAATCGTTTATGTAGAAAAATTACAATATTTCTTAGTATTATTTATCAATGTTATGTACTGAATTTTGTACTGTAATTTTACAGTAAGAGGCGTAATTTTAGAACTTATATTTTCAGTAAAATTACTAATTGTTCATTGGAATGTAAGATTTAAATTTTCCCTCCCGTAGATATAATTCACAGGTAACAATGGAATACTAAGCATATATACCCCCGATTGTTCTTAGGTTAAGGTCAGACCTTAGACTTTGGTCAGGGTCTGGGCAGTTCTTGTAACAACCAAGAAATATTTGATAATTTTTGATTCTTTGGGCCGATTCACAATTAAAGCTTCAAGCTGCAAGCTTCAAGCATCAAAAATTAGGATAAAAGGGTTTGTACAATGATTCACATTCACAGCTTCAAGCTGCAGTGCTCAAATAAAGCAAAACTCAGATGAAGCTTGTAGTTTGAAGCTTGCAGGTCGAAGCTTGCAGGTTCATTGCGAATCGGTCCTTGCTTTTTTTTTTATGTGGAAGACTAGAGCTCAGGTAAAGCTGGTGAACATGGTGAACAAAATGCTATTTTTATGTATAGGGAGAAGGCCATACACAAAAGTTTTGGAAATTTACAAAACTATGAAGTGAAAGCTCCAATACTGATTGTATTTTTACATCCCACAAATAATGTATATTTACTACACAGTTGGTAAAAATACGTAAAGTAGAATTGGAATTTTCCTAATAATATATATTGCAAATTTACAAAACTGCTTGTGAATAAAACTTCCAGTATTTTTTTTGTAAAATTACCACAGAAATTTTTTACAGTGTAGGCTAGTTGGGAACGTACGACGTGTAGTCACCAAAAACTTACTGTGTTCGGCATATATCAGGGATACCATGGAGCTATTAATGAGCACTCATTTCCCGGGCTCTCAGGTAACTGACCCTGGATTGGCCTTAGATCCTAACATTGGATCGGAGGTAGTACTTGCCCAACGGTCCTACAATAGGAACAAAGGCCTGGCAAACAGGATTTTCACTGCGGGTAAGATTGAGTGGGCCATTGGCACCTACAAGCCTTTCAAGGCTGCTGGAAAGGCCAAAACATCTTCCCAGCTCTCCTTCAGAGAGGCTTGGAAGAAATCTTACCAATCCTGCTACCACTATTTCGGGGTACCTTTGCGCTGGCCCATATTCCGAGGTGTTGGAGAGAGGCTAGGGTAGTCTTTATCCCTAAATCGGGGAGAAGATCATATAGGGAAGCAAAATCCTATCGACCCATCAGCCTCTCCATCAGGTTAAGGTTTGGCTATATACGACGGTCATAAGGCCCATGGTCACGTATGTATCCATCGCATGGTGGGTCAAGACCAAACAAAAAGGTGCGGTGATTAAGCTGGCCAGGGTGCAAAGACTGGCCTGCCGTGGTATCACAGGGGCTAAAAGCACCTGTCCGACTGCGCCTATGCTGAACCTTCCTCCGCTCCACCTAGTAGTGAAAAAGGAGCCTCTGGCGGGGCGCTACGTCTACGGGAGCTATTCTCCTTTAAGACAGGTGACCTTCTGGATCATTTATCGATCCTCCTGGAGCCAATGATATTGTCCGATGCCAATGATATCATTGTCCAATACCATTCCTGCCACTCTTGACTTTGACGACGATTATTCGAAGTAGGTCAGAGTGGCAGCATGGCAGGCCCCTCGTTAGAGGAAGCACGGCCTTTTGATATACGGACGGTTCCAAAACCGATAAAGGGGTAGGGCTGGGCGTATATGGCCCAAGGAGCAAAATATCCATGGCTCTGGGCACTACCCCCACTGGTTTTCAGGCTGAGGTACTCGCCATCCAGGTGTGTGCTTAGACTTGTATTAATAGAGCTCCAAATAGCTTTTACATTGTTATTTTCTCGGACAGTCAAGCTTCCCTCCTGTAGGCCATTAAACCTCACAGGGTGTCATCAAAGACTGTCCTGGATTGTTTCCTATCTCTGAAATCTCTCAGCAGGAACAACAATGTCACGCTGATATAGATTCTGGGCCACGAAGGTCACATTGGTAATAAAATTGCCGACAGCCTGGCTAGAGTTGGGCAAACTCATCACCTATTGGTCCGGAACCTTTCTGCAGCTTAGCAAGTTGCCATGTAAGAACAGCCATCAAACATTGAGTCGACCAGCTGTTTCTTCATAGCTAGGCAAGGGCCCAGGGCGCTTGTCAAGCTAAAAGATTCACCCAAATCGATAAAGCTAAAGCGGGCAAACTTTTAAATCTCAGGAGGTGGGAGCTAAAAATAATAACAGAGCTCCTGACGGGCCACTACCATCTAAACAAAATAGGACTGGTAACCGATTGTAGCTGTCGGTTCTGCGGGGCAGCTCCCGAAACTGCGGAGCACTTGCTGTGCGACTGTAAGGCTACAGCGAGGAAGAGATTGAGCCTCCTCCATCGCGACTTCCCTACTCCCAGGGAGGTTTGAGAAAGGAACTCTAAATCAGTTTTAGGCTATATTAAAAGCCTTAATCTGGAAGGTTTTTAACGACGGGGTTGGCACAATAGAACAAATAAAATAGATCGCAGTGCCCGCCAAGGCGCACCTTAACAAGGAATAGAAAATATTCTTGGTACGCTTACTGAGATCTACAAAAACCCCTTTCCCGGTGGTGCTGGAAGAGCTATTGTTATGTTGAGGGCTCCATCTCCCTAAAATCGCCCCTTCATCCTTCATTAACCCTGTGGAACTATCGTATGCTATTGCGTTCCTGAGCTGGATCAGTTATTTCAACTCTTGTCTCTTCTCATGTGTGAGATTCTTTCAGTCTTAAGCTCCAACGGATGGTCACCCGAAAGATTCATTATCCCGCAACAGGCGTGCACAGGGTCAAAACCTCGGATTTTGCGTGACGATAATTTACAAATATCACGAATCTCAAATCTTAAATCTCCTACGGTGGAACAGCCACCACCTGTAAATTGCCATATTTTTTACACTGGTTGATGTTTAAGCGTTTATCTCGGATTGCGGATAAAAGTGATTCTTGATTCGAGATATTGAAAATCTTGGTTAATGTTTACGGCCCCGTATGTTATATACAATGACAATCAAGGAGCCAAAAGCTTCTCCGTCGACAATACATCGTTTTCCACCAAAATAACATTAGGCTGCCGGACATATCGGTCTTCAAGCCACGTAAAGAGACTCCCTGCTCGGCTAGGTAATTAGCTTCATTCATTCTAGCGACATGTTGTCTAAACAATCTGTACGCATGCTTCGCCTATCTAATATCCCTATTCTGCCTCCGCCACGTGACGGTTTTTTTTACAAAAATATTTCAGAGTGTTCCCCAGAGACTCCAGAAAAAATAGAAGAGCCGCGACGACCCTCATACCGGGATAAGTTGGCTGGGATCTGACAATGCCAGTGATTCTGATCAATTTTTGCGACGGCAAATTGATGGAGGAGCAATCGTCTTCAATTTGTTACACAATCCTGACTGAGATGGACAACAGTTTTTCACTACTTACATTCCTATGATAAATCAATGGAGTCTATGGTGGATGGTTAAAGACAAGGTCTGGGACGCGCTTGTATTATATTATCGAAAGCGTGAGAGTAACGCAAAGTACACCGTCATCAGCGAAACTCTGGAGTAGAGTGCAGGTGATTGCAAAAGAAGGTCACCAATAAAGACTAGGAAAAGTACAGGTAATAGAATTGGCCCCTGAGGAACACCGGCCGTAATGTGTATAGGACGTTATCCAATACTACCAGAAAGGAAACTCTCAATCCATCTCCTTAGAATTAAGTCGATACCAATAACTGGGAGTTTAGCCTACCGAACCTGGGTGGTGCTTGTTCTTATCTAGCGACGATTTAATCTTCTGCTGGAGATTCACCGTTTTTTCTTCTCTCTTCTTCAGCTCCACTAAAAGGTCGGTCTTTTTGTGTCCGCGTGAAAAGCGCGTGCCCTCTTCCCCGACGTTCGTTAAGGAAGTGTCCGTTGTTACCTTTGCCAGGATATCCGCGTAGGTTATCCCGCTTGTGGCAGTTATGATAAGCCCATCCGGTCCTATCCTATCCGGCCCTGGATGCTTCTTTTTTGCTTTTTTCGCCTTGTCAGCTTCTTTTTACGCTCCACCTTAGTCCAGGCAGACCCTTCTTTCTGACCTTTTCCACTCTCCGAGGGACCCGGTTCACCTTCACCAGGCGCTTTCTCTGGCCGTTTATCATCTCTCCTTTGGGGGCCTTTCCTTTCTCTCCTTTGGAGGCCTTTGCCGGAGTTGCGCCTCCCCACCCGGCTCCGCAGGGGCTTGCGGCCTTCCGGAGTTCTAGTGACCTTTTTCGACTGCTTTGGCAGCCGTCGCAATGTACTTTCCTTCATATTGGGGTGCTCAGTGGGCGCTGTTTGTGTAGCTGCTTCCGCCACTTTATGTGCCCATTTCCTCTTGCGCCTTGAAATATGTCGCTGTCATTCTGTTCACCATCACCAAGATTGTGTGGTGGGATGTTATTCCATTCATTCAGGTCGTCCATGAGCTCTTTTATTTGGACTCCCAGCTTCTGGAAAGCGTCTTCCTCTGTCCTTAGCACCGTCCCATCACAGGATGTAGTGGGGGTATTACTTACTCTACTTTAAGCTCGCTCAGGTTTCCTCAGGTAAGAAGAGCCTGTTCAACCCCGTTTTAGCATACAAATCCGAAGTATAGAGTTTCTAGTATAATGGGCCAAGTAACAACCGAAATTTTCTATGACTGAATGACAATGGTTGAGAAAATAAATCGACGAAAAGGCACAAAAGGCGTTATTTTTAATCGTATCGTCCGAGAGCGGCCATTAAAGTGTGCCTATAAAATGTCAATTTTATTATGTTCCATTTTATTATCCTTTTATTACCCCCTAGAAAAAGGTATATTTTGTAAGAAATATTATTAAATTTTCCAAAAAAAATTTATATTTTGATCGAATCGTTCACGCGGGCTGTTTTAAGATTTTTTGTTTTATTACCCTTTTATTACCCTTGAGTAATAATCATGTTTCGTATAAAATTTGATTAAATTTTTCAAGAAAACTTAATATAATTTGATTGAATCTTTCGAGCCGATTGTATTTTTTTAATGATATTAAACACGAACTTAACCCCTTAAAAGTTATCTATCCAATACAAGTTTTATGATATATCGTTATACTACCCTTTTATTACCCCCTGGTAATAAGCATGAATTTTATTACATTTTCCAAGAAAAATTTATATTTTGATATCGAAGAGTGCCACTATCCAATATAGTTTTAGAATGTTTTGTTTTATTACCCTTTTATTACCCCCCCCCCCCCCTTAAAGAAAACATGTTTTGTACGAAATTGTATTATATTTTGCCGTGAAAAATTAAAAAGAAAAACTACAAAAAAAAAGTTTATGAAATATTTTAAATTATTAAACAGCGTTCATTATCAAATCTAGATTCGTTTATCGACTGCTAGACCGAACCTTTTTCGGATTTTGTGGGAGGCGACATTTCCACTTTCGCGGATCTTCCAAATGTAATGTTGTTGCTTGTTCTTCTTTATTGGGCGCGATGAGTTTTTTGCTACTGGCGACTGACCCCTGGTAGTTTTTGCCAGTTTCCAGCCATAAGCCGGCGTGGCGTCCATGGCCTCCTCTGATGTTGGGGCATATATCTCTACACTAAGTTTATTTACTTTATTTATACTCATCATTTTAGGTTTATGGATGTTTTATTTTTTGTCTACCCCCATCCAAAGAAAGGCTAGGGAGTATGAATGGGGATGGTCAGCAGGGATTATATTAAGAAGGGAAAAGCGGGAAAGGATGTTGGGAGGACGACTGTCAGCTACGTTTTAGAAAAGATTACCCGGAGTGAACCCGATTGATGGGACTGGTCACGCATACTTGGAGATCGTCATCGCTCGGATCCCTCGTGGGGGTCTGCCATGATGTAGCTCGAGGCCCAATTTTCGAAATTCAAAATGGCCGCCGAAATATGACCGAAATTCAAAATGGCCACCCAAATATGAATTTGCCAATTGTGTTCCGATTTCCATGAAAATCGGTATCTGGGTGTTTTTAAGGTAGCAAATAGCGAATTTATGATCAAAGCATATAAATTCAATATTGCGGGTCCAATACGGCGCACGAATTTTACCAATTGTGTTCCGGAACAGCCTTATCTACTCAATTTGTTAACGTATGGCTGAGGCTCTCTAAGTCTTTTTACTAATATTTATTTTTTGTGGGTGGTTACCTTTAAGGATATTTCATGTGTGTTTATTTTACCAGAATGACCCATAGGTTTATCACGGGCAACGCCGCCGTGCAGATCTTACTAGTAAATATATAAAACAAAAATCAAAACGATTATCTCAAAAACATCAATACCAGAGCAGAAATTAATTTACGATTAGATTTGGGCGCTGATTTTACGTAGCTAATTCCTCATTCTTTTTAACCTCATTTTGCCAACATAAATCTGTTTAAGCCACTTGAATTATCACACCTGTGCAGCAGGAAATTGATGATAACAAAACGTTGACTCATCCATTCTGTTGCTCTGATGCAATCAATGCTCTCTAATTATGTGTAATACAACGGGAAAGAGGGGGAGTATGAGATTGTTGTGTTCTCGCAAACAGAGAGACAAGCTTACAATCCGAAATTAATCAAATCGCGCCCCCAATCGAACTAACATATACCTACATATATACGCAACAACAATCTCTTAATAGCGCCCCAGTAGTATAGCACAGAACTACACCTCTAGATCGGGGGCTTGACTTGAACAAGTGTTCATCAATTGATTATTAATCGTCTGATATCGCATTACAATTTGATAATATGATACCAAAAATAGCCCAGTGCCACATGGGAATCTCCCTTCCACCGGCATCAGGCAGAAGGGCTCTCAAGTGTAGATACAAATAGAGAGGGGGATTGATGATAATATCTTTTCCCCCTTTTGTATCTCTTAGTGTCTGTGAAATGTAATTAACCAGGAAATTTTGGCAAGTGCCCTTTATAATAATTTAATAAATATATTTCTCTTCTCCCCTCCCGCCCCGTCTCGATATGGGAGCCTGTAGTGGAGGTGTGCTGGTGATTTTGTAATCTTCTTCTTAAAAATTATTCAGAATTTTCTACTAGCTAGCTAACAAACGAAAAACAGCCTCTTTTATTCAAAAACGTATTCCCCATAAAACCCCTCCAAAAAAAACAAAACGGAAAGTGGTGGTATATACCGTATAGTCACATGCAGGGTCCGACCACAGCCCATCTGTGTCGATTTAATGCGGTAGAGAATAAACGCCGCCATCAGGACTTCCATGATACGGAACGACCACTGGTGTCCTTTCGTATGGTGTAGGCATGGAGCTCTGGGTATACATATCGCCCTCCTCTCACGCTGCTGCCGCCCTCAGAAATTTCCGTTAATATGCCGCACCAGCAGCTATAGCGCGCGAGCAGCACTAGAACTAGACGCGGCATATCAGTATGGTGGCCGAGAGCAGCAGCAAAAGCAACATCAGCAACAAAGCCCCAAAAACAAACGTAAAACAATGGGCGAAAACACAGGAAAATGTCGGATATGCCGTTTGTAAGGCATGTCCTTTTTGATATTATAAGGACACAGAGAAAGAAGTATAGTAGATAGAAGGAAGCCTTTCCTCAAGCCACAAGCCCTTAACCTATCACATCCTCCCACCCATTCGTTCAGGACACACCGCCCCCCCCCCAAAAATTCGCCTCCATTATCCGGCATTTCTGGCCAGTTGAACAGATTCTGGCTGTGTTCCTGCTGCAGGGATGGTCCTGTGTTCTTTAGATGTAGAAATTCTGTTACTAGAGAACGGCAATGTCCAAAATTCTAGTCTAAACCCCACCATCCCCAGACCCGCCCCCCTTTATCAATGCTGTATAGAAATAAAGGGAACACTTCCTCCAATGGCAGAAGGATATTCACCATACAATCAAAGGGTGGCGAATGCGGTTTAGATAGGAGATTTTAGAGGCTTTTGTAGAAGGAAGATGAAGTGGTGGGTATTGGGGGGGTTTGGGTTAGGGGTGGTTAGTGAAAATGTGTATAAGTTGGCGAAAATGTTTGTCACACACAGTGCAGAGGACATAGCAAGGACACCAGAGCTATGAGAAGAGAAAGAGAGAGAGAACGAGGCAGGAAGAACACGCCATCCTCCTCCTGTGTGTGGTTCCTGAAAATCTCTGGCAGTTTGTGAGAAAGCATATAAATTTTTGGGGCATATCCGGTTCTGGAGTGAGGTATCCGGTGGTTATATCCGGACCACAGAATAGGGGATATCTCTTGCGCTTAAGCGCACTTTTAGACCATTCTATTTTATTTTTATTTTTTTTCCTGCTTGGATTGCTGATGCTGCTGTTGGGTTCTTTGTGCACTCTTTTCCTTCTTTCCTTTTCCTTGTTTTTTTTTTTGAAAAAAAAAATGGCAGCGTATTTTTTCGTGTGTTACTTTGAAAAGGAAGGAACAGACAAACACGACCTTTGCTCCCTATGTAACGGTCCTTTATACAGAAGGATTAAGGGAAATAAACAGAAGGATATAATCAGGATGGTATTCCACTGAGTGCTATCCGGATGGACTAAATAAAATTTGTGAATTTCATTAAATCTCGACGCGTTCCTTTTATTTTTTTTTGCTCTTTTTTTTACTTGTTTTCCTTCTTTCGTTCTTCGTTCCGCCTCCCATAAGAATGTGTGGTTGTCATCATTTTATTTCCCTTTAGGAAAATCCTTTCCATTTTACTACACGAAAAAATATAAAAAAAAGATATAACAACGATGGTTAGGGATGTGATGAATTTCGTTGAAACATACAAGGACCTTTTGGTGTAGTTTTGTTAAAAAGCATACAGGAAGTTAGCGGCAAGGGAGGGGGTAAATTACTTAATTTTCAGGATTTATTAGGACACAAAAGGATATTCTCAAGAACAATTAAAACTCGTGATTCATATTAGTATTTTACAGTAGCCTCGGTAGCGGTAGGAGTAAAAACAAAAGGCTATCATTCTAGAGGTTCGTGGTTCGCTTTCATGCAGTGAATTTGTCTTTCCATTTAAAGCTATATCCCAGTTCGATCGCAAATTGGCGTTATGTTGCGCGGTAGTAGTATTTGATTTAATGGGAGCACGCTGGTTGAGTATAACCATCACGTGTTTCGTAGTATTGGTATTATTATTCCTTTATACTTTCCTGGCCAAAATTCTTATTTTATTCTAGATAGAACCGTTGCCAATACAAAAAGGCTTATTTTGTGATCTAGCCTTTCACATAAAACAAACCTGTTTTTTACTTTACAATATCACGATCCCAAAGTAAGATATCCGCGCGTGATTGATTGTTGAAGTAGATGTCGATGACCCTTCCGTTTGAACTGTATGATGTTGTACGAGTTGGGATATACTCACTGTGATAGGTTGTTGTACAGTTGCGTTGTTTAATTTATAATGGAATTTTCTGATGTTTTGTATTATTACCATTTCATTACTGTTTTATTACCCTTTATTACCTTTTCATTGCCCTAAAATAATAACAATTTTTTTGTAATAAAAAGGTAATAAAATGGTAATAAAAGGGAAATAATAATGTAATAAAAATGTAAATGAACTTCTAGACCGAAAAAAATCTGATTGCATGTTGTGAGGGTGGATGCTGAGCGAATTTGTCTTGTGAACACAGTAATATTGATAAAATTCTATCAAGGCTTCTATATTTCTGCCACCCTCCCGAATTCCACTCCGGCTCTCCTTTCCTTGGCCCTACAATGTGTCCAGAAACTTTGGGCAGAGCGGCGGCTGTCTAATTCTGGGGGGTTATCCTGGAATGCGATGCGAAAGTTAGAAGCAAACGGAACCCAGTTGCGATGCGATTTAGTTTTTGTATCGCTGAATGGGTGGGGTATTGAAATTATTGCCTGATAAATATTCGAAAAGAAATTATTTATCATTTATCAATTTAATTTAACATTTTTATGCGAATAATTGTTTCAAGAATATTTTAAAACAAACAAATAAATTCAGGGCATCTGTCAATTGTTTTACTCACGGACTGAAATCCGATGATAGACGGACAAATTTAATTCGAATTCGCCTTCTGGTATACCATTTCCTTATTTCCGAATTTCATGACTTTCGATTCGCATTCCAGGATAGCTCCCATGCTTATTGTCCCGGTAGGACTCTCCTTATCCTGGAGTCTCGGCTCCCCCGGGAGAGTACTCTGACCTCTGGCGTTTAGGTCGGCCTGACCTGGAAATGGTGCTGCAAATTTTCTAGTTTCACAGCATCTATCTTCAACCAAATATCTTTCATGCAATCGTCTCTATTTACAATTTTTTTTTCGAAAGTATTAAACAAAAAACTCAGTTTGTTTACGTGTTGTAAGTGAATTTGTTGTTATTACCCTTTTATTACCTTTTTATTACCCTTGTAGTAATAATCATGGTTTTGTATGAAATTTTCGTTACGGTTTGTGAGAAGAAAGATACAAAAAATGGGAAATAAAATTACTTTAATTTATTAAACAAAACATCTGTTCTGTCTTCCCTGTTTCCTAACCGCCGTCCTGCCATCGGTCTGTTTGGCAACGAAGGCCGGCGCGTTTATCTTCTCCATTTAAGTTGTTTTTTTCAAGCTATTAAACAAAAACTCAATCCGTTAACGTGCTTGTAAGTGATTTTTTTTATTACCCTTTTATTACCTTTTTATTACCCTTGTAGTAATAATCATGGTTTTGTTTGAAACTTTCGTTACGGTTTGTGAGAAGAAAGACAAAAAATTAAAATTACTTTAAATTATTAAATAAAACATCTGTTCTGTCTTCCCTGTTTCCTAACCGCCGTCCTGCCATCGGTCTGCTTAGCAACGAAGGCCGGCGCGTTTATCTTCTCCATTTAAGTTGTTTTTTTCAAGCTATTAAACAAAAACTCAATAACGTTAACGTTAACGTTAACGTGCTTGTAAGTGATTTTTTTATTACCCTTTTATTACCTTTTTATTACCCTTGTAGTAATAACTATGTTTTTGTATGAAACTTTTGTTACTTTTGAGAAGGAAGATACAAAAAATTGAAAACAAAATTACTTGAAATTAATTTAAACACAACATCTGTTTTCTGTATTTCCGGGTTCCTGAACATTCCGTCTTACCTTCGGTCTGATGGAAAAAGAGTTGGCGCAAGCTCAGGGTTTTGGTGTGCTTCCCAATTCTACTACGGCCCTCTTTACCTTAGCCCTCTGCATGCTCCGTCTCGAATGTACCTTTGGAGTCAACTGAACTTTATATGCATCAAGCCGGCCAGTCCAAGAGTCATTCGGCTCGATCTTCTTCTTCTGGATGCGCGAATTTGTTGATGA
The DNA here is from genome assembly GCA_963855945.1 of Thereva nobilitata. Taxonomy (NCBI): domain Eukaryota; kingdom Metazoa; phylum Arthropoda; class Insecta; order Diptera; family Therevidae; genus Thereva; species Thereva nobilitata. The sequence goes on from OY979699.1 coordinate 5,318,387, forward strand.
TTCTGAATCGATGATATTTTTTAGCTTCCTTGCTCAAAACGTTTTCTAATTGCGCGGTGATATTTTCATTAGATCAAGAGAGAGAGAGAGCTGTAACCTGAATTTATATTCATATTTTTCGATCACATGAACTTTTGACAAACGCGTTGAAATAATAGAGAATAAATATCTTCTCTATTCCTTCTTAATGCTGTCCCCTCTTATTTTCCCTACGTCAACATTTACACCAGTGTTTTTTCTTTTTATATCAAGAAAGATAAAGTGGATATCCTGTTTAGAAATCCTTAAAATCCTTGGTGGAAAAAAGTGATTGAGAATCATCACGCGAAAAACTTCGTTTTAGCTACCCACAATTTAGCGGTAAGGCTCGGTTGATTCCTTCAAGGATCAATGAGCACACCCCCAATCGCTTGTGAAATGCGGTAAGGAAATCCTCTCTTCTTATTTATGCGAGTGTGCTGTGCCAGAAGGGGGTGGGGGCCGTTTTCTTGTGAATTGCTCTGTAGGATATAATAGAAGGTAGAACGGCCAAAGGGGGGCAGCAAGGGGGATTGGATTTGAGCTTAGTAGAGAAACTTTAAGGGAAAATATTTCCATTTTGTTGAGCGTTAGATTAGGGCACGTGATCCACTTTTTATTCGTATATTTCCTTCCACCATCGTCATTCTATCGACACTGCCGCAGCCGCAACAGCAAAAAAATCCAACTGTTTTTTTTTAAATCGGTGGGTGGCTCTTTAAACATCCAAACGGCGTACGACCATCCAAGCATATCCACTGTAGTACCGTACACACACCCAGATGTATTTTCCTAAAAACAAAACATTTTAACACAGAAAATCGGGAGTGAGGATATTGCGTAGGGGATGAAAGTATCTAGATATATGTTCACCTAAAAACTGTAGGCATTGTGTGAATTTTGTTGGTGAGAATATGTCGATTTGACTAAGCTTAACATTTTTTTTGTTTTGGAATGGTTAGATTTGGTTCGATTTTCGCTTAGATGAGGGGGAGAGAGCACTTATAGTACTTGAAACTTTAACTCCTAATTTCTATATTCCAGAGGGTGAATGATTGAATGACTCCGGCAATCGCCACAAAACACCCATCATCCGGTCACGTGGCTAAGATGACTTCACTTAATGTTGATATGCCTCTGCGCGCTGCTTACACATGACAAATAAATTCATCCCCCCGCCGCCCCTAAAAAAACATCCAAAATTAACTTGAATCATGCTCAAGGATTAGCAGCAATCCCAAAGAGTGGCTTTATTATTGCGTGTGTGTATTGCACGTTCATTATTTTGTTATAAAAACTAAAAGGGTACAGCGAGAGAGAGAGCACGCAGAATCTCATCCCTTAAAAATCTACTTTTTAATGGATTTTCAACATTAATCCCCCTCGACAGATTCCAACCAACAACAACAACAACAAAAATTATTACGCACGCAAACGATTAACTGATGAAGTTATGACATGCCGTCGTCGTCTACTGACTTTTGTTGACATCCTTTAATAATAATAATAATAATACCACAGGCACGCACGCATGCACAGCACCACTTTTCACATACATATCGAGGGAGGATGGAGTGTGCTCTGAATTATTTTTTGAAAATAAAATCAAGTGCAGGAAGTTTGCGGCTGTTATGACATAACATTTATGGAGAAGGAGAGAAGTGGCCCCTTGATTGGCAATTTATCATAAGGTTGTAATTTATTTTTGTTGCATATTCTTTATGTGAATAAGGGTGGGTCAATGGAGAGCGCATTTGGGAAATTATGAAGTAAGATTTGGCACACGAGGGGGGGGTGGTGCAGAGAATGTCACTGTAACAGTTTCGACGTGAAATTTTGTGATCTTAAGATCACATCTATTACTACGTTTCCATGACAGCTTGAGTGCTCGAAAGCTTCAAAATCTCAAGAAATCGAACGCGTATATGCTCAGGCCCCTGTGTTGAAAGTCGAGTCGTAACGGCACGACAAGTCGTTTGAGTTGAAGAAAGTGACGTTTCAGTCGAATCACGACTTTTAGTACAAGGGCTTAAACTCAACTGAGCATTTCGCTCTAGGCGCCTGTGTCGAAAGTCGTAATTCGACTGAAACGTCTTTTTTTCAGCTCAAACGACTTGTCACGAAACACGACTCGACTTTCAGCACAGGGGCCTCAGCCTACTTGAAATGAGCTTACGGGGAAACATATGCGATTTTGTTAAAATTTAAGGTGATTTTTTAGTTAGGATTACAAAATAACGGTTAAAGATATTAAAGTGAAACTTTTTTTTATTTTGTTAAAAAAAAGTTATAAAATTTACAAGAATAATTTTTTTTTTGTGACGTCATTTTACTGTATGTGATGATATGCTGGTGCATTGAAAAAATATGGCTAATTTTGCGAGCAGGATATCTTGATTTTGGGAAATCGGAAAAAAAACAAAATTTTTTTCGTCAATGAGACAATTGAAATTAGGTTGTGACTTCGCGTTTTTTCCAAATTTTTGAGTAAAAAAAAAATGGCGGTTAATTGAAATTAAAATTAAAAAAATGGCTTAAAATTACAGTATAAAAAAGAGTGTAAATATTTTTGTAGACATTTTCTCAAAAAAAACGCGAAGTCGCAACCTCAGAAATAAGTTACAGAAAATAGAAAAAAAAATTTAAGTAAATCGGTCGAGTAGTTTTTGAGCAATCTTGCTCGCAAATTTAAAAAAAGTAGTTTTAAGAAAAATGAGTTTAAAGTTTCAAAATATGTTTTTTGTTATTTTAAATTTAAAAAATCAAATTTTTATTTTTTTTATTAATATTATCTACTAATAACAAGTAAAACAAAAAAAATTAAAATCTGTAAGCCGGCTGAAGGTAAAAAAAAAACAATATTTTAAATAAAGTATAAAAAAATAGAAAAAAGTTATTAATCTTAAATTGTAAAAAAATTTGTGAAATTTTTTATACCTACTAGTCATCAGCTATCCCAGGGCCATACAGTAAACCTTCTACTTCCTCGTACTGCATTTCAAGCATAGAATTTTTATTCTTGTTGGTCAGATTTTCGCTTCTTAGCCACTTCAGAGCTTTGATAGTTTGCGAATTTCGTACGCTTTTCATTACGAGTTTTGGCGAAATTCGTAGCGTGTCTCCCAACTTGCACTCCAATTCCTTCAAAGACTTTTAAAATAGGTGAAAAACCCTCGTTAAAAATAATAGTTGCTAGCCAAGCTGAAATTTCGATAATATAGTTTTCCCATTGAAAACGTGTTTTGGCACAAATTGCCATATTGTGGCATTAAAGCTCTCATTATTGTTCTGTGTATTTTTACCCAGACAACGGCTTAGAAGTTTTTCATCAGTCAAACCTTCATAAATGGATTTTAAGTATTTTTGAGCCATTGGAGTCCAATGCAGGCTTATGATTATATGGCTTGTTTTGTTTTTGGTGCTTCAAATATTTGCACCATTTTTCATCACAAAAATGATGTTTTGGGTTTACATTCGTCGATACTCTATGGTAGTATCCAGCCCATATTTCGTCTTTCATGGCCTTAATTGAATCAGGATGCCTTTGAATTACCAAAGAATAGTATGTTGACAGCTCCTTCATTATCTTGCCAGTCAATTTGGTTGTTTTTTCACGTATAATTTTTCTTCCAAAGTGATGCTTTTTTTTGCATCCGTTAGGCGTCGAAACATCCTCTTTCCGACGTGCAAAACACATTCCAGCTTATTTACAATAACATCCCCATAAACTTTTGCATCTAATAGATTTTTGAAAGTCTTGCTATCGCCGTCACCAATATAGTTAATATATTTGGCTTCATGCAAAGACTCTGACCTTTGAAACATCTCTATTACCTCGTCCACCTCCATCTTCCCAGCGCTGCCTTGATGGTTCTTGCAGCAGTTGTCTTTATGTTCAGCCTCATACCAAATGTCGAACTCCGCTGGATTTAATTTTTTTTTTGGATGTTACAAGTTTGACAATGGGCAGATTTCGTGATGATATCTAAAACTTTTCCCGTCAATTTGCCAATTAATGTTATAACCCCAAATAAGGACGAAAACCCTCTTTTGGCCCATGACCCGTCGCCCGAAACTGTAAACTTGTTTTCAGGATTGCCATTCTCTTTATTTAATTTTTGTTTCTTCTTCACCTGCTTTTTTAACGACAGAATCAAAGACGGCTTCTGTTGCGATTGAAATACTTTGAACTGCATTACAATATGCTGTTTGCCCAAAACCGGAAGCTTAACGAACAAAATAGTTTTATACCGGCGTGTCCTTTTCCTAATAAGCGCATAACAAATACAAGCTTTCGGTTTATTTCATAAGCACTATTATTTTTAGGGCATGATGGTATTGAGAAGTCACCACACATACACTTAACGTGTAAATGAAAACCGAGGCCAATTTCATTAGATTTTGAAAAATAAACTGCACCTTTGCATTGCTTGCACACTAATATTTCAGATAAAGTATTAAAGGTTGACAGAAAAGATATCATACAATAACTAACAAGTGGATTAGCAGTTATTTCAAAAGTTTTTGTTTGGGATAGTTTTCTTGCTGAAGTACTAGCATACTCTGTTTCTTGTGCGTCAGATTTATATGTAGGATTTTTTTAGGCCTTGCTGTTCTTACACTACTTGCCCTTGAATGTTTTTTTTCAAAAACCATTTTCAAATTTTATTTATTATAAAAATTTCACTTTAAATGTATAAAATATTAAATAAATAACGGTTACACGCTTCTTTTTATAAAAATTTCACCTTTAAAACTATATAAAATATTTGACAAGTAACGGTTAATTTTCTATACACACTAATCCATACAAATAAAGTACAAAAAGAATAACAGGAGCTCTTAAAACGAGAAATATAACACACAGCGGCGCGCGCAAAACATGCGCATATAACCATTTGTAGTGTGAATTTTGAGAAAAATTTTTTTTACATATTCTTGAGACATATAAGAACACTTTTATGCCAAAAAAAATCGATTTTGGAAAACAAAATCGGATATGCTTCCCCTTAAGTTCTTGAGCTGACATTTGAAATTTTCATTATATTTCTTTCTTTTATTTCTTTATTAATAATTTAGTCTCCTCATGTTTCCACGAATTGCTTTTTGACACACTTGCAAGCCTAAAGCTAGGTTTCCACTTGTACACTTTTCGAGTGGAAATGTAACATTCCACTAAGTGTAGGCAAGATTATGAGTGTAAACACCAAAATGTAGGTTTACATTTAGTGGAACGTTACATTTTTATATTCCACTTCCACTCATAAGTGTATATATTTAAACAGGGTATACCACTTAATGGAAGCGAGTGTATTCAAAGTTGTCTACACTTAAAAGTTTACAAACGTATTTTGATAATTTCTGAGTGGAGCTGTACACTTTTTGACAACTAATTAGTTCTTTCTATGAAGCATTTATTTATTAAGGTATATTGTAAAGCGATTTAAGAAAAGGGTTTGTGTTGCGTAATTTATTCATTAATAAAATTTAATAATTTGTTTAACAGAATAACCGAAATGCGTAAAATTGTGTGGACAAGAGATATGACATTGTCTCTAATAGAATCATTAGAAGAATCCACATTCAGGGATGTTACATGTAAAGAATACAAAAATAAAATAAAAAGAGATGAACCGTTAAGATTAATTGGAGAAAAATTAAATATGCCACCCGGGGAAATAAAATCAAAAATCACGAAATTAAGAACCCAGTATTCTAATGAGAAAAATAAAATGAAAAAATATAAAAGTGGCGCTGGAATATTTTTGTTATGTGTAAAGAGTACTTCCATTTTTGTATTTACACTCAAAAAAGCGGAAGGAACAAAGTGTTCTTCTACACTTTTTTTCGAGTGTAATGATACACAAGTTTACAAATGTAAACGTTTTCTACACTTTTGTGGACTTCCATTTTTCTTTTGCTCCACTTAAGTGTGCAAGTGGAAACCTAGCTTAACTATCACAATTTCTAGCACTCATGCTTACAAGCTCGAGGCGATCAGAAAAAAAACCTTTTTGATCGACTCCAGGCGAGCTGCTTACGTTTATATTTGTAAAGGGGTTTTCAATAAGGACATAACAATTTTGTATTTAAACTAGTTGGGATGTGGCTTTTGACCCTTTCGGTCCACAAGATTAACTTCCCAGTATTCGTTCAAACAAAAAAACGACTCGAACGATTTTTATGAAAATCTTTTCAGATCATACTTCCTTTAACACGCTTTGAACGGCATCTTAACGAAGTCGGTACCTTTTTTGGTTCGCGCGAAATCGTGCTGGTACAAAAATCACTTACGTCGTTCAAACAAAAAAACGGTTCGACCGATTTTTATGAAAATCTTTTCAGATCATATGTCCTTTAACACGCTTCGAACTGCACCTGAACGAAGTCGATATCTTTTTCGGTTCGTGCGAAATCGTGCCGGTACAAAAATTACTTAAGTCGTTCAAACAAAAAAACGGCTCGACCGATTTTTATGAAAATCTTTTCAATTCATATGTCCTTTAATACGCTTCGAACGGCACCTTAACGAAGTTGATATCTTTTTTGGTTCGCGCGAAATCGTGCTGGTACAAAAATCACTTAAGTCGTTCAAACAAAAAAACGGCTCGACCAATTTTTATGAAAATCTTTTCAGATCATATTTCCTTGAACACGCTTCGAACTGCACCTGAACGAAGTCGATATCTTTTTCGGTTCGCGCGAAATCGTTCAGGAAAAAATGACCACATACGTACGCACACACACACACACACACACACACACATATTTCTTCTCAAATTTTTGCTTAAAATGCTATTGGGACCTTGAAACGTGTAAATACATTGAAAATTTCGAATCCGATTTTCGGACCGATTACAATAACTTCCTACTGGGAAGTTAATAAAACAGAGATTACTAACCCCTGACACATACCTTTTTGTGGTATACATTTGACAGCTCTCAGCTGACTGTTATTTGTAAAGCTTTTAAAAATGCAAAACGAATTAGTTTGTACTCTTTTACGCCAATAAATATCCTTGAAGAAATGGCGTTGTTAGCAGTTAAAAGGTCACTATTAGTCCAGGCGCTGGGGCATTTCCAGTGGTTTTGACGTGATGTAACCGACTTTTTTGGTGGAATCGGTCAAAAATGAGATCCCCAACAATATCTAGGGGGTGCGCAAACATGAGAACGCCTGGAAAATTTATGGGAGCCCAAAAACTGAAAAGTTCACGAAAAATTCCGTTTTTTGACCTTTCTTGATAAATTTCTCCTAACGAAGGCTTCTAGGCGAAAAGTTTGTTGGACATGTTTTGTTCGTTATTGAATTTGCTAAAACTTATCGTAAGTTTGAATTTTGAAATTTGTAATTTTGCATTGCAAAATAGCCGAAAACAGCGGAAAACGTATCCTCCCTTTAAAGTTATGCCAACAAAAGAAAATACCATTATTTTTCAACGTAATTCTGGAATTAGGTAGTTTAAGGTTTGTTTAACTTATATCCAAAACCCGATCACTGTCGGTCAAATAGTTTTTGCATAATGTAATGTATTTTGCAATTAAGTGAATTTAAAAAATTAAATTTGTTGCAGCACCAAAGAAAAAGCTGCCGTGTTGGTCCTGATTTTTTTACGTAGATATGCTCTAAGACATATTTTACAATATCCAATGATAAAATTGCTGTTTTTTAAATTTTTTTTTGGTTTTTAATATTTTGAAAAAAAACCTTTTGTAAAATATCATTACTCCCGAAATGCTCGGCGCGTTTCAAATTCGCTTGAAAAAGGACTCAGTTTCTATTGCACCAAATTAGCTGTTTTTTTTAATTGGGGTAGCCTTTTTCGAACGAATTTGATACGCGCCGAGCATTTTTACCGTTATTTTGCAACTGAGGGGTTTTTCTTTCAAAAAATTAAAAACCATCTTCTTGCAATAATCTGCAGCCTTAAACACGGCACCTTAGCCTGCCCTTTTTTTTAATAGGAATAACCCTTTGTACTACCAGTCTTGTGATGTCATTGCTCTGCTGCTACTGTTCTCATACTAAGCCAAATTCTGCAAGAGACAAAACAGCAATAAAATATATTTTAATATTATTTAAATTCACACAATATTCTAATCGCCATCAAACCATAGTTATTCTAATTTCAGACGAAAATCGTGATATTAACATACATCCAGATGATGATATTAAAAGGCAAAGAATTCACTACAGTGGCGATCAGCTTTACTCAAATGTAAGAAAGACTATTTAAGTAAAATAAATAAATAAAATATTACTTAAAAAAAATTTATTGATATAGCTTTGGTCTGGCAAATGGTGCATAAAGGATGAGCACAAACTACTATCAGAATTGGGTAGTGTTACAACAAATGGTGGCACACCATATTATGACACGCACAATGGTTTCCCAGCATCAACATGTACGGAATCAATACTGTATGATAGTATAACGACGATATCACAATCCCAAAGCTCATTATATACACCACCGATTGGAGCATCTATAGGTGAGTTGAAAAGATTTTCTTTTTTGTTATAATTAAAACAAAAAACAATCGTGGTTAAGTTTTAAAAAAAATTAAAAAAATCTATATGCAAATGAAAAAAAACACATTTAAACATAAAAAACAAAACTCCATACAATAATAGGAGGAGGGTCACTCACTCCCTTAGCCCCTATAACTATGCAAGACATGAAACTAGGAACTGGAATACTCGATCAATCTCTATCGCCGTACCATACAGGTAAGAGCAACAAGGATATTGTCGCTTATTAAAATCAAATCTATCCTTTTTTTGGTTGGGATGGTGATGGTAGTGGATATATCTGTATTAACCGACGGCACATTTTTATATATACTTACGCACCTCTTCATATACAAAAAAAAGCAAAAAAAAAATCGAGCTTCTTCTTTCTGTGGTCTACTCTCTCTCTCTTCTTTTTACAACGGCAAACACAAAAATATTTCTTCAATTTTCTTCTTCAAATGCAAAAAAAAATAACACAAAAAATCCTGGTCAAATAGTCTAAGCTCCCATGACAAAAAAGGTGCCCCATCGAACACCTCAAAATTATAAAGTGAGAATGGCTGAAAAACATGTAAAAAACATGGTACGCCCGCCAGACTAGTAAAAATTTGGTAATTGTTATTTTTTATGAATTTTTGAATTTAGCTAAAAAAATGATTTTTTTTCCAAAACACCTGCTTGAAATTTATACAAGTTGAAGTAAATAATGAAACATTTTTGAAAAAATTGGTGTGGCTGACAATTTTTGTTAATTAACTTCTAACAGACCTTTTATTATAAATTATTTTTTTCATAAAAATGCACTACATAACACCTCCTTGATTTTTTTTTTAAAATAAAGTTTAAGATCTCTTCTATCTATTAAAACTTGTCTGGCTGACAATTTTTGTTAATAAATTTGTCAGACTGAATTTTGAATGCGCAGCATCAATGCATAGTAAAAAACAATTTTTTGATGAAAAACGTATTTGAGTATATAAACGGGATCTACAATATTAATTTAGAATTGTAAAAAAAATTTTTTTCTTTAGTTAGCAACAATCATACCACATTTATACATTAAAAAGTGGTCGCAGCACTAAAAAAATGGAGTCTGTCATAGTAAAAAACGTTTTTTTTGCTGACAGACCAATTTTTATTCATAAAATAGGTGACAAACCTTCTTCCAGAAAAAAATTGAGGTGATGTTTTGACGCGGCTGTTGTAAAAGCTTCTTTTTTTTAAAAAAAAAGAAATCGCGGCGCTTAAAACTTAAGTCTGACATAGTAAAAAAAAGTTTTTTCAATGACAGGTATATTTTATGCATAGAGGACATCTTAGACTTCAGTTGTTTTATTTTTGAACGAGGTGTTCTGTAATGCCAGTGATTCAAAACTCAGTCTGACAAGTTTATTAACAAAACTTGTCGGCCAGACAAGTTGTAATAGATAGAAGAGATCTTAAACTTTATTTAAAAAAAAAATCAAGGAGGTGTTATGTAGTGTATTTTTATGAAAAAAATAATTTATAACAAAAGGTCTGTCAGAGGTTAATTAATAAAAATTGTCAGCCACACCAATTTTTTCAAAAATGTTTCATTATTTACTACAAGTTGTATAAATTTCAAGCAGGTGTTTTGGAAAAAAAATCATTTTTTTAGCTAAATTAAAAAATTCATAAAAAATAACAATTACCAAATATTTACTAGTCTGGCGGGCGTACCATGTTTTTTACATGTTTTTCAGCCATTCTCACTTTATAATTTTGAGGTGTTCGATGGGGCACCATTTTAGTCATGGGAGCCTACACTAAAAGACTAATCTACAATTTTATTATAAAAAAAACATTTTTAAACAAAAAAAAAATCTTCATAAACATCTCCTCCATTACAAAAAAAAATAAAAAAAAACAGTGGAGAATGGTCACGGCTATGCGACTATAGCTCATCTTGGAACTGTAGTTAGTCCTCATGCCGATTCGGGATCATCGCCAGGATTACCAATAACAATGGTTACCAATGATACAGTTACACAGCAACAGTCAACGAACGCCGCAGGCAGCACCAGCAGCAACACGAATAACAACACAAATACAAGTAGTAGCACTAGCGGAAATGCTAATAACAATAATAACAGCGCTGGCGGACCGAGCAACGATAATGTTACAGTCTCAATAGCGGTAGCCACATCACAGCATCAGCAACAACAACAACAACAACAGCAGCAGCAGCAGCATACAACGAATCATAATAATAGTAGCCTAACAGTTGCTGGTAATAGCAACAACAATCCTTCCAATCCTCATAGTGTTTCACCAACCGATCAATCATCGTTGATTGTACTACAGCCATCTAGTGGACCAACTGGATACTCTTCAATGTTACCCAGCTTTAGTCACTACTCAACAGGCAAGTGATAAAAAAAAGTAAAAAAAAACAAAAACAAGTAATAGCACATCAAAGGATAACATAAAATATAGAGCATCCCTTTTGTGGTGGTGGTGGATTGTGAGACTATGAAAACAGTATAGGGTGGTGTATATTGAGGCAGTTGTTAAGGAACATTCTCATTCGCACATATTATCATAGTGAAACGCACTTTCTCTCGAAATTCTCTTCCCTACATTACAAAAAAAATCACACTAACAATAACCACACACACACATACAACAATAGAATATAAGATCTTCCCCCTTTTTTCGTAGAACTTACACAGCTTACAATCAAGTCGCATTCCTTTGCATATTTTTATAAAACATATCTCTAATTTCTTTTATATCCCGAAAACAGGCGGCGGATCTGTAGTTCCAGCAACTGATTACGCCTATAGTCCAGCATATCCACAATATGGAAGCGCATACGGATCGTATGGATATAGTACTGCAGCTGGCGGACTCCTCAGTAAGTAAACAGTGAGTATTTGTTACCAATACTTGCTGTAAACAATTTTGCATATTTATTATTTTTCTTTACATTTCGCTTCTCTTTTTGTGTGATCTCTCCTTCCTTTTACTATATTTTTTTAATTTCCTTTTTTTTTAATTGAAACATCAATGACAGGCCTTACACCAACATGCATCTAACATCTAAGTATGAAAATCTTGAGTCTTAAGGCAAGGCAAAGATAATAGTTCTTGCCAGAGTAAAAATAATTTAGTTGGTTAATTTGGCCCAGAGATATACTATGCACGCTTCCGCTACAGGCATGAAAATCTAAAAATGCGCCCACCATAGAAGTATTCACGCCTCTGTTACAGATGTGAATGTATTCAAAATCGACCATTCCAAACGTGAGTGTCATTTTACAAAGCGCGGTCCCCCAACTAACAACTAACCATGTCAATGCTGCTTGACCTACGCACACGAACGAGAACCGGTTTTCTGAGTATGCTAATGGCACCGTTTATGGTCATCATGATAATTGCCCGTTTTCTTCGTCCTATAAAATTTTTTAAAGCCATAATTTTGCATCCTTTAGTGCTTGTGTAGCGGTCTGCAAGTTAAATTTTTACTCAGGCCATGTACCGTGCCAAAGAGACCCGTGTCTATAGCGAAAGACAAACGACTCAGTGTTCTCTGCGTAATATCAGGCAGTCAAGCCATCAAAAAAACAAAAAGCGATCAGTCAATGTATAGTGAAATCAAAGCTCGCAAAGGGATGCATCGATTCCTTCAAAGCTCTCGAATATCCATTAACTTCAATAACAGAGTTATGCTGAAACAAAAACCAGGGCATGAAGTACTCGATGGGCATAAGCGGTCACAGATCTCTCTAGTCAGAAAACGATGCCGCCTGGGCTCCGTTCTCATCATTCCAGAGTCTTTTTCTATGGGGGATATCCTGTAGTCACCCAAAAAATACTTCCAATGTGGGTACAGAAGAGCTTGTCTCACTAACTAGACTCATGTATCATGTACAGCGGTACGAAAAACGCTCGAGCTAACTCAGACCTGAACTCATAGTCCTTACAGACCTTTTCTCACGTCATATTCCTGTCAGATATCACCTGAAGATAATGAGTAAGATTGGTACAGCCATATGTAAATATTGTCAGGTAGAAACAGACACGCCACACATTTCTCTGCAATTGTGCAGCACTTGGGATACTCAGGTTTCTCGCTACACCGGATGCAAAACGTGCAATTAATACCTAAAGAATTGTGTGCAACACTAATCCCAGAGCGCTAGGAGCAACAGGACACCATCTTGGGCTTGAGATTCCGTTTCTTTCCGAAAGTCGTTTTTACATGCGTAGAAAGCTATGAAGGTGTTTTTTACTGTTGAGCAGAGTTAGGGTGTGCTCGCCCATCCAATCTGGGGAGGCTATTAGGCCAGAATTTTCGGTTTCCCAGTGAATAGTATTAGCTCAGCTTTGGCCTGGGTTCACTGCCAGACCGCAGTGGACACGGCAATTATTGTGAAATCACGTTTATGTGATCTGTTGCTCGTCTTTTTCTTCAGGTAGTCGCAGTGTTTACCAGCCTCTAATACAGTGTTTTTCAACCTTTTTCATTGAGTAGCACCCCTGACTGAAAAATAGAAAATCGTGGCACCCTTGACCAGCGGCGGATCTTTTTTTTTACGAGGAGGCGGAGAGAATCTTACATCGGTCTATCAACAGGGAATGTGTGTGACCGCCTGTCCGGTACGAGCCGTAAAGGCATTACTGCGTCATCAGCGTGGCCCGTAAAAAGGGATCCCTCAAAAGATGCTCGCTACACCCGGTGCAGTCTAGCCGTCCAACTGCTATCTCGCCTTGCATGTCTTGCCTTTCTCTGTTTTCTCTGCGCCACTACCATCCTTTTCCACACAACCACCGACCTTATCATATGGTCCAAGATGTTTTCAGGAGTTAGCTGCACTTCAGCAACTGCTTCTAACCCAGTCCTGTGCTCCGTAAACCTCGGGCATTTAAAGAGGACATGCTCCGCCTCCTCGTTATCGTCCGGGCATTCCGAGCAGAACGGTGCATCGTCCAACCTGAAGCGGTGAAGGTTTGCCCTATAACCTCCATGCCGACTCAAGAACCGCGTGAGGTAGTAACTCACTTCCCCATGTTCCCTTAACACCCACTTCTCCACATTTGGTATGAGTCTATGGGTCCACCGGCCCTTAGTAGACTCATCCCACATCCAATGCCATGTTGCCATGGACAAGCTGCGCGCGATGTCATGAGCGATCCCAGTAGCGACCGCTTCTCGCGGAAGCCGTGGTGTCAGTACTTCATCATGCATGATGATCCACAGTAGAGGCCCTAGGACGGAGCTTTGGGGGACTCCGAAAGTTGTTCTGTACTCCCTTACTTCCTCGTCTGACTCACAGTGTTGTGTCCTACCTACAAGGAATTCTATCGCAATGCACACTAGATACTTCGGTGTATCAAGCTGTATCAACTCCTTTACGATCTTACTCCACCTTGCGGTTTTAAAAGCATTCTTCACGTCAAGGGTTATCAATGCGCAGCTCTTATTCACATCCATTGCTCCCCTTGCAAGGCTAGTCACCACATTGACAGCATCCGTTGTCGATCTAGCCTTCCTCCTGACATCCAATTGCTTTTCTGACAAATCGCCTTCCCGCTCGCCGTTCGGAAGTAGTCTTGCGTATATCACCCTTTCGAGAAGCTTGCCCATAGTGTTGAGAAGACATATCAGCCTGTAGGTCGACGGGTCATCTGGAGGGATGTGCACAAGCTTTTGGCGCTTCCATTGCTCCGGGAACACTCCTTCCCTCAGGCACGCTGTGAATACTTGGGTGAACTCACCTGGTACCACCCTGGCTGCCAGCTTCACCGCTCTGTTCGGTATGCCGTCTGGCGCAGGGGTTTTTCCAACGATTTGTTCCTTCCTTACCTCTGGGATGTCTGCTTCATCTAGGTTTACTGCACGCAGGCTATCCATGTTCCCGTTCTGTAGGAATAGGGACCATACTATGTCTTGCAGCATTACAGGGCAGGTAATCGTTGGAGAACGGTTGCCCTTAATTGGCGGCATCACTACCCCCCACGAGTTAGGTACTATCCACTTCTTTGCACAGGCTCTTAAAGTGCTCCGTTTTACTCTTTCGGCCAAATGATTTTTTCGCGAAAACGAATATAACGCGCAACGCTGGGGTGTGATCCGGCACAGGAGTCACCTATTTTGTGATTGAAACCACACACATTTCAAAGCACAATAAAACGCTTCTTACAGTAATATAAGACACAAGTGCCCACGTCGTTCCTTTTTGCTGGTTGGCCTGTTATTGGTACTGGGAATGTGAAGGCCAAGCAAGGTGCTTTTGGCGAACAAGACTAGCCATCGCTTTGCTTACTACATAACTCGTATCAAAATAAAACTGACAATGATTTATCTTAAACTAGAGTTCAGTTCAATGGCACTACAGCCCAAATCGAGCCTTGGCCTCCTTCAGTTTTCTCCTCCAACCTTCTCGCTCACTGGCTAAAGTCCTCCAATTTCGTAGGCCCAATAAGTGTGCAGCGTCTGCTTCTACGGCTTCGAACCATCTTTTCCTCGGTCGTCCTGCTGGCTTGTCACCGATTATGATTCCCTTATATATTTTCTTCACTGCTCTGTTTTCCGGCATTCGCTCTACATGTCCTGCCCATCGTAGTCTATTTATTTTTATATAATTGACGATGTCTATCTCTTTATAGATTTGATACAGTTCCTCATTGTATCTGATTCTCCAGATACCGTTTACGTTTAATGGGCCAATAATGTGTCTTAAGATATTTCTCTCAAAAGCGCCTAATAAGTTCTCGACTTTTTGTGTCATGGTTCACACCTCCGACGCTCCGAGCCATAACAAACCACAGGCCTTATAAGAGATTTGTACAGTTCAAATTTAGTCTTCTTGTGTAACGCTCTTGATTGAAGTACTTTACGCAGTGAATAGAAACTTCGATTGCCCTATTGTATTCTGCTTTTTACTTCCTCCAGCTCTTCATTTGTTGACGACACTACTGTTCCTAGGTATTTAAAGTTCTTCACTACCTCTCTATTGTAGCTATTTACCGTGAAGTTGGTCCTTAGACGTGTCCTTTCTGATCTAGTCTGCAAAATTGCTTTAGTTTTATTATATTTATATTTTAAAACGCCATATGCAAAACAAGTTCGTCTCTTTCTAAACTTCTAAAAACACGTTCCACAACTTCTCCAATACAACAACAACAACAACACCAAAAAGCTTTTTCCTCCATTTCTCTCTTCTTCCACACTGTGTTGGAACTTTTATGTACATATATAACAACCAATATTTATCTTATCTCAAATCCACAGATTCATCATACTACTACGATGGCCAGAACCAAACAACAACACTTAATCAAGACATGCGTTCACCGCTAGCAGCGACACGAGCCAATTCTTTAGCTAGTGCAGCATCCCCAACTGGTAGTGCATGCACTAAAGCGGAACCATCTGATATTTTTCTCGTTTAGTACTTCATAATAATTATAACTGTCGGAAAAAGCTTTTAAGAAAAAAAAAATTTATAAGAAATACAAAAAAAAACATAATTAAATAATAATTAATGTAATAATTATTAATAACGAAAAAAAAAACAGACATGGAAAAAAACACAAACAAATTACCTCTAAATTAATATTAATTAAGAAGCAAACAACAGAAGTTTAAACACACAAAATAAAAAAAAATAAAAAAAATGGGGGAAAAGTAAAATCATAAAAACAAGAAAATATTTATTTATTATAAAAAAAAGAAAAACGAAATTTCTTTTGTTTTCTGTGTTTATTTTTCAAATTTTTTGAGAAAATTCCAAAAAGCAGAAGGAAAGAAATTATTATATAAAAACAAAAACAAAAAAACCCAAGAGAAACGAAAAAGAGATTTTTTTTAAACATTAACTTTTTTTTAACTAAAAAATTTAAATATAATGAATTTTTTTTAAATAGAAATTTGTAAAAAGAAAGCAAACAATAATTTAGCAGCACTTAATTAAAAAAAACAATTTTAAGTATAAAAAAACAAAAAAAAATTTAAATGTTATAATTATAATACATCGACATTTTCTTTTCTATTTTTTAAAATGTTTCCTAGGTTTTCTTTCCTGTTTTTATTCAACAAAAAAAGGAAAAATATTGTTAATTTACACTGCACCAACTGCAACACAATTTTTCACACACATTTTTTTCTCTCTACACGCGCAAAAACATTTTTTTTTATACTTTAAGTTATTTATTTTTATTTTTTTATATCATATATATATATATATTTAAAAACTCTAAAAAAAATTTAGAAATGTGTATAGAAAAACATCATTGTAATTTTTTGGCCGGTTAGAACACTGAAACAAAAAAATTTAAAGAAAAAGAAAGAATTTCTCTCATTACGCGGTCACTTTCTTTTTATATATTTTTATTTCAAAATGAGAATAATTAAAGTTTGGATTTTTCCTTGAATGCTTGCGATTGTACGTACACACGTTCTTCCATTTCGAAATCTCTAACAGGGTTGTCCAACCTTTTCGATGTTGGGGGCCACATTTTAGTAGTAGAAAGTGCAAACTTCCTGTTCATTGCAAAAAATTGTGTTTTCATGTCGGATTTATTTCAGAATTAAAAACTTAATGTTTTTACAAATAAACAAAAGTACTGCGTAAAGTTCACACATTTGAAATTCATTGCGTTTTCATTTGGCCGGGGGCCGCGTGTTGGACAACCCTAAGCTCTAGACAGACTGGCACGCTAATCGGAATTAAGACGTCAGAATGACGTATACCGATATAAAGTTCAAAAGTACCGCGGTCATCACTCGCTTGGTCTATTGTACTAAACTCCTATATCTCATATTAGTAATCCAGACCGCTTGAACAGACTAAGCACAGTCTGCCTAATGGCTTGTCGCTTAGACACGAATGTCTAAGGGCAACCACAGAGAACATGAAGAGTAGACTAATCATCCTCATGGCAAAGCCTCCCTTCGTCTTCCCTTTCCTTATCCTTCTTATCCTCCATAAGTTGTAATTCAGAGCCGGCAATCAAGCCACACTAGAACGTCTAGCCCATCATAGGCACATTAGCAGCACCAAAACCAATTTAGACTTGCTCCTGCGGTACCTTATCGCCCTGATTTCCGCTTGGCTATCAGACAAGAAGGCAAAGATCCGTTTTTTTTTGGTTTTGTTTATAGGCCCTTCTTAAGTTCTTATGAGTGCATGCCAGCATACACCCTTGCTTGAAAGGCAGTACCTAAGGTGCCTAGGCTTATTGCTCTACTAAATTTATGACTTGCACTTGAAATTTCGGCGCCCACACCTGTCTCTGTTTTGGAGCCACCCATGTACCATACTAGTCCATCCTGCGGTACTTTAGGAAAAAGTCCAATATATGTATGTAGCTTATAGGAGGGTGGCTCAAAAATACTCAGGTCTTAACCCGGTGTCTACTACACTAGCCATCATCCATGGCAATGTCAATCAAAATGTCCTGTGTAGACGCCTTATGTGGCAGAGATCAGATAACTTGAGGATTACGTCACGTTGACATTTGGCATGCCATGGATCATGGAGACTATACAAGGAACTTAAACTCTTATGGGGAAAATGACAGGAAATGGGTGGGTAGAAGAAACTAAACTTCTAGTTCATTTTTGGCCACAGATGTCACCTTTGTCCGATGTACCCCACATGAAGTTAGATACTGCTTAACAGGCAAGCCCATATAGCCACATTCACTGTCAGCCGTAACGCTGCATTTATAGCGAATTTCTCTACCTGACAGGTGAACGAGTGATACAAGATTGAGTCGGGTCTCCAGTGCTGTCGCCGAGGAAGTGCGGTTCTCCCCAATGATGAAAAGGCAGGCTATTCTTTGAATTTTGCTTGGTAGGTCTTGCGATGTGGTCTCGGACAATTTAAAAATCACTCTCATCATCCAGCGGCGAATCTTAAAACTGTTGGTAACGTGGGCTGGGGTTCGACAAATATAAATAAAAGCGTACCTGGATGCGTGACTGTTAAGGCATCCAATTAAAGACTGTTAAGGCGTTAAATGAAAGCCCAACACGTTGTGACTACAAATGAATCTCGTTCTTTTATTGTCTAAGAATACAATAAATGAACTAAGGCAATTAAAAAAATATGGTTACTTGTCGTTCCCTAGCTGCTATTTTTCCTGCTTTTACCGTCGGCTCTATTTCCTTCTTTTTTTCTGTACTCAATTCAACAAACGCCTTCCATCTTTTTTAAACGTCATGTCAGTTTCGTCAATTGTTTTCGTTTAGTTTGGGTTCATCCGTTGTGTTTTCTTTTAGTTTTTTTTAGCTTTGTCCGTTGTGTCGTTGTGCTAGTGTTCGTTCGTTATTTTTGTTTAGTTTTGAATTTGGCCGTTACGTTTTAGAACTCGTTTCCTAATAGCCTCTTCTGCTGCCTTTAGCCTGAACCAAATATGATGTGCCGGACCGTAAGAAAACTGAACGAATTTGAGCTTAGTTACGGCACTTTGACAGCTAGCCCTAAATGAAAAGATAAAGTTACAAGTTAAAAATTTAAAATGGATTTCGTAAATGCATATTTAAGCGATTTATTTGATTTATTTAAATTGTGGAAGAAATATAAACAGCTAAGAAGTGCTCAGCAAAATAAAAGGACAGAATTAAACCGAAAATTTGCTTGGGGGCTGATGCCGCTCACGGATGCTAACGTTTTGTGCCCTTCTTACGGCATCCGTAACCATTCGAAAATTTAACGAACATTTGGCAAGTTCATCAAGTCCATTTAGGTCGGTGCCATATGAACATCCATGTTCGTACGCTATTTTTAATTTTATTTCATTTCATTCCTCCCCTGGCTCCTTTTCTATCAATGAGGACGTGGTCAATTTGATTATTTCTTACTCACCCCGATCCCCCCCCCAAACCAAATTTGGTGACTGCTAATAGTTTTAAGCTTGCTACTACCAGGCCCACCGCAATGGGAGGCAACTGGGATGAATTGCCCCGGGCCCCAGGTCAGAGGGGGCCCCGAAAATAGATTGAAAGCCAAAAAGACGCCATTGTTTTTCGGAATTTCACCCGGCTGACACCAACCGATTTTGAAGATTTGCTTCTGATGCTTGGGGGACTAATAATGAAGCAAGATACAAAGTTTAGAGAAACTATCGCAGCTTCTCTTTGACTGGCTGTAACACTGCCTTTCCTAGCAAGTGGACTCTTTCACGAGCCTCATGTACACCTTCAGAATATCTAAGCAAGCAATATCGCAAATGGTATCGTCCAAATCTGTGTTCCGGCTGCCATTTGACTCGTTGGCTTGTAGCAGTAATAGCAAATAATCAAACGCAAACCACGTGGACTTTTTGGGAGTGTGGGAGAGGTCCCACTCTCCAGGCTATTTTTTTCGCTCCCGGTTGAAGGATGTTTTTAGATTGTGGATTTTCTTTTCAATGTCTGCCACTGTCACGTCGTGATTTTTAGCCAGTGATCCAAGCGCCAATTTTTTGGTTTTTGTAATCGGAACTCGTAACATCTCAAAGACAACCAGACGCCTGATAGTCTTCGATAAGCTGTAATAATTTTTCGTTTGACCACATTTCAAAAAAAAGTTTAAACACACACTAAATAAAAACGGCCGAAGCACACACTCGGTAGGTGGAGAAAGAGAGGGACGTGTCTCGCGTCTCATGGTGAGGTCCACAATGGCGAAATGTTGCGAAATGTGTCTACCGTTGCACGTGATCTCTCATTCCGATCGGGAGACAATGGGTCTCGTAACAGACTCGTAGACGGCGATTAGTCTATAGACCAAATCGCTCAACATGTCTACAAGTCTGTACAAGCCTTAAGACGTATTCCGTTCTAGGCTGCACTATGCAACTTTAGGTCTAGTCGGAAACCGACCGTTCATTCTGAAGTTATGAATTAACTTATTCTTACCATAGAATTTAAAAAGTATTAAAAATTTTTTTAGTAGATTTTTTGGAATTTCAATCTCCTTAAAGGGGCCCCAAGCATATTTTTTTAGGTTATGTGGCGGCTCTGGCTACTACCATTGAGTTCGAGATAGCGAGATCTACCAATCTACTACCATTGTCATTGGTAGCGTTGTGTAGGCTATGCTTTCCTATAATGACTCCTAGGCTCTTAGGTGTCAACTATACCTTGCGATCTCTTGGAAATTTTAAATTAGTTTCATTCAACAGACGTGTATTTTTAGGGCTAAAATTCCAGATGAATGCCATGTACCAATTTGCTGTTGAGTATAGCAAAGAGAATCCAAATGTTTTGAAAAAAAATTGCAGTCACTTCTTCCTCCTTTACATGGTCTAAGGATGCGCATCCGTTGATATACACACAAAATATAGCCCAAACAATTTGTGGAACCACATACTTTAAACTTTACTATTCTCATATTGAAATTAAAATGGTAAAAATAGTTTCATTACAAAAAAAAACATAAAACAAAAATAATCGCGATCGTTTTCTCAAATCATCTCACCCCATATATTTAGCATGTAAGTTCCTGCCCAAGAATAAGAAAAAAAAATAAATAAAAGAGAATATTTGATGAAAGAAAAAAATGAAATTAATTAAAAAGAGGAAAATTTGTGTAAATTTTTAATCTCGATAAAAACAGAATAAAAATAAAAAAAAAGATAAATAAAAACACATCTATGTACAATATAAATACTTGAGGATAAGTTTATTTTAAAAAAATTTAAAACAATACAAAAAAAAGAAAAGAAAATTTAAACAAAAACTTAAAAATATATAAAACAAAAAACAACAATTAATCGAATTCTTTTTTCCAAAATATTAAAAAAAAACCGAACATGGCTCGGTAGTTTTTTTAATTTAATTTATTTATTTTTTTTTTGTATTTATTCTTTTCAAAATTATTTAACTTTATATTTTTAGTTAATTTATTTTATATTTTTTGTTTTTTGTTACCGATTTTATATATAAAAAACAAAATTCCCCAAAAACACAATCGATAATTCAAAAAACATAAAGAATAGTTTTTTGTTTCCTAATTTTAAAAATAAAAAACAGCAAAGTGGGAAAATATTAATTTATTTCTTAATTTTAAATTTTTAATTAACTTTTGTGAATAATTTTTTTTCATGTAATTGTCATCAAATTTCTGTTAGTTAGAATTTTCGCAGGATTATCTATTATTTATTACTAGTCTTGCCTGTTGTCTATATACGACCAAACTTATTTTAGGAAAGAATAAAACAAAACGGAGTCGGTTCGAATAAAAAAAATTAAAAACACAACTGTCAAAACAAAACCCAAACGCAAGGTCCACCGCCATCTCCTCCAACACCCACCCGACTCCCCTTAATCTATCCTATCTTTCTCCCTATCCTTCGAGCTAAGCTTACTAGACATTGCACCATGACATGTACGACATGACATGACGGACTGGTAGTACAAAGGGTGACACCTGAGCTTAGACTATCACATAAAAAAAAATAGGGAAATGTGAGTGCAGAGTTCATATACAAATTCTCTCTGCACTTTCATTTCCCCACACTCTATGTTAGCCGTGTTCCCTTTCTGCTATTTTTTACTCGTATTTCTCTCACAGAGGAGTAGATAGGTTTTACTCAAATCGACAAATTTTGCGTTCCTTTAATTTTTTACTCCGGAATACTTAAAAGCAGAAAAGGAACACAGCTGTTTCGTCTGCTTTTATTATTTAATCTGTCAATATTCGCTCTATTAAGCAGTTGAGTGTGGGGAATTGTGAGTTCAAAGAGAAAATCGAAACAAAATGTAATCTCTTCAAATATGATAGCGCGTGCACAGTGTATTAGTGCATACGTGAATAAAAAATCTTCAGTATAGGCAAAACTTTACCTGGCTTTCACACCTTTTCCTTGGCACATACCTGAATAAAATATATATTCTGACCATCTATGAAAAAATACCTTTCGTTTGATATATGTTTCGTTAAGATAAGTGCACCGGAAATAGGTTAAAAAGGGATCACAATTTTTGGCTTTGCCTATTAATATATATGTAGATATACGCGTTGCCCGTTATAAATTTATGGGTCCTATACTTATATTTAAAATTTCTGAGGTGAAGAATTTCTTTCCTTCTTACCCATTCTATATGTACTGTACATATATAAATCGCACATTTCCGCCTGTCTTTATCATCTTTCTAAAAACAAAAACCTTGTTGATCAATTCTGAACTGATTGCTTAGACAGCTTCAGGATACAACTATGTTCAGTATGCAAAATCAGGTTTTTCTCGGGTAAATAGGACTGTAACTTTATTTATTTTAAATTTTATATTCAATACGGTTCGGGCTTCTTCGAGTAGGTAGTTGGACAATTCGGGAAGTTTGGAAGTTTATGATTGATTTACTACAAACAGGTTCTATCGGTATCGGAACACTATTGAAAAAATTCGTCCGCCTTATTGATGCGGTCATTTTCAATTTTTAACTTTTGATCATAAATTCGTTATTTGCAACCTTAAAAACCACCAGCTACTGATTTTTATTGGAATCGGAACACAATTGTCAAAATTTGTCGATCACCTTGCTGCCGCCATTTTGAATTTATAAGTCTATATATATACATATGTATGAACTTATAAGACAACCATGCTCTGCGACGCTCCCGATTGGCACTGGT
This sequence comes from Thereva nobilitata, assembly GCA_963855945.1. Taxonomy (NCBI): domain Eukaryota; kingdom Metazoa; phylum Arthropoda; class Insecta; order Diptera; family Therevidae; genus Thereva; species Thereva nobilitata. The sequence continues at coordinate 5,341,511 of OY979699.1, forward strand.
TTCTTGCAAAGGTCGGTGTAGTTTAATATCTGGCAACTAACATTTTCGTTGTGCTCGTATGTGTGGCTGAAATGCTGTTCGAAATCCTAAAGCCGTAGACAGATACATGCGTGCGTGCCTCAATAGATAATCAGCCTTATTCTCGTTGTCGAGTGACGTGACAGTTGCCATTTCGACCTTTAATTGATATTCTCATTGTCAATTTAAGAGACTCCTGGTGACTAGATTGACAAACGTCTTGTTTTAATTGTCGCAAAGTATAGTTTGAAGTGACATTTTCCTCGATACGTTTGTGCGGATCGACAGTTTCATTCCACCACGTCCGTCGCAGTCACGTCACACGCCAACGAGAATACGACCTATTATAGAAATGCATGCATTTAAATGCGATCTGACAAACAGGTGCGTGAACGAAACGCACTCAATGCAAAAGTTGGTCTACTTTCAACTTTTTCCGTATTGCCATATTCGATATAGCCTGAAATGCCCAAACACAAGCACCACGCACACAACATACACATGCATTCATCGCTTTTATTGTTTGTTTTTGTTTGTTTGTCTGTGAAAGATTAGACAGAACGCAAGCACGCAACTATCTGTCAGCGAAAACTTGTGCCGCATACTGCGGATTGGCCGCACACACTGCACGCCAGCATGTATCTGTTTCTAGGTTAACAGTATTAATGGAAAGACTACGTATCTGTCTTTTGTTTGGTAGCACATGATCGCTCTAGCAATTATTCAGTCACTAACTAACCTGGTCGTTGTCTTTTCCCCGGATAAGCCCCAGACAGTGTAGTTTTTTTTGTTATGATCAATTGTGGAAGTTCAGGAACGTAAGGTCGAATTTTGTCTCGAATGATGACTTCAATGTGTAGGATTTCCAAGGGCTATTTGGGAACAGCAAACTCCTTGAGCAGCAAGGACTAGCTTCCTTTTTGGTCTCGTAACAAATCCCCTAATTCGTCGTCATTTGACTGGGCCTTTGCAAATTTCGTGAAATCTATTTTCTCTGTTGTAAGGCAAGTGGTTTATGAAATATACTAAATTCTCGTCCTTCTAAAAGATGACTGAAGTGTCTAACTCCTTGATGCATCGCCAAAAGTTCTGTGTCATGTCATGCTGTAATACTTTTGAGTGGTTGTGTGAGCTTCCTAGGAAAAAACCTGAAGGTGTTTTGCAAATCCACCCACAGCTTGATGTATTGTTGCATCCATGGCCTAATTTGATTCGACGATGTGAAGAGTTTTGTGAGCCGTTTGGATTCTTTGTCTTTTAGGCGCCATTTACCCTCATGCTGGCTTATGTACATATTTCACACCTGTTCCCCTACTTAAACTGCTGGTATGACAACAAGTCGATCGCGACACACTTTTATGATAAAAATTACGGTATCCAAGTTTCCCTCGACTTGGAAGCATGCTTTAATCATACCAATTCCCAAGTGACCTTCTCATCCTATCAGTACTCTTCCATTTCGGGCACATAGCTACTAAAATAATTGCGTATTGTGAGCGTCTCAAAGTTATAAATATATGGCAATCTGGCTTTCGTAAACATCACCTTAAGGTGAAACCCCAATGTACGCTTGGGTTGCTTTGGTGCTTTGCTTTACTTTGACATATCAAATAATCAATGCTTTGTTATGAGGCAAAACCAAATGCTCAAGCGACTAATGCACAAGTTTCACAAGCGTCAATCACGCCTTGCTTCTGCGAAAACTAGCCTCAACGGCACATTTTTCTCTTTCTGCTCTTAAACTCTTTCAAAGTTTCTTATGTAACCACTTTCAAAAGGTTAAGCTCTGGCATCCCCCAAGGCTCCATTCTTGGGCCACTTTTATTCAGTATTTTTATCAACGATATTCTAGGATTCATATGTATGCAGAGGATGTGCAGCTTTATTTCCCTGCGCCAAGAGTTCAAATACATATGTGTGTGTGGAGAACCTTGCTGTTGACTTGTGTCATATATCCTTCTGGTCGACATTAAATGTACTGCAGCTCCTTCGAAATTCTATTGTATTTTTATCTCTTTCACTCTGCTACTGTTCGTCCTGACTTTCCTGCTATCGCGTTAAACTCGGTTCCTCTTGTATACGTTAATAAAGCAAGAAACCTTGGGGTGGTACTGAATGGCAGCATGACCTGCTGTGATCACATTGGTTTCATTGTAAGTAAAACCTACGGAGTCCTGTCTAAACTTCGTTACCAGTGTGGCTTGCTGAATAGGGCTGTCCATCTATCGCTCTCTCGGTTTTTTTTGGCGGCCATAAACTTGAAGTAGCGTTTAACGATTGTGTACGTTTTATTTATTTATGCTGTTTTGACCACATTTCACCCTACTCAAACTCTGTTTTGGCCCGCTATCATGAGTTTAGGCTCCTGCGACTGTATCACGATATCCTACACTAGCGCAAACCTACATACCTCAACCAGTTTGTGCAGCTCTGGCAATCCCTCGCAGATAATAATTTAATAATTCCGGGTTTCCGCACGTTAATTGGTCAGCTTCCAGTTGGAACTAATTGAATTACCTTAAGATATCCTATCTTCTATTCAAATGAATTTAAAACAATCCTCTTTCCGTTAAATTCCTCTTCCCGTTAAATTTTATATAACCATTCCTACACTCGAATCAAAACATCAAAATTTGTTCGAATTAGAATTGCTTAGAGAGAAATTCCAACTCCCATCTTGAATATATCATCAATACAACCAAAACAAGTTCTCTGAGAAAGATATCTCACCCCTTATGAATGCATTGTGATTCATTCATTCGCTCTTTTTTCAGATCATTCAAGTTCAGGTCATTTCATTAGAGACCCGTATATTTGGTTCTTCGTTCATGGTTCATAACACAGTTCAGTATCACTGAACCAGTGCAGTACCATTGAACGACTGAACGGAACATGTACTACTTAGTGAACCAGTTCATTTGGGTCAATACACTGTTCCGTTCAGTACGAACGGATCATTCGCGAACGACACAGCACTAGTCGGGGAAGCTGTTTCGGGAGTGTTTTTTTGTGTGTGAAATATTTTTTACTTTTGGACGGCTTTTCAAATTGTCCAATTGTCCAAGCAGTCACTGCCATATCAGACCTGTATACACTGTCTCCATAAACCACCCAGACAACCGTAATTCAAACTGGTTATATGGAATTCTCCATAAAGCGAAATTCCGCACAAACAGGATTCTTAGCTCTACAGTATATCCAACACAAGAAAAATAGCTCTCGAAATTTAAAACTGACACCCAAAACGAAATCCAAGTAAAAAAAACAAATGAAACACAAAAAGGAAATCCTGCGAAAATTCATAACATTAAAAAGATTATAGAGATTATTTAAAAAAATAAAATATAAAAATCTAATTTTAAAACTATTCAAAAAAAAAAGTGAAAAACCAAAGATGTGAAAAAATATTTAAAGAAAAAGTCAAACAAAAAAAACACACACGCAATTGAAAATGTTTTGCAATATTTTATTTTTTAATTTTTCTTCTTTCTGTCTCTTTTAATTTTTATTATTTATTTTTTATGAATTTAATTTATTTATTTTATTTATCAATTTTTTTATTAGACATATTTCGAAAATTATCTAGAATCAAAATTTAAAAAAATACTGAACAAAAAATATTTACATATATATATAATATATAAGTGACGAAACAAAACAAAACACAAAAATTTCATCAGTCAAAAAACAAATTTAATTAATTTTTTTTTAATTTTAAAAATTTGTTCTTTAGTTTTGTTTATATACCCTAATTTACTTTTATTAGTTTACAAAAGAATATTACAAACAAAACTGCAAGTAACAATTTATAAAAAAGAAAAACTTGAAAAACTCAAAATTTCTCACACTTTTTTCTATTTTCTCTTCGAATTAATAACAACACTATAATAAGTCATATACACACACACCCTATGTAGTTATTATGATTATTATTATTATTATTTGTTTAATTTAATATTTATTATTCAGAAAAAAAAACTATTTTTCATTATTATTATTTTTCAAAATGGCACCCAGAAAATTGCACATAATAAAAAAAAAATGCGCGATAAATTTCTTTTAATATATTTTCTCTCTTCGTATTATTTATAATTTAGTAAAATTGTTTTTTTTTTCTTTTCTTTCAAAAAAAAAACAAAGAAAAAAGATTTAAAAAATAATTAAATAAAAAAAAAGAAAAAAAACGATAAAATAAATAAAATGGAGGAAAAAAATTACATAAAATATATAACCAAAGATTAAGCAATATTTATAATTTAATAATTAATTATTATTATTATTTTTTGTTTTGTAATATTTATCTAAGAAGCAAAAATTTGTTTCTCCGCCGCGCTATACCAAAATGTTGAAATATGCTTTTTTTGGCATTTTTAAACGTGATTTTTTATCACCATCAACCCAGTGCATGAATTTTTAGTTAAGTACAGGGTGTTTCACCGAAAAACGGACGGAAATGTTGGTGCACTTTAAGAGTTGATTAAGCTTAGTTCCCCCCGAGTGCAAATTTAATCATCCTGTCACAGGCAATGGATGTTATTTTTGTTTGGTTTTGGTGAGAGTTCCAAAAAGCGGGGTACCAATGGCCAATGAGAAGAGAGAGATATTAGCTCCAAGGAGTACCGCGTACCACGGCAGCGACATGGTCGGTCCTATTGTACCACCTGGAGCGCGTTCAAAAAACTTACTGTGGTAAACCACGAGGTAAGCTGTAGTTATGCTGCATTACTTCACTTAACCACGAAAGTTTATGTTTAACCATGGAGGTTTTTGAACGCACCGTGGTTAATTATAGGTTCAAGAAGAAGAACAAAAATAAAAGCAGAATTTCTCATAAATTAGTCCCCGCTAATTATTAGTTGTGTTTAATGAGCTGCTCTAGATTGAAATAGGTTGAGATATCTCAGGATAATGTGCTTCATGAGCAATTCGATTGCTCTAACTTGCCTGAAGTTGCTCTGATTTGTGTTTGATGAACATGCTCTAAGTTGAGCTAAAGCACGGTTTTCTGTTCTACATTTTATGGTAGAACAACTTCGGGCAAGCAATCAGCTGTTTGTCAACTGTCACAAAACCGGCAACCGTTAATCGAAGACTGTTGCAATACAGTAAAGTGAAGTACAGTTTTTTAATAGTTACACGCCAGACCTCAATAAGAGTTTAAATTTAATATTTTAAATAGATTAAAAACTAAAATTTAAATTTTCATTTTATAAACTGACAGGTTGAACTTCTGACTCACTCACTTTGAGAATTGTTGCCTGAAAAGTGTTTCATGAGATTTCTTGCTTTTCTCCGACGAATGCTGTTCAAATCCAGACCGGTACGATCCGTAAAGGCATTACTTCAGCCTGTCGTCATCAGCATGAACCTAGAAAAAAGGTGCTCACCCGAGCCGGAACAGTCTAGCCATTTAGCTACCTAGCTGCTATCTCTCCTTGCATTTCTTTGCCTTTCTCTTCGCTACCGCTTCGTAATGCTTAAGCTTCTGGTGGATGGCCTTTAGCAGCACTTCCATCATTCTCCACATATCCTCCGACCTTATCATATCGATATCCTCATTCTAGTACCACGTACGAGAATAATCCCAAATTTTTTAGGAGAACCAAAAAACTTCTTTTTATTTCTTCTGCAGTACTTACCGTTATTATATTTTATAGTAGGACCATAGAATTTTGTTTTGTTGTGACTTTTTCTTTCATGGTTTTGCAACTGCTGTGTAGAGAATTGCAAAATACATAATAATCTTTCACAAAAAAAATTGCCCTAAAAATGCTCATATGTGGTATTAGAATGAGGGTATCATGGTCCAGAATGTTCTCAGTTGTTAGCTACACCTCAACGACTGCTTCCAACACCTGGTCTCGGTGGTCTCGGCGCTTGGGAGTAAACTGTTACATATCACCCTTTCGAAAAGTTTGGCCATAGTATTTTGGAAGCATATCGGGCTGTAGGCCGACGAGTCCCCTGGGGCTTACCCGGCTTCGACCCACCTGGTGCCAAACTGGCTGCCAGCGTCACCGATCTGTTCGGTATACCGTCCAGTCCAGGGGCTTTTTCAACGGCAATTCTCTTCGCGGCTTCTACAATTTCTTACTCTCTTATCTCTGCGATGGCTGCGTCATCCACGTCTACTGCAGCCAGGCTGTCCGTGTTTCTGATCTGTGGGAACAGGGTCTGTACGATGTTTTGCAGCATTACAGGGCAGGTAATCGTTGGGGACCGCTTACTCTTAAAATGCTCCGCTTTAGTCTTCCTGATGGCATTTTTTAGCCCTCTCCTTGCCTCCTTATATTCCACAAGGACCTCGTCGAAATCTGTCCGTTGTCGCCTTCGCCGGGCAGCGGCTTCTTGCTCTTAGGCAAACCCTTCGACGCTCCTCATTTTCGTCGTTCCAGCAGAAGTTCGGTGGACGTCTTCGGAGTTTTTGGGCGCTGTGGCATGGAGACGTCACATGCCCGTTTCCGTATGCTCAGTGTTCTCCTGCAGGATCATATCTTTGAACAGTTCTTCATCGAGCTTGTTCTGGGCCCATCTCGTGTGACCCGCATTTTTGGTGCGAATAGACACGGCGTTGTTTTAATGTTCCAGCACAAAACAGAACAGAACAGATTAAAAAAACGCAGTATTTGATAGAGATCGAAAACAAAAAAAATCTCTGTCAATAAAAATTCCTACTTTCAAGAACATTTTGGCTATATGTAAACGCTTCTGCAATTTTTACCTACAATTTTATTTATAATTTAAACTAATCTGAATTATATTCAGTGAATTTATTCACGAATATTTTGGAGCTCTTGTGTTCTAGGAATAAATGTACGTGTAATTTTGAACGATGTAAATGCTTTTAAACGGATTTCGGTCGAAATCCCGTAAGACAAAATCCCGAAACTCAACATCCCGAAACCCGAAAGACAAAAAAGACAAAATACCGAAAGACATAATCCCGAAAGGTTAAAACACCGAAAAGACAAATTACCGAAAAGTCAAAATACCGAAAGATTGAAGTTACAAAAAGAAAGACCGCAAAAAATGTAAAAGTAGTTTAAAAAATCACTTTATTCAAGAAAAGGTAGTAAGCCATTAAAAAAGTTTTACAGTGATAAGTTACGTGCAAGCCTACGTAAATACACAAGAACTTCAGTATTTGATCTACTCTCAAATACATTAAGAAGTTGATTCTCCCGATTTTGAGATTTGTTTGATATCGGAAACTCAGCACTAGTAAAAAATCTTTCAATATCGGCTTCAATGTTACCGCAAGATGAATTTTGAGAGTAGATTTAAAATCAATTTTAAAATACCCCATTAACACTATGAACACGCATATAATTTTATCTTTAAGAGTATTCATGTTATTGCCGTATTTACAATGTATTGACATAATCAGCGTAAGGTATATGGGTTTTAATGTGATATCTTAGCTCATCTGCAGCCAAAATAAAGTTTACTGTTTGTACCTAAGCGGTTTGTTTTTTCATTTTTAATCCCATTGAGTTTGGAAAATGCACACTCGGCTGCAGCACTATAGCACTTCAAGGCGGACACAAATTTACAAAGATCCTGGAATGAAAACTCTCCTACTGCATTTTTTATCTTAGATATTTCATACCAGTATTCTTCGATGGGCAAATTGGAAGGTATATCATTAAATGTTTTAAGAAGCCTCCCTTCAGTGCAAATTTGTTCCACATCATAATTAGAGGCTTTAACTATATGCGAAAACGACTTAACCAAATTGGCGATAGATGGGTATTCAGGAGATTTTTCCCTTTTCTGGATTTAATATTTGTAAATTTCGAATGCAAAATGAACCAAAGTAACAGAATGGAATGGAAACATGTTCTGACAGCGACGAGCTGCGACCGATTTAGCCATAAATAAAAAATATTAGAATTATAAAAAAAGGTAGTAGAATGATAACTTGAGGTAGTAGTGTAGTAGATTATCAAATTTTTTAAAAAGGTAGTAAAACTACTACATATGTAGTAGAACGGTAACGCTGGCTTCTACATACAGAATTTCTTTTTGAAAAGTATGAACATATTTATGTATGCTGATGTGGCAAACGTCCCCGCATACTGTCACGGTCAGCAAAACAAGGTTATTGTTTAAAAATTCAAGTTGTTGATGTTTCTAGACAAGGAAAAAAATCCGAAAATATAACTTTCACAGATAATATTGTATACAGGCAGGATACCCCATAAAATCTGATAAAATGTAAATCTCAGTGGCCCTCTAGCTAAAAACAGGGGCCACTATCAGGAAGAGAAGAGAATTTTTTTTTCTGTTGTTTTGCTTGATCAGAAGAGAATTTTTTTACAGAAGAGAATTTCGAGTGAAGTTGACCTACATAGGTAAATAATGTAATTTGGATAACTACACTCGTACCGTTTTCGGTATTTCGACCTTTACGTATTATGTCTTTTCGGTCAAATGTCATATTGGTATTTCGTCTTTTCTGTCAAAGGTATTTTTGGTATTTTGTCTTTGCGATTTTGTGACTTTCGGTATTGTGTCTCAACCTCCTTTTAAGGCCCTCGTACCGTCTCGAAAAAAAAATTTTTCCAAAAAATTTTTTTTCCATAAATGTCTTCATTTAGTCCTCAAGAATGATTTTTTTATTCTTTTTCTTTTTACTTGTTTATGAGTTATAGTAAATAATAACAAGATAATTTTGTATCTTTTTAAGTTTTATATAAGAAAAAACTTATTTTGAAACTTTAAACTCATTTAAGGGGAGGTTCTCCTGCTAAGGATCAAAAAAATCGAATTTTTTTTGTTTACATTTTTTACATCCTTAACATGTCTAGAATACGTCCCCAGAACGATTTTGAAGTTACTCAATTTTCAATAAAGTTACAGCTCATTGAAGGCGAGCGTGCACTATATAGTCCATGAAAATATTACTCGTCTCCAAACTTTAAACGCGTTTTTCTCGAAACTACTTTTTCAAATGTTTGAGACACGATGTCTCGAAAACCGCTTATCGGATCGGCTTAAAATTTTGAGGACTTTTAGTACACCATATTTGTGGTACCTTGACCTGACCCTTGATTACTAAAAACGGTTAATAATACATAATTTTTCAAGCCGGTCAAAGTAAAAAAAAACAAGCGAAAATGAAGGTTCAAATTTCGCAGTTGTACCATTTCAATTTGTAGCTACATATTTTCTTGAATAAGGGTCAAGGTACCCTAAATACATTGAACTAACTGGTACTTGCACGATTTTGGTATCCGATGAGATTACGAGCCTCTAGGATGTCTCGAAGCTTGAAGGGAGCCGCCATTTTGTTTTTGTTTTTTTTGAAAAAATTGATTTTAATAGTTTTATATCAAACAAACATTTTGCAAAAACCCGCATTTTGATATTTTATTTCTATGTATCAGAACGAATTTCTGAAAATCACCCATTTTCATGGCCTGAGCAGGAGAACCTCCCCTTAACTCGAAACATGATTTTTGAAATTGGCGGGCGTGATAACTCAAAATATAATCGCCGAATTTACCCTATAGTTTTGGTTTGTGTTTTTCTAACTATTTTTTAGGGAACATCGAGCCATTTTGCTGATAAAGTGTCTAAAAAACAATTTACATCTTTCTTTAGACTGAAAAATGTAGACTTTTTTCGGACTTTAATTTTAACTATCTGCCATTTTTTCAAAAAAAAATTATTTTTAAAAAACAACTCGTCATTCCCAAATTTCAAGTGTCTTATTTACAGTGAATTTTTTGTTTTTTTTTTAGTTGCTCCAAAGTTGAGATATCACGCCCGCCAATTTTTTCATATTTTTTGCAGTGTTCCAGCATTTTATATGGGAGGCGGAAATGATGCAATAAAAAAAATTAAAAAAAATTTTTATTGTACTATTTATTAATCATCTAAACAAATAAAAAAAGTTTTATCTCAATATCTGTTACCATTTTCTCATAATCTTTCTTTAAAAATCACCTAAAATACTCGCTCCGAGGCGGTACGAGGGCCTTAAATTATGAATGATTTCTTCCAGTAATAAATTCTGCGAATAAATTCCAGATGTAAACCCCGCCTAAGACTTCTTCTATTTGGGTCAGGATATTACCGTTTTTGTCCTTTCACATCGATATTCTGAATATAAATCCACAGTTTAAATTCTTTACGTTGCTTGTTCATTTTCTCACTTTGTTATTATACCCGGAGTTCGTTTATCTCTGCAATTTGTTCTTCCAACCACGTCTTCTTCTTTCTTTTGTACGTATACGTTTTTATCAATTCGTCATTTTTCTTTATACATAAGTTGCGCTACGGAATTTCTCAATTAATCAACTCTAAAAATAATCAATAATAATTAATGTGCATTAACTGAAGTTCGAAAAACACCCCCTGTACATGATTCTATATAAATAATATATTTGTCTTAAATGTTTTTTTTTTGTTTTTCATAATATAAAACAATTTTCATTTATCGTTCCAAAAACGCATTCTCAACAAATTCTCATAATACATTTCTACACAATTTTTATAAAATACACAACTCTCGTAAACAACAGCAGAGCAGCAATAATAAAAAATAATAAAACAAAAACAAGACTTCTCTCTCTCTCTCTACAATCAAATGTTTATTAATCAATACAATACCAAAAAAAATTAATTATTTTTTTAATTTTAACTTCTCAAATAATTATATTGTAATATTTAAAAAATATGAAAATAAACAAAATAAGAGGAGAATACAACAACCACAGAGTTCACAACAAGGTAAAAAAAAATGTGAAAATTAAAAGTAAAAACATAAAAAAATAAATTAAAAAAAAACACACAAAAAATTAAAAAAAAAATAAAAACAAAAGTAAATCTTTATAAAAAAAAACACACACACACACCCCTTACGGATAAGTTGATGGATAACAAAAAAAAATACTGTATTCGAATTAAATATAAACAACAACAAAAAAAATATAGGTATTAAAAAATAAAATATTTTAATATAATACAAAATGAAGAAAAAAAAATATTGATAGAAATTGCAGAAAAAAAAACACAAAAAATGTTATAAAAAAATTCTATTAGCTATATATATTATATTATTATAAATGTTCTTACAGTAAGATATAAGTTATATAATTCTCTTTATTATTTTCTTATTATTATTATTTTTTTTTTTGATTAATGAAATGTGAACAAAATAAAGAAGAAAAAATGAAAATTAAGAAGAAAAATAAAATGAATTTGAAAATAAATAAAAAAAAACGAAAAAAAAGTTGATACATTTACACTTTAAGCACACAAGAAACACACAATCATGTTAAACATATTTAATTATTATTATTATTATTATATTATTATTATTATATATTTACATAAAAATATATATTTAAAGAAGAAAACAACAAAAAAAACCAACTGGAAAGAAGAAAGAAAAAGATTATACCATGGATTAAAAATTAATTAAAATCTTGTTTTATTTCGCCGCCATACATCCACGAGAATCGTCTAAATATATAAAAATCTCGTGTCACAGTGTTTGTTATCGAACTCCTCCGAAACGGGTTGACCGATTTTTTATACCCCTAGGTGATAAGGGTGGCCCTCTCAAGCCACTCCTAGATGGCGCTGTCATGGAAAGCCACGTTGAAAATCATCGCAGAACTTTGAATTTTTGGATGAATATCTGTGGGGCTTTCCCATGCTGCACCTCGAAGGCCGATTTTCGAAATTCAAAATGGCCACCGAAATGTAACCGAAATTCAAAATGGAAGCAGAAATATGGTTCAATTTGTCAATTTTATTCTGATTCCAATTAAAATGGATATCTAGGGGTTTTTAAGGTCGCTAATAACGAATTTTTGGTTAAAACTTATAAATTCAAAATGGCCGCGCCAATATGGCCGACGAATTTGCAAAGTGTGTTCCGATTCCTATGAAAATCGGTATCTGGGGGTTTTTATGGTAGCGAATAACGAATTTATGATCAAAACTCAAAATTGTGGGGCCAATATGGCGGACGAATTTTGCCAAATAAGTGTCATTTCTCGGTTAGCCGTATGTAGGTTGTTCAAGAGTTGGAAAATCGGAGAATCTTGACATTCTAGCTACAAATCGAAAAACATTAAACATAGTGTATCCTAAAGATCTCTAAGCAATCGGTTCAGAATTGATCAACAAAGTTTTTTTGAATAGATGGTAAGGAGTGTAGTGGTCAATGTTCCCTTTAAGCTGCGCGGGTGCGTCAGCGCACTAATTTATCGAAAGTTGCGCACCTGTTTTTGTATTCTGCGCACAATGAAGCTTCACCATTTTTTTATTACATTTAATAGAAGAATTGCATCTAAAAATGGCAAAAATCCAAATTTCACAATAAAAAGCGTAAAATTTATTTTATGTTAAGAGAGAGGAGTTCGTCGTTGGCTTAGTTTTATATACAGGGGCCGGATTCCACAAGAGTGAACACGACTGTGGGCACGGCCAAACGGATGCACTGCTCTGCTTTTGATCCCGCAAGCATGGACGTAATTTTTTTTAAAGAAGGCGGACATACGGGTGTGACAATTTATTCACATTTGAAATGTGCGTGAGTATGTGGTCAAAAATGGAAGAATAAAAGAAGGAGGAGCAAAAACCAAATTCAGTGCTCTAAGCTTATCAGCGTAACAAAATTCAGAGTCTGTTGCGGAATTGTGGGAATCGAAAAAGTGCAAACCGCTGTGACTGGGATTTTTTTGTGGTGCGCACAGGCAAACGATGTACAGGGCCTAGTCAATAATGCACGTTGCGCGAGAAATTGATTTATTCAGCTACAGAACTCCAATTGCTGAAGAAGTCATTTGCTCGCGCAACTTACATTTTTGACATTGCCCACACTTGCGGATTTGGCCCGAGCATTGTATGCGTGGTTGTATACTACTCTTATTTTATAGTTTTGTTTCGAAGTGCAAATATCGAAGATTTAAAGTAGGTAAACTCTTGTAACAATTTCTTGAATTCACAGGCACAGGACCTACCATTTGCAAACTTTTACATACGCTTTGAATATTTTTGCTCCCATATATTTTGTACCGCGCAGTCAGCAAAAAAATTAGAGGGAACATTGGTAGTGGTATGTCGTGGGATAACGTATATCGAGATGGGACTCTGGATGGCAAGGTGCAAAACTTAACAAATACTTTATTAAATTTATATGGTCGTTATGTCCCTCTAAAGATGTGTCGTGTACGTCGGCGAAGGTGCCCTTGGATTACTGATAACATCCATTGTGCAATGGCTGAGAGAGATTACCTCATTAAGCAGTACCGGAGAAGCAAGGAAGTATAGATATATAGCAGATATAAAGCTGTGCGTAATAGGGTAACAGCTATGATTCGCTCGGCAAAAAGTGCATATTTTGCCTCTAAGTTGGATACCAATCAGCCTTCGAAAAAGTTATGGAGGAATATCCGCAATTTGGGAATACATGGCAGTGATGATAATAAAATTGCTATGGACCGAAGTCCGAAGTCCTGGGCCTGTACTCCCGAAGACGAAACGAAACGAAAACGAAACGGTTTTGTCAAAATGCTACCTGGCAACACGATATCGTCTCGCTTTCGGCTGAACAAACGATGACATATTTGTAATCGGCTTCGTTCAGACGTCAGTGCTTGTTGTTGTGTGTCAGCGGTTTTGAGGTTAAAATGTAAGTTGGGATTGTTAAATATTATGATAGTTGTAATTTATTTTGCATAATAGGTCAAAAATTACAAACGCAAGGCAGTACGAGATTATCGTTTCCTTCATGGAGAAGAACCCGGACTTAGCCAAGAACCTTGTTAGAACTGCTGACGGCAGACTTACATCTGAAAATTTATGGGAGAAAATTGCGCTTGATTGCAATGCAGAACGTCCTCCTACTAAAGACGTGAATTCTTGGAAAAAAGTAAAAAAATTGTTGACTAATGGTCAAGAAAATAAATTAAAATTTATTGAATTAGGTATGGAGTGACTACAATTTTTTTTAAAAAAAGAAGCTAAGAGCCAACAAGAAACGCCTGCAAGGAACAGGAGGCGGTGGTTACAAGCAATATAGCTTCACGCCCTTGGAGGAAAAATTAATAGAATTGATAAATTTGCGTGCTGCCATTTCGGGTATAGGGGGTATACAAAGTTTCGGCCTTACTGAAAATACCGCTGCAAGTGCCTCTCAGACTTCTAATAGTGAGCTAATCCCTGAAAGCATACCTACATCAAATACGGAATTTCCGGCTAGTCCCTCGGCCCCTGACATATCAAGTTTACCTACACAACAAACAAGGCCTAGAGGCAACAAACCAAAGAACACAAAATCTATGCTTCGAAATAGGCGTTTGAAAATATTAGAGGAACATACCGATGAACAAACAAAGTTCCTCACAAACATATCTAACACTTTAAAAACAATTAGTTTTTTTTTTTTTTTTTAAGTGTGAAAACGTCAAGCTCAGGAATCACCCTTTGTACTACTAGTCCGTCATGTCGTTCAAGTCATGGTGCAATGTCTAGTAGTAAGCTTGATGTGAAGGATAGAGAAGGAAAGGATAGGTTAGAGGTCTGGAGGGTGCGTGAGTAGATGTCGGTGGACCTTGCGTTTGAACTCTGAGGTGTTATATGAGTTCGGAAATATCGACTGCGGAAGACAATTCCACAATCGAGTTGTTCTATTTATAAACGAACTTCTAAAACGTAATGTGCGCGAAGAGGGGGGCTGAAGGGTGTGGGGGTGAGCCGAGTTGGCTAGTCTTGTGTTGCGGGAAAAAAGTTGCCGTGTAGGCATGAGGTTTCTGATTTCAGTGGAGCAGTCGCTATAGTAGTAGCGGTAAAACTTGCTGAGGGCTGCTACATTTCTACGTTGGCTTAAAGAGTCGATGGAGGCAGTGGAGCAGTCGCTATAGTAGTAGCGGTAAAACTTGCTGAGGGCTGCTACATTTCTACGTTGGCTTAAAGAGTCGATGGAGGCAGTGGAGCAGTCGCTATAGTAGTAGCGGTAAAACTTGCTGAGGGCTGCTACATTTCTACGTTGGCTTAAAGAGTCGATGGAGGAGCAAATGGTCCTATCGCCAATGAGTTTAATGGCGCGGTTTTGCACCTTGTCCAGCCAAGCCAAGATGGTTTTTGGGGCGCCCGCCCAAATGTACGAGTTGTATTCAAGGCGGGGCCGAATGTAGGACTTGTAGATTGTAGCCAGAGCAGATGGCTGAAGGAGGAACTTGCATCTCTTGAGGAATCCCAGGCATTGGTAAGCTTGTTTGGCGATTTGGAATATGTGATTATTCCATCGCAGATTCGAAGATAAGGTTACGCCTAGGATGTTAAGAGATGGGTCAGCCATTACATTCTTTTCGCCCACTGAGATAGAGCGACGGTCGGTACAGGTTTTTGTAGAGAAAAGGCAGTACTTTGTTTTGGTTGCGTTGAATTCGACGCGATTCTTGAGGCCCCAAGCAAGAATGAATTCAATGTCCCTGTTAATAGAGTTGGACATGAGTTCGCGGTCTAGGAGACAAGGTCTGGCACGTGCTTGTCTTATATTGTCAAAGGCGTAGGAGTAACGCAAAGTACCGTCATCGGCAAAACTGTGAAGTGGGTTGGAGGGGATTGAGAGCAGGTCATTAATGAATATAAGAAAGAGAGCAGGAGAGAGGATCGAGCCTTGGGGGACGCCGGCCGAGATGGAATGAGGGTCAGATTCTACGCCATCCAACACTACCTTGATGGAACGGCCAGAAAGGAAGCTCTCAATCCAGTTCCTTAGAACTGAGTCGATACCAATAGCTTGGAGTTTAGACAGCAGAGCGGGATGCCATACTCTGTCGAAAGCCTTGGAAATATCCAGAGCAACCAGACCAGACTCACCAAAGCGATGGATGCTTTGGTTGAGATCCTCAGTCAGGCTCACAAGAAGATCGCCAGTAGATCTTTTAGGTCTAAAGCCGTACTGCCTGTCGTGTATAATTTGGTTAGATTCTAGATATTTCATCAGCTTTCGGTTGATTATTGTCTCCATGATTTTGGAGAGAACAGAAGTAATTGCTATTGGGCGGTAGTTTAAAGGGTCGCTGGCTTCACCTTTTTTCGGAATGGGCTGAACATGAGCTAGTTTCCAAGAGTCGGGATACACTCCGGAGAAGTAAGACAGGGCAAAAAGTTTTCGCAGGGGTTTAGCCAAAGGTGAGGCACATTTCTTGAGTACCATAGGGGGAATATTGTCAGGGCCAGTGGATTTATTGATGTCGAGTTCTTTGAGACATTTATACACCTCTCGAGTTCTGAAAAAAATTCCATCCATTGAATGGGCGTTGCGCTCGAGAACCGGGGGTGGCGTATCAGTTTCAGGTAAAGAAGAATTTGAGGCGAACAGAGATGCTAATAAATCGGCCTTGGGTTTGCTTTCTGTTATCACCTCCCTCCCATTAATAAATGGAGGGGTTGAGGAAGAGGTAAAATTCTTCTTGATGGAGGCTACCAAGTACATCTTGCAAAGAAATGAGAAGACTGATCGAAAAGAGAAACAAGATTGAACAAGAGCAGTTTGAATTAAATAAAGTACAAGCTAAGATGAAACGGGATTGCTATGAGAAAAGGTGTATATATCAACTGGACAAAGAACGACGTTTATGTGTGGAGCTAGAAATAAAAAAAAGAAAGCTAGAAGTGGAGGAAGCGAAATTAAAACAAGGAAAAATGTGCTACATGTACCAGTATTAATGACCAATGAGTCGTAAAAGAAGGAGGCTGTAAAACCCATAATGTAAGTTCATATTAAAAAAATGTATTTTTTGAAGTTATTTTATGTTTTTCTTATAATAAAGTGGAGATGTTTTTGTTAAAATATATTTACAGAAGAACTGAATTCATTATTTGATCCCTTATTCTATTAGCTTGGGAATTTTCAGTAGGGGCGTGATATTCTTCAGTGTTTTCCTCTGAATTTTCTGAAACGTCCTCAGGAAGTTCTGCGTTAAAATGGATGCAAATATTATGTAGTGCAGCAGAAGCGTTAGCAATACGAGCGGATTTCTTGGGACTATAATGAAGTTCCCTATAAACGGACTTAACCCGTGCTTTCCAAATGCCAATAGCACGCTCTACTGTAGACCGGCACTTGGAATGCAAGGAATTAAATTGTGCTTGCATACTACCTTCTATGGCTGAACGATAGGGAGTTATAATCCAAGGTTCTAATGGATAACCAGCATCCCCTACATCAGTGGTGGCGAACCTTTTTATGTGCGCGTGCCAGAAAATTACAAATGGGTCATTCCATGGAAAATGACACCAAGCTAATGAAAAAAAATTGACGGAAATTATATAAATTTTAGGCTTTAAGTGTTGTTAAAGCTCCATAGTATTCGGAAATATACTTCTAGTAAAAAATAAAATTATTACTTTTTGCATTTTCCCAGTTTGAATATTGATTTTTCCATTAAATTCAAAAAAAAGTGCGATTATGTGAAGAATGCAAGCTCAAATATTCACTTATATACTTCTAGCCAAAGTGACGTTGATTTAAAACCAGCAGCTGAGCTATAAAGCGAAAGAGATGTAGAACATGAATTCCCTACACCAAGCCCAAAAAATGACTAAATAGTTAATAAAATATGCCTAACTTAAGGGGTAACACCACTGTAGGATTTTGAAAAAATGGAATTTTTGTTTTTTGGCTTGAAATATACTTCAGGATAATAAAAACAATGTGCAGTTGGTCCTATAACAGAAAAATAATTTTGAAGGATTTAATTTTCGATTTTCCCCGGCGCCTCGGAGCGCGCGTTGGTCCGACTTATTGCTTGTATATTGCGTTTACCAGTCGAAATAATAAGTGCTGCTATAGCAAAAAGGTTATTTGGGTTCCCCAGGTGTCCACCAGGGTGCGCTACAAAATAATAAACGTGTTTTACAGTACATCGCACAGTGAAGGTAAAATACAATTTTCAAAGATTAGAGTACTTTCAAAACTTTAAGCGCGATTATCTGGAAACCATGTTTTTCGAACTGGGTGGACGGATTACTCGAAGACTATTGCATGGATCGGTTTGAAATTTTGACATTAGCTTCACAATTGCATTCTTTACAAAAGTACGTAGCCGTTTTTTGATTCGTTGTAAAAAACATTTTTTATAAACAATTTACTGCTAATTTTTTTGCCGAAAATCAATTTTTTTTATAAGTCCGCCATTTTTACAAAAATCAGTTTAAAAAAAAAATCCTACGTACTTTTATGGGCAAGGTCAAATAGATTAGGAAACTATTTGGATTTTGTTCCAGGTCTTCAGCTTTCGGAGAAATCCGTCCACCCGTGGAGGCCCTTAACAAAAAGGCGTTTTCGAAAAACGACTGTGGCGCCACCATTTTGTAACAAAAAGTCAATAAAAAAATTTTTTTTTTACACTTTAATACATGTTTGATCAATCGCCTGAAAAGAATTTCGATCCCTTTTTCCATACTTTTTAAATTAATTCCCAAAATTTGGCCTTTTTTTCGCACCTCTACAGTGGTGTTACCCCTTAATGTGTTTTGTGTGTATAGTTTTTTACTCGTCCCACCCGTCACGGATCCCTGTCCCACCCGTCACAACATTTTAAGCTTCATAAAAAAAGATCGTATTGTTTTTTCACTTACCTCTTTTTAGAAAACAATTAGCAACATTTCTCAAATAGCATACTACAATAAAATTAGGGCTTCATATGAACTATTTGATCTGAATTTCAACGTCAAGTGCAAGTATCTAAAGAAAGAAGGGTTTTGCCTGTCCCACCCGTCACATATGTAATTCTACGAATTTAACAATGTTAGAATATATATTTATATTGTTTTCTTTTATCATATCTTAAAAAATATATCTAAGAAAGCTATCATAAATACAGTATGTATTATGTGCTTTGTTTGCACTTTAAAATAACTGAATGTATATCAAAAAATGTGTTAAAATGTCCCACCCGTCACCATGGAATGACCCAAATATTACTTGGAGTGTTGCTGGGGTGCCGCACAGTTTTTAATTTTGGTGTTTCAGAATTTTATATACAAAAATAATATATTACCAGAATCAAAATTGACAGAACTATCGTACCTATTAAATGCAGAAAAATCAAAAATTGTTAAAATAAAAGAAAAATTTAATATAATATTGGAATTTTCCATCAACGCCTATTTTCACAATCACAAACTACTAGAATTAAAACAATAGATACTTGTGCTTAACGAAAAACAACTCAACAAAACTTTAAAGCAACTCAATTGAAGCAATATTCCGGGAGGCCTCAGTTTTTTTTTTTGTAAAATAATGAGCACGTACGACATATAGTCAGATTAGCTATTAACAAAAAGTATAAAACATTAGCACTAGTCCAGGGGTTGCGCGCGGGCTCCTTTCTGCACAATATTGTTATAAATATGGAGGAATTCCGGTTCAAATGCGAAATATGAGCAGCTATGAAACCTTTACAGTATATACTTTCTGGATACCATTTCTTACACCTGGCGGGTGGTGTTGATTATGTAAAATTTCCCAGAAAATCCGAAATCGGAGCACCTATAAAATCGACAAAAATAATAAGCCATGTAACAAAGGATCTGAAGCAGCACAAAGTTGTACATAGTAACAGCCACAAAAATTCCTTGTTATCAGCATTTAAGCAAACGGTCAATCCTTTCTCGAGCGATATTTATAAAAATATGCAATTTCATATTTCGACGGGAGTGATTAATCGCAGATTTTTTGCAATGTTGATCAAAAAGGGAAGAACGCAATTCAGCATCTATTGATGGGTGTGCTACCAATGAAAATCGTTTCGAGCGCCCTACACGTAAATTGAAAGTACGTACATTTGCTGAAATCTTCGCCAAAGAAAAGTAAGTCAGTGGACGGAAATGTCATCGAGTTGAAATTGCAACGCGATTTATTTGGGCAGTTGTTAAATATTTCGTTAAGAAAAAATTTTCGGCATAGATAAAGTATTGACATATTTTTCATAAAATTTGGTCGAGCCGTTTTTTTTGTTTATTCGACGTTGTGATTTTTGTACCTGCACGATATCGCATGCACCAAAAACGATATCGAATTCTTTGAGGTGCCGATCGAAGCATATTAACGAAAACATGCTCTGAAAAAATTTCATAACATTCGGTCGAGCCGTTTTTTTGTTTAAACGAAAAGACCGGCTAAGAATCACAAGCACTAGTTTAGCATTAGTTTCTCTAATATCTAATAAACTCGTTGGAATGAGACCCATTCTAAATCCATTTCACCCTTTCAAAAATCTGAAATCAATAATACTTCAAATACTACTTTTACAATTAAACGTCAAGTACATGTCACCGGTAAAATTTTACCAAGCAATTCCAGTTTTGGTTTCGCACTGCACTGGAATTAGACTGGGAAGCTTCCAAAAAAATCAGGAAGTTTAGCAAGCAATTAGCCAGTTTCGCACAAGGCCTAAGTTACCTGGGGTGGTAGCACGTAAGTTGTTTCAATCGACTTCTCCATACAAAAATTCAGAATTTTTATATGAAGAGGTCGATTGAAACAACTTACGTGCTTCCACCCCCGTTCTGGATACCGCATAGCGATAAATTTCTAGCAAGACATCCGAGCACTCTCGTGCAAAATCGTGCAAAAAGTACGTTACCCTTTACAAACGTCAGGAATTTTTCAAACCTTAGATCAGTACTTTTTTGACAGGGAATTGTTTTCCACCATCGACAATGCGCTCTACTGTCGCGAAGGAAGTACGAAGAAAATGTTCGTTTGCTAACGTTCAGCAAAAACAAATTCTCTAGAAAAATCCACTTCATAATATTAAATATTCATCATACTGGGAAGTTGATCGCGTGGACCGCAACGGTCAAACACACATCCCAACTATTTTTTTTAGACTTGTTTCGAAACAACACGAAGTGCAAAGCAAGAGAGAAAGTGAGTCAGCGATGCCATCTATTGATGTATTAGTCATTAAGATTAAGGTTTCACTAGCTTTGGCCGGACTCCGCAAGAATATTGCCCTTGTTTCGTCGGGCATGCTGTCCTGTTCACGCTTGCGGAATCCGGCCCCTGGACTATATGTAAGTACATGATTGCACACTTTGCAATGACTGGACGGGTTCATTTTAAAAAAGCACACGTAACTTTATCCAAAACATGGCTTAATTTTAAAATTAATCCAGATTAAATCCAATTTAATAATAAATCGTTCACGTGCCAGCAAAATTTTCGTACGTGCCATCTCTGGCACGCGTGCCATAGGTTCGCCACCACTGCCCTACATTATTATTTCGTTTAGAAAGGATTACAATCTTTAAAATACAATTTTACCTAATAAGAAAGACCTATCACCATGATTCCAGTTCTCGCTCAGATGTTGCCGTACCTTACTTAACTCCCAAACATGACCATCATGAGCAGCTCCTCCATACTTCGCATCAATTGCTCGAATTCGCATTTCAGAATCGCAAACCTATGTAGTAATTACATATAACACAAAAAAGAGGAAGTTTAAAATGATTATTTACTATCATAGCATTAAGACTATGGTAGCCTTTCCGGTTATAATATAAATGCTCATCTTCCTTAGGTGCGATAATCCTTATATGTGTCCCGTCTATGCAGCCGATAACGTTTGGAAATCTATGTTTTTCAAAAAACTTCCTTTTAATTGTTTTTTTATGTTCGCTGACACACGGGAATTTAATCCATTCTGAGCATAGGTTAGCTTGAAATATATCCAGGACCTCATTAAGAATTGTTGACACGCTTTGTTGGGATAAACCAACATTCCAGTCGTCACCTACTCCTTTCTGGAAACCGCCTTCTGCGAAAAACCGAAGGGCAGCTGTGATTTTATATAATTCGGTATAGAACTTGACCGAACAACTTTTTTGAAATGAGGTTGCATTTGATCAAGTAAATACTTAAAGGCGTCTTTGTTTATTCTAAACAATTTCATAAATCTGTGCAAAGAATAGTTTTTTTTTTTTTTTTTTGTGAGGTACTGGGTCCATAGGTACTGCGGCCATTCATTTGGCCTATTGTATTACACCCCTATACCTCATATTTTTAAGCCAGACCGCTTGAACAAGTTCAGCAGTCTGCCTAGTGGCTTGTCGCTTAGACTTGAATAATCGAGCAGGGACTCTTCGAATAAAGAAACCCTGCTCCTCGCTATTGCGGGGCATTCACAGAGGACGTGGAGAGCAGACTCATCTTCCTCCAGGCAAAGCCTGCAGGTGGGGTCCTCCGCTTTTCCTATCCTCCATAAGTGGTAATTTAGGGCGCAGTGTCCGGTAATCAAGCCAACAAGTGTCCTGACATCGTTTCTACTGCGCCCTAACAATTTCTTGGCCGTGTTAGGAGACGGCCCAGGCAGGAACCGCTTAGAGTTAGCCAATCCAGGCGCGGACCTCCAGCGTTCAGTATGTTTCATTAAAGTCCGATCGGCTAGGGCCCTTCGCAGCAAGCTGGTAGGTGCTCCGATAGCCGGCTCTGGACCGATGAATGCAATGTCAGAGCCCTGCTTAGCTAGGGCATCCGCTTTTTCATTGCCTTTGAAGCCCCGATGTCCCGGGACCCAGACAAGGGTAACTTGATTGAGAACGCCCAGCTCACCAAGAGCACGTTGGCAGTCCCAAACTAATTTAGACTTGGTCCTACGGGACCTTATCGCCCTAATTGCCGCTTGGCTGTCAGAGAAGATAAAGATCCGTTTGTTTTGGTAGGCCCTTCTTAAGTTCTCATGAGTGCATGCCAATATAGCGTACACCTCTGCTTGGAAGACAGTTGCTAGGGTGCCTAAGCTCATCGCTCTACTGAATCTGGGGCTTTCGCTCCAGATTCCGGCGCCCACACCTGTCTCTGTTTTGGAGCCGTCCGTGTACCATACTAGTCCACCCGGCGATACCTTAGGAAAGGTCCAGGTTAGCCTATCTTGTATGTGCACAGAGGGTTGCTTAAATTTTGAGATTTTGAAAGGCATGCAATCGGAGAGCATCCCCGCTTCCGAAATCCCTTCTATAATGTTGATAATTGTAGAATGTCCTCGCTCGAGACCAGCGCCCAGATAGCCATTCGCTTTCAGCCGCAGGGCCGCGTTTATCGCAGATTTCTCTACCTCAAGGTGGAGTGGTACCAGATTGAGGAGAGTCTCCAATGCTGCCGTCGGGGAAGTGCGGATGGCTCCAGTGATGGAAAGGCAGGCCATTTGTGATACTTCTTGAAGATCAGGTCCACTAGTTTGTTATACGGTTAATAATGTTAATCAAACTACTAAATAAATACACCGGTTTTATAATTAACGTGGTCTTTTATTATCCTATTTCACAACAGTAACTTCTATGTGTCTATCTATCGTTGCCATATCCTACAACTGTCACTTCTTATTACTAAAATGGCGTTACCATATATATAAGAGAATACTGGTAATATCAGAGAATATTACATCTCCTCCTCTACTTCAGATTGATGTCCCCATTGGGTTATTATTAAAATAATTTGAAATCTTTAAATCGTGACGGTATCTTTCGTGAACGATGTGGTCTTGCCTGCTGATGCAGTTCTGCTGAGATATCCCTCGGATTGGTAGATATAATCGTGTCTGTTTCTTCATGTGAGGCTGAACCAGGGTGCTGACTGTTAATCGACTCTTCTGTGGTAGATGAATTTTCAGATGTTTCCACAATCTGCGTGCTCGAGCCTAGCGTCGCTGTATTGTTATCTCTAGCGTATGCCTCTGTGCTTCTAGGTGATGTCTGTCTATGTGCTTGAAAGTGTGAATACTTACAGGATGAGGGTATGTTGTTTGGAGGATGGAATGTTTTGGAAGAAGGAATATAGGGTTTGAAGAACGATGCATTTCGGATGATTCTTTTGTCATTTCTAGTTGCATGAATTTGGTTGTTGACAATCTTTTCTATCTGGTATGGAACTGGGTCATAGAATGGTGTAAAAGAATTAATCTTTCTTTGTTTACAAAGTACCATATCACCTCTTCTGAATTTATGTTCTATGGCTCTTCTTTTCTTGTTTGCCTGTTCGTTTTGCTTTCTCCTGTTGTTTGTATCTGTCGCACTGTCATATCTTGGAATCTTGTTCTTACTTATTGACGGCAGTAGTGTGTTTATCTGTCTCTTGAAAACTAATTCGTATGGAGATCTTTTTGTTGTGCTATGTGGAACGCTTCTATAGTTTATTAGGAACTCAAACAGTTGCTGATCAAATTTATTGGTTTCTAATACTGAGCATAAAACAGATTTTTTTAGTGTTTTTACAAAACGTTCTGCCAGGCCATTAGCTTCTGGCCATAAAGGGGTGATGGCGCAGTGTTTGATGTTTAAGTTGCACAAATAGTCTTTAAATTCGTGCCCATTGAATGGTGGTCCATTATCGGATTTGATGGTTTCTGGTATCCCGAATAATGAAAATGTTCGGCTAAGAATCGGTTCAATTTGTTTAAAGCTTGTGGAAGATGTAACCTCGACTATAGGAAATTTTGAGTGTTCATCAATAATTAGAAACAAATACTTATTGTTTGGGAACGGTCCAGCGAAATCGATATCTATGCTTTGGAATGGATGTTTTGGACTCGATGGCGTTATTATCGGACAGCGTTGTTTGTTCGGTGTTACTGATTGACACGCAAGACAGCTACGGACATATTTCTCTACTAATTTATTCATGTTAGGGAACCATACTTTTTGACGAAGGAGTTGTTTTGTTTTCTCAATTCCTAAATGACCATAGTGAGCTACTTGAATGGCTTCTTCAATAAGACTTGTTGGTAGTATTATTCTGTTGGTTCTAAGTATAATATCTTTACACGTTGTTATCTCAGTGTTGATTTTATAATATGGTTTTAACTCTTCTTTTGACCATATTCTATTGTTGTTCAGAGCTTCCTTTATTAATTGGAGAATGACGTCTGATCTAGTTTCTTTTGCAATTTTCTCTACTGATAAAGCTTTTGGTATTGAGTTGAGAAGAACAAAGTTAACATGAGCTTCTATTTTCATGTCATGCGTTTCATCACTTAGAAATTCCATCGGATGTCTCGAAATATAATCAGAGGGGTTGCTGCTTCCTTTTTGATGAACTGTGTTAAACTGGTACTGCTGTAACCGTAGACATAATCTCTCGATGCGAGCGTTAGGTGATGATCTGGTGTTGTTTAGTATGTTTACTAACGGTTTGTGATCAGAATGTAACGTGAAATTTGATCCATATAAATATAGATGAAAGTGTTGTATGGCCCATACAGCTGCTAATGTTTCCTTTTCAATTTGGCTGTACCTCTGTTCTACGTTTGTTAACGTTCGACTCGCATATGCAATAATCTTTTCTTTGTTGCCATGCCTTTGAGCTAAAATTGCTCCAAGTCCAGTCGGACCGGCATCGACGTATAAATGTGTTTGTTTGTTAACATCGAAGTATGCAAGTCTCTTTGCGTTTCCTAGTTGAGCTTTTAGTTGTTGAAATACTCTTTCGTGTTGATCTGTCCATTTCCATTTGTTTTCTTTCATTGTTATTATTTCTCTTAGCATTGTTGTGTTTTGAGATAAATTTGGCATGAATCTGCCAACATAATTTAGCATGCCTAAGAAACTACGAACATCTTTGATGCTTTCAGGAGCTGTCATTGCCTGGATGCATTCTATTTTTTTAGGATCTGGCTGAATCCCTTCATCAGACAATACATAACCAAAAAATGATATCTTTTTAGTGTTGAAAATGCACTTTTGCTTGTTTAATGTAAGACCGTTTTTTGATAATCTGTTCAAAACTTCAGTTAATGCTTTGTCATGTGTTTGTTGGTCTTGCCCGTAAACTAGTATGTCATCACTGATGTTGATTGTTCCTTCTATATTGATTAAGACTTGTCGAATTGTATTTTGGAAAATCTCTGCTGCTGAGTTGATGCCAAAGCTGAGACGTTTGTATCTAAACAATCCTACGTGCGTTGAAAAAACTGTTATATATCTTGATTGTTCATGTAAGACTAGTTGGTGATAACCTTCTCGTAGGTCTATTTTCGAAAACACCTTTGCTCCGTTCAGCTTTGCTAATATGTCATCTATCGTCGGTGTTGGATGTCTTTCCCTCTTGATAGCTTTGTTAGGTTGTCTCATGTCCACGCAAATTCTAATTTTACTGGGATCTCGCGGTTTTGGAACAATTACTATCGGCGATACCCACGGCGTTGGACCAATGGCTTTCTCTATGATACCTGCCTGTAAAAGTCTATTTATTTCCTGTTCAACAGTAGGACGTAAGTGTATCGGTATCCTTCTATGCTTCAGAGCAACTGGCTGTACTGTTTCATCTATGTGGAGCTTGATTTTGTATTCCTTCAGCCTTCCAACTCCGGTGTAAAGTTCTCGGAATGGTTTCAGCATGGTGTCTGTTACAACTTTGTTTTGGCACGTGACATGTATTAACTCCAGTTTTTTTGAAGTTTCATAACTTAGTAGCGGTTCTCCTTTTCCTTCTATCACAAATATCAGTGCTGAGGTTGTTTTGTCTTTGTGACTTAATTTACTCCAGAACTTGCCAACTACTTCTAACTTTTTATCTGAATTGTATGGAAATATGCTTGTTGCAGCTAAATCTACGTTTGAATGTTTTCCTTTAAATAATGTTTTAAATAAGCTGTTGTTAATTATGTTTACAGATGTACCCGTGTCAATGATAAAGTTAATGTGTTTACCGTTTATACGTATTTTTACTTTTGGTGTTTTGTTGCTTGTCTCACTATTTATTTTTGTTGTGTTTATTGTTACCTGCTTGTCTACTTTATAAGATATTTCTGCACTTTCGCTGCTTGAATTTAATCTGTGCTTGTTGATTGTGTTGGTGTGTCGAACAGTGCTTCTGTTAATTTGTTTATTTTTGCTTTTGTTTCCGCTATCACTATATTTGTTTATGTTGCCACTCAGACAAACTTGAGCGAAATGTCCTTGTTTTCCACATTTGTGGCATATCCGTTTGTGAGCAGGACAAGTTAATAAACCTTTGGAATGCCATTTGCCACCGCAATTCTTGCATTCGCGACTATTCGTGTTCGCTGTTGTTACTGCATTGTTATTGTTGTTGTGATTGTTCTGTACTGCTCTCTTGGTGCTGTTGTTGTTGTTAACTCTGTTTTTGCAGCAATTGTTGTCGCTTCTGTTGTTGCTGTATCTGTGGTTGTTTTTCCTGTTTGTTCTATTTTGTAGCCACATTGTACTTTCATCTTGACCTTGTATTACTTGTAGTTGATGTGTTGTTGATTCTATGGACCTGCCTCTTGCTAAAAGATCGTCTAATGTTGGTTGTTCATTTAAACCATATTTTCGTAGATCTTGGTAACTCGTATTCATAATTATTTGGAGTTTTATTTCTTTATTTGTGTCTTGAAAATTGCACAATTTTGCCTGTTTTAGTAAGCGAGCATAAAATTGGTCGACCGTTTCCGTATCTGATTGTTTTGCTTGGCGAAACTTATATGTTTCAAACTCTATATTTATTTTTGGGACAAAGTAACTTTTTAATTTTCTCTTAGCTATGTTATAGGGATTAGGATTTGTGTTAGGACTTTCAGGAACGGAATCTGGAAGAGACCTGTAAATATCATGTACTTCCTCACCTGCAAAATGTAGTAGCAGCGCTAGCTGTCTGTGTTCGTTTTTTATGTCCATCGCCACCAGATAGTTGTCAAAACGCTCGATCCAGTTTTCCCATTTAGTTCCAAGGCTGCCGGCGCTCTCAAGAACATCGAATTTTGGAAATATTAGCGTTTCCATTTCCTCACGTGTTATTGTTTTTTTTTTTTTCTAACCTCAACTTAAATTTTTTTTTTCCACTTTTTTTTTTTTAATCCTCGTCGCCAGTTTTGTGATACTTCTTGAAGATCAGGTCCACTAGTTTGTTATACGGTTAATAATGTTAATCAAACTACTAAATAAATACACCGGTTTTATAATTAACGTGGTCTTTTATTATCCTATTTCACAACAGTAACTTCTATGTGTCTATCTATCGTTGCCATATCCTACAACTGTCACTTCTTATTACTAAAATGGCGTTACCATATATATAAGAGAATACTGGTAATATCAGAGAATATTACACCATTCTTTGAATTTTGCACAAATTGATTATGAAACCCTTAAGCGCCGTTCTGTGCCACCAAACTAAAGCTCCATAAGTTACTATGGGCCTGACGATGGTGGTGTATATCCAGTACATGGTTTTCGGCTGCAAACCCCATATGGAGCCACAAGCTCTGCGGCAAGCCCACAGGGATCTGCGCGTTCTGCTCATCAGAGTATCTATGTGCTGGTTCCAGTTGAGCTTGGCATCTAGCGTCACTCCTAAATATTTGGCTTGTTGTGAAAAGCCTATAGTTCTACCTGCGAGTGTCGGCTCCGAAAGCCCCGGTAGTGATCGTTTCCTGGTAAAGGGAACGAGAATCGTCTTGTCGGGATTGACTTTTAGTCCTACGCTGTCGCACCAACTAGATACTAGATCTAGTGCCTGCTGCAGACGTCTTGACATGGCTCCTTCAGTTTCGTCCGTTACTACGATGACGACATCGTCTGCGTAGCCTTGGGCGAAAAAGTTGCGGCCGTTGAGTAGTTCCAGGAGTTCATCTACAACAAGGCACCACAGAAGTGGGGATAAAACTCCTCCCTGCGGACAACCTTTTGCTATAGTGCCCTCCAGTGACCCCTCAACATGAGAAACCATTAGTTTGCGAGTTCTCAGCATAGAGTCGATCCAGTCGCAGAAAGTGCTACTTAGACTTCGTCTACTTAGAGCCTTAGCTATAGTATCAAAGGATGTGTTGTCGAAGGCTCCTTCGATATCGAGGAAGGCCGCCAGCGCAACTCCTTTGTTTAGTGCTGCGCCTTCCAGCTTGAGCACCAGATTGTGCATTGCCGTCTCAGTGGACTTGCCCGCCTGGTACGCATACTGATAGGAGCTTAGTGGTTGGCGTTGAAGATAAGTTTCCCTTATCACCCTGTCGACAATTTTCTCCATTGTCTTCAAGGCAAAAGACAAGAGACTTATCGGCCTGAAAGCTTTAGCCGAGGTGTAGCCCGAACGCCCTGGCTTGGGTATAAATGTTATATTGACATTCCTCCAGACAGATGGGATATAACCATGTACGAAGGAAGCCCTGAATATTTTGCATAATAAGGGAGTGACCAGGTCGCAGCCCTCCCGTAACATAATGGGATAGATCCGGTCTGCTCCAGGGGACTTGTATGGTTTGAACGATCCTATCGCCTCCCTAATTGCTTCGTGATTAAACACGGCGTTTGCTTCTGTCCAGGCAGCTTTGGTCGCTTTAGAAAGTGAGCCTGTTAGTTGCCCAGCAGTAGCTGTATTCCCATTTGAATAAATGATTGTGCCTGGGAAGTGTGCCTGGAGCAATATTATCAAGGTTTCTTCCCTAGACTGTGTGAAAGAGCCATCGGTTCTCCTAATAGATCCGAGATCTCCCGATGTGCCCTTTAATAAAGCCTTGTGGATCTTTGCTGAGTCTCGAATGTCTTCGATACTCAAAGAATAGTTACTCGTCTAAAATGAATTATGAATTAATTGAAATCCTCTTACCTTTCTTCTGGTAATTCTAGCGGATTTGAACTATCGCGAATACTTTTTTTTAATCTTTGAGGACATTCTTCATCACTTTCCTCATCAGAGCTTAAGAATAACCACGGATTTATCATTTTTTTATAAAAAAAAACACTACTTCTAACAACTGAAATCCGTTGCTAACTGTCAAATTTGTATGTTTTTTTGTAACTGCAATGTTGGTAGCATCACTGAATTCACAGTTCATATGGCAGTACAATTCCTACTTAAAAATCGTCTTCAGGAGTAGGAAATATATTCTCGTCTCGTCTCTTTATTTCGTTTCGTTTCGTTTATCGTCCCGTCTTCGGGAGTACGACCCCTGAAATTGTAAGTGCCTTTTATTGTCAGTCCTCTAGTTCGTATTTTCAACTTTTGCTTGACTACCTTCCAATTCCCGACTGAGTGGAAGAAGGCATTGGTAGTTCCTGTACTGTGTCATCCCCATCGGAGCCTAGGGATTTTCGTCCTATCAGTTTACTGTGCTTCTTTGCGAAAGTTTTGGAAAAAGTTATGCACAACCAAATAATGGAATATGTCAAACAAAACAATCTCTTATCCAAATGGCAGTCTGGTTTTCCACCGAATCACAGCTGCGAGACAGCCTTATTAAAAGCTACGTCGGACATCCACGAGGCACTCCATGGAGAATATACAAGGAGACAAAACTCAAATGACAGGAAATGGATGGGTAGAAGAAACTAAACTTCTAGTTCATTTTTGGCCACAGATGTCACCTTTGTCTGATGTACCCTACATGAATTTGATAAAAATTCATTAGAAACATCAAAAATTGATTAATTACGAATAATCGCATTGATATAAAATCGAATTTAGAATCTGGTAAACAGCTGTAAGCTGCTAAACGTAAAATATATTAGTAATAAACGAACTTTACCATGAACCGGATAAATACAATCGGCCATGTTTTTTGGGGTACATTTGACTGCAGCGCCACCAATAATCAAACGAAAATTGACAACACGGAGTTTTGTCTCCTTGTATAGCCTCCATGAGGCACTCGATAAGGACCACTTAGCTTTATTAGTTCTGCTTGACTTTAGCAAAGCGTTTGACTCGGTAAATCACCAAAAGCTGCTTAGTAAGCTTAATAGGTATTTTAACTTTTCATCTTCGGCTGTGAAGCTGATAAATAATCTCCTGACTGACAGATCCCAGTTTGTTAAAGTGGGAAATGACTATTCGTCCGCTGCGCCTCTTTATTTGTGTGTGCCTCAAGGCTCAATTCTTGGCCCACTCTTATCCAGCCTGTACATAAATGACCTACCAAAAGCAGTACGAAATTGTGCGATCCACCTATATGCCGATAATGTCCAATTGTATCTCACTCGTCCGATTGGGCTAATCGAGGAAGGTATTGTGCGGACAAACGAAGACCTGCAATGTGTTCATGAATGGTCTCAGACCAATGGTCTGTTGCTTAATCCATCTAAATCAATTTGCTTAGCTATTTATAGAAACTTCATAGACACAAGAGACTTCCACCTGTGGTATTAAATAATGCCATTATCGACTATGTGCATTCTGCGAAAAATTTGGGTGTTCAGCTCAACTCCAACTTTAGTTGCTGCGGTCATGTTCCTTCGACACTGGGTAAAATTTATAGTAGCTTAAGGCAGCTGTGGATTAGCTCGGTTAAGGCCCGTCCTCACTACGCGGACTTAGAATCCACGCGCTTTTGGTCGTACGGCCAGCCAAAAGCGCGCGTGATCTTTTAATTTTCTGAGTCATGAGTGAGAAAAAATCAATTCTCATTTGAAACGGCGTACGCGCTTTTGAAAAGCTCATAGTGTGTGGACGCACAATGTACCTTTTTAACCACAGCCTTTTGTCCGCGTTGTTTGGCCGCACGGCCTTTACCATGGACAAAGTCGTAAAAAAGCCATAAAACTCCATATGAAAAAAAAGGCAAAAGCGCGTACGACCCAAGACCGCGTAGTGTGGCCACACCATTAGTGAGAAAAAATCAATTCTCATTTGAAACGGCGTACGCGCTTTTGAAAAGCTCATAGTGTGTGGACGCACAATGTACCTTTTTAACCACAGCCTTTTGTCCGCGTTGTTTGGCCGCACGGCCTTTACCATGGACAAAGTCGTAAAAAAGTCGTAAAAAAGCCATAAAACTCCTTTTAAAAAAAAGGGCAAAAGCGCGTACGACCCAAGACCGCGTAGTGTTGCCACACCATTAGTGTCTGTCGTGCTACCTCACTTTGTGTATGGTAGCCTTGTCTTTCCCAAATTGGATTCTGTATGTGCGAGGAAAATAACGGTAGCATTTAATGATGTTAATGGCCCTTCGCAGTCTTGTACATCATTTCAAACCGGTTTTAATATGAGTTCAATAATACACTCGGAACTCATTTTTCTCCATCATTTTCGTTTTTCTATTGTAATGCCTATGTAGTAGTGTGGGGTGCAAGTACAGCGAAGCAGAGCTTTGCCGAGAACGAAATATGCTTGTGTTAGTGTAATGGACAGTGAAACCAGAAAATGTTTGGGTGAACAAATGATGGAAAATTATGGAAGAAAAACTGTCTTCCCTGCGACCCCTTACCTATAAAACCGGTTTTTGTTTTGATGTTATGGACAAGCGTGCGGAAGGCCATTGGCCCTTCGCAGACTTGTCCATAATTTAAAACCGGTTTTAATATGAGTTCAATAGTGCACTCGGAACTCACTTTTCTCCATCATTTTCGTGTAACGATTGTAATGCCTATGTAGTAGTGTGGGGTGCAAGCACGGCGAAGCAGCTTTACTGAGAACGAAAATATGCTTGTGTTAGTGTAATGGACAGTGAAACCAGAAAATGTTTGGGTGAACAAATGATGGAAAATTATGGAAGAAAAACTGTCTTCCCTGCGACCCCTTACCTATAAAACCGGTTTTTGTTTTGATGTTATGGACAAGCGTGCGGAAGGCCATTAGGTATATCTGCAACCAGAGGAAGTCACATTTCTGCGTTACTTCGGCCAAGTACTTCTCGAAGTTGATCGAAGTCGTGAGGAGCTCAGTCGCACGGCGCACAGTGGGGCAAATAGCTCATTTTTTGGACAAGCGACAATTCCCAAGCCTGGAATTAATGAAACTTAAAATTTTTTTTTTTAAACTATTCGTGATAAAATTGCCTTTAATTCTATCGAGCCAGAATTTTGAAATTTGAAAATTAAAGATGGCTAATCCAATATGGCGGACATAAATTTGGTAAGAAAATTAAATTTTTTTCGTAAGATTCTCTTAAAATTATTGAAATTAATTTTTACTAATTAATTTTTGGTTTCCAAAAAAATCCCCAAAGTAACAATTTATTAAAATATTAAAGAATATTTTGTCAAAAATTTAATTTTCTTACAAAATTTATGTTCGCCATATTGGATTAGCCATCTTTAATTTTAAAATTTCAAAATTCTGGCTCGATAGAATTAAAGGCAAGTTTATCACGAATAGTTTAAAAAAATTTTTTTTAAGTTTCATTAATTCCAGGCTTGTCCAAAAAATGACCTATTTGCCCCACTGTGCGGCGCCCGCAAGCTATGCAACATGGATAATGTTCAAGTGGCAACAGTATGTAGCAAAAAGTGATTCCTTCTTTTTCTTCATTTCGTGTATGGAAATTTTGAGGATTTCATGGATACGCGCCCAAGCATCATTTACTTTGTTTTTATCCTTATGACCTCGGTCATTTGGGTCCCAAATAGCTGGCTCTGTTTGTAGTGTTTCGAGGAACAGAAGAATTTGTTCCTCTGACCATGATGTACCAGTGGCGGACTAAGCCCGTCAGAGGCCCGGGGCGGCAAAGCTGAATGAGGCCCTCAGTCTAAGAAGTTGATGTAATTTTAGAAGCCTTTTATTCAGTTGCCATTTGTATGACAAGTCATCATCAGGAGCTCCACAGCCTATTGTTGGCCTTGGCTTCCTCCAGCATTCGCCTCCATGATTCTCGATCTCTGGCTCGACTTTTCCAGTTTCTTATTCCCAACTGCCTCAAGTCTTCTTCGACGTCATCTATATATCTTTTCTTAGGCCGGCCGGGTCTGCGTTTTCCTGACGGTACTTTCTCCAGCACTATCTTTGTCAGGTTCCGTTCCGCACCTCGTTGGACGTGACCAATCCATCGCAGTCTGTTTATTTTGATCACTTTGACAATGTTTGGAATCTTGCTGATTTCATACAACTCTGAGTTGTATCTTCTTCTCCAAATGCCATCAACCTGTATTCCTTTGTAGATCGAACGAAGAATTCTCCTTTCAAATCTTCCTACCAATGCTTCGTCTGCGTTTTTCAATGTCCACACTTCCGAACCATATAGTAGGACAGGCCTTATTAGTGTCGTGTAAAGTGCCAGTTTCGTCTTCCTTGATATATTTCTAGACGTCAGGTGCCTGTGTAGACCAAAGTAGCATTTATTAGCCAGTGCTATTCGTCTTCTGATTTCGGCCGATGTATCATTACCTTTTGTTATAATCGTGCCGAGGTACACAAACTCATCTACTGCTTCTATATTGTAGGTGTCTATCGTTATGTTCTGTCTGCTACTTCTGGCGTTTTTTGTGTACATATACTTTGTTTTGTGCTCGTTTATTTCCAACCCGATTTTTTTTGCGGCTTGCTCAAGTGCTACAAAGGTCTCCTTCATGCTCTCAAATGATCTTCCAAGGATAGCTATATCGTCGGCAAAGGCTAATATTTGCACTGACCTATCGAAGATGCACCCTGATGTGTTAATCGATGCATCTCTTACTGCTTTTTCTAGGGCCACGTTGAATAACAAGCAGGATAGTGCGTCGCCTTGCCTTAATCCTCTATTTGTTCTGAGAGGTGGGGATAGTTCACCATCTATTCTGACTCTACACCTTGCATCTTTCATCGAAATTTTCGTCAGTTCTACTAGGTGATTAGGTATTCCGAGCTGCTCCATAGCATCAAATAACTCATTACGGTTCACACTATCGTAAGCATATTTGTAGTCGATGAATAACATGTGGATGTTTATGTTAAATTCAACAGCTTTTTCTAGGGTTTCTCGGAGTACAAATAGCTGGTCGGTTGTGGATCTTCCAGGACGAAAACCGCATTGATACTCTCCTAATATTCTTTCCACGTATGGTCGTAGTCTAATATAGAGTACACGTGAAAATACTTTGTACGTTGTGTTCAATAGCGTTATTCCTCTATAGTTGTTGCAAGATAGAGGGTCTCCTTTTTTGTATAAGGGACACACTATGCCCTCGTTCCACTCATCAGGCATTTCTTTCCGTCTCCAGATTTCCACTATTACTTCATGTAGTTTTTGGATAGTTTCCACTCCGCCTTGCTTAATGAGTTCTGCAGGTATGCTGTCAGACCCTGATGCCTTATTATTTTTTAGTGCTCGCAATGCCAGGCGTACTTCCTCTATGGTGGGGCTGCTGTGCTGTCATTCTCATCGTCCGCGTTCATGTTCTGCACATTTCGGGTACCAATGTGCTCCTGCTCTGGGTTCATTAGTAGTAGTTCCTCGAAATGCTCTGCCCATCTAGCCAATACTTCGTCCTTATTACTTAATGGGGCCTATTCTGTCAGTAAAATTTTATCATTTTATGTTATGTTATGCCATAAAATAACAGGATTCTCTAAAATCCTATTCTGTCCGACAAATTTTATTTTATTTTATCGATTGTAACATAAAATATTTCCTGTTGCGCTTCATAACATAAAATAATCTAAGCAGCACATTTTACAAGTATTTTAACCCATTTTATGAAAATAACAGACGGGAATTGACATTTGCGAGAAAATAGTTTTCATTGAGTTTTGAGTTAAATTAAAAATTAATATGCCCAACGCATTACGAAAATTGTATTTTGTCAGATACTTTAATTTGCGCTTTGATTTTGTTTGTTTTCATTCATAATTTTATTTGTTTTCATTTTCAACCGCTCAGCTGTTCAAAACGTAATAGAACCCATAGCGGATTGTACTAAATATTTTATGTTATCTATTCATAAAAGACTTCATAAAATAATTTTTAGAAAGTATGACAGAATACTAATTTTTAAAATATTTTATTTTTATTTTATGAAGAAGAAATTTTATCATCATAAAATAACATAAAATATTATTTTATGAAAAATTACAGAATAGGGCCCAATATCTCCCCACTTTTATCCTTGCACATTGTCACTCCAGGCTTAAATTCTTTCCGTTGTTGGTTTACCTTTTTGTAGAAGTTTCTTGCGTCATTTAAGCTTGCTGATTCTTCTATTTTTTCCATTTTTTCTTTCCAATACTGCCTTTTTTTTCGCTTTGTGCATTCTCTTCTCAGCTCGCCTCTTTTCTTGTATGACAAGTGTGTGTGTTTATTTCGCAATAGGGAAAGCATTTAATTACCCATTGATTCCTAAAATAGTTCTAAAGCCAAGTGTCCACTATAGAGTCTTTTTCGGTAGAGTGAAGAGCGTAGAGTGTAGAGCTCTACTTGTAGTGTGTACTGCGCGTCTCTACCACTCCACCGCCCGTAGAGTTGCTCTAGAGAAATTTTGAGTAGAGCTCTACCACGCGTTCTACAGACTGTGTACACTACAGATGCTTTTTTCTCTACAGAGTCGTATGGTAGAGCGCGTAACTGCGGCCATCAACTTTTGCATGTCATTTAATTTCTTAGTTATTCAGAAATGCGTGCGTACACATATTCTGTAAAAAAATTAAAGGAAATTAATAGAAAACAAAAAAATAATAAAATGAGTTCTCGCCAAAAACAAGCTGCTGCCGTTTTATTTTTGCTCGAAGAAGAGAAAAGGAAAGAAAGGAAATATTGGGCGCGAGATTTA
This sequence comes from Thereva nobilitata, assembly GCA_963855945.1. Lineage (NCBI taxonomy): Eukaryota > Metazoa > Arthropoda > Insecta > Diptera > Therevidae > Thereva > Thereva nobilitata. The sequence continues at coordinate 5,377,952 of OY979699.1, forward strand.
ATTGCGAAAAGAAAACAAAACGCTGGAATGTAGCGAGAATTATTGAATGATACGGAAAAAGATACATTTTCTGCGTATGTCGTATCCTGTTGTTATTTAACACGGGTGTATACACTTCTCTACGCGTCTCAACGCGAGAGTTTTCTCTAGCTCTACGCAAAAAACTCTATAGTGGACACTAGGCTTCAGTTTAGAAAAACTCCACTTGCATGATACAACAGAGATGGAAATGGACAAGAAGTATGGAAGTATAAGCGATGTACAGGGTAACGATTCCCATTTTAATAATTACATGCTGTACTTATTTGTGACTACGAGAACATTGTACGGGACCTCCGACTCCAAAGTACCACTTAGGTAGACACTGACCATATTTTAAAAGGCTTGTTTAGGATTTGACCAAGGGAACTTGTAGACATTTGGAGGCCCCCAGGAACCAGAGGCCCGGGGCGGACCGCCCCTTCCGCCCCACCCTTAGTCCGCCACTGTGATGTACCACTCATCGTTTTTAATTATGTATGCACGCGCCCCGTCAAGAAATAAAGTCTTCTGTGAACGACGTACGCACAATCGCTCAGGGTGAAGTCTCGACGTGAACTGAAGTGAGCCGAGTAGTGTAGTAGGCGCTTCATATTCGAACTTCGGCACACCGCGAGCCCTTTGACTCATTTCATTTATTTATTTTAAAACGGTAATTTAGTACAAATATGGCAATTTAGTACAAAAAAAAATGAAAAATATCTTAATTAATAAAAGAAAGTTTCTGTATGCCGGTATGCCGGTATGCGTGTATGTATGTGTGCGCTATAGCGGGCGCACCAGTCATCGTAGAGCTTCGAAATTTTGCACGAAGGTCCGTTGGGGTCTTCCCTGAAACACCTCGAAGCCCGATTTTCGAAATTCAAAATGGCCGCCGAAAAATGACCGAAATTCAAAATGGCCACCAAAATATGAATTTGCAAATTGTGTTCCGATTTCAATGAAAGTGGGTATCTAGGGGTTCTTAAGGTCGCTAATTTGTGGTCAAAACTTAAAAATTCAAAATGGCCGCGCCAATATGGCCGTACCAATATGGCCGACGAATTTGCCAATTGTGATCCGATTCCAATGACAATCGGTATCTGGAGTTTTATGAGGTAGCAAATAACGAATGTTTAAACAAAACTAATAAATTCAAAATGGCCGCCCCAATATGGCCGACGAATTTGCCAATTGTGATCCGATTCCAATGAAAATCGGTATCTGGGGTTTTTTGAGGTAGCAAATAACGAATGTTTGATCGGACCTTATAAATTCAAAATGGCCGCGCCAATATGGCTGACGAATTTGCCAATTGTATTCCGACTCCAATGACAATAGGTATCTGGGGTTTTATGAGGTAGCAAATAACAAATGTTTAAACAAAACTTATAAATTCAAAATGGCCGCCCCAATATGGCCGACAAATTTGCCAACTGTGTTCCGATTCCAATTAAAATCGGTATCTGGGGTTTTTTAAGGTAGCAAATAAAGAATTTTAGATCAGAACTTATAAATTCAAAATGGCGGACGATTTTTTCCAATTGTATTCGGATTCCAATGAAAGTGAATATCTAGGGGTTTTTAAGGTTGCAAATAACGAATTTATAATCAAAACTTATAAATTCAAAATGGCAGCACCAATGTGGCCGATGAGTTTGCCAATTGTATTCCGATTCCAATGAAAAGCGGTATCTGGGGGTTTTTAACTTATACATTACGAATTTTGCCAAACAAGTGAAATTTCCCGGTTAGTTCAATAAAAAAACGCTGTTTCCATTGTAAAGTTAATTTCGTTTTGGTTTTTCAAAAAAAAATCTCCACATCAGGAAATATTTTATAAAAAACATCTAATTAATAAAATAAAGTTTCTGTATGCGTGTATGGATGCGTGGATGTGCGATGTGTGCGCTATAGCGGGCGCACCAGTCATCGCAGAGCTTCGAAATTTTGCACGAAGGACCGTGGGGGTCTCCCATGATGCACCTCGAAGCCCGATTTTTGAAATTCAAAATGGCCGCCGAAATATGACCGAAATTCAAAATGGCCACCCAAATTTGCCAATTGTGTTCCGATTTCAATGAAAATCGGTATCTGGAGGTTTTTAAGGTAGCAAATAACGAATTTATGATCAGAACTTATAAATTCAAAATGACCGCGCCAATATGGCCGGCAAATTTGCCAATTATCTTCCGATTCCAATGAAAATTGGTATCTGGGGTTTTTTAAGGTAGCAAATAACGAATTTATGATCAGAACTTATAAATTCAAAATGGCCTCGCCAATATGGCGGACGAATTTTTCCAATTGTCTTCCGATTCCAATGAAAATCAGTATCTGGGGTTTTTTAAGATAGCAAATAAATAATTAATGATCAGACTTATAAATTCAAAATGGCCGCCCAAATAAGGCGGACGAATTTTTTCAATTCTATTCCGATTCCAATGAAAGTGGATATCAAGGGGTTTTTAAGGTTGCAAATAACGAATTTATGATCAAAACTTAAATTCAAAATGGCCGATGAGTTTGCCAATTGTATTCCGATTCCAATGAAAATCGGTATCTGGGGGTTTTTAAGCTAACAAATAAAGAATTTATGATCAAAACTTATAAATGTTAAATTTCGGCGCCAATATGGGGGACGAATTTTGTCAAATTAACCTTTCCACGTCAGTTGTATGTAGGTTGTTCAAGAGTTGGGAAATCGAAAAATCTTCACATCCTAGCTCCGAACACTAAGTAAGAAGGGGGCAGTGTAACGGCTAACCGAAAAGAGAAAGTTAAAATTCCAATTCACCGAGAAGTTTCATGTTCATAGGCACCTACTTGAATACATACATAACGCAGTGTCACATCTCAATTTAGTACGGTTGTTCTAACTGAACCGCCAAGAAGAGGAAGGAGGAGCACATGTGTGCAAGAAGTTTTGTTTTGAAATTAAAGTTGTTAAAAAGAAATAAATTGAGAACGCTCGGTATAGGTAACTCTAAATTTTTATATGGTATCCAAAATTATTTTCCAGAATTTTTGTAGTTTTCATTATACTTTTGTCCTACCGCGGACAGTGCACACATAAACTTTTTTTATTTAAAGGCGTTGCAACGCACGCGGGTTTTATGCTAGTATTTAATAAAAATGAAAAATATATTTAATAAATACTAAGAAAAAAAACTAAAAAGAATTGAGTTGAAGGAATATTATTGATTGGACAAGTAACTGAAGATACGTTTCCTGAACACACTTAATGACATGTCGGCAGGCAAACTGTTCCATAACAGAATAGAATGAACAAAAAAAGATCTCTGCCTAATTAAATAAGAGAATCTAGGTATAATAAATAGTATTCTTCTAGTCGTACGACCGAGTTGAAGGTACTCATGTAAATATGATGGTCGGTCGGAGTGTAGGAGTTTGTAAATGAATGCCATTGCCTTGACTGATAAGTACACTTCAAGGGTGCATCTCAGAACGGAAGAACGATAACGACTGATATGGTCGGATCGACGAAGATTATAGACAAACTTTGTACAATCATTGAAGGCTACATTGAGTTTATCACGGCATGACGCATCGGGCGCAAAAACCGCCAAAGAGGCGAAGTCGCCCGAGGCGAAGTAAAGTTACACGAAGTGAATCGAAGTGTCTCTCTACACTCTCCACTACGATCAACTTCGCGAGTAGTGTAGTGCACGCTTAAGAAGGAAGCGAGGGAGACCCAACCTCCGCAGGAAGGATGGCGTAGACCAGGACGCCCAGAGCTTAGGGATGCCAAACTGGATGACATCGCCTTAGAATCGGGACCGGTGGAGAGAGCAGTAGCATAGTATTTTTAATGAAGCTTTGATCAAAATTAAAGAAATATGACTAGCCATCAATAACAAAGAACTTAGAATGGTAGCGTCTAGTCCGGGAGCCGACGTAACAAAAAAGTCAAACATTTGATCAATTTTGGTTCTGATGCAAAACGATTAAAAATAATGTTTTAAGAATGAAATGGACGGTCAGCTGGCTAAAATGGTGGCGGATGCAACAGCAAAGGAGGAGAAAGTTGTTAAAAAAATTAAAAAAAAACATTTGATCATTAATAATATTTTTTGTAGTTAAAGATTATCGATAAAAGTATTAGGAAAAGATAGTCAGCTGGACCAACTGCGGGTATTTCGCCGTCAGCTGATCGGTCAATCGCGTAAAAAATTTATTTTTTTTTAAATAATTGATCATTTTCAAATTTTTTTACTATGTTACTTTAATCATTCTAATGTTAAAAAATCACAATCAGCTGCTCATTTGTTAAGGGATTAACCGTCAGCTGGCCGTCGAAAGGTCGAATTGCCGTTTGCATTTGCCGCGACGCGCTTGACATTTAAAGCTTCAGCTGACGGGGTTTCTACTCACAACCGGTCAACTGATCCTGTTGTTTCTCAATTTTTTAAATTTTTAAAAAAACTTTTACTTACAGCAATGATCAACTATTTTTTATCAAATTTATAGCATATTTTTGTAGTTTTCCTACTAAAAAGTGAATCTTCATCTTATTGTTAATGTAAATAAATATTACATTGAAAGTTAACCTGCAGGATTAAAGAGAACTAATATTTTAAGTTATTATTTTAATGGAAATTATGAAATCTGTGTTAACAAATCACCAGAAATTTTTATTTGTTATTGTTTTTTAAATGTAATATACATAGTTTCTTCTTCGATTAATTCAGACAGCGATATAGCGGAAATATGTAGGTACAGGCTGAAAATTGGCAGAGAGCTTCCTTTTAGGGTTATAAAGCCTACCGATTTTCTACGCCCACTTTTAGGGGGTTTTGCCCTCAAAATGGGTATTTTCGATTTTTCTGTAATTATTTTGCATTATTTGTTAATATCTTTTTGTTTTATTCAATTTTAAGTACAATATCTGTAAATGAGAAAATCTTTAAAATCGTCTTTTTGGATCCGCACTTATCATTCACGAAAAGCTTGGTGCAGTCTCAGATGAACATGGTGAAAGGTTTTATCAATACATATTGCACATAGAGAAGGAATAATGAATCCAATACATAAAAAGTATACGTGATACTATTATTATATTTAGACTCGACAGCAATTGAATGTAAAAATTTAGCCACTGCCGTTTACACTGTATTTGTTTACGGTTTCAAATACCATCTAACTGGAACATCTAAAAAAAGTAATGAAAATTTTAAATATCTGGGAATGAAGAGTGTATGGCGTGATGAAAAATTCTTATCATTTTATACAATGGCCTGGGAAAAACTGGGAATGTAACGTATGCATTGAATTATACGAGGCGACATAAGTAATCATCTAAGCATCTTACAGGATTCGAATTTTGAATCGACGACCGTCTGCTCTGACATACTAGAGGCCAAGATAGATTTTGAAAACCTTTTGTTATGAATATTGAGAGCTGTGAAGAATGGAAGTCTAAAGGCCCAACTATGCATGGCATAAGCGCATATGCCAAGTGCATATGTCAAGTTCGGAACCAGAACTTGTTATGAAAGTGGCTACGGTTGACATAACACGGCATAAAAGCTTTCGTTAAACATTCGTTAAACATAATGAATGCGACTTGGGTCGAACGTGACATGACAACATTAGGAAAAGCAAGGTTATGTTTATTGCTGTTTATTAGAGCAAGTGATTTTTGTGCAAGTATGGAGAAATAAAAATATCTACATATATACATATATAAATCAAAATTAATTTTCACTTTCACAGCGCAGATTTTATATAAACTTTATGTCGCTTATGTTATGCATAGGCGGTAATACGTTTTGATTGACATAATTCTGACTCGATATTTTTTGACGTTTTGACATATGCGCTTATGCCATGCATAGTTGGGCCTTAACAGATCCGCACTTTTCAATCTATATCCTGGTGTACAGGTGGCCCAAACGCCAATTTGACAAGCTGACTGTGACTTCAGTGGGTATGGCGCCACCTTGGGATGAGAACTTTTTTGGGACCGTAGGATCTAGGTCACGGAACTAGGTCATGGTCACACCCACGCCCCCGGACACGCCCCACCCCACTCAAGCCCCAGCCACCCACGCGCCAAGCCCCACCCCACAGCGCCCCCGGCCACGCCCCACCCCGCCCGGCCCCAGCCGTTGGAAACAAGGTTAAGGTCATCATTAAATCACCATGTTATTAGGTTAATTGGTTGGCCTTGAAATCTAGGTCAGTCTGTCTATCACACCCACTTATGGCGGCCACACACACACCTGCGGCGGTCACATACCAGTGAGACCGGGCTTATTATCTACATAACTACATGAATGTCTGCGCATGTGCCCCTTGCTCCACAGCCAGACACTGCGAATGAAAGTAAAAGTGATACTTGCGATGCCGATGTGTGGTTGTTGTTGTTATTACCTTTCTAAGGCCTGGGTCATTCAGCCTCAGGTTTTTTACCCTCAAGTGACATCTATAGAAGAATGCTCCGAAATTTGTATATCTCCGTCATGACAATAATATTGTGAATGACTATTCATGGCTCCATACTAGGTCAACTTCTATACTTGCTCTACATCAATAATATCAAATACTCAAGGCTCAGTGGAGAATATCATATATTTGCCGATGACACTAACTTAATATATCGAGCTAGAACTGCGGACGAGCTAGAAAATAGCATGAACGGTGACCTGAAAATTTTCAAGGAGTGGACGGATGGAAATAAACTAAAAATAAATGAAAAAAAGACTAAGTACATGATATTCTATCAGAAAAACAAGGCAGATATCAGAGTATCGATCAAGATAGGCGATGAGAAAATATCTAGGGCAACCGAAGTTGCCTACCTAGGACTATTAATTGACGATAAGCTGAACTGGAGGAAACATATAGAAAAAATAGGAAAAACCCTAACCCCTCTAATAGGAGTGCTCAAAAGAAACCCCAAGCTCCATGAGAAAATAGCGCTTCAGGTCTATAATGCGCATATCCTATCTCGGATTAGATATAGTATCCTAAACTGGTCGCAGTGCTATCAACAACTGAGGACAGTCGTAAATGTACTGTTAAATAGGGCGCTGAAGTCACTAAATGGACTTCCATGGAGTACATCCACTCAAGTAGTTTACAGACTCACGAGACAATTGACACTGGCCCAGGTCATCCGAATGAAAAAGCAAAGTTCTTGGCATCTTGGCTCGCTCCGCTGAATCCAGGGCCGTTGTTCGTTCCGGAAAATTCCAACGGGTTCGGGAGTTATGGGCCCTTTTGTGGCTTCAAAGGGAGGGCCCTTCAGCACCCATTATCTCAGGAAATACTGGTCGGCCCTGCGTGAAATTCAATTTACAGCCTCCCTAGAGTTCCCTAACAATTTCCCATTCAAAAACGGGCCGACCCAGAATTCCCGGAAAATCGCGGAAAATGCAAAGGGGTACCCCTCGGCATTTTTTTGCACAATTTTGCGAAGGTGCTCCGATTGGGACGAATGGGGCCTCGTTGGAAGGGCTCGCTCCGCTGAATCCAGGGCCGTTGTTCGTTCCGGAAAATTCCAACGGGTTCGGGAGTTATGGGCCCTTTTGTGGCTTCAAAGGGCGGGCCCTTCAGCACCCATTATCTCAGGAAATACTGGTCGGCCCTGCGTGAAATTCAATTTACAGCCTCCCTAGAGCGTCCCTAACAATTTCCCATTCAAAAACGGGCCGACTCAGAATTCCCGGAAAATCGCGGAAAATGCAAAGGGGCACCCCTTGGCATTTGTTTGCACAATTTTGCGAAGGTGCTCCGATTGGGACGAGTGGGGCCTCGTTGGAAAGGGCTCGCTCAGCTGAATCCAGGGCCGTTGTTCGTTCCGGAAAATTCCAACGGGTTCGGGAGTTATGGGCCCTTTTGTGGCTTCAAAGGGAGGGCCCTTCAGCACCCATTATCTCAGGAAATACTGGTCGGCCCTGCGTGAAATTCAATTTACAGCCTCCCTAGAGTGTCCCTAACAATTTCCCATTCAAAAACGGGCCGACCCAGAATTCCCGGAAAATCGCGGAAAATGCAAAGGAGTACCCCTTGGCATTTTTTTGCACAATTTTGCGAAGGTGCTCCGATTGGGATGAATGGGGCCTCGTTGGAAAGGGCTCGCTCCGCTGAATCCAGGGCCGTTGTTCGTTCCGGAAAATTCCAACGGGTTCGGGAGTTATGGGCCCTTTTGTGGCTTCAAAGGGCGGGCCCTTCAGCACCCATTATCTCAGGAAATACTGGTCGGCCCTGCGTGAAATTCAATTTACAGCCTTCCTAGAGTGTCCCTAACAATTTTCCATTCAAAAACGGGCCGACCCAGAATTCCCGGAAAATCGCGGAAAATGCAAAGGGGTACCCCTTGGCATTTGTTTGCACAATTTTGCGAAGGTGCTCCGATTGGGACGAGTGGGGCCTCGTTGGAAAGGGCTCGCTCCGCTGAATCCAGGGCCGTTGTTCGTTCCGGAAAATTCCAGCGGGTTCGGGAGTTATGGGCCCTTTTGTGGCTTCAAAGGGAGGGCCCTGCAGCACCCATTATCTCAGGAAATACTGGTCGGCCGTGCGTGAAATTCAATTTACAGCCTCCCTAGAGTGTCCCTAACAATTTCCCATTCAAAAACGGGCCGACCCAGAATTCCCGAAAAATCGCGGAAAATGCAAAAAGGACGAATGGGGCCTCGTTGGAAAGGGCTCGCTCCGCTGAATCCAGGGCCGTTGTTCGTTCCGGAAAATTCCAACGGGTTCGGGAGTTATGGGCCCTTTTGTGGCTTCAAAGGGCGGGCCCTTCAGCACCCATTATCTCAGGAAATACTGGTCGGCCCTGCGTGAAATTCAATTTACAGCCTTCCTAGAGTGTCCCTAAAAATTTTCCATTCAAAAACGGGCCGACCCAGAATTCCCGGAAAATCGCGGAAAATGCAAAGGGGTACCCCTTGGCATTTTTTGCACAATTTTGCGAAGGTGCTCCGATTGGGACGAATGGGGCCTCGTTGGAAAGTGCTCGCTCCGCTGAATCCAGGGCCGTTGTTCGTTCCGGAAAATTCCAACGGGTTCGGGAGTTGCAGCACCCATTATCTCAGGAAATACTGGTCGGCCCTGCGTGAAATTCAATTTGCTGCCTCCCTAGAGTGTCCCTAACAATTTCCCATTCAAAAACGGGCCGACCCTGAATTACCGGAAAATCGCGGAAAATGCAAAGGGGTACCCCTTGGCATTTTTTGCACAATTTTGCGAAGGTGCTCCGATTGGGACGAATGGGGCCTCGTTGGAAAGGGCTTGCTCCGCTGAATCCAGGGCCGTTGTTCGTTCCGGAAAATTCCAACGGGTTCGGGAGTTATGGGCCCTTTTGTGGCTTCAAAGGGCGGGCCCTTCAGCACCCATTATCTCAGGAAATACTGGTCGGCCCTGCGTGAAATTCAATTTGCTGCCTCCCTAGAGTGTCCCTAACAATTTCCCATTCAAAAACGGGCCGACCCAGAATTCCCGGAAAATCGCGGAAAATGCAAAGGGGTACCCCTTGGCATTTTTTTGCACAATTTTGCGAAGGTGCTCCGATTGGGACGAATGGGGCCTCGTTGGAAAGGGCTCGCTCCGCTGAATCCAGGGCCGTTGTTCGTTCCGGAAAATTCCAACGGGTTCGGGAGTTATGGGCCCTTTTGTGTCTTCAAAGGGAGGGCCCTTAAGCACCCATTATCCCGGGAAATACTGGTCAGCCCGGCGTGAAATTCAATTTACAGCCTCCCTAGAGTGTCCCTAACAATTTCCCATCCAAAAAGGGCCGACCCAGAATTCCCGGAAAATCGCGGAAAATGCAAAAGGGTACCCCTTGGCATTTTTTTGCACAATTTTGCGAAGGTGCTCCGATTGGGACGAATGGGGCCTCGTTGGAAAGGGCTCGCTCTGCTGAATCCAGGGCCGTTGTTCGTTCCGGAAAATTCCAACGGGCCCTTTTGTGGCTTCAAAGGGAGGGCCCTTCAGCACCCATTATCTCAGGAAATACTGGTCGGCCCTGCGTGAATATCAATTTGCTGCCTCCCTAGAGTGTCCCTAACAATTTCCCATTCAAAAACGGGCCGACCCAGAATTCCCGGAAAATCGCGGAAAATGCATAGGGCCGTTGTTCGTTCCGGAAAATTCCAACGGGTTCGGGAGTTATGGGCCCTTTTGTGGTTTCAAAGGGAGGGCCCTTAAGCACCCATTATCCCGGGAAATACTGGTCAGCCCGGCGTGAAATTCAATTTACAGCCTCCCTAGAGTGTCCCTAACAATTTCCCATCCAAAAAGGGCCGACCCAGAATTCCCGGAAAATCGCGGAAAATGCAAAAGGGTACCCCTTGGCATTTTTTTGCACAATTTTGCGAAGGTGCTCCGATTGGGACGAATGGGGCCTCGTTGGAAAGTGCTCGCTCCGCTGAATCCAGGGCCGTTGTTCGTTCCGGAAAATTCCAACGGGTTCGGGAGTTATGGGCCCTTTTGTGGCTTCAAAGGGCGGGCCCTTCAGCACCCATTATCTCAGGAAATACTGGTCGGCCCTGCGTGAATATCAATTTGCTGCCTCCCTAGAGTGTCCCTAACAATTTCCCATTCAAAAACGGGCCGACCCAGAATTCCCGGAAAATCGCGGAAAATGCAAAGGGGTACCCCTTGGCATTTTTTTGCACAATTTTGCGAAGGTGCTCCGATTGGGACGAATGGGGCCCATTACTCCGGGAAATACACGTATATCACGCTAGCAGATCACATATTCAACCCCCACTTCTAAACCTATAAGTAATTTGTAGTGAATTTGTAGTGAAAGAATTAATTTTATAGAACCAACCAATCTCGAAAAATCAGGTGATCTGCCGGCGTGATATCACGCTAGCAGATCAGATGTGCATTTTCGCTAATTATAAGGTCAGAAAAAAATTGAAAAGGTGAGCTATTTTGTAGCTGAGTTGTAGTAAATTTATAGTGAAAGAATTCATTTTGTAGAGCATACCAATCTCGAGGAATCCGCCAGATCAACCGACTTACGGCTTCAATAATGCATATAATATTGCGTGTATCGCGTTATGTGTATAATGAAATTCATTTTTTAAAGCCTACCGATCTCGAGAAAACCAAATCTGTTGTAGTATCGGCATCTTATTTTTTTAATAAAATATCAATATGAGAACAGGGTTTAAATTGCTGCAGCAATTTTAATACTGTTGCTGTTGACTTTGCTTTGCTGCTAAGAAAAGCTTTGCTGTGGAAGCTTTTTGTTTCATATAGCTGCGAATGCTGTTGCTTACAAATGCTGGGGCATGCTGGTCCGGCTGCGAATGCTTTCACATACACATAAAAAAAAGGTTTCTCACCACTCTACACAAAATACAGTTTACTTTGCTTTCAAACCCTGTATGAGAATGTACAAGAATGTTTGGTCGGAAAAGCACCCCTCCGGATGGAATATTCAACTTACCTGTACGGTCACAGGTACCGCGCAAATGTGACTACATATTACCTAAAGTTTCCGCCTCATTTAGGAGTATCGATCTGCGTATAATTCGTCCTCTTTCACATGACCCCCCAAAAATTGCCGTGGTCTTGTAGTCTAGACTCCGCGATCATTTATTTATTTATTTTTTTTAAGTAGTTATAAAATATCTTGTTTCAGAATCATTTAGTACAATTTTTAACCGAATTCAAAAAAGGAGGAGGTTATCAATTCGACGCGTAGGTATTTTTTGGTCCTGTTCACGCATAACTTTGTAAGCGCATTGATCGAGGAAGTAAGCATTGCGGGTTCAAACTCCGGACGGGCGTTCGACTTTTTTTCTTTTTTCTCTTCTTTTTAAACCGATTCTGATTCGATTAACGTTAATACTCATGCAGACTATAAGAGTATTATCCTTTGAATTGAAAAGCTATATTTAAGCGACTTTCTGAAAAGATTTATTTACATATTTAGTTAACACACGGTAACTGTGTCTGGTGGCACAGGGAGTTAACACTAAAACCGCCAGTCGCCGAACGATCACCTCGAACTTCGTTTGTTCTTTACTTAGGATCATTAAATTTCTTGACTTTTATTCAATTGGTATATTTTACTAGTTTTTAATACTATTGGCGGAAGAAGAACTCACTTCAAATTGTTCATGCGAAAAATCTGAATTTACTATTCCCATCGAGCTACCCACGACTAATCTAGCAGGAGATGAAATCATTGCTTACATATTCTTACATTCACTACGATACCATTAGCTGAGTATTTGAAATCTAAAAATACACTAGCGTGAAGACTTCAAAAGAAGAATTGTATAGTACATTTGTACTAAGAAAAAAAACACTTCTTTGACTATTTGACTATTGGCTAAGGCTAATAAAACGTTGGCCGGTTCATCCATTTTACAATATATTAGATTTGACAGTCATAGATGCGTGGGTATTATATAAAATGCTTAACAACAGGCAGAGATTTTCTATTGCAATTGAGAGAGGAATTGGGCAAAAAGTATATTGCAAGTAGAAAGACAACACTATTTGGGTTGCAATTCTTGAAAACATACCTGTTCCGTCATACGAAATTTTAGTACATAAGAATCCATAATAATATTCTAGTTGTGCCACTTTCAACATTTTTCCAAGAAGTCGGTCGAGAAGTTTTTCAGAACAGAATTTTTTTATTTTTTGTTTTGTTTGATCGGGAGAGAATTTTTTACAGAAGAGAATTTCGTTTTGTTTTATTTTTTTTGCTATTTTACGTTTTGTGTTTAAGGTACTACTACCGGAAAAACGACCAAAAATAAGCACTTTTTTAATAATTTTTTTCTCAGCCGCTATGTTAGATATTATCAAGATAATTTTTTTTATAACATTATTAGTCCTTAAAGGTTGTAAAAAAAAATGTTTTAGTTTATTTCTATTTTTCGCCAATAAGGTAGGGGGCGCTGAAGTCAAGAGCTCAAAAAAGAGAGTCCGATGAGTGAGAGGTAATCTCAGAATTGAGAAGTTTGCAACAAAAAATTCGAACGGGATTTTATAAAGGAAAGTTTCTTACCTTGTAATTTACCACAATTAGTTAAAAATTAAAAACAAAAAAAATGGTGAAAGTTTGAAAAAAAGTTTGACAAAATTGCATTTTTGTTCACCCTTTTTCACTTCCCAAATTTTTTTTTCTTAATTTTTTTTCTAAAATGTGGTAAATTACAAAAGGGTATACCTTAACAAACAAAACGCACCCAAGTTTATTAAAATCGGTTCAGTAGATCCTGAGATTAATTCTCACTCAGCTGAAAAAATGCAATTTTAAGAAAAACGTGTTTAATTTTTTGGTTCGCTTTATCCCTACTAATATTATAAACTCTGTCTGTTTGTCTGTTACGCTTTCGCGCCTAAACCGCTTAACCGATTTTGATTAAACTTGGTACAGAGATAGATTAGATCTTGGAGAAGGACATAGGCTACTTTTTCTCCCGAAACAAAGGCTTTAAGGGGTTGAAATAGGGTATGAAAGTTTGTATGGGAGTCCGTCATTATTGAGTAGAAAATTATTAATGCCACCCACCATTTGAAATCGATTAACTTCAAATTTTGCACACATGCGTAGTTTTCTTGACAATGCAATGTGACCATTTTGTACAAAAATAAAGATGGCGATTTCAAGATGGCGGCCGATTTTTGCATTTGTCTTCCTCGACCACCGACATGGGTATCAAATGAAAGGGTATGACAGGTAGAATACAATTAGCGGTGTAGCTTTATTCAAAATTCAAAATGACGGCCAACACAAAATGGCGGAATACATAAAATAGACTAAAAAATAGAAAATTTAACCGATCGACTTCAAATTTTGCACATACCCATAGTTCGCCTGACAGTGCAATCTGACCGTTTAGTAAAAAATCAAGATGGCGGTTACAAAATGGAGGCCGATTTTTGCAATTGTGTTCACCGACCCACCCACATGGGTATAAAATGGAAGTGCATGACAGGTAGAATACAATTAGTTGTGTGGCGTCATTCCAAATTCAAAATGGCGGATTACCTTTTTCTTCACAACGCTCTCAGTATGGGTATCATATGAAAGGGTGTGACGAATATAATTCAGTAATCTATATAACGTCATTTTAAATCTAATATTGCGGACACCACAAAATGGCGGGAGATATATCTTATATTAACAAAAGAAAGTTCTGTATGTGTGCGCTATAGCTAGCGCACCAGTCATGGCAGAGCTTCGAAATTTTGCACGTATGTCCGTGGGGGTATTCCATGATGCTATTAGGAATTTCTTTATAAAAATGAACTAAGCTATTCTTCATAGTATAAGGAATCGAAAAATGAAAAAAAATCGGTTTTTTGAAATTTTTCCCGGTAGTAGTACCCTACAGTGCTGTAACTTTTTTTCTATTACGAATTTCTTTATAAAAATTAAGTAGGTTATTCTTCAAAGCATAAGGAATCGTAAAATGAAAAAAAATCGATTTTTTGAAAAAAAATTCCCTGTAGTAGTACCCCACAGTGCTGTAACTTTTTTTCTACTACGAATTTCTTTATAAAAATTAAGTAGGTTATTCTTCATAGTATAAGGAATCGTAAAATGAAAAGAAAAAAAATCGACTTTTTGAAAAATTTTCCCGGTAGTAGTACCTTAAAGAGGGGCCCCACTAGTTAATAATAATATTCACGATCATTGCGGTGATCTTAAATTTGTATGTCACTGTAATTGATCAAACATCTTTGTATTGTTTATATTGTATTAACGCATGAATCACTTGCTCTCTTTCACACTCTCCTTCCTGAGAGTTTATTTACTTGAATTATTGGAATTCCATTACCGTTATAAACTATATGTAAAATTTGAATTATATGAAACCATTGCTTTTGCCATTAGAGATCACCCAACTTTGTCACTTGAAATCAGGCGTTGTAAGAGTTCTGTTATTAAATAAATTAATAGGAATCAAAAAAGCTTGTTTCCTCAACAATACCAGAGAAACAAGACAAACACGATGTCAAGTGAAATCAGAGTGCGTAAATAATAAATCCTCGATGAAGTGTCACCTGTGAAATGTCTCCAATACATGTATTTCAAAAAAGTATTATTTATGCGTAACTTGTAATTCAAATATACATAATGATAATTACAAAAAATATATTAATTAATGTTGTGAAGTTTTTTGATTTACATTACAGATTATCATTAATAAAAACATTAAAACTATTTTACTATGTATTTTGATGATAACTTCTTACATTAAACGGATGAGCTCCGCAATAATTAAAGTGGGTCAAATTTGTCGCGCCGGCGAAAACGAGGGTTGTCAATCTTCGGTGGTGGTATGTATAGGTTTTGAAGTGGGGGCTGGATATGTATCCGGTAGCGTGATATCATGCCAGCAGATCACCGGATTTTTCGAGATCGGTAGGTTCTACAAAATTAATTCTTTCACTACAAATTCACTACAAATTACTTATAGGTTTTGAAGTGGGGGTTGAATATGTGATCTGCTAGCGTTATATACGTCCTCTTAAGTATTTGGTGACAATAAAGAATTTTGTGATACCTTTGAAATTATTCTATCTGTTCAAGGTGTACTAGTTTTACCAGTTTTTTAAGCCTACCTTCGAACTCCTTTTTCAGAATTTAAAAAAAATTGCATGGGACCACCGTGGGAAACTACCCTCTCAAGCAAAAAAAGAAAAAAGCAAAAAAGTTATTGCGTTACAAAGTTATGCGTGAACAGGACCAAAAAAAACATACCTACGCGTCGAATTGATAACCTCCTCTTTTTTGAAGTCGGTTAAAAATAGCCTTGGGTTTTTTTTTTATGTGGAAGACTAGAGCTCAGGGAAAGCCCTTTGTACTGTTGACAATCTATTTTCTTGCAGTTTTGTCTTGTCATGTCTTGGTCTTGCACATTTAGCAACACCAAGGCCAAGACCAAGACTTAGATATTTTTGCAAGAACAAGACCAAGAACAAGACTCAGCTATGCTCGCAAGAACAAGAACAAGACTGACTGAGTAAGAACAAGACAAGACCAAGACTTATATTAGTCTTGTCTTGTTCTTGCGTTTGCTCATCACTAGAGCAGATGGTCGTCGATTCAAAATTCGAATCATGTAAGATGCTTAGATAACTAATTATGTCGCCTGGTGTAAATGTCTGCTTTTTGTAGTGACAATGCACCACAGATAGCATGTGACGTGAAAAAAGCCAATTCTTAATATAATCTCGATGATTGCAGTAGGATTAGGTATATTATGCAATTGAGATACTTATGAGGGCATTAGGTTCCAGGTTTTTCAATTGGGCTTCTGGGCGTTTTTGTTTTGTTCCAGCTTAGGTCACCACACTAGTTCAGCGTAGGCTCGCAATCTGTCTAAAAATGGTCGTATAAGTCCAGGCGCGGATTTAAGGGGGCGGGGGGCACGGGGGTCATGACCCGCCCCCCCAAAAGCGCTCGCCGTTTAAAAAACCAAATTGATCCAGCTAGAAAAACAAAAACAAAAAATAACCAAACGTCCAAAACCGACCCAACTTTTTTGCAAATTAAAGCAATGACCTTAAAAAATGACCTTCAAGGTCAACTACAGATTGATCTATACTCTTTCTATATATTTTGATTTGTAAACTCTGAAGTTAGCTGCACCCAGAAGAAAGGGCGCGTCTTCATCAAAAACACATTAGGGCACGTTTTCTGCCCTACTCCGCTCAAATTAGGGACAATTAAAGAAATTTTTCCCACAGCTATGAGACCGGTGCCAAGTGAAGGATATGGGTTGTCTAAGCATGATTTTCACAACCCGAAGTTCGAAAAAAGGGTTGTTTTTGAGAAATATGTGAATTTTATAGTTTTTTCGCCGTTTCTATATTTTTAAGAGAAACTATGCATTTTGGTCAAAATATCAAAAGAGCAAAGTTATAAGGCATAAAATTTCCTGCAAATTTTGCCTTCACTGTTTTTTCGAATTCGGCATTGTTTCGCCGGTAGAGCTCGTTTTGCGCCTTTTTTCAGACTTTGTTGATAACCAAGCGTCCAAAGAAAGGCCGTTGAAAAGCTACAACTACTACTTTGATCTCATTTAATTTTTCATACAAATGCATAATTTTGGCTCAAAATCTAAAAATGGCGCAAAACGGCCTCCATCGGCGAAAATATGCGGAGTTGGGAAAAATTGTAAAAGTAAAATTTGTAGGTAATTTTATGCTCTCCAACTTTGATATTTTCACCGAGACTTCACTTGGCACCGGTCTCATAGTTGTGGGAAAAATTCCCTAAAAACAGCGATTTTTTGACTAATTTGAGCGGACTACGTTTGTTTTTAATTCACGAGAAAATTGGGTTAGTTTTGTTCGTTTTGTTAATTTTGTGTTTGTCCCTAAAAAAGCCTGTTTAGACGCTTCGCTCCCAGGAACGTTCCTCACGAACTTTGTGGATGAAGGGAGAGGTGGGGTGGTACCTCTCAGCAACCCCACTACAGTTCCGCGGCCAGACAATTTGGGGGATTTTGGGAGAGTCCAAAAACAATTTCGCTCGCTTCGCTCGCCCATTTCTCTTCATACAAACCCGTCCCCGCGACAGAATAATGGCCCATATGCTGATTTCTGTGGCCCATATTCATTTGTATGGCCCATTCTCAATGAAGTAAAAATGCAAATAATGAATTCAAATGATTTTTATTCCAAAATAATTTTTCGCTCGTCTCGCTAGCGGGGCCCCAAAATCACGGGGCCCTGTGCAGTTGCACATCCTGCACATATGCCAGCCGCGGCACTGCCCCACTACCTCCTTCATCCACAAAATTCGTGAGGAATGCTCCTGGGAGCGAACCGTCTAAATAGGCCCTTAGGAGTAGAAATTTTTTTTCGCCACTTTTAATTCGGTGGCCCCCCCCAAAATAAAATTCTAGATCCGCGCCTGTATAAGTCAATGCATACGTTACATTCTCAGTTTTTCCCAGGCCATTGTATAAAATGATAAGAATTTTTCATCACGCCATACACTCTTCATTCCGATATTTAAAATATTTTCATTACTTTTTTGGATGTTCCAGTTGGATGGTATTTGAAACAGTGAACAAATAAAGTGTAAACGGCAGTGGATAAATTTGTACACCCAAATTCTTTGAGTCGAAATATAGTAATAGTATCACGTATACCTACTTTTTATGTAATGGATTTATTATTCCTTATTCCGTATCCAAAAAGACGATTTTAAAGATTTTCTCATTTACAGATATTGTACTTAAAATTGAAGAAAACAAAAAGATATTAAGAAAAATTGCAAAATAAATTGCAGAAAAATCGAAAATACCCATTTTGAGGGCCAAAACCCCCTAAAAAGTGGGCTTCCCGGGCTAGGTAGACTTTATAACCTCTTATTAAGAACCCTCAAAGGAAGCTCTCTGCCAATTTTCAACCTGTACCTAATTATTTCCGCTATATCGCTTTTTTCGGCTTAATTTACCTGTTCTATTAATTTAACTCAGTTTTCTCGCAATTTTACACTGTTCTTGCGGAAAAAAAATTACGTGATATTTGCCGAGACCCCCTCCCTCCCCCACGTGAGATTTGGTGAGATTCGGCTCGGCTATTTTACCCAGCCGGAATTTCCGGGTGGGTACTGCTACCCACCATACCCCCATTATCCGCCGGGAATGCACGGGGGCATTGTTGAACGTCTTGCCATGTCTTCCGGAATTTTGCAAAAAAAGCTGATCAAGGAGATCGACGTGCTACACCTACATTTTCGTTGCTTCAAGCTATAATGTCGTCAGAATTTTTCCTAAGCTTGGTAATCCTCGCCGATATTTTAGGAATCATGTTGCTTTTATTTCAATCATTGAAATTGGTATACTCTCTGCAGTTCAGCTTATCAATACGGCCGTAGCCAGTCTGCAGAGGCAACGTGAAACTAGCTCGGACGCATTCAAAAAGCTTGTCGCTATGGGCTGAGGCGTCTGCAAACGATATTGACATAGAAATTACAGTCCGCACAATTACCGGCTTTCAAATAGATTTAATGGCCTCGATTCCCAGATCCGGCGGATCGGAAGTGAGTGCGGATTTGACACTTTGCGATTATCAAATCCGCAGTAGCGAATTCAAAACCGCGGTCGGGTATTGAATGTAGATTTAATTACCGAAAAAATTCAGAGTGAACACTCACGCGATTATGAAATACGCGATATCGGATTTGCTTAGGCAAATTTTACGTTTCAAATCCGCGGACAAATCGGCGGCGTGAGTGTCCGATCTGCCGGATCTGGGAATCGAGGCCAATATTCAGACTCAGTGTGTGAAGAATTCTGCCGCCTTTCAATATTTAATCTTTTTATAGATTATTTAATAAATGAAATGTTCTCCTGGCTCCCTAGCATTCAGCTTGAAAGAATCGGGCAGTTGCAAAAGTTGCAGAGACCAAAAATAGAAGAGATTTTGCAAGGTTCTGAATTGTAGAAAAGAGACCTTCCTTGTTTTTTTAGCTTTGGCAAGAAAGGGGAGAAAATATCCCAAATTCTCCAGCAGATGCTTACAAAAGAGCAACGATGCTGCCAAATATTAGAACTCTGCACGTTTCCTGTAACTACTAGCAGTGCCGAGCGATCTTTCTCCACCTTACATACTTAGACGGCTCTACAAGCGGGATCCGGTCCTGGCCTCTCGCAACTGTTCTCTCCATTTGTCTCCATTCTGAGCAGATGTCATCAAGTTTGGCATCCCCAAGCTCTGAGCGTGCTGGTCTACACCATCCTTCCAGCGGAGGTTGGGTCTCCCTCGCACCCCATAGGTCTTACCGCAGAGAACTTCCCAAGCAGGCTCATCTTCACTCATACGAGCTAGATACCCTGCCCAGGCGAGTCTACCGAGCTTTATTTTCTTCACAACGTGTCGCGATAGCGGTCGTAGATCTCGTCATTGTAGAGTCTCCGGAATCGTCCTCCAAGGGGCCAACACTGCCAAGAGGTTCGAGTGCTGTTTTCTAAGCACCCACATTTCGGATGCATATGTGAGAACCGGTAAGATCATCGTCTTATATAGTAAAAGTTTAGACGTTATGGTTAGATTCTTGTATTTGAAGAGCCTTGACAGACTATAGCAGGCTTTGTTGGCTTTTAGCAGTGGTGCGCGTATTTCTGGTTCCATGCTGTTGTCAGCTGCTACTATTGACCCAGGGTAGGTAAATGATTTTACCACATCAAACTCGCGTTCCTCTACCTTTAGCTAAGGCGCACATTGAGCTGTGTCATGCAGTAAGCGACTCGACAAAAAAAGCTTCTCGATTTTCTCTAAGTTTTCTATTTGGCATTTCGACCAAATCGACAGATAGCGCTGCCATACAAAACCATCAAATTGTGTGATATTACTCCAAGTGCAGCAAACCACATATCTATATTTAATTAAAATAGAAATTGTTAAAAGTTTATTGTATGCATAAATTGCGCTTTTTAATAAACGAAAAAACGTCTTCATCGACACGTAAAGAGACAATAACGTCGATATCGTGTTGCCAAATGCCAATTTTTATTTTTCGACAGAAGTCGATATCGACTCGAGAAACCAAATACGAACCTGGGTGAAAGCTTCTTGTAGAGCTGTTGTTCTTCCAATGATATCAATGTCGTCTGCATAAGCCAGTCATTGAGTAAGTTTGTCGAGGATTGTGCCCCTTGATGTCACCCCCGGAGCTCAAATTACTTTCTCCAACGCCAGGTTAAAAAGGAGGCAGGCCAGGCTGTTCCCTCTTCGGAGTCCATTATAGATTTGATTGGTCTGTACAGTGTTCCGGATACCTTTACTTGGCTTCTCACATTGGTCCTGGTCAACCTACATAGTCTGGTCAGCTTGTTGGGGATGCCGAATTCTCTCATGGCTTTGTAGAGTTCTACTCTGGCTATACTATCATAGGCGGCTTTAAAGTCTATGAAGAGGTGTTGGATTGAGTTTTGAAACTCGAGACCTTTTTCCGTAGCCTGCCTCAAAGTGAAAATCTGATCGGTTGTTGATTTGCCTGGGCTGAAGCCCACCAGCTCCGCAGGGATGCCGTCTGCACCCGAGGCCTTGTTGTTTTTGAGCCGGGTGATGGCTCTGCTAAATTCTGCTAAGCTTGCTGGTGACTTTAGTAATAAAATTAGGTGGCATACTTTAGTAATAAAATTTTGTTGAACTTACCATGATGCTGTAAGCAATTTGAATAGGATAAAAATTAAAAGAATTTTATTTCAAAAATTGTATATTTGCTTGTATGACATACAAAGAAGAAATATATGCCAATTAAAAACAATTGAATAGTATCAAAATGTTATTTTTTATTTTAAATTCAATGTTTCGTTTTTAATATATTTATTTTCCGAATAAATCATTCCTAAATCAATTTTCCTGTTTTCGATCTGACAACTGTCAAAATAAGAAGAAGAACTTTGCTGGCTCTGCTTGCTCCACTGACATGTACATATCTAGATTAGTGATGTGCGATACTGTATCGATTTTAGAAAAAAATCGATATTTACGTCCAAAAAATTCAAAATTTTCCGATTCTTTTTCGGTCGTATCGTTTTTAGATAATTCATTGTGTTTTCGAGAATCTTACCATCAATCGCAACTTACTTTTCACCATATAGCTGTCATTCGACTGAACCGACAATGGTATGGTGTATTACAAACCGAATTTATGTGCAGGACTGAATCGGTCCAAAGCACCAAAAAAATACAAAAAAAAAATCAGCATAAACGAGGACGTGACCGCCATCCATTTTCGGTCTTTTTGGTCTTGATTTTGGAGTGAACTATAGCGGACTGAAGCATTTCTAATTTTTCTATTTAAATTAAGCAAAATAACTGCAGTTATCCTAAAAAATTGCAATCAGAATTAATAAATTTATTACATGAACTTCATATATTATTATTATTACCATTTTATGAAATATTAAAACATTTTTATGCGGTGACTTTGGCGTAACCGGCATCAAAGGCTTTATCTGTGCCCCAACCTTTGGATCATTGTCGCTTCAGCTTGTCATCATCAAGAAATATAGAAGAATATAAATATAATAGTATGATTTCTTCTAAACATAATATAGAAATAAAAATAATAAAATTAGAATCAAGTATTTTGTTTTTTTTACAAACTTACTAAAAGCAAAACAAACTAGAGAAATTCTACTTTTCAGCTTATTTTTTTTGTATATGAAATAAATTTAAAATTTAAAACTCTTACGTCCTCGTTAATATAAAATATAAAAATAAAACTAGCTTTAATAATAAAATCTTTCATTGCTTAAATAGGATCAAAATATGTAATTACCTTTATCTCTTATAAAATTTTAATTTGTATATATATATTTTATTTAGTTTGGAAAATCTTGAATAAAAATTACAAAAAGATTCCACACTGCCTGCATTTCTCACCATCATCTTGAGAAGTTCCTTGTATGTTATTATTATGATAAAATTAAAACCGACGGAGCGCCATTCCTGTACATGATGGCACACTGTGTGACCAGACAATCCATAATTAAATTTTTTTTAAGTATGTTCTAAAAACCTTCAGCCATTCGATTTCGAAAACCTATTGGACGGTAATTAGACTGTTCGTTCGCACGTACGTTCCTCACGAGCTTTTGGATGAACGTGGAAGTGGAAATGATGCCTCTCATCATCTCCACTTCCCCGTTCATCTAAAAGCTCGTGAGGAACGTACGTGGGAACGAACAGTCTAATCACCGTTTTGCGCTAGTAAGAACTTTTTAAAATGTCATTATTTACAATTCTTGGATCAAAACCGAAACGAAAAAAAACGGAAATAATGGCCACTAGTACGAAATTCCATTCGTCAATTGATCGAGAATCGGATCTGAATCGATTGTGAAAAATATTGGTAGCACGTAACGCAGTCGAAACGAACAAAAAGTACTGCCATAAAACTGAGAATTTTCCTGGCGCCCTGACGATTTGGTCGCTCAATGAAATCATTACGACAGAATTTGACATTTCATAAAATTTTGCACATTTTGCACTTTTTATTATTCAAAAACGTGAAACGCATTCTATTAATTTCTGGTCCATTATATTTATTATATTTAAATATCCGCGCCCTTGTTATTTTTTTGTAATTTTGCCACTGTTGACAAAAAAATCATTGAAAAAACTTTAGTTTTCCAGTTGTCAAATTGGAAGGCTCATGGGAAATATTGCACCTAGTCCAGTTACGGAAACTTCAAAATTAGAAAAGATTCTATTTTTCATCACGACGACGTTGACGTTCTCATTGAGCGCAGTCGCGTAAGATTACATTGAACGTATTTGTACATTTCTGATGGTGGCGTTGGATTAAGCCGTGGACGGTATCATTGGGCGCAGGGCTTTTATAGAATATAGAATTACAGGAAAGGCCCTCGCGTATAAAATCCCTGTATGTAGCGTAGTGAAATCTGCTATCAGTCGACTGTCAAATTGGGTGCTAGTTGCTTGTTAGTTGACTGTCAAATTTCTCGACGGGTTTTTCTATAAAATTTACTTACAGTTTTTTAAAAACTAATATCAAAAAAGAAAGAAAGTTTAAAGAATTTGTTTTTAGTGTAATTGAAGTTGTTACGAGTGAATTTTCAGTGAAAAAAAGAACAATGAAGTGTTAATTTTGTGAATGTAGGAATAATACGAAATTTCCGCGAGGTAAATCCTTTTTTGGGGAAGTGGGCTAATTAAAATACTTCCTAAACACATATAGTACATATTTTCATTCATAATTATGTAAATCACTGCGCTAAATACTCGAAATAATATAAATTTTGTTTGCTGGATTTCTTTGTTTACATTAACTAACAAAACGCAAAATTCAAGGGATCAGCTGATTAAAATACGCAGTGACGGCGTGTGAAAAGTTCATTTGTAGGTGCAAGATTTTATTTTAGATAAGTGATTATTTCAACTCGCGCTTGCCCCTCCTCTATTCCACTCGCTTTTTCCACAAAAATAATTTCACTACGCTAAAATTCGGCGAGGGCGAAGGTCTTGCGAGGGCCCTTCTTGTAGTTCTATATTCTATGACGGTGATTACACTGTTCGTTCCTACGAACGTTCCTCACGAGCTTTTAGATGAACGGGGAAGTGGAGATGACGCCGTTCATCATCTCCACTTCCCCGTTCATCTAAAAGGCTCGTGAGGAACGTACGTAGGAACGAACAGTGTAATCACCGTCTATGGCCCATTTTACACGATGAAACACGAAACAAAAAGTTTCATGCAACTTTGCTTGGTTTGAGGGGGAGAGGAGAGAGAGGGCTGGAGGGAACACGTGTTCCCTCAAACCCTCTCTCTCCTCTCCCCCTCAAACCGAGCAAAGTTGCATGAAACTTTTTGTTTCGTGTTTCATCGTGTAAAATGACCCTATGGAATTTTCTGTCAAGTTTCTGTCATTTTGGGAGGAAATTTAAATGTCAATGTAAAAATTGTTTGTGTAAAAATAAAATAAATATTGAAAATGAAAATAAATATTGAATATTAGCTTGAAAATACTATCGAAATGGTTGAATATAAAGTGGAAGCACACAATGAAGTGATAACTCAGCAGTGGGATTCCGTAACGATTTAGAATTTAGAGCTTTCCTAAACCACACAAGTTTTCTAACTTAGAGTGGGTTGGTATTGGATTGGACAATTTCCTATGAATAATGTCGGACAATTTTTATCTACGGCTTTTACTTTTGAAGTTATTAGTAAGTTTTGAAGTTATTAGTAAGTAAGTGGCCTTGTTTGGTACTTTTTGAAAAAGTACTAAAAAAGTACGAAATAGAGCCAATTTTAGCATTAAAATTACTTATAACTCCAAAAATAAAAGCCGTAGGATAAAAATTGTCCAGACATTATTCATTATTCAGTTAACTAGGTATTTTTTGGAGAAAAGGTGGTTTTGGTCGAAATTTTAGTTAAAAAACCGAATTTTTGACTTTGATGACTCGTTGCTCTGGAAGTTGATAGGGTAGAGCCTTAACTTTTACAGTTTTAGATAGGTGAAACGTCATGAAAATAGCTCATAAGTTAACAAAAATACAGGGTGATATGTCTGTGGTGCTAAGGCAGAAGAATGTCAAAATAGGTAATTGTCGATATTGGGTCAAGTAATATTGGATTGTGCCATCGCCGTATTGTAAGCATATAGACATATTGGACTCTTTAGTTTTGAAACTAAATTATTTTAGAGAAACAGTCTACAATATTGGTTTTGAGGAACATTTTCTTTCATAAATTTTCGACTGTTGGTAATATAAACGAAAAATCGTTTTTTTGACATATCGGGTTCTGCCACGGTATACAGAAACAAGGTAGTGTAAAAGAGACTGACAGCTCGAATATCGTACGAATATCGTAGAAAAAGCCGACGTCACCCGGCAAGTTAATACAGAAAACAACAACAACAATTTCGATTTTGTATGGGGAAGACTTGCCGAGTGACGTCGTACTAATACGATATTCTACGATATTCAGTCTTTTACATTACCTTGTTTCTGTATACCGTGGGGTTCTGCCTTAGCACCACAGATGTAAACCTCTACAAAAAAACTTCAAAACGCACCGGCTGATAAACCGTTACGATTTACCCCCCCCCCCCCCCCCCCCCCACCGCCACCATACGATAAACTATCCACAGCCGGCCGCTTTGCGAAATTAGCGGTATACACCCTGTATATATTATTTAAATTTTTTAAGATTGTTAATATTTCTTCTTTGCTTCTTTTTGCTGAAGACAAAAAAACAACACCGAAAGGGCCTTTCCTACGCTTGTATTTAAACGATTTTTTGCTAATTCCTCCTTATTTTCCATAAAATCAATAAAAATTTGAACTATAAAAATTGTTGAAACTTACATTTTTGCAAATTCTCAACTTTGCTCACAAGACACCTTATATGTGAATTAAATCGAACTCTAAGTTAGACAAGAAAAGTGTTACAGAATTCCAAATTTAATTTAAATTTAGGGACCTCTTGTACAAAAGTGAGGGTCAGAGGGCCATCTAGTACAAAAATTAATAACCGAAATTTGCGGTATGTGGCGCTTCCTTCGCTCTTTTTGCCAACTTAGAATGCTTATTATTATCCTATTTTACCCCCTTCGGGAGCATAGGGCTTCCACAAAGCTTCTCCTTCGGAATCTGTTTTGAGCTATCCTCTTGGTTTCAATCCAGTAGTTGTGGCGAATTCCATACTATCCATAATCTGTTGAATTGCTTTTTTAATCCTATTCAAAATATCCTTCCTTGCACGTCCTTCCGTGGTAATTATACTACCGAGGTAATTGAACTCCTTCACGTCTCCTATTGTACTGTCTTTTATTATTAATGGGATACTATTTGTAGTATTAATTCTCATTGATTTTGTTCTTTGTACATTTATTTTAAAACCTGCTTCCAATACAAATATTTCTAACATGTCTATTTTTTGCATATCTTCTCTTAAATGAGCTTGATGTGAGATATCATCTACGTATTCGAGGTCCTCTAGCCGTTCTACCAATCCCCAACGAATTCCTCTTGATTCTCGGCTGGGGTTCTTCATTATTTCGTCAAGTACAGTAATGAAGAGTAATGGCGAAAGGGGCAACCTTGTTTCACTCCAGTTGTCGTTGTTATTGGGTCACTTAGTTGTCCATTATGAAGGATTCTTAGTTCTGCTTCTTCGTATAGCATTATGATCATTTGGACTAATTTTGTTGATATCGCCTTTTTCAAAGCTTCCCAAATAGCTCCCCTATCGATTGCGTCAAATGCTCGCTCGAAATCTACGAAGGTAATGTATAATGGTGACTTCCATTCTAAAGATTGCTCGACTATTAATCTTAAGGTGTTTGAGTTGTCTATATGTAGATCCTCGACATTTCCTAAATCCTACTTGTTGGTCTCTTAGCTGGCAGTCTATTTTATCTTCAATTCTACAAAGTATTATGGAGCCCAGTATTTTTGCTACCATATTTTGTATTGTAATACCTCCGCATTCTTTTAGATCTCCTTTTTTTGGCAAGTTAATTATTATTGCCTCCTTCCGTTTATTTGGCAATCTTTTTTCGTTCCATATCTGCTCTAAAATAGGATGTAATATCTCTGATATTACTTCAATGTTTGCTTTGAGCAGTTCAGCTGGAACTCCATCTGGGCCTTCTGAATTCTTATCTTTCAGCTTCACTATTGCTTCTTTCGCTTCGCGCAACGTTGGCGGATTTATATTGAATGATACCCTGGTCCGATGTGTTGCTTCTTCCATCCATATTGACTGCCATTCACTGATCTCTCTCTGTGGGTTTCGCTGGGTATAGTATTGACGCCATCTTCGTATCTGATCTTCCGTTGATGTGAGTAAACGTCCTTCTGAGTCCAACAAGGGCTGTCTTCGTCTCAATCCTTTATTTGATAATTTCCTGAAGAGGTCGTATAACTGATGCATATTGCTGTTGTTTGCTGCTACTTGTGCTGCCCTAGCAATATTTTCATAGAATTTTCTTTCATCTCTTCTTGCAGCAAGTTTGACTTCTTTGGCTTTGTGTCGATATAGCGCTTACGCGTGTTCTAATTCATGATATCTGGTATTGAGTAGTTTTGTCCTTAACACGTTTCTTTCTTGGATCTTTTTCCATGTTTCGTCTGAGATCCATTCTTTCGTTTCCGCTCGAGCATATCCTGGGACTTCTTCACCTGCTTCTATAAATATTTCCTGTATATTTTCAGGGGTTGGGGTGACATTTGTGATCTTTCGTTGTATTATTGATACAAATTCACATTTTGTTCTTTCTTCAGCCATTTTGGTTATGTCCAGCTTCTTCTTTCTTGCAATCTGTCGTCTGATATATGCAACAGGTCTCACCCTTATATCTCCTGTAAGAAGTGTCCGCTCCTCTTCTCGTTCTCACGTCAAGAAGCGACTGTTTCTACTTTCGACTGATGCATATATGGTCTATTTGATTGTGGTACCTCCCGTTTGGAGAGGTCCACGTATATTTATGTAAATCTTTATGGGGAAATAATGTTCCACCAATGACCCAGTTATATTCTTCACACAGCTCATCAATCTCTCTCCATTGTTGATGTGCTCACGCCATGACGACCAGTTGCTGTACTTCCCCTATCAAATGCTACTTTTGCGTTGAAGTCGCCTATCATTAGTATTATATCCTCCCTTGGGATCTCATTTAATACTCTTGTCATTTGCGAATAGAAGTCATCCTTTCTCTCGTCATTTGTCAACTTAGAATGATTAATGACTCTAAATTTTAGAATCTTCAGGCTTACAGAATACCAAACTGCACTAAATTTAGAATTTTGGCTCTAAAATCAACTCTAAATCGTTACGGAATCCCAGTGCTGTTCACTGCAATCGAGAATCGTACTACCTACTTTCTTTTTTGATTTGACATTCATTCGACTGTTTGACGAGAATCGTACTAGGGGCCATTAAATAAATAAATACACTAATCCTCGAAACAAACGTTGCGTTTCACAACTTCCGTGCTGCCACTTGGGCCGTATTTGGTTTCTCGAGTCGATATCACGTTCTGTCGATAAATAAAAATTGGCATTTGGCAACACGATGTCGACAACACTATCGTCTCTTAACGTGTCGATCAAGACTTTTGACGTTTATGAAAAAGCTCATCTTATGTATAAAATAAACTTTTGACAGTTTCTATTTTAATTAAATATTCGTGGTTTGCTGCCCTTGTAATAATATCATGCAATTTGATGATTTTTGTAGGGCAAAACATATCTGTCGATTTGGTCATAATCCCAAATATAAAACTTAGAGAAAATCGACAAGCTTTTTTTGTCGAGTTGATTTATCGACTCGAGAAACCAAATACGGGGCGGATTTGATTCTTAAAGTGGCGATGAATGAAATGAAGAAACAAACATATTTAAAGACAATAAAAATTAATTTAACTAAAATACAAATAATAACAATTATCAAGAAAAAGGATTCATATTCAAAAGCCATCTTCTTTCAATTTGCAGACATTTAGATAGATACAATGATTTATTATTCTCATTTTCATGGTTTTTTTTTGTAGTTGTATATTTTGTTTTCTTTTTCATATTGTTTTTATTTTCGTTAAATGCAAGGCAATTTTTTTACCGTCTTGCACACAGTATTACACGTAATTATTACAGATAAGGATATCGACTTCGATAGATAAATTATATTTTTGATTTTAATCCCCGTGGGGTTTTTTTTGGGTTATTAAATTTTTGTCATTGAATCATTTTTCCATTTTATATTTTCCAAATTCACATTTATTTCTTCAAGTAATGTTTCTTTTACTCATAATATAATATATATATTTTTTAGATAGGTTTATGACAGCATTGGTATATGTATATATTTCTTTATTCAATTGGTTTTTTTTAAATAGATATATATATATATACATATTTTTTTTTAATTCCTTACATTTAACTCTTTCCTATATGTTCAATCTAATCCCATATTAACAATTTTTCCTTAATTTTTTTTCATTTATAATCTTGTATTCAAATTTAGGCACATTTGATTTTAATAAAACAAAATAAAAAAACTTTTTAAATGAAATTATTTTAACGAAATAATCAATAGTCCAATACTATTTGTTTTTTTTCCTATAAAGGAGAGTTTAGAGAAATTTTTTTTAAAGGTTTTATATTTGAATTTTTTCTTTCTTCAATTATATTTAACAGCAACTCAATATAATTGAAAAAAACTTGTTTATTTATAAGATGCTTCTTGTTTTAAATTGAATTGTTTTTTTTTGTTTAATCTTAATTTCAGGAGTTTATTAGGTTCTAGCAAAATTTTCATGATTTTTTTTTATTAATTTAAGACTTGTGTGAAAGGTTCCGAGTATTTTTAAACATTCTGTTAACTATAATAACATATACATAAAAACACAATCTATAATAGATTTTACGTTTTATATGCCTTCCAGAGTTTAGAAGATTAACTATTGTTTTCCTTATTATATAATATAATACCGTATCTCAAAAATTGGGACGTTTCGTTTAATTAAGCAAGAAGAAGAGTATTGTACTATTAGTTGATCAACACGCGCCGTGTTTTTTTAATCTGTTTTATTCTGTTCTGTCCTGGAACATTAAAAAACGGCAAGGGAAATTTTCATTTTTATTTACATAAATTACGGCTTTGGGCATTTTAATTTCTTCTAATATTGCATAAAGATCGGTCTTATTTATCTCTCAATTAATTTTTCTCGTTTTCATTCAGTAAACAAAACATTTTACTTTATTTGTAACTGTCAAGTTAAAAAACGTATGTGAGAAAAGGGAAATTTAAAATTTCCCCTTGTGCTGGATAGTGTTCTTGATAATTATCGGGGACAAGACTTGTTGGAAGCTGTTCTGTTCTGTCCTGGAACAGATTAAAAAAACACCCCTACGATTTCTATTATTGTAAATCATTAAAACTTGAATACCAGCCCTTGAAATATAAAAAAAAATTTCCGAGCTTTGTACTATGTATAAGAGGTTGAAAGATATATTGAGAAAAGTTCAAGCAAATTCTAAAAATATAAAGTAGGTGAAAGTCAGTGAAATGTCGCTATAGTAACAGCAGTGGAAGAAGATAGTTGGTGTGTTCCAGTACTTTTCCTGCAAAAACTTGTTGAGTAAAAAAAAGTAACTTGAATAGTGGGGATAATTCTATCAAAACTCCAGAAAGTAAAGAAACGCTTTCTTTCAAATCAATAAGAAGATAACATAAAGGTAACCATATTGTACTCGAGCAAATGTTCCAGGAAAATAATTTACAGTAATTTCTGTATTTACTGTATTTTTGTCCATTGTTTAATCATTTTTGTTTAAACTTAGAACCAATGCGGCCTTTTTACGGCTGGATTACATTCCTCACTTCGTTTTTGAAATCAAAAAAAATTAACACGTTTTTCAAACTATTGAAAGCAAGGTAAATATGCAAAAACTAAGAAAAGTGCCATCTAATAGGCGTTGGAATATTGAAATTTAACGAAGTTAAAAGCTTTTTTTCGGTCTACGCATTCGTTAAGTAGAGTTGAGCCCTACTTTGAGGTTCCGTTTTCTGTTGCCACGTTGCACAGTGGGGTCAGAAAAAAGATTACCGTTCAAAAATCGGTGGAGCCGTCAATTTTCATCGAATCAACTTCGCCTTTTTTAAATGTTCGTTGTGCAATTGAATTGCACAACGAACATTTTAAAAAAAAAGCGAAGTTGATTCGATGAAGTTTGACGGCTCCACCGATTTTTGAACGATAATTTTTCTGACCCCACGTTGGCGTTGGTGAAACAGAGATAGAACCATACTATCTTCTATGCGATAAAGGAGCACCGATTTGCTCTTCCACTTTATTCTTGGGATGTAAGCTCGCCTCGCCTTTAACCACCTGAAACGTCGTTAAAATTTCTCCAAGAAATAAAATGTATCGACACTTTTTCTGGAGGAAAAACTAAAATTTTATCAAAAGCCACATCTGCGCATCAATAACAAAATGCGATATTTCTGGTGTCACTTCTTTTCTCTAGCATACCGGTTACAGCAAATAGATACAGAAAATATTTCTGTGCGATTTCTTGACCATTTTTTTTTGCATAGGTTTTAGATAGGCAAATAAAATTTTTGGATCTGGCATACCGGGCTTTATTTTTATTCGGACTCGGACTTGAAAGATATTGAGCCCTATTGTTGAATTCCCCGGGGGGGAAAGTGAATGACAATTTCACAGTCGAAAGTGGAAGTTAAACTAAAAAACCACTTGTTTGGAGTTGTGTATCCAAAGCGAACTGTCCATTCGATTGTCATTTGAATTTCGAAAATGCAATATGTCAATTCATATGGCAGTTGCGCCCGGCGAATTGAACAAGCGCAGCAACAAGTGAAAGTGAAGCTCTTTATCGGCGGGAATCCCAAATCTGCCGGATTCAACAATCAGGCCCACGATACTTTCATTATGATGATAACTTTCATTATTATGGTCAAGGAAATTATATAGAAATGGACTGCTGATTTACAATTTTCAATGGCACCATTTTTCTCCATTATTTTTTATTTAGTAGCAGTTTTTTCATTAAATAAATGTTTTTTTTTTAAATATGTGAGGGTTGTTTCCGCCTGTTTAACGTACTTTTAAAAATAACGCAAGAGAAAGAATAAAAAAACTCTATACCTGTCTATTTTTTTCTAATTATGTCGCTATCACTGACATGCACTGAACTGTTTTTTTATTTTAAAATCGATTCAAGTTCATAGGAATTTAACGGAATTTAGGAGGGAGACAACAATAGTTTTTGGTGCTATTTTTTTGTATGGGATTTTGCTTATTTATCAGTCCATTTCTATGTCAGTGGGGGTGACACATTACACTTTACTTTCATTTGCATCTGGCATATCAAGTGAGGATATAAACCTGCGTGTTTTTTTTAATTTTAATGCCGGATCCACACGTTTGTCAAGGCTTGGCCAGCATTCGCAAATTCAAACGTGTGGATAAGGCGTTTGGCTTGGCTTGTGTAAGCTTGCGGACGCTTGTGGCCTATCCGGTCGAGTGTGGGTTCTCGGCAAACCAAAGCAAACGTGCGAACGCTTGCAAAGGAAGTTTGCGACAAGCGTTTGTGATGCGTCCACACGTTTGTTTTAAAAAAGCTTTTTCAATTTGCGAACGCTTGCCAAGCCTTGACAAACGTGTGGATCCGGCATAAGATGTTTAATTTGGAATATTTAAAAAAATATATTTTAAAGTAGTAAAGAAAACGACATTGAAAATTGTTGCTTAACTAACCTCAAATCAAATTACAGTAGCCACGCAGTCATATGAACACCGCATTATATGAGCCTACGCATTATAAGAAAAACCATTATTTTATATGGTCTCTGTTATGTGAACAATTTTCAGGTTAACACTCTTTTATCTGAAAAATGGGGTTTTCCCTTCTTTCATATTATGACCGTTAGTTTAAATGAACCTTGAAAGCAAACAGAGCAGGCTTTTGAATTCGTTTGCATTTAACTGCTCCAGCTGAATTTTCGAAAACGCCCTTAAGTAGTTCATCATTCAACGTGTATCTTTAGTGGCAGGGTGGATTTTGTCTTTCAGTTAGTCGAGAGTTATCAGAAATGTCGCGTAAAATAAGAAATTGTTTGAGTCTTAATGATAAATTGGGGGTAATTGAACATTTAAAAAAAGGTGTAAGTGTGATATTCTTATCAAAGGAATTTAATGTTACAAAGTCAACAATGTGCAACATCAAAAACAACAGAAAAAAAACACTTTAAAAGCTGTACCTTCTACCTTCATTGCGCCGGGAAAGAGGAAAGTTATTAGATCTTCTGAATTACCAAAAATGGAGAAATCTTTATACCGTTGGTTCCTGCGACACACACTCCCACATGTGGGTTTATGAAGCCACAACGCTACTGGGTCTGATCATGGTTGGCGCTGGAAGTGAGAAATGGAGCGACGACTGTAAAACGGAATCACAGTTCTCGAAAAAAAAAACTGCCATTTGTCGAGATAAACGCATTCAGGCGTATCACACTTGGCGTTTTAAGAGACAAAGGTTGTTTTCAATGATGCAAGTTGCGTACGCAATTGACTTATTCAGCAATGGAAGTGTGTTGCTGAATAAGTCAATTGCGCACGCAACCTCCATCATTGAAAACACCCAAAGTTGCGTTCACGACTGTCAAGTGAGTATTTCAGGCGCTTGGTTTTGGTACGTGACAAAAATGCAATCTGAGAAAAGGTGTTTTTTTATATATATTTTTTTTAATAGATTGAATAAATAAGGAAATTTTAAATTTTTTTAATTATAAGAAATGTTCAAACATTTTCAAGCGACAACCATGATAAGGTTTTGTCGAAAACTGTCATGTCGCTGCATTCGCCAGCTATGATACGAAAAATGGCAACGACAAAAGGCGGTGTCACTTTTTCGACTCGCCAACCATGATAAGGCCCACTATCTGGTGGGGACTTTATCAACTGCGTCAGAGCCCGTATCAATGCACTCCCCTCTAAGTCTAGTACTTCTAGGGGCGCTTTGACCGCTTATGCCGAGCGGGTTGCTTGGTTCCCGAAACAACGAACCACATAGTTCAAGCGTGCCATAGAACACGTGGACTCCGTATCGAGAGACACAATAGTGTCATCAAATACATACAAAGGGGTTTTCATAACCGCGGTTATGCAACATAAGAAGAGCCTGTGTTTCGGACAGCTGAAGGAATCAGGAAGCCCGATTTGGTGGCCCCTCTGGGTTGCAGGACAGTTGTAAGAACCACAATTGCAACTGAGAATTGTCTGTCATTTTCATGAGTTTTTCAAAGCAAATTTAATGGCAATGTTGTTTTAAGAAAGTTGTTGGTGTTTAAATAAAATAAACACAACACATGCAGTCGACCATCTAAATGCAATCGTGAACTGTCATCGATTGCAATCGACTCGGTTCACTACAATCGAGAATGGGACTACCGCTTTTTCGATCTAACATTCGTTCGACTGTTTGACGTGAATCGGACTAGGGGCACAATTAAATTTTTGAATTAGACCTAAGCCACAGTCTACGTCAACGGGACGTAATGTAAACGCAACGAATCAAAAGAGAGTATATGCGCTCAACAAGAGCGCCAAGAAGTGGTGATTATTCTACCAATCAACTAAAGCAGGTGAGACAGTTCCACCATGCAGTCACCACGCGACACAGGAAGAAGTGAGGGAAGGTTTGAATGCCCATCCGGAAAATTCTACCTAACGAAACAAAAACGGACGCAGCACATAAATCGCTTCTGCAAAGGCCCGGCCACCGGAGAAGACGTAGGAAAATGCCCGGTATGCGAGAAATCGTTCTCCAAATACTCCGGCATGAGGCTACACATGAAGAAACTGCACCCAGAGGAATACAACCGGGAGCTTGAGGACGAGAGCTCAGGAAGAACATATTATTGGACCGAGGATGAGGAGAATGAGATGGCACGCGCTGAAGCTGTTCACGAAGGTAATTGTCTATTGGATCACTTATGCTCTCTCTACGAGAACACTGGATGGAATCAAGGGCAACAGGAAGCAACAGACATACAAGGACAAGGTTGCACACTTTAAGTCGCTGCCACGCGAGATATCCCCACAGGAGCCTACAGTGTAGTTTGAGGTCGAATCTAACGAAGCCAACGACCAGCTTGCTACGTTCCTGCACACCATCGACAGGACAAAATTAAACAAAACCGACGTCGACCTGCTATAAAGCGCTACCATCAACAACAGATCCGAAGCAATAAATTCCCTGAACAAATGGATAAAGGAATTAATGGACAGGTTTTCCAGTAAAAAGAGGGACGGCAGTACTACAACAGGAAATGCGATACGAAAGTGAAGTTGTGCGAAAATCGAAAAAAGCGATCTTGCAATGCGAATTCGAATCGGTTTGATACGATTGGTATCGGAAATTTATCCGATAGCGGTGCAGCTATCGCATTTGACTTTTTTACATGGAAACATTAGAAGTTAAAAAATTAAAACTAGAGTTAGAGGAGAAGAAATTGGAGAATTGCTCTTCAGTAATAAAGAATCCCAAGGAGGACAACAAAATATTAATTAATGACTGAATATTTTTATTTATGCTGTAAACTTTTAACTTGTTATTCCTAGAAAGTGACTTTATTATAATGCTTATGAATGACAATTTTTATTTATGTTAGGAACTACAAATTTTGAATTATTTTAAATAAAAAAAAATACATAAAAAAAATATATGTATTTTTGCTTTAAAATCGAACGATTGAATTTAAATATTATTCCTTATGTTTATAGATATATTGCCTCCTTCAGAATCTGTATAATCTTTATACTTTATTAACGCATTTAAAAAATGTCAAATATTGGCATAAAGTTGTCTGCTTTCCCAGTATTGGAAAGAATTCCTCAGTTAAGTAGGGCAGCACTCTCTCAGCGATTCGAATTCGTAGCAAACGGATCCGATGATCGGTAGATGCATTCGTATCGCAATTTAGTTTCGGTTCGTATTTACTTTCGTATCGCATTTCATGATAAGGCCCCAGGTAATTCCAACGACTGGCGCAGCCGTTTTGAGCGGTGCAAATCTAAAAGGAAGAGAACGGCCCTAGAAGACGTACACCCTTTTTCCCCTATTTTGACTCCCCACATCGACGACATTGATAAATATTACAGGAATATTTTCGAGAGAGCCCCTATCGCCGATAAAATAGGGGTAACAACGGAGGTTAATAGTCCAATCTCTGTTGAGGAAATTAACAATATCCTGGAAACGACCAAATCTAACTCTCCAGGACCCGATGGTATGACGCTACGAGACATCAAGAATATTGCCGCGGAAAAACTATGCCCAATCTTCAACTGTTTTTTGCTCCTTGAACATATACCAGAAGCCATAAAGAGCAGTAGGACCATCCTTATCCCGAAATCCCGGAACGACACCTCAAACATCGCTAACTGGAGACCTATTAGTATTTCCTCCATTCTCCTTAGAGTATTTAACAGAATATTAGCGAGGAGGCTTTCCTGCATTAGCATTTGTGACAACCAAACAGGCTTCACTAGAATCGACGGCTGTTTCGCTAATTTAGCTACACTGGAGACCCTAATCAAGCATCATAGGATAAAGGGAACCCCACTAACAGCGATCAACCTTGACCTAGCGAAGGCTTTGGACTCAACAACACATTCCAGCATCGACAGACCCATCACCAGACTAGGAGTGGACGAGAAAACAAGGAGAGTCATCATGGATAATTATTGCAGAACTTTCACCACCGTCTTATGCAATAAGGAATGCAGTCAGAAATACAGATCAACCGAGAAGTGAAGCAAGGGGATACAATGTCCCCCTTCTTGTTCAACTGTGTGTTGGACGAGCTTATATGCCAATTGAACAACACCTTTACTGGCGTCTCGGTAGGTGACTCTAAGCTAACATGCATGGCCTACGCAGATGACATCGTCCTCCTGGCCAACTCGGACGAGGATGCAGAAAGGATGCTGAAGCACTGCAACACCTTCTTTGCTAAAAGATGCCTCCAGCTGAACATCAATAAGTGCAGAGCCCTATCCCTAAGAACTGTCCCAGCTAAGAAAAAGAGCTGTGTAGCCACATCCCCCGATTCAAGATTGGCGAAGAATACATCCCCCAACTTAACATGAATAGCAGTTTTAAATACCTTGGCCATCTCAGAGGTCAACTACAACGAATACAACGAGCACCGCTCAAGCCACAGCAGAAAATTACTATTATTAAAGAACACCTTATCCCTTACGTGGCAGGCATGCAGCGTCCGAATGTGGCCAGGAGTGTATTACTGAGGATCGACAGACTAATTAGGAAGGCTTTGAAAGCTATACTACATCTTCCTATCCACTTCTCTAGTAGTATCTTCTATGCTCGAACCAAGGACGGAGGCTTGGGTGGATTCGGTAGGATGATCCCGGTTATAACTTTAAACCGTTGGGAAAGACTGAAAGCTGTGAGCCCACTGTTCCGGAACGCCTATACCCTCTCCGAGTCGTGGATAAGCCGGTATAAGAGGATGATAGAGGACAACAATAACACCATTACCACCAAAAACAAGCTACCCTCTTGTACCAATCCATATCAGGCTCGGGGCTTCAGCAACTCAATAGGTATTTAGCTCAACCAATCAAATTTTGGAACGGCGAGCAATACATAAAATCCGTGCATTTAAGTACAAAGGGCTTTCCCTGAGCCCTAGTCTTCCACATAAATAAAAAAAAAACAATAAAATACAACTTGCTGCCATGCAAAGGCACTCCATATAACCCACCATCGGAAAAATTGTGTCGCGCTGGCTGTCAAAAAGACGAGTCGGTATCGCACATACTCCAAAACTGCCCCGCCTCACACTGGTGGCGAAACTATCGCCACGACCACGTAGTCAGGAAATTCGGAACTTATGCCAGGAGGAAAGGATGGTCGGTAGAGATCGCGCTACACTTCAGGTGTGTTGACGGCAGACTACTGAAGCCTGACATATTATTGGAAAAGAACGGAACGCTTATCATCTCTGACGCAGGCATTAATTGGGAGGGAGACATATCAAAACAAAACAAAACAACATCAAAATAAAACGGCCATATACAGTGCCCCTTCCTTCGTGGCCAAATTGAAAGCTGAACATCCTGAGAAGATATTATTCATTCTGCCACTGATCATTGGAGCCCGCGGAAGTTGGTGCAAGCAGAACGACAACCTCATTCAAAAAATAGGGCTTAGCAAATCGGATGTGGAAGACCTCATATAACCTACGCTAAGAGGAGGCTGGACCATTCACAAACAATTCATGAAAAGTACGTGGAGAATTAACACTCAGGGCACCAATCCGTAACCTCGAACTAATTATAAATGTACCACTGCAGAACATCCCAGTGGAAATCCTTCATAATTAATCTAACGATAGTTTAGGCTAAGTTAGGTTAAGATAACTGTAACTATTATACTTTTTGATAATTAATAAATGGATTTGTAATAGCCAAATGCCTCGTCATCTAATTAGTGACGCGCATGAATGGATTAACGAGATTCCTACTGTCCCTATCTACTATCGAGCGAAACCACAGCCCTGGGGGTCTACAGGAAGTCCTAGATATTACCCACTCATTTATGATTGGCCACGGAATGAAACTGAATACTTCGAAATGCATGACAATTAGCGGGCCAGCCCAAACAAAAGAAGACAGTGGGCGCGTTTAGGCCGAAGCTAATTTAACTGAGCTAGGCAAGTTAACAACGGCATAAACAGCATTTTTTTTAGCGCTGTTAGCTAACTTATTTCTGCTTTTTGGCTTAGCTAAAATTTAGCACAGCCAAAATGAATTGACGTTTGCTTGTAATTTTTTGTTGTAAGCAAATAATTTAGAAATATTTCAATACAGAATGAAGATTTTATTATTATTATTCATTTTTTAGCTTTTTATTATTTGTAAAATGGGAAATGTTATTATTTTTGCCTGTCATTAGCTGTAAAATGAGAATTGTCAAATGGCATGCTAGAAACGGTGCTAAGTTAACAGCGCTAATTTAACAGAGTTAAAATAACTCGGGCTTAAACGCGCCCAGTGATTGAAGAGCTGACCTTTAAAATAGCTAACGAGTCCATTCCGGCCTTAAAGCGTAAGTGCGAGTGGAATTATCTGGGGGTCCTGTTTACCGCGTATGGGAGATGTAAATTTCAACCTTTTATCGAATTGCAGCCCAAACTTGACAAGTTGACTAGGGCGCCACCTCAACTACAACAAAGGCTTCACGCCCTTCGTACGATCTTAATTCCTCAACTTTACCACAAGGTAACTCTGGGGAGCGTTACGATTGGCGGGTTGCTAAAAGCAGACCGCATAGTCAGAAGTGCGGTTAGAAAGTGGTTATCCCTACCAAAGTTATGTACCTACTGCATTCTTCCACAACCAAATCGAGGACGGAGGTCTTGGAGTGTCATAATTGCGATGGATTGCTCCATTGCTACGTAAGAAGACACTGGATAATGTCTACTTACTTATGGAGTCGGTGGCTAACATCTTTGTAATAAAAGAATTCGACCGAGTCAATAGAAGGCTGCGAATCGATAGTGGTCAGATCATCGCAAGTAAAGAGGACATCAACAATCACTGGAGAGCGAAACTACACGGTTCGGTGAATGGATACGGACTTCGGGAAGCAAACAGCAATAAACAGTCTCATCGCTGGGTTCACGAACTTACTAAAATACTGACAGGGCGAGACTTTGTTAATTGCAAAAAAGTCCGTATCAATCCACTTCCATCAAGGTCCAGAACATCAAGGAGCCGCCCAGAAATAGATAGTTTGCCGGGCTGGTTTCCTGGTTCCCGAAACGACTAACCATATTGTACAAAGATGTCATAGAACCCACGAAGTACGTATCGAGAGGCACAATAGTGTCCTCAAATACATCCATAGGGGTCTAAACAATCGAGGTGATGTCACCGAAGAAGAACCGATTATTCCTACAATCGGGGGAACCAGAAAACCAGACCTAGTGGCTAAACTAGGGCGAAGAGCCGAAGCTCAAATTGTGACCGACTACTTTAGTCTTGACGTAGCGCATCGAAGGAAAGCACAATATTATGACACCACAGAAATAAGACAGCATCAGTGTCGGTCAATTTTTGTCCAAACTTGTCCGGTTTGTAAAACAATGACCCATTTGTATGATTGACAGCCAAATCACACATAAAGTCAAAAGGTTTGAATGTAGAACTATAACCGAGGCCACACACGGTCAAATTTGTTTGCAAGCCTGTTTGCAATATTGTTTGAATGTTTCGAATACACACTATCAAACAAATAGTCAAACAGAATTTCAAACATCATTTCATGTTTAGCGTGTCGTAGTCGTATATGGGTGATTGTCACGAAATGGTAGTTTTCGAATGTATTGAGGAATGGATAAAAAACTATTTAAAGAGCAATGTTTCTCAGGTTTTAAATATCATTCAAGCATCTATATAATATATGGTTACCACAATCTACTCGCCAGTAATATGTTTATTTGAAAATTTCATACATTTCAGTGCATGTAAATTGAATGATATCTGTTACGGAGGCGACGATTACGGAGGCGACATTGGATAGAAAAACAGGTTTCTTAGTCCACCATTAGAAGTAAACATTTTTTCCGAAAATTTGCTCACTACTCAAAAGCGAAGAAACTCAGTGAATGAAGTCCGAGAAGGATTCAATTCGATTTCTTAACAAACACTGTTTATTGAATACAATAATCGCTGCTCGCACCTTCGACCGACAAACACTGTGATTCTATAGCGTGTGAATTTTCATTTCCATTATGTGGCGCCTCCTTCACAACTAATATCCGTTTTCTAAACTTCAAATTTGAAAATTCCATAATAATTATTAAAAAACAACGGACAAAATGTCCGCCAGGAACTTTCAACCTGGCGCACTTTGGAGGGAACTCAAAATTGCTGTGATCGGAGGTGAATGACCTCTGGAACAATTTGACATACCCCGAGAGCACCAATGGCGTATTATGTTTCCGTCATGACAGGTCCGTGACGTAAAACCGGGAAAAGGACAGGTTGCGGAGGCGACACTTTTGGTGGTTTTAGGGCTGCCATTTTTTTCACGAGTATGTAAGAGGGAAATTCAGGATGAGAGAATTGTATGATTACTATATAAAAGTGATAAGGGCCCGAAAAATTCCATCCCGCAATCGTAGCAGAAGAAAAACCTATAGCCATCGAAAACTACCATTTCGTGAGAATCACCCATATCGGATAGATTTATTAATCGGGTAGATTTTCGAAAAAAATGTGCAGCAAACAAAAGGTGTTGTGTTTAATGATTCTATCTGAGTGATGATGATGGGTAGTGATAATGAAGAGGATTTTAAACCTAGAAAACGAAGAAAGTGGGTCAAAAATTGGCTTTTGGAGAAAAAAGTTTTCAAATGAAAAACTGTTGATACATTTGAGAAAAAGTGAGCCGATTGATTATAAAGTTTTTTTTCCGAAGGACCTCTGCTACTTTCGACGAACTCCTCCGCAAAGTTACACCTGACTAGTGAAAAAACTATTTAAAAACGATGCGTGCACGTTGACGGAAACTTGCAACTAACTGATAAATTTGAGGAAATGTTTGCAAACGGTAGCATACACGAACAAATTCCACATCACACAACTAGTCACGCCCCCAAAAAATCAAAAAATTTTGATTTTCTTTAAACTATTTGTCAAACGCGAAAACGGTTTTGCAAACAACCCTACACACGCTCTTTCACTTGTTTGCAAACAGGTTTTGACTGTATATGGGTTTCGGTAAGAGCTGTGATATGTTTATATCATATGCTTTCACATTTAAAAAAGCATATGTCAAATCATATGACTTTCTCAGATAGTGTAAAGTAGGCTTAAGCGACAAACTACTAGGCATACTGGTGGACCTTTTCAAGCGCGGTCTGGCCTACAAATATATAGAGAGAGGTATAGGCGTATAATACGCCAAGTGAATTTGTCGCGGCGCACTTATATGGACCAAATACTTCAGCAAAAAGTGAGGAGCTGCGGACTAGCGGACTTGTCCACGATAACCGTTTTTTTTTTTAATTTTTATTACTCTCTAAGCCCTAGTCTATAGACCCCTGAAATATGTCCATCCAAAAGCGGTGCAAACCCACAGAAAACATTTTTTTAAAATACCGATTTCATTCATAATTGGACTTGTCCTGTTAAAAAATGAAAAAAGTTCAAAGGATTTTGATATTAAGCTAGTTGTGTTTTTAGTGTACGCTGATTATAATGGCGCCATCGCTGTAACGTGTGCTTTCCGATTTTTCTGTTTGGGTTTTTGGTTTGTGACAATA
Organism: Thereva nobilitata; assembly: GCA_963855945.1. Lineage (NCBI taxonomy): Eukaryota > Metazoa > Arthropoda > Insecta > Diptera > Therevidae > Thereva > Thereva nobilitata. The sequence goes on from OY979699.1 coordinate 5,420,307, forward strand.
TTATTATAATTGCTGCGAGTATTCTTTTTGATTTTTTTTATAAGCCGGTTGTGTTTTTCAATACCTCGATGGCCTACTTTAACGTCGAATTAACCGACTCGATTTTGTTTTATTCTTTCTTAGAATAAGTTTGGTCGAATATCGACAACAGGCGACATACTAGTATATTTAAAAAGGCCTTCTTTCATTAACAATGTGGAAGTGTTTTGTTTTTTGCTAGAACATATTGTGATAGATCATTACAATCCCTGCTATTATTAATAAACATATTAAAAACACTACTGGAAGCTTGGTTTTGTGTGTTTTGTTTTGTTTTTTTTGTTTTAACTATTAACTGGAAGTTGTTTGGTTTTTAAAATATATAACTATTGTCTATTTCTTTTATCTATTTCGGTTTTGAAGAAGAAGAACGAAGCACATGTTTTGTTTTTGGCGAGAAATTACATACATATTTATATTATGGTTTGCGATATTTCTTTAAAAGAAAAAAAGGACATAATTAAAAAAAAATATTGTTTTACGATCATCATCTTATTCAGTTACTTAGAAAGAAAAAAAACCAAAACAATAAATATAAAATAAATTCGATTTTGTTTTGTCAAGTTTTTTTGTTGTTGTTTTTTTTAACGTAATTAAAACTTCCAAAGAGGATAAAATATAACTTTTAAAAACACATAAAATCTCCTTTTTTTATTAGAAATTTTTAATAATAATAAGATAACTAAAAAAACATTGTTTTGTTAAAGAAAAAAGGAAAAAATATAAAACAACAATAATAATATTAGAAAACAACAATTATTTTTTTTTGTTTTTTTGAGAGAAAGAGAGATTAGAAAACTGAAATTATAAATTATCCAAGTGTAATAATAAAAAAAAATACAAGATAGTGCGTAAAGTATGTAATAATGCGAAAGTTTTAACAATTACGAAAAATAAAATAAAGAAAAAATGGACCAAAAACGACTTTCATTAATAATAATAATAATTCCTAAAAAATACGGAACCTTTCTGTGTATATTTTTTTTTCTTGTGTTTTTTTTGTTTTGTTTTCTCTATATATTTTTCTTAATTTCATAAAATAATATCGCATTTTTCTTTTACTTAATAAGATAACAAAACTGCATATACAATAATAATAATAATAATTCTCTTGTTTTCTTCTTTCATTTTTTTTGTTTTTAAATTTCTTCTTAATAAAATATTTATTTATATTTCTTTATGCGCTTTAGCTTTTTTACTAGGAAAAATCATCTTTTTTTTATTTTTATTTATTTATCCATTGTTGGTTTTATATTTTGTTTTTTTATATTTCTATTTCAGGAAGTTTTGCATTTTGTTTTATTATTATTATTTTTTTTTGTATTTTTTTTTATTTTAAACATTTAATATATGTTTTGTTTTTCTTCATCATCATTTGTTTATTTTTCTTCTTCTGTCTCAATTTGTTTATTTTTTTAGATAAGTAGTTTTTGCATTTTGTTTTTTTGTATATTTTTAAATATGTTTACATACGAATATATATATATATATAGAACTTCTTTTTATCTTATCTTAAAAAATGAAATAGGATTATAATTTTATTACAAAATAAAAATATTTTTTATATATATATATAATTATAGACATGACGTGTGTGTGTGTGGGTATGAAAAAAAAGTTATTAAATGGGCTATTTGCTATGCAGTTTTCTTTAAAAAACAAAAAAAAAGAAAAAAAAACAAAACAGAAACAAAAAAAACTACTGCTTTAGGAAGCATCCCCATAATCACGGTCCCCCACATTAAGTCGATCCTGAGCGGCAGTTACTGAGAAGCCCAATATACGAGCGTCTAATTTTGTCATTTTGTTCTTTTTAACCTTTTTTCCTTTACCCTAAATAATTTAAAAGAAAAAAAAAGAAAAGTGTTAAATTTTTCACACTCGAACGTAAATTAAGCCTGAGTAAGTAGCAAGCAAGCAAATACGATTACGGGTAAAAATCATGGGAAAATGGAAATTCTAACTCGAATTAAATAATTTTTAATGAAATTTGTTTCATTTTTATTTCTTACTATTATTATTAGCACAAGAAAATAATAGGCAACCCAGAATTCTACAGAAATAACTATTCCCCAATGAAAATAATAAGTTAAATATAAATTTTACGATAATAATAAATGCTTTAAACTAAATTTAAATTTTGTGTGTTTACATAAAGTTACCCCGGATAAAAATTCACCATTGTGAACGTATAAGGAGTGACCCCAATAATCTATATATAAATAGGCAAAGCCAAGAATTGTGATCCCTTTTTAACATATTTCCGGTGCACGTATCTTAATGAAAAATATATCAAACAAAAGATATTTTTTCATAAATGGTCAGAATATATATTTTATTCAGGTATGTGCCAAGGAAAAGGTGTGAAAGCCAGGTAAAGTTTTACCTATACTGGACAATTTTTTTATTCACATATGCACTAATACACTGTACACGCGCTATCATATTTGAAGAGAATCAAAGCCTTCTATATTTACAAGCCATGCACTAGAAAAATATTGGGAGCCAATTGCCCCAGAATAGGACTTCAAATCTCCAAATTACACTAACAACATAACGTGACTTCAGAAATTTGAAGTCCTATTGAGAGGAAATTTTGAGAGCCAAATTTTCTTGTGCATGGCTTGTAAATATAGAAGGCTTTGAAGAGAATACATTTTGTTTCGATTTTCTGCACTCACATTTCCCCCACATTTCCTACTTTTAGAAGATTTTAATTTACCCAATGTTCAGTGGGTATCTTGCGATGATGACGATAACTACCTTCCTGAAAATTTGAACCAAATGAGCGGTGTGAATAATATTCTAGGAAGGCGGTTGGATCTTGTTTTCTTTTCTGACTCAGACAACATGATTGCTGAGCCAAGCCTAATAGTCTTGTTGCCTGTCGATAAATATCATCCTCCTGTCCTACTAAGTTATTGCTCTATCTTCGACGATAAGCTATTCCCGGGGGAGTCAACATTTATCTTTAATTTTAAAAAGGCCAATTTGGAAGAACTCTCATCCAAGCTCACTTCAATCTATTTCAATAGGGCACTTTCTTCAAATGAGTTGTATGACGATGTAGCAAGATTTTACTCCGTCTTGTTCGAAACCTTTACATCCTGTATACCCATTGAGCCTCTAAAGTTGTCCAGATCATCCCCGCCCTGGTACAACAATGAATTGATGCATACCAGAAACCTTAAGAATAAACTCTGGAAAATCTACCTGAAGAGACACTGCGAATTTCTATGCATTTCTCAATTGCTATAACCAATTCCATGTACTCTCCGAAACTCTCTATAAGGAATACCTCAGTAACATGAAAGATAAACTGTATGGTGACCCCAGAACATTCTTTAAATTTATCAACACTAAGAAAAAAGTTGATAATTACCCTAACACAATGCAACACGAGAACTCCTTCAGTACCAATCCGTCCGAGATTTGCGACATGTTCGCATCATACTTCCTCAAATCTTTCTCGTCCTCTGTCTTACAACCTGACGAAAACAATTTTCGACATATCAATCCAATACAAGTGGCTCATAACTTCTCTCTGTATAACTAGGGAAGTTATCTTGAAACATATTAATGAACTTCCACACGACTTCTCGTCCGGCCCTAGCGGTATTCCTCCTGCTGTTCTAAAATCTTGTGCAGGGGCCCTTCTATCTCCTCTACTATGTTTATTTCAAAAATCCTTAAATACAGGGTGCTTCCCAACTTTATGGAAGAACTTTTTTCTAGTCCCCGTTCATAAAAAAGGTAGTAAGAACGAAATATCTAATTATAGACTTATTGCGAAGCTATCGTGTATATCAAAACCCTTCGAATCTATTATTTATTCTGCTATCGCCCCTATCTGCAAGAGGCTTATCTCAACTAATCAACGTGGTTTCCTTGCAGCTCGTTCGACTACTACTAATCTACTTGAGTTCTCTTTTCACACAGTTCGAGGCTTTGTTACTGGCTGCCAAACCGACTGTGTTTACACTGACGTCAGTAAGGCTTTTGACAAGCTCACTCTATTATAGTTCTCAAATTAAAAAAATTTGGCTTTCCAACACATTGAAGCGTCCTCTGGTGTCTCGCAAGGCAGCCACCTTGGTCCTCTTCTTTTTATTTTATCAATTGATGACATTGTTGCCTTGCTAAAGCACTGTCAAGCCCTTATTTAAGCTGATGACATTAAACTCCACCGTCACATAAGAAATATTGAGGATTGCAAACTTTTGCAAGTTGACCTCAACACGTTCTATTCTTGAAGTTCCAACAACAACCTGGTACTTAATATCAGCAAGTGTGGGGTCATGACTTTTTGCAGGAAACTTGGTCCCGTACAGTCCGGGGAAATTAGCATTTTAAGGAGACAAAATTCCAAAATGGCTGAAAATTAGTCCACAGCTTCCTTGGGACTTTTTAAGAAAACAATTTCGGAATCACAAAAAAAACATGGCCGCCGGAGATATCACTTGTTGGCAAAAAAATCACTCAAAAACTTGTTTTTTTCGAAAAAAAATTTTTATCAGTCAATACGAAACCTTATTGCCTACAAAAAGCCCTCTTGTCATTTTTTCGAAAACAAGCGTGTTAGAATTGTTAGATCCCCGTTATATTCAGGCAACAACCCATATCTCTTATTTTAGATTTCAAAACCTCTCCCGAGTTATGTTACAATAGTTTTCCAAATGCACACAGTGTCTGATCCTAATCAGAGAGCTCGTCAACTGGCGAGAATATGTTCGGTCGTCTCTCTGGCTTGTTCCTTTCCACATAATCCTCGAGTAGGTATTGTACAATATTCTGAATCTGAACGTAATTGGGGAATTTCTGTAATTATAATATATCTAGCTTCTGCAATGGATACTGGTGATTCCCCATGTTTTATTTTCTTGTAATTATAATATCAATCTACACAATCTACACCATCCCAAAGATACATAGTTCGATTCTACAACAAGAGCCGGACAACTTCAAAGAAATGTCCGGTTGCATTTCTGGCTTTGTCCTCTCAGCAACTGTGTAGTGTTGTATAGGATTCTCAATCTGGTCACATCTTCTCCAGGATCCAGTGAAAATTGACACAATTCTTCCGCAACATCATCAATAAGTCGCGTGATCTGTGCTTGTAGTGTAATCAGGTCGTCTTTCTAGTTTTCTCCTCTATCTGGAGCCTACTACTACAAGGAAATGCATGAGGATAAACCTCTTTCTCACACACAGCGTTTTCTATACATTCTCTCAATCTGTCTACGAGATTTGTTCCTAGCCGAGAAAATTCATCTAACTTCTCGTTGCCCTCGATGTTCATGTAACCCGACAACCACTAAAAACGGATCCTGTACCTCCTAGCCAAGGTGGTAGCTTCACCTGACAGGCTTCAGCCAACTTGCAGCTAGCGCCTTTACGATGACAGAATTACTCGGACAAGGGCAGATTGTAGTAGGTTTAGTGAAGGAAGAAAACTTCCAGCGCTTACATCCGGCCTCTTAGATCTTGTTCATACCGTAATTCTTGTCAGGCTGCAAGTCTTCTCATTCGTTTCGATCTGCACATCGAAATCTCTGTTTAAGTTAAGTTTGGCTGTCTTGTAGGTAGATAATCATTCCATCATTCCCTATGCTAGAGAGAGAGAGGGCAGAATGTACGATATTGCCGTGTCCATACGTATTTTCGACCCAGCTACCCGATTTTCGTTCAATCTGTCCCGTGTGTAGATCAGGATACAGCAGATCGAGAATTAAATTGAATGCTTCATTGGAGTTTGTCAGCAAATTACCGCTGCGAAATTACCTAAATGAGACATTTTCTTGTAATTTTGGATTGAATTGTTTCGTCATAGTTTACTTTCAGAATTTCAACAAATATAAGGACCGTGAAGAGAATAATAATAAAAAAAAGGTTAACAACTAACCCGCCAATACCACTACTTCGCAGAAAGTGACAGAACGATATTTAGAAAAGATAGAGCTTAACCACTGGTTTTACACTGCAAGATCTAAACTTAGGTTTAACTTGAACGGCATTTTCCACAACCATTTAAAAGCTTCGGCGACCATGGCGGCACACACGCTCCGGTTGACCTGCAAAGTTCTATTCTACTCTGTAGTGTCCGACCGAAGGTTCGGCTTCGGCTTCGGCCAACTTCGGCCAAAAAAACACCTTCGGCCGCACATTCGGCTTCGGCCAAAGGAGCCGAAGGTTAGTCGAAGCCGAAGTTTTTATATCCAGCCAGGCCAGTCTCTGAAAACGAAAAGAATTGAGAGTGTGATGTGAATGTGACATTGAAACGTATGGTATTCCTCAAATAAAAATAAACAAATCTTAGTTTATTATTTTTGGAAAGCCGCAACTTAGTTATTTAAAATGCATATTGCAATCATTTTCGGCACTATGACTATAAAACAAAATAACAGTGAAGAATTTTTATTATTATGTATATTTTTCAGTCAGTATACCAAGATTTCTGTGTATGATTGAACCTTCGGCTTCGGCTTCGGTTTCGACCGAAGGTTATGGCAAAAGCCGAACATTCGGCATCGGCTTCGGCTTCGGCCTAAAACTGACCTTCGGTCGGACACTACTACTCTGATGGGGATATTCTAATCAATTGTACAACTGCATCCACCCTCGGTTCCTCAAAAAAGGGGCTTCCAGTCTGAATGAGACCAACCGTGCAATTGAACCCTGACGTTTTGCATATCAATGTTCCTTCCCAATTAAAACAGCTGCAAAACTAACTGTCTGGCATTACGTGAAAAGACAAAATACCTGGGGCGTATTCTTTTTATTTTTTTTTTTGTTTTGGGAAATTGACCTGTGGTTCTCCAGTATACCAACTCGGCCATACTCTATGTAATCCCATAGGCCCTAACTAGCAGGCCTGACTAACCTTAGTTGATACTACCATAATGACTGCTCCATTAAAATCAGCACTCTTCTGCCTGCAATGCCACCTCCGCAAGACACTCGACTAGTCCTTTTCGAGCCATTCTAATCCAGACAGAGGAGAAAGATCTTGTCTTCTCGAAATCCATACGATCTCTGAGATAAAACCGAACGCACCTACCACATATCTGGCTACTAAGATCGACAGCTACGATTTCACGATATCCTTACAAATACATTCTTATTTGGATTTAGATAGAGAAGAGCTCAAGCAAAAGTTCCTATACCGCCACCCTATACTCATCAGATTTCCATATGTTTTAATTTGCAGCTCTCGACATTTCGTATGTGTATAAAACGATTTACGATGCACGATTAAAAGCGAATTATATGTAAGATCTATCGTTGAAAATCCCTCTTAATTACCGTAACTAAATCAATATAAAACCATAATTTTTCTCCATATCATAATGCACTACTTACTACACAATTAAAACTCTTAAAATTAAATACTAAAATTGTACTTACCTTCACCTCTTGAAAATCATTAGATGCTGGATTTATGGCTGGAGCTGGTGAGCACATATCATCAATATGAGCATTCTGTGCCCTCTGCTGATTTTTATATTTACTTCGACGTTCTAAAAACTGCTTAGCAAACTCGCTACATTCCTTCGTTTCACCTAGTGAACATTAATAGAGAACATTTAGAAACATAGTAATAAAAAAATAAATTTAAATTTTTTTACCCAAATACATCCTAATGTAGTCCTTGACTTCAAAAGGCGATTCTATATCTTGAAGAAATGAGATAAAAGTTGGCACTGGAATAAATATAAAAATGCTTAAAAACATTATTAACCAAAGTAAAATAATATATTTACCATCTACACTACTATTCATAGAAGATAGAGTCTTAATGCACCAACTAGTAAATTCGTTACGAGCGTCATCCTTCTTAGCATTATTGCCACCATTACCACCACCCTGACTTGAACTTGAAGCATCCTTCTTAACATTTGGATTGCCCCCCTTGCCGCCTTTGGCTGGCTTTAAATTAGAATTAGCTAAATTAACTGGTTTTCCACCATTCTCTTTCTTAACTGTTTGCATATTTGATATGGTCTGACTTTTAGTTAAAACTCGAGCATTCGACGGCTGCTGCTTTGTTGTATTCGATGAAGGTATTTTGGTTGGCTCCTCCCAAAAGCCTGAACTACTTGTAGTACTCCATGCTTTACCATTCCATGCTATATTTTGTGACGATCTACTATTCCAAATTGATCCAAAAGCACCATTACCATAAACCGATGCCTGTGCAGCTGCTACATCGTCCTTTTTCCTTTGCTCAATTGAAGCAGCTGCTGCATGCTCGCTAGCTAAACGTTTTGCCTCCTCAGCTTGGATTTCAGCTAAAGATTTAACATTGAGTGACTTAAGTGGCTGAGGATTCCATTTAAGCGAGCTCTCCTTCTGTGCCAACAGCTCCATTTGTTGGCTCTTGCGCTGGTGCTCCAGTATTTGTTCAAGGCGCTGTTCTACAGCACGTCGTTCTCGTTCGGCCTTTTGGATTTCAGCAAAGTTCGGTCCAGGTGTTGCTATACCCGGTAAGCCCGTATTTACCCATGGTGCAACAGATGATACTAATGATCTCTCAAATGTCGTCTTAGCTGGCTTTGGTGCAATATTTTCAAACATTTTTGCCCTCCTATGCTGATCGATTTCCTCCTGGCGTTTTTTCTCCTCTAGCATTTGACGTCGCTTCTCATCTTCTTGCTGCTGAAGGCGTTTCTTTTCCTCCTCAACTTGTTGACGCTTTTTCTCTTCCTTTTGCCGCTTACGTTCCTCTGCTGCTTCCTTTTTGCGTTCATCCTCAGTCAACACCTTCTTATTTTCTTTCTTCTCCTGATTACCTTTGCCCTTACTCTTTTTCTGTTCATCTTCCTGCTTCGATTTTTGAGGCTTCTCATCTGCAATAGCCTTGGGCTTTTCCAATTCCTTCTTCATCTGTTGAGACATTGAATGTTGTAAAGGCTGCTGCTGATGTGGCTGATGCTGCTGCTGCTGCTGAAGAATCGAATCGGCTGAAATTTCAGATCTTTCCGTAACACTCTTGGATATCTCATGCTGTCTGGCAATTTTCTCCTTTTGTAATTGCTCTTCCAAAATTTGTTGTTCAGTTTTCATTTCAGTTTTTGTTTGGGGGATCGGCCCAAAATCCCACATGCTAACTGGTGCATTGCTAGTTGAAGTATTTCCATTACCCCAAGACGATTGATTAACAATATTGGATGGCCACTTATTTGGTAACGTTGGATTTGGCGCTGGCGCCGGAGTATGTCCAGAGGGCATAGCTTTCTGCATTTGCAGCTGCAGTAGTAAGGACTTAATTGGATCACTGTCTAACGATGGGCTGGGATGTGGTACTTGTTGCTGATTTAAGCTCGACTGTGGTGTTACATTCGTTTGCATTAAATTATGTAAAGATGGTGGGCCACCAAAATCATTACCAAAACCGAGCGGATTATGTAGCGGTGGTGCCGGTTTTGTTTGATTCATTTCATTTTTAGTTGCTGCTAGCATTTGCTGAAGAGCGAATGTGGATGGATTGACAATTGATAAAGAATTACTTAAAGCGGATAGACTCATCAAATGATCAGGAAGGACAACCTGAGACATTTGTTGATTAAGCAACTGTTGCTGCTGTTCAGGATTTAATAATGACCATGGCTCAGTAGCTGTTAATTTACTCAGTATAAGTGATTGTTGACGCATAAGGAACTGCTTTTGTAAAAATTGCAATTGTAAATTAAGGGATGACATCATATCATTGCCTAAAAATTGATTTGCCACAGCTGGCTTAACATTCAACGATGCTGACTGCTGTGGTGGTGGCTGATTAGTCTGTGACACATGTGGAACTGGTGTCACTGGTATTTCAGCTGGCAATGGCGGTATTAAATGCGAGGAAAGGAATGGCATTGAATTACCGCACATTTTTACTAATTCACCTAATGCTGCATAACGATGATCACAAATACGGCGTACGTACAAGTTTTCATCAAAATAACCAGCACGATACCATTCAGCCATTTCAGTTGCATTAAATGGACCCTGGACTTTACCTTGTGGATCACGATAAAACCAAAGCTCATTACTGCTAGGAGGTGGCTGTGGCTGAGGCATTAATGGATGTGAGCTAACTAATGGCTGCTGTAGTAAAGATGTTGGCGAATTACTAGTCACTGAGCTCGGCTTAAGTAATGTAACACCACCTGATGATGATGATGATGATGATGGCTTCTTAGTTGTTATTAATTCATCATCCATAATTAGCTTCTCTACCATATCATCGGCGACTTCCTGCATACGATCGGATATTTCTGTTAATAGCCTCTTAACTGTATCAGAATTTTGTTGCGGTTGCTGTACTTTCTGAGCTGCTTGCTGCGGCTCCATAACTGCTACAGGTGGTGCTACTGGCTTTGAATTATTACTTTCAGGAATTTTCTCAGGCGGAAGATTTTTTTCTTCAACACATTTGGTTTGCTGGACAATAATAGCATTGTTAACTGGCTCTTCTTCGGTTTCTTGTTTTATTTTCGGTGGTTTTTCCTCAGGTATTTCTGGTTTTATTTCTTCTTCCTCTTTTATTATATTTGGCTTTTTATCCTCAATTATTTCAGTATCTTTCACTGATGCTGGTATAATAGGAGATACAGGCTCTTCTTCTGCTTCTTTTACTAATGGCTTGTCTTCTTGTTTACTATTATTATCATCATCATTTTCTTCATTTGGTCCATGGAAAGCCCCAGTCGCATCGAATGTTCCACCGCCTTCTGTTGGATTCTCTGTTGCCCATTCTGGTAATAAATCTTCTTGTTCCCATTGAACATTACCACTTGTTGATTTGTTAGGTCCTGTATCGCTTTGGGCTGCATTTGTTGAATTAGATTTAAAACCAGAACCAGATGAACTATTTGCCCCAGCTCGATCTAGTGGTGCTGATGCGGAACTACTAAACGAGCGACTTATTTGTGGCATAACTGTATCACTTATAGTTGCTGTTGTTGAACTATCTTCTTCTCTCCAACTTGTTGATCGTGCTATATAAAATATGTATATATATTTTATGTGTTTTTTTAAAAAGAGACTACTTTGTTATTATTATTATAAATAAGAAAACTTACACCACCTATAAGCACTACTACTTGTTGCTGTTGAAGCTCCCCTCCATCCATCACTAGTATCATCTTCTGTACGATTTCTCCTCCAATTTTCCATATTACCGCGACCATGAGAATTATATTCTTTACGTGGACTAGACGATGGTGAACCATTCCAATCTGCTGTACCAATATCATTACCGCCATTTCTTTCTGGCCATCCACGATCACCCTGAGTTTAATAATAATATTAATAATACTTCTTCCGATTTAACACAGTATTACCTTTCCCAAGCCTCTTATATCTTCATCGTAGAGTGCTGTAGGTCTTTGGTAGCCCAATGTTGGATGGAAACCTCCTCTTGTTCTACCTCTACCCCGATCAACAGATCCGCCACGTCCTGTACCCCTTGATGGTATACCAAAACTTACAGGACTGCGTAATACCCATGGACGTTGCTAATTTAAAAAAAAATAAATTCATAACCGATCCAATTTTTGTTTTTATCAAATCTTACCGTTGAATTAACCACTTCATCTTCTGTACTTGGGGTAAGTGCTAATGGACCCTGTACTTTCTCAACATAAAGTGTTTTAAATGTGGGTAATATTTCTGGAATTTTAAGATTTTTGTCAAATAGGGATAGCATTTCTTCCCTTCCATAACGATATTCGGCTAACTGATATCTGGGGCCTAATGGTGCTGTTGTTGAATTTGATGTTGATGATGCTCCTGTACTCATGTCGTTTGACATATTTCTAAGCCATTCCGGACCAAATTTCATTGATTCAGTCATTTTTTTGCGGGGGGCTGGTGGAGTTGTTTTGTTTTAAATTTCAAAATCTATCGAGTAAGGATTTAGTACTGAAATTTAGAACAAGAAAATTTCAAGTTAGTTAAAATATACAATGGTATAGATTTGAAAGAGGAGTGGTGTAGGGTTGACAATAACATTCATGACAACGAAATAAATAAAATGCAGAATTAGAATTGTAGGACTAAGACAAGGAGACACGCTGTCGTGCTTAATATTTAACGTAGCTTAGAGACACGTGCAACCTTATTCTCGTTGTCGAGTGACGTGACAGATGTCACTTCGACCTTAAATTGGTATTCTCATTGTCAATCTAAGAGACTCCTGGCGACTACATCTACAAACGTCGTATTCTAATTGTCGCAAGGTGGCGTGTGAAGTAATATTTCCCTTGATACGTTTGTAGATATCGACAGTTTCATTCCACCACGTCCCTCGTAGTCACGTCACTCGCCAACGAGAATAACCACCATGAACTAATACCCCGGAGGGAGTATTTTCAACTAGTCAGTACTGATTGACGGCGTATACGATTGGCATAGGCTGACAATATTATAGTATAAGCCTGATCCACTATAGCAATGATAGAAGCCTTCATATCCTTAGAAAGAGCTTCAGAGAACAGAGATGACAACACAGCAAACGTTATTATGAACAAAATGAGACGAGGGACGCCCAAGAACAGTTATACAAATGGCGTAGAAGAGGATCTACGAATCCTAGGTATAATAAATTGGAGATTTCAAGCTAGGTATCGTAGGTAAAGTACCGCCAACCATTCACTTGTACAACGTGTTTATAAGTTTAAGCCGATGATTTTCGCTAAACACAAACTGCTGAATGTTGTAGGCAAAGCGAAGGTAGGTATACGAAATTGGTGGAAAGTACTCGATTAAATACTCATGAGTAGAATCGAAAGAAATTTACTCACTGAGTACTTTTTACTCATTCAAAAGTACTCGATCCCTTCAGAATCGATGAATACTTTTTTGGCATTTCTGCGAACTGCCTTAGCCTATGCATTACTTGATTTTCGGCTACCACAGATTACTATGAAGCTTACATCCCGAGTAAAAATAACGTAGTTGCACGCATAGGGCCCTTTTACACGACCGGACACCGAACAGACAAAATGAAGGAACAAACTGGGGTTTATGGGAAAGAGGGTGAGAGAGGGGCCGGTTTTCCTCTCTAACCCTCTTCCCCATAAACCCCAGTTTGTTCGTTCGTTTTGTCTGTTCGGGGCCCGGTCGTGTAAAACCGGCCATAACAAACAAATGCGCCTGCCTCACTGGTATGTACCCTCTCGCTACAGGCATGAAAATCTAAAAATGCGCCCGCCAGAGGTATTAACGCCTCTGTTAAAGACATAAATGTATATTCGTAATCGACCATTCCAAACTTTAGTTCATTGTTTTACCAAGCGGTCCCCCAACTAAGTACTAGCCACGTCCAATGCTGCTTGACCTCCCCAATTGAACGAGAACCGGTCTATTGAGTATGCTAATGGCACCCTTTATGGTCACCAAGATAATTGCACGTTTTCTTCGTCCTATACAATTTTTAAAGCTCCAATTTTGCTACCTTTAATCTAAAAAAGTATGAGGAAACCGTGCTTCGTACCTGCAGCGGGCTATATTTGATATAATTCTTACTTAGGCGTACCGTGCCCGTAAAGGGTCCCATGCAGGCGTTTTGAAACTGTCCGTGCCTGTTGCAGGCTAAGAACGAGCGAGTCTTATTTTTGCTTGGGATGGGATATAAATTCAAACCTATTAAAGCCCGTTTACGTCCCAAAACGCAAATTGGAGCTCTTTTATCGCACAGAAATTTGTATGTATTCTCTCTGTCTGGAATCCACGTTCGTGCAATAGAAATAAAAGCATACAAATTTCTGTGCTATAAAAGGGCTCCAATTTGCGTTTCCACTTTGCGTTTGGGATGTAGAAGTGTCTTAAAGGTCTCTCAACTCTCCTTAATTGAGGCAGAAAAATACATATGTATATATGTATGTATAAAACATTTATACGGAAATTATTCGCGCCTGAGATAAACTGGCGGTTAGCTTGAATTCGGGTAGGAATGCAAATTGTACTGAGTACTTCAGTTCACCCTATAAGTAATGATATGAGTAAAAGTACTCGATCAAAAGTGAGTAGAATCGAAAACCAAATACTCATATGAGTAAAGAATCGAGTACTGATTTCGTATCCCTAAGCGGAGGCCCCAAGCTGTGATTCGAAAGAGCACAGTTCAAGAAAGATTTTTATTTAAAATAAGATTCCAGCACGGAGTCCCAACAATTGTGGCTATGACACTGCATCGATTGTTTAAAGAGGGAATGTCACGTGACACACACACAATCAGCGGGATTGCAGCTGCAGCTTTATAGAATGTAACTAATTTAGTTGAAGGAACATGTTTCAGCATATGACTCAAGCGGTGGGAGATGAATGTCTTTCGCCTACACGTGTGAGATAAGCCAGGTAATAAACGTGCAATTGAGTGCACGTTGAATAGGAGGCAGCAACTCTTAAGAACCTTATATAAGCTACGAATTCATAGGTAACATCTAGGCAATAGACGACTGAAATAAATCGATTATATCGTTCATTATACAAGAAAGGAAATTAATTAACCTTGCCAGAATCACGGCAATCATCACGAGACATTGGCCGATAGGAGACCACGCTGCCAAGTTGGGCATCCCGCTCAACGTCTGTTGCCATAGCTGCGGGGAAGCAAAAGCCAGGCAGCGCACACTAGGCAGCTACGTTTTGGAAGACTTAAAAGAGATTTCCAGACTGGAGATCAGATCACTGTTAAGCTTCCTAAATTCCATAGGATGGATTTAGGCATACGTCAGACCCGACCAAACAACCACTCAACATAAAGTACACGAGTTGTGGCAATAAAACGGCACGCCTCCGGTCGCACTGGAGGCAGCCATTCACCTACCTAACCTTGTAAAAACTAGAAAGGCTCACTCCTCAGCCTTAAACAGAATATCAAGCTGGTTTTACGGAAAACAGGTCAACATCGGAACACCTGCTGATCTTAAAGCAAATCCCGGAGAAAATCTGGGAAAGGAATGTCGATATTTAGTAATACTTATTTCGAATTTCAACAGGCATATGGCTCTATAAAAAGAGTAGAAGTCTCCTGTAGAAGATTTTATCGGAATTAGGAATCCCCTCAAAGCTGATATGACTGATCAAATACGCAATGAATAACGCACTGCAAATGCAGTAGCAGAAGAGAGACAAGGTCCTAGACAAAGGGATAGATCGACTGGCACCAATTCTTTTCAACATTGCCCCAGAATGGGTGATAAGGAAAACGTCAGTGCGGAGAAGTGTGTGTCAATAGCAACACACTCGATATAATTACTTGGATATGCAGATGACCTGAACATCGTGGAGAGGTCATTTTTGACAGTAAAAGGAGCTTATGTCGAACTAAAAGAGAAAATATGACAATGACATTCAAAGATCAGAATCAACTGGCCTTTCGCGTAACGTACTACAGCAATAGTAACAGCGTAACGCTAAATGAGCGAAGAGTAAGTCTGGAAGACAAGATGCCGGGCGTCGACGAGAGTTGGACAATCCTTAAAAATACTGCCAATAGTAATGCTGACGCCATCTTAGGCAGAAGTCATAGGGATCGAAACGACTGGTTCGATGATGAAGGCAAGCTGGCGATTGAAAGTAAGAATGCTGCGTACCGAACAATGCAGCAGTCACACTAAGAGAAATACAAAAAAATCAAAACAGGAGAGAAACCTGACAAATGGAAAAAGGAAACCTGGAAGAAAAATTTCGTTTGTGAACTACAACAATACAGGAAGCGAAAGCTACACCATGATCGGTTGTTCTACCAAAGAGCACGTGGTATGACGCGATTCGCATCACGCTGCACATGCTGCAAGGCCAAAGATCACCAATCTGATCAGAAATCCTAAAGATATCTTGGAGCGATGGGAAGGGCACTTTCACGAATTGTTCAATGGCGAGCTAACTGAGGAAATGAAGGCTAGGCAAGCATCTGACCTAACCCTACGCTGCCGCCACCAAGATTAGTATTTAACCACGCTCAAATAGAAAGCCTCGGGTCCAGATGGTATCCCCGCGGAACTGTTTAAATATGGAAAGCCTACACTACACCGAGATATTCGTGAATTAATTATGCAAGTATGGGAGCAGGAAGCGATTCCAGAAGACTGAAAAAAGGCATCCTGCACCTCAAACGAGATATCACAGCGTCCACCAATTATCTCTGTATAACTTTGAGTACCTCGTCGAGGATATTCTCCATTATCCTACAAAACAAGATGGCCCCATGCTCTGGCTAATGCCAGTGTGGCTTCAGCCAAGGCAAATCGACAACTGATCAGATTTTTACCCTGGGGGCAGGCGATGGAAAAATGTCGATAGTTTCAAAACTAAGCACCTCTTCATAGACTTTAAGACCTAAGACAATACAGTCAGAGTAAAACTCTTCGAAACCATGAAAGAATTCGGAATCCCCAATAAGCTGCAACGATTATGTAGGATGACCATGACCAATGGAACAAACCAAGTAAATATATCTGGAACCCTGTCCAGAGCAATCAACGGCTTTGGAGAAAGTGATCCGAATGTTGGGGGTGACAGCAAGGGGCACAATCCTCCACAATTCCACGCAATTACTAACTTATGCAGACGACATTGATATCATTGGTAGAACATCAAGAGCTTTACAGGACGCTGGAGGGACTGGATATCAATGAAAGCAAAACAAAGTCTGCAAGAACATCTAACAATGGTCCCACAATCAAGGTAGAGGAGCGCGAATTTCAAGTTGTAAAATCATTTTCATACCTTGGCTCAATGGTAGCAGCCGGCAATAACATGGAACTGGTAGATTCTAAAACGAAAAAGTCTACGAGGGTTATTGTGACGTTGGATGTTATGAAGAAAATAAAATAAAGCTCGGTAGGCTACGGTGAGCAGAGAATCTAGCTCGTATGGGCTAAGAGAAATCTGCTCGGAAAGTTTGCTGCGATAAGCTCTATGGGGTGCGTCAGCGAGGGAGATCCAGTCTCTGCTGGAAGGATGGCGTAGACCAGGACACCCAAAGCTTAGGAATACCAAAATGGATTACATCGTCTCAGAATCGGAACCGAAGAACACTTGCAAGGGATTAAGACCGGAGCCTGATTGTAGAGCCGTTAAAGAAGAAGAACGTACTACAGGGGACTGTACAACGAAAAAGAAGGAATTTTCCCTGCCAAGGGTGAAACGATTCCTTTTACAAGCCCATTCTCTCTATTAAAAGGAACTATGTACTGGGCTATCCTATTTAAAATTTTGTCAGATGAAAACTCTTTAAATTAGAATGCCTGTGAAGATATCTAGAGCAACCAGACTAGATTCACCATGGTAGGTAAGTAGGTAGGAGTGGCAGTTTTCTTAGCCGTAGTTGTAAAAATCCTTTGCATCAAAGGGGGCAGTAATCTAGGAGATTTTAGATCCATCCCGTCATAATTAGATACCGGAACAAATCTCCTCGAAATATCCCCCAAATTTTTTAAGAGGGCTTCCTAATACATGGTGTCTCATATGGGCCAGAGCCGGACATACGCAGAGAAGGTGTTCGATTGTCTTACTGGCCTGTTATTCTCCGCAGCTACGGCAGTGGGTGTTATACGGAATTTTCAATCTGGCTGCATGATGCCCAATTGGCCAGTGTCCCGTTATTATTGACACGATTCTGGCGATATCCTTGAGTGGCATCACCCAGAGGTCTCGCGATCTGTTTGTTGTAACAAGGCCAAGTCTTCCTACCTAGCTTTGGCACATAATGATAGGGTCATGTACAACATAATGATGGATGTTTTGGTTGGGGTACTTTATTAAACACACAAGAAGGTCGCCAATATCGTTTTGATTTAAAGTAGTACTGTCTGTTGTTTATTTAATATTTAGTTGGATTCAAGATATTCCATAAGATCTTCGTTGATTATTGTCGTCATGACGTTGGAAGGAATAGAAGCAATTGCTATTGGGCGGTAGTTCGAGGGGTTGTTAGAGTCATCTGTTTTCGTAATGGTCTAAACACGAGATAGTTTTCATGAGTCCAGCTAAGTATGACAGGGCACAAAAAGTTTGTGCCGATGTTTAGCCAATGGTGAAGCAAGACGGATGAAGAAAAAGAGGAATTCTACCAAGAGCTAACAAACGCCATCACATTAATACCGTCAAACGATATTAAAATGGTGCTTGGAGACATGAACGCTAAAGTAGAAAAAGAAGATTTCCTAGGAGTCAGGAAAGCATAGCCTACACAACGTTACCAAAGACAATGGTAGTAGATTGATCGATCTCGCTAGCTCGAACTTAATGGTAGTAAGTTCGACAATGTTCCCGTACAAAAATATTCATAAGATGACTTGGCAATCGCCAGACGGGGTAACAAAGAACAAGAAGAGGAGCGTGCTGTGGCTGGTCTTCCAGCAAAAAAGACGAACCGCAGATAAGATCTGCAGAAAGAGGAAGAGATAAGACCTAAACAGGGGGAGTTTCCAGATACAGGAAGACTTCAATAAAGGGAGAGTCAGACAAGCGTACAAGGAAACTCGCCAGATCAGCAATAAGTTTCAGCCAAGAACGGACATCTGCAAAGACATAGATGGGAACCTATTAGCAGATCCGGATTGTATCAAAGAAAGGTGGAAAAAATATTTTCAAAACTTATTGAATCCGACCCGCACAGTAAACGAGGATCCGCAGACGGAAGCATTTGTAATTCCTCAAGATAATATCTCCATAAAACCACCAACACTGGATGACGTACGTGAAGCTATAAAAAGGCAAAAAAGCAACAAATCGCCAGGCATCGATGGAATGCCGAGTAGGCCAAGGCTCGATTTGGGCTGTAGCGTCATCGGATGGATGGAGGGGGCTATAATATTAGGACCAGTGAATTTATTAATGTCAATAGCAAAGTTATAGCAGAAATATAGAAAAACGCATAAAGTTGAGCAAACTACGATGGCTCGGACACATCTTACGATCTTCGGAAGAAAGAATGTTATCCACGATTTTCAATGGTAAACCCAGAAATATATAGGTGGATGGATGACGTGCTAGAAGATTGCATATGAAAAATTAATATATACAAAAACTGGAGAGAACTAGACTCGACATCCTAGACTGCTGGAAGAAGAGACTTTAAGAGGCCCGAGCCTCTTACCAGTGCAGCGCAAGGCGAAATGGTAAAAATTCTGATGACGTACCGTGTGTCTGTCATTCGCTCAAGAAAAGGTGTCAAAATTTAAAAAAAATCTTTAATCACACACGCACACATACATAATATTCTTAAGATTTTCGAATTCGTATATATGCATATATCGCAGCAAAGAAATTAATTTCATATAGAAAAAAAATAGAACTAAAAAAATCAAATATGGCGGATTCTAATAGCCACATTTTGTGTAAATCCGCTGTCACATTAGGGAGTTTTTTTTTGAATAAAATAAAAAATAGGGAATAAAAGAATATATGTATATTATTTAAAATCGGGCATTTTTGTATTACACATATTTTTAAATATAAATCGCTTTATATTTGGAATATATGTGTACTTTTAATTGCTCCTAAACCGATCAAATATGTGCATGACCCATTTGAGAGTACCTATTTCTTTTTTTTGCCTAAAAATAAAATGATCCCGTTTAATGATATTTCCAGGGATTACGGCACCGATTTTCGCACTTATTTATACATTTTCAATAATGAAAATGTTTTTTTTTTCATTTTTCTCACATTTTTACACAGGCACACGAGTTGCTGCAAATTCACTGGGTTAACAGATTTTTACTTATTTATTTTTTTTGGTTACATATTATTAAAACAAGAATAAAAACATTATTCTATATGGCAAACACAGTATAACGAAATACTGCCAGTTTTTTTAGCCACACAAAAAAATGTTAAAACAGAATTTCTTTCATATAAAATCTTGTGTCACACTTGAAGGAGGGCCTCCTCTGCAATTCCACCATCACACGTCATTTCACGCAGTAGAATATTTAAAAAAAATCTATCTATATTCAATTCACTCGGCTGATTACTCCCACACACGTTTTCCTTTTTGCCCGTGATTATTATCAAAGAATTTACTTTGCACAATTAAATTTCGTGTACACAAAAGAATCTTAATGCAATCAATCTCTCTCGGCTATTTTCTTTTCCTGATCTAATTATTATCTTGCGGCCGCATAGAAAAAGACAAATAAAACTCCTTTGAAATGGGTTTTTTTTTCAAAAAAAGAAAAAAAGGAGAAAAACTTAAATTGAGTTGGAAAATATCACATGATTTCTAATTCACAAAATTCTAACCTGTTTTCTATATATTTTTTTCTAAGTAGAACGATCAGTTTTTTTTTCTCTCTTGTAATTAACAAGAAAAGAAAAGGTATTTTCTTGTAAAAATTGAAAAAAAATGTCTTAAAAATTTCTTTAGAAAATATCTGCCTCTAAGCGCACACAGTAATCGCACCACTTCACAGTTAAGCCGACAATATTCTTACATATATATATATATAATTTTTACTTTTTTGTAAATTTTCCTTTTCTTTTGGTTCTTTTTTTGTGTTGCTACTTAATGGGGACCGATAATAATTTTTGCTAGAAATAGCGCTAGCATAAACAAGTAGAAAATTTTTATATTATTATTTATACTTTTGTTTGATTCAAAAAAAAAATGCACAAATATCTGTAAAATTACGTTAATGAATTAAAGAATATTCAACCGAGAGTTCGGACAATCTTTTCTACTTTTTATAATGATCGAGAGGAAGAGAAAATTCCGTACACACATTGGAGGACACCAAATTTCAATATGGCTGAAATTCAATCCGTGGCTACGTTTACAATGTTATACGTTTGTACTAAAAAAAACTTAGGACGTATCTTATTTTTTTTTTACTGTAACAACCTGGCGCCGCGGTTATGCCGCGAAAAGCTACTTTGGCATTTTGGAACTCACGGCATAAACGGAGTGGGTGTACAAATCACACAGCCAAAATAGATTAATTTCGATTGGCTATGCTAGAAAAGTACTACTGCAAAAAATGTAACAGTTGTGCTACGGAGTAAACTCTTTTGGTAAGTGGCATTTTTAAGACTGTCAAATTAAGCGAAATGGTAAATAAACGAAACATAAATAAATACACAATAAAAACACAAATATTTTATTAACTAAAATTCTTTGTTTCGTTAAAATAATTAATGTTTAAATGTTAATTATATACATATATAGCGGTAAAAACGACCGCCATATTTTATAGAAACCGTATTTAGTATATACAGCATAAACGCGGTTCGTTTAATACAGTTACGCCATATTGAATTTTGTTCTAAATATTTCCTATAAAAAAATGTAGAAATTTCAAATTTTATTAGATAGACAATTTAACACAAAATACAACAATAAAATATTATTATAAATCTGTTTTGTTTTAACTAATTAAAATTTCGACGTTTGTTAATCTGATATAGTAAAATGTAAAAAATACGCAAAGTTTTTATAACAGCTTATGACTCCATCTGTATGAGAAGAGTGCAGAAGTTATAGTATTAACTGAAATTATTCATGTAAAGACATTAAATTTATTTTATTCTCTTTATGAGTAATATTAAAAAAATAACTAAATTAAATTAAACTTACAATTACTTGAAAGACCGATTCTACACATTCAACTTTGTGACGTTCAATTCATTGGGCATATTCACACAGTGCACATTCATGGCGCCTAAAACCGGTTTTATAGATGAGAGAGGGAAGGGAGCGGAAGAACTTTTCACGCAAAAGCAAACGCGTGAAAACTAGCACACATATAAAAATTTACTTCTATCTCTTGCATTCTTTAGCTCTGTTTTTCTCTAACAAGTAAATTTCATCTGCAATACATTTAAAGGTTCCTGTATAGCATTCAAATTTACTACACTCATTTACGCCCCGTCTGAGTTGCTAGGAGTTGAATAAAACCGGTTTTACTCACCACAATTATGGCAGCGTGTGAATATGCCCATTCATATTTCTTGGCTCGCTTCTACACACGTTCGACTTTTTTCTTTCAACTTTTAAGTTTAGTTTAAAGCCCGGTATGGAAGGCTCAAGAAATTTGCTCAAGAAAACCTTTGCATTTATTTCCTTAAGAAAAATTGACAACCGTTTAGAAATTTTGACAGTTTCTTTTTTTCATTGCGAGCAGTATATAAATTGTTTTATGATTGTTTGGAATTAATGGAATTGTTTTAATTAATAAGGAATTAAAAAAGAATTAAAAAATAATAATAAAAATTAATAAAATGTTATTTTTAGTATTGCGGAAAGTTCCTCTCAAATTCAAAAAACAGCTGACATGTCATGTATTCATAAACCGTTAAAATTCCTTCAAGAAATAAATGAAACGACACTTATTTCTGGAGGAAAAACTAAAATTTTATCACAAGCGACATCTGCGTGTCACTAAAAAACACGATATTTCTGGTGTGAATTTCTTGACTCTAGCATACCGGTTACAGAAATCGCTCCAGAAAATATTTCTGAACCATTTCTTGACCATTTTTTTTACATAGGTTTAAGATAGGCAAAGAAATTTCTTGAGCCTTGCATACCGGGCTTTAGAATGTAATTTTTTAAATTATTTTTAGATTTATTTATGGAGATAAGTACTATTGAGGCTGTAAATTATTAAAAAATAAATAAAACACGACTTAAAAATAGTTAAAACCTAAAATAAATGAATTTCCACTTCTATTTGCGAGGTATTTGGACCTAGGAAATATATAATATTGTGTATAAGAAGTATCGCTAAAGTAAATGCTTAATTTCAATATTTTGTTGTAGAAACAAGTGATGATAAATAATTAATATTAATTTAATTTTAAAATAAACTTTTGTTTCTTTTCAAATAATTGGCGAAAAAACAAAAAAACCATTAACCGCTCAATGCGTCATCTGTTCTTGGAAATATTTATAAAAATAAGCAATGCTACGTTGACAAGAGCTTTGTGCGAAAAATCAAAAAAATGTGGGTTATCTATTTCCACTTTTGTTAAATATTTTCAAATACTTATGTTTTTTTGTATATCTATTTTGATTTTTTTTAAATATATACATTTCTATATAAAATGTTGTACTTTTGAGCTTGCTCTATGTGCCTTTCTTCAAATGACATTTTAATTTGAAGAAAAGCTTATAGCCTTAGAATACAAAACTACAGGAAGGACCCTCGGAGAATTTTAGCGTAGTGAAATTCAAACTGCACACTTCATTGCTCTTTTTTTCACTGAAAATTCACTCGTAACAACTTCTAATTGACAAAAACAAATTCTTTAAACTTTCTTTCTTCTTTTTAATTAGTTTTGCGAAAAACTGTAAATAAATTTTATAGAAAAACTAGTTTTAAAGAAAGTGCCGCGGGAAAATTTGACAGTTAACTAACAAGAAAATGTACCAATTTGACAGTTGACTGATAGCGATTTCACTACGCTCCTTAGAATAGAGAACTACAGGAAAGGCCCTCGGGTATAAAATCCATGTATGGGAGCGTAGTGAAATCGCTATCAGACAACTGTCAAATTGGTACAATTTCTTGTTAGTTAACTGTCAAATTTTCCCGCGGCACTTTCTTTAAAACGAGTTTTTCTATAAAATTTATTTACAGTTTTTCGCAAAAATTAATTAAAAAGAAGAAAGAAAGTTTAAAGAATTTGTTTTTGTCAATTAGAAGTTGTTACGAGTGAATTTTCAGTGAAAAAAAGAGCAATGAAGTGTGCAGTTTGAATTTCACTACGCTAAAATTCTCCGAGGGCCCTTCCTGTAGTTTTGTATTCTAAGCTACGCTCCCATACACGGATTTTATACCCGAGGGCCTTTCCTGTAGTTCTCTATTCTAAGCTTATAGCCCGGTATGCAAGGCTTAGAATATAGAACTACAGGAAAGGCCCTCGCGTGTAAAATCCCTGTACGTGAGCGTAGTGAAATCCGGTATCAGACAACTGTCGAATTGGGCTATTTGCTTGTTGACTGTCAAATTATAAATTGTTTTCCCGCGTTCGGTAGTGAATTTTCTTTGAAACGAGTGATTTTTATCAAATGTACCTACAATTTTTCTCGAAACTAAATTAAAAGAAGAAAGAAAGTTCAAAGAACTTGTTTTCAGTGCAATTAAAGTTGTTACAAGTGAATTTTAAGTGAAATAAGAACAATGAAGTGTGCAGTTTATGGATGTACGAATAATTCGCTAATTCCGCGAGGAAAATCCTTTTTCAGGTAAGTGGGTAAACTCAAATACTTCCTAAACATATATATTATATATTTCCATTAATAATTATAGAAATCAATGAGCTAAATACTCTAAATAATGGGTGCCTTCCATTTAGACACAGAAAGACAATTGTGTCCGACACAGCGTGTCGCTCTGTGTCGTTCTGTGTAAGCCAAAATGGAACACATAAGTTCATGAAAAATCCGCCACGGCGCACTTTCCTCGTTTTTATTTTTATTTGGCAAGTAAATCGTAAATTTTATGTTTATAATTTCTTTAAATTAATTACCCCACTTCTTATAAATGCTGGGAATCTTAAAAATGAAACAATTTTGTTGTAATTATAAATTAACGACCACATTTCAATTGGCGAGGGTTGGTAGCATTGTCTTAGTTGTGCCCGGCTGTGTCGTTGATGGAACACTTCTGTGTCGGACACAGTGTAACACTGTGTCTCTCTGTGTCTAAATGGAAGGCACCCAATGTAAATTTTGTGTGCTTGGATTTCTTTGTTTAAATTAACTAATGGCACGCAAAATTCAAGGGGATCAGCTGATTAGAATGCGTAGTGACGGCGTGTAAAAAGTTCATTTGAAGGGGCAAGATTTTATTTTAGTTAACTGATTATTTCAATTCGCTCTTGCCCCTCCTCTATTCCATTCGCTTTATCCCCTTGTAATGGACAAACAACTACTAAAACGTGAGCACTCACACAAAAAGAATTTCACTACGCTAAAATTCGGCGAGGCCCCTTCCTGTAGTTCTATATTCTAAGATGCAAGGCTCAAGAAATTTGCTCAAGAAAACTTCTGCATTTATTTTCTAAGAAAAAATGACAGCAGTTCAGAAATTTTGACAGTGCCTTTTTTTCATTGCGAACATTACATAAAATTGTTTTATGATTGTCTGGAATTAATGAAATTATTTTAATTAATACGGAATTAAGAAAGAATTAAAAAAATAATAATAAAAATTAATAAAATATTATTTTTACTATTGCGGAAAGTTCCTCTCAATTTCAAAAAACAGCTGACATGTCATGTACTCATGGACCGTTAAAATTCTTTCAAGAAATAAATGAATGGACACTTATTTCTGGAGGAAAAACTAAAATTTTTTCAAAAGCGAGATTTGCGTGTCACTAAAAAACACGATATTTCTGGGGTGAATTTCTTGACTCTAGCATACCGGTTACAGAAATCGCTCCAGAAAATATGTCTGAACCATTTCTTGACCATTTTTTTACATAGGTTTAGGATAGGCAAGGAAATACGTAATAATAGTAATATACAGATGCCCAGTCGCTTTCTTGAGCCTTGCATACCGGGCTTATAGAGCAAGTTTAAAAGTTATAACATTTTATGTAGAAAAAGTAGCAGTGGATAGAAAAATGTATAATTTATAGTTATTATATACAAATAACATATATGTTCAACATAAAAAAAACTATTATTTCAAATTTCTATTTGTAAATTAGCCAGTCTTAAGACCATTGTAGTTAGGCCCGATTCACTGCAAAAGCTGCACAGCACAGCTGCAAAAATTTAGGATTATAGGATTTAAGGGGAGTTCGAAACTTTTTACAACTGTCAAACGTAAAATGTTTAACACGGTCGCAGAGGAAACAAAACAATTTAATGAGCTGCCTTTAGCCTTTTAGATAGTTATATTAAATTAATGTGCAATAAAAAAGACAATTTTATTGATTTCAAATATTTCCTCACTTCGTTTTTGAAATAAAAAAAATTAACGCATTTTTCAAACAGTCAAAAACAAGGTAAATATGCAAAAACTAGGAACGTGGCATCTAATAGGCATTAAGGCCCAACTATTGCCGTGTTTTTTTTAATCTGTTCTATTCTACATTTGGCTGCAGCGCCACCATTAATCCGACGAAAATTGACAACACGAAGTTCTCCCTTAAAAAGCATGAAACACCTGCTCTGCCTAATGGTGGATCCACACTACACGGACTTAGCTCATACGCGAATTTTCCTTTTTTCATATACAGTTTAATGACTTTTTTACTACCTTTTTAATGGTAAAGGCAGTACGGTCAAACTGCGCGGACAAAAGGCTGTGCTTAAAAAGTTACATGCGTACGGCCTTTCAAATGAAAATTGTTTTTTTTCTCAATGTAGATTAATCTATATAGGCCAAAAGCGCGTGGGAAACTGCAACAGAGAAAAGGGGAACTGTTAAAATTTAGCGCAAACCGTAAAAATTATTATATTTTCAACAACTGAAACGAATTCGACTTTTAACATTTCTTTAGAAGAATTCAAATTTAACATTATTAAGAATTTTGAGGTCAAATTACGATAATTCGCTGAGTGTATTTCACTGCAGCAATTAAAAATGAATGGATGTATTTTCCAAGATTGATTACTTTGATATCTTAACAGTTTTAAGTTAATAAACCTCAGACAAAGCATTATTTCCGATAGTAGTCTTGACCTAACTGCTTATTTACAGAAATCTCAGTGCAGCACGTGATATTCTATAGCCTTATCAAATGGATGCATTTATCTCTAAAGCTGTTATCAACTTGAAAATGCAAATTTAAAGAAGAAAAAATACAAATCTTTTCCAACTTTACACCTATTATGATAATGGTTGAGATTGACATAGTGACCCCTTATAACCTAATAAGTTTGTGTGGGACCGACTTATCATGTTTCATGATGACATTACAGGTTTTTTTATGTTAGTTTAGAAGATTTCATTTTTAATTGTTTAAATTGCATAAGAAATTAAGAAGAAAGAAAATCAACATTTTTTAAATAATCCATTTCTTTTTTTCTAAGTTTACAAATGTACATGTACAGGAATGTTTTCGTACCTGTATTTTCGGTTTTGATTTATTAAGAAATTTCATAAATTCAACAGTTCGGTAAGAATACGCATGGTATCGTCTGGGCTTTGAACTTTATGCCCAATAGTTCTTTCATCCTTAAAGATTTCGTGATCATTGCCGCCCTTATCTGTTTTATCACCAATAAAGTGAATTTCTTTAAAGCTGAAAATTATTGTTGAATGAAAAATTATTGTAAATACAAAAAACAATATGATTACTTACTTATATTTAGCGACATGCTGAAGGCAATAGGATTTATCCCATCCATGAGGGAAGACATCGAAACTAATTTGTCCGCCAATGCTGTAAGTTAAATCAATATCATGAAATTCCTTCTTTAATACCTCGATCATATTAGCCCGTATATTATGCACTTTATCATATTCATTAAATAAATTCCTTTCCTCCCTGGTGCATTGCCGGCCAACTGGGCAAACATTCATCATGCCATTGCGGGTTTCCAGGAAAATGCCTCTTTTGAATGGCAATTGCAGTTCAGATAAATATTTTAAGCAAAAATTAATAAATCTCTGTATTGCATCATCTCCAAGATGTTTTAACAGGGATTGCTTGCCAGTTTCTTTACCTTTTACAATTTGAACAAGGCCATTTTCTGGGAAAACGAAATCAAAATTTGATAATATCTCTTTTCCATTTAATTGTTCAAACATTTTTTCTAAATCTGATCCACTAACAACGCCAATTGTAGCTCGGGGCCTTACTTTCGAGTAGAAGAACTCCTGAAACTCGGCCTCCATTGACTGACGTGGTGGGGTTATGGTCCCATCAATATCCAACAGTATAAGAATTTCGTCACGAGTTAGCGATGACATGCTTGTTTTTCAAATTTTTTATATTATTTTCAACACTTAACTAAAAGAATATTAGTTTAATATCGTCACTTGGCTCAACTAACAGAGGCGCGACTTATCTCGAAATTGAAAATAACCAACATTTTTATTGACATGTCACCCCTGGCTCTGTGTCAGCAATCAGATGTTGACATTAGATAGGGCCACTTCAGCTGATATGCTTGAGTGAAAGAGCAGAGGCGGCTCTTTTATTTTCGGGTGCTTACTAGAGGCAAATTAGAAATAAATGCGAGCTAATATATATATATATATATATATATATATATATACTTAACACTAATATATACTTAACACACAGTCCGTCTTTAACGGAACTTTAACCCCGCAATTGGAAACCCTAAAATGCCCGTTATCCTATTTGAAAACCTTCAGGGCAGGGCGCTGTAGGAGATTTCCGAGGAGATAGTAGACCTGTTTACGCCGGCGCTACTTCGGCGAAACTAAAATAGAGACGTTTCACCTTTGCTGCTAGTTGTGAAAATTCGTCATTGCAGTGGAGAAGACTTAAAAAAACAGAACATTGCGGAATATTTATTAAAAAAATGCACAATTCCAAAAAATAAGGTTCAACATTTTTTGTGGTAAACTTGATGAAACCTTTTCTTTTATACAGGGTGTACCTGCTAAGGTTTACTTTGTGGATAAAGGGAGAAGTGGGGTGATACCTCTCGCCATCCCCACTTCTCCCTTCATCACCGCACGTTCGTGAGGCATATGCGCTGGAGCTGGAGCGCACCGTCTACACCGACTCAAAGCGGCCAGCTGTGTATATAGGTTTTGGATAGACGAACAAAAAATCGTATGGGCGTATCATAACAGTTTAGCCGCTAGGGCGTTTTGAAGTTTTTTTTAGAGTCTCGCATATCACCCTGTATTTTTATAACCCTATGACCTATTTTAACGAGTAACGTAGTACTGTACGCAGAATACTCCCACTCCCACCTATCTAAAACTGTAAAAGTGAAAATGTTCTAGCCTACCAACTTCCAGAGTTATGAGCCACCAAAGTCAAAATTTTGGTTAATGTCAATTTCAACTACCTTTTTCTCCAAAAAATACTTTTTTTTTCCAAAATTGGAAAGCTTGGACAGGCATATAGGCTGAGGCTAAGTAAAGACCCTTCCACCCTTCAAACTCCAATCTAACTACCGTTAGGTCCGTTGAACTGAAGTTCGGGCAGAGGAAGGCTTTTGCCTTGTTTTTTTAATCTGTTCTGTTCTGCGCTGGAACAGCGTCCATACAAAGGCCTGTTTCACACACGGGACGACGGGACGGCCAACCAACAGAAAAAAAGGATCACTAAGGTAATCAAAGAATTCATTCTTCGTACCATCGATATAGTTTGCACTTCAGTTACAGTTACTGACTGCATATGTTCAACGCTCAACGTTCCAGGATAGAACAGATTAAAAACCGCCCCTTTTGATGTTCCTTTTAACCAAAATACAGGATCTTGGCTTTCCTTGATCCGAGCGGTGGTAAAAGGTGTTGTATTGCCTGTCCGAGAGCCCTTTTATGTTCAGTCCTCTTGTATTAAGGCGACCTAAAGGAGGAAAATCTGGAGGTTGTTTGTGGATGTTTTGGAGTGTTGCCCTCCTCCAAACCAGAACCCTCCACCAGTTCATCCACATTCGGAGATTCCTCCTCTGAGGAAGGGCTTTTAAAAATTTTCAGTAAACCTTAGTCAGTGTTCATTCTTTTCCAGTATTTCGAGCGACTCCTCGTTGATAAGGAGAAAGAATGAACTGCTATTTTTCAGCGGTTCCTCTGTTTTGATGACCACCCTGTCATCCATAGGAACCGTCGAACTATGTGCCTGGAGATATTGGATATGCTTTCCAGGTTTCAGATTTACTTTTGGCAACCAGATGCGAGTTCTAGGTCTCCTCGGGATATCCGCAGCTGGGATTAGCTTGAGCCTCATGCCTTCCCATGCGTCACAGATCTCAGTAACGCATTCGCCTAGGAAGTCCCTTGAGGTCTGGCCTTCGCGTCTAATTACTCTGAACCCTCTGACTACCTCCGAGGAGTCATAGCAGGGCGTTGTTCCTCCCTTGCCTGAGAGGATGTGGTCCAATACCATCTCCGATAGTTTGGCTTCCACCTCCACCTAGCTTTCGGGGCTAATGTGTCCCCCCAAAGCCCTCTCGTCCATCAAAGCTACTTGCAGGTGATCTCTGACCACCTCGCTCAGCAGCCTTTCTGGGCCCGGCTGTGATCCACCTGCCGCTGCTGTACTCGCTGTAGCAGGCTTTTTATTGGAGCCCTTTGGTCTTTTAGCATCTCGCTCCGTCTTCTCTTTAGGAGAAGAGGTCTTTTCTGTACCTTCCGTGACTCGGGATGGTTGGTTTGATTTAGTGCCAGCCGTTTGTTGTAATTCTCAACAATCGACTGGAACTTTATTTTGTCCGACTGGTCTCGCTCATGCACCGCACCGGCCTTCTCGTTCTTAGCAATCTTGTCAAGAATGAAAAGGGCTCTCCGGTACTGGCGCTGCGGCTCTCCGGTACTGGCGCTGCATGGGCATATACCATCTGACCTGCGTTTTAGGTTTGGTTTGCCCGGCCGATTCAAAACGGGTGTGCTATGGCTGGCACTCACCAAATTGGTGGTCTTTGCAGTTACCGTCTCCAGGCTGGAGGCGAGTAACTTTTCCTCTGACAAGGTTGAAGGGGTTTTTGTGCAGGTGTACTATGGCTGGTACTAGCAGCACAACTGGCGATTGCTTCCACACTAGAGGCAAGCAATTTTTTTTTTTTTGGTTTCCATAAAGATCCCACAAGTAATGTGGAAGTGAGTCCATCCTGCCAGAGCCGCTTACCGCTTACCTGAGCTAGAACAAATTTTTAAAATGTTTCAATGCCCTTGAGATCAGCTGATAAAAATTTCAATGGGAGTGAAAAAGTCAAAATATCAAAGAAGTAATATCTATAAAAGGAGGCAGAATTACTTCCATACTACACGCAATGTATGTGAAAGAAAGATAAAAAATGAAGGGAGGTGACTTCCTCGCCTTGCAAGATTCCCGCCTTTTTTAACGGACAACGGGCCTTTTTTAACGGAAATGCATTCCTAATATTGTGTACCAACACGAAATTTTACGCACACATACAATCCGTGCAAACCCAATATACACGTGCTCTGTTTCATTGTTGCTTCCATTTGAATGTAAACATTCGAATAGGGGAAACAAGGAACATCTTCTGTTTCTTTCATATTCTTGTGTTTTTGGCATAAAATGTATATCCATAGCGCGTTTCTTAATATTTTTTTGGACTTTTTGCTTAATGTTATTGCTAATCTCTTCTTTCATATCTTTAACTCTTTTACTTGTCCTTGACCTCTGCCTGATCACTCT
Organism: Thereva nobilitata; assembly: GCA_963855945.1. Taxonomy (NCBI): domain Eukaryota; kingdom Metazoa; phylum Arthropoda; class Insecta; order Diptera; family Therevidae; genus Thereva; species Thereva nobilitata. The sequence goes on from OY979699.1 coordinate 5,451,612, forward strand.
TGTTATTATTGCTCGCTGCCAGGATAAGGTACTTATACTCTCCGACCTTGCCCGGGCATCGGAGGGAAGCGTCACTTTAACCACTAGCTGGTCACGCAGCCCTCGGTACGGTAAACACCTTGGCTTAAAAGTGGGGAAATGGGAAGAGGGGAGGACGGGGATGTGCTTAGCTTTGCCTGTCCTCTTCGTAATTAGTCTATTCGGCATGGGAATCCCTACCGCGGTGGCTTGCTAGTTCTCCAGCTTACCACCGCCGACATAACCCAATGCTACCTCGAGGCATGCAAGCCCCACCACCACGGCAAGACGTAGGTACCCGGTGAGGCATCCCGTATATATTGCTTCGTAAATTCCACAGGAACGAAGCAATTCCAAACCACTGAACAGGTACATGAGTTGTGGCAACAAAAGGACGTGCCAAAGCGCTAATTGGGTCGCCGGTCGCACTGGAGGCACCCCTTCACCCACCTACCTACACTCTAAACTACTCGCAATGCTCGTGTTTATGCCGGCGCCACTTTGGCACAACTAAAATAGAGCTGCCAATGTGGTTATCGTCTTGCCAAAAAAGCTGAACTGACAGGGGCCACTGACATGTGTACATGTCAGAGGGCTAAACAAATTTCTTCCGGCAGTGCAAGAATGAGTGAAAAATGTCATTCTTGCGTATTTTCATGTTATTATGTTATTTCTTAACTATTCTTGTATCTAGAACGAATTGTGTACAAGTGCAAAATGCAGTTCTATTAATTGGTTTGAATAATATACATATAAAAACATAGAAACAATAAAAATTTACCAAATTTCGTTTACAGCCGATGATGCCTCCTTTGAAATGGGGGCATATTTGAATCATTACTGTCAGACCCAAAACTTGGATAATTTAGCTAAACGAAGCCTTATATTTAACAATGCTTACACCTCAGTAAGTAGCTGTTCACCAAGTCGTGCACAAATATTAACCGGACAATTAAGTCATCAAAATGGAATGTACGGCCTCCATCATAGCGTTCATCACTTCAATGTTTTTGATACAGTTAAATCCATACCAAATGTCCTTCGAGAAAATGGTATTTTTACTGGTATAATTGGCAAAAAACATGTTGGCCCTTCTAATAATTTCAATTTTGACTATGAACAAACTGAAGAAAATCATTCAATTAATCAGATTGGACGTAATATAACACTTATTAAGCTATACGTAAGAGAATTCTTACAAAAAGCTAAAAACCAGTCAAAGCCTTTCCTTCTTGTTGTTGCATTTCATGACCCTCATCGCTGCGGTCATATAACACCGCAGTATGGTGAATTTTGTGAGAGATGGGGATCAGGTGAAGAAGGTATGGGCCTTATACCAGACTGGAAGCCTATTTACTATGATTGGAGGAATCTACCAGTACCACCATATTTACAAGATTCTGAAGTTGTTCGTCAAGAATTAGCTGCTCAATATATGACCATATCTAGATTAGATCAAGGAGTTGGATTAGTATTACGTGAATTAACATCAGGGCAATATTCTGATAATACACTTATACTTTATACATCAGATAATGGTCCACCATTTCCTGGTGGTAGAACTAATTTATATGATCCTGGTATTCGCGAACCAATGATTATTTATTCACCAGATGATGGTGTTAGACGTAATGAAGTAACATATTCAATGACAAGCCTTTTAGATATATTTCCAACTGTTTTGGATATTTTTGGGATTCATAATAACGCATCAACATTGCTCACTGGAAAGTCGTTATTACCATTATTAAAAAAAGGTTTGTTTAGCTTGTAATAAAGGGTGCGTTTCATTTTCATTGGAGTACGTACTCCAATGAAAATGAAACGCACCTAAAGTCATTTCTTTAAAATATTGTAAATCTATTTAAGAACCAACACCCGATTCACAAGATGCAGTATTTGGCAGCCAAAATTTCCATGAAGTAACGATGAACTATCCAATGCGAATGATACGTACCCGTAGATATAAACTTATACATAATCTTAATTATGGAAGCTATTTTCCAATCGATCAAGATTTATATACATCACCAACATTTCAGGTTTGTAGAGTTGTCTTTTGGTTTTTAATTTTTTTACAAGGCCTTTTTAATCGTCTATTGTTTAATGCAACTAAAACTATTCATATTGTGATATTTATTGAAACACAAATTGTGGATGCTGCGTAATAGTAAAACTAAAGGCCCCCTACACGGTCAAATTGGATGTACATCCATGCTGTACACGCATTTTCATCCAACCAATGCGCGCAACGAGTTTTGATCTGCCCACCGGCTCACAATCAATAGTTTTGGTTGTACATCCGCACTTCGATGTACATCCAATTTGACCGTGTATGGGGGACTTAAGAGGCCATATGAAATAATCGCTTATTCTATTTGTTATATTGTAGTTTTATTATATGTGTATGTTCTTCTTTATTGGGGTATAGGATCCAGGGGCGGCGAAGCGCGTGGGGATGGAAGGAAAAGTGCACACCCACTTTCGCTTTAGGTGGGGAGATCCACACCCAAAATATTTTATCTACACCTAATAACCCAGAACTTTGGAGGACCATCTCAGTTGTTGGTGACGAAGTAACGTGGTCGAAGCTATTAAGAACTTATAACTATGGGCACTTTCATTAACGCAGGTTGCGTGCGCAATTGACTTATTCAGCAATGGAAGTGTGTTGCTGAATAAGTCAATTGCGCACGCAACCTGCATTACTGAAAGCGCCCTATATGTATAGCCTAAGCTTTTTAAACCCCACCCGACTAGGAAGGATTTCTCCACAAGTTCCTCATGAGGACCTCATGTAGCAAATGAGGGGCATACCGAAAGATGGATTTCCCTTAGTTTCCTCATAACACCACACAAAAAAATCAGCGATACTGAAGTGAGGTATGCCTTATCAATTTCTCATAAGGGCCCTATGAGGCAAACCTCGTTACAAATGAAATAGGGCAATCCCAACATCTGCCTTATTCGGAAAGCTTTTTAAAAACCTTTAAAGTAATAGCCTTAAGCTTTAGTTTTACTCATACAAAGCTTTAGTTTTTGTTGTTGCATTGTTCATATTTCAGTAATGTTAGTGACCATCAACACAGGGTCCACATGAGGCAGTGGAGCTAAGCTCATAGGGGCCCTATCTACCTCCCCCCCCTCCACACCGAAAATGCTAATCGGAGAATTTAAAACTATATAACTCAACAGGTAAATAAATTGGCTTTAATTTTTCACATTATAACGGTTATCTGTTCACGTGCTCCCACCCACAATGATTATGCTCCGCCGTCCCTGATAGGATCCACAAGTACTGCGGGCGCCATTTGATCCTATTGCACTCCTGACAGTACCTCAGATACGTAGGCCAAATTTCATGAACAAGCTCAACAACGTGCCTACATTTTTTTGGTCAAGCCAAACAACGGGACACAGTTCCTCGCTATCGTGGAACAGTGACAGAGAAACTGAAAGCACTAAGCAAGCAGATAACACATAAGGCCGTATCAGAACCTCTGCAGCGCTGCAACGACAAGTGTTTCTATTGGCTGAGGCTGGTAAAATGACAAGCAAAGCAGCACCAGACCAGCGTGCTGCATTTTCATCTCAAATCCTAATTTTGCTTTTAAACAAGGAGACGCGGGATTTTTTGTTTTAAATTATTTAAAAGGACATGGAGTAATAATTGGTAGGACTAGTGCAATTTTTAAATTTTTAATTTGAGGTTTAGCTATCAAATAAAAAGTGCGCTGCACAGCGGAAAAGACTAGGATCTGATACCGACTGCAGCATGTTGCTCTGGTGCTGCTGCTGCACGCTGCATATTTTTAGGTTCTGATACGGCCTATAGGCTGTATTCGTGCATTCGAAAATTCAGCCAGCTGCGCAGAATTGGCAGTATCAGCTGCAGGGCATATAAGCCCGGCTACAGCGGTTTTGATTTTTGAATGATGTGCTGCCAATTCTGCGCATCTGGTTGAATTTTCAAATGCAGCCTATAGAACAAAAATTTGTGCACGGCCTTCATTTTTAAGTCATCTGTGATATGTTCTTTTATTAATTCCTACAGTTTTTTAGCGGATAAGCCTACACACGCCGCATAATAAGTTAAAACAAACTTCCAGTTTCAAGTCCACGTTTGGAATCTCTTCTTGAAATCTCCTAGAGCCCTTCTTCAAATTTAATGAAGGAACTTAAATTTTTTTACAATAATTACTTATCAAGATAATCGTGAAAAACTAATTTTTGGCCACTTTCAACCCCTATGAAAACCACACGATGGTTTCGATGGAACAATCACTATGATGGTAGCGATAAAATTTTGTCAGTGCTGCTACATTCCAACGGTGGCTCAAGTGATCGATGGTGGAGCAAACGGTGTCGTCATCGATTAATTTAAGGGCCCTTTTTTCTAATTTATCTAACCACGCCAAGGTGGTTATGGAAGCGCCGCCCCAAATGAGGGAGTTGTATTCGAGAAGAGCACGCGCCGTTGACTAGAGGAGAAACTTGCACCTCTTAAGAAATCCCAAGGACTGGGGATGCTTGTTTGGAGATTTGGAATATGTGGTCATTCCATCGCAAGCCTTTGGATAATGTCACGCCTGAGATGTTAAGAAATGGGTCGGTCATTAGTTTAACCCACTGACACGGATGGAGAATTGTTGCACTTTTTATTGGAAATAATAATAACAATTTATTGGTATAATACACAAGATTTACATCTTTTATAGTACATTATACCTGTGACACACTATACTTTCATTGTGATGGTAACTTTCATTATGATGGTCAAGGAAATTATGGCATATCAAGTGAGGATGTAAACCTGCGTGTTTTTTGGTTTAATTTTAAGTTGTTTTAATTTGGAATATTTAGAAAAATATATTTTAAAGTAGTAAAAAAAACATCCTTGCAAATTGTTGCTTAACTAACGTCAAATCAAATTATTTTATTTTAAAATGTAGTTTCCAATTTTCCAACAGATGTCACTTAACCGAAATTACGGACTTTCATTATGGTGGATTTTTGTCACGATAATGAAGGTTACTTTCATTATGATGGTAAATGTGTCACAGCATAACCTTCTATATTTACAAGCCATGAAGAAGAATAGATATTGAGAGAATCGGACTACCAAATTCTCCAAATTACACTATCACAGATTTACAGTATCGGTAATCGGTATTTATAAAGAATAACACCATAAATATTTACAAATAAGAAGTTCAAATTTTTATTGAATTTTTATCAGATTCATCATCATAAATAGCTCCACAGCCTGTTATTGGCCTTGGCTTCGTGCAACATCCTCCTCCAGAACTGTCTGTCCCTGGCTTGGAGTCTCCAATTTCTTATACCTAGCGTTCATAGATCCTCCTCTACGCTATCTGTATATCTCTTTTTTGGACGTCCTGTGCCTCTGTGTCCGTCTGGTCTCTTGTTCATAATAATTTTTGTTATGCTGTCATCACTGCTACGTTCAACATGTCCTGCCCATCGAATTCTGCTAATTTTTATAGTTTTTATGATGTTTGGATCTTTATACAACTGATAGAGTTCGTGATTGTATCTTCTCCTCCAAACACCATTTTCGTTCAGTCCTCCATATATTGTGGGCAGGATTTTTCTTTCAAAGCACCCCAGGAGGTGTTCTTCATTACTTCTTAGTGCCCAGGTTTCGGATCCATACAGTAGTATCGGCCTTATAAGGGTTCTGTATAGTTTAACTTTAGTCCTCCTTGATATGTTCCTTGTTAAGAAGTGTTTACGTAGCCCAAAATAGCATCTATTTCCCAGCGCCAATCTCCTTATGACTTCTGCCGTCGTGTCGTTATCTTTTGAGATTAGCGTCCCTAAGTATATAAATTTCTTTACACCTTCGATGTTATATGTATCAATGGTCATATTCTGGCGATCATTCCGTCTTTTAGAGATGCACATATATTTCGTTTTCTCTTCATTAATTGCTAGTCCGAATTTCTTTGCTGCTCTTTCTAGCGATATGAAGGCTTCCTTCATTGCTATGCTGGATCTGGCTAGTATTACGATGTCGTCGGCGTATGCCAATAGTTGTACCGACTTGTTGAAAATACTGCCCGCGGTGTTAATTCTTGCGTCTCTTATCACTTTTTCCATAGCTACGTTAAATAGTAAGCACGATAGTGCATCTCCTTGTCTTAGTCCTACTGTGGCGTTGAATGGTTCTGACAGCTCTCCTTCAATTCTTATTCTGCATATGACCTCTTTCATTGTCATTTTGGTCAAATCTACGAGGTGTTTGGGAAATCTTAAATACTCCATAGCTTTATATAATTCTTCACGTTTTATTTTATCATAGGCGTTTCTGAAGTCTATGAATAGAGAATGTATGGTTATATTAAATTCATTTGCCTTTTCTAGGACCTGCCTAAGGGTGAGAATATGGTCTGTGGTGGATCTTCCGGGGCGGAAACCGCTTTGATAGTTTCCCAGAGCTGCTTCTGCGTAAGGCTGCAGTTTAACGTATAAAATATTTGATAATACTTTATATGCTACGTTCAATAGCGTGATACCTCTATAATTACGGCAGTTTAGCTGATCTCCTTTTTTATGTATAGGGCACACAATGCCCTCGCTCCGTTCCGATGGTATTCGTTTCTGGGTCCATATTAGTGTTACGATTTCATGTAGGCTTAATATTACGTATTCACGTCCTTGTTTCAATAGCTCTGTTACGATGTTATCTTTGCCCGGAGATTTGGTGTTTTTTAGCTTTTTCACTGCGTCTTGTACGTCTTCTAATGTAGGCATGTCTCCCGCTAGTTCTTCTGCTAGTTCCATGTTTTCTGTAAGGGGTTGCTCCTCATCTCGAGCTAGCAGTTCTTGAAAGTGTTCACGCCATCTAGTTAGAACTAATTCTTTGGTACTTAAGATCTCACCATCCTTATTTTTGCACATGGTTATTCTGGGCTTGAAACCGACTCGTTGCTCCTTTACTTTTTTATATAGTTTCCTGACATCGTTTCGGTTGTTCGCTTCTTCTATTTTCAACATTTCGTTTTCCCAGTACTCCTTTTTCTTCGCTTTGTGCACTCTTTTCTCCTGTCTTCTTTTTTCTTTGTATTTCTCAACTGCATTTCTCGTTCTGTGTTTCTGTATCATTACTTGATATGCTATATTCTTTTCCTGCGTTACACGGGTACACTCATTGTCGAACCATTCATTTCGGCTTTCACGGGGTTCGTATCCTAAAGTATTTGATGCTGATTCTTTGATTAGAGTCTTCAAGTTATTCCATTTAACTTCTATGTCTTTGGCGTTGTGATTATTTGCATTTATGACTCTTCTATTTATTTCTTCCACATATTCTTCTTGTTTTGCTTCTTCTTTTAATAACTTCACGTTAAATTTTCTTTCCCTGTGGTTTTTTCTTTCGTTTAGTGTCGATATTCTGCTTCTGATTCTCGTCCCAATCATATAATGGTCGGAGTCGATGTTTGCACCACGATATGATCTGACATCTAGTACTTCTGAACAGTGACGCGCTTCTATAAGTATATGATCAATTGAGTTTTGCGTTCTTCCATCCGGAGATCTCCAGGTTACCTTATGTAAATCTTTTCGCTGGAATCTTGTGTCTGCGATCACCATATTATTCATCATTGCAAAACTGATCACTCTCATACCGTTTTCATTTGTTTCGTCGTGTAGACTAAATGCTCCTATTGTTGGTCGGTATGCACTTTCATGGCCGATTTTTGCATTTGCATCTCCTATGACAATCTTTACATCATGTCTAGGACAGTTTCTTAGCGTCCTATCTAAGGTTTCATAGAATGCATGTTTCGCTTCTTCTAGCGCATCTTCAATCGGGGCATGTATATTTATTATGGAGTAATTAAAGAATCTTCCTCTTATACGTATTCTACATATTCTTTCATCTATAGCGTCAAACCCCATTACTAGATGTTTAATTTGTTTTCTTACAATAAATGCTGTCCCAAAAGTATGATTTTTCTCGTTACAACTATAAAATATATTGTGCGTTTTTTTCTCTAGGATCCCCTTTCCAATCCATCTCACCTCTTGCACTGCTGTTAGGTCACTTTTATATTTATCTAATTCGTTTAGTACAACTTTTAGTCTGCCAGGTTGATACAGTGTCCTTACATTCCAAGAAAAAATTCGTAAATCATGGTCCTTAATACGATATCCGGGTCTTCGTTGTGTGGTCAATCCTATCCGAGGCTCTGTTGTAGGTCTCGTGGCAATGTGGTAATGCCAGGACGGGTTGCCAGCCCGTCGCTGGTATGCGGGAATACAGCGTCCCACCCTCGCTGCTACCGTCGTTAGTTGGCTATCCAGTGGGCACCACGGGGAGGTGACGGTTCGATTTTACCCACCAGATTTTTTATCAGATTATACAGTTTTTATCCTAGATAGATTTCAAAACATCATTTTTCTCGTTTGAGTACTCGCAAATTCATCAATGACGTCATTATAATCTAAACTTGCAGTGGTTTCATTTTCTATTGAGAGAATTGCGAGATTCGACAGTCTGTTGATTCATGGTTGATCTTAAGTATGATTTTATCAATTTGAGTTTGCTGAACGACCTTTCGCAAGATGCAGCTGAATCTGGAATGGTAAGAAGTATTCGTAGAGCTGTTGCCAGTGTCTTGTAGGTTTCAAGTCGCCTTGAAGAAATGTACAACAAAAGTTGCTTAGGCGATAATCCTACTTGCTGTCCATTTTTCTGCGCTCTTTTGAATGGATGTAGAACATCTGCAACGTCGCTAAATAAGGCTTCACCATCCAAGTCATCTGGGTAGAATTCAGCGAGTTTAGAGCATTCATTCTTTACCTTCACCAGTTTATCTTTGCCACTTAAGAATTCGATGATGGATTCGAAATCGCAAAGGAAGCCAAATCGTTCTTCATGTATTTTCCAACTGTTAAATCGAGTTTGTATTTCCATCGAAAGTCTCTAAAATTTCGACGAGAGAGCGTCGAATTTCTTGTGGCAAGTTCGCTGGTGGCCGCCTCTGTAAACTTCAATAGACAATTCTCCGCCTATATATTCACCCCTCCTTGCTCCTCTGCCCCCTTGTCATAAGTTTGCCGCGCATGCGAGCTGAAACAGAATCGTCTCCTCATAAGAGGGAGAGTTTTATATACCGAAGAACTACGACGAACTGTCTTCTAATAAAACGGTCGCGTTTTACGAGAACACGGACATTTGCAATGATGTCACATGATTTCACACGGTGCATATTCATGGCAAGTAAAACCGGTTTTATGGATGAGAGATGGAAGGAAGCGGAAGAACTTAACGAAACATTTTTCACGCAAAAGCAAACGCGTGAAAACTAGCACACATATAAAAAGTTACTTCTATCTCTTGCATTCTTTAGCTCTGTTTTTCTCTAACAAGTATATTTCATCTGCAATACATTTAAACGTTCCTGTATAGCATTCAAATTTGCTAAACATAATTACGCCTCGTGTGAATTCCGAGGAGTTAAATGAAAGCGGTTTTACTCAACACACTTATGGCATCATGTGAATAGGCTCAATCAGCCTGCGTTTTACTAGTATAAGAAAATATGATGGTCATAAAATGTATAGTGAAATAAGTCAAAAAGTTCTTGAGAGGGGGGGCGGCAGAATGTTCTCTGCCCCGGGCGCAAAAAGTTCTAGTTACGCTACTGTTTCAATCCATTGGCAAGGAAAGGAAGAATACTGATAGGAAGAATGACTATAGCGTTCTTCCAGAGCGAGCGAGGGCAGGGAGAAGTTGTCAGGCAGTAATTGAAAATGTGCGTAATAGTTTCCACGATTAGTGGCGAGAGGATCTTAAGAAAACGGGGAGAAAGTTCATCACAGCCAATGCTATTAGAATAAATGGAAAGCAATATCTCAAGGGCTTCAAACGATTCAACACAACGAAAGTTAAAGCCATCATAACTAAGTGAGTCGAAGGAAAAGGGACAAGAAAGGCAGCAGAATCAGGAGGAGATTGAATGAAAGACGCATTGAGAAGATTCACATCAGCATCAAACGGGATGACCGCAGAGGCATGAACGCCCAGCGAACGAAGATTAGCCCAGAGTGTCTTAGAATTTAGGGTGGGATCAGGCTTCCGGGAATAGTACTCGCGTTTCGCAGATTTAACCTTGCTATTAATTAGGTTGCGGAGCTAGTTGCGTTAAAGCAGGAGATAAAACGCGGGATACACCATCAGGAGCAGACTGCACTTGTTGTGGCTTACCATCGTGTTTCAGAGCACTTTTGGCGAATTTATCCCTAATAGTGACAATTGTTAGAATAATTATATTATTAAAAACAAAATTAATAACACAACGCGTGAGCGGATAATTAAAAATTACGTCGATAAGGAAGGAAAATAACTTAAACTTTGGAGGCAAAAACTAGCGACGCGCGCAGGCGTGTTAATCAGACATCAGACGATAGTAAATAAGACAGTACTTGGTTTTGGTGGGGTTGAATTCGACACGATACTATTCTATTCTTGTTTAGGGGCGCCTTGGCGGGCACTGCGACCTATTTTATTTGTTCTATTGTGCCAATCTCGCCGTTAAAAACCTTCCAAATTAAGGCTTTTAATATAGCCTAAAATTGATTTAGGGTTCATATCGCAAATCTCCCTGGGAGCAGGGAAGTCGCGATGGAGGAGACTCAATCTCTTCCTCGCTGTAGCCTCACAGCAAGTGTTCCGCAGTTTCTGGAGCGGCCCCGCAGAACCGACAGCTACAAACAACTACCAGCCTTATTCTGCTTAGATGATAATTGAGCGAAGAGTGTCCCGTCAGGAGCTCTGTTATTATTTTTAGCTCCCCACCTCTTGAAATTAAATTTAAAAGTTTGCCCGCTTTAACTTTATCGATTTGAATAAGGCCCCTATTCCCATAGTCACGTCACCCATTGAAAAATGTGACAAATCAATTTTCGTATTCTCGTAGTCACCTGTTGTAGAAAAAGTGACGGTATTTCTATATATACATACGATATAATGCATATCCTGTTCGTTATTTTAATTCTAGGATATAAGAATAATGTTAAAACATCAAAAATATTAAAATAAAACATACTTCTTACTTTAAAAGTGACGTGACAAAAAATGTGAGGTGAGAAAAAAAGTGAGGTGACAATGGGAATAGGGGCCTAAATCTTTTAGCTTGACGAGCGCCTGGGTCCTTGTTCAGCTATGAAGAAACAGGTGGTCGATTCACCGTTTAATAATAGGGAACCAAAGTTCCGCTAGTTCGGGTCTTCACCCAGCGGATGGTGCACCTCCTTGTTCACCTGGTTGTCTGGAGTCTGATACTGTCTTTGTCGGCGTGTTAGCGGGATTCACTTGTTTCACGAGGCATAACACTCCGACGAAGCTGTCTCCCGCTAACCCTGACGGTTATGGCTTAGCGGGTTGCTTAAAAAAATTAATTCTTACAACATCCACGAGTTCAAACGCGAGGCTCACTGCCTTCTACTCATGTATCCACCAGACTACGCTTAATCCTTCATATCGTTTTTCTATCTTCAAATCAAACTTACTACTAGACATTGCACCATGACTTGAACGACATGACGGATTAGTGGTAGAAAGGTTGATTCCTGAGCTTAACCCTGCTACATAAAAAAAAACATCAGAGTAACTCAGAGTTCAGCACTCAGCACTCCGAGAAGTTCAAAGATGGTGTACCACAGAGGGTCTGTCAATCAACCCAAATAAGGCTGTCCTGGTACCTTTCTCCAAACGCTACAAAGTGGACCTAGGTCCTATTTGCATCCAGGGTACCACAGTTGAGTACTCAGACTCCGTCAAATATTTGGGAATAAAGTTAGACAAGAGACTGAACTGGAACGCTCAACTGGACTACGCCATCAGTAAAGCCTACAGCCACTAGGGCCATATGGGCCTGCAAAAGCCTTTTGGGTAAGACATGGGGTCTTACACCACAGATGATGTACTGGATGTACAACACTTATGCCGCTATAGTTTGGTGGCCCAAGACTAAACAGGTTACGTCGATCCTCAAGTGCAGCAAACTGCAACGGCTTGCCTCCCTCTCCATTACCGGAGCTATGCGGACCTGTCCCACAGCTGCGATGGAGGCAATCATTGGATTGACCCCATTGCATATGCATATGGAAATCCGCGGCCATAAGTGCCTTGAGAGTTCAGATCTCATCCAACTGGCCCTATACAGTCAAAGGACACATGAATATCCTTGACAATATCCCAAACATTTCCATTTGCCGCGTATCCGACCATATGGTTGGTGAACTGCGGTTCCAAAGGAAATTCAGGGCGATTATCCCGGATCGTTCTGAGTGGGAGGAACCTATTCTTCCTGGGGATCCAAAACATCTCCACTGGTTTACTGACGGGTCAAATATGGAACATGGTACAGAGGCTGGTGTGGCAGGACCCAACTCCAAGGTCTTGATTGCAATGGGTAAGTGGCCCTCTGTTTTCCAGACTGAAATACATGCCATTACGACCTGCGCTAGGGTCAACCTTGAGAGGGGTCTGAAAGGCGCCAACATTAAAATCTTGGGGTCTGAGACGTTAGTACAGAGCCCAGAAACCTTTTGCAGCATCTCATGGGCCACCTCCAAGTCCCTGATCGAGGAGTGGATTAAGGGGCTAAACCTAGCCTATTGGGAATCAGTCCCAGGTCTTACGACAGGCTAAAGATCTTATAAGACCCTTTGCCTTAAGAGGCATTATCACCTTAAACAGAGCGTACCTAAGGCTATTGGTAGGTTGTCTAACTGGCCATGTGGGGCTGCGGTATCACCTCCACAACCTAGGACTGTCTCAAGAGACAGATTGCCGACTCTGCATGGAAGGCGACGAGACTTCCACACATATTCTCTGTGAATGTCCTGCTCTGATCTGGCTTAGAAGAAGAACGTTTATCCGATAGCTAATGAGGCCCGCTCAAGTCCGGTCTTCTTCAATTAAAGATCTTCTTGCTTTCGCCCGGAAGGCTGATAGTCTGTTCCGTTAGTGGGGTACGTACACAACAGGCCTAACTTGGCCGCAGTGTTCACCATATGAGTTGCCCCCTCATTCCTTAATAATTAAAAAAAATACAGAATTCATCGCCTCCTCCTACAGCAATCATAAGCTCCATTTAACACATCCTATCCCTAGCTAAGCTTACTACTAGACATTGAACCATTACTTGAAAGACATGACGGACCGGTCGTACCAAGGTTGACTCCTGACTGAAATAAATAAATCTCCTTCGGGCTTTGTCATGTTATTAGAAGTTATTACTCATGTGACTTTTATGTTAGATCTGGGATTATTTTCTTAATTTTTTTTTACAATTATTAACATTAATATTATGAAATAACCTAGAAAGTTACGTTAATGAAGAATTATTTCAGGAAATATTAAATATGACAATAAATTCTAAACCAATACCTTGGTATAAAACACTTAAAAAATATTACCAACGTCCTGAATGGGAAATGTATGATACCAAAACTGATCCCCTCGAAAAATGGAATATAGCAACGAAACTATCATTTAAAGAGATTCGCAGCAACCTGCAGGAGCGTCTCTTTGAATGGCAGCTAAAAACAAATGATCCATGGGTGTGCGCTCCGCATGATGTACTAGAAGCACAAGGAGTCTATAAGGAAGCTCCAAAATGCATGACACTTGGACATGACAGTATTTAAAATTACTTATTAGATTTTAAGTGCAATGTATATTTATATTTTTTATATCGCTTTTTTCTCATCATATTTAGTATAACTTCAATAATTTTCTCGACTTAAAGAAAGTAAACATATAATAAATATAGCAACAGAAAAAATGTTTTACATAAAATTTTTGGCTTTTCCTGTTTTTTTAATCACAATTAACTATAATTCAGTGTAAATCTTTGGATTTTTTGATCATAAAGGTTTTTTAAAATACAAAGAATATTCGAGATCTTTGTGAATGCAATCTTATAGATATTGAAATAAAATGAGATCCATTAAAAATTAACAAGAACTAAATAAATAAAAATAAATAAATAACATCTGGAAATGGAATGTAATATAGGAACCGGTTTTTTATGATCAATTGACCAATTGCGACTTTGTCTGATTCTTTTCACTTATGTAGCCTCATAATGGCTAATATGGGAATATAATATGTCATTTATATCTTTGATTACATAAAAACATCTTTAATATTTTGAAATTGACGTATAGCAAGATCTATTGGCAAATCAAAGTCATATTTGGTCAAACGATCGATGGATCGTAAAGCATCGCGAAATCCTGTTCGTGAGACATAACTCCAGGCCGTATAGTAGGTATCAATCAATTCATTGCATTGAAATATTAAGTTCAGCCACTGTACCAATCTATGAGAACTATAAAAAGGAAATTCAATAATTAAATCAATATTTAACATAATGGTACTGCTTACTTCAACCCAGCGCAGACAAACGCCTTAAAATGTGAATTATAACTTCGCTTGTAAGGTGTATGCAAAGATATAATATGCCCCAAAGCACATAACAAACTTTGCTTATTAGAAACGGTTGCAGCTCCACCAATATCCAAATTGAAGCTTTCAGAAAGTTTCCTTGCTGGTGTTTCATTATACTCCTCGCCATTTTTAATGCTGTAGTATTCGAGTATTAGCTCCCAAGCATGCATTTGTCTTCCGCCCTGTGTTACACTGAATCCTTCATCCTCTTCCTGAGCAGCTGATGTAGTATTATAATTTTGGTTTTCACGTAAACCGGGCGGATTAAAGCATCCAATAAATGGTACTAGGGTGGTCGCAGTATTTGCTTCACTTCGGAGGCCATGTTGTATTAATTTCTGTAATGTTACAGCGAAATTTCTTCGAATAACTGTTGTAAGCTCAATATTGGTAAGTGAATAGCGTTCAGATGTGACACAAAGCGTTCCTCTTTGCTTTTCACTATAGGTTGCTGCACTACCCCCTTCGTCGGATTCATTTGTGAAGTCATAATAAGATTGAGAACTGGTAGAAGGTTTATACTTGGGATCTTTACTAGCCATTTTTTCACGTTCTTTTTTCAAAGTCATGGAAAGAGATATTATCTCTTGTATATCCACCTCTAATTGGGCACGAGTATCTCTAATAAAAAAACGAAAACAGTGAATGGATTACCAATAATTATCAATTAAAATCCTACCCCCAGTGATTAATTTTTGATGTTCTCTTTAATGTGTTTTTTTGAAATCGGTTAGAGCCACATCCAAACTGAGCTACCGCGAACATTTGTAGTAATGTAGATGCCTTGTCCAAAATACTATGAGCTTTGCTATTAAAGCTCTGCGGCTCAGAATTATTTAAGGTTGTAGATTGGCGTGTCTTTTCTTCAGGATCTTGCTTTTTAGAATCAGAATTAACTTTATTTTCGTTAACTTTTGTCGATGAATTAGCATTTTTCTTTTTTGCAGAATATGTGTTATACGCCTCCACTTTCTCTTTATCAATTTCCTCAATTGATTTTAATTTTGTTTCTTCAGAGTCGCATTGCAAGAATGCAATAAAACGTTCCAAATCGGTAATTTGAGTTTTCAATTGTGCAACTAGCTGTTCCTTCATTTTTAATGGCCCAACGAACTCTCCGATTGCTGTCTCTACTTGATTTTTCAAATCCTCAGATGATAGCTGAGGCAGGTCAGTATCATTCACATTTAAGTTCAATTTTGTCTTAAGTTCATCAAGTATTATTTTTTGTTTTTCCAATACTATTGATTGTGGTAGTACTGGAGCACCAGATTCGTAAGCAAATTTTTCAAGCTCCGTTAGTTGGCGTTTCAAGCGATCAATCAATTCAAATTGCCGCTGGCGCGCTCTTTCAAGATTGTTAATAACTTCTTCAGATTCCGGAGAATCCAAATTACCTGTAATCTAATAGTAAAATTCTTATTAATTTGTCATTGGATTGCAAATATATGTATATATTAACCTCGGGTATTCCACGAAAAGCAAATTCTTCTAAATTCTTTAGAAGTTGGTCTCTTTCGTTGGCAGGGGCTTCTACGATTTGACGTAAACGAAATTGGACCTGGGCAAAGTGCGAAGTTAATGCCATTAAGGAGGACGTTAATATTTCCTGTTCTTCTTCTAAGCTGCGTATACGATTTGATTCAACAGCAGTGCTACTAGTACCTAAATATCCGCAATCACTTTCAAAATGCATTGCCCTTTGATCAGCTACAGAGTCTTCATTATCTGCTCCTAGAGGATCCCATCTTTGCCCAGTTGGTCCTGGCTCCTCAGCATCTTCCCCATCATTTTTATCCATATTAATACGACGATTAATATCGTCGCTGATATTTTCGGTCTGCATTCACTTTTATAATATTATTAGTCAAAAAATGGAGAATTTATCACGAGTAAATAAAATTTTCAATGAGAAAACTATGTTAGCCACAAAACGTCAAAGGACACGATAAATCTGCAAATGTGTAGGTGTTATAAAATTGGCATAAACATTGATTTTATACCAATTTTCACCCAACTATTCAAGTGGTTTAAAAATTGTTAAAGTTATAACTTCTATATTTTATAACTGCTATTATTAATTTCTTTTTATTTCCAAAAAAACCTGAATCTTTAAATTTTAAATGACTTGGACTTATGTTTAAATGAACAATTTTGCAATACTATTATTTTCAGATTTTCTTTGGGTTAATATCAAAAAATATTTTTAAATAAAAAAATCCTTTTTGTACAAAAATTTATCAATCACATTTTTTTATCAGTTTATTTTGAAAATAACACAAATCAACTTGTTTCCCGATATCGCGCAACTTCACTCTGAACGCTCCCTTGGCCTGATGGTACACGAGTCAATTCATTCACTCAATTCCTACGTCAAAACTGTCAGTTTATTGAGCGAAGGTGATACACGAATCAATTCGTACTTTAATAACGTACTTTTATGTGTATTGGTGACCAGATGTACTTGATAGTTAGACATACATATATATTTTTCATGTGCATTAAAAATAGAAATCGCTCTCGGTATAACCTTCTATATTTACAAGCCATGAACAAGAATAGATATTGAGAGAATCGGACTACCAAATTCTCCAAATTACACTAACAACATAACGTGACTTCACCGAGTTGTAGTCCGATTGAGCGGAAATTCGCTCTCAATATTTTTCTTGTTCATGGCTTGTAAATATAGAGGGTTATGCTCTCGGTCACAGAACTGACAACTATTAATCTAAGAATTTACTGGCCTACCACCAGGCTTGGCCTACCAACTGACAAGGGACATGGCCTATCAACTGGCAATTGACAGTGAGAACTGATCAATTCCTTGAGTCGTGTACTATCATTTTGCTCATCAGAAAACATTTTTAAATTATACATTCTTGAAAACAAAATTGAATTAAATATAATAGCGGTATTCATGTCACATTTCACTTTGTTCGTAGTTCATTTTCATACATTTGGAAACTACGAAGCTCCTTGCAAACTACGAAGCTGAAAAGCCTCTCAATTTCATTTCGTAGTTTCGTAGTAGCGTAGTTCGTTTTTTGACAGCTGTGTTGTGTGAATTGCTATCCGGTGGAAATAACAATTTAAATTTAAAACGAACCTTCGTGCCAACCAATCTACAAAACTACGACACTTTGAACAACTGAAAAATGACATGAATGCCCCTAATTATGACATTTTCGATAGGTCAATCCGGCAATTTTAAAACAAGAGAAAACGAATTCGTGCCTTCAAATCCGCATGTAATCAGTTCATTGTAACCGTTGAGGTGGAAAACGTATGGTGGGAAAACCACTTTGACAGTTCAATTCGGTTCTGTTCCGTTCACTGTAATTTGGCTTTAAAGCATGTTGTTTTTACAGGCAAGCACGTTGCCAAAGTGACATAACCTTCTGTCGGTTTGTAAAATAGTTGTTTACCTGCTGTTCAAGTTTCTATCCGCTGGTTTAAATACGTTTTTATAATTTCTTGTGCTGTACAGAGAGGTTCTTTTAAATAAATATATGAAAATGGGTTTTAGGGGTCGTGGCGGTGGCGGTGGTGGCGGCGGCGGCGGTGGAGGCTTTCGCGGAAGAGGTTTGTTTGTACAAGTTAAAATCTTAATCGTTTTAATCTTAATATTGTTAAAGGTGGAGGAGGAGGAGGAGGATTTAGAGGTTCGGGCGGCGGCGGTGGACGTGGACGTGGTGGAGGACGCTTTGATTCTGGACCTCCGGACCGTGTCATTCCACTTGGACATTTCGCATACCCTTGTCAAGATGAATTGGTTTGTAAAGTCGAGATTGATGACGTTCCATACTTCAACGCGCCTATTTACTTGGAAAATAAGGAACAAATAGGAAAAATTGATGAAATATTTGGAACATTACGCGACTATTCTGTTTCTATTAAGCTCGCAGAGAATATGAAGGCTTCCAGCTTTAAGGCACAACAAAAATTATTTATAGATCCACAAAAGTTGCTCCCACTTTCGAGATTTTTGCCAAAACCACCGCAACCCAAAGGTAGCAAGAAGAAAGGTCCCTCTGGAGGTGTTGGTGGTGGTCGAGGCGGAGGCGGCGGTGGCTTCGGCCGTGGAGGCAGAGGAGGAGGCGGCCGTGGTTTCGGTGGAGGTCGTGGCGGCGGAGGTCGGGGCGGTGGTGGAAGGGGCGGAGGAGGTGGCTTTAGTAAATTTGGCGGTGGCGGAGGAGGTGGAAGAGGACGGGGTGGAGGCGGCGGCGGTGGTGGCGGCGGTGCAGGACGATGGTGATCGTAGCTATATTCCACAAATATATTAACTTTGTTTTGACTTGAACTTCATTAAACTTAATAAATTTTCGACAATTTGAGTTCCACTGTTTTCTTCAATATTAGAACAATAATTTCGGTGCGGGAATACGTAATGTTTGATAAGAAAAAACTGATCAAGTTTTCCCGTTGGTTTTTAACTGGAAACATTAATATGCCGGGTCGCATTTGAATGCACATTTCTGTACTATCTGACAATAAATGTTTCCAGCTTGTTTCTTGATAATAAATATAACCCTGTAATTATAAAAAGTAATACATACTTATAAATAATTTCCTGCTCATTCTTAATTATTGCCAAAATCCGGTGAACTACAACAAATATTTGACATTTGTTGCTTCAGTGTTTTTAGTTCTGTAGACGCCCATAAATAAAGTAAGAAGAAGAAGCGTTGTTTACAGTGTATGGTTTCGGTGAATATCGTCAGCAGAAGATTTATATTCGAGTTGTTAAAATTTATATATTAAAATAAATAAACAAAATGAGTAATTACTCAACAGAACCGGATACTAGAATAAAAGATGTTATTTTGCAGACTTTAAGTAGTAGCGGAGTTATGGCAGATGTAAAGGTTAGGATTTCAATTTTTATTTTCTATTTCAATAAAAAAAATTTAAATAAAAGGCCAGAATTGAAACAGAAGTGTTTAAAGCTTTAGCAATTGATTTACAATTGGATTGGGGTGCTGATTTAGAAGATCATTTTCCAAGAGTAGAAACATTTCGAAAAATTGAAAGCCTCTTTCAAACCGAAGAAGGATTGCTGATGCTTTTCCTAATAAAGGATGCCTTAGAGAAGCTAGGATTAAAGTATACTTGTTCAATATTTAAGACTGAAACTAATTGGGAAACAAACTCACACAAAACTAATTTTCACATCGATGAAATATTGAAACCCCTTCAAAATAATTATGCACGGGATTCACGTCCCAGCGAGGGCTCATCAGGTATTTCTACTAATCAGAAAGATGATACCGAAAAACAACAAAATGTTCGTCCAATTTTATTTGAATTAATACGGAGAATTATGCAAGAGGATTTTAGTACGTTGAAGAATAATGGTAATTCGTTTTCCAATGAGACCTTCGTCAAGTCACCGATGTCAACCGATGAAAACAGCCAGCAACATATCGAGGAACAATCTGCAGGGATTTAGTTACCACATAAAGTAGTTAACTAAAAATACTTTTGACTGCATTGTAACCTGGGGTGGAAGCACGTAAGTTGTTTCAATCGACTTCTTCATACAAAAATTCTGAATTTTTGTATGGAGAGGTCGATTGAAACAACTTACGTGCTACCACCCCTGCTTCGAGGATAAATAAAGCTATTCTTTTAGAAAACTAACATTTATTTTCCTTAAGTGAGGAGCTGACGTAGTATTAGCCCTTGGTTATCTAAAATATAGCCACTTTAATTACATTCTGTAACAATGGGTAGTTCTAATGTTTTGGTAAAATTGGGAGACTATGTGTGTGCTTCAAGTTTCACCACAATCAGCGATGGAAATTAACCCTAGTCATTAATGGACAATTGTTCGAATCAGACAAAAAATGATGGAACATGGGGCATATGTGATGTTCACAAGATGCAGTGATTGCAATAATTGATGGAACTTGAAACCCACCCTATGTATGACGTGATTCAGACGTGTTTTTTCTTATCATTTCACAGATATAAGCATGGGTCTGTTATTCCAACAAACCCGTCATATTTACAATCAAGTTCTAAGAAAATATGTGTGTAGATTCTAAAGCTATTATATTTAATCTGTAATTTTCGTCATTTTTAACAAAACCAAATATTGAAAAAGAAAACAAACTATAGTTCACATGTTTTGCTCTCGCAGTAGGCGATTACCAAATGCTCTTGATACTATTTTGTAAGAATCCATGAAGCGATCCATGCACATAGCGATGCATTTCTGAAATAAGAAATTTTAAATTTTTATATTAAGCGTCTACTTCTTCCCAAATAATTACTTGCTCCGATGAGTCTAAACTTGTTCCTGGCTTATTTATGCATTGTCTGAAACATTTTTCAGTCATTTTCTAAAAAAGATAAAGTAAGATTTAATCTTTCCCATTTTTTTTCGAGGTTATATCATTACTGAAAGTAGTTCCTGAGTATTCGCAACGGCATATTGTTGTTTAACTTTTTCCATTAATTCCCCCCTCTTGGAGAATGATGAATTTAGCGACATTTTATACGAATTATTAAATAAATCTTGAACTTTAACGGGCTCGCCGCGCAGCCAGAGGTTAATTTGTGGAAATGTCAAAAAGATTTTTCTCGTAATCTTCTTCTTGTAGATATCATGACTATGCCATGCACACTTTTCACAGACAGTTGACAAGAAAAATATCCTAGGAACTGCATGACCAATGGCAATATTGAATCGTAAGTTTTATGACCACGGCGGCGGCGACGGCAAGAGCGATTTCCGGGCTGAAATTCGTTGTGTGAACATAATTGGAGCCACGGCGACTTAATTTTTGTTTTTTTATTGTTATCTGTGAAGAAATATTTTTTCATATAATCATGAAAAATATGAAAAAAATAAGCAATATTAAAAATATTGCATCAATTATATAACAATGGGTTTGTTTAATCAAACCTCAAAATAAAAGACACAAATTATGAAAACATAACCTCAGTAAATAAACATCTTTGACAGGCGATAGCTACAAAATAGAAAATAGATTGATTGAGCCGCCGTGGTCCGCGACGTGGCCGTAGCCGTGGTCGAAATTATGTGCACCTTCATATACAGACGTATATTCTATTGGTTTTTGACAGTTCTTGCGAAAGTAGTTGCGTCGGTCGCCCCAATTATGTTTACAGCATTAATGCTGTAAACATAATTGGGGCGACCGACGCAACTACTCTCGCAAAAACTGTCAAAAACCAATAGAAGATACGTCTGTATATGAGCGTGCACATTAATTCGACCACGGCTACGGCCACGTCGCTAACTACGGCAGCTCAATCACGCTGTAAACATAATTGGAACCACGGCCACGGCGGCGGCGACGGCAACAGCGATTTCCGGGCTGAAATTCGTCGTGTGAACATAATTGGAGCCGCGGCGACTTAATTTTTGTTTTTTATTTTATCTGTGAAGAAATATTTTTTCATATAATCATGAAAAATATGAAAAAAATAAGCAATATAAAAAATATTGCATCAATTATATAACAATGGATTTGTTTAATCAAACCTTAAAATAAAAAATACACACAAATTATGAAAACATACATAACCTCAGTAAACATTATAACAACATTATAAAAAACGGCAAAGGAAATTTTCTAATCTTTCTTCTAATATTGCATAAAGATCGGTCTTATTTATCTCTCCATTAATCTTTTTCGTTTTCCATTCAGTAAACAAAACAATTTATTTTATTTGTCAACTTAAAAAACGTATGTGAGAAATGGGAAATTTAAAATTTCCCTTTG
Organism: Thereva nobilitata; assembly: GCA_963855945.1. NCBI lineage: Eukaryota > Metazoa > Arthropoda > Insecta > Diptera > Therevidae > Thereva > Thereva nobilitata. The sequence continues at coordinate 5,473,878 of OY979699.1, forward strand.
CGCTGGATATCGTTCTCGATAATTATCGGGGACAAGAGTTTGTATGGAAGCTGTTCCAGAACAGAACAAAACAGATTAAAAAACGCAGTACGTGTCACGTTTGGATTGTAACGTGGCTGTCGTTATCTTCATGAAAAAATAACAAGTAATAACAAGGTTTTGCAGTTACTTATTTATTATATAGTAAAAAAATGATTTTTTCCTTGTAGTTAAATTAATTTAATATTTCCTAGTTAGGTCATAAATTCTTTTTAGCAATCGCATGTTATTCTTTCTAATAATTGTAACTACATTACATATTTACGGCTACCAGCCTTTTGTCCCTCTCTAACTGGAATTGCAGACGACACGCGGTGCTCCCAAGCGGTATCCCATCTTAAATTCTAACCGCGCACAATACTCCTTGATTTCGATGATTCATTATTGTTTATATTGAAATAATCGGAAATAAATATATTGAATGAAAGTGTAACTAGATGATTACTCTGGAGTGCGCCGGAATTTCTACTTCTCTTGATAAAAAGCCTTAAGGCTGAACTACAATGAGGCGCTGGCGCGTGGTGCTGGCGCTGTATCGCAAGCTGTCAAAAGTAAAAAACGTAGCCCACCCGAAGTGCAACTACAATGTGTAGCTGGCCTTGGCGCGTGGTGCTTGCGCTGCCGCTCACTTTTGCCTACTTTCTACTTTTGGTGCGCGCCAGTACACCAGCCAGTTGGGAATTTTGATAAATGAGGGCGCTGAAGTCAAAAGTATCCCAAAAAACATTCGTATTTACTCAATTTTTGGTTTTTCCTGAAAAAAAAATAATTTCCAATGAATTTTTTTTTGCATTGCCCCATTTCCACTAACTTAAGCCTCAAACAGAACCAATCCGCTTCATCCGTTTTTAAAATTTTGATATGACTTAGCGCCACGCATTGTAGTTGCACTCAGCTACATGGCGCGCGCCAGAAAAAAAGCCAGCGCCAAGAAGAGCGGCAGCGCCAGCGCCACATTGTAGTTCCCACTTTAAAATCGAACGATCTGCGATTTTCCGTTAAGATATGATTTTATCCATTGCAAGACAGTGCTGATATTTAAAATTTTAATAGTTTTGCAATTAAAATATGGTAGTTGGAAGGGTCGACTTAATTGATTTTTATCGCGTTAATGCTTCGCTGTAAAAGCCCTTATTCACAGCGTATGATTTATAGATTTGGTGGAGTGAAGCTTTTACTCTGGAAATAAAGATCCCATGCTAGCATTCCATAATGCCAAACTTTTTAAATACCTCCCAATAGCAATTACTTCTATTTCCAAAAACTGTAATCTGTAAAAAGCTTATGGGCTTCTGAGCTCTTCAAGGCTTTTAAAAGAATATGTTACCAAGCTATTGGTTTTGATTCAGTTCTAAAGAGCTCGAGTTTTCTTTCTGGGCTTCATTCAACCAGTGTATTTAGGGAAATTTTATAATTTGAGATAATAATACTGTTTATTATATGAAATCTGCATGTTTTTGTGTCCCAAATTATAAAAATGGATAGCATAGGTTATTTTTTGTGCTAGCGTAGGAAAAAAATATTAAGGTGTAATTCAAATCTATGGACCTATCAGACAAGTAAAATATTATCGAGAAATTAGCAAAGCGGTTTTTTTCATTTTTTTCCATTTATTGCCCGAATCTCGAGAACCAAGAGCCAAGCTTAGCTTAAAAAGTGCACTCTTTTACGAAGAATACTCCCACCTATCTAAAACTGTAAAAGTTAAGGTTATACCCTGCCAACTTCCAGAGTAATGAGCCATCAAAGTCAAAATTTTGATTTTTTTTAACAAATATATCAACTTCAACTACCTTTTTCTCCAAAAAATACGTAACACAAAAATTGTCCGTACATTATTCATAGGAAATTGTCCAAGCTTTCTAATTTCGTAAAAAAAATATTGGTTAACTACGTATTTTTTGGAGAAAAAGGTAGTTGAAGTTGATATATTTGTTACTTAACTTTTACAGTTTTAGATAGGTGCGAGTATTCTGCGTAAAACAGTGCACTTTTTAAGCTAAGCTTGGCTCTTGGTTCTCGAGAATCGGGTAATAAATGGAAAAAATGGAAAAAAGCCGTTTTGCTAATTTCTCGATAACGGTTCTTTGGAATAATAAATGTCATTTTCGTTTTCAGCGACCTCAAATTAGGCTAAAAAACACTTTTCTTAAATTTTCAGAAATTTGTAAACTAGTGTAATTGATGCAATTTCAACTCGGTATTTGTCATTTTATTTATGGATTCACCAATGGAAATGCTCGTGAATGGGCATATTCACACGCTGCCATACTTGTGGTGAGTAAAACCGGTTTTATTCAACTCCTAGCAACTCAGACGGGGCGTAAATGAGTGTAGTAAATTTGAATGCTATACAGGAACCTTTAAATGTATTGCAGATGAAATTTACTTGTTAGAGAAAAACAGAGCTAAAGAATGCAAGAGATAGAAGTAACTTTTTATATGTGTGCTAGTTTTCACGCGTTTGGTTTTGCGTGAAAAATGTTTCGTTAAGTTCTTCCGCTCCCTTCCCTCTCTCATCTATAAAACCGGTTTTAGGCGCCATGAATGTGCACTGTGTGAATAGGCCCAATATCAGTGAATAATTCCAACACAGAACCGCCCCCCCCCCGAGTGTTTTCAACAGCGCACCGTGAATTTCAGATAAGGAGTATTAACCAATGGACACAATGTTCGCGTTTAGTTGTTAGCGGTAGATATGGAAGATATCTTGGAAGAAATTTACCGCGATCCCCCTACCAGTGTTCGTCGGAGAGCTATTCGTCTCGGATTGCCAAAACCAGGCGGGTTATCCTGGAATGCGATCCGAAAGTGAGAAGAAAACGGAAGCCAGTTGCGATCCGATTTAGTTTTTGTATCATTGAATGCGATCGCATCGAATTGAAATTATTGCCTGATAAATATTCGAAAAGAAATTATTTTCACCAACTTAATTTGACATTTTGATGTGAACAATTGTTTTCAGAATATTTTAAAACAAACAAATAAATTCAGCGCATCCGTCAATTGTTTTACTTACGGACTGAAATCCGATGACAGACGGACAAATTTAATTAGAATTCGCGGGGGATACCATTTTCTTATTTCCGAATTTCATGACTTTCGAATCGCATTCCAGGACAACCCCCCAGTTTTTGTATAATTTTGAAACGTGATGGTTTACATCCTTTCCACTCCACAAGACTGCAGAGCCTCATTGAAAATCCTATGGACGGATGAGTCATCTTTTAATCGGACCGGGATTACGAATTACCGCAACGAATATGTGGAGCAAAGCAATTCCCAACATTACTCGCGATGTTTCATTTCAAAATTAATTTGTTGCAGTGAATGTGTTGCCGGTTTTTTAGGAGAAAGGTATAGAAAGGGCAAGAGGAAACTGCAGTAACCTGCTCACGAGAAAATTTCAGCGTGATCATTTAACACATACACAATTCGCCTTCGCATACTCTTCTTACTCGCGGGTAGCAAGTATAATTATCGAGACGCACACAGATATCTCCGTGTAAAGACAAGAAAGCTACTCGCGATGGAAGAATACCAGTGTAGACCTAGTTAACTTGTAATACCGGTTCTGTTGCTGCTGAAGGAATACTAGTGTAGATACCCACAATGTGTGGACTGGAATCACCATCATTTAGTTGGCCCGTACATACCGCCAGATAAACTTATTGAAAAGTTATTGCATTTTTATACGCTTTGCTTCACTTGTAGGTTGTGTGTTGTATCATGGCAACAAATCTTGGAATTAGATTTTGACCCACTTCCATATAACCGATCAACTTCAAATTTTGCCCATGTGTATATATAGTTCGCGTGAGAATGCCATCTGACCAATTTATAAAAAAAATCAGGATGGCGGCCAAATTTTTCAATTGTGCTCCCCGACCCCCGGCATGGGTATCAAATGAAAGGGTATGGCAAGAAGAATACTATTAGCTGTGTGGCGTCATTTCAAATTCAAAATGGCGTTCAACACAAAATGTCGGATTAACTTTTTCTTTACAACACCCTCGGTATGGGTATCATATCGAAAAAGTCGACCAAAACACAAAAATGGGTGCCATTCAGGCGGGGGGGGAGCTTGGTTTTGAATCCACATGTAGAATAATTTTATTGATAAAATAGAGCAAACTACCACCCCTTAAGTTTGTACAGTCAAAAACCGAACACACTGTATAGTCTAATTTTCTTAAAACTTAAATACATTTTTTTTATTTTTGAAAAAATATAGATAGTATTTTATTTACTTTCATTTTGTTTTACGTAATTTAAATAAAAAATTATACTTTACACAATTTTCTAAAATATTAAACATTTTTAAAAAGTATAAAATTTTATATTTATATATAAAAAATTGTCGAAAAAGTTGCATTTATGAATAAAAAGGTGTCTTAAATATTATTACATTGTTTTTTTTAACTCTAGGCAAATATATTTTCATTTTGCTTCAGCCATTTTATAAATATGCAATGATTTTATTTATTTGTTATGAGATATGGACGAATTTTCTTTACTGATAAGGCAATCTAGCTTAAAATACACCTGGTTTTTTAAATTTTTCCAATATTATACGTATATATGAATTATTAATATTTTTTTTTTAATTTTAATTTAAAAACTTCACCAATGAAAATTTCAATAAACGTTTCGGATTTTTTTATATATTTATATATACATAAAGGTCGCGTTTTGTTATTGTTTAGATATTTATAAAAAAATTTATGCGAAATTTCGGAATGTTATGCGTGTAGCTTTACTGATAAAACAGTATAAAAGAAGGAATGTATTTTGGTTAAGACCAGATCGTTTTTTGTACGTTAGTTACATTATAATTTCACACCACTTTTTTTTCAAATTATACAATTCAAATGAGATTCTTTCGTCTTGAAATACCTAAAATTACTTAAAACGATTTCCCTAATTAAATAATTAAAAAAAATCTTTTGTGGATATGGACGTTGTTGTATATAGACTTAGCGAAATGCATGCAAATCAATCACTCATGCATTTTCTGTCCATTGTTTTTCTTTTCTTTTGTAAAATTGCATTTAATATTCTTCATGCATTGTGTGTCATACTGTGAGAATACAGCGTTGTGCAAAACAATAGCGTATATTAAATTAAAGATAAAATTATACATGTTTTCTCAATTTCAGTAATTGTGTTACAAAACGTTTTTCACTTTATAATTTTATATTAATAACCAAGAAGTGATGTTAGTATTCTTGGAAGATGTCTCTCGGATTCTTGGGGGTGCTGAAAGAAAAGGCCACGAATCTTGCGTTTGAACTCTTTGGATGTTGTTCGAGTTCGAAAATGCTAACTGTGGAATATTGTTCTACTGTCGAATAGTTTTATTTATGAATGAATTCCTAGATCAATGATGGCGAACCTATGACCCGCGGGTTGTTTTTCATCCTTGTTTTTATATATTAGGAGAGGATAATTGAATGTAGAATAAAAGAAGGCACTATAGTCACAGGCAGCGAAGATGTAAAGAAAAGGCGGAAGGAATTGTTCAGCGAGCTGCGAATTTTTCATACGTGTACTAGAACCCCGTCTACAACATAACGATGACACCAGAGAAACAAATGTACCAACCATGGAAGAAGTACAAAGTGCCATAAGGGCCTTAAACACAACAAATCTCCAGGAATTGACAACATCCCAGCAGAGCTGATCAAACAAGGAGGCGAATCGCTTTCAGCAGCTATACACGAACTACTATGCTGCATATGGAGGAATGAAAAATGCCTGCAGAATGGGAGCAAAGCATTATCTGCCCAATACACAAGAAAGGGGACAAATTCAACTGTGCAAACTATAGAGGCATATCTCTTCTAAGCACAGTATACAAACTAATGACAAACCAGACTGGAACCTTATGCAGAAGCCGTAATAAGTGAATACCAAGCTGGATTCAGAAGAAATAGGTCAACAATGGACCAACTCTTTTCAATAAGGCAGGTCCTCCGAAAATTCTGGGAATGCAACATTGACTTGTAATGACTTTTCATCTATTTCAAACAAGCATACGACAGCACCGACAGGGAAAAAAATGTATGCAACGATATTGGACCTAAATATCCACCTAAAAATAGTAAAGTTAACAAAAATGACAATGGAGAACACAAGGTGTGCAGTCAGAATACAAGGAGAATTGACGGGATTCTTCCCAGTCAAGCAAGGTTTAAAGCAGGGCGATGGGTTGGCACCCATGCTATTTAATCTCTGCCTAGAAGGAGTAATTCGCAAAGCAAACATTGATGCGAACGCAACCCTGCTTAACAAATCAAAACAGTTGGCAGGATATGCCGATGACATAAACTGCCTTGCCAGATCACTGTCATACCTTAGAGAAATCTTCACAGAATTCGAAGATGAAGCTAAACATATAGGGCTGCAAATAAATGCAGACAAGAGCAAGATTCTAATTCAGTCGAGGGTGGAAAGAAGAAGAAGAAACCACAACACCACCTGGGGAGAATATAACTTCGAACGGATAAATCAATTTAACTACCTGGGGTCCAAAGTCAGCGAAGACAACGATGAGACGATCGACGTTCAAAGAAGAATAAACGCCGCAAATATAACATACTTCTCACTACTGCCAGTAATGAAATCCAGAGATATCCACAGAAAAACGAAAATAAGAATTTATAAAACGATCATACGTACAGTAGCTACGTATGGGTGTGAAGCATGGAGTAGTTCCCAAAAGTCCGCAGATAAGATGGAGATATATTTGAGAGGAAGGTTCTCCGAAGGATATACGGCCCAACCAATGAATATAACGCATGGAGAATACGCTACAATCACGAATTGTACGATCTATACAAAGAGTGTAAACTTTCAACACATGTCAAGCTATTGCGCTTACGTTGGGCCGGCCACGTCCAAAGAATGGATGACTCAAGGATACCAAAGAAAGACCTGTATTTACTAGCAGATGGCAAAAGACCAGTTGGCAAACCACGGGCAAGGTGGGAAGACAGTGTTAAGGCTGATGCAGCAAAACTCCTCAACATCAGAAACTGGAGGCAAGCTGTGCAACAGAAAGAGAGGTCTGGAGGAAAAGCTGATGGAGGCCAAGGCTCGAATTGGGCTGTAGAGCCATCGAAGAAGAAGAATTAAAGCGTCAATTGGTATAGAAAACTCATTTCAAGCTACTGATTGCTTCTTTGTAAATGAGGAAATTATTTTGTCCGAATTCATTGACATATTATATTGGACTTTCTACCGTTATTCTTTTTTGATTTTGTTCTTTTCTAAATATATTATATTTGTTTCTAGTTTTTAATGTAAACAATAAATAAAAATATTTTGTCATACAATTACTATAATTAGAAAAGATGTTTAATTTTTTAATGAAATGGTTACTATTGTTTTGCTTTATGCTCGTAAATGATTTTGGCTTTCTAAAAATTCAGGAATTTTATATATTTAAGCTAAAATAATCGCATTTGTACATTTACGAAACAAACTTGTGCTGCTATTTTTGTTTTAGCAAGTTAATATTTCTTTCTTTTCAAATATTTTTTTAATATTAATATTTTAAATATGAATTTTTCTGATGACTTTTCATTAAAAATATTACTTCTTGGGCATTCTACAAAAAACTAGTCTGCGTATACAATTAATGTCCGATAATATTAGCCATGAGTTCTCTCTCAGAAATTATGTAATTTGGAGGAATTTTTGTGGAACAAACTGAATCGCTAAATGCAATTTTCTTTTACTTATTTTGTTTTTAATCAAAATATATTTGTATCTTCGCACTTCTCGGGATTAAAGGAATAAAAATATTAATTAGAAAAAAAAACGTTAAAAAAAATTCAACGGCACAAAAAATTGATATATATAAAAAAACAATTAATATGTTTTTTGTTTGGTGAAACTATCGCTAAAAAATTTCCATTTGGCATATGTAAATTATTGATAACACTCCGATGACAAGCATTTGGTTTAATTTTGTATTTGTTGCTGTGTTGCGTGCATGTGTGACACCTATAAATGATTGTAAAAGAAAAGAAGACCAAAGTTAGTACATAAAAATAAAATAATAAAAATGGCAAGCATGAGTCAATAAATTCAAGATGTTTTTTAGAATCTATTTGCGCTTTAGTTAAAATTTTAATATATATTTTTTTATTGTTATATATTATTCGAAATGTTCTGTATTTGAGTTTTCATTAAATGTTGGTGGGGAAGTCTTACCCATCTGAAAACGATGCGTAGGGCTTGACATTCTACCGTCGCCGCCATTACTGAAAGCCAAAACTCGTAATTTATAACTTTTTCCTGGTGTTAAGTTTGATATATATGCCTCTAGTTTTTGACCAATTTCAATAATTGTATCGTTTGCTGTTGACATATCTTGATCTGATTCCCAAACGCGTACCTTAAAAAATCATTAGTATTATATTAGTTTTAAATTTTTTATTTATTTCATATTTTAAATAGTTAAAAAACTAAAATTATAAATTTTCTACTGGTTTTGCAATCAAAAATTATCACTTTGAAAATGAAATTCACACTTTGGCAAGACAAATTCAACCAATTGTAAATTCACAGGCCGACATGATTTTTGGGGTTTCGATTTTGACGAGTGTTCTGATCTAACTTGGGGACGCTGATTCCAAATATGAATTCCGTTTTAGTCCATCACGTCAGGATTTTTCACAAAATAAAACAAACTTGGGAGATTTTTTTGTATGAGGGCGAAATACCACCTGGTTGAGAATTCATTAATTCCGTTAAATTTCTTACATTTACTTCATAATATTAAGTATTTTGCTGAAATTTCAACAAAATTTTTAAAATTTCTCCTGTCCATTTTGATTTTGAGCTACTCGATTCTCACAACCATAGAGGCTATACACTAGGGAGCACTTGATTACCCTCACTTGAAATTTCGATTTGAAACATGCTGCCAGTGATTCTAGTCGTACTAACCATTTTTTAAATTGGCTCTGGTCCATTTTTTCACAGTTCCCAATAATAAAAATGACTGAAAGAAAAAAAAGTAACGGGAAATCCAAATTTTTGCATTTTACGTGCTTTGAAAGAGGAGCACTTGATTACCCTCAGTCATTAAAAAACCCATAAAACGAATGTAATTTATTTTTTTTTAATTTTTTTTTTGGATTATTAATATTTCGTTGGTCCTCCATTTTTTGAGGAGCTTCAAACAAGCTATTTTCTAGTGATTTGTAAAAATTTTGTATGTAGTGTACAGTACAGGTATTAGCCCGAATGCATTATAAATGACAATCATTACGGCTTGTCTATGATCAAACTACCTTCCTTCTGCATAGATTTTTCTTGTAAGCCATCCTCAAAGATTTTCAAGGATGTTCAAGTCGGGAGACACAGCTAGCCAATCTAGAACTTCCATATTGTTGTCAGCAAAGCATGATTTCACACGTCTTGGTGTGTGAATAGGCCCGTTATCTTGTTGAAGTATCCAGCTCCGCCCCTCGAACTTTTCATCAAAATTAATTTTTTGAACTTCCAAAACATGGATGTAGTCGAACGACCTCTGACGACCTTCTAAAACGATCAGATCGATGGCCCTTATACGAAATGGCCGCCCACACCATCACCGAATCAAGAGCGGAGTGACGACGAGATAGGAACAGCTCCGATTTCCGTATATCATGAATATAATGTTGAAAACCATCTGGACTATCCAAATTTAATGTCTGTTCGTCCGAAGAAAACACACATCCCACTCGCTCTTCCAACTTAGATGAGCTCTACAAAATCTCAATCTGGCTGCACTATGATATTGAAGCAAACATGTTTTTTCTGCGGTTTTTTGCGGGGAATATTTGGGGATTGCTTAATTTATCCTTCCAAGTGTCCAAACACTCGCTGAAACTCCAGCTTTCTCCTTTATTTTCCGAGCGCTAGAGGTGGAGTTGGATGCTTCACGTATAATCGACCTACGATCTCGCTCTGTTGTCGCCTTTCTGTGCGGCCTTTTCGATTTTGCCCATAATTTGCGGGATCTTATACAAAAGTTATTAATTGTCCAATAATTTGATCGTATACTCCTAGCGATTTCCATGTTGGAATAATTTTCTTGTTTAAATGCAAGTATTTCGCCAATTTCTTGTTGGGATAGACTTCTACCACGACCCATATTTTTAATTTTGCACCCAAAAAACTTAAGATCACTATTTAAAACAAGTAAAAACCCAATATAATAAAAATTTCTTGGTTTTACAGCACTTTTATGTTATGGATAACTGAAAAAAACTGATGAGGGTAATCAACTGCTCCTCTTTCAAAACACGTAAAATGCAAAAAATTGGATTTCCCGTTACTTTTTTTCTTTCAGTCATTTTTATTATTAGGAACTATGATATAACGGACCAGAAATAATTTAAAATATGGTTAGGACGGATCGAGTCATTGCAGCATGTCTAACATCGAAATTTCAAGTGCTCCCGAGTGTATTCTATTAGGTATATTCTCCATGCTCACAACACAGATTAATTTGAAGTGGAAGCACTAATTTTTTGAATATCAGCTGAAAATTTTGACCTATATTGAGTTATGTTCAATGATGCATGTTATTCAGCCTGTTTCTTTACGAAATCCCGCGATCCCAATTCGTGTTTCTTTACTTTCTCGGGCTCATTTCCCCCTCCATCCCGAAGAGCCAGAAGTCTGGACTTCTGGCGGCTTGGATGAAATGAGACATGTCAAAAGGTGACAGTTCTCAGCTAAGGTGACAGTTCTCGATTTTTAACATCAATTGATTTAATAAAAGATATTCGTGTTATCGAGGCAATAGTGCAAATAATAAATAAATTGAAGTTTTGTGTTATCGAAACAACAGTGAAAATAATAAATAAATTGATGTTTTTTGTTATTGAGACAAAATATAGTTCTTCTTGGATTTCTCAAATTATAGCTCTGTATGTTTACGCCACACGGGATCCCGCGTGCGTAAATTTTGCTATTTCTCTCTCACTCTCCCTCATGCAAATAATTCAAAATATCAAAAATCTCGGGATCCCGTGTGGAGTAAACATACAAAGCTTATCCCAGAAAGCGTTTCTTAACTTTTGACATTTCTATCCGCACCCTTCAAAAAAAAACTCGGGATCCCAGAGATCCCGGGTTTCGTAAAGAAACACACTTATTTAGTTTTGCTGGTTGCTTAAGCTGTCAGTGAACGTCATTTGTTTTCGTGCAAGTTTGCTAAAGCAACTTGTATCATTGAAAACACCCAATACAATTAGCTGTGTGACTTGATTCGAAATTCAAAATCGCGGCCAACACATAATGGCGGACTACCTTTTTCTTTACAACACGCTCGGTATGGGTATCAAATGAAAGTGTATGACCAGTATAGTACAGTAAGCTGTGTGACGTTATTTTAAGTCTAATATGGCGGTTACCACAAAATGACGGAAGACATACATATAATAGACTTTAAAAAAACTAAAAACTACGCTTTCATTTTAAAATGAACTAAAAAATAAAAAAATAATTTTGAATGTAAAGTTTTTATTGCTCCAGCCAGTATATGGGAACAACCTACCTTTCGAAATGTAAAAATTTGAAAATAAAAGTGTATTTTTAGTTTTTTTAAACTGTATATTTTTCTTTTTATTATTCATTTTTGATATTAAGCCGGTTGTGTTTTTAGTGGACGCTGATTTTAGGTGCGTTTCATTTTCATTGGAGTACGCACGCCAGCGTAGTTGGGCGCACATCGGAGTAGATGCTGCTACACCACAGTATGGGCCGGGGAAGCTGCAGCTACGCCAATGTGCGCCCAATTACTCCGGAGTACGTACTCCAATGAAAATGAAACGCATCGTATAATTGCGCCAACGCTTTCCGATTTTTCTTTTTGTGTTTTTGGTTTCGCAATTATTATAATTGCGGCGAGTTTTCTTTTTGATTTTTTTTATAAGCCGGTTGTGTTTTTCAATGCCTCGATGGCCTACTTTAACTGGTCGAATTGACCAACTCGATTTTGTTTTATTTTTTCTTAGAATAAGTTTGGTAGAATATCGACAACTGGCGATACTAGTATAGGGAAATGTGCAAATTAATAACATTGGCCTAGACTTGAAGAGCAATAACATGTGATCAAGGACCAAGCAGTATAAAAGCATTTGTAGAATTAGCTGTAATAGCGCAGACATATTATTAAGTCGTGAGTACTATTGTATTGAATTGAAGCTCAATACAATTTTTGTAAATAAATAAAAAAGTAAGTATAATAAAAGTAAAAATCTAACGTTAAATACAAAGATCCATATTTATTGGATTTATGTAGAAAACGGTAGTTCGTTATCCTATAAAATCGAATAATATATACCTTATATCCTTGTACAGGTTCTTCATCTTGTGATGGTGATACATAGCGCCACACAACTCTTACAGTTGATGGATTTATGCCAAACACATTTACAGAAGATGGAGGTTTTTGAGGTGCCTTTCGGTATGTTCGTTCTGTAATGTATCATTAAATTATAATTATTTAAATTTTACTATATTTTTAATATATTCTGCATACCAATATATCGTTCGCTCTCCGGACCTTCTCCAGCTGCATTGTATGCCATCACCTTTACATAATAATAAGTATCTGGCTCTAGACCGACTACAAGGGCCCAAGCTCTTGTGGTGCGTGATAAATAATAAAGAGCATCCTCTTCTGGAAGATCTGTTTTCCAGTATTTGAGCTATTTTGAAATAATATTTACAATTATTTTAGAGTTTATTATTTTTTAAATAATTTATGTGAAATTACCCTATGCCCAATTAGTTTTCCCCTTATTTTCTCTCGTGTTTGTTCGATCGGATTCCATGTTATATTAAGTGCTGTTGAATTGAATCCTCTAGCAATTGGTTGTTGTGGAGCAACTTGTGGCATATCTTCAGCTGAATAAATTGTTACGATTTCACTTTCAGGACCAGCTCCAATATCATTAATAGCGTTTACTTTAACATCATATTTAGTATAATAGTTATCAAACGGTATATGCACAACTGCCATTCCAACATTTTTTTCAATGATTTGTGATGCCCATTCTTTTTTCCCATGTAATCGCCAATATATATGATAATGTATTCCATGACTATTTTGTTCTTGTGGTAATAATGGATCCCAAGTTATTGTTAAATCGCCAATTTTTCCACCTCCGCCACCAACATTTCTTGGTGCAATATATGGCTTATCTTCTACTGTACTATAAAGTGGTGATGGTGCTGATGGTATACCAATTCCCAAATCATTAACGGCACAAACACTAAACTCATAGCCAGACCATGGTGTTAAGTTTGTAACTTCTGCTCGCTTACGACCTGTATATCTTTCAACTTGATGTGCTTGGACTTCTGTTGAAACATTTACCCATGTCTTATTCCAATTAGTTCTGCCTAATATATTATAAAAGCGTATTGGTCGACCATTATCTGTACCATCTACCCATTCTATAAGCGCTTGTGTTTTTCCAATTTCAATTACGGTAACACCACCAGGGGCACCAGGCGGGCCTTCTACAGTTACTAATGTTTTTGTTGATATTTGATTTACTGCTGATTTAACCATGCATTCGTATTCACCACCATCAAGAAGTGTAACATTTGTTACCGTCAAAGTATTATGATTAACTCGCTAGGAAATAACATAATTTATATTAGGATTATATACGTCAGATAATTAAATAAGTTCGTGCGGTATTTAATAGTAAAAATGAAAATATATTATACCTGTATACATAAAAATATTATTCGTCAAAGAAATTCGTCCACACGAATTATATTAGTTGATACTAATCAATAAATCGAGAATTTGAGCAATTCATGAAAAGCGAAATTTTACCAGAATGACTAGTGAGGATGATTCCGCCAGCAATTCCCAATAAGCAAAAGAGCATTGAGTTTCTTTAAAACCAAAGAAAACAGGAAATGCTTAAAAAAGCTGAAAAGTCAGTCACAGTCACGAAACGTAATTTATCTAACCGCAGTATTCTAAAAGCAGTCACAACACAATCACATGTAGAGATGTTACGAATGTCATACTTTTCACATGTTTAGGAATAGCGTTAAAAAAATTTAATTAAATTAAGGCCTCATTTTTTTATTAATTACAATAGGATATGAAAAAATATTAGAACAATAGACCAGTGGTATAATGGCATTCTTTTTTGTCGTATAGTCAAAGTTCAAGAGAGGAATATTATATTTCCATGAGACGATTTCTAAAGACCCCCATTCATATACAGGCTGCCGGCAGGACATGCCCTAAAGGTTTCTCGCCCTAAAGGCCAAGTATAACAACACACTCACTCACCCACACCGCCCCGCAGTCCAAGAAAACTGACAAAAATCTTTATATGTGTGGGTATTTATCGTCAGTCCGTGCCTGAAGATATGAACTTCTATTCAGTCTGAAATTTTCATTGAGGTCATGAACATTTTTGCCCTTGAATCACCTGCTACGCTAAACTTTCGTCTTCGCCTGTGTGTATGTAGGGAATCATGAGGTCACCTGCAGTCCACGGCCTGTCAGACGTATGCCTCAGTCAGACTGAGTAATGTATGGCCTTCATCGGGCGCTTCCTGCTGATCTGGCCTAAAAGGCTACGGCCTGTTGTGAATGGGGGCCTTAAGGGACTCATATATAAGGCCGGCTGCACTGAACAATTGCTCACTCGGAACGCTGGCCGGGAAGCGGTCAGATATTTACGAGCCATATCTATTAATTTGTCGTTTTTTAATTTTGTTTTCCACGAGACTGGCCTAGCTTTAGAAGAGACCTTGATTTGGAGTGGAACAGGGTAGATATTGAGGACTCTAGAAACCTTTCTAATAATGAAATTGACCGCACCATATTTAAATTGAATGACATAATAATGGAAAAGATGGAGAAAATCTCTTAAAAAAGGCTTTAAAGGAATTACCATATCTATGACCAAGAAACCTCGGGAATAAGCAGTAGAATTAATTTGTTATCCATACTAATCGATCGACAAGTTAACAACTTTATTAATAAAGACTTTCAAAATAAATTATCAAACCTAAAGCCAGGCTCTACATTGTTTAAGGAAAGAAAGAAAATTATTGGGAAAAACAAAATAAACAAAATAGAGAAAAATCATAAATAGGAAAAAAATTATATTTTTAATTAAAAGGTTTAATTCATTTAAAGTAAAATCAATACATAATATTTTTAAATTCATATTTATATAAATTATTATAGTGTTAATAAATAGAATGTATATGAATTTATAAAAAAGCAAGCAATCCTCTGATATAAAGAACTTCAGGCCAATGTCCTTTCTGTTGTGCCTTGGTCAACATTGTGACCCCTTTAATCCAGGTTTTGTAATGTTAAACATAATAATATCTATTATGTCATATAACGGCAGAAGTTTAACAATACAAAAACAAGAAGAGGAAATAAATCAGAAGGCCAAGTGTACACACATCGGACAGCTGAGCCCACTAAAAGTAATTAAGTAATTACTAAAGCGCCAGGTGTCAAGTGTCAACAACATACCCGACTAAGTTTACTTCCAAAGCTAAGCGTCGATGCTTAAGTGAGTCGAACTTAAGAAGTCAAAGTGTCAGGTTCCATTCTTGTAGCGAGCGAAGAACCAACGTATAGCACTTCTTTTTAACGTAGGAAAAATACTTGAAAGGATTATGGCCTGGGATTTGGATGAACACCGCAAAGAAGAGAACATTATACCAGACGAGCAGTTCGGTTTTAGAGCTGGACATTCAACTAAGCATGCGATCCCAAGGTTCACGATGATATGCTTACAGGTTTAAGGAGGAAGAATTCGACAGTGATGTGCTCACTTGCCATTCAAAAGGCGTTTGATTCCGCTTGGATTAAAGGACTTCTTTTCAAAATATCTCTTAATTTCCCGTCCCACTTAACAAGACTGCTCTATAACTTTCTACAGAACAGAAGTGTTTGTGTCCAACTAAACCAAACACAGTCTAATCCTTTCCCAATCTTATCTGGGGTCCCACAAGGCTCCGTACTAGGGCCCAGGTAATACTGCTTTTTGATTTTCCCCATAAATTACCACATTCCAGCAATAGCACCTCCAAAGCTCTACTTTACGCTGATGATACAGTTATCTACGCGGTAGAAGCTCTCCCAATAAGGGAATGAAAAATCTCCAAACCCATCTTAATATAATTAATGATTTCTCTCACAGATGGGGTATTACTATAAACTCTAGTAAATCTAAGTTCATTTGCGTACAAAATGCCAGTGAGAAAGGACCGTCTCGAACAATGAAAAAAGCAAAAATATAAAGCAGTACTTGAATGGTACCAAAATTCCACAAGTCAAAAGCATAAAATACTTGGAGTCACTTTTAATATGTAATGGACAAATGGAGCAGTAGGATCAATAAACTCCAGTCCCACGATAATCCTTTGATCAGAGAAATTTATCACTCTCGTATTAATGAAGGGCTGGAAAATTACTATCTCTCACCGATTATCCTAACAATAACAACATACAAACTCGATAAGCAGAAGCAGAATAACTGATTTTTATTTTAAGAGAGACTCTGTGCGTCATCGAGGACCCTTCCTGCTATTTTATATAAATACAATTCCGTATAATATAGGTAGACAGGCGGTGTTGGGCACGTTGACTTTAGGTTAAATATTTTAAAACTACAGTATAACCACCTATGTATTCTTTATATGCAATAAAATAAGTTTGAAGGCCTATACTAAATGAAAAGTAACATAAAAGCGACGTAGAAGTAACGTTTGTCAACATTGACATAGAAACCAAAATAAGAAGCTCATAAGAAGTAAGTGCGACTCGCCAAAGCTTGTGACTTATGACTGGTCACAATTTTAGAAAAGAATTATATTTTTGAAGATTTTTTGAAGATATTTTTGAGGTGTTTTAAGATATTAAAGGAGATCACCCAGATTGGGCTAATTCTGAAATTGCCGGCCAACTAAAATGAATTTATTATTTCAATAGAGCTAAGCATTATAAACATTTTTTATTACTACAGCAAAATTCTAAGTCAATTCTCTGAGATTATATTTAACCTCAAAAATTTTATTCAGCTTAGTATTATAAAGTATTATAAGAGTATTATTATAAAAGTGGCGTTGAAATGGGCCAAAGGGAGTGGGGGTGATCATTTTATACTTACCGACATACTTACCGTGCTTTAAAAATGTATAAAAAAACGGGGTTTTTAATACATTTTTAAAGCACTGCAATATCGTGAGAATAAAAATCACCTCTTTTTTATATTTTTTAATGTCCGAAAACTGTGTGAAGATATGTTTTCCGCGCCCATATATTCTTTATCAGCGTCCTGAACTCTACTATATTAAAATTTCATGGTCATCGGAAATGAGGGGGTTAAACTGCAACATTACGGTTGTATAATAGTTGTATTAAGGTTGAATAATACCTCGGATACTTGACTTAGAACTTTGGTGTGATAATAAAAAATGTTTATTTTGTTGTAATCTATTAAAATAATAAGTTTATTTTTGTTGGCCGGCACTTTCAGAATTAGACCAAAAATGTATGGCGGCTGGGTGATCTCCTTTATCAAAATATAATTTAACCTTTTACATACAGTGGCTCTCAAAATTATTGGCACACCCAAGAAATTTTACAAGAGAGGAAGATATTACAAAACTAGACTATGCTACCAAATTGTATTGATTAAAATTTCTTTTTTTTAATTATTAATTTACGGACTCCCTGGAAGGCGCCTATCAATTTCCCATCCAAAAAAGGGCTAGTTAAGAACTTTTGGATAATCGCTAAAAATAAAAAGGGGGATCCCTTTGCACTTCTTCCCCTCGTTTTTGTCAAAGTGCTCCGATTTTGACGAGTGAATTGCCCAAAAGTAGTGGACACTCCTGCTCAATCTCCCGATTTAAACCCGATTGAGAATTTATGAAATAAATTAGACCGCGAGATCCGCAAAAATTCCGTATTAAGCAGGGAAACGTTGAAAATAAGCTTAGAACAAGAGTGGAGTAGAATAGAGCCTTCATATTTACAGAAACTGGTTGAATCCATGCCAAAGAGGTTGTCGGATGTTATAAAGCAAAAAGGTCATCCGACAAAATATTACTTATAAAGTTTTATTCTAATTTAAAAGAAAAACCGCTACAAAGTATAGCGTGTGCCAATAATTTTGGAACGTTAAATTTTGCAATGAACTTCTTTTTTCTGTTGAATCAATATTATTCAATTAATTTTAATTATTTTTTCTTTGTAAATTTATTATTTATAATTTAAACAATGATATTTTAATCAATAAAATTTGGTAACATAGTCTAATTTTTTAATAAGTTCCTTCGTTGTACAATTTCTTGGGTGTGCCAATAATTTTGAGAGCCACTGTACACCCTCATACTATGAAACTAGCACGATCGAAGTTTTGAAAAGAAGTTTGTAATACTTCTGAACAAGTTAAAAGTTTCTTACCAGAAAAACAAAGCTGCACCAAGCAAGCAGTTGCATATAACGGGAATACAATCCAGAAATAATAAAAGCAAATGATACAATAGCAGTTGCAACAAAATAAACAACCAATGAAGCAAAATCACAATCAATCACATTGAGCTAACAGCAGCCAGCCAACAGGTACACCAGGGCATCAACACGTTGCTTTGGGCTTCGTGGCGAAACTGCGCTACACCGCTGGAAGTGTGACTAAGGCACAGCAGCATTTATCGTGGTTAACGCAAAGTCTAGATATAATATCTAGACTTTGGGTTAACGTTGCTTAATACTGCGTATAAGATATTCTACGCTACCATGCAAAGCAGGATCGTTATCTAAAAAGAATCACAGACCAAAACCAGGTTGGCTCCATCCTAGGTAAATCAATTGGGAAAATTGAAGGCCAACATAGCAACCAACTGCATTTCTGTTCTGTTTTCGCACTCTACACGATCTATTTGAAGGAGAGAATTATGAAGCTAAGAATAACCTAATTTATGTTGATGAGCTCGGGGACGGATCAATATATCAGGAGCTGCCAATTTGTCTTCAGTATCTTCAATATCTAGCAATGTGTCAAAGTAAGTTAGATGTGTAAGCGAAAGGGATGAACAAACATATAATAAGCTGAACGTATCTTATTAATCGTAGCAGTGTTTTAAAGCCGCCAAACTTAATTTGGAAATTATTGGGGCTACGTAGACTAGTCATGATTACTATGTAGTAAAACCGACTTTTAAGAAGAGAGGGGTGAAGGGGCGGGGTGAGTATGCCGCCCCTTCACCTCTTTCTTCTTAAATATCGGTTTTACTACATAGTAATCATGACTAGTCTACGTAGCCCCATTCATTGCTACCTGTATTAAATAATGCACGAACTAACAAAAATAGTTTAACTTACAATTCTTTCGTCTACATTGTCTTTAATAATTTGCTCATTATGTTTCCAAACGTAAGCAACATCTAAGACTTCATCGTAAACAACATCGCATTGAAGGAAAATGTATTGATGAATTTGTGTTATTACTCGGGGTGGTAACGTTCTTGTAAACCGTAATTCCTCTGAAAAAAATTAACTTAAAATTGTATGGGATTGTTGAAAATAGTCAATTAACATACGTAAAACAATTAATCTTGCTTTAGATTCATCAGTTCCATTTGAATTAGTAGCAACACACGTGTAAACTCCTTCATCGTCCCTAGATGTTGGCGATATAATTAAAGTTCCAGTTGGTAAAATTCTTCTATGCCCTCCGGAGCCTATAACATTTCCGTCTTTTTTCCATTGAAATCGGGGCCGAGGAGCTGCTTCGGGATCACAAACAATTGTTGTATTACCATTGTATATTGCATAAATTTCTGATTCTAATGGTCGCTTTTTAAATGATGGCTTCATCGATAGCACTCTTAGCTGAGCTGAAGAAAATACAGCTTTTAATTGGTTTTCAGCTCGACACTGGTACATTCCATCATCCTTTTCTGGATCTAAATACTTGATTGTTAGTACATTATCTTGTATTGTGTATCTATCTCGATCAAGATAATCAATATTTAATTCTTCGGCATTTTTATACCATGTATAATTGACATCAGGAATCGCAAATGCCTCACAAATAAAGCTAACTTCGCTATTGTAATCTTTAATTTTATCTCGTAATGGTATAGTAAAATTGGGCCTCATTTGTGTATTAATTACTATTGATTTCTCTAAAGTTTTTCGATCATTTGATATTGTGCAAACATATTCACCATTATCATTGATTGTTGCATTTGGAATAATTAGGACCCGATTATAGCTTATTTGATAAGCATTTCGTGGCAATGGGGCACCCCTTCTTGTCCAATTATAGGATGGTATCGGATATCCAAATGCAAGACATTCTAATCGAACTTCTTCCCCAGCAATTGGTGCTTCAGGAAATACTTTCGGAAAGCTGTTAGCAAATATTAAAGCTTGATAATCACTATTTGGTAAAACTCTTAATGGGAAAAATGGTCCATTACGTCCAGTGTCACTGACTAAACTTTGCACAGTACATGAATAATTGGCTCTATCAACATTTTCAATTGATGAAAAATATAATGCACCATCATTACTTACAAAGACACGTTCATCTTCTTGTACAAAATTTGGAAAGTAATCTCGTGACCAATAATATTTAACACCAGGATAATGTTGTGGCGGATCACAAAATAATGATTTACCCCAATTCATGTCGCTCGTTTCTGGTGATCGTTTCAAATTAAATTCCATAATATAACCAAAATTTAATCTTGCACTTTCTGATCGTATTTTACCAAATTTATTTTCAGCTATACAATGATAAACACCTTGATCTAATACCTGCTTTGGATCGTGAATAATGAGGTTTCCACCGCTTAATGTATAGCGTTGATCGCGTATTGGATCAATTGATATAAATTTAAGTGTATCAAGTATATATTCTTCTTTAAACCAATTGTATATTGGCGTAGGATAGCCACCAGCTAAGCAGCTTAAGGTAACATCGTTAATTAATCGACGTTTGCTTGTATCAAAAGTTGTATCACGGGGTTGTTTAACAAAATATGGGCCACGCGGGATTTTTTCAAAATCACGTACTTCTAAGCCATAATCGAATGGTCGCCGTTCATCAGCTAATAAATTTATATTATCGGGCGTAAATAATTGTCTTGATTCACATATAAATAAATTTTTTTCATAATCATAAGTGGGCATAAACATCCATCGGTCTTTTTTCTTGGAATAGCCATAAACAAGACGATCTTTTGCATTATTTAATCTACCATCGGTATAATTAAGAGTATTTTGTGAATATATGTCAAACTGATTGTTGTTTCGATTTTGATTTTGTCTTTGATTACTTAAGAAACGATTGTCATGAAGATCTTCATATTCAATATTTGCATCTTCATATGAAAATGAATCTTCAATCATTAAAAATTGTGAATTATCATCATTAATCCAACTGTTTGGCGATGTTTGCCTTGCCGATACATAATATCGATTTTGTTTTTGATTTTGTATTATAAGTTCCTTCATTATAAATGCATGCTTCTCGATGTTATCAATATTTAATAATTCAGCATTATAAGCTACGCAAATCTTTTTCGCGTTAAACCAATTACGCTTTGGCGATCGTATAAATCTGTAGCATGTTTGACGAAAAGCAACCCAATGTTCTGGACAAAAATTACTTTCTTCAATTCCATCTAAAGCGCTACCATATACCGAATATCGATAATCATTCCTAAGGCCAGTCTTCGCTTGTTGATCATAAAAGTTCTGTCCACCTCCAGGTATATCATTATTTACTTGTGGATATTGTTGGCCCTGAAATTGCTGCTGCGGCTGTCGAAATTGTGCCTGCGACTGATAGGGCTGCGTTGGTAATTGCTGGCCATAACGATTTTGTTGATTATAATTTGGACTTTGGAACTGTGTTTGAAATTGGTCTTGATATTGTTGACCATTTGCCAATAGTATAAGTCCAATCAAGATTATTACTAAGCGATTCATTTTCCCTTGAGCACAATAACTTTAGGCTTTTGCAAAATAATATCACCCTAAAAATATTAATATGTTAGCAAACAAACATTTTTTCCTTACAATAACATTTCTTGCATATTAAAATAATATTTTAAAATACGACATGCAAAACATTACTCCCTAAATGAATCCGGCAGAGTGACTAATACTTGAAATATTTTTGCTGTTAGAGCATTAATTAGCAGTAATTAGCAAGGCTAACTAGCATTAATTATTCTTGCTCGCATTTCATTCGTTTTATTCTTATCATTAAAATTAAAGGCCATGGACAAAAATAAACATAAGAAATCCAAAGAAGATCGCACTTGCAGCGTATTTATTTATAGGTGTGGCTGTCACTTGTGAATTATAAAAAAAATAATATTAACCTGTATTATGTCATTATATTTGGGTTTTCTGCAAGACACTTTTCTTTCACTCGTTTTTTAAATATAAAAATAAGTGTTTCTTTTAAAACTACACGATAAAAATATCACAATAATAAAAATAAACACGGATAACGAACGAACATAAAAAAAATATCAGGACGCAACTTCAAACTCAAAGCGAGAATGACATTAAAATATGACAGGCCTTAATCAGCATTTACCACGTTTACGCGAGTATGTGAAATAATTCGTTTCTGTGGATTGATTCCAGATTGAATCGAAATATCCACCACCCTGTATGTAGCTGTGTTTATGCCGGAACCACTTTGGCGGAAAAAACGATTCTGCTTTTTTGCTTGATGGTACACGAGTCAATTCTTAGATCAATTGGAACTGTCAGTTGTCAGTTCTTTGATCGAGAGAGGGGTCGGGGTGAGGCATGTGGGATTGAGCCAAACTAGAAGCGATTTCTATTTTTAATGCATTGCTATTATTATTGTTTTAAATTGTGACTCAATACCGTAACAATCGAGCCTCCGGAATGTCTTTTTTAAAATCCTGTATTACGGAATACTTGAATCCAGCTACAAAATGAATGCAATGGGCCCTTTTACACGACCGGACACCGAA
This sequence comes from Thereva nobilitata, assembly GCA_963855945.1. Classification (NCBI taxonomy): domain Eukaryota; kingdom Metazoa; phylum Arthropoda; class Insecta; order Diptera; family Therevidae; genus Thereva; species Thereva nobilitata. The sequence continues at coordinate 5,496,963 of OY979699.1, forward strand.
CAGACAAAACGAACGAACAAACTAGGGTTTATGGGAAAGAGGGTGAGAGAGGGGCCGGTTTTCCATCGTCCTCTCTCACCCTCTTCCCGATAAACGTTAGTTTGTTCGTTCGTTTTGTCTGTTCGGTGTCCGGTCGTGTAAAACCGGCCAATGTGTCAATACCACACGTGTATTGCAACAATTAACTCAAAAGTTAACATTTCGTTTAAGCCTGCTTCAGATCACTTAAAATTATCAGTTTTATTTTTCAATTCATTAAGGCATTCGATAACATCAATCTAATTATAAAAATATTGCTTTTACTGCTCCGATTCTACTGTCATTTCGTGTTTCAGGCAGAGATTTTAAAGTCAATTTTTATTTAGTTTTTACAGGATCCCAATGCTTGCTCGAATGTATAAGTATTGTGATGATTTGTGCGCCATCTATTAGAAGTTAGAACAAGCTGCTATTTGTAATGGACCTGATTTACACGACACGTTTTTTGCTCTGCCTTGTCAAGAATTCTCTTTTGTGTTACGTGCGTGCCCACCGCTGTAGGTTTATATGATGAAGTTTTTAACGTGCGTCAAAAATGACACATTGTTGTGTTTTAACAGGGTGATGTTTGTGTGTTTGTATGACGAAAAAGGGAGAAAAGAAAATCAAGAAAACGTCTGCTGTGAGTGGTCTACGACCTGATTTACACGACACATGAATATGCACTGTGTGTATAGGCCCAATTAGGAATATGAACCTCATCAATTAGGAAAACCGATTAAGCAAATTTTGGTTAATCTAGTACGAATGCTCAAAAGAGAGCCATCTGTCGAATGATAGATGATGTTAAAAAGCCCGCTTTTAGGCGTTTTTCCAGAGTCAGCTGGATTTTATTTTACTTGAAAATTAATAAAAAATATTACTTGTTTCCATATTAAAAAATTAAATGTTGGGATTTAATGTAATAATACACTTGATAAGTCTTTTAATTTAATAAAAAAGAACTTTACTATACCACTCAGCTTTACTTAACTAGATACAGGAACCAAGTGAAGTAAGACCTGATTTACACGACACGTTTTTTGCTCTGCCTTGTCAGGAATTTTCTTTTGCGGTACGCGCGTGCCCACCGCTGTAGGTTTATACCTCTCGCTCCGCTGAATCCAGGGCCGCTGTTCGTTCTGGAAAATTCCAACGGGTTCGGGAGTTATGGGCCCTTTTGTGGCTTCAAAAGGAGGGCTCTTCAACACCCATTATCTCAGGAAATACTGGTCGGCCCTGCGTGAAATTCAATTTACAGCCTCCCTAGAGTGTCCCTAACAATTTCCCATTCAAAAACGGGCTGACCCAGAATTCCCGGAAAATCGCGGAAAATCCAAATGGGGAACCCCTTGGCATTTTTTTGCACAATTTTGCGAAGGTGCTCCGATTGGGACGAATGGGGCCTCGTTGGAAAGGGCTCACTCCGCTGAATCCAGGGCCGTTGTTCGTTCCGGAAAATTCCAACAGGTTCGGGAGTTATGGGCCCTTTTGTGGCTTCAAAGGGAGGCCCTTCAGCACCCATTACCTCGGGAAATACTGGTCGGCCGTGCGTGAAATTCAATTTACAGCCTCCCTAGAGTGTCCCTAACAATTTCCCATTCAAAAACGGGCCGACCCAGAATTCCCGGAAAATCGCGGAAAATGCAAGGCATTTTTTTGCACAATTTTGCGAAGGTGCTCCGATTGGGACGAATGGGGCCTCGTTGGAAAGGGCTCGCTCCGCTGAATCCAGGGCCGTTGTTCGTTCCGGAAAATTCCAACGGGTTCGGGAGTTATGGGCCCTTTTGTGGCTTCAAAGGGAGGGCCCTTCAGCACCCATTATCTCGGGAAATACCGGTCGGCCCTGCGTGAAATTCAATTTACAGCCTCCCTAGAGTGTCCCTAACAATTTCCCATCCAAAAAAGGGCCGACCCAGAATACCCGGAAAATCGCGGAAAATGCAAAAGGGGTACCCCTTGGCATTTTTTTGCACAATTTTGCGAAGGTGCTCCGATTGGGACGAATGGGGCCTCGTTGGAAAGGGCTCGCTCCGCTGAATCCAGGGCCGTTGTTCGTTCCGGAAAATTCCAACGGGTTCGGGAGTTATGGGCCCTTTTGTGGCTTCAAAGGGAGGGCCCTTCAGCACCCATTATCTCGGGAAATAACGGTCGGCCCTGCGTGAAATTCAATTTACAGCCTCCCTAGAGTGTCCCTAACAATTTCCCATCCAAAAAAGGGCCGACCCAGAATACCCGGAAAATCGCGGAAAATGCAAAGGGGTACCCCTTGGCATTTTTTTGCACAATTTTGCGAAGGTGCTCCGATTGGGACGAATGGGGCCTCGTTGGAAAGGGCTCGCTCCGCTGAATCCAGGGCCGTTGTTCGTTCCGGAAAATTCCAACGGGTTCGGGAGTTATGGGCCCTTTTGTGGCTTCAAAGGGAGGGCCCTTCAACACCCATTATCTCAGGAAATACTGGTCGGCCCTGCGTGAAATTCAATTTACAGCCTCCCTAGAGTGTCCCTAACAATTTCCCATCCAAAAAAGGGCCGACCCAGAATACCCGGAAAATCGCGAAAAATGCAAAGGGGTACCCCTTGGCATTTTTTTGCACAATTTTGCGAAGGTGCTCCGATTGGGACGAATGGGGCCTCGTTGGAAAGGGCTCGCTCCGCTGAATCCAGGGCCGTTGTTCGTTCCGGAAAATTCCAAGGGGTTCGGGAGTTACGGGCACTTTTGTGGCTTCAAAGGGAGGGCCCTTCAACACCCATTATCTTTTTTTTTTTTTTTTTTTTTATTATATTTATTTATTAGTATTTTATAATACTCTAATACATCAACATAAAGAAATTATAGCTAACTTAATCTAGTTGCAGTTTTTATTTATACTTTTATTTTCACATACTCGATACATTTCTTTTTAAAAATCCTTAAGTTTGTTTCAGATTTAATGTCGATTGGTAATTCATTAAACAATTGGAGACCCTTATGAAATATTGTGTTCTGCGTATGTACCGATCTTTGCAAATTTAGCCTAAAATCATTTGCATTTCTTAAAGTGTACGGTTGCACATCTCCCACGTATTTGATCTCCTTTACTAAGTACTCTGGGGCCACTCCTCTTTTTATCTTAAAAATAGCAATGAGTGTATTTAGCTCCAGTCTTTGTTTTACGCTTAACCATTTGAGGGTATTAAACATGACCCTGACTGGTGTAAACCTATTGCATCGCAAGATACTTCGCATTGCCTTGTTTTGCAGTTTTTGAAGCCTTTCCAGGTTACTCGCATTGCAGCATGTAACAATATTGTCGAACAGTATTCAAAGTGGGGTTTTATCATAGTATTGTAGACGGTAATTGCGGTCATGGTATCCATTTTATTTCTGATCCTTTTAAAAAAACCTATCTTTTTGCCAATTTTTTTACATATATGGTCAATATGTTGATCGAATTTTAAGTCGGAGTCAATTATTACTCCTAAGTATTTAATATTCTTAACATTTTCTATTTTGTCCCCGTTTATTTCTACCTCCGTTTTACTATCCATATTTATTTCCATAAGTTTAGTTTTTCCTTCATTAAGTTTTAATCTGTTCATTTTTAACCAGTTGGTTAAGTCTTTGATATCGCTTACCAACTTATGATTGCACTCCTCATAGTTACTTCCTTGAGCGTAAATTAGAGTGTCATCTGCATACATTGCTACTTTGCATCTCGTCACCACCTCTGGCAAATCATTTATGTACACGATAAATAACAGTGCTCCCAGGATAGATCCTTGCGGCACTCCCAATTCTACTCTATGGGGGCTAGACATAAAACGGTTTATTTTTGTCTGTTGACGTCTCATTGTTAAATAAGATTTGAACCATTTTAGTTCCACATTTCGAACACCATATAGTTGCATTTTTTGAAGTAGTATATCTCGATCAATTGTTTCAAAGGCCCTTTTGAAATCTAGAAAAAGTGCAATTGTTTTCGTTTGGCTTCCTCCTGCTTTCCATTCTTTCACTATGTAATTTATGGCCGACTCACATGAGTAATTCTTTCTAAAACCAGATTGATATTCCGATAGGATTTTATTTTTTTCAAGGTATGTGATAAGCTGTCGCTTCACAATAGCTTCAAGTATTTTCTCACATGTTTTTAAATTATTAATCGGACGAAATTCCTCAGTTGTGTTTTGAACTTTTTCAACTGGTGTAACCACCGAAATCTTCCACGAGTCTGGGAATTCGCCTGTTTGAAGAGATTTGTTTATTATATTTAACAGTGTGCGTCCCAATAGGTTCCAGTTCTCTAATATCAGTTTAGGACTTATTTTTCCTTGGTCCCGTTTTTTCTTTATACCTCTGCAAATCTCCTCTAGTTCATTCAACGTTATTTGCTGGAATTTAAATCTACTCTCAACTGGATGTATACAGTTTACATATTTTACATCCTCAATAGATGCACTTATCTCCTCTACACTCTTAATAAAATATTCATTAAATTGATTTGCTATTTCTTGCTCCTTTGTGTAGATTGTGTCATGAAAAATAACATTCTTTATTTTCTTTCTATGTTGTCCTAACACTAATTTTTTAATTTCCTTCCACATATTTTTCTGTCCATCGGCTTGTAAAATTCGATTTTTAACATATTGATTTTTTTTTATCTTGATTTTAATTTTATACTGGTTTCTTATTTTCTTGTATTCTTCCCAGTTGTACTCAGTTTTTGTTATCTTTGCTTTTAGATATTTCTCTATTTTATCCTTTTTCATTTTCTGCATTTCATTATTGAACCAATTTTTTGTTTGCTTCTCACGGGTAACCTTTTTTATTTTGGTAAACTTATTTATCACACTTTCCAATGCCTGGTCGATTTTGTTTGCATTTGCATGAATACTACTTGATAGACTGAAATCTATATCACATCCCCTTAGCTCTCGTATAAAATCTTCCTTCTTATATTTACAAACCTCAATTATGTTTTCACTTGACCTTTCTCTATCTGTCTCAATTACCGCAATCTCAATACTTTCGTGATCTGTAATTTTTTTCGTTGCATCAACTCTCGCTTTTAAGTTCTGTATGTTTGTAATAATATAATCAATGGTTGTTTGTGATGTTGCTGTCGTTCTAGTATACTCTTTCATAATTTGTGTTAGACAATTGTCGTTTAATACTCTTTCGATGTCTCTTTTATATAGATCATTTTTAGCCCAGTCAATATTGAAGTCACCAGCTACTATGATATTTTTTGAAGCTTCAGTTAAGACTTCAATATTATCTTTAAAAAACTCACAAAATTCTCTTTCACTACTGTTTGGTGATCTGTAGATTGCGACTAATACCATTTCCGTATTATAACATTTGCACGTACATATGATTAGCCATCTCTGATAATCAACTGCTTTCTTAATTACGTTTAAAACATTCCATTTATTCGTTACATAAATTGTGGTTCCGCCAGTTCGGTTAGAGTTTGATAAGCATGATATAGTCGTAAATCCGTTAAGTTGTATCTCATTGTCATCATTTGATTCTGTAAGGTGTGTCTCAGATAATAATATAAACTCATATTTGTTTTCTTCTGCTAATATTTCCAGCTCCTCAAAATTGTTTATTAATCCTTGGATGTTAATATATATGCCTCTTATCTCCTTTGGTTGCTAATATCCAGTTATCCTTTTTTTCTCTTCTAGTTTCCTCATATATACTGGGCAGTTTCTACTTACAGTTATGTGTTCCTCATCCAGTCCTAGGTTAAATTTTTTGTTAGCTCGCCTACAGTTTATACATCTAACAATTGCTTCGTTTTTGCATTCTTTAGTAGGATGCTCTTCATGACATTTTAGGCACGTCTCTTCATTCTCAGGAAATACTGGTCGGCCCTGCGTGAAATTCAATTTACAGCCTCCCTAGAGTGTCCCTAACAATTTCCCATCCAAAAAAGGGCCGACCCAGAATACCCGGAAAATCGCGGAAAATGCAAAGGGGTACCCCTTGGCATTTTTTTGCACAATTTTGCGAAGGTGCTCCGATTGGGACGAATGGGGCCTCGTTGGAAAGGGCTCGCTCCGCTGAATCCAGGGCCGTTGTTCGTTCCGGAAAATTCCAACGGGTTCGGGAGTTATGGGCCCTTTTGTGGCTTCAAAGGGAGGGCCCTTCAACACCCATTATCTCAGGAAATACTGGTCGGCCCTGCGTGAAATTCAATTTACAGCCTCCCTAGAGTGTCCCTAACAATTTCCCATCCAAAAAGAGCCGACCCAGAATACCCGGAAAATCGCGGAAAAAGCAAAGGGCCCTTGGCATTTTTTTGCACAATTTTGCGAAGGTGCTCCGATTGGGACGAATGGGGCCTCGTTGGAAAGGGCTCGCTCCGCTGAATCCAGGGCCGTTGTTCGTTCCGGAAAATTCCAACGGGTTCGGGAGTTATGGGCCCTTTTGTGGCTTCAAAGGGAGGGCCCTTCAGCACCCATTATCTGGGAAATACCGGTCGGCCCTGCGTGAAATTCAATTTACAGCCTCCCTAGAGTGTCCCTAACAATTTCCCATCCAAAAAAGGGCCGACCCAGAATACCCGGAAAATCGCGGAAAATGCAAAGGGGTACCCCTTGGCATTTTTTTGCACAATTTTGCGAAGGTGCTCCGATTGGGACGAATGGGGCCTCGTTGGAAAGGGCTCGCTCCGCTGAATCCAGGGCCGTTGTTCGTTCCGGAAAATTCCAAGGGGTTCGGGAGTTACGGGCCCTTTTGTGGCTTCAAAGGGAGGGCCCTTCAGCACCCATTATCTCGGGAAATACCGGTCGGCCCTGCGTGAAATTCAATTTACAGCCTCCCTAGAGTGTCCCTAACAATTTCCCATTCAAAAAAGGGCCGACCCAGAATACCCGGAAAATCGCGGAAAATGCAAAGGGGTGCCCCTTGGCATTTTTTTGCACAATTTTGCGAAGGTGCTCCGATTGGGACGAATGGGACCTCGTTGGAAAGGGCTCGCTCCGCTGAATCCAGGGCCGTTGTTCGTTCCGGAAAATTCCAACGGTTTCGGGAGTTATGGGCCCTTTTGTGGCTTCAAAGGGAGGGCCCTTCAACACCCATTATCTCAGGAAATACTCGGAAAATCGCGGAAAATGCAAAGGGGTACCCCTTGGCATTTTTTTGCACAATTTTGCGAAGGTGCTCCGATTGGGACGAATGGGGCCTCGTTGGAAAGGGCTCGCTCCGCTGAATCCAGGGCCGTTGTTCGTTCCGGAAAATTCCAACGGGTTCGGGAGTTATGGGCCCTTTTGTGGCTTCAAAGGGAGGGCCCTTCAGCACCCATTATCTCAATTCAATTTACAGCCTCCCTAGAGTGTCCCTAACAATTTCCCATCCAAAAAAGGGCCGACCCAGAATACCCGGAAAATCGCGGAAAATGCAAAAGGGGTACCCCTTGGCATTTTTTTGCACAATTTTGCGAAGGTGCTCCGATTGGGACGAATGGGGCCTCGTTGGAAAGGGCTCGCTCCGCTGAATCCAGGGCCGTTGTTCGTTCCGGAAAATTCCAACGGGTTCGGGAGTTATGGGCCCTTTTGTGGCTTCAAAGGGAGGGCCCTTCAGCACCCATTATCTCGGGAAATAACGGTCGGCCCTGCGTGAAATTCAATTTACAGCCTCCCTAGAGTGTCCCTAACAATTTCCCATCCAAAAAAGGGCCGACCCAGAATACCCGGAAAATCGCGGAAAATGCAAAGGGGTACCCCTTGGCATTTTTTTGCACAATTTTGCGAAGGTGCTCCGATTGGGACGAATGGGGCCTCGTTGGAAAGGGCTCGCTCCGCTGAATCCAGGGCCGTTGTTCGTTCCGGAAAATTCCAACGGGTTCGGGAGTTATGGGCCCTTTTGTGGCTTCAAAGGGAGGGCCCTTCAACACCCATTATCTCAGGAAATACTGGTCGGCCCTGCGTGAAATTCAATTTACAGCCTCCCTAGAGTGTCCCTAACAATTTCCCATCCAAAAAGAGCCGACCCAGAATACCCGGAAAATCGCGGAAAAAGCAAAGGGCCCTTGGCATTTTTTTGCACAATTTTGCGAAGGTGCTCCGATTGGGACGAATGGGGCCTCGTTGGAAAGGGCTCGCTCCGCTGAATCCAGGGCCGTTGTTCGTTCCGGAAAATTCCAACGGGTTCGGGAGTTATGGGCCCTTTTGTGGCTTCAAAGGGAGGGCCCTTCAGCACCCATTATCTGGGAAATACCGGTCGGCCCTGCGTGAAATTCAATTTACAGCCTCCTTAGAGTGTCCCTAACAATTTCCCATCCAAAAAAGGGCCGACCCAGAATACCCGGAAAATCGCGGAAAATGCAAAGGGGTACCCCTTGGCATTTTTTTGCACAATTTTGCGAAGGTGCTCCGATTGGGACGAATGGGGCCTCGTTGGAAAGGGCTCGCTCCGCTGAATCCAGGGCCGTTGTTCGTTCCGGAAAATTCCAAGGGGTTCGGGAGTTACGGGCCCTTTTGTGGCTTCAAAGGGAGGGCCCTTCAGCACCCATTATCTCGGGAAATACCGGTCGGCCCTGCGTGAAATTCAATTTACAGCCTCCCTAGAGTGTCCCTAACAATTTCCCATTCAAAAAAGGGCCGACCCAGAATACCCGGAAAATCGCGGAAAATGCAAAGGGGTACCCCTTGGCATTTTTTTGCACAATTTTGCGAAGGTGCTCCGATAGAATACCCGGAAAATCGCGGAAAATGCAAAGGGGTACCCCTTGGCATTTTTTTGCACAATTTTGCGAAGGTGCTCCGATTGGGACGAATGGGGCCTCGTTGGAAAGGGCTCGCTCCGCTGAATCCAGGGCCGTTGTTCGTTCCGGAAAATTCCAAGGGGTTCGGGAGTTACGGGCCCTTTTGTGGCTTCAAAGGGAGGGCCCTTCAGCACCCATTATCTCGGGAAATACCGGTCGGCCCTGCGTGAAATTCAATTTACAGCCTCCCTAGAGTGTCCCTAACAATTTCCCATTCAAAAAAGGGCCGACCCAGAATACCCGGAAAATCGCGGAAAATGCAAAGGGGTGCCCCTTGGCATTTTTTTGCACAATTTTGCGAAGGTGCTCCGATTGGGACGAATGGGACCTCGTTGGAAAGGGCTCGCTCCGCTGAATCCAGGGCCGTTGTTCGTTCCGGAAAATTCCAACGGTTTCGGGAGTTATGGGCCCTTTTGTGGCTTCAAAGGGAGGGCCCTTCAACACCCATTATCTCAGGAAATACTCGGAAAATCGCGGAAAATGCAAAGGGGTACCCCTTGGCATTTTTTTGCACAATTTTGCGAAGGTGCTCCGATTGGGACGAATGGGGCCTCGTTGGAAAGGGCTCGCTCCGCTGAATCCAGGGCCGTTGTTCGTTCCGGAAAATTCCAACGGGTTCGGGAGTTATGGGCCCTTTTGTGGCTTCAAAGGGAGGGCCCTTCAGCACCCATTATCTCAATTCAATTTACAGCCTCCCTAGAGTGTCCCTAACAATTTCCCATCCAAAAAAGGGCCGACCCAGAATACCCGGAAAATCGCGGAAAATGCAAAAGGGGTACCCCTTGGCATTTTTTTGCACAATTTTGCGAAGGTGCTCCGATTGGGACGAATGGGGCCTCGTTGGAAAGGGCTCGCTCCGCTGAATCCAGGGCCGTTGTTCGTTCCGGAAAATTCCAACGGGTTCGGGAGTTATGGGCCCTTTTGTGGCTTCAAAGGGAGGGCCCTTCAGCACCCATTATCTCGGGAAATAACGGTCGGCCCTGCGTGAAATTCAATTTACAGCCTCCCTAGAGTGTCCCTAACAATTTCCCATCCAAAAAAGGGCCGACCCAGAATACCCGGAAAATCGCGGAAAATGCAAAGGGGTACCCCTTGGCATTTTTTTGCACAATTTTGCGAAGGTGCTCCGATTGGGACGAATGGGGCCTCGTTGGAAAGGGCTCGCTCCGCTGAATCCAGGGCCGTTGTTCGTTCCGGAAAATTCCAAGGGGTTCGGGAGTTACGGGCCCTTTTGTGGCTTCAAAGGGAGGGCCCTTCAGCACCCATTATCTCGGGAAATACCGGTCGGCCCTGCGTGAAATTCAATTTACAGCCTCCCTAGAGTGTCCCTAACAATTTCCCATTCAAAAAAGGGCCGACCCAGAATACCCGGAAAATCGCGGAAAATGCAAAGGGGTACCCCTTGGCATTTTTTTGCACAATTTTGCGAAGGTGCTCCGATTGGGACGAATGGGGCCTCGTTGGAAAGGGCTCGCTCCGCTGAATCTAGGGCCGTTGTTCGTTCCGGAAAATTCCAACGGTTTCGGGAGTTATGGGCCCTTTTGTGGCTTCAAAGGGAGGGCCCTTCAACACCCATTAGCTCAGGAAATACTCGGAAAATCGCGGAAAATGCAAAGGGGTACCCCTTGGCATTTTTTTGCACAATTTTGCGAAGGTGCTCCGATTGGGACGAATGGGGCCTCGTTGGAAAGGGCTCGCTCCGCTGAATCCAGGGCCGTTGTTCGTTCCGGAAAATTCCAACGGGTTCGGGAGTTATGGGCCCTTTTGTGGCTTCAAAGGGAGGGCCCTTCAGCACCCATTATCTCAATTCAATTTACAGCCTCCCTAGAGTGTCCCTAACAATTTCCCATCCAAAAAAGGGCCGACCCAGAATACCCGGAAAATCGCGGAAAATGCAAAAGGGGTACCCCTTGGCATTTTTTTGCACAATTTTGCGAAGGTGCTCCGATTGGGACGAATGGGGCCTCGTTGGAAAGGGCTCGCTCCGCTGAATCCAGGGCCGTTGTTCGTTCCGGAAAATTCCAACGGGTTCGGGAGTTATGGGCCCTTTTGTGGCTTCAAAGGGAGGGCCCTTCAGCACCCATTATCTCGGGAAATAACGGTCGGCCCTGCGTGAAATTCAATTTACAGCCTCCCTAGAGTGTCCCTAACAATTTCCCATCCAAAAAAGGGCCGACCCAGAATACCCGGAAAATCGCGGAAAATGCAAAGGGGTACCCCTTGGCATTTTTTTGCACAATTTTGCGAAGGTGCTCCGATTGGGACGAATGGGGCCTCGTTGGAAAGGGCTCGCTCCGCTGAATCTAGGGCCGTTGTTCGTTCCGGAAAATTCCAACGGTTTCGGGAGTTATGGGCCCTTTTGTGGCTTCAAAGGGAGGGCCCTTCAACACCCATTAGCTCAGGAAATACTCGGAAAATCGCGGAAAATGCAAAGGGGTACCCCTTGGCATTTTTTTGCACAATTTTGCGAAGGTGCTCCGATTGGGACGAATGGGGCCTCGTTGGAAAGGGCTCGCTCCGCTGAATCCAGGGCCGTTGTTCGTTCCGGAAAATTCCAACGGGTTCGGGAGTTATGGGCCCTTTTGTGGCTTCAAAGGGAGGGCCCTTCAGCACCCATTATCTCAATTCAATTTACAGCCTCCCTAGAGTGTCCCTAACAATTTCCCATCCAAAAAAGGGCCGACCCAGAATACCCGGAAAATCGCGGAAAATGCAAAAGGGGTACCCCTTGGCATTTTTTTGCACAATTTTGCGAAGGTGCTCCGATTGGGACGAATGGGGCCTCGTTGGAAAGGGCTCGCTCCGCTGAATCCAGGGCCGTTGTTCGTTCCGGAAAATTCCAACGGGTTCGGGAGTTATGGGCCCTTTTGTGGCTTCAAAGGGAGGGCCCTTCAGCACCCATTATCTCGGGAAATAACGGTCGGCCCTGCGTGAAATTCAATTTACAGCCTCCCTAGAGTGTCCCTAACAATTTCCCATCCAAAAAAGGGCCGACCCAGAATACCCGGAAAATCGCGGAAAATGCAAAGGGGTACCCCTTGGCATTTTTTTGCACAATTTTGCGAAGGTGCTCCGATTGGGACGAATGGGGCCTCGTTGGAAAGGGCTCGCTCCGCTGAATCCAGGGCCGTTGTTCGTTCCGGAAAATTCCAACGGGTTCGGGAGTTATGGGCCCTTTTGTGGCATCAAAGGGAGGGCCCTTCAGCACCCATTATCTCGGGAAATAACGGTCGGCCCTGCGTGAAATTCAATTTACAGCCTCCCTAGAGTGTCCCTAACAATTTCCCATCCAAAAAAGGGCCGACCCAGAATACCCGGAAAATCGCGGAAAATGCAAAGGGGTACCCCTTGGCATTTTTTTGCACAATTTTGCGAAGGTGCTCCGATTGGGACGAATGGGGCCTCGTTGGAAAGGGCTCGCTCCGCTGAATCCAGGGCCGTTGTTCGTTCCGGAAAATTCCAACGGGTTCGGGAGTTATGGGCCCTTTTGTGGCATCAAAGGGAGGGCCCTTCAGCACCCATTATCTCGGGAAATAACGGTCGGCCCTGCGTGAAATTCAATTTACAGCCTCCCTAGAGTGTCCCTAACAATTTCCCATCCAAAAAAGGGCCGACCCAGAATACCCGGAAAATCGCGGAAAATGCAAAGGGGTACCCCTTGGCATTTTTTTGCACAATTTTGCGAAGGTGCTCCGATTGGGACGAATGGGGCCTCGTTGGAAAGGGCTCGCTCCGCTGAATCCAGCGCCGTTGTTCGTTCCGGAAAATTCCAACGGGTTCGGGAGTTATGGGCCCTTTTGTGGCTTCAAAGGGAGGGCCCTTCAGCACCCATTATCTCGGGAAATACCGGTCGGCCCTGCGTGAAATTCAATTTACAGCCTCCCTAGAGTGCCCCTAACAATTTCCCATCCAAAAAAGGGCCGACCCAGAATACCCGGAAAATCGCGGAAAATGCAAAGGGGTACCCCTTGGCATTTTTTTGCACAATTTTGCGAAGGTGCTCCGATTGGGACGAATGGGGCCTCGTTGGAATGGGCTCGCTCCGCTGAATCCAGGGCCGTTGTTCGTTCCGGAAAATTCCAACGGGTTCGGGAGTTATGGGCCCTTTTGTGGCTTCAAAGGGAGGGCCCTTCAGCACCCATTATCTCGCGAAATAACGGTCGGCCCTGCGTGAAATTCAGTTTACAGCCTCCCTAGAGTGTCCCTAACAATTTCCCATCCAAAAAAGGGCCGACCCAGAATACCCGGAAAATCGCGGAAAATGCAAAGGGGTACCCCTTGGCATTTTTTTGCACAAATTTGCGAAGGTGCTCCGATTGGGACGAATGGGACCTCGTTGGAAAAGGCTCGCTCCGCTGAATCCAGGGCCGTTGTTCGTTCCGGAAAATTCCAACGGTTTCGGGAGTTATGGGCCCTTTTGTGGCTTCAAAGGGAGGGCCCTTCAACACCCATTATCTCAGGAAATACTGGTCGGCCCTGCGTGAAATTCAATTTACAGCCTCCCTAGAGTGTCCCTAACAATTTCCCATTCAAAAACGGGCCGACCCAGAATTCCCGGAAAATCGCGGAAAATGCAAAGGGGTACCCCTTGGCATTTTTTTGCACAATTTTGCGAAGGTGCTCCGATTGGGACGAATGGGGCCTCGTTGGAAAGGGCTCGCTCCGCTGAATCCAGCGCCGTTGTTCGTTCCGGAAAATTCCAACGGGTTCGGGAGTTATGGGCCCTTTTGTGGCTTCAAAGGGAGGGCCCTTCAGCACCCATTATCTCGGGAAATACCGGTCGGCCCTGCGTGAAATTCAATTTACAGCCTCCCTAGAGTGCCCCTAACAATTTCCCATCCAAAAAAGGGCCGACCCAGAATACCCGGAAAATCGCGGAAAATGCAAAGGGGTACCCCTTGGCATTTTTTTGCACAATTTTGCGAAGGTGCTCCGATTGGGACGAATGGGGCCTCGTTGGAATGGGCTCGCTCCGCTGAATCCAGGGCCGTTGTTCGTTCCGGAAAATTCCAACGGGTTCGGGAGTTATGGGCCCTTTTGTGGCTTCAACGGGAGGGCCCTTCAGCACCCATTATCTCGCGAAATAACGGTCGGCCCTGCGTGAAATTCAGTTTACAGCCTCCCTAGAGTGTCCCTAACAATTTCCCATCCAAAAAAGGGCCGACCCAGAATACCCGGAAAATCGCGGAAAATGCAAAGGGGTACCCCTTGGCATTTTTTTGCACAAATTTGCGAAGGTGCTCCGATTGGGACGAATGGGACCTCGTTGGAAAAGGCTCGCTCCGCTGAATCCAGGGCCGTTGTTCGTTCCGGAAAATTCCAACGGTTTCGGGAGTTATGGGCCCTTTTGTGGCTTCAAAGGGAGGGCCCTTCAACACCCATTATCTCAGGAAATACTGGTCGGCCCTGCGTGAAATTCAATTTACAGCCTCCCTAGAGTGTCCCTAACAATTTCCCATTCAAAAACGGGCCGACCCAGAATTCCCGGAAAATCGCGGAAAATGCAAAGGGGTACCCCTTGGCATTTTTTTGCACAATTTTGCGAAGGTGCTCCGATTGGGACGAATGGGGCCTCGTTGGAAAGGGCTCGCTCCGCTGAATCCAGGGCCGTTGTTCGTTCCGGAAAATTCCAACGGGTTCGGGAGTTATGGGCCCTTTTGTGGCTTCAAAGGGAGGGCCCTTCAGCACCCATTATCTCGGGAAATAACGGTCGGCCCTGCGTGAAATTCAATTTACAGCCTCCCTAGAGTGTCCCTAACAATTTCCCATCCAAAAAAGGGCCGACCCAGAATACCCGGAAAATCGCGGAAAATGCAAAGGGGTACCCCTTGGCATTTTTTTGCACATTTTTGCGAAGGTGCTCCGATTGGGACGAATGGGGCCTCGTTGGAAAGGGCTCGCTCCGCTGAATCCAGCGCCGTTGTTCGTTCCGGAAAATTCCAACGGGTTCGGGAGTTATGGGCCCTTTTGTGGCTTCAAAGGGAGGGCCCTTCAGCACCCATTATCTCGGGAAATACCGGTCGGCCCTGCGTGAAATTCAATTTACAGCCTCCCTAGAGTGTCGCTAACAATTTCCCATCCAAAAAAGGGCCGACCCAGAATACCCGGAAAATCGCGGAAAATGCAAAGGGGTACCCCTTGGCATTTTTTTGCACAATTTTGCGAAGGTGCTCCGATTGGGACGAATGGGACCTCGTTGGAAAAGGCTCGCTCAGCTGAATCCAGGGCCGTTGTTCGTTCCGGAAAATTCCAACGGTTTCGGGAGTTATGGGCCCTTTTGTGGCTTCAAAGGGAGTGCCCTTCAGCACCCATTATCTCGGGAAATACCGGTCGGCCCTGCGTGAAATTCAATTTACAGCCTCCCTAGAGTGTCCCTAACAATTTCCCATCCAAAAAAGGGCCGACCCAGAATACCCGGAAAATCGCGGAAAAAGCAAAGGGCCCTTGGCATTTTTTTGCACAATTTTGCGAAGGTGCTCCGGAAAATTCCAACGGGTTCGGGAGTTATGGGCCCTTTTGTGGCTTCAAAGGGAGGGCCCTTCAGCACCCATTATCTCGGGAAATACCGGTCGGCCCTGCGTGAAATTCAATTTACAGCCTCCCTAGAGTGCCCCTAACAATTTCCCATCCAAAAAAGGGCCGACCCAGAATACCCGGAAAATCGCGGAAAATGCAAAGGGGTACCCCTTGGCATTTTTTTGCACAATTTTGCGAAGGTGCTCCGATTGGGACGAATGGGGCCTCGTTGGAATGGGCTCGCTCCGCTGAATCCAGGGCCGTTGTTCGTTCCGGAAAATTCCAACGGGTTCGGGAGTTATGGGCCCTTTTGTGGCTTCAACGGGAGGGCCCTTCAGCACCCATTATCTCGCGAAATAACGGTCGGCCCTGCGTGAAATTCAGTTTACAGCCTCCCTAGAGTGTCCCTAACAATTTCCCATCCAAAAAAGGGCCGACCCAGAATACCCGGAAAATCGCGGAAAATGCAAAGGGGTACCCCTTGGCATTTTTTTGCACAAATTTGCGAAGGTGCTCCGATTGGGACGAATGGGACCTCGTTGGAAAAGGCTCGCTCCGCTGAATCCAGGGCCGTTGTTCGTTCCGGAAAATTCCAACGGTTTCGGGAGTTATGGGCCCTTTTGTGGCTTCAAAGGGAGGGCCCTTCAACACCCATTATCTCAGGAAATACTGGTCGGCCCTGCGTGAAATTCAATTTACAGCCTCCCTAGAGTGTCCCTAACAATTTCCCATTCAAAAACGGGCCGACCCAGAATTCCCGGAAAATCGCGGAAAATGCAAAGGGGTACCCCTTGGCATTTTTTTGCACAATTTTGCGAAGGTGCTCCGATTGGGACGAATGGGGCCTCGTTGGAAAGGGCTCGCTCCGCTGAATCCAGGGCCGTTGTTCGTTCCGGAAAATTCCAACGGGTTCGGGAGTTATGGGCCCTTTTGTGGCTTCAAAGGGAGGGCCCTTCAGCACCCATTATCTCGGGAAATAACGGTCGGCCCTGCGTGAAATTCAATTTACAGCCTCCCTAGAGTGTCCCTAACAATTTCCCATCCAAAAAAGGGCCGACCCAGAATACCCGGAAAATCGCGGAAAATGCAAAGGGGTACCCCTTGGCATTTTTTTGCACATTTTTGCGAAGGTGCTCCGATTGGGACGAATGGGGCCTCGTTGGAAAGGGCTCGCTCCGCTGAATCCAGCGCCGTTGTTCGTTCCGGAAAATTCCAACGGGTTCGGGAGTTATGGGCCCTTTTGTGGCTTCAAAGGGAGGGCCCTTCAGCACCCATTATCTCGGGAAATACCGGTCGGCCCTGCGTGAAATTCAATTTACAGCCTCCCTAGAGTGTCGCTAACAATTTCCCATCCAAAAAAGGGCCGACCCAGAATACCCGGAAAATCGCGGAAAATGCAAAGGGGTACCCCTTGGCATTTTTTTGCACAATTTTGCGAAGGTGCTCCGATTGGGACGAATGGGACCTCGTTGGAAAAGGCTCGCTCAGCTGAATCCAGGGCCGTTGTTCGTTCCGGAAAATTCCAACGGTTTCGGGAGTTATGGGCCCTTTTGTGGCTTCAAAGGGAGTGCCCTTCAGCACCCATTATCTCGGGAAATACCGGTCGGCCCTGCGTGAAATTCAATTTACAGCCTCCCTAGAGTGTCCCTAACAATTTCCCATCCAAAAAAGGGCCGACCCAGAATACCCGGAAAATCGCGGAAAAAGCAAAGGGCCCTTGGCATTTTTTTGCACAATTTTGCGAAGGTGCTCCGATTGGGACGAATGGGGCCTCGTTGGAAAGGGCTCGCTCCGCTGAATCCAGGGCCGTTGTTCGTTCCGGAAAATTCCAACGGGTTCGGGAGTTATGGGCCCTTTTGTGGCTTTAAAGGGAGGGCCCTTCAGCACCCATTATCTGGGAAATACCGGTCGGCCCTGCGTGAAATTCAATTTACAGCCTCCTTAGAGTGTCCCTAACAATTTCCCATCCAAAAAAGGGCCGACCCAGAATACCCGGAAAATCGCGGAAAATGCAAAGGGGTACCCCTTGGCATTTTTTTGCACAATTTTGCGAAGGTGCTCCGATTGGGACGAATGGGGCCTCGTTGGAAAGGGCTCGCTCCGCTGAATCCAGGGCCGTTGTTCGTTCCGGAAAATTCCAACGGGTTCGGGAGTTATGGGCCCTTTTGTGGCTTCAAAGGGAGGGCCCTTCAGCACCCATTATCTGGGAAATACCGGTCGGCCCTGCGTGAAATTCAATTTACAGCCTCCCTAGAGTGTCCCTAACAATTTCCCATTCAAAAACGGGCCGACCCAGAATTCCCGGAAAATCGCGGAAAATGCAAAGGGGTACCCCTTGGCATTTTTTTGCACAATTTTGCGAAGGTGCTCCGATTGGGACGAATGGGGCCTCGTTGGAAAGGGCTCGCTCCGCTGAATCCAGCGCCGTTGTTCGTTCCGGAAAATTCCAACGGGTTCGGGAGTTATGGGCCCTTTTGTGGCTTCAAAGGGAGGGCCCTTCAGCACCCATTATCTCGGGAAATACCGGTCGGCCCTGCGTGAAATTCAATTTACAGCCTCCCTAGAGTGTCCCTAACAATTTCCCATTCAAAAACGGGCCGACCCAGAATTCCCGGAAAATCGCGGAAAATGCAAAGGGGTACCCCTTGGCATTTTTTTGCACAATTTTGCGAAGGTGCTCCGATTGGGACGAATGGGGCCTCGTTGGAAAGGGCTCGCTCCGCTGAATCCAGGGCCGTTGTTCGTTCCGGAAAATTCCAACGGGTTCGGGAGTTATGGGCCCTTTTGTGGCTTCAAAGGGAGGGCCCTTCAGCACCCATTATCTCGGGAAATAACGGTCGGCCCTGCGTGAAATTCAATTTACAGCCTCCCTAGAGTGTCCCTAACAATTTCCCATCCAAAAAAGGGCCGACCCAGAATACCCGGAAAATCGCGGAAAATGCAAAGGGGTACCCCTTGGCATTTTTTTGCACATTTTTGCGAAGGTGCTCCGATTGGGACGAATGGGGCCTCGTTGGAAAGGGCTCGCTCCGCTGAATCCAGCGCCGTTGTTCGTTCCGGAAAATTCCAACGGGTTCGGGAGTTATGGGCCCTTTTGTGGCTTCAAAGGGAGGGCCCTTCAGCACCCATTATCTCGGGAAATACCGGTCGGCCCTGCGTGAAATTCAATTTACAGCCTCCCTAGAGTGTCGCTAACAATTTCCCATCCAAAAAAGGGCCGACCCAGAATACCCGGAAAATCGCGGAAAATGCAAAGGGGTACCCCTTGGCATTTTTTTGCACAATTTTGCGAAGGTGCTCCGATTGGGACGAATGGGACCTCGTTGGAAAAGGCTCGCTCAGCTGAATCCAGGGCCGTTGTTCGTTCCGGAAAATTCCAACGGTTTCGGGAGTTATGGGCCCTTTTGTGGCTTCAAAGGGAGGGCCCTTCAGCACCCATTATCTCGGGAAATACCGGTCGGCCCTGCGTGAAATTCAATTTACAGCCTCCCTAGAGTGTCCCTAACAATTTCCCATCCAAAAAAGGGCCGACCCAGAATACCCGGAAAATCGCGGAAAAAGCAAAGGGCCCTTGGCATTTTTTTGCACAATTTTGCGAAGGTGCTCCGATTGGGACGAATGGGGCCTCGTTGGAAAGGGCTCGCTCCGCTGAATCCAGGGCCGTTGTTCGTTCCGGAAAATTCCAACGGGTTCGGGAGTTATGGGCCCTTTTGTGGCTTCAAAGGGAGGGCCCTTCAGCACCCATTATCTGGGAAATACCGGTCGGCCCTGCGTGAAATTCAATTTACAGCCTCCTTAGAGTGTCCCTAACAATTTCCCATCCAAAAAAGGGCCGACCCAGAATACCCGGAAAATCGCGGAAAATGCAAAGGGGTACCCCTTGGCATTTTTTTGCACAATTTTGCGAAGGTGCTCCGATTGGGACGAATGGGACCTCGTTGGAAAGGGCTCGCTCCGCTGAATCCAGGGCCGTTGTTCGTTCCGGAAAATTCCAACGGGTTCGGGAGTTATGGGCCCTTTTGTGGCTTCAAAGGGAGGGCCCTTCAGCACCCATTATCTCGGGAAATACCTGTCGGCCCTGCGTGAAATTCAATTTACAGCCTCCCTAGAGTGTCCCTAACAATTTCCCATCCAAAAAAGGGCCGACCCAGAATACCCGGAAAATCGCGGAAAATGCAAAGGGGTACCCCTTGGCATTTTTTTGCACAATTTTGCGAAGGTGCTCCGAATGGGACGAATGGGGCCTCGTTGGAAAGGGCTCGCTCCGCTGAATCCAGGGCCGTTGTTCGTTCCGGAAAATTCCAACGGGTTCGGGAGTTATGGGCCCTTTTGTGGCTTCAAAGGGAGGGCCCTTCAGCACCCATTATCTCGGGAAATACTGGTCGGCCCTGCGTGAAATTCAATTTACAGCCTCCCTAGAGTGTCCCTAACAATTTCCCATTCAAAAAAGGGCCGACCCAGAATACCCGGAAAATCGCGGAAAATGCAAAGGGGTACCCCTTGGCATTTTTTTGCACAAATTTGCGAAGGTGCTCCGATTGGGACGAATGGGACCTCGTTGGAAAAGGCTCGCTCCGCTGAATCCAGGGCCGTTGTTCGTTCCGGAAAATTCCAACGGTTTCGGGAGTTATGGGCCCTTTTGTGGCTTCAAAGGGAGGGCCCTTCAACACCCATTATCTCAGGAAATACTGGTCGGCCCTGCGTGAAATTCAATTTACAGCCTCCCTAGAGTGTCCCTAACAATTTCCCATTCAAAAACGGGCCGACCCAGAATTCCCGGAAAATCGCGGAAAATGCAAAGGGGTACCCCTTGGCATTTTTTTGCACAATTTTGCGAAGGTGCTCCGATTGGGACGAATGGGACCTCGTTGGAAAAGGCTCGCTCAGCTGAATCCAGGGCCGTTGTTCGTTCCGGAAAATTCCAACGGTTTCGGGAGTTATGGGCCCTTTTGTGGCTTCAAAGGGAGGGCCCTTCAACACCCATTATCTCAGGAAATACTGGTCGGCCCTGCGTGAAATTCAATTTACAGCCTCCCTAGAGTGTCCCTTACAATTTCCCATTCAAAAACGGGCCGACCCAGAATTCCCGGAAAATCGCGGAAAATGCAAAGGGGTACCCCTTGGCATTTTTTTGCACAATTTTGCGAAGGTGCTCCGATTGGGACGAATGGGGCCTCGTTGGAAAGGGCTCGCTCCGCTGAATCCAGCGCCGTTGTTCGTTCCGGAAAATTCCAACGGGTTCGGGAGTTATGGGCCCTTTTGTGGCTTCAAAGGGAGGGCCCTTCAGCACCCATTATCTCGGGAAATACCGGTCGGCCCTGCGTGAAATTCAATTTACAGCCTCCCTAGAGTGTCGCTAACAATTTCCCATCCAAAAAGGGCCGACCCAGAATACCCGGAAAATCGCGGAAAATGCAAAGGGGTACCCCTTGGCATTTTTTTGCACAATTTTGCGAAGGTGCTCCGATTGGGACGAATGGGACCTCGTTGGAAAAGGCTCGCTCCGCTGAATCCAGGGCCGTTGTTCGTTCCGGAAAATTCCAACGGTTTCGGGAGTTATGGGCCCTTTTGTGGCTTCAAAGGGAGGGCCCTTCAACACCCATTATCTCAGGAAATACTGGTCGGCCCTGCGTGAAATTCAATTTACAGCCTCCCTAGAGTGTCCCTAACAATTTCCCATCCAAAAAAGGGCCGACCCAGAATACCCGGAAAATCGCGGAAAATGCAAAGGGGTACCCCTTGGCATTTTTTTGCACAATTTTGCGAAGGTGCTCCGATTGGGACGAATGGGGCCTCGTTGGAAAGGGCTCGCTCCGCTGAATCCAGCGCCGTTGTTCGTTCCGGAAAATTCCAACGGGTTCGGGAGTTATGGGCCCTTTTGTGGCTTCAAAGGGAGGGCCCTTCAGCACCCATTATCTCGGGAAATACCGGTCGGCCCTGCGTGAAATTCAATTTACAGCCTCCCTAGAGTGTCCCTAACAATTTCCCATCCAAAAAAGGGCCGACCCAGAATACCCGGAAAATCGCGGAAAATGCAAAGGGGTACCCCTTGGCATTTTTTTGCACAATTTTGCGAAGGTGCTCCGATTGGGACGAATGGGACCTCGTTGGAAAAGGCTCGCTCCGCTGAATCCAGGGCCGTTGTTCGTTCCGGAAAATTCCAACGGGTTCGGGAGTTATGGGCCCTTTTGTGGCTTCAAAGGGAGGGCCCTTCAGCACCCATTATCTCGGGAAATAACGGTCGGCCCTGCGTGAAATTCAATTTACAGCCTCCCTAGAGTGTCCCTAACAATTTCCCATCCAAAAAAGGGCCGACCCAGAATACCCGGAAAATCGCGGAAAATGCAAAGGGGTACCCCTTGGCATTTTTTTGCACAATTTTGCGAAGGTGCTCCGATTGGGACGAATGGGGCCTCGTTGGAAAGGGCTCGCTCCGCTGAATCCAGCGCCGTTGTTCGTTCCGGAAAATTCCAACGGGTTCGGGAGTTATGGGCCCTTTTGTGGCTTCAAAGGGAGGGCCCTTCAGCACCCATTATCTCGGGAAATACCGGTCGGCCCTGCGTGAAATTCAATTTACAGCCTCCCTAGAGTGTCGCTAACAATTTCCCATCCAAAAAAGGGCCGACCCAGAATACCCGGAAAATCGCGGAAAATGCAAAGGGGTACCCCTTGGCATTTTTTTGCACAATTTTGCGAAGGTGCTCCGATTGGGACGAATGGGACCTCGTTGGAAAAGGCTCGCTCAGCTGAATCCAGGGCCGTTGTTCGTTCCGGAAAATTCCAACGGTTTCGGGAGTTATGGGCCCTTTTGTGGCTTCAAAGGGAGGGCCCTTCAGCACCCATTATCTCGGGAAATACCGGTCGGCCCTGCGTGAAATTCAATTTACAGCCTCCCTAGAGTGTCCCTAACAATTTCCCATCCAAAAAAGGGCCGACCCAGAATACCCGGAAAATCGCGGAAAAAGCAAAGGGCCCTTGGCATTTTTTTGCACAATTTTGCGAAGGTGCTCCGATTGGGACGAATGGGGCCTCGTTGGAAAGGGCTCGCTCCGCTGAATCCAGGGCCGTTGTTCGTTCCGGAAAATTCCAACGGGTTCGGGAGTTATGGGCCCTTTTGTGGCTTCAAAGGGAGGGCCCTTCAGCACCCATTATCTCGGGAAATACCGGTCGGCCCTGCGTGAAATTCAATTTACAGCCTCCCTAGAGTGTCCCTAACAATTTCCCATCCAAAAAAGGGCCGACCCAGAATACCCGGAAAATCGCGGAAAAAGCAAAGGGCCCTTGGCATTTTTTTGCACAATTTTGCGAAGGTGCTCCGATTGGGACGAATGGGGCCTCGTTGGAAAGGGCTCGCTCCGCTGAATCCAGGGCCGTTGTTCGTTCCGGAAAATTCCAACGGGTTCGGGAGTTATGGGCCCTTTTGTGGCTTCAAAGGGAGGGCCCTTAAGCACCCATTATCTCGGGAAATAACGGTCGGCCCTGCGTGAAATTCAATTTACAGCCTCCCTAGAGTGTCCCTAACAATTTCCCATCCAAAAAAGGGCCGACCCAGAATACCCGGAAAATCGCGGAAAATGCAAAGGGGTACCCCTTGGCATTTTTTGCACAATTTTGCGAAGGTGCTCCGATTGGGACGAATGGGGCCTCGTTGGAAAGGGCTCGCTCCGCTGAATCCAGCGCCGTTGTTCGTTCCGGAAAATTCCAACGGGTTCGGGAGTTATGGGCCCTTTTGTGGCTTCAAAGGGAGGGCCCTTCAGCACCCATTATCTCGGGAAATACCGGTCGGCCCTGCGTGAAATTCAATTTACAGCCTCCCTAGAGTGTCGCTAACAATTTCCCATCCAAAAAAGGGCCGACCCAGAATACCCGGAAAATCGCGGAAAATGCAAAGGGGTACCCCTTGGCATTTTTTTGCACAATTTTGCGAAGGTGCTCCGATTGGGACGAATGGGGCCTCGTTGGAAAGGGCTCGCTCCGCTGAATCCAGGGCCGTTGTTCGTTCCGGAAAATTCCAACGGGTTCGGGAGTTATGGGCCCTTTTGTGGCTTCAAAGGGAGGGCCCTTCAGCACCCATTATCTCGGGAAATACCGGTCGGCCCTGCGTGAAATTCAATTTACAGCCTCCCTAGAGTGTCCCTAACAATTTCCCATCCAAAAAAGGGCCGACCCAGAATACCCGGAAAATCGCGGAAAATGCAAAGGGGTACCCTTTGGCATTTTTTTGCACAATTTTGCGAAGGTGCTCCGATTGGGACGAATGGGGCCTCGTTGGAAAGGGCTCGCTCCGCTGAATCCAGGGCCGTTGTTCGTTCCGGAAAATTCCAACGGGTTCGGGAGTTATGGGCCCTTTTGTGGCTTCAAAGGGAGGGCCCTTCAGCACCCATTATCTCGGGAAATAACGGTCGGCCCTGCGTGAAATTCAATTTACAGCCTCCCTAGAGTGTCCCTAACAATTTCCCATCCAAAAAAGGGCCGACCCAGAATACCCGGAAAATCGCGGAAAATGCAAAGGGGTACCCCTTGGCATTTTTTGCACAATTTTGCGAAGGTGCTCCGATTGGGACGAATGGGGCCTCGTTGGAAAGGGCTCGCTCCGCTGAATCCAGCGCCGTTGTTCGTTCCGGAAAATTCCAACGGGTTCGGGAGTTATGGGCCCTTTTGTGGCTTCAAAGGGAGGGCCCTTCAGCACCCATTATCTCGGGAAATACCGGTCGGCCCTGCGTGAAATTCAATTTACAGCCTCCCTAGAGTGTCCCTAACAATTTCCCATCCAAAAAAGGGCCGACCCAGAATACCCGGAAAATCGCGGAAAATGCAAAGGGGTACCCCTTGGCATTTTTTTGCACAATTTTGCGAAGGTGCTCCGATTGGGACGAATGGGGCCTCGTTGGAAAGGGCTCGCTCCGCTGAATCCAGGGCCGTTGTTCGTTCCGGAAAATTCCAACGGGTTCGGGAGTTATGGGCCCTTTTGTGGCTTCAAAGGGAGGGCCCTTCAGCACCCATTATCTCGGGAAATACCGGTCGGCCCTGCGTGAAATTCAATTTACAGCCTCCCTAGAGTGTCCCTAACAATTTCCCATCCAAAAAAGGGCCGACCCAGAATACCCGGAAAATCGCGGAAAATGCAAAGGGGTACCCTTTGGCATTTTTTTGCACAATTTTGCGAAGGTGCTCCGATTGGGACGAATGGGGCCTCGTTGGAAAGGGCTCGCTCCGCTGAATCCAGGGCCGTTGTTCGTTCCGGAAAATTCCAACGGGTTCGGGAGTTATGGGCCCTTTTGTGGCTTCAAAGGGAGGGCCCTTCAGCACCCATTATCTCGGGAAATACCGGTCGGCCCTGCGTGAAATTCAATTTACAGCCTCCCTAGAGTGTCCCTAACAATTTCCCATCCAAAAAAGGGCCGACCCAGAATACCCGGAAAATCGCGGAAAAAGCAAAGGGCCCTTGGCATTTTTTTGCACAATTTTGCGAAGGTGCTCCGATTGGGACGAATGGGGCCTCGTTGGAAAGGGCTCGCTCCGCTGAATCCAGGGCCGTTGTTCGTTCCGGAAAATTCCAACGGGTTCGGGAGTTATGGGCCCTTTTGTGGCTTCAAAGGGAGGGCCCTTCAGCACCCATTATCTCGGGAAATAACGGTCGGCCCTGCGTGAAATTCAATTTACAGCCTCCCTAGAGTGTCCCTAACAATTTCCCATCCAAAAAAGGGCCGACCCAGAATACCCGGAAAATCGCGGAAAATGCAAAGGGGTACCCCTTGGCATTTTTTGCACAATTTTGCGAAGGTGCTCCGATTGGGACGAATGGGGCCTCGTTGGAAAGGGCTCGCTCCGCTGAATCCAGCGCCGTTGTTCGTTCCGGAAAATTCCAACGGGTTCGGGAGTTATGGGCCCTTTTGTGGCTTCAAAGGGAGGGCCCTTCAGCACCCATTATCTCGGGAAATACCGGTCGGCCCTGCGTGAAATTCAATTTACAGCCTCCCTAGAGTGTCGCTAACAATTTCCCATCCAAAAAAGGGCCGACCCAGAATACCCGGAAAATCGCGGAAAATGCAAAGGGGTACCCCTTGGCATTTTTTTGCACAATTTTGCGAAGGTGCTCCGATTGGGACGAATGGGGCCTCGTTGGAAAGGGCTCGCTCCGCTGAATCCAGGGCCGTTGTTCGTTCCGGAAAATTCCAACGGGTTCGGGAGTTATGGGCCCTTTTGTGGCTTCAAAGGGAGGGCCCTTCAGCACCCATTATCTCGGGAAATACCGGTCGGCCCTGCGTGAAATTCAATTTACAGCCTCCCTAGAGTGTCCCTAACAATTTCCCATCCAAAAAAGGGCCGACCCAGAATACCCGGAAAATCGCGGAAAATGCAAAGGGGTACCCTTTGGCATTTTTTTGCACAATTTTGCGAAGGTGCTCCGATTGGGACGAATGGGGCCTCGTTGGAAAGGGCTCGCTCCGCTGAATCCAGGGCCGTTGTTCGTTCCGGAAAATTCCAACGGGTTCGGGAGTTATGGGCCCTTTTGTGGCTTCAAAGGGAGGGCCCTTCAGCACCCATTATCTCGGGAAATAACGGTCGGCCCTGCGTGAAATTCAATTTACAGCCTCCCTAGAGTGTCCCTAACAATTTCCCATCCAAAAAAGGGCCGACCCAGAATACCCGGAAAATCGCGGAAAATGCAAAGGGGTACCCCTTGGCATTTTTTGCACAATTTTGCGAAGGTGCTCCGATTGGGACGAATGGGGCCTCGTTGGAAAGGGCTCGCTCCGCTGAATCCAGCGCCGTTGTTCGTTCCGGAAAATTCCAACGGGTTCGGGAGTTATGGGCCCTTTTGTGGCTTCAAAGGGAGGGCCCTTCAGCACCCATTATCTCGGGAAATACCGGTCGGCCCTGCGTGAAATTCAATTTACAGCCTCCCTAGAGTGTCCCTAACAATTTCCCATCCAAAAAAGGGCCGACCCAGAATACCCGGAAAATCGCGGAAAATGCAAAGGGGTACCCCTTGGCATTTTTTTGCACAATTTTGCGAAGGTGCTCCGATTGGGACGAATGGGGCCTCGTTGGAAAGGGCTCGCTCCGCTGAATCCAGGGCCGTTGTTCGTTCCGGAAAATTCCAACGGGTTCGGGAGTTATGGGCCCTTTTGTGGCTTCAAAGGGAGGGCCCTTCAGCACCCATTATCTCGGGAAATAACGGTCGGCCCTGCGTGAAATTCAATTTACAGCCTCCCTAGAGTGTCCCTAACAATTTCCCATCCAAAAAAGGGCCGACCCAGAATACCCGGAAAATCGCGGAAAATGCAAAGGGGTACCCCTTGGCATTTTTTGCACAATTTTGCGAAGGTGCTCCGATTGGGACGAATGGGGCCTCGTTGGAAAGGGCTCGCTCCGCTGAATCCAGCGCCGTTGTTCGTTCCGGAAAATTCCAACGGGTTCGGGAGTTATGGGCCCTTTTGTGGCTTCAAAGGGAGGGCCCTTCAGCACCCATTATCTCGGGAAATACCGGTCGGCCCTGCGTGAAATTCAATTTACAGCCTCCCTAGAGTGTCGCTAACAATTTCCCATCCAAAAAAGGGCCGACCCAGAATACCCGGAAAATCGCGGAAAATGCAAAGGGGTACCCTTTGGCATTTTTTTGCACAATTTTGCGAAGGTGCTCCGATTGGGACGAATGGGGCCTCGTTGGAAAGGGCTCGCTCCGCTGAATCCAGGGCCGTTGTTCGTTCCGGAAAATTCCAACGGGTTCGGGAGTTATGGGCCCTTTTGTGGCTTCAAAGGGAGGGCCCTTCAGCACCCATTATCTCGGGAAATAACGGTCGGCCCTGCGTGAAATTCAATTTACAGCCTCCCTAGAGTGTCCCTAACAATTTCCCATCCAAAAAAGGGCCGACCCAGAATACCCGGAAAATCGCGGAAAATGCAAAGGGGTACCCCTTGGCATTTTTTGCACAATTTTGCGAAGGTGCTCCGATTGGGACGAATGGGGCCTCGTTGGAAAGGGCTCGCTCCGCTGAATCCAGGGCCGTTGTTCGTTCCGGAAAATTCCAACGGGTTCGGGAGTTATGGGCCCTTTTGTGGCTTCAAAGGGAGGGCCCTTCAGCACCCATTATCTCGGGAAATAACGGTCGGCCCTGCGTGAAATTCAATTTACAGCCTCCCTAGAGTGTCCCTAACAATTTCCCATCCAAAAAAGGGCCGACCCAGAATACCCGGAAAATCGCGGAAAATGCAAAGGGGTACCCCTTGGCATTTTTTGCACAATTTTGCGAAGGTGCTCCGATTGGGACGAATGGGGCCTCGTTGGAAAGGGCTCGCTCCGCTGAATCCAGCGCCGTTGTTCGTTCCGGAAAATTCCAACGGGTTCGGGAGTTATGGGCCCTTTTGTGGCTTCAAAGGGAGGGCCCTTCAGCACCCATTATCTCGGGAAATACCGGTCGGCCCTGCGTGAAATTCAATTTACAGCCTCCCTAGAGTGTCGCTAACAATTTCCCATCCAAAAAAGGGCCGACCCAGAATACCCGGAAAATCGCGGAAAATGCAAAGGGGTACCCCTTGGCATTTTTTTGCACAATTTTGCGAAGGTGCTCCGATTGGGACGAATGGGGCCTCGTTGGAAAGGGCTCGCTCCGCTGAATCCAGCGCCGTTGTTCGTTCCGGAAAATTCCAACGGGTTCGGGAGTTATGGGCCCTTTTGTGGCTTCAAAGGGAGGGCCCTTCAGCACCCATTATCTCGGGAAATACCGGTCGGCCCTGCGTGAAATTCAATTTACAGCCTCCCTAGAGTGTCCCTAACAATTTCCCATCCAAAAAAGGGCCGACCCAGAATACCCGGAAAATCGCGGAAAATGCAAAGGGGTACCCCTTGGCATTTTTTTGCACAATTTTGCGAAGGTGCTCCGATTGGGACGAATGGGGCCTCGTTGGAAAGGGCTCGCTCCGCTGAATCCAGGGCCGTTGTTCGTTCCGGAAAATTCCAACGGGTTCGGGAGTTATGGGCCCTTTTGTGGCTTCAAAGGGAGGGCCCTTCAGCACCCATTATCTCGGGAAATAACGGTCGGCCCTGCGTGAAATTCAATTTACAGCCTCCCTAGAGTGTCCCTAACAATTTCCCATCCAAAAAAGGGCCGACCCAGAATACCCGGAAAATCGCGGAAAATGCAAAGGGGTACCCTTTGGCATTTTTTTGCACAATTTTGCGAAGGTGCTCCGATTGGGACGAATGGGGCCTCGTTGGAAAGGGCTCGCTCCGCTGAATCCAGGGCCGTTGTTCGTTCCGGAAAATTCCAACGGGTTCGGGAGTTATGGGCCCTTTTGTGGCTTCAAAGGGAGGGCCCTTCAGCACCCATTATCTCGGGAAATAACGGTCGGCCCTGCGTGAAATTCAATTTACAGCCTCCCTAGAGTGTCCCTAACAATTTCCCATCCAAAAAAGGGCCGACCCAGAATACCCGGAAAATCGCGGAAACTGCAAAGGGGTACCCCTTGGCATTTTTTGCACAATTTTGCGAAGGTGCTCCGATTGGGACGAATGGGGCCTCGTTGGAAAGGGCTCGCTCCGCTGAATCCAGCGCCGTTGTTCGTTCCGGAAAATTCCAACGGGTTCGGGAGTTATGGGCCCTTTTGTGGCTTCAAAGGGAGGGCCCTTCAGCACCCATTATCTCGGGAAATACCGGTCGGCCCTGCGTGAAATTCAATTTACAGCCTCCCTAGAGTGTCCCTAACAATTTCCCATCCAAAAAAGGGCCGACCCAGAATACCCGGAAAATCGCGGAAAATGCAAAGGGGTACCCCTTGGCATTTTTTTGCACAATTTTGCGAAGGTGCTCCGATTGGGACGAATGGGGCCTCGTTGGAAAGGGCTCGCTCCGCTGAATCCAGGGCCGTTGTTCGTTCCGGAAAATTCCAACGGGTTCGGGAGTTATGGGCCCTTTTGTGGCTTCAAAGGGAGGGCCCTTCAGCACCCATTATCTCGGGAAATAACGGTCGGCCCTGCGTGAAATTCAATTTACAGCCTCCCTAGAGTGTCCCTAACAATTTCCCATCCAAAAAAGGGCCGACCCAGAATACCCGGAAAATCGCGGAAAATGCAAAGGGGTACCCCTTGGCATTTTTTGCACAATTTTGCGAAGGTGCTCCGATTGGGACGAATGGGGCCTCGTTGGAAAGGGCTCGCTCCGCTGAATCCAGCGCCGTTGTTCGTTCCGGAAAATTCCAACGGGTTCGGGAGTTATGGGCCCTTTTGTGGCTTCAAAGGGAGGGCCCTTCAGCACCCATTATCTCGGGAAATACCGGTCGGCCCTGCGTGAAATTCAATTTACAGCCTCCCTAGAGTGTCCCTAACAATTTCCCATCCAAAAAAGGGCCGACCCAGAATACCCGGAAAATCGCGGAAAATGCAAAGGGGTACCCCTTGGCATTTTTTTGCACAATTTTGCGAAGGTGCTCCGATTGGGACGAATGGGGCCTCGTTGGAAAGGGCTCGCTCCGCTGAATCCAGGGCCGTTGTTCGTTCCGGAAAATTCCAACGGGTTCGGGAGTTATGGGCCCTTTTGTGGCTTCAAAGGGAGGGCCCTTCAGCACCCATTATCTCGGGAAATAACGGTCGGCCCTGCGTGAAATTCAATTTACAGCCTCCCTAGAGTGTCCCTAACAATTTCCCATCCAAAAAAGGGCCGACCCAGAATACCCGGAAAATCGCGGAAAATGCAAAGGGGTACCCCTTGGCATTTTTTGCACAATTTTGCGAAGGTGCTCCGATTGGGACGAATGGGGCCTCGTTGGAAAGGGCTCGCTCCGCTGAATCCAGGGTCGTTGTTCGTTCCGGAAAATTCCAACGGGTTCGGGAGTTATGGGCCCTTTGTGGCTTCAAAGGGAGGGCCCTTCAGCACCCATTATCTCGGGAAATACCGGTCGGCCCTGCGTGAAATTCAATTTACAGCCTCCCTAGAGTGTCCCTAACAATTTCCCATCCAAAAAAGGGCCGACCCAGAATACCCGGAAAATCGCGGAAAATGCAAAGGGGTACCCCTTGGCATTTTTTTGCACAATTTTGCGAAGGTGCTCCGATTGGGACGAATGGGACCTCGTTGGAAAGGGCTCGCTCCGCTGAATCCAGGGCCGTTGTTCGTTCCGGAAAATTCCAACGGGTTCGGGAGTTATGGGCCCTTTGTGGCTTCAAAGGGAGGGCCCTTCAGCACCCATTATCTCGGGAAATACTGGTCGGCCCTGCGTGAAATTCAATTTACAGCCTCCCTAGAGTGTCCCTAACAATTTCCCATCCAAAAAAGGGCCGACCCAGAATACCCGGAAAATCGCGGAAAATGCAAAGGGGTACCCCTTGGCATTTTTTTGCACAATTTTGCGAAGGTGCTCCGATTGGGACGAATGGGACCTCGTTGGAAAGGGCTCGCTCCGCTGAATCCAGGGCCGTTGTTCGTTCCGGAAAATTCCAACGGGTTCGGGAGTTATGGGCCCTTTGTGGCTTCAAAGGGAGGGCCCTTCAACACCCATTATCTCAGGAAATACTGGTCGGCCCTGCGTGAAATTCAATTTACAGCCTCCCTAGAGTGTCCCTAACAATTTCCCATCCAAAAAAGGGCCGACCCAGAATACCCGGAAAATCGCGGAAAATGCAAAGGGGTACCCCTTGGCATTTTTTTGCACAATTTTGCGAAGGTGCTCCGATTGGGACGAATGGGGCCTCGTTGGAAAGGGCTCGCTCCGCTGAATCCAGGGCCGTTGTTCGTTCCGGAAAATTCCAACGGGTTCGGGAGTTATGGGCCCTTTGTGGCTTCAAAGGGAGGGCCCTTCAGCACCCATTATCTCGGGAAATAACGGTCGGCCCTGCGTGAAATTCAATTTACAGCCTCCCTAGAGTGTCCCTAACAATTTCCCATCCAAAAAAGGGCCGACCCAGAATACCCGGAAAATCGCGGAAAATGCAAAGGGGTACCCCTTGGCATTTTTTGCACAATTTTGCGAAGGTGCTCCGATTGGGACGAATGGGGCCTCGTTGGAAAGGGCTCGCTCCGCTGAATCCAGGGCCGTTGTTCGTTCCGGAAAATTCCAACGGGTTCGGGAGTTATGGGCCCTTTTGTGGCTTCAAAGGGAGGGCCCTTCAGCACCCATTATCTCGGGAAATACCGGTCGGCCCTGCGTGAAATTCAATTTACAGCCTCCCTAGAGTGTCCCTAACAATTTCCCATCCAAAAAAGGGCCGACCCAGAATACCCGGAAAATTGCGGAAAATGCAAAGGGGTACCCTTTGGCATTTTTTTGCACAATTTTGCGAAGGTGCTCCGATTGGGACGAATGGGGCCTCGTTGGAAAGGGCTCGCTCCGCTGAATCCAGGGCCGTTGTTCGTTCCGGAAAATTCCAACGGGTTCGGGAGTTATGGGCCCTTTTGTGGCTTCAAAGGGAGGGCCCTTCAGCACCCATTATCTCGGGAAATAACGGTCGGCCCTGCGTGAAATTCAATTTACAGCCTCCCTAGAGTGTCCCTAACAATTTCCCATCCAAAAAAGGGCCGACCCAGAATACCCGGAAAATCGCGGAAAATGCAAAGGGGTACCCCTTGGCATTTTTTGCACAATTTTGCGAAGGTGCTCCGATTGGGACGAATGGGGCCTCGTTGGAAAGGGCTCGCTCCGCTGAATCCAGGGCCGTTGTTCGTTCCGGAAAATTCCAACGGGTTCGGGAGTTATGGGCCCTTTTGTGGCTTCAAAGGGAGGGCCCTTCAGCACCCATTATCTCGGGAAATACCGGTCGGCCCTGCGTGAAATTCAATTTACAGCCTCCCTAGAGTGTCCCTAACAATTTCCCATCCAAAAAAGGGCCGACCCAGAATACCCGGAAAATCGCGGAAAATGCAAAGGGGTACCCCTTGGCATTTTTTTGCACAATTTTGCGAAGGTGCTCCGATTGGGACGAATGGGACCTCGTTGGAAAAGGCTCGCTCAGCTGAATCCAGGGCCGTTGTTCGTTCCGGAAAATTCCAACGGTTTCGGGAGTTATGGGCCCTTTTGTGGCTTCAAAGGGAGGGCCCTTCAGCACCCATTATCTCGGGAAATAACGGTCGGCCCTGCGTGAAATTCAATTTACAGCCTCCCTAGAGTGTCCCTAACAATTTCCCATCCAAAAAAGGGCCGACCCAGAATACCCGGAAAATCGCGGAAAATGCAAAGGGGTACCCCTTGGCATTTTTTGCACAATTTTGCGAAGGTGCTCCGATTGGGACGAATGGGGCCTCGTTGGAAAGGGCTCGCTCCGCTGAATCCAGCGCCGTTGTTCGTTCCGGAAAATTCCAACGGGTTCGGGAGTTATGGGCCCTTTTGTGGCTTCAAAGGGAGGGCCCTTCAGCACCCATTATCTCGGGAAATACCGGTCGGCCCTGCGTGAAATTCAATTTACAGCCTCCCTAGAGTGTCCCTAACAATTTCCCATCCAAAAAAGGGCCGACCCAGAATACCCGGAAAATCGCGGAAAATGCAAAGGGGTACCCTTTGGCATTTTTTTGCACAATTTTGCGAAGGTGCTCCGATTGGGACGAATGGGGCCTCGTTGGAAAGGGCTCGCTCCGCTGAATCCAGGGCCGTTGTTCGTTCCGGAAAATTCCAACGGGTTCGGGAGTTATGGGCCCTTTTGTGGCTTCAAAGGGAGGGCCCTTCAGCACCCATTATCTCGGGAAATAACGGTCGGCCCTGCGTGAAATTCAATTTACAGCCTCCCTAGAGTGTCCCTAACAATTTCCCATCCAAAAAAGGGCCGACCCAGAATACCCGGAAAATCGCGGAAAATGCAAAGGGGTACCCCTTGGCATTTTTTTGCACAATTTTGCGAAGGTGCTCCGATTGGGACGAATGGGGCCTCGTTGGAAAGGGCTCGCTCCGCTGAATCCAGGGCCGTTGTTCGTTCCGGAAAATTCCAACGGGTTCGGGAGTTATGGGCCCTTTTGTGGCTTCAAAGGGAGGGCCCTTCAGCACCCATTATCTCGGGAAATAACGGTCGGCCCTGCGTGAAATTCAATTTACAGCCTCCCTAGAGTGTCCCTAACAATTTCCCATCCAAAAAAGGGCCGACCCAGAATACCCGGAAAATCGCGGAAAATGCAAAGGGGTACCCCTTGGCATTTTTTGCACAATTTTGCGAAGGTGCTCCGATTGGGACGAATGGGGCCTCGTTGGAAAGGGCTCGCTCCGCTGAATCCAGCGCCGTTGTTCGTTCCGGAAAATTCCAACGGGTTCGGGAGTTATGGGCCCTTTTGTGGCTTCAAAGGGAGGGCCCTTCAGCACCCATTATCTCGGGAAATACCGGTCGGCCCTGCGTGAAATTCAATTTACAGCCTCCCTAGAGTGTCGCTAACAATTTCCCATCCAAAAAAGGGCCGACCCAGAATACCCGGAAAATCGCGGAAAATGCAAAGGGGTACCCCTTGGCATTTTTTTGCACAATTTTGCGAAGGTGCTCCGATTGGGACGAATGGGGCCTCGTTGGAAAGGGCTCGCTCCGCTGAATCCAGGGCCGTTGTTCGTTCCGGAAAATTCCAACGGGTTCGGGAGTTATGGGCCCTTTTGTGGCTTCAAAGGGAGGGCCCTTCAGCACCCATTATCTCGGGAAATACCGGTCGGCCCTGCGTGAAATTCAATTTACAGCCTCCCTAGAGTGTCCCTAACAATTTCCCATCCAAAAAAGGGCCGACCCAGAATACCCGGAAAATCGCGGAAAATGCAAAGGGGTACCCTTTGGCATTTTTTTGCACAATTTTGCGAAGGTGCTCCGATTGGGACGAATGGGGCCTCGTTGGAAAGGGCTCGCTCCGCTGAATCCAGGGCCGTTGTTCGTTCCGGAAAATTCCAACGGGTTCGGGAGTTATGGGCCCTTTTGTGGCTTCAAAGGGAGGGCCCTTCAGCACCCATTATCTCGGGAAATAACGGTCGGCCCTGCGTGAAATTCAATTTACAGCCTCCCTAGAGTGTCCCTAACAATTTCCCATCCAAAAAAGGGCCGACCCAGAATACCCGGAAAATCGCGGAAAATGCAAAGGGGTACCCCTTGGCATTTTTTGCACAATTTTGCGAAGGTGCTCCGATTGGGACGAATGGGGCCTCGTTGGAAAGGGCTCGCTCCGCTGAATCCAGGGCCGTTGTTCGTTCCGGAAAATTCCAACGGGTTCGGGAGTTATGGGCCCTTTTGTGGCTTCAAAGGGAGGGCCCTTCAGCACCCATTATCTCGGGAAATACCGGTCGGCCCTGCGTGAAATTCAATTTACAGCCTCCCTAGAGTGTCCCTAACAATTTCCCATCCAAAAAAGGGCCGACCCAGAATACCCGGAAAATCGCGGAAAATGCAAAGGGGTACCCCTTGGCATTTTTTTGCACAATTTTGCGAAGGTGCTCCGATTGGGACGAATGGGACCTCGTTGGAAAAGGCTCGCTCAGCTGAATCCAGGGCCGTTGTTCGTTCCGGAAAATTCCAACGGTTTCGGGAGTTATGGGCCCTTTTGTGGCTTCAAAGGGAGGGCCCTTCAACACCCATTATCTCAGGAAATACTGGTCGGCCCTGCGTGAAATTCAATTTACAGCCTCCCTAGAGTGCCCCTAACAATTTCCCATTCAAAAACGGGCCGACCCAGAATTCCCGGAAAATCGCGGAAAATGCAAAGGGGTACCCCTTGGCATTTTTTGCACAATTTTGCGAAGGTGCTCCGATTGGGACGAATGGGGCCTTGTTGGAAAGGGCTCGCTCCGCTGAATCCAGGGCCGTTGTTCGTTCCGGAAAATTCCAACGGGTTCGGGAGTTATGGGCCCTTTTGTGGCTTCAAAGGGAGGGCCCTTCAACACCCATTATCTCGGGAAATACTGGTCGGCCCTGCGTGAAATTCAATTTACAGCCTCCCTAGAGTGTCCCTAACAATTTCCCATCCAAAAAAGGGCCGACCCAGAATACCCGGAAAATCGCGGAAAATGCAAAGGGGTACCCCTTGGCATTTTTTTGCACAATTTTGCGAAGGTGCTCCGATTGGGACGAATGGGACCTCGTTGGAAAAGGCTCGCTCCGCTGAATCCAGGGCCGTTGTTCGTTCCGGAAAATTCCAACGGTTTCGGGAGTTATGGGCCCTTTTGTGGCTTCAAAGGGAGGGCCCTTCAACACCCATTATCTCAGGAAATACTGGTCGGCCCTGCGTGAAATTCAATTTACAGCCTCCCTAGAGTGTCCCTAACAATTTCCCATTCAAAAACGGGCCGACCCAGAATTCCCGGAAAATCGCGGAAAATGCAAAGGGGTACCCCTTGGCATTTTTTTGCACAATTTTGCGAAGGTGCTCCGATTGGGACGAATGGGACCTCGTTGGAAAAGGCTCGCTCCGCTGAATCCAGGGCCGTTGTTCGTTCCGGAAAATTCCAACGGGTTCGGGAGTTATGGGCCCTTTTGTGGCTTCAAAGGGAGGGCCCTTCCACACCCATTATCTCGGGAAATACTGGTCGGCCCTGCGTGAAATTCAATTTACAGCCTCCCTAGAGTGTCCCTAACAATTTCCCATCCAAAAAAGGGCCGACCCAGAATACCCGGAAAATCGCGGAAAATGCAAAGGGGTACCTTTTGTGGCTTCAAAGGGAGGGCCCTTCAACACCCATTATCTCAGGAAATACTGGTCGGCCCTGCGTGAAATTCAATTTACAGCCTCCCTAGAGTGCCCCTAACAATTTCCCATTCAAAAACGGGCCGACCCAGAATTCCCGGAAAATCGCGGAAAATGCAAAGGGGTACCCCTTGGCATTTTTTGCACAATTTTGCGAAGGTGCTCCGATTGGGACGAATGGGGCCTTGTTGGAAAGGGCTCGCTCCGCTGAATCCAGGGCCGTTGTTCGTTCCGGAAAATTCCAACGGGTTCGGGAGTTATGGGCCCTTTTGTGGCTTCAAAGGGAGGGCCCTTCAACACCCATTATCTCGGGAAATACTGGTCGGCCCTGCGTGAAATTCAATTTACAGCCTCCCTAGAGTGTCCCTAACAATTTCCCACCCAAAAAAGGGCCGACCCAGAATACCCGGAAAATCGCGGAAAATGCAAAGGGGTACCCCTTGGCATTTTTTTGCACAATTTTGCGAAGGTGCTCCGATTGGGACGAATGGGGCCTCGTTGGAAAGGGCTCGCTCCGCTGAATCCAGGGCCGTTGTTCGTTCCGGAAAATTCCAACGGGTTCGGGAGTTATGGGCCCTTTTGTGGCTTCAAAGGGAGGGCCCTTCAGCACCCATTATCTCGGGAAATACCGGTCGGCCCTGCGTGTATTCAATTTACAGCCTCCCTAGAGTGTCCCTAACAATTTGCCATTGAAAAACGGGCCGACCCAGAATACCCGGAAAATCGCGGAAAATGCAAAGGGGTACCCCTTGGCATTTTTTTGCACAATTTTGCGAAGGTGCTCCGATTGGGACGAATGGGACCTCGTTGGAAAGGGCTCGCTCCGCTGAATCCAGGGCCGTTGTTCGTTCCGGAAAACTCCAACGGGTTCGGGAGTTATGGGCCCTTTTGTGGCTTCAAAGGGAGGGCCCTTCAACACCCATTATCTCAGGAAATACTGGTCGGCCCTGCGTGAAATTCAATTTACAGCCTCCCTAGAGTGTCCCTAACAATTTCCCATCCAAAAAAGGGCCGACCCAGAATACCCGGAAAATCGCGGAAAATGCAAAGGGGTACCCCTTGGCATTTTTTTGCACAATTTTGCGAAGGTGCTCCGATTGGGACGAATGGGACCTCGTTGGAAAAGGCTCGCTCCGCTGAATCCAGGGCCGTTGTTCGTTCCGGAAAATTCCAACGGTTTCGGGAGTTATGGGCCCTTTTGTGGCTTCAAAGGGAGGGCCCTTCAACACCCATTATCTCAGGAAATACTGGTCGGCCCTGCGTGAAATTCAATTTACAGCCTCCCTAGAGTGTCCCTAACAATTTCCCATTCAAAAACGGGCCGACCCAGAATTCCCGGAAAATCGCGGAAAATGCAAAGGGGTACCCCTTGGCATTTTTTTGCACAATTTTGCGAAGGTGCTCCGATTGGGACGAATGGGACCTCGTTGGAAAAGGCTCGCTCCGCTGAATCCAGGGCCGTTGTTCGTTCCGGAAAATTCCAACGGGTTCGGGAGTTATGGGCCCTTTTGTGGCTTCAAAGGGAGGGCCCTTCCACACCCATTATCTCGGGAAATACTGGTCGGCCCTGCGTGAAATTCAATTTACAGCCTCCCTAGAGTGTCCCTAACAATTTCCCATCCAAAAAAGGGCCGACCCAGAATACCCGGAAAATCGCGGAAAATGCAAAGGGGTACCCCTTGGTATTTTTTTGCACAATTTTGCGAAGGTGCTCCGATTGGGATGAATGGGGCCTCGTTGGAAAGGGCTCGCTCCGCTGAATCCAGGGCAGTTGTTCGTTCCGGAAAACTCCAACGGGTTCGGGAGTTATGGGCCCTTTTGTGGCTTCAAAGGGAGGGCCCTTCAACACCCATTATCTCAGGAAATACTGGTCGGCCCTGCGTGAAATTCAATTTACAGCCTCCCTAGAGTGTCGCTAACAATTTCCCATCCAGAAAAGGGCCGACCCAGAATACCCGGAAAATCGCGGAAAATGCAAAGGGGTACCCCTTGGTATTTTTTTGCACAATTTTGCGAAGGTGCTCCGATTGGGATGAATGGGGCCTCGTTGGAAAGGGCTCGCTCCGCTGAATCCAGGGCAGTTGTTCGTTCCGGAAAATTCCAACGGGTTCGGGAGTTATGGGCCCTTTTGTGGCTTCAAAGGGAGGGCCCTTCAGCACCCATTATCTCGGGAAATACTGGTCGGCCCTGCGTGTATTCAATTTACAGCCTCCCTAGAGTGTCCCTAACAATTTCCCATCCAGAAAAGGGCCGACCCAGAATACCCGGAAAATCGCGGAAAATGCAAAGGGGTACCCCTTGGTATTTTTTTGCACAATTTTGCGAAGGTGCTCCGATTGGGATGAATGGGGCCTCGTTGGAAAGGGCTCGCTCCGCTGAATCCAGGGCAGTTGTTCGTTCCGGAAAATTCCAACGGGTTCGGGAGTTATGGGCCCTTTTGTGGCTTCAAAGGGAGGGCCCTTCAGCACCCATTATCTCGGGAAATACTGGTCGGCCCTGCGTGTATTCAATTTACAGCCTCCCTAGAGTGTCCCTAACAATTTGCCATTCAAAAACGGGCCGACCCAGAATACCCGGAAAATCGCGGAAAATGCAAAGGGGTACCCCTTGGCATTTTTTTGCACAATTTTGCGAAGGTGCTCCGATTGGGATGAATGGGGCCTCGTTGGAAAGGGCTCGCTCCGCTGAATCCGGGGCAGTTGTTCGTTCCGGAAAATTCCAACGGGTTCGGGAGTTATGGGCCCTTTTGTGGCTTCAAAGGGAGGGCCCTTCAGCACCCATTATCTCGGGAAATACTGGTCGGCCCTGCGTGTATTCAATTTACAGCCTCCCTAGAGTGTCCCTAACAATTTGCCATCCAAAAAAGGGCCGACCCAGAATACCCGGAAAATCGCGGAAAATGCAAAGGGGTACCCCTTGGTATTTTTTTGCACAATTTTGCGAAGGTGCTCCGATTGGGATGAATGGGGCCTCGTTGGAAAGGGCTCGCTCCGCTGAATCCAGGGCAGTTGTTCGTTCCGGAAAATTCCAACGGGTTCGGGAGTTATGGGCCCTTTTGTGGCTTCAAAGGGAGGGCCCTTCAGCACCCATTATCTCGGGAAATACTGGTCGGCCCTGCGTGTATTCAATTTACAGCCTCCCTAGAGTGTCCCTAACAATTTGCCATTCAAAAACGGGCCGACCCAGAATACCCGGAAAATCGCGGAAAATGCAAAGGGGTACCCCTTGGCATTTTTTTGCACAATTTTGCGAAGGTGCTCCGATTGGGATGAATGGGGCCTCGTTGGAAAGGGCTCGCTCCGCTGAATCCAGGGCCGTTGTTCGTTCCGGAAAATTCCAACGGGTTCGGGAGTTATGGGCCCTTTTGTGGCTTCAAAGGGAGGGCCCTTCAGCACCCATTATCTCGGGAAATACTGGTCGGCCCTGCGTGTATTCAATTTACAGCCTCCCTAGAGTGTCCCTAACAATTTCCCATTCAAAAACGGGCCGACCCAGAATACCCGGAAAATCGCGGAAAATGCAAAGGGGTACCCCTTGGCATTTTTTTGCATAATTTTGCGAAGGTGCTCCGATTGGGACGAATGAGGCCTCGTTGGAAAGGGCTCGCTCCGCTGAATCCAGGGCCGTTGTTCGTTCCGGAAAATTCCAACGGGTTCGGGAGTTATGGGCCCTTTTGTGGCTTCAAAGGGAGGGCCCTTCAACACCCATTATCTCAGGAAATACTGGTCGGCCCTGCGTGAAATTCAATTTACAGCCTCCCTAGAGTGTCGCTAACAATTTCCCATCCAAAAAAGGGCCGACCCAGAATACCCGGAAAATCGCGGAAAATGCAAAGGGGTACCCCTTGGTATTTTTTTGCACAATTTTGCGAAGGTGCTCCGATTGGGATGAATGGGGCCTCGTTGGAAAGGGCTCGCTCCGCTGAATCCAGGGCAGTTGTTCGTTCCGGAAAATTCCAACGGGTTCGGGAGTTATGGGCCCTTTTGTGGCTTCAAAGGGAGGGCCCTTCAGCACCCATTATCTCGGGAAATACTGGTCGGCCCTGCGTGTATTCAATTTACAGCCTCCCTAGAGTGTCCCTAACAATTTGCCATTCAAAAACGGGCCGACCCAGAATACCCGGAAAATCGCGGAAAATGCACTTGGCATTTTTTTGCACAATTTTGCGAAGGTGCTCCGATTGGGATGAATGGGGCCTCGTTGGAAAGGGCTCGCTCCGCTGAATCCAGGGCCGTTGTTCGTTCCGGAAAATTCCAACGGGTTCGGGAGTTATGGGCCCTTTTGTGGCTTCAAAGGGAGGGCCCTTCAACACCCATTATCTCAGGAAATACTGGTCGGCCCTGCGTGAAATTCAATTTACAGCCTCCCTAGAGTATCGCTAACAATTTCCCATCCAAAAAAGGGCCGACCCAGAATACCCGGAAAATCGCGGAAAATGCAAAGGGGTACCCCTTGGCATTTTTTTGCACAATTTTGCGAAGGTGCTCCGATTGGGATGAATGGGGCCTCGTTGGAAAGGGCTCGCTCCGCTGAATCCAGGGCAGTTGTTCGTTCCGGAAAATTCCAACGGGTTCGGGAGTTATGGGCCCTTTTGTGGCTTCAAAGGGAGGGCCCTTCAGCACCCATTATCTCGGGAAATACTGGTCGGCCCTGCGTGTATTCAATTTACAGCCTCCCTAGAGTGTCCCTAACAATTTGCCATTCAAAAACGGGCCGACCCAGAATACCCGGAAAATCGCGGAAAATGCAAAGGGGTACCCCTTGGCATTTTTTTGCACAATTTTGCGAAGGTGCTCCGATTGGGATGAATGGGGCCTCGTTGGAAAGGGCTCGCTCCGCTGAATCCAGGGCAGTTGTTCGTTCCGGAAAATTCCAACGGGTTCGGGAGTTATGGGCCCTTTTGTGGCTTCAAAGGGAGGGCCCTTCAGCACCCATTATCTCGGGAAATACTGGTCGGCCCTGCGTGTATTCAATTTACAGCCTCCCTAGAGTGTCCCTAACAATTTGCCATTCAAAAACGGGCCGACCCAGAATACCCGGAAAATCGCGGAAAATGCACTTGGCATTTTTTTGCACAATTTTGCGAAGGTGCTCCGATTGGGATGAATGGGGCCTCGTTGGAAAGGGCTCGCTCCGCTGAATCCAGGGCCGTTGTTCGTTCCGGAAAATTCCAACGGGTTCGGGAGTTATGGGCCCTTTTGTGGCTTCAAAGGGAGGGCCCTTCAACACCCATTATCTCAGGAAATACTGGTCGGCCCTGCGTGAAATTCAATTTACAGCCTCCCTAGAGTGTCGCTAACAATTTCCCATCCAAAAAAGGGCCGACCCAGAATACCCGGAAAATCGCGGAAAATGCAAAGGGGTACCCCTTGGCATTTTTTTGCACAATTTTGCGAAGGTGCTCCGATTGGGATGAATGGGGCCTCGTTGGAAAGGGCTCGCTCCGCTGAATCCAGGGCAGTTGTTCGTTCCGGAAAATTCCAACGGGTTCGGGAGTTATGGGCCCTTTTGTGGCTTCAAAGGGAGGGCCCTTCAGCACCCATTATCTCGGGAAATACTGGTCGGCCCTGCGTGTATTCAATTTACAGCCTCCCTAGAGTGTCCCTAACAATTTGCCATTCAAAAACGGGCCGACCCAGAATACCCGGAAAATCGCGGAAAATGCACTTGGCATTTTTTTGCACAATTTTGCGAAGGTGCTCCGATTGGGATGAATGGGGCCTCGTTGGAAAGGGCTCGCTCCGCTGAATCCAGGGCAGTTGTTCGTTCCGGAAAATTCCAACGGGTTCGGGAGTTATGGGCCCTTTTGTGGCTTCAAAGGGAGGGCCCTTCAGCACCCATTATCTCGGGAAATACTGGTCGGCCCTGCGTGTATTCAATTTACAGCCTCCCTAGAGTGTCCCTAACAATTTGCCATTCAAAAAAGGGCCGACCCAGAATACCCGGAAAATCGCGGAAAATGCAAAGGGGTACCCCTTGGCATTTTTTTGCACAATTTTGCGAAGGTGCTCCGATTGGGATGAATGGGGCCTCGTTGGAAAGGGCTCGCTCCGCTGAATCCAGGGCAGTTGTTCGTTCCGGAAAATTCCAACGGGTTCGGGAGTTATGGGCCCTTTTGTGGCTTCAAAGGGAGGGCCCTTCA
The DNA here is from genome assembly GCA_963855945.1 of Thereva nobilitata. Classification (NCBI taxonomy): domain Eukaryota; kingdom Metazoa; phylum Arthropoda; class Insecta; order Diptera; family Therevidae; genus Thereva; species Thereva nobilitata. Next base: position 5,539,021 of record OY979699.1, read on the forward strand.
GCACCCATTATCTCGGGAAATACTGGTCGGCCCTGCGTGTATTCAATTTACAGCCTCCCTAGAGTGTCCCTAACAATTTGCCATTCAAAAACGGGCCGACCCAGAATACCCGGAAAATCGCGGAAAATGCAAAGGGGTACCCCTTGGCATTTTTTTGCACAATTTTGCGAAGGTGCTCCGATTGGGATGAATGGGGCCTCGTTGGAAAGGGCTCGCTCCGCTGAATCCAGGGCAGTTGTTCGTTCCGGAAAATTCCAACGGGTTCGGGAGTTATGGGCCCTTTTGTGGCTTCAAAGGGAGGGCCCTTCAGCACCCATTATCTCGGGAAATACTGGTCGGCCCTGCGTGTATTCAATTTACAGCCTCCCTAGAGTGTCCCTAACAATTTGCCATTCAAAAAAGGGCCGACCCAGAATACCCGGAAAATCGCGGAAAATGCAAAGGGGTACCCCTTGGCATTTTTTTGCACAATTTTGCGAAGGTGCTCCGATTGGGATGAATGGGGCCTCGTTGGAAAGGGCTCGCTCCGCTGAATCCAGGGCAGTTGTTCGTTCCGGAAAATTCCAACGGGTTCGGGAGTTATGGGCCCTTTTGTGGCTTCAAAGGGAGGGCCCTTCAGCACCCATTATCTCGGGAAATACTGGTCGGCCCTGCGTGTATTCAATTTACAGCCTTCCTAGAGTGTCCCTAACAATTTGCCATCCAAAAAAGGGCCGATCCAGAATACCCGGAAAATCGCGGAAAATGCAAAGGGGTACCCCTTGGTATTTTTTTGCACAATTTTGCGAAGGTGCTCCGATTGGGATGAATGGGGCCTCGTTGGAAAGGGCTCGCTCCGCTGAATCCAGGGCAGTTGTTCGTTCCGGAAAATTCCAACGGGTTCGGGAGTTATGGGCCCTTTTGTGGCTTCAAAGGGAGGGCCCTTCAGCACCCATTATCTCGGGAAATACTGGTCGGCCCTGCGTGTATTCAATTTACAGCCTCCCTAGAGTGTCCCTAACAATTTGCCATTCAAAAACGGGCCGACCCAGAATACCCGGAAAATCGCGGAAAATGCAAAGGGGTACCCCTTGGCATTTTTTTGCACAATTTTGCGAAGGTGCTCCGATTGGGATGAATGGGGCCTCGTTGGAAAGGGCTCGCTCCGCTGAATCCAGGGCAGTTGTTCGTTCCGGAAAATTCCAACGGGTTCGGGACTTATGGGCCCTTTTGTGGCTTCAAAGGGAGGGCCCTTCAGCACCCATTATCTCGGGAAATACTGGTCGGCCCTGCGTGTATTCAATTTACAGCCTCCCTAGAGTGTCCCTAACAATTTGCCATCCAAAAAAGGGCCGACCCAGAATACCCGGAAAATCGCGGAAAATGCAAAGGGGTACCCCTTGGTATTTTTTTGCACAATTTTGCGAAGGTGCTCCGATTGGGATGAATGGGGCCTCGTTGGAAAGGGCTCGCTCCGCTGAATCCAGGGCAGTTGTTCGTTCCGGAAAATTCCAACGGGTTCGGGAGTTATGGGCCCTTTTGTGGCTTCAAAGGGAGGGCCCTTCAGCACCCATTATCTCGGGAAATACTGGTCGGCCCTGCGTGTATTCAATTTACAGCCTCCCTAGAGTGTTCCTAACAATTTGCCATTCAAAAACGGGCCGACCCAGAATACCCGGAAAATCGCGGAAAATGCAAAGGGGTACCCCTTGGCATTTTTTTGCATAATTTTGCGAAGGTGCTCCGATTGGGACGAATGGGGCCTCGTTGGAAAGGGCTCGCTCCGCTGAATCCAGGGCCGTTGTTCGTTCCGGAAAATTCCAACGGGTTCGGGAGTTATGGGCCCTTTTGTGGCTTCAAAGGGAGGGCCCTTCAACACCCATTATCTCAGGAAATACTGGTCGGCCCTGCGTGAAATTCAATTTACAGCCTCCCTAGAGTGTCCCTAACAATTTGCCATCCAAAAAAGGGCCGACCCAGAATACCCGGAAAATCGCGGAAAATGCAAAGGGGTACCCCTTGGTATTTTTTTGCACAATTTTGCGAAGGTGCTCCGATTGGGATGAATGGGGCCTCGTTGGAAAGGGCTCGCTCCGCTGAATCCAGGGCAGTTGTTCGTTCCGGAAAATTCCAACGGGTTCGGGAGTTATGGGCCCTTTTGTGGCTTCAAAGGGAGGGCCCTTCAGCACCCATTATCTCGGGAAATACTGGTCGGCCCTGCGTGTATTCAATTTACAGCCTCCCTAGAGTGTTCCTAACAATTTGCCATTCAAAAACGGGCCGACCCAGAATACCCGGAAAATCGCGGAAAATGCAAAGGGGTACCCCTTGGCATTTTTTTGCATAATTTTGCGAAGGTGCTCCGATTGGGACGAATGGGGCCTCGTTGGAAAGGGCTCGCTCCGCTGAATCCAGGGCCGTTGTTCGTTCCGGAAAATTCCAACGGGTTCGGGAGTTATGGGCCCTTTTGTGGCTTCAAAGGGAGGGCCCTTCAACACCCATTATCTCAGGAAATACTGGTCGGCCCTGCGTGAAATTCAATTTACAGCCTCCCTAGAGTGTCGCTAACAATTTCCCATCCAAAAAAGGGCCGACCCAGAATACCCGGAAAATCGCGGAAAATGCAAAGGGGTACCCCTTGGCATTTTTTTGCATAATTTTGCGAAGGTGCTCCGATTGGGACGAATGGGGCCTCATTGGAAAGGGCTCGCTCCGCTGAATCCAGGGCCGTTGTTCGTTCCGGAAAATTCCAACGGGTTCGGGAGTTATGGGCCCTTTTGTGGCTTCAAAGGGAGGGCCCTTCAACACCCATTATCTCGGGAAATACTGGTCGGCCCTGCGTGAAATTCAATTTACAGCCTCCCTAGAGTGTCCCTAACAATTTCCCACCCAAAAAAGGGCCGACCCAGAATACCCGGAAAATCGCGGAAAATGCAAAGGGGTACCCCTTGGCATTTTTTTGCACAATTTTGCGAAGGTGCTCCGATTGGGACGAATGGGGCCTCGTTGGAAAGGGCTCGCTCCGCTGAATCCAGGGCCGTTGTTCGTTCCGGAAAATTCCAACGGGTTCGGGAGTTATGGGCCCTTTTGTGGCTTCAAAGGGAGGGCCCTTCAACACCCATTATCTCGGGAAATACTGGTCGGCCCTGCGTGAAATTCAATTTACAGCCTCCCTAGAGTGTCCCTAACAATTTCCCACCCAAAAGGGGTACCCCTTGGCATTTTTTTGCACAATTTTGCGAAGGTGCTCCGATTGGGATGAATGGGGCCTCGTTGGAAAGGGCTCGCTCCGCTGAATCCAGGGCAGTTGTTCGTTCCGGAAAATTCCAACGGGTTCGGGAGTTATGGGCCCTTTTGTGGCTTCAAAGGGAGGGCCCTTCAGCACCCATTATCTCGGGAAATACTGGTCGGCCCTGCGTGTATTCAATTTACAGCCTCCCTAGAGTGTTCCTAACAATTTGCCATTCAAAAACGGGCCGACCCAGAATACCCGGAAAATCGCGGAAAATGCAAAGGGGTACCCCTTGGCATTTTTTTGCATAATTTTGCGAAGGTGCTCCGATTGGGACGAATGGGGCCTCATTGGAAAGGGCTCGCTCCGCTGAATCCAGGGCCGTTGTTCGTTCCGGAAAATTCCAACGGGTTCGGGAGTTATGGGCCCTTTTGTGGCTTCAAAGGGAGGGCCCTTCAACACCCATTATCTCGGGAAATACTGGTCGGCCCTGCGTGAAATTCAATTTACAGCCTCCCTAGAGTGTCCCTAACAATTTCCCACCCAAAAAAGGGCCGACCCAGAATACCCGGAAAATCGCGGAAAATGCAAAGGGGTACCCCTTGGCATTTTTTTGCACAATTTTGCGAAGGTGCTCCGATTGGGACGAATGGGGCCTCGTTGGAAAGGGCTCGCTCCGCTGAATCCAGGGCCGTTGTTCGTTCCGGAAAATTCCAACGGGTTCGGGAGTTATGGGCCCTTTTGTGGCTTCAAAGGGAGGGCCCTTCAACACCCATTATCTCGGGAAATACTGGTCGGCCCTGCGTGAAATTCAATTTACAGCCTCCCTAGAGTGTCCCTAACAATTTCCCACCCAAAAGGGGTACCCCTTGGCATTTTTTTGCACAATTTTGCGAAGGTGCTCCGATTGGGATGAATGGGGCCTCGTTGGAAAGGGCTCGCTCCGCTGAATCCAGGGCAGTTGTTCGTTCCGGAAAATTCCAACGGGTTCGGGAGTTATGGGCCCTTTTGTGGCTTCAAAGGGAGGGCCCTTCAGCACCCATTATCTCGGGAAATACTGGTCGGCCCTGCGTGTATTCAATTTACAGCCTCCCTAGAGTGTTCCTAACAATTTGCCATTCAAAAACGGGCCGACCCAGAATACCCGGAAAATCGCGGAAAATGCAAAGGGGTACCCCTTGGCATTTTTTTGCATAATTTTGCGAAGGTGCTCCGATTGGGACGAATGGGGCCTCGTTGGAAAGGGCTCGCTCCGCTGAATCCAGGGCCGTTGTTCGTTCCGGAAAATTCCAACGGGTTCGGGAGTTATGGGCCCTTTTGTGGCTTCAAAGGGAGGGCCCTTCAACACCCATTATCTCGGGAAATACTGGTCGGCCCTGCGTGAAATTCAATTTACAGCCTCCCTAGAGTGTCCCTAACAATTTCCCACCCAAAAAAGGGCCGACCCAGAATACCCGGAAAATCGCGGAAAATGCAAAGGGGTACCCCTTGGCATTTTTTTGCACAATTTTGCGAAGGTGCTCCGATTGGGACGAATGGGGCCTCGTTGGAAAGGGCTCGCTCCGCTGAATCCAGGGCCGTTGTTCGTTCCGGAAAATTCCAACGGGTTCGGGAGTTATGGGCCCTTTTGTGGCTTCAAAGGGAGGGCCCTTCAACACCCATTATCTCGGGAAATACTGGTCGGCCCTGCGTGAAATTCAATTTACAGCCTCCCTAGAGTGTCCCTAACAATTTCCCACCCAAAAGGGGTACCCCTTGGCATTTTTTTGCACAATTTTGCGAAGGTGCTCCGATTGGGATGAATGGGGCCTCGTTGGAAAGGGCTCGCTCCGCTGAATCCAGGGCAGTTGTTCGTTCCGGAAAATTCCAACGGGTTCGGGAGTTATGGGCCCTTTTGTGGCTTCAAAGGGAGGGCCCTTCAGCACCCATTATCTCGGGAAATACTGGTCGGCCCTGCGTGTATTCAATTTACAGCCTCCCTAGAGTGTCCCTAACAATTTGCCATTCAAAAACGGGCCGACCCAGAATACCCGGAAAATCGCGGAAAATGCAAAGGGGTACCCCTTGGCATTTTTTTGCATAATTTTGCGAAGGTGCTCCGATTGGGACGAATGGGGCCTCGTTGGAAAGGGCTCGCTCCGCTGAATCCAGGGCCGTTGTTCGTTCCGGAAAATTCCAACGGGTTCGGGAGTTATGGGCCCTTTTGTGGCTTCAAAGGGAGGGCCCTTCAACACCCATTATCTCAGGAAATACTGGTCGGCCCTGCGTGAAATTCAATTTACAGCCTCCCTAGAGTGTCGCTAACAATTTCCCATCCAAAAAAGGGCCGACCCAGAATACCCGGAAAATCGCGGAAAATGCAAAGGGGTACCCCTTGGCATTTTTTTGCATAATTTTGCGAAGGTGCTCCGATTGGGACGAATGGGGCCTCGTTGGAAAGGGCTCGCTCCGCTGAATCCAGGGCCGTTGTTCGTTCCGGAAAATTCCAACGGGTTCGGGAGTTATGGGCCCTTTTGTGGCTTCAAAGGGAGGGCCCTTCAACACCCATTATCTCGGGAAATACTGGTCGGCCCTGCGTGAAATTCAATTTACAGCCTCCCTAGAGTGTCCCTAACAATTTCCCATCCAAAAAAGGGCCGACCCAGAATACCCGGAAAATCGCGGAAAATGCAAAGGGGTACCCCTTGGCATTTTTTTGCACAATTTTGCGAAGGTGCTCCGATTGGGACGAATGGGGCCTCGTTGGAAAGGGCTCGCTCCGCTGAATCCAGGGCCGTTGTTCGTTCCGGAAAATTCCAACGGGTTCGGGAGTTATGGGCCCTTTTGTGGCTTCAAAGGGAGGGCCCTTCAACACCCATTATCTCGGGAAATACTGGTCGGCCCTGCGTGAAATTCAATTTACAGCCTCCCTAGAGTGTCCCTAACAATTTCCCACCCAAAAAAGGGCCGACCCAGAATACCCGGAAAATCGCGGAAAATGCAAAGGGGTACCCCTTGGCATTTTTTTGCACAATTTTGCGAAGGTGCTCCGATTGGGACGAATGGGGCCTCGTTGGAAAGGGCTCGCTCCGCTGAATCCAGGGCCGTTGTTCGTTCCGGAAAATTCCAACGGGTTCGGGAGTTATGGGCCCTTTTGTGGCTTCAAAGGGAGGGCCCTTCAACACCCATTATCTCGGGAAATACTGGTCGGCCCTGCGTGAAATTCAATTTACAGCCTCCCTAGAGTGTCCCTAACAATTTCCCATCCAAAAAAGGGCCGACCCAGAATACCCGGAAAATCGCGGAAAATGCAAAGGGGTACCCCTTGGCATTTTTTTGCACAATTTTGCGAAGGTGCTCCGATTGGGACGAATGGGGCCTCGTTGGAAAGGGCTCGCTCCGCTGAATCCAGGGCCGTTGTTCGTTCCGGAAAATTCCAACGGGTTCGGGAGTTATGGGCCCTTTTGTGGCTTCAAAGGGAGGGCCCTTCAACACCCATTATCTCGGGAAATACTGGTCGGCCCTGCGTGAAATTCAATTTACAGCCTCCCTAGAGTGTCCCTAACAATTTCCCATCCAAAAAAGGGCCGACCCAGAATACCCGGAAAATCGCGGAAAATGCAAAGGGGTACCCCTTGGCATTTTTTTGCACAATTTTGCGAAGGTGCTCCGATTGGGACGAATGGGGCCTCGTTGGAAAGGGCTCGCTCCGCTGAATCCAGGGCAGTTGTTCGTTCCGGAAAATTCCAACGGGTTCGGGAGTTATGGGCCCTTTTGTGGCTTCAAAGGGAGGGCCCTTCAGCACCCATTATCTCGGGAAATACTGGTCGGCCCTGCGTGTATTCAATTTACAGCCTTCCTAGAGTGTCCCTAACAATTTGCCATTCAAAAACGGGCCGACCCAGAATACCCGGAAAATCGCGGAAAATGCAAAGGGGTACCCCTTGGCATTTTTTTGCACAATTTTGCGAAGGTGCTCCGATTGGGATGAATGGGGCCTCGTTGGAAAGGGCTCGCTCCGCTGAATCCAGGGCAGTTGTTCGTTCCGGAAAATTCCAACGGGTTCGGGAGTTATGGGCCCTTTTGTGGCTTCAAAGGGAGGGCCCTTCAGCACCCATTATCTCGGGAAATACTGGTCGGCCCTGCGTGTATTCAATTTACAGCCTCCCTAGAGTGTCCCTAACAATTTGCCATCCAAAAAAGGGCCGACCCAGAATACCCGGAAAATCGCGGAAAATGCAAAGGGGTACCCCTTGGCATTTTTTTGCACAATTTTGCGAAGGTGCTCCGATTGGGACGAATGGGGCCTCGTTGGAAAGGGCTCGCTCCGCTGAATCCAGGGCCGTTGTTCGTTCCGGAAAATTCCAACGGGTTCGGGAGTTATGGGCCCTTTTGTTGCTTCAAAGGGAGGGCCCTTCAACACCCATTGTCTCAGGAAATACTGGTCGGCCCTGCGTGAAATTCAATTTACAGCCTCCCTCGAGTGTCGCTAACAATTTCCCATCCAAAAAAGGGCCGACCCAGAATACCCGGAAAATCGCGGAAAATGCAAAGGGGTACCCCTTGGCATTTTTTTGCACAATTTTGCGAAGGTGCTCCGATTGGGACGAATGGGGCCTCGTTGGAAAGGGCTCGCTCCGCTGAATCCAGGGCCGTTGTTCGTTCCGGAAAATTCCAACGGGTTCGGGAGTTATGGGCCCTTTTGTGGCTTCAAAGGGAGGGCCCTTCAACACCCATTATCTCGGGAAATACTGGTCGGCCCTGCGTGAAATTCAATTTACAGCCTCCCTAGAGTGTCCCTAACAATTTCCCACCCAAAAAAGGGCCGACCCAGAATACCCGGAAAATCGCGGAAAATGCAAAGGGGTACCCCTTGGCATTTTTTTGCACAATTTTGCGAAGGTGCTCCGATTGGGACGAATGGGGCCTCGTTGGAAAGGGCTCGCTCCGCTGAATCCAGGGCCGTTGTTCGTTCCGGAAAATTCCAACGGGTTCGGGAGTTATGGGCCCTTTTGTGGCTTCAAAGGGAGGGCCCTTCAACACCCATTATCTCGGGAAATACTGGTCGGCCCTGCGTGAAATTCAATTTACAGCCTCCCTAGAGTGTCCCTAACAATTTCCCACCCAAAAAGGGCCGACCCAGAATACCCGGAAAATCGCGGAAAATGCAAAGGGGTACCCCTTGGCATTTTTTTGCACAATTTTGCGAAGGTGCTCCGATTGGGACGAATGGGGCCTCGTTGGAAAGGGCTCGCTCCGCTGAATCCAGGGCCGTTGTTCGTTCCGGAAAATTCCAACGGGTTCGGGAGTTATGGGCCCTTTTGTGGCTTCAAAGGGAGGGCCCTTCAACACCCATTATCTCGGGAAATACTGGTCGGCCCTGCGTGAAATTCAATTTACAGCCTCCCTAGAGTGTCCCTAACAATTTCCCATCCAAAAAAGGGCCGACCCAGAATACCCGGAAAATCGCGGAAAATGCAAAGGGGTACCCCTTGGCATTTTTTTGCACAATTTTGCGAAGGTGCTCCGATTGGGACGAATGGGGCCTCGTTGGAAAGGGCTCGCTCCGCTGAATCCAGGGCAGTTGTTCGTTCCGGAAAATTCCAACGGGTTCGGGAGTTATGGGCCCTTTTGTGGCTTCAAAGGGAGGGCCCTTCAGCACCCATTATCTCGGGAAATACTGGTCGGCCCTGCGTGTATTCAATTTACAGCCTTCCTAGAGTGTCCCTAACAATTTGCCATTCAAAAACGGGCCGACCCAGAATACCCGGAAAATCGCGGAAAATGCAAAGGGGTACCCCTTGGCATTTTTTTGCACAATTTTGCGAAGGTGCTCCGATTGGGATGAATGGGGCCTCGTTGGAAAGGGCTCGCTCCGCTGAATCCAGGGCAGTTGTTCGTTCCGGAAAATTCCAACGGGTTCGGGAGTTATGGGCCCTTTTGTGGCTTCAAAGGGAGGGCCCTTCAGCACCCATTATCTCGGGAAATACTGGTCGGCCCTGCGTGTATTCAATTTACAGCCTCCCTAGAGTGTCCCTAACAATTTGCCATTCAAAAACGGGCCGACCCAGAATACCCGGAAAATCGCGGAAAATGCAAAGGGGTACCCCTTGGCATTTTTTTGCACAATTTTGCGAAGGTGCTCCGATTGGGACGAATGGGGCCTCGTTGGAAAGGGCTCGCTCCGCTGAATCCAGGGCCGTTGTTCGTTCCGGAAAATTCCAACGGGTTCGGGAGTTATGGGCCCTTTTGTGGCTTCAAAGGGAGGGCCCTTCAACACACATTATCTCGGGAAATACTGGTCGGCCCTGCGTGAAATTCAATTTACAGCCTCCCTAGAGTGTCCCTAACAATTTCCCATCCAAAAAAGGGCCGACCCAGAATACCCGGAAAATCGCGGAAAATGCAAAGGGGTACCCCTTGGCATTTTTTTGCACAATTTTGCGAAGGTGCTCCGATTGGGACGAATGGGGCCTCGTTGGAAAGGGCTCGCTCCGCTGAATCCAGGGCCGTTGTTCGTTCCGGAAAATTCCAACGGGTTCGGGAGTTATGGGCCCTTTTGTTGCTTCAAAGGGAGGGCCCTTCAACACCCATTGTCTCAGGAAATACTGGTCGGCCCTGCGTGAAATTCAATTTACAGCCTCCCTCGAGTGTCGCTAACAATTTCCCATCCAAAAAAGGGCCGACCCAGAATACCCGGAAAATCGCGGAAAATGCAAAGGGGTACCCCTTGGCATTTTTTTGCACAATTTTGCGAAGGTGCTCCGATTGGGACGAATGGGGCCTCGTTGGAAAGGGCTCGCTCCGCTGAATCCAGGGCCGTTGTTCGTTCCGGAAAATTCCAACGGGTTCGGGAGTTATGGGCCCTTTTGTGGCTTCAAAGGGAGGGCCCTTCAACACACATTATCTCGGGAAATACTGGTCGGCCCTGCGTGAAATTCAATTTACAGCCTCCCTAGAGTGTCCCTAACAATTTCCCATCCAAAAAAGGGCCGACCCAGAATACCCGGAAAATCGCGGAAAATGCAAAGGGGTACCCCTTGGCATTTTTTTGCACAATTTTGCGAAGGTGCTCCGATTGGGACGAATGGGGCCTCGTTGGAAAGGGCTCGCTCCGCTGAATCCAGGGCCGTTGTTCGTTCCGGAAAATTCCAACGGGTTCGGGAGTTATGGGCCCTTTTGTTGCTTCAAAGGGAGGGCCCTTCAACACCCATTGTCTCAGGAAATACTGGTCGGCCCTGCGTGAAATTCAATTTACAGCCTCCCTCGAGTGTCGCAAACAATTTCCCATCCAAAAAAGGGCCGACCCAGAATACCCGGAAAATCGCGGAAAATGCAAAGGGGTACCCCTTGGCATTTTTTTGCACAATTTTGCGAAGGTGCTCCGATTGGGACGAATGGGGCCTCGTTGGAAAGGGCTCGCTCCGCTGAATCCAGGGCCGTTGTTCGTTCCGGAAAATTCCAACGGGTTCGGGAGTTATGGGCCCTTTTGTGGCTTCAAAGGGAGGGCCCTTCAACACACATTATCTCGGGAAATACTGGTCGGCCCTGCGTGAAATTCAATTTACAGCCTCCCTAGAGTGTCCCTAACAATTTCCCATCCAAAAAAGGGCCGACCCAGAATACCCGGAAAATCGCGGAAAATGCAAAGGGGTACCCCTTGGCATTTTTTTGCACAATTTTGCGAAGGTGCTCCGATTGGGACGAATGGGGCCTCGTTGGAAAGGGCTCGCTCCGCTGAATCCAGGGCCGTTGTTCGTTCCGGAAAATTCCAACGGGTTCGGGAGTTATGGGCCCTTTTGTGGCTTCAAAGGGAGGGCCCTTCAACACACATTATCTCGGGAAATACTGGTCGGCCCTGCGTGAAATTCAATTTACAGCCTCCCTAGAGTGTCCCTAACAATTTCCCATCCAAAAAAGGGCCGACCCAGAATACCCGGAAAATCGCGGAAAATGCAAAGGGGTACGCCTTGGCATTTTTTTGCATAATTTTGCGAAGGTGCTCCGATTGGGACGAATGGGGCCTCGTTGGAAAGGGCTCGCTCCGCTGAATCCAGGGCCGTTGTTCGTTCCGGAAAATTCCAACGGGTTCGGGAGTTATGGGCCCTTTTGTTGCTTCAAAGGGAGGGCCCTTCAACACCCATTGTCTCAGGAAATACTGGTCGGCCCTGCGTGAAATTCAATTTACAGCCTCCCTCGAGTGTCGCTAACAATTTCCCATCCAAAAAAGGGCCGACCCAGAATACCCGGAAAATCGCGGAAAATGCAAAGGGGTACCCCTTGGCATTTTTTTGCACAATTTTGCGAAGGTGCTCCGATTGGGACGAATGGGGCCTCGTTGGAAAGGGCTCGCTCCGCTGAATCCAGGGCCGTTGTTCGTTCCGGAAAATTCCAACGGGTTCGGGAGTTATGGGCCCTTTTGTGGCTTCAAAGGGAGGGCCCTTCAACACACATTATCTCGGGAAATACTGGTCGGCCCTGCGTGAAATTCAATTTACAGCCTCCCTAGAGTGTCCCTAACAATTTCCCATCCAAAAAAGGGCCGACCCAGAATACCCGGAAAATCGCGGAAAATGCAAAGGGGTACCCCTTGGCATTTTTTTGCACAATTTTGCGAAGGTGCTCCGATTGGGACGAATGGGGCCTCGTTGGAAAGGGCTCGCTCCGCTGAATCCAGGGCCGTTGTTCGTTCCGGAAAATTCCAACGGGTTCGGGAGTTATGGGCCCTTTTGTGGCTTCAAAGGGAGGGCCCTTCAACACACATTATCTCGGGAAATACTGGTCGGCCCTGCGTGAAATTCAATTTACAGCCTCCCTAGAGTGTCCCTAACAATTTCCCATCCAAAAAAGGGCCGACCCAGAATACCCGGAAAATCGCGGAAAATGCAAAGGGGTACCCCTTGGCATTTTTTTGCACAATTTTGCGAAGGTGCTCCGATTGGGACGAATGGGGCCTCGTTGGAAAGGGCTCGCTCCGCTGAATCCAGGGCCGTTGTTCGTTCCGGAAAATTCCAACGGGTTCGGGAGTTATGGGCCCTTTTGTGGCTTCAAAGGGAGGGCCCTTCAACACCCATTATCTCGGGAAATACTGGTCGGCCCTGCGTGAAATTCAATTTACAGCCTCCCTAGAGTGTCCCTAACAATTTCCCATCCAAAAAAGGGCCGACCCAGAATACCCGGAAAATCGCGGAAAATGCAAAGGGGTACCCCTTGGCATTTTTTTGCACAATTTTGCGAAGGTGCTCCGATTGGGACGAATGGGGCCTCGTTGGAAAGGGCTCGCTCCGCTGAATCCAGGGCCGTTGTTCGTTCCGGAAAATTCCAACGGGTTCGGGAGTTATGGGCCCTTTTGTGGCTTCAAAGGGAGGGCCCTTCAACACCCATTATCTCGGGAAATACTGGTCGGCCCTGCGTGAAATTCAATTTACAGCCTCCCTAGAGTGTCCCTAACAATTTCCCATCCAAAAAAGGGCCGACCCAGAATACCCGGAAAATCGCGGAAAATGCAAAGGGGTACCCCTTGGCATTTTTTTGCACAATTTTGCGAAGGTGCTCCGATTGGGACGAATGGGGCCTCGTTGGAAAGGGCTCGCTCCGCTGAATCCAGGGCCGTTGTTCGTTCCGGAAAATTCCAACGGGTTCGGGAGTTATGGGCCCTTTTGTGGCTTCAAAGGGAGGGCCCTTCAACACCCATTATCTCGGGAAATACTGGTCGGCCCTGCGTGAAATTCAATTTACAGCCTCCCTAGAGTGTCCCTAACAATTTCCCATCCAAAAAAGGGCCGACCCAGAATACCCGGAAAATCGCGGAAAATGCAAAGGGGTACCCCTTGGCATTTTTTTGCACAATTTTGCGAAGGTGCTCCGATTGGGACGAATGGGGCCTCGTTGGAAAGGGCTCGCTCCGCTGAATCCAGGGCCGTTGTTCGTTCCGGAAAATTCCAACGGGTTCGGGAGTTATGGGCCCTTTTGTGGCTTCAAAGGGAGGGCCCTTCAGCACCCATTATCTCGGGAAATACTGGTCGGCCCTGCGTGTATTCAATTTACAGCCTCCCTAGAGTGTCCCTAACAATTTGCCATTCAAAAACGGGCCGACCCAGAATACCCGGAAAATCGCGGAAAATGCAAAGGGGTACCCCTTGGCATTTTTTTGCACAATTTTGCGAAGGTGCTCCGATTGGGACGAATGGGGCCTCGTTGGAAAGGGCTCGCTCCGCTGAATCCAGGGCCGTTGTTCGTTCCGGAAAATTCCAACGGGTTCGGGAGTTATGGGCCCTTTTGTGGCTTCAAAGGGAGGGCCCTTCAGCACCCATTATCTCGGGAAATACTGGTCGGCCCTGCGTGTATTCAATTTACAGCCTCCCTAGAGTGTCCCTAACAATTTGCCATTCAAAAACGGGCCGACCCAGAATACCCGGAAAATCGCGGAAAATGCAAAGGGGTACCCCTTGGCATTTTTTTGCACAATTTTGCGAAGGTGCTCCGATTGGGACGAATGGGGCCTCGTTGGAAAGGGCTCGCTCCGCTGAATCCAGGGCCGTTGTTCGTTCCGGAAAATTCCAACGGGTTCGGGAGTTATGGGCCCTTTTGTGGCTTCAAAGGGAGGGCCCTTCAACACCCATTATCTCGGGAAATACTGGTCGGCCCTGCGTGAAATTCAATTTACAGCCTCCCTAGAGTGTCCCTAACAATTTCCCATCCAAAAAAGGGCCGACCCAGAATACCCGGAAAATCGCGGAAAATGCAAAGGGGTACCCCTTGGCATTTTTTTGCACAATTTTGCGAAGGTGCTCCGATTGGGACGAATGGGGCCTCGTTGGAAAGGGCTCGCTCCGCTGAATCCAGGGCCGTTGTTCGTTCCGGAAAATTCCAACGGGTTCGGGAGTTATGGGCCCTTTTGTGGCTTCAAAGGGAGGGCCCTTCAACACCCATTATCTCAGGAAATACTGGTCGGCCCTGTGTGAAATTCAATTTACAGCCTCCCTAGAGTGTCGCTAACAATTTCCCATCCAAAAAAGGGCCGACCCAGAATACCCGGAAAATCGCGGAAAATGCAAAGGGGTACCCCTTGGCATTTTTTTGCACAATTTGCGAAGGTGCTCCGATTGGGACGAATGGGGCCTCGTTGGAAAGGGCTCGCTCCGCTGAATCCAGGGCCGTTGTTCGTTCCGGAAAATTCCAACGGGTTCGGGAGTTATGGGCCCTTTTGTGGCTTCAAAGGGAGGGCCCTTCAACACCCATTATCTCGGGAAATACTGGTCGGCCCTGCGTGAAATTCAATTTACAGCCTCCCTAGAGTGTCCCTAACAATTTCCCATCCAAAAAAGGGCCGACCCAGAATACCCGGAAAATCGCGGAAAATGCAAAGGGGTACCCCTTGGCATTTTTTTGCACAATTTTGCGAAGGTGCTCCGATTGGGACGAATGGGGCCTCGTTGGAAAGGGCTCGCTCCGCTGAATCCAGGGCCGTTGTTCGTTCCGGAAAATTCCAACGGGTTCGGGAGTTATGGGCCCTTTTGTGGCTTCAAAGGGAGGGCCCTTCAGCACCCATTATCTCGGGAAATACTGGTCGGCCCTGCGTGTATTCAATTTACAGCCTCCCTAGAGTGTCCCTAACAATTTGCCATTCAAAAACGGGCCGACCCAGAATACCCGGAAAATCGCGGAAAATGCAAAGGGTTACCCCTTGGCATTTTTTTGCACAAATTTGCGAAGGTGCTCCGATTGGGACGAATGGGGCCTCGTTGGAAAGGGCTCGCTCCGCTGAATCCAGGGCCGTTGTTCGTTCCGGAAAATTCCAACGGGTTCGGGAGTTATGGGCCCTTTTGTGGCTTCAAAGGGAGGGCCCTTCAACACCCATTATCTCAGGAAATACTGGTCGGCCCTGCGTGAAATTCAATTTACAGCCTCCCTAGAGTGTCGCTAACAATTTCCCATCCAAAAAAGGGCCGACCCAGAATACCCGGAAAATCGCGGAAAATGCAAAGGGGTACCCCTTGGCATTTTTTTGCATAATTTTGCGAAGGTGCTCCGATTGGGACGAATGGGGCCTCGTTGGAAAGGGCTCGCTCCGCTGAATCCAGGGCCGTTGTTCGTTCCGGAAAATTCCAACGGGTTCGGGAGTTATGGGCCCTTTTGTGGCTTCAAAGGGAGGGCCCTTCAACACCCATTATCTCGGGAAATACTGGTCGGCCCTGCGTGAAATTCAATTTACAGCCTCCCTAGAGTGTCCCTAACAATTTCCCATCCAAAAAAGGGCCGACCCAGAATACCCGGAAAATCGCGGAAAATGCAAAGGGGTACCCCTTGGCATTTTTTTGCACAATTTTGCGAAGGTGCTCCGATTGGGACGAATGGGGCCTCGTTGGAAAGGGCTCGCTCCGCTGAATCCAGGGCCGTTGTTCGTTCCGGAAAATTCCAACGGGTTCGGGAGTTATGGGCCCTTTTGTGGCTTCAAAGGGAGGGCCCTTCAACACCCATTATCTCGGGAAATACTGGTCGGCCCTGCGTGAAATTCAATTTACAGCCTCCCTAGAGTGTCCCTAACAATTTCCCATCCAAAAAAGGGCCGACCCAGAATACCCGGAAAATCGCGGAAAATGCAAAGGGGTACCCCTTGGCATTTTTTTGCATAATTTTGCGAAGGTGCTCCGATTGGGACGAATGGGGCCTCGTTGGAAAGGGCTCGCTCCGCTGAATCCAGGGCCGTTGTTCGTTCCGGAAAATTCCAACGGGTTCGGGAGTTATGGGCCCTTTTGTGGCTTCAAAGGGAGGGCCCTTCAACACCCATTATCTCGGGAAATACTGGTCGGCCCTGCGTGAAATTCAATTTACAGCCTCCCTAGAGTGTCCCTAACAATTTCCCATCCAAAAAAGGGCCGACCCAGAATACCCGGAAAATCGCGGAAAATGCAAAGGGGTACCCCTTGGCATTTTTTTGCACAATTTTGCGAAGGTGCTCCGATTGGGACGAATGGGGCCTCGTTGGAAAGGGCTCGCTCCGCTGAATCCAGGGCCGTTGTTCGTTCCGGAAAATTCCAACGGGTTCGGGAGTTATGGGCCCTTTTGTGGCTTCAAAGGGAGGGCCCTTCAGCACCCATTATCTCGGGAAATACTGGTCGGCCCTGCGTGTATTCAATTTACAGCCTCCCTAGAGTGTCCCTAACAATTTGCCATTCAAAAACGGGCCGACCCAGAATACCCGGAAAATCGCGGAAAATGCAAAGGGGTACCCCTTGGCATTTTTTTGCATAATTTTGCGAAGGTGCTCCGATTGGGACGAATGGGGCCTCGTTGGAAAGGGCTCGCTCCGCTGAATCCAGGGCCGTTGTTCGTTCCGGAAAATTCCAACGGGTTCGGGAGTTATGGGCCCTTTTGTGGCTTCAAAGGGAGGGCCCTTCAACACCCATTATCTCGGGAAATACTGGTCGGCCCTGCGTGAAATTCAATTTACAGCCTCCCTAGAGTGTCCCTAACAATTTCCCATCCAAAAAAGGGCCGACCCAGAATACCCGGAAAATCGCGGAAAATGCAAAGGGGTACCCCTTGGCATTTTTTTGCACAATTTTGCGAAGGTGCTCCGATTGGGACGAATGGGGCCTCGTTGGAAAGGGCTCGCTCCGCTGAATCCAGGGCCGTTGTTCGTTCCGGAAAATTCCAACGGGTTCGGGAGTTATGGGCCCTTTTGTGGCTTCAAAGGGAGGGCCCTTCAACACCCATTATCTCGGGAAATACTGGTCGGCCCTGCGTGAAATTCAATTTACAGCCTCCCTAGAGTGTCCCTAACAATTTCCCATCCAAAAAAGGGCCGACCCAGAATACCCGGAAAATCGCGGAAAATGCAAAGGGGTACCCCTTGGCATTTTTTTGCATAATTTTGCGAAGGTGCTCCGATTGGGACGAATGGGGCCTCGTTGGAAAGGGCTCGCTCCGCTGAATCCAGGGCCGTTGTTCGTTCCGGAAAATTCCAACGGGTTCGGGAGTTATGGGCCCTTTTGTGGCTTCAAAGGGAGGGCCCTTCAACACCCATTATCTCAGGAAATACTGGTCGGCCCTGCGTGAAATTCAATTTACAGCCTCCCTAGAGTGTCCCTAACAATTTCCCATCCAAAAAAGGGCCGACCCAGAATACCCGGAAAATCGCGGAAAATGCAAAGGGGTACCCCTTGGCATTTTTTTGCACAATTTTGCGAAGGTGCTCCGATTGGGACGAATGGGACCTCGTTGGAAAGGGCTCGCTCCGCTGAATCCAGGGCCGTTGTTCGTTCCGGAAAATTCCAACGGGTTCGGGAGTTATGGGCCCTTTTGTGGCTTCAAAGGGAGGGCCCTTCAACACCCATTATCTCAGGAAATACTGGTCGGCCCTGCGTGAAATTCAATTTACAGCCTCCCTAGAGTGTCGCTAACAATTTCCCATCCAAAAAAGGGCCGACCCAGAATACCCGGAAAATCGCGGAAAATGCAAAGGGGTACCCCTTGGCATTTTTTTGCACAATTTTGCGAAGGTGCTCCGATTGGGATGAATGGGGCCTCGTTGGAAAGGGCTCGCTCCGCTGAATCCAGGGCAGTTGTTCGTTCCGGAAAATTCCAACGGGTTCGGGAGTTATGGGCCCTTTTGTGGCTTCAAAGGGAGGGCCCTTCAGCACCCATTATCTCGGGAAATACTGGTCGGCCCTGCGTGTATTCAATTTACAGCCTCCCTAGAGTGTCCCTAACAATTTGCCATTCAAAAACGGGCCGACCCAGAATACCCGGAAAATCGCGGAAAATGCAAAGGGGTACCCCTTGGCATTTTTTTGCACAATTTTGCGAAGGTGCTCCGATTGGGACGAATGGGGCCTCGTTGGAAAGGGCTCGCTCCGCTGAATCCAGGGCCGTTGTTCGTTCCGGAAAATTCCAACGGGTTCGGGAGTTATGGGCCCTTTTGTGGCTTCAAAGGGAGGGCCCTTCAACACACATTATCTCGGGAAATACTGGTCGGCCCTGCGTGAAATTCAATTTACAGCCTCCCTAGAGTGTCCCTAACAATTTCCCATCCAAAAAAGGGCCGACCCAGAATACCCGGAAAATCGCGGAAAATGCAAAGGGGTACCCCTTGGCATTTTTTTGCACAATTTTGCGAAGGTGCTCCGATTGGGACGAATGGGGCCTCGTTGGAAAGGGCTCGCTCCGCTGAATCCAGGGCCGTTGTTCGTTCCGGAAAATTCCAACGGGTTCGGGAGTTATGGGCCCTTTTGTTGCTTCAAAGGGAGGGCCCTTCAACACCCATTGTCTCAGGAAATACTGGTCGGCCCTGCGTGAAATTCAATTTACAGCCTCCCTCGAGTGTCGCTAACAATTTCCCATCCAAAAAAGGGCCGACCCAGAATACCCGGAAAATCGCGGAAAATGCAAAGGGGTACCCCTTGGCATTTTTTTGCACAATTTTGCGAAGGTGCTCCGATTGGGACGAATGGGGCCTCGTTGGAAAGGGCTCGCTCCGCTGAATCCAGGGCCGTTGTTCGTTCCGGAAAATTCCAACGGGTTCGGGAGTTATGGGCCCTTTTGTGGCTTCAAAGGGAGGGCCCTTCAACACACATTATCTCGGGAAATACTGGTCGGCCCTGCGTGAAATTCAATTTACAGCCTCCCTAGAGTGTCCCTAACAATTTCCCATCCAAAAAAGGGCCGACCCAGAATACCCGGAAAATCGCGGAAAATGCAAAGGGGTACCCCTTGGCATTTTTTTGCACAATTTTGCGAAGGTGCTCCGATTGGGACGAATGGGGCCTCGTTGGAAAGGGCTCGCTCCGCTGAATCCAGGGCCGTTGTTCGTTCCGGAAAATTCCAACGGGTTCGGGAGTTATGGGCCCTTTTGTGGCTTCAAAGGGAGGGCCCTTCAACACACATTATCTCGGGAAATACTGGTCGGCCCTGCGTGAAATTCAATTTACAGCCTCCCTAGAGTGTCCCTAACAATTTCCCATCCAAAAAAGGGCCGACCCAGAATACCCGGAAAATCGCGGAAAATGCAAAGGGGTACCCCTTGGCATTTTTTTGCACAATTTTGCGAAGGTGCTCCGATTGGGACGAATGGGGCCTCGTTGGAAAGGGCTCGCTCCGCTGAATCCAGGGCCGTTGTTCGTTCCGGAAAATTCCAACGGGTTCGGGAGTTATGGGCCCTTTTGTGGCTTCAAAGGGAGGGCCCTTCAACACACATTATCTCGGGAAATACTGGTCGGCCCTGCGTGAAATTCAATTTACAGCCTCCCTAGAGTGTCCCTAACAATTTCCCATCCAAAAAAGGGCCGACCCAGAATACCCGGAAAATCGCGGAAAATGCAAAGGGGTACCCCTTGGCATTTTTTTGCACAATTTTGCGAAGGTGCTCCGATTGGGACGAATGGGGCCTCGTTGGAAAGGGCTCGCTCCGCTGAATCCAGGGCCGTTGTTCGTTCCGGAAAATTCCAACGGGTTCGGGAGTTATGGGCCCTTTTGTGGCTTCAAAGGGAGGGCCCTTCAACACACATTATCTCGGGAAATACTGGTCGGCCCTGCGTGAAATTCAATTTACAGCCTCCCTAGAGTGTCCCTAACAATTTCCCATCCAAAAAAGGGCCGACCCAGAATACCCGGAAAATCGCGGAAAATGCAAAGGGGTACCCCTTGGCATTTTTTTGCACAATTTTGCGAAGGTGCTCCGATTGGGACGAATGGGGCCTCGTTGGAAAGGGCTCGCTCCGCTGAATCCAGGGCCGTTGTTCGTTCCGGAAAATTCCAACGGGTTCGGGAGTTATGGGCCCTTTTGTTGCTTCAAAGGGAGGGCCCTTCAACACCCATTGTCTCAGGAAATACTGGTCGGCCCTGCGTGAAATTCAATTTACAGCCTCCCTCGAGTGTCGCTAACAATTTCCCATCCAAAAAAGGGCCGACCCAGAATACCCGGAAAATCGCGGAAAATGCAAAGGGGTACCCCTTGGCATTTTTTTGCACAATTTTGCGAAGGTGCTCCGATTGGGACGAATGGGGCCTCGTTGGAAAGGGCTCGCTCCGCTGAATCCAGGGCCGTTGTTCGTTCCGGAAAATTCCAACGGGTTCGGGAGTTATGGGCCCTTTTGTGGCTTCAAAGGGAGGGCCCTTCAACACACATTATCTCGGGAAATACTGGTCGGCCCTGCGTGAAATTCAATTTACAGCCTCCCTAGAGTGTCCCTAACAATTTCCCATCCAAAAAAGGGCCGACCCAGAATACCCGGAAAATCGCGGAAAATGCAAAGGGGTACCCCTTGGCATTTTTTTGCACAATTTTGCGAAGGTGCTCCGATTGGGACGAATGGGGCCTCGTTGGAAAGGGCTCGCTCCGCTGAATCCAGGGCCGTTGTTCGTTCCGGAAAATTCCAACGGGTTCGGGAGTTATGGGCCCTTTTGTGGCTTCAAAGGGAGGGCCCTTCAACACACATTATCTCGGGAAATACTGGTCGGCCCTGCGTGAAATTCAATTTACAGCCTCCCTAGAGTGTCCCTAACAATTTCCCATCCAAAAAAGGGCCGACCCAGAATACCCGGAAAATCGCGGAAAATGCAAAGGGGTACGCCTTGGCATTTTTTTGCATAATTTTGCGAAGGTGCTCCGATTGGGACGAATGGGGCCTCGTTGGAAAGGGCTCGCTCCGCTGAATCCAGGGCCGTTGTTCGTTCCGGAAAATTCCAACGGGTTCGGGAGTTATGGGCCCTTTTGTTGCTTCAAAGGGAGGGCCCTTCAACACCCATTGTCTCAGGAAATACTGGTCGGCCCTGCGTGAAATTCAATTTACAGCCTCCCTCGAGTGTCGCTAACAATTTCCCATCCAAAAAAGGGCCGACCCAGAATACCCGGAAAATCGCGGAAAATGCAAAGGGGTACCCCTTGGCATTTTTTTGCACAATTTTGCGAAGGTGCTCCGATTGGGACGAATGGGGCCTCGTTGGAAAGGGCTCGCTCCGCTGAATCCAGGGCCGTTGTTCGTTCCGGAAAATTCCAACGGGTTCGGGAGTTATGGGCCCTTTTGTGGCTTCAAAGGGAGGGCCCTTCAACACACATTATCTCGGGAAATACTGGTCGGCCCTGCGTGAAATTCAATTTACAGCCTCCCTAGAGTGTCCCTAACAATTTCCCATCCAAAAAAGGGCCGACCCAGAATACCCGGAAAATCGCGGAAAATGCAAAGGGGTACCCCTTGGCATTTTTTTGCACAATTTTGCGAAGGTGCTCCGATTGGGACGAATGGGGCCTCGTTGGAAAGGGCTCGCTCCGCTGAATCCAGGGCCGTTGTTCGTTCCGGAAAATTCCAACGGGTTCGGGAGTTATGGGCCCTTTTGTGGCTTCAAAGGGAGGGCCCTTCAACACCCATTATCTCGGGAAATACTGGTCGGCCCTGCGTGAAATTCAATTTACAGCCTCCCTAGAGTGTCCCTAACAATTTCCCATCCAAAAAAGGGCCGACCCAGAATACCCGGAAAATCGCGGAAAATGCAAAGGGGTACCCCTTGGCATTTTTTTGCACAATTTTGCGAAGGTGCTCCGATTGGGACGAATGGGGCCTCGTTGGAAAGGGCTCGCTCCGCTGAATCCAGGGCCGTTGTTCGTTCCGGAAAATTCCAACGGGTTCGGGAGTTATGGGCCCTTTTGTGGCTTCAAAGGGAGGGCCCTTCAGCACCCATTATCTCGGGAAATACTGGTCGGCCCTGCGTGTATTCAATTTACAGCCTCCCTAGAGTGTCCCTAACAATTTGCCATTCAAAAACGGGCCGACCCAGAATACCCGGAAAATCGCGGAAAATGCAAAGGGGTACCCCTTGGCATTTTTTTGCACAATTTTGCGAAGGTGCTCCGATTGGGACGAATGGGGCCTCGTTGGAAAGGGCTCGCTCCGCTGAATCCAGGGCCGTTGTTCGTTCCGGAAAATTCCAACGGGTTCGGGAGTTATGGGCCCTTTTGTGGCTTCAAAGGGAGGGCCCTTCAGCACCCATTATCTCGGGAAATACTGGTCGGCCCTGCGTGTATTCAATTTACAGCCTCCCTAGAGTGTCCCTAACAATTTGCCATTCAAAAACGGGCCGACCCAGAATACCCGGAAAATCGCGGAAAATGCAAAGGGGTACCCCTTGGCATTTTTTTGCATAATTTTGCGAAGGTGCTCCGATTGGGACGAATGGGGCCTCGTTGGAAAGGGCTCGCTCCGCTGAATCCAGGGCCGTTGTTCGTTCCGGAAAATTCCAACGGGTTCGGGAGTTATGGGCCCTTTTGTGGCTTCAAAGGGAGGGCCCTTCAACACCCATTATCTCAGGAAATACTGGTCGGCCCTGTGTGAAATTCAATTTACAGCCTCCCTAGAGTGTCGCTAACAATTTCCCATCCAAAAAAGGGCCGACCCAGAATACCCGGAAAATCGCGGAAAATGCAAAGGGGTACCCCTTGGCATTTTTTTGCACAATTTGCGAAGGTGCTCCGATTGGGACGAATGGGGCCTCGTTGGAAAGGGCTCGCTCCGCTGAATCCAGGGCCGTTGTTCGTTCCGGAAAATTCCAACGGGTTCGGGAGTTATGGGCCCTTTTGTGGCTTCAAAGGGAGGGCCCTTCAACACCCATTATCTCGGGAAATACTGGTCGGCCCTGCGTGTATTCAATTTACAGCCTCCCTAGAGTGTCCCTAACAATTTGCCATTCAAAAACGGGCCGACCCAGAATACCCGGAAAATCGCGGAAAATGCAAAGGGGTACCCCTTGGCATTTTTTTGCATAATTTTGCGAAGGTGCTCCGATTGGGACGAATGGGGCCTCGTTGGAAAGGGCTCGCTCCGCTGAATCCAGGGCCGTTGTTCGTTCCGGAAAATTCCAACGGGTTCGGGAGTTATGGGCCCTTTTGTGGCTTCAAAGGGAGGGCCCTTCAACACCCATTATCTCAGGAAATACTGGTCGGCCCTGCGTGAAATTCAATTTACAGCCTCCCTAGAGTGTCGCTAACAATTTCCCATCCAAAAAAGGGCCGACCCAGAATACCCGGAAAATCGCGGAAAATGCAAAGGGGTACCCCTTGGCATTTTTTTGCATAATTTTGCGAAGGTGCTCCGATTGGGACGAATGGGGCCTCGTTGGAAAGGGCTCGCTCCGCTGAATCCAGGGCCGTTGTTCGTTCCGGAAAATTCCAACGGGTTCGGGAGTTATGGGCCCTTTTGTGGCTTCAAAGGGAGGGCCCTTCAACACCCATTATCTCAGGAAATACTGGTCGGCCCTGCGTGAAATTCAATTTACAGCCTCCCTAGAGTGTCGCTAACAATTTCCCATCCAAAAAAGGGCCGACCCAGAATACCCGGAAAATCGCGGAAAATGCAAAGGGGTACCCCTTGGCATTTTTTTGCACAATTTTGCGAAGGTGCTCCGAATGGGGCCTCGTTGGAAAGGGCTCGCTCCGCTGAATCCAGGGCCGTTGTTCGTTCCGGAAAATTCCAACGGGTTCGGGAGTTATGGGCCCTTTTGTGGCTTCAAAGGGAGGGCCCTTCAGCACCCATTATCTCGGGAAATACTGGTCGGCCCTGCGTGTATTCAATTTACAGCCTCCCTAGAGTGTCCCTAACAATTTCCCATCCAAAAAAGGGCCGACCCAGAATACTCGGAAAATCGCGGAAAATGCAAAGGGGTACCCCTTGGCATTTTTTTGCACAATTTTGCGAAGGTGCTCCGATTGGGACGAATGGGGCCTCGTTGGAAAGGGCTCGCTCCGCTGAATCCAGGGCCGTTGTTCGTTCCGGAAAATTCCAACGGGTTCGGGAGTTATGGGCCCTTTTGTGGCTTCAAAGGGAGGGCCCTTCAACACCCATTATCTCGGGAAATACTGGTCGGCCCTGCGTGAAATTCAATTTACAGCCTCCCTAGAGTGTCCCTAACAATTTCCCATCCAAAAAAGGGCCGACCCAGAATACCCGGAAAATCGCGGAAAATG
Organism: Thereva nobilitata; assembly: GCA_963855945.1. Taxonomy (NCBI): domain Eukaryota; kingdom Metazoa; phylum Arthropoda; class Insecta; order Diptera; family Therevidae; genus Thereva; species Thereva nobilitata. Next base: position 5,563,167 of record OY979699.1, read on the forward strand.
CAAAGGGGTACCCCTTGGCATTTTTTTGCACAATTTTGCGAAGGTGCTCCGATTGGGACGAATGGGGCCTCGTTGGAAAGGGCTCGCTCCGCTGAATCCAGGGCCGTTGTTCGTTCCGGAAAATTCCAACGGGTTCGGGAGTTATGGGCCCTTTTGTGGCTTCAAAGGGAGGGCCCTTCAACACCCATTATCTCAGGAAATACTGGTCGGCCCTGCGTGAAATTCAATTTACAGCCTCCCTAGAGTGTCGCTAACAATTTCCCATCCAAAAAAGGGCCGACCCAGAATACCCGGAAAATCGCGGAAAATGCAAAGGGGTACCCCTTGGCATTTTTTTGCACAATTTTGCGAAGGTGCTCCGATTGGGACGAATGGGGCCTCGTTGGAAAGGGCTCGCTCCGCTGAATCCAGGGCCGTTGTTCGTTCCGGAAAATTCCAACGGGTTCGGGAGTTATGGGCCCTTTTGTGGCTTCAAAGGGAGGGCCCTTCAGCACCCATTATCTCGGGAAATACTGGTCGGCCCTGCGTGAAATTCAATTTACAGCCTCCCTAGAGTGTCCCTAACAATTTCCCATCCAAAAAAGGGCCGACCCAGAATACCCGGAAAATCGCGGAAAATGCAAAGGGGTACCCCTTGGCATTTTTTTGCACAATTTTGCGAAGGTGCTCCGATTGGGATGAATGGGGCCTCGTTGGAAAGGGCTCGCTCCGCTGAATCCAGGGCAGTTGTTCGTTCCGGAAAATTCCAACGGGTTCGGGAGTTATGGGCCCTTTTGTGGCTTCAAAGGGAGGGCCCTTCAGCACCCATTATCTCGGGAAATACTGGTCGGCCCTGCGTGTATTCAATTTACAGCCTCCCTAGAGTGTCCCTAACAATTTGCCATTCAAAAACGGGCCGACCCAGAATACCCGGAAAATCGCGGAAAATGCAAAGGGGTACCCCTTGGCATTTTTTTGCACAATTTTGCGAAGGTGCTCCGATTGGGACGAATGGGGCCTCGTTGGAAAGGGCTCGCTCCGCTGAATCCAGGGCCGTTGTTCGTTCCGGAAAATTCCAACGGGTTCGGGAGTTATGGGCCCTTTTGTGGCTTCAAAGGGAGGGCCCTTCAGCACCCATTATCTCAGGAAATACTGGTCGGCCCTGCGTGAAATTCAATTTACAGCCTCCCTAGAGTGTCGCTAACAATTTCCCATCCAAAAAAGGGCCGACCCAGAATACCCGGAAAATCGCGGAAAATGCAAAGGGGTACCCCTTGGCATTTTTTTGCACAATTTTGCGAAGGTGCTCCGATTGGGACGAATGGGGCCTCGTTGGAAAGGGCTCGCTCCGCTGAATCCAGGGCCGTTGTTCGTTCCGGAAAATTCCAACGGGTTCGGGAGTTATGGGCCCTTTTGTGGCTTCAAAGGGAGGGCCCTTCAGCACCCATTATCTCGGGAAATACTGGTCGGCCCTGCGTGAAATTCAATTTACAGCCTCCCTAGAGTGTCCCTAACAATTTCCCATCCAAAAAAGGGCCGACCCAGAATACCCGGAAAATCGCGGAAAATGCAAAGGGGTACCCCTTGGCATTTTTTTGCACAATTTTGCGAAGGTGCTCCGATTGGGATGAATGGGGCCTCGTTGGAAAGGGCTCGCTCCGCTGAATCCAGGGCAGTTGTTCGTTCCGGAAAATTCCAACGGGTTCGGGAGTTATGGGCCCTTTTGTGGCTTCAAAGGGAGGGCCCTTCAGCACCCATTATCTCGGGAAATTCTGGTCGGCCCTGCGTGTATTCAATTTACAGCCTCCCTAGAGTGTCCCTAACAATTTGCCATTCAAAAACGGGCCGACCCAGAATACCCGGAAAATCGCGGAAAATGCAAAGGGGTACCCCTTGGCATTTTTTTGCACAATTTTGCGAAGGTGCTCCGATTGGGACGAATGGGGCCTCGTTGGAAAGGGCTCGCTCCGCTGAATCCAGGGCCGTTGTTCGTTCCGGAAAATTCCAACGGGTTCGGGAGTTATGGGCCCTTTTGTGGCTTCAAAGGGAGGGCCCTTCAGCACCCATTATCTCGGGAAATACTGGTCGGCCCTGCGTGAAATTCAATTTACAGCCTCCCTAGAGTGTCCCTAACAATTTCCCATCCAAAAAAGGGCCGACCCAGAATACCCGGAAAATCGCGGAAAATGCAAAGGGGTACCCCTTGGCATTTTTTTGCACAATTTTGCGAAGGTGCTCCGATTGGGATGAATGGGGCCTCGTTGGAAAGGGCTCGCTCCGCTGAATCCAGGGCAGTTGTTCGTTCCGGAAAATTCCAACGGGTTCGGGAGTTATGGGCCCTTTTGTGGCTTCAAAGGGAGGGCCCTTCAGCACCCATTATCTCGGGAAATACTGGTCGGCCCTGCGTGTATTCAATTTACAGCCTCCCTAGAGTGTCCCTAACAATTTGCCATTCAAAAACGGGCCGACCCAGAATACCCGGAAAATCGCGGAAAATGCAAAGGGGTACCCCTTGGCATTTTTTTGCACAATTTTGCGAAGGTGCTCCGATTGGGATGAATGGGGCCTCGTTGGAAAGGGCTCGCTCCGCTGAATCCAGGGCAGTTGTTCGTTCCGGAAAATTCCAACGGGTTCGGGAGTTATGGGCCCTTTTGTGGCTTCAAAGGGAGGGCCCTTCAGCACCCATTATCTCGGGAAATACTGGTCGGCCCTGCGTGTATTCAATTTACAGCCTCCCTAGAGTGTCCCTAACAATTTGCCATTCAAAAACGGGCCGACCCAGAATACCCGGAAAATCGCGGAAAATGCAAAGGGGTACCCCTTGGCATTTTTTTGCACAATTTTGCGAAGGTGCTCCGATTGGGACGAATGGGGCCTCGTTGGAAAGGGCTCGCTCCGCTGAATCCAGGGCCGTTGTTCGTTCCGGAAAATTCCACCGGGTTCGGGAGTTATGGGCCCTTTTGTGGCTTCAAAGGGAGGGCCCTTCAACACCCATTATCTCAGGAAATACTGGTCGGCCCTGCGTGAAATTCAATTTACAGCCTCCCTAGAGTGTCGCTAACAATTTCCCATCCAAAAAAGGGCCGACCCAGAATACCCGGAAAATCGCGGAAAATGTAAAGGGGTACCCCTTGGCATTTTTTTGCACAATTTTGCGAAGGTGCTCCGATTGGTACGAATGGGGCCTCGTTGGAAAGGGCTCGCTCCGCTGAATCCAGGGCCGTTGTTCGTTCCGGAAAATTCCAACGGGTTCGGGAGTTATGGGCCCTTTTGTGGCTTCAAAGGGAGGGCCCTTCAACACCCATTATCTCGGGAAATACTGGTCGGCCCTGCGTGAAATTCAATTTACAGCCTCCCTAGAGTGTCCCTAACAATTTCCCATCCAAAAAAGGGCCGACCCAGAATACCCGGAAAATCGCGGAAAATGCAAAGGGGTACCCCTTGGCATTTTTTTGCACAATTTTGCGAAGGTGCTCCGATTGGGACGAATGGGGCCTCGTTGGAAAGGGCTCGCTCCGCTGAATCCAGGGCCGTTGTTCGTTCCGGAAAATTCCAACGGGTTCGGGAGTTATGGGCCCTTTTGTGGCTTCAAAGGGAGGGCCCTTCAACACCCATTATCTCGGGAAATACTGGTCGGCCCTGCGTGAAATTCAATTTACAGCCTCCCTAGAGTGTCCCTAACAATTTCCCATCCAAAAAAGGGCCGACCCAGAATACCCGGAAAATCGCGGAAAATGCAAAGGGGTACCCCTTGGCATTTTTTTGCACAATTTTGCGAAGGTGCTCCGATTGGGACGAATGGGGCCTCGTTGGAAAGGGCTCGCTCCGCTGAATCCAGGGCCGTTGTTCGTTCCGGAAAATTCCAACGGGTTCGGGAGTTATGGGCCCTTTTGTGGCTTCAAAGGGAGGGCCCTTCAACACCCATTATCTCAGGAAATACTGGTCGGCCCTGCGTGAAATTCAATTTACAGCCTCCCTAGAGTGTCGCTAACAATTTCCCATCCAAAAAAGGGCCGACCCAGAATACCCGGAAAATCGCGGAAAATGCAAAGGGGTACCCCTTGGCATTTTTTTGCACAATTTTGCGAAGGTGCTCCGATTGGGACGAATGGGGCCTCGTTGGAAAGGGCTCGCTCCGCTGAATCCAGGGCCGTTGTTCGTTCCGGAAAATTCCAACGGGTTCGGGAGTTATGGGCCTTTTTGTGGCTTCAAAGGGAGGGCCCTTCAACACCCATTATCTCGGGAAATACTGGTCGGCCCTGCGTGTATTCAATTTACAGCCTCCCTAGAGTGTCCCTAACAATTTGCCATTCAAAAACGGGCCGACCCAGAATACCCGGAAAATCGCGGAAAATGCAAAGGGGTACCCCTTGGCATTTTTTTGCACAATTTTGCGAAGGTGCTCCGATTGGGACGAATGGGGCCTCGTTGGAAAGGGCTCGCTCCGCTGAATCCAGGGCCGTTGTTCGTTCCGGAAAATTCCAACGGGTTCGGGAGTTATGGGCCCTTTTGTGGCTTCAAAGGGAGGGCCCTTCAACACCCATTATCTCAGGAAATACTGGTCGGCCCTGCGTGAAATTCAATTTACAGCCTCCCTAGAGTGTCGCTAACAATTTCCCATCCAAAAAAGGGCCGACCCAGAATACCCGGAAAATCGCGGAAAATGCAAAGGGGTACCCCTTGGCATTTTTTTGCACAATTTTGCGAAGGTGCTCCGATTGGGACGAATGGGACCTCGTTGGAAAAGGCTCGCTCAGCTGAATCCAGGGCCGTTGTTCGTTCCGGAAAATTCCAACGGTTTCGGGAGTTATGGGCCCTTTTGTGGCTTCAAAGGGAGGGCCCTTCAGCACCCATTATCTCGGGAAATACTGGTCGGCCCTGCGTGAAATTCAATTTACAGCCTCCCTAGAGTGTCCCTAACAATTTCCCATCCAAAAAAGGGCCGACCCAGAATACCCGGAAAATCGCGGAAAATGCAAAGGGGTACCCCTTGGCATTTTTTTGCACAATTTTGCGAAGGTGCTCCGATTGGGACGAATGGGGCCTCGTTGGAAAGGGCTCGCTCCGCTGAATCCAGGGCCGTTGTTCGTTCCGGAAAATTCCAACGGGTTCGGGAGTTATGGGCCCTTTTGTGGCTTCAAAGGGAGGGCCCTTCAACACCCATTATCTCGGGAAATACTGGTCGGCCCTGCGTGAAATTCAATTTACAGCCTCCCTAGAGTGTCGCTAACAATTTCCCATCCAAAAAAGGGCCGACCCAGAATACTCGGAAAATCGCGGAAAATGCAAAGGGGTACCCCTTGGCATTTTTTTGCACAATTTTGCGAAGGTGCTCCGATTGGGACGAATGGGGCCTCGTTGGAAAGGGCTCGCTCCGCTGAATCCAGGGCCGTTGTTCGTTCCGGAAAATTCCAACGGGTTCGGGAGTTATGGGCCCTTTTGTGGCTTCAAAGGGAGGGCCCTTCAACACCCATTATCTCGGGAAATACTGGTCGGCCCTGCGTGAAATTCAATTTACAGCCTCCCTAGAGTGTCCCTAACAATTTCCCATCCAAAAAAGGGCCGACCCAGAATACCCGGAAAATCGCGGAAAATGCAAAGGGGTACCCCTTGGCATTTTTTTGCACAATTTTGCGAAGGTGCTCCGATTGGGACGAATGGGGCCTCGTTGGAAAGGGCTCGCTCCGCTGAATCCAGGGCCGTTGTTCGTTCCGGAAAATTCCAACGGGTTCGGGAGTTATGGGCCCTTTTGTGGCTTCAAAGGGAGGGCCCTTCAACACCCATTATCTCAGGAAATACTGGTCGGCCCTGCGTGAAATTCAATTTACAGCCTCCCTAGAGTGTCGCTAACAATTTCCCATCCAAAAAAGGGCCGACCCAGAATACCCGGAAAATCGCGGAAAATGCAAAGGGGTACCCCTTGGCATTTTTTTGCACAATTTTGCGAAGGTGCTCCGATTGGGACGAATGGGGCCTCGTTGGAAAGGGCTCGCTCCGCTGAATCCAGGGCCGTTGTTCGTTCCGGAAAATTCCAACGGGTTCGGGAGTTATGGGCCTTTTTGTGGCTTCAAAGGGAGGGCCCTTCAACACCCATTATCTCGGGAAATACTGGTCGGCCCTGCGTGTATTCAATTTACAGCCTCCCTAGAGTGTCCCTAACAATTTGCCATTCAAAAACGGGCCGACCCAGAATACCCGGAAAATCGCGGAAAATGCAAAGGGGTACCCCTTGGCATTTTTTTGCACAATTTTGCGAAGGTGCTCCGATTGGGACGAATGGGGCCTCGTTGGAAAGGGCTCGCTCCGCTGAATCCAGGGCCGTTGTTCGTTCCGGAAAATTCCAACGGGTTCGGGAGTTATGGGCCCTTTTGTGGCTTCAAAGGGAGGGCCCTTCAGCACCCATTATCTCGGGAAATACTGGTCGGCCCTGCGTGAAATTCAATTTACAGCCTCCCTAGAGTGTCCCTAACAATTTCCCATCCAAAAAAGGGCCGACCCAGAATACCCGGAAAATCGCGGAAAATGCAAAGGGGAACCCCTTGGTATTTTTTTGCACAATTTTGCGAAGGTGCTCCGATTGGGATGAATGGGGCCTCGTTGGAAAGGGCTCGCTCCGCTGAATCCAGGGCAGTTGTTCGTTCCGGAAAATTCCAACGGGTTCGGGAGTTATGGGCCCTTTTGTGGCTTCAAAGGGAGGGCCCTTCAGCACCCATTATCTCGGGAAATACTGGTCGGCCCTGCGTGTATTCAATTTACAGCCTCCCTAGAGTGTCCCTAACAATTTGCCATTCAAAAACGGGCCGACCCAGAATACCCGGAAAATCGCGGAACATGCAAAGGGGTACCCCTTGGCATTTTTTTGCACAATTTTGCGAAGGTGCTCCGATTGGGATGAATGGGGCCTCGTTGGAAAGGGCTCGCTCCGCTGAATCCAGGGCAGTTGTTCGTTCCGGAAAATTCCAACGGGTTCGGGAGTTATGGGCCCTTTTGTGGCTTCAAAGGGAGGGCCCTTCAGCACCCATTATCTCGGGAAATACTGGTCGGCCCTGCGTGTATTCAATTTACAGCCTCCCTAGAGTGTCCCTAACAATTTCCCATCCAAAAAAGGGCCGACCCAGAATACCCGGAAAATCGCGGAAAATGTAAAGGGGTACCCCTTGGCATTTTTTTGCACAATTTTGCGAAGGTGCTCCGATTGGGACGAATGGGGCCTCGTTGGAAAGGGCTCGCTCCGCTGAATCCAGGGCCGTTGTTCGTTCCGGAAAATTCCAACGGGTTCGGGAGTTATGGGCCCTTTTGTGGCTTCAAAGGGAGGGCCCTTCAACACCCATTATCTCGGGAAATACTGGTCGGCCCTGCGTGAAATTCAATTTACAGCCTCCCTAGAGTGTCCCTAACAATTTCCCATCCAAAAAAGGGCCGACCCAGAATACCCGGAAAATCGCGGAAAATGTAAAGGGGTACCCCTTGGCATTTTTTTGCACAATTTTGCGAAGGTGCTCCGATTGGGACGAATGGGGCCTCGTTGGAAAGGGCTCGCTCCGCTGAATCCAGGGCCGTTGTTCGTTCCGGAAAATTCCAACGGGTTCGGGAGTTATGGGCCCTTTTGTGGCTTCAAAGGGAGGGCCCTTCAACACCCATTATCTCAGGAAATACTGGTCGGCCCTGCGTGAAATTCAATTTACAGCCTCCCTAGAGTGTCGCTAACAATTTCCCATCCAAAAAAGGGCCGACCCAGAATACCCGGAAAATCGCGGAAAATGCAAAGGGGTACCCCTTGGCATTTTTTTGCACAATTTTGCGAAGGTGCTCCGATTGGGACGAATGGGGCCTCGTTGGAAAGGGCTCGCTCCGCTGAATCCAGGGCCGTTGTTCGTTCCGGAAAATTCCAACGGGTTCGGGAGTTATGGGCCTTTTTGTGGCTTCAAAGGGAGGGCCCTTCAACACCCATTATCTCGGGAAATACTGGTCGGCCCTGCGTGTATTCAATTTACAGCCTCCCTAGAGTGTCCCTAACAATTTGCCATTCAAAAACGGGCCGACCCAGAATACCCGGAAAATCGCGGAAAATGCAAAGGGGTACCCCTTGGCATTTTTTTGCACAATTTTGCGAAGGTGCTCCGATTGGGACGAATGGGGCCTCGTTGGAAAGGGCTCGCTCCGCTGAATCCAGGGCCGTTGTTCGTTCCGGAAAATTCCAACGGGTTCGGGAGTTATGGGCCCTTTTGTGGCTTCAAAGGGAGGGCCCTTCAGCACCCATTATCTCGGGAAATACTGGTCGGCCCTGCGTGAAATTCAATTTACAGCCTCCCTAGAGTGTCCCTAACAATTTCCCATCCAAAAAAGGGCCGACCCAGAATACCCGGAAAATCGCGGAAAATGCAAAGGGGAACCCCTTGGTATTTTTTTGCACAATTTTGCGAAGGTGCTCCGATTGGGATGAATGGGGCCTCGTTGGAAAGGGCTCGCTCCGCTGAATCCAGGGCAGTTGTTCGTTCCGGAAAATTCCAACGGGTTCGGGAGTTATGGGCCCTTTTGTGGCTTCAAAGGGAGGGCCCTTCAGCACCCATTATCTCGGGAAATACTGGTCGGCCCTGCGTGTATTCAATTTACAGCCTCCCTAGAGTGTCCCTAACAATTTGCCATTCAAAAACGGGCCGACCCAGAATACCCGGAAAATCGCGGAACATGCAAAGGGGTACCCCTTGGCATTTTTTTGCACAATTTTGCGAAGGTGCTCCGATTGGGATGAATGGGGCCTCGTTGGAAAGGGCTCGCTCCGCTGAATCCAGGGCAGTTGTTCGTTCCGGAAAATTCCAACGGGTTCGGGAGTTATGGGCCCTTTTGTGGCTTCAAAGGGAGGGCCCTTCAGCACCCATTATCTCGGGAAATACTGGTCGGCCCTGCGTGTATTCAATTTACAGCCTCCCTAGAGTGTCCCTAACAATTTCCCATCCAAAAAAGGGCCGACCCAGAATACCCGGAAAATCGCGGAAAATGTAAAGGGGTACCCCTTGGCATTTTTTTGCACAATTTTGCGAAGGTGCTCCGATTGGGACGAATGGGGCCTCGTTGGAAAGGGCTCGCTCCGCTGAATCCAGGGCCGTTGTTCGTTCCGGAAAATTCCAACGGGTTCGGGAGTTATGGGCCCTTTTGTGGCTTCAAAGGGAGGGCCCTTCAACACCCATTATCTCGGGAAATACTGGTCGGCCCTGCGTGAAATTCAATTTACAGCCTCCCTAGAGTGTCCCTAACAATTTCCCATCCAAAAAAGGGCCGACCCAGAATACCCGGAAAATCGCGGAAAATGTAAAGGGGTACCCCTTGGCATTTTTTTGCACAATTTTGCGAAGGTGCTCCGATTGGGACGAATGGGGCCTCGTTGGAAAGGGCTCGCTCCGCTGAATCCAGGGCCGTTGTTCGTTCCGGAAAATTCCAACGGGTTCGGGAGTTATGGGCCCTTTTGTGGCTTCAAAGGGAGGGCCCTTCAACACCCATTATCTCGGGAAATACTGGTCGGCCCTGCGTGAAATTCAATTTACAGCCTCCCTAGAGTGTCGCTAACAATTTCCCATCCAAAAAAGGGCCGACCCAGAATACCCGGAAAATCGCGGAAAATGCAAAGGGTACCCCTTGGCATTTTTTTGCACAATTTTGCGAAGGTGCTCCGATTGGGACGAATGGGGCCTCGTTGGAAAGGGCTCGCTCCGCTGAATCCAGGGCCGTTGTTCGTTCCGGAAAATTCCAACGGGTTCGGGAGTTATGGGCCCTTTTGTGGCTTCAAAGGGAGGGCCCTTCAACACCCATTATCTCGGGAAATACTGGTCGGCCCTGCGTGAAATTCAATTTACAGCCTCCCTAGAGTGTCCCTAACAATTTCCCATCCAAAAAAGGGCCGACCCAGAATACCCGGAAAATCGCGGAAAATGCAAAGGGTACCCCTTGGCATTTTTTTGCACAATTTTGCGAAGGTGCTCCGATTGGGACGAATGGGGCCTCGTTGGAAAGGGCTCGCTCCGCTGAATCCAGGGCCGTTGTTCGTTCCGGAAAATTCCAACGGGTTCGGGAGTTATGGGCCCTTTTGTGGCTTCAAAGGGAGGGCCCTTCAGCACCCATTATCTCGGGAAATACTGGTCGGCCCTGCGTATATTCAATTTACAGCCTCCCTAGAGTGTCCCTAACAATTTGCCATTCAAAAACGGGCCGACCCAGAATACCCGGAAAATCGCGGAAAATGTAAAGGGGTACCCCTTGGCATTTTTTTGCACAATTTTGCGAAGGTGCTCCGATTGGGACGAATGGGGCCTCGTTGGAAAGGGCTCGCTCCGCTGAATCCAGGGCCGTTGTTCGTTCCGGAAAATTCCAACGGGTTCGGGAGTTATGAGCCCTTTTGTGGCTTCAAAGGGAGGGCCCTTCAGCACCCATTATCTCAGGAAATACTGGTCGGCCCTGCGTGAAATTCAATTTACAGCCTCCCTAGAGTGTCCCTAACAATTTCCCATCCAAAAAAGGGCCGACCCAGAATACCCGGAAAATCGCGGAAAATGCAAAGGGGTACCCCTTGGCATTTTTTTGCACAATTTTGCGAAGGTGCTCCGATTGGGACGAATGGGGCCTCGTTGGAAAGGGCTCGCTCCGCTGAATCCAGGGCCGTTGTTCGTTCCGGAAAATTCCAACGGGTTCGGGAGTTATGGGCCCTTTTGTGGCTTCAAAGGGAGGGCCCTTCAGCACCCATTATCTCGGGAAATACTGGTCGGCCCTGCGTGAAATTCAATTTACAGCCTCCCTAGAGTGTCGCTAACAATTTCCCATCCAAAAAAGGGCCGACCCAGAATACCCGGAAAATCGCGGAAAATGCAAAGGGGTACCCCTTGGCATTTTTTTGCAAAATTTTGCGAAGGTGCTCCGATTGGGATGAATGGGGCCTCGTTGGAAAGGGCTCGCTCCGCTGAATCCAGGGCAGTTGTTCGTTCCGGAAAATTCCAACGGGTTCGGGAGTTATGGGCCCTTTTGTGGCTTCAAAGGGAGGGCCCTTCAGCACCCATTATCTCGGGAAATACTGGTCGGCCCTGCGTGTATTCAATTTACAGCCTCCCTAGAGTGTCCCTAACAATTTTCCATTCAAAAACGGGCCGACCCAGAATACCCGGAAAATCGCGGAAAATGCAAAGGGGTACCCCTTGGCATTTTTTTGCACAATTTTGCGAAGGTGCTCCGATTGGGACGAATGGGGCCTCGTTGGAAAGGGCTCGCTCCGCTGAATCCAGGGCCGTTGTTCGTTCCGGAAAATTCCAACGGGTTCGGGAGTTATGGGCCCTTTTGAGGGAGGGCCCTTCAACACCCATTATCTCGGGAAATACTGGTCGGCCCTGCGTGAAATTCAATTTACAGCCTCCCTAGAGTGTCGCTAACAATTTCCCATCCAAAAAAGGGCCGACCCAGAATACCCGGAAAATCGCGGAAAATGCAAAGGGGTACCCCTTGGCATTTTTTTGCACAATTTTGCGAAGGTGCTCCGATTGGGACGAATGGGGCCTCGTTGGAAAGGGCTCGCTCCGCTGAATCCAGGGCCGTTGTTCGTTCCGGAAAATTCCAACGGGTTCGGGAGTTATGGGCCCTTTTGTGGCTTCAAAGGGAGGGCCCTTCAACACCCATTATCTCGGGAAATACTGGTCGGCCCTGCGTGAAATTCAATTTACAGCCTCCCTAGAGTGTCGCTAACAATTTCCCATCCAAAAAAGGGCCGACCCAGAATACCCGGAAAATCGCGGAAAATGCAAAGGGGTACCCCTTGGCATTTTTTTGCACAATTTTGCGAAGGTGCTCCGATTGGGATGAATGGGGCCTCGTTGGAAAGGGCTCGCTCCGCTGAATCCAGGGCAGTTGTTCGTTCCGGAAAATTCCAACGGGTTCGGGAGTTATGGGCCCTTTTGTGGCTTCAAAGGGAGGGCCCTTCAGCACCCATTATCTCGGGAAATACTGGTCGGCCCTGCGTGTATTCAATTTACAGCCTCCCTAGAGTGTCCCTAACAATTTGCCATTCAAAAACGGGCCGACCCAGAATACCCGGAAAATCGCGGAAAATGCAAAGGGGTACCCCTTGGCATTTTTTTGCACAATTTTGCGAAGGTGCTCCGATTGGGACGAATGGGGCCTCGTTGGAAAGGGCTCGCTCCGCTGAATCCAGGGCCGTTGTTCGTTCCGGAAAATTCCAACGGGTTCGGGAGTTATGGGCCCTTTTGTGGCTTCAAAGGGAGGGCCCTTCAACACCCATTATCTCGGGAAATACTGGTCGGCCCTGCGTGAAATTCAATTTACAGCCTCCCTAGAGTGTCGCTAACAATTTCCCATCCAAAAAAGGGCCGACCCACAATACCCGGAAAATCGCGGAAAATGCAAAGGGGTACCCCTTGGCATTTTTTTGCACAATTTTGCGAAGGTGCTCCGATTGGGACGAATGGGGCCTCGTTGGAAAGGGCTCGCTCCGCTGAATCCAGGGCCGTTGTTCGTTCCGGAAAATTCCAACGGGTTCGGGAGTTATGGGCCCTTTTGTGGCTTCAAAGGGAGGGCCCTTCAACACCCATTATCTCGGGAAATACTGGTCGGCCCTGCGTGAAATTCAATTTACAGCCTCCCTAGAGTGTCCCTAACAATTTCCCATCCAAAAAAGGGCCGACCCAGAATACCCGGAAAATCGCGGAAAATGCAAAGGGGTACCCCTTGGCATTTTTTTGCACAATTTTGCGAAGGTGCTCCGATTGGGACGAATGGGGGGTTCGGGAGTTATGGGCCCTTTTGTGGCTTCAAAGGGAGGGCCCTTCAACACCCATTATCTCGGGAAATACTGGTCGGCCCTGCGTGAAATTCAATTTACAGCCTCCCTAGAGTGTCCCTAACAATTTCCCATCCAAAAAAGGGCCGACCCAGAATACCCGGAAAATCGCGGAAAATGCAAAGGGGTACCCCTTGGCATTTTTTTGCACAATTTTGCGAAGGTGCTCCGATTGGGACGAATGGGGCCTCGTTGGAAAGGGCTCGCTCCGCTGAATCCAGGGACGTTGTTCGTTCCGGAAAATTCCAACGGGTTCGGGAGTTATGGGCCCTTTTGTGGCTTCAAAGGGAGGGCCCTTCAACACCCATTATCTCGGGAAATACTGGTCGGCCCTGCGTGAAATTCAATTTACAGCCTCCCTAGAGTGTCGCTAACAATTTCCCATCCAAAAAAGGGCCGACCCAGAATACCCGGAAAATCGCGGAAAATGCAAAGGGGTACCCCTTGGCATTTTTTTGCATAATTTTGCGAAGGTGCTCCGATTGGGACGAATGGGGCCTCGTTGGAAAGGGCTCGCTCCGCTGAATCCAGGGCCGTTGTTCGTTCCGGAAAATTCCAACGGGTTCGGGAGTTATGGGCCCTTTTGTGGCTTCAAAGGGAGGGCCCTTCAACACCCATTATCTCGGGAAATACTGGTCGGCCCTGCGTGAAATTCAATTTACAGCCTCCCTAGAGTGTCCCTAACAATTTCCCATCCAAAAAAGGGCCGACCCAGAATACCCGGAAAATCGCGGAAAATGCAAAGGGGTACCCCTTGGCATTTTTTTGCACAATTTTGCGAAGGTGCTCCGATTGGGACGAATGGGGCCTCGTTGGAAAGGGCTCGCTCCGCTGAATCCAGGGCCGTTGTTCGTTCCGGAAAATTCCAACGGGTTCGGGAGTTATGGGCCCTTTTGTGGCTTCAAAGGGAGGGCCCTTCAACACCCATTATCTCGGGAAATACTGGTCGGCCCTGCGTGAAATTCAATTTACAGCCTCCCTAGAGTGTCGCTAACAATTTCCCATCCAAAAAAGGGCCGACCCAGAATACCCGGAAAATCGCGGAAAATGCAAAGGGGTACCCCTTGGCATTTTTTTGCACAATTTTGCGAAGGTGCTCCGATTGGGACGAATGGGGCCTCGTTGGAAAGGGCTCGCTCCGCTGAATCCAGGGCAGTTGTTCGTTCCGGAAAATTCCAACGGGTTCGGGAGTTATGGGCCTTTTTGTGGCTTCAAAGGGAGGGCCCTTCAGCACCCATTATCTCGGGAAATACTGGTCGGCCCTGCGTGTATTCAATTTACAGCCTCCCTAGAGTGTCCCTAACAATTTGCCATTCAAAAACGGGCCGACCCAGAATACCCGGAAAATCGCGGAAAATGCAAAGGGGTACCCCTTGGCATTTTTTTGCATAATTTTGCGAAGGTGCTCCGATTGGGACGAATGGGGCCTCGTTGGAAAGGGCTCGCTCCGCTGAATCCAGGGCCGTTGTTCGTTCCGGAAAATTCCAACGGGTTCGGGAGTTATGGGCCCTTTTGTGGCTTCAAAGGGAGGGCCCTTCAACACCCATTATCTCGGGAAATACTGGTCGGCCCTGCGTGTATTCAATTTACAGCCTCCCTAGAGTGTCCCTAACAATTTGCCATTCAAAAACGGGCCGACCCAGAATACCCGGAAAATCGCGGAAAATGCAAAGGGGTACCCCTTGGCATTTTTTTGCACAATTTTGCGAAGGTGCTCCGATTGGGATGAATGGGGCCTCGTTGGAAAGGGCTCGCTCCGCTGAATCCAGGGCCGTTGTTCGTTCCGGAAAATTCCAACGGGTTCGGGAGTTATGGGCCTTTTTGTGGCTTCAAAGGGAGGGCCCTTCAGCACCCATTATCTCGGGAAATACTGGTCGGCCCTGCGTGTATTCAATTTACAGCCTCCCTAGAGTGTCCCTAACAATTTGCCATTCAAAAACGGGCCGACCCAGAATACCCGGAAAATCGCGGAAAATGCAAAGGGGTACCCCTTGGCATTTTTTTGCATAATTTTGCGAAGGTGCTCCGATTGGGACGAATGGGGCCTCGTTGGAAAGGGCTCGCTCCGCTGAATCCAGGGCCGTTGTTCGTTCCGGAAAATTCCAACGGGTTCGGGAGTTATGGGCCCTTTTGTGGCTTCAAAGGGAGGGCCCTTCAACACCCATTATCTCGGGAAATACTGGTCGGCCCTGCGTGTATTCAATTTACAGCCTCCCTAGAGTGTCCCTAACAATTTGCCATTCAAAAACGGGCCGACCCAGAATACCCGGAAAATCGCGGAAAATGCAAAGGGGTACCCCTTGGCATTTTTTTGCACAATTTTGCGAAGGTGCTCCGATTGGGATGAATGGGGCCTCGTTGGAAAGGGCTCGCTCCGCTGAATCCAGGGCCGTTGTTCGTTCCGGAAAATTCCAACGGGTTCGGGAGTTATGGGCCCTTTTGTGGCTTCAAAGGGAGGGCCCTTCAACACCCATTATCTCGGGAAATACTGGTCGGCCCTGCGTGAAATTCAATTTACAGCCTCCCTAGAGTGTCCCTAACAATTTCCCATCCAAAAAAGGGCCGACCCAGAATACCCGGAAAATCGCGGAAAATGCAAAGGGGTACCCCTTGGCATTTTTTTGCACAATTTTGCGAAGGTGCTCCGATTGGGACGAATGGGGCCTCGTTGGAAAGGGCTCGCTCCGCTGAATCCAGGGCCGTTGTTCGTTCCGGAAAATTCCAACGGGTTCGGGAGTTATGGGCCCTTTTGTGGCTTCAAAGGAAGGGCCCTTCAACACCCATTATCTCGGGAAATACTGGTCGGCCCTGCGTGAAATTCAATTTACAGCCTCCCTAGAGTGTCCCTAACAATTTCCCATCCAAAAAAGGGCCGACCCAGAATACCCGGAAAATCGCGGAAAATGCAAAGGGGTACCCCTTGGCATTTTTTTGCACAATTTTGCGAAGGTGCTCCGATTGAGATGAATGGGGCCTCGTTGGAAAGGGCTCGCTCCGCTGAATCCAGGGCAGTTGTTCGTTCCGGAAAATTCCAACGGGTTCGGGAGTTATGGGCCCTTTTGTGGCTTCAAAGGGAGGGCCCTTCAGCACCCATTATCTCGGGAAATACTGGTCGGCCCTGCGTGTATTCAATTTACAGCCTCCCTAGAGTGTCCCTAACAATTTGCCATTCAAAAACGGGCCGACCCAGAATACCCGGAAAATCGCGGAACATGCAAAGGGGTACCCCTTGGCATTTTTTTGCACAATTTTGCGAAGGTGCTCCGATTGGGATGAATGGGGCCTCGTTGGAAAGGGCTCGCTCCGCTGAATCCAGGGCCGTTGTTCGTTCCGGAAAATTCCAACGGGTTCGGGAGTTATGGGCCCTTTTGTGGCTTCAAAGGGAGGGCCCTTCAACACCCATTATCTCGGGAAATACTGGTCGGCCCTGCGTGAAATTCCTCCCTAGAGTGTCCCTAACAATTTCCCATCCAAAAAAGGGCCGACCCAGAATACCCGGAAAATCGCGGAAAATGCAAAGGGGTACCCCTTGGCATTTGTTTGCACAATTTTGCGAAGGTGCTCCGATTGGGACGAATGGGGCCTCGTTGGAAAGGACTCGCTCCGCTGAATCCAGGGCAGTTGTTCGTTCCGGAAAATTCCAACGGGTTCGGGAGTTATGGGCCCTTTTGTGGCTTCAAAGGGAGGGCCCTTCAACACCCATTATCTCGGGAAATACTGGTCGGCCCTGCGTGTATTCAATTTACAGCCTCCCTAGAGTGTCCCTAACAATTTGCCATTCAAAAACGGGCCGACCCAGAATACCCGGAAAATCGCGGAAAATGCAAAGGGGTACCCCTTGGCATTTTTTTGCATAATTTTGCGAAGGTGCTCCGATTGGGACGAATGGGGCCTCGTTGGAAAGGGCTCGCTCCGCTGAATCCAGGGCCGTTGTTCGTTCCGGAAAATTCCAACGGGTTCGGGAGTTATGGGCCCTTTTGTGGCTTCAAAGGGAGGGCCCTTCAACACCCATTATCTCGGGAAATACTGGTCGGCCCTGCGTGAAATTCAATTTACAGCCTCCCTAGAGTGTCCCTAACAATTTCCCATCCAAAAAAGGGCCGACCCAGAATACCCGGAAAATCGCGGAAAATGCAAAGGGGTACCCCTTGGCATTTTTTTGCACAATTTTGCGAAGGTGCTCCGATTGGGACGAATGGGGCCTCGTTGGAAAGGGCTCGCTCCGCTGAATCCAGGGCCGTTGTTCGTTCCGGAAAATTCCAACGGGTTCGGGAGTTATGGGCCCTTTTGTGGCTTCAAAGGGAGGGCCCTTCAACACCCATTATCTCGGGAAATACTGGTCGGCCCTGCGTGAAATTCAATTTACAGCCTCCCTAGAGTGTCCCTAACAATTTCCCATCCAAAAAAGGGCCGACCCAGAATACCCGGAAAATCGCGGAAAATGCAAAGGGGTACCCCTTGGCATTTTTTTGCACAATTTTGCGAAGGTGCTCCGATTGGGATGAATGGGGCCTCGTTGGAAAGGGCTCGCTCCGCTGAATCCAGGGCAGTTGTTCGTTCCGGAAAATTCCAACGGGTTCGGGAGTTATGGGCCCTTTTGTGGCTTCAAAGGGAGGGCCCTTCAGCACCCATTATCTCGGGAAATACTGGTCGGCCCTGCGTGTATTCAATTTACAGCCTCCCTAGAGTGTCCCTAACAATTTGCCATTCAAAAACGGGCCGACCCAGAATACCCGGAAAATCGCGGAAAATGCAAAGGGGTACCCCTTGGCATTTTTTTGCACAATTTTGCGAAGGTGCTCCGATTGGGACGAATGGGGCCTCGTTGGAAAGGGCTCGCTCCGCTGAATCCAGGGCCGTTGTTCGTTCCGGAAAATTCCAACGGGTTCGGGAGTTATGGGCCCTTTTGTGGCTTCAAAGGGAGGGCCCTTCAACACCCATTATCTCGGGAAATACTGGTCGGCCCTGCGTGAAATTCAATTTACAGCCTCCCTAGAGTGTCCCTAACAATTTCCCATCCAAAAAAGGGCCGACCCAGAATACCCGGAAAATCGCGGAAAATGCAAAGGGGTACCCCTTGGCATTTTTTTGCACAATTTTGCGAAGGTGCTCCGATTGGGATGAATGGGGCCTCGTTGGAAAGGGCTCGCTCCGCTGAATCCAGGGCAGTTGTTCGTTCCGGAAAATTCCAACGGGTTCGGGAGTTATGGGCCCTTTTGTGGCTTCAAAGGGAGGGCCCTTCAGCACCCATTATCTCGGGAAATACTGGTCGGCCCTGCGTGTATTCAATTTACAGCCTCCCTAGAGTGTCCCTAACAATTTGCCATTCAAAAACGGGCCGACCCAGAATACCCGGAAAATCGCGGAACATGCAAAGGGGTACCCCTTGGCATTTTTTTGCACAATTTTGCGAAGGTGCTCCGATTGGGATGAATGGGGCCTCGTTGGAAAGGGCTCGCTCCGCTGAATCCAGGGCCGTTGTTCGTTCCGGAAAATTCCAACGGGTTCGGGAGTTATGGGCCCTTTTGTGGCTTCAAAGGGAGGGCCCTTCAACACCCATTATCTCGGGAAATACTGGTCGGCCCTGCGTGAAATTCAATTTACAGCCTCCCTAGAGTGTCCCTAACAATTTCCCATCCAAAAAAGGGCCGACCCAGAATACCCGGAAAATCGCGGAAAATGCAAAGGGGTACCCCTTGGCATTTTTTTGCACAATTTTGGAAGGTGCTCCGATTGGGACGAATGGGGCCTCGTTGGAAAGGGCTCGCTCCGCTGAATCCAGGGCCGTTGTTCGTTCCGGAAAATTCCAACGGGTTCGGGAGTTATGGGCCCTTTTGTGGCTTCAAAGGGAGGGCCCTTCAACACCCATTATCTCGGGAAATACTGGTCGGCCCTGCGTGAAATTCAATTTACAGCCTCCCTAGAGTGTCCCTAACAATTTCCCATCCAAAAAAGGGCCGACCCAGAATACCCGGAAAATCGCGGAAAATGCAAAGGGGTACCCCTTGGCATTTTTTTGCACAATTTTGCGAAGGTGCTCCGATTGGGACGAATGGGGCCTCGTTGGAAAGGGCTCGCTCCGCTGAATCCAGGGCCGTTGTTCGTTCCGGAAAATTCCAACGGGTTCGGGAGTTATGGGCCCTTTTGTGGCTTCAAAGGGAGGGCCCTTCAACACCCATTATCTCGGGAAATACTGGTCGGCCCTGCGTGAAATTCAATTTACAGCCTCCCTAGAGTGTCCCTAACAATTTCCCATCCAAAAAAGGGCCGACCCAGAATACCCGGAAAATCGCGGAAAATGCAAAGGGGAACCCCTTGGTATTTTTTTGCACAATTTTGCGAAGGTGCTCCGATTGGAAAGGGCTCGCTCCGCTGAATCCAGGGCAGTTGTTCGTTCCGGAAAATTCCAACGGGTTCGGGAGAGGGCCCTTCAACACCCATTATCTCGGGAAATACTGGTCGGCCCTGCGTGAAATTCAATTTACAGCCTCCCTAGAGTGTCCCTAACAATTTCCCATCCAAAAAAGGGCCGACCCAGAATACCCGGAAAATCGCGGAAAATGCAAAGGGGTACCCCTTGGTATTTTTTTGCACAATTTTGCGAAGGTGCTCCGATTGGGATGAATGGGCCTCGTTGGAAAGGGCTCGCTCCGCTGAATCCAGGGCCGTTGTTCGTTCCGGAAAATTCCAACGGGTTCGGGAGTTATGGGCCCTTTTGTGGCTTCAAAGGGAGGGCCCTTCAACACCCATTATCTCGGGAAATACTGGTCGGCCCTGCGTGAAATTCAATTTACAGCCTCCCTAGAGTGTCCCTAACAATTTCCCATCCAAAAAAGGGCCGACCCAGAATACCCGGAAAATCGCGGAAAATGCAAAGGGGAACCCCTTGGTATTTTTTTGCACAATTTTGCGAAGGTGCTCCGATTGGAAAGGGCTCGCTCCGCTGAATCCAGGGCAGTTGTTCGTTCCGGAAAATTCCAACGGGTTCGGGAGAGGGCCCTTCAACACCCATTATCTCGGGAAATACTGGTCGGCCCTGCGTGAAATTCAATTTACAGCCTCCCTAGAGTGTCCCTAACAATTTCCCATCCAAAAAAGGGCCGACCCAGAATACCCGGAAAATCGCGGAAAATGCAAAGGGGTACCCCTTGGTATTTTTTTGCACAATTTTGCGAAGGTGCTCCGATTGGGATGAATGGGCCTCGTTGGAAAGGGCTCGCTCCGCTGAATCCAGGGCCGTTGTTCGTTCCGGAAAATTCCAACGGGTTCGGGAGTTATGGGCCCTTTTGTGGCTTCAAAGGGAGGGCCCTTCAACACCCATTATCTCGGGAAATACTGGTCGGCCCTGCGTGAAATTCAATTTACAGCCTCCCTAGAGTGTCCCTAACAATTTCCCATCCAAAAAAGGGCCGACCCAGAATACCCGGAAAATCGCGGAAAATGCAAAGGGGTACCCCTTGGCATTTTTTTGCACAATTTTGCGAAGGTGCTCCGATTGGGATGAATGGGGCCTCGTTGGAAAGGGCTCGCTCCGCTGAATCCAGGGCCGTTGTTCGTTCCGGAAAATTCCAACGGGTTCGGGAGTTATGGGCCCTTTTGTGGCTTCAAAGGGAGGGCCCTTCAACACCCATTATCTCGGGAAATACTGGTCGGCCCTGCGTGTATTCAATTTACAGCCTCCCTAGAGTGTCCCTAACAATTTGCCATTCAAAAACGGGCCGACCCAGAATACCCGGAAAATCGCGGAAAATGCAAAGGGGTACCCCTTGGTATTTTTTTGCACAATTTTGCGAAGGTGCTCCGATTGGGATGAATGGGCCTCGTTGGAAAGGGCTCGCTCCGCTGAATCCAGGGCCGTTGTTCGTTCCGGAAAATTCCAACGGGTTCGGGAGTTATGGGCCCTTTTGTGGCTTCAAAGGGAGGGCCCTTCAACACCCATTATCTCGGGAAATACTGGTCGGCCCTGCGTGAAATTCAATTTACAGCCTCCCTAGAGTGTCCCTAACAATTTCCCATCCAAAAAAGGGCCGACCCAGAATACCCGGAAAATCGCGGAAAATGCAAAGGGGTACCCCTTGGCATTTTTTTGCACAATTTTGCGAAGGTGCTCCGATTGGGACGAATGGGGCCTCGTTGGAAAGGGCTCGCTCCGCTGAATCCAGGGCCGTTGTTCGTTCCGGAAAATTCCAACGGGTTCGGGAGTTATGGGCCCTTTTGTGGCTTCAAAGGGAGGGCCCTTCAACACCCATTATCTCGGGAAATACTGGTCGGCCCTGCGTGAAATTCAATTTACAGCCTCCCTAGAGTGTCCCTAACAATTTCCCATCCAAAAAAGGGCCGACCCAGAATACCCGGAAAATCGCGGAAAATGCAAAGGGGTACCCCTTGGCATTTTTTTGCACAATTTTGCGAAGGTGCTCCGATTGGGATGAATGGGGCCTCGTTGGAAAGGGCTCGCTCCGCTGAATCCAGGGCAGTTGTTCGTTCCGGAAAATTCCAACGGGTTCGGGAGTTATGGGCCCTTTTGTGGCTTCAAAGGGAGGGCCCTTCAACACCCATTATCTCGGGAAATACTGGTCGGCCCTGCGTGAAATTCAATTTACAGCCTCCCTAGAGTGTCCCTAACAATTTCCCATCCAAAAAAGGGCCGACCCAGAATACCCGGAAAATCGCGGAAAATGCAAAGGGGTACCCCTTGGCATTTTTTTGCACAATTTTGCGAAGGTGATTGGGACGAATGGGGCCTCGTTGGAAAGGGCTCGCTCCGCTGAATCCAGGGCCGTTGTTCGTTCCGGAAAATTCCAACGGGTTCGGGAGTTATGGGCCCTTTTGTGGCTTCAAAGGGAGGGCCCTTCAACACCCATTATCTCGGGAAATACTGGTCGGCCCTGCGTGAAATTCAATTTACAGCCTCCCTAGAGTGTCGCTAACAATTTCCCATCCAAAAAAGGGCCGACCCAGAATACCCGGAAAATCGCGGAAAATGCAAAGGGGTACCCCTTGGCATTTTTTTGCACAATTTTGCGAAGGTGCTCCGATTGGGACGAATGGGGCCTCGTTAGAAAGGGCTCGCTCCGCTGAATCCAGGGCCGTTGTTCGTTCCGGAAAATTCCAACGGGTTCGGGAGTTATGGGCCCTTTTGTGGCTTCAAAGGGAGGGCCCTTCAGCACCCATTATCTCGGGAAATACTGGTCGGCCCTGCGTGAAATTCAATTTACAGCCTCCCTAGAGTGTCCCTAACAATTTCCCATCCAAAAAAGGGCCGACCCAGAATACCCGGAAAATCGCGGAAAATGCAAAGGGGAACCCCTTGGTATTTTTTTGCACAATTTTGCGAAGGTGCTCCGATTGGAAAGGGCTCGCTCCGCTGAATCCAGGGCAGTTGTTCGTTCCGGAAAATTCCAACGGGTTCGGGAGTTATGGGCCCTTTTGTGGCTTCAAAGGGAGGGCCCTTCAACACCCATTATCTCGGGAAATACTGGTCGGCCCTGCGTGTATTCAATTTACAGCCTCCCTAGAGTGTCCCTAACAATTTGCCATTCAAAAACGGGCCGACCCAGAATACCCGGAAAATCGCGGAAAATGCAAAGGGGTACCCCTTGGCATTTTTTTGCACAATTTTGCGAAGGTGCTCCGATTGGGACGAATGGGGCCTCGTTGGAAAGGGCTCGCTCCGCTGAATCCAGGGCCGTTGTTCGTTCCGGAAAATTCCAACGGGTTCGGGAGTTATGGGCCCTTTTGTGGCTTCAAAGGGAGGGCCCTTCAACACCCATTATCTCAGGAAATACTGGTCGGCCCTGCGTGAAATTCAATTTACAGCCTCCCTAGAGTGTCGCTAACAATTTCCCATCCAAAAAAGGGCCGACCCAGAATACCCGGAAAATCGCGGAAAATGCAAAGGGGTACCCCTTGGCATTTTTTTGCACAATTTTGCGAAGGTGCTCCGATTGGGACGAATGGGGCCTCGTTGGAAAGGGCTCGCTCCGCTGAATCCAGGGCCGTTGTTCGTTCCGGAAAATTCCAACGGGTTCGGGAGTTATGGGCCCTTTTGTGGCTTCAAAGGGAGGGCCCTTCAACACCCATTATCTCGGGAAATACTGGTCGGCCCTGCGTGAAATTCAATTTACAGCCTCCCTAGAGTGTCCCTAACAATTTCCCATCCAAAAAGGGCCGACCCAGAATACCCGGAAAATCGCGGAAAATGCAAAGGGGTACCCCTTGGCATTTTTTTGCACAATTTTGCGAAGGTGCTCCGATTGGGACGAATGGGGCCTCGTTGGAAAGGGCTCGCTCCGCTGAATCCAGGGCCGTTGTTCGTTCCGGAAAATTCCAACGGGTTCGGGAGTTATGGGCCCTTTTGTGGCTTCAAAGGGAGGGCCCTTCAACACCCATTATCTCGGGAAATACTGGTCGGCCCTGCGTGAAATTCAATTTACAGCCTCCCTAGAGTGTCGCTAACAATTTCCCATCCAAAAAAGGGCCGACCCAGAATACCCGGAAAATCGCGGAAAATGCAAAGGGGTACCCCTTGGCATTTTTTTGCACAATTTTGCGAAGGTGCTCCGATTGGGATGAATGGGGCCTCGTTGGAAAGGGCTCGCTCCGCTGAATCCAGGGCAGTTGTTCGTTCCGGAAAATTCCAACGGGTTCGGGAGTTATGGGCCTTTTTGTGGCTTCAAAGGGAGGGCCCTTCAGCACCCATTATCTCGGGAAATACTGGTCGGCCCTGCGTGTATTCAATTTACAGCCTCCCTAGAGTGTCCCTAACAATTTGCCATTCAAAAACGGGCCGACCCAGAATACCCGGAAAATCGCGGAAAATGCAAAGGGGTACCCCTTGGCATTTTTTTGCACAATTTTGCGAAGGTGCTCCGATTGGGATGAATGGGGCCTCGTTGGAAAGGGCTCGCTCCGCTGAATCCAGGGCCGTTGTTCGTTCCGGAAAATTCCAACGGGTTCGGGAGTTATGGGCCTTTTTGTGGCTTCAAAGGGAGGGCCCTTCAGCACCCATTATCTCGGGAAATACTGGTCGGCCCTGCGTGTATTCAATTTACAGCCTCCCTAGAGTGTCCCTAACAATTTGCCATTCAAAAACGGGCCGACCCAGAATACCCGGAAAATCGCGGAAAATGCAAAGGGGTACCCCTTGGCATTTTTTTGCACAATTTTGCGAAGGTGCTCCGATTGGGACGAATGGGGCCTCGTTGGAAAGGGCTCGCTCCGCTGAATCCAGGGCCGTTGTTCGTTCCGGAAAATTCCAACGGGTTCGGGAGTTATGGGCCCTTTTGTGGCTTCAAAGGGAGGGCCCTTCAACACCCATTATCTCAGGAAATACTGGTCGGCCCTGCGTGAAATTCAATTTACAGCCTCCCTAGAGTGTCGCTAACAATTTCCCATCCAAAAAAGGGCCGACCCAGAATACCCGGAAAATCGCGGAAAATGCAAAGGGGTACCCCTTGGCATTTTTTTGCACAATTTTGCGAAGGTGCTCCGATTGGGACGAATGGGGCCTCGTTGGAAAGGGCTCGCTCCGCTGAATCCAGGGCCGTTGTTCGTTCCGGAAAATTCCAACGGGTTCGGGAGTTATGGGCCCTTTTGTGGCTTCAAAGGGAGGGCCCTTCAACACCCATTATCTCGGGAAATACTGGTCGGCCCTGCGTGAAATTCAATTTACAGCCTCCCTAGAGTGTCCCTAACAATTTCCCATCCAAAAAGGGCCGACCCAGAATACCCGGAAAATCGCGGAAAATGCAAAGGGGTACCCCTTGGCATTTTTTTGCACAATTTTGCGAAGGTGCTCCGATTGGGACGAATGGGGCCTCGTTGGAAAGGGCTCGCTCCGCTGAATCCAGGGCCGTTGTTCGTTCCGGAAAATTCCAACGGGTTCGGGAGTTATGGGCCCTTTTGTGGCTTCAAAGGGAGGGCCCTTCAACACCCATTATCTCGGGAAATACTGGTCGGCCCTGCGTGAAATTCAATTTACAGCCTCCCTAGAGTGTCGCTAACAATTTCCCATCCAAAAAAGGGCCGACCCAGAATACCCGGAAAATCGCGGAAAATGCAAAGGGGTACCCCTTGGCATTTTTTTGCACAATTTTGCGAAGGTGCTCCGATTGGGATGAATGGGGCCTCGTTGGAAAGGGCTCGCTCCGCTGAATCCAGGGCAGTTGTTCGTTCCGGAAAATTCCAACGGGTTCGGGAGTTATGGGCCTTTTTGTGGCTTCAAAGGGAGGGCCCTTCAGCACCCATTATCTCGGGAAATACTGGTCGGCCCTGCGTGTATTCAATTTACAGCCTCCCTAGAGTGTCCCTAACAATTTGCCATTCAAAAACGGGCCGACCCAGAATACCCGGAAAATCGCGGAAAATGCAAAGGGGTACCCCTTGGCATTTTTTTGCACAATTTTGCGAAGGTGCTCCGATTGGGATGAATGGGGCCTCGTTGGAAAGGGCTCGCTCCGCTGAATCCAGGGCCGTTGTTCGTTCCGGAAAATTCCAACGGGTTCGGGAGTTATGGGCCTTTTTGTGGCTTCAAAGGGAGGGCCCTTCAGCACCCATTATCTCGGGAAATACTGGTCGGCCCTGCGTGTATTCAATTTACAGCCTCCCTAGAGTGTCCCTAACAATTTGCCATTCAAAAACGGGCCGACCCAGAATACCCGGAAAATCGCGGAAAATGCAAAGGGGTACCCCTTGGCATTTTTTTGCATAATTTTGCGAAGGTGCTCCGATTGGGACGAATGGGGCCTCGTTGGAAAGGGCTCGCTCCGCTGAATCCAGGGCCGTTGTTCGTTCCGGAAAATTCCAACGGGTTCGGGAGTTATGGGCCCTTTTGTGGCTTCAAAGGGAGGGCCCTTCAACACCCATTATCTCGGGAAATACTGGTCGGCCCTGCGTGTATTCAATTTACAGCCTCCCTAGAGTGTCCCTAACAATTTGCCATTCAAAAACGGGCCGACCCAGAATACCCGGAAAATCGCGGAAAATGCAAAGGGGTACCCCTTGGCATTTTTTTGCACAATTTTGCGAAGGTGCTCCGATTGGGATGAATGGGGCCTCGTTGGAAAGGGCTCGCTCCGCTGAATCCAGGGCCGTTGTTCGTTCCGGAAAATTCCAACGGGTTCGGGAGTTATGGGCCCTTTTGTGGCTTCAAAGGGAGGGCCCTTCAACACCCATTATCTCGGGAAATACTGGTCGGCCCTGCGTGAAATTCAATTTACAGCCTCCCTAGAGTGTCCCTAACAATTTCCCATCCAAAAAAGGGCCGACCCAGAATACCCGGAAAATCGCGGAAAATGCAAAGGGGTACCCCTTGGCATTTTTTTGCACAATTTTGCGAAGGTGCTCCGATTGGGACGAATGGGGCCTCGTTGGAAAGGGCTCGCTCCGCTGAATCCAGGGCCGTTGTTCGTTCCGGAAAATTCCAACGGGTTCGGGAGTTATGGGCCCTTTTGTGGCTTCAAAGGGAGGGCCCTTCAACACCCATTATCTCGGGAAATACTGGTCGGCCCTGCGTGAAATTCAATTTACAGCCTCCCTAGAGTGTCCCTAACAATTTCCCATCCAAAAAAGGGCCGACCCAGAATACCCGGAAAATCGCGGAAAATGCAAAGGGGTACCCCTTGGCATTTTTTTGCACAATTTTGCGAAGGTGCTCCGATTGGGATGAATGGGGCCTCGTTGGAAAGGGCTCGCTCCGCTGAATCCAGGGCAGTTGTTCGTTCCGGAAAATTCCAACGGGTTCGGGAGTTATGGGCCCTTTTGTGGCTTCAAAGGGAGGGCCCTTCAGCACCCATTATCTCGGGAAATACTGGTCGGCCCTGCGTGTATTCAATTTACAGCCTCCCTAGAGTGTCCCTAACAATTTGCCATTCAAAAACGGGCCGACCCAGAATACCCGGAAAATCGCGGAACATGCAAAGGGGTACCCCTTGGCATTTTTTTGCACAATTTTGCGAAGGTGCTCCGATTGGGATGAATGGGGCCTCGTTGGAAAGGGCTCGCTCCGCTGAATCCAGGGCCGTTGTTCGTTCCGGAAAATTCCAACGGGTTCGGGAGTTATGGGCCCTTTTGTGGCTTCAAAGGGAGGGCCCTTCAACACCCATTATCTCGGGAAATACTGGTCGGCCCTGCGTGAAATTCAATTTACAGCCTCCCTAGAGTGTCCCTAACAATTTCCCATCCAAAAAAGGGCCGACCCAGAATACCCGGAAAATCGCGGAAAATGCAAAGGGGTACCCCTTGGCATTTTTTTGCACAATTTTGGAAGGTGCTCCGATTGGGACGAATGGGGCCTCGTTGGAAAGGGCTCGCTCCGCTGAATCCAGGGCCGTTGTTCGTTCCGGAAAATTCCAACGGGTTCGGGAGTTATGGGCCCTTTTGTGGCTTCAAAGGGAGGGCCCTTCAACACCCATTATCTCGGGAAATACTGGTCGGCCCTGCGTGAAATTCAATTTACAGCCTCCCTAGAGTGTCCCTAACAATTTCCCATCCAAAAAAGGGCCGACCCAGAATACCCGGAAAATCGCGGAAAATGCAAAGGGGAACCCCTTGGTATTTTTTTGCACAATTTTGCGAAGGTGCTCCGATTGGAAAGGGCTCGCTCCGCTGAATCCAGGGCAGTTGTTCGTTCCGGAAAATTCCAACGGGTTCGGGAGTTATGGGCCCTTTTGTGGCTTCAAAGGGAGGGCCCTTCAACACCCATTATCTCGGGAAATACTGGTCGGCCCTGCGTGTATTCAATTTACAGCCTCCCTAGAGTGTCCCTAACAATTTGCCATTCAAAAACGGGCCGACCCAGAATACCCGGAAAATCGCGGAAAATGCAAAGGGGTACCCCTTGGCATTTTTTTGCATAATTTTGCGAAGGTGCTCCGATTGGGACGAATGGGGCCTCGTTGGAAAGGGCTCGCTCCGCTGAATCCAGGGCCGTTGTTCGTTCCGGAAAATTCCAACGGGTTCGGGAGTTATGGGCCCTTTTGTGGCTTCAAAGGGAGGGCCCTTCAACACCCATTATCTCGGGAAATACTGGTCGGCCCTGCGTGAAATTCAATTTACAGCCTCCCTAGAGTGTCCCTAACAATTTCCCATCCAAAAAAGGGCCGACCCAGAATACCCGGAAAATCGCGGAAAATGCAAAGGGGTACCCCTTGGTATTTTTTTGCACAATTTTGCGAAGGTGCTCCGATTGGGATGAATGGGCCTCGTTGGAAAGGGCTCGCTCCGCTGAATCCAGGGCCGTTGTTCGTTCCGGAAAATTCCAACGGGTTCGGGAGTTATGGGCCCTTTTGTGGCTTCAAAGGGAGGGCCCTTCAACACCCATTATCTCGGGAAATACTGGTCGGCCCTGCGTGAAATTCAATTTACAGCCTCCCTAGAGTGTCCCTAACAATTTCCCATCCAAAAAAGGGCCGACCCAGAATACCCGGAAAATCGCGGAAAATGCAAAGGGGTACCCCTTGGCATTTTTTTGCACAATTTTGCGAAGGTGCTCCGATTGGGATGAATGGGGCCTCGTTGGAAAGGGCTCGCTCCGCTGAATCCAGGGCCGTTGTTCGTTCCGGAAAATTCCAACGGGTTCGGGAGTTATGGGCCCTTTTGTGGCTTCAAAGGGAGGGCCCTTCAACACCCATTATCTCGGGAAATACTGGTCGGCCCTGCGTGTATTCAATTTACAGCCTCCCTAGAGTGTCCCTAACAATTTGCCATTCAAAAACGGGCCGACCCAGAATACCCGGAAAATCGCGGAAAATGCAAAGGGGTACCCCTTGGTATTTTTTTGCACAATTTTGCGAAGGTGCTCCGATTGGGATGAATGGGCCTCGTTGGAAAGGGCTCGCTCCGCTGAATCCAGGGCCGTTGTTCGTTCCGGAAAATTCCAACGGGTTCGGGAGTTATGGGCCCTTTTGTGGCTTCAAAGGGAGGGCCCTTCAACACCCATTATCTCGGGAAATACTGGTCGGCCCTGCGTGAAATTCAATTTACAGCCTCCCTAGAGTGTCCCTAACAATTTCCCATCCAAAAAAGGGCCGACCCAGAATACCCGGAAAATCGCGGAAAATGCAAAGGGGTACCCCTTGGCATTTTTTTGCACAATTTTGCGAAGGTGCTCCGATTGGGACGAATGGGGCCTCGTTGGAAAGGGCTCGCTCCGCTGAATCCAGGGCCGTTGTTCGTTCCGGAAAATTCCAACGGGTTCGGGAGTTATGGGCCCTTTTGTGGCTTCAAAGGGAGGGCCCTTCAACACCCATTATCTCGGGAAATACTGGTCGGCCCTGCGTGAAATTCAATTTACAGCCTCCCTAGAGTGTCCCTAACAATTTCCCATCCAAAAAAGGGCCGACCCAGAATACCCGGAAAATCGCGGAAAATGCAAAGGGGTACCCCTTGGCATTTTTTTGCACAATTTTGCGAAGGTGCTCCGATTGGGATGAATGGGGCCTCGTTGGAAAGGGCTCGCTCCGCTGAATCCAGGGCAGTTGTTCGTTCCGGAAAATTCCAACGGGTTCGGGAGTTATGGGCCCTTTTGTGGCTTCAAAGGGAGGGCCCTTCAACACCCATTATCTCGGGAAATACTGGTCGGCCCTGCGTGAAATTCAATTTACAGCCTCCCTAGAGTGTCCCTAACAATTTCCCATCCAAAAAAGGGCCGACCCAGAATACCCGGAAAATCGCGGAAAATGCAAAGGGGTACCCCTTGGCATTTTTTTGCACAATTTTGCGAAGGTGATTGGGACGAATGGGGCCTCGTTGGAAAGGGCTCGCTCCGCTGAATCCAGGGCCGTTGTTCGTTCCGGAAAATTCCAACGGGTTCGGGAGTTATGGGCCCTTTTGTGGCTTCAAAGGGAGGGCCCTTCAACACCCATTATCTCGGGAAATACTGGTCGGCCCTGCGTGAAATTCAATTTACAGCCTCCCTAGAGTGTCCCTAACAATTTCCCATCCAAAAAAGGGCCGACCCAGAATACCCGGAAAATCGCGGAAAATGCAAAGGGGTACCCCTTGGCATTTTTTTGCACAATTTTGCGAAGGTGCTCCGATTGGGACGAATGGGGCCTCGTTGGAAAGGGCTCGCTCCGCTGAATCCAGGGCCGTTGTTCGTTCCGGAAAATTCCAACGGGTTCGGGAGTTATGGGCCCTTTTGTGGCTTCAAAGGGAGGGCCCTTCAACACCCATTATCTCGGGAAATACTGGTCGGCCCTGCGTGAAATTCAATTTACAGCCTCCCTAGAGTGTCCCTAACAATTTCCCATCCAAAAAAGGGCCGACCCAGAATACCCGGAAAATCGCGGAAAATGCAAAGGGGTACCCCTTGGCATTTTTTTGCACAATTTTGCGAAGGTGCTCCGATTGGGACGAATGGGGCCTCGTTGGAAAGGGCTCGCTCCGCTGAATCCAGGGCCGTTGTTCGTTCCGGAAAATTCCAACGGGTTCGGGAGTTATGGGCCCTTTTGTGGCTTCAAAGGGAGGGCCCTTCAACACCCATTATCTCGGGAAATACTGGTCGGCCCTGCGTGAAATTCAATTTACAGCCTCCCTAGAGTGTCCCTAACAATTTCCCATCCAAAAAAGGGCCGACCCAGAATACCCGGAAAATCGCGGAAAATGCAAAGGGGTACCCCTTGGCATTTTTTTGCACAATTTTGCGAAGGTGCTCCGATTGGGACGAATGGGGCCTCGTTGGAAAGGGCTCGCTCCGCTGAATCCAGGGCCGTTGTTCGTTCCGGAAAATTCCAACGGGTTCGGGAGTTATGGGCCCTTTTGTGGCTTCAAAGGGAGGGCCCTTCAACACCCATTATCTCGGGAAATACTGGTCGGCCCTGCGTGAAATTCAATTTACAGCCTCCCTAGAGTGTCCCTAACAATTTCCCATCCAAAAAAGGGCCGACCCAGAATACCCGGAAAATCGCGGAAAATGCAAAGGGGTACCCCTTGGCATTTTTTTGCACAATTTTGCGAAGGTGCTCCGATTGGGACGAATGGGGCCTCGTTGGAAAGGGCTCGCTCCGCTGAATCCAGGGCCGTTGTTCGTTCCGGAAAATTCCAACGGGTTCGGGAGTTATGGGCCCTTTTGTGGCTTCAAAGGGAGGGCCCTTCAGCACCCATTATCTCGGGAAATACTGGTCGGCCCTGCGTGTATTCAATTTACAGCCTCCCTAGAGTGTCCCTAACAATTTGCCATTCAAAAACGGGCCGACCCAGAATACCCGGAAAATCGCGGAAAATGCAAAGGGATACCCCTTGGCATTTTTTTGCACAATTTTGCGAAGGTGCTCCGATTGGGACGAATGGGGCCTCGTTGGAAAGGGCTCGCTCCGCTGAATCCAGGGCCGTTGTTCGTTCCGGAAAATTCCAACGGGTTCGGGAGTTATGGGCCCTTTTGTGGCTTCAAAGGGAGGGCCCTTCAACACCCATTATCTCGGGAAATACTGGTCGGCCCTGCGTGAAATTCAATTTACAGCCTCCCTAGAGTGTCCCTAACAATTTCCCATCCAAAAAAGGGCCGACCCAGAATACCCGGAAAATCGCGGAAAATGCAAAGGGGTACCCCTTGGCATTTTTTTGCACAATTTTGCGAAGGTGCTCCGATTGGGACGAATGGGACCTCGTTGGAAAGGGCTCGCTCCGCTGAATCCAGGGCCGTTGTTCGTTCCGGAAAATTCCAACGGGTTCGGGAGTTACGGGCCCTTTTGTGGCTTCAAAGGGAGGGCCCTTCAGCACCCATTATCTCGGGAAATACCGGTCGGCCCTGCGTGAAATTCAATTTACAGCCTCCCTAGAGTGTCCCTAACAATTTCCCATCCAAAAAAGGGCCGACCCAGAATACCCGGAAAATCGCGGAAAATGCAAAGGGGTACCCCTTGGCATTTTTTTGCACAATTTTGCGAAGGTGCTCCGATTGGGACGAATGGGGCCTCGTTGGAAAGGGCTCGCTCCGCTGAATCCAGGGCCGTTGTTCGTTCCGAAAAATTCCAACGGGTTCGGGAGTTATGGGCCCTTTTGTGGCTTCAAAGGGAGGGCCCTTCAACACCCATTATCTCGGGAAATACTGGTCAGCCCTGCGTGAAATTCAATTTACAGCCTCCCTAGAGTGTCCCTAACAATTTCCCATCCAAAAAAGGGCCGACCCAGAATACCCGGAAAATCGCGGAAAATGCAAAGGGGTACCCCTTGGCATTTTTTTGCACAATTTTGCGAAGGTGCTCCGATTGGGACGAATGGGGCCTCGTTAGAAAGGGCTCGCTCCGCTGAATCCAGGGCCGTTGTTCGTTCCGGAAAATTCCAACGGGTTCGGGAGTTATGGGCCCTTTTGTGGCTTCAAAGGGAGGGCCCTTCAGCACCCATTATCTCGGGAAATACTGGTCGGCCCTGCGTGTATTCAATTTACAGCCTCCCTAGAGTGTCCCTAACAATTTGCCATTCAAAAACGGGCCGACCCAGAATACCCGGAAAATCGCGGAAAATGCAGAGGGTTACCCCTTGGCATTTTTTTGCACAATTTTGCGAAGGTGCTCCGATTGGGATGAATGGGGCCTGGTTGGAAAGGGCTCGCTCCGCTGAATCCAGGGCAGTTGTTCGTTCCGGAAAATTCCAACGGGTTCGGGAGTTATGGGCCCTTTTGTGGCTTCAAAGGGAGGGCCCTTCAGCACCCATTATCTCGGGAAATACTGGTCGGCCCTGCGTGTATTCAATTTACAGCCTCCCTAGAGTGTCCCTAACAATTTGCCATTCAAAAACGGGCCGACCCAGAATACCCGGAAAATCGCGGAAAATGCAAAGGGGTACCCCTTGGCATTTTTTTGCACAATTTTGCGAAGGTGCTCCGATTGGGACGAATGGGACCTCGTTGGAAAGGGCTCGCTCCGCTGAATCCAGGGCCGTTGTTCGTTCCGGAAAATTCCAACGGGTTCGGGAGTTATGGGCCCTTTTGTGGCTTCAAAGGGAGGGCCCTTCAGCACCCATTATCTCGGGAAATACCGGTCGGCCCTGCGTGAAATTCAATTTACAGCCTCCCTAGAGTGTCCCTAACAATTTCCCATCCAAAAAAGGGCCGACCCAGAATACCCGGAAAATCGCGGAAAATGCAAAGGGGTACCCCTTGGCATTTTTTTGCACAATTTTGCGAAGGTGCTCCGATTGTTATGGGCCCTTTTGTGGCTTCAAAGGGAGGGCCCTTCAGCACCCATTATCTCGGGAAATACTGGTCGGCCCTGCGTGTATTCAATTTACAGCCTCCCTAGAGTGTCCCTAACAATTTGCCATTCAAAAACGGGCCGACCCAGAATACCCGGAAAATCGCGGAAAATGCAAAGGGGTACCCCTTGGCATTTTTTTGCACAATTTTGCGAAGGTGCTCCGATTCGGACGAATGGGACCTCGTTGGAAAGGGCTCGCTCCGCTGAATCCAGGGCCGTTGTTCGTTCCGGAAAATTCCAACGGGTTCGGGAGTTATGGGCCCTTTTGTGGCTTCAAAGGGAGGGCCCTTCAGCACCCATTATCTCGGGAAATACCGGTCGGCCCTGCGTGAAATTCAATTTACAGCCTCCCTAGAGTGTCCCTAACAATTTCCCATCCAAAAAAGGGCCGACCCAGAATACCCGGAAAATCGCGGAAAATGCAAAGGGGTACCCCTTGGCATTTTTTTGCACAATTTTGCGAAGGTGCTCCGATTGGGACGAATGGGGCCTCGTTGGAAAGGGCTCGCTCCGCTGAATCCAGGGCCGTTGTTCGTTCCGGAAAATTCCAACGGGTTCGGGAGTTATGGGCCCTTTTGTGGCTTCAAAGGGAGGGCCCTTCAACACCCATTATCTCGGGAAATACTGGTCGGCCCTGCGTGAAATTCAATTTACAGCCTCCCTAGAGTGTCCCTAACAATTTCCCATCCAAAAAAGGGCCGACCCAGAATACCCGGAAAATCGCGGAAAATGCAAAGGGGTACCCCTTGGCATTTTTTTGCACAATTTTGCGAAGGTGCTCCGATTGGGACGAATGGGACCTCGTTGGAAAGGGCTCGCTCCGCTGAATCCAGGGCCGTTGTTCGTTCCGGAAAATTCCAACGGGTTCGGGAGTTATGGGCCCTTTTGTGGCTTCAAAGGGAGGGCCCTTCAGCACCCATTATCTCGGGAAATACCGGTCGGCCCTGCGTGAAATTCAATTTACAGCCTCCCTAGAGTGTCCCTAACAATTTCCCATCCAAAAAAGGGCCGACCCAGAATACCCGGAAAATCGCGGAAAATGCAAAGGGGTACCCCTTGGCATTTTTTTGCACAATTTTGCGAAGGTGCTCCGATTGGGACGAATGGGGCCTCGTTGGAAAGGGCTCGCTCCGCTGAATCCAGGGCCGTTGTTCGTTCCGAAAAATTCCAACGGGTTCGGGAGTTATGGGCCCTTTTGTGGCTTCAAAGGGAGGGCCCTTCAACACCCATTATCTCGGGAAATACTGGTCGGCCCTGCGTGAAATTCAATTTACAGCCTCCCTAGAGTGTCCCTAACAATTTCCCATCCAAAAAAGGGCCGACCCAGAATACCCGGAAAATCGCGGAAAATGCAAAGGGGTACCCCTTGGCATTTTTTTGCACAATTTTGCGAAGGTGCTCCGATTGGGACGAATGGGGCCTCGTTAGAAAGGGCTCGCTCCGCTGAATCCAGGGCCGTTGTTCGTTCCGGAAAATTCCAACGGGTTCGGGAGTTATGGGCCCTTTTGTGGCTTCAAAGGGAGGGCCCTTCAGCACCCATTATCTCGGGAAATACTGGTCGGCCCTGCGTGTATTCAATTTACAGCCTCCCTAGAGTGTCCCTAACAATTTGCCATTCAAAAACGGGCCGACCCAGAATACCCGGAAAATCGCGGAAAATGCAGAGGGTTACCCCTTGGCATTTTTTTGCACAATTTTGCGAAGGTGCTCCGATTGGGATGAATGGGGCCTGGTTGGAAAGGGCTCGCTCCGCTGAATCCAGGGCAGTTGTTCGTTCCGGAAAATTCCAACGGGTTCGGGAGTTATGGGCCCTTTTGTGGCTTCAAAGGGAGGGCCCTTCAGCACCCATTATCTCGGGAAATACTGGTCGGCCCTGCGTGTATTCAATTTACAGCCTCCCTAGAGTGTCCCTAACAATTTGCCATTCAAAAACGGGCCGACCCAGAATACCCGGAAAATCGCGGAAAATGCAAAGGGGTACCCCTTGGCATTTTTTTGCACAATTTTGCGAAGGTGCTCCGATTGGGACGAATGGGACCTCGTTGGAAAGGGCTCGCTCCGCTGAATCCGCTGGGCCGTTGTTCGTTCCGGAAAATTCCAACGGGTTCGGGAGTTATGGGCCCTTTTGTGGCTTCAAAGGGAGGGCCCTTCAGCACCCATTATCTCGGGAAATACCGGTCGGCCCTGCGTGAAATTCAATTTACAGCCTCCCTAGAGTGTCCCTAACAATTTCCCATCCAAAAAAGGGCCGACCCAGAATACCCGGAAAATCGCGGAAAATGCAAAGGGGTACCCCTTGGCATTTTTTTGCACAATTTTGCGAAGGTGCTCCGATTGTTATGGGCCCTTTTGTGGCTTCAAAGGGAGGGCCCTTCAGCACCCATTATCTCGGGAAATACTGGTCGGCCCTGCGTGTATTCAATTTACAGCCTCCCTAGAGTGTCCCTAACAATTTGCCATTCAAAAACGGACGAATGGGACCTCGTTGGAAAGGGCTCGCTCCGCTGAATCCAGGGCCGTTGTTCGTTCCGGAAAATTCCAACGGGTTCGGGAGTTATGGGCCCTTTTGTGGCTTCAAAGGGAGGGCCCTTCAGCACCCATTATCTCGGGAAATACCGGTCGGCCCTGCGTGAAATTCAATTTACAGCCTCCCTAGAGTGTCCCTAACAATTTCCCATCCAAAAAAGGGCCGACCCAGAATACCCGGAAAATCGCGGAAAATGCAAAGGGGTACCCCTTGGCATTTTTTTGCACAATTTTGCGAAGGTGCTCCGATTGGGACGAATGGGGCCTCGTTGGAAAGGGCTCGCTCCGCTGAATCCAGGGCCGTTGTTCGTTCCGGAAAATTCCAACGGGTTCGGGAGTTATGGGCCCTTTTGTGGCTTCAAAGGGAGGGCCCTTCAACACCCATTATCTCGGGAAATACTGGTCGGCCCTGCGTGAAATTCAATTTACAGCCTCCCTAGAGTGTCCCTAACAATTTCCCATCCAAAAAAGGGCCGACCCAGAATACCCGGAAAATCGCGGAAAATGCAAAGGGGTACTAGAGCGGGAGCCCAAGGTACATTTTGACAAGTGATCGTAAAGTGTCTGCAAATCATACTACTTGTTAGTTTATGGTAAATATAGAAGGGAAAAAATAGTCACAAGGTCCACCCGTTTGTAACACATATTTTAATTAATTTATTTATTTACAAAAAAAATGACGATTTTAAAGTCATCGTAAAATGCATAAAACTTGTTAAATTCGAAAGATTAAATAAAAAAAAGTAGGCGGAAACATATTTGCAGACGGATCGGAGTTGTAATCATCCCTTGCAGACGGGGTTGAAAAAGCAAATTTTTGTATTAAAAAAAAGTCATCGTAAAATGTCTGCAGTTGAGACTAAACATTATTTATTGATGAGTTATTGATGAAAAAAAAATTGCAGACGATTTGGATGTGTAACAGTATTTTTTTAAAAAAAATTAAAATGCAAATTTTTTTGTATTAAAAAAGTGATCGTATCGTAGCTTTCTTTTTATGCGTTATGATTATAAATGTAAAAAAAAGCATAAAAAATTAACTGCAGACGATTTCAATTTGTAACAGTATTTATTTAAAATTTTGTAATTAGCAAATCTTTTCTTACTAAAAAAGTCATAGTAAAATGTCTGCAGTTAAGAGTAATGAATAATTTTTGATAAGTTATTAATGAAAAAAAAGTTGCAGACGATTTGGATGTGTAACAGTACTTTATTTAAACAAATTGAGCTGCAAATTTTTTCTTAATTGCAAAGTCATAGTAAAATGTCTGCAGTTAAGACTAATGATTAATTTTTGATAAGTTGTTGATGAAAATGAAAGTTGCAGAAGATTTGGACGTGTATAATAGACCGGGAGCCGACCGTAAAATCTACTATATATACTATACTTATATACTGTACCGACTCATCTTTATACAACTTCACTAGCGCACACATTTAAAATAGGACTACATTCAAAAAGCACTAGTACACAACGTTTATTCACCGAAAAACTGAATTCGAGAGGATACTAAAACGTCACCAGGTATGTTCTTTATTTTGCTATTTACGTTTCGTTCGGAATACGCAGTATATTTCGGTAAAAATCGGTCGACAAACTCACTGCTCTGCAATGATTTTCGTCACAGTTATTTACGCGAAATTGGCAGAAATGCGTCGCGAGCCCCTACACATCTATCCGTGGAACACCCTCGTATTACTTGTACATATTATTATCTCTTCTTTGTATTATTCCGTGTATGCGTTCAGGGAGCGCGCGCGGAAGCCTTTGCATGTGTGTACGTACGTGCGGTTTCTTTCTCTGTGACGAACAGCTAATAAATAATAATAATAAACGTTTATATTACTTTCAGTTGTTTGGAGTATAAAATTTTGAAATGGCACAGAATACATCAGCGGATGAGATGAAACAGGACTTGACACCTAATGTTGAAACTCAGAAGTCACCAAAAAAATGTTGTTTATGTAGCAAAGGAACAGAGTGTGAGCAATTGAAACTTTTTAATGAAAACAATTTGCGGAAGTGCATTGAATCAGAAAAAATAAAGATTTGGTGCTCTTCAAACCTACCAAATTGCTCCGTAAAAGTGGACTCCTCGGTACACTTGCCGCCCGAAGTTAATAATGATAGTTTTTACCACTCCCTATGTTATCGTAGATTCACTGCTGTTAATAAATTTTACCGCGATGCCTATAATAATAGAAGTAGTGAATGTACTGTTGAAACACCGTAAGTACACTAAAAAATATCTCTAAAACTATGTTTCTGTAGATTAAAAAAAATGAATTGCTTTTTGATGAGTGCGCGATCTTTTTTTTATTTTTTTAGGAAACCAGAGGACCAACCCACTCAGTCATATGATGAGCCGTTAGTACCACTTTATTTATTAATATATACTCATTTACGCGCATTTGTATAAATTCATTATTATTATGTTAGTTTTTTTTTCGTGTTTATTCGAATAGTTTGAGCAGTTGAATTGATTTAATTTGAAATAATTATATTTAACAACTTGATCAGTCAGTGCGCGTTGGATTAAAATTTTCAATATTATTTGTATAGAATGAACGATAACACCGATGAAGGCTCAGAAAGCAATGTTAATGTTTGCATAATCTGTTGTCGACGTTTCCGACGGCGAAGAGGACGTCTTCAATGTTTATCATCTACGAAAAAATACAACGCTTTTGTAACTATAAAATCGCATGCTATCATGTTAGATGTTACTGATTTTGTAGTTAGTTTAGAGAATGCTGAAGTTAATAATAAATCAATTTTATACCATGCTGCTTGTAAACAGGAATATAAGCACTATTTCGATGCAAGAGTAAATAAAAAAAACAACACATGGCACAAAAAAAGATTGGCACGCAAAAACGCGTTTAAAAAGTTATGCACTTTCATCAAAGATAATGTTATAGATGCCAAAAAATCATACCACATTGCTTTTTTACAAGAAATGCTGAACGATTTAACAAGACAATGTTACAAGCACGTTGATTTGAATGTTGAAGAGAATATATATGTACCTTCCGTCAAGGACAAAATATTTAAAGTTAAACCGTTTACTGGCAAAATTAAGGTGTTACAAATCCAGTCTAAATTAGTCTTAGCTCCGTCGTCTGTGACCGACATAAATATGGAAGATTGTACAGACAGAGAACTTTTTGATAAATGCGCTTACAGATTACGAGATATTATTAAGAAAATGAAAGTCACGAAGCTACCGGATAATATTCATGCATCTGATGTAATTAAAGGCGAATGCGATGACATTCCAGAATTAGTCGATTTTTTTCAAAAGATATTAACAGGCTGCAACTCGAGAAGAAAAAAAAGTCCCAGCGCTGAACAGCGGGCTAGCACTTTAGCCGCAGACACAGTTTTTGCTGTGCATCGAGGCAAAGTTCTCAGCTCCAAACATATTTCTTTAGCTATTGTAGTAAAAAGCATGAGTGGTAACAAGAATCTGCTTGCCTTGATGAATAAATTTGGTTACACCATAAACTATTGCAAGTTATTAGAGATAGAGACGCAGCTAGCTGAAACGAGCTTGCGCAGATCTACCCTCTGCCCAGAAAACATTTCGCGGACAAGTAATTTGCGTACAGGTGTCAGTTTTGACAACTTCGACAGATTCGTTGAAACATTAGACGGTAAACAAACATTACATGATACTCAGTTTATAATTTATCAAGATGATTGCGGTCAGAATGCTCTTTTGCAAGAACAAGTAGAACAAGAAGTAACCGTAGCGACACATTCCAGGAAAAGAAGATCCTTAAAAGATTCAATAGTACCTGATGTACCACCATATCCAAAACGTATTAAAGTTTTACAAATGTTACAGAAACATTGTGTGGGCATTCCACCAAAGTTAAATGAGTATAGAAATATTGATGCTGCTTGGGTTATTTCCCTTGCCCTAGGTATAAAAACTCCTATGTGGGTTGGGTATAATGCGCAACTGTACAACGATTCTTCAACAACTCAGATAGTTTCTTATTTACCACCTATAAACGAATCACCAACTAACACAAACGTGGTTGTGGAATGCCTTAAAAGATGTGTAAAGATTGCAGATGAGTGTGGCCAAGAATACATTGAAGTTACCAGCGATCTTGCTATTGCAAAAATTGTTTTTAGAATACTATCAACCGAGGAAAGAGATAAGAAAGACTGGCATATCTTTAAACGAATATTCCCTCATATGGGGATATTACATATTGAATTTTCGTTGCTGAAGGCTATTGGAACATTTATCGCCGATTCAGGGTTAACGAACGTTTTGGTTGACTGCAATTTGCTCGGTGCTGGAGCAGTAGTTGGTTTTTTAAAAGCAAAAAATTTCAATCGTGCTAAAAGATTGCACGTTTTGATTGCAGGTGCATTATCGAAAATGCATTTTGACTTTTTTATTGAAACAGAAAAGATTGCGATTTCTAACAATATCAAGCAGTATCTGAAAACCCTACAAATGCATGGATTTATCAATGAAAAGATAGATAATGAAGAACTGCTTGAATTAATAGAAAAATACTTGGAATTTAGATGTGAAACTGAAGCAGGTGAACACGGCAAAACAGCACAATTTTACATGAACTACGTAAAATACGTCAATTACTACTTGTTGCTTGAGAGGAGCGTTCGAATGGGAGACTTTGATTTATTTCTCTATATTTTACCTACCCTCAGTACCTTGTTTTTTGCTTTTAATCACCACAATTATGCCCGGTGGCTACCATATTATCATCAATGCTTGGTAAATGTAGAGACTACTCACCCAGGCCTTGAGAAAAATTTAAGAGCTGGTTCATTCGGTGTAAAAAGAACAAGTAAACCTTTCTCCAGACCCATTGATTTGGTAACTGAGCAAACTGTTAATAAAGATGCTGGCAGAAAAACGTCTGGATTAACTTACTTAACTAATGCAGCAGGAGCTCGAATGAGGTAACAAATTTTTTTTTTTTTTCAAAATAAAAAATAAAACAA
Source organism: Thereva nobilitata (assembly GCA_963855945.1). Taxonomy (NCBI): domain Eukaryota; kingdom Metazoa; phylum Arthropoda; class Insecta; order Diptera; family Therevidae; genus Thereva; species Thereva nobilitata. The sequence continues at coordinate 5,603,692 of OY979699.1, forward strand.
GTACAATTGTATTATTATAATTTTTTTTTTATTAAAAAACAATTTTGTAACATTATAGATGGGCCATCAATCACTGCATTATATCCTTTGTGACACGAAATTTATTGGAAAAATCGGGCATATATAAAACAAGCGAGGTTACCAATGACTTAAGTAACAGCCGAATGAGCAAAAATTTGGCTGGTATAAAAGATTTTGAGGCAGGCACCACAGCTCGTATGAAGCCATTTGATCAAACTCTCAATCAAGACTGCTTGTACAATATAAGCACAGGTCAAAGTGCTCCATTAGAAGTTACTGAATTTTTGTTATCTGTTGAGAGCATTGGTCAACAGAAACAGGAAAAGTTCATTTCAGAATGCTCGGAAGATATAAATAAATTTGATACAATATCGTTGAAGAAAGTAGCTGTGCAAAACTTTACGACAACTGTAAAAAAAAGGGTTACGTCCGTGAAAACAAATGTGAAGACCTTGAAGGTACAAAACAATCTATTTGGACAGTTGTTAAGAATTGCTTTGGAAAATGATGTCGACATGACAAAGGTTAAAATTTTTTTTGTAAAACTATGAATATGTATTGCTGTTTCTTTGTTTTGTTTTTGTTTTATTTTAACAGTTATCCATAAATAATATTAACAACTATTTTGTAGGTTTTAACATACCCTTTATTTGAAGTACCTCTTTCTCTATGTCACATCGATGGAACAATGAACAAAACTGATAAATCTGCTTTAACACAGCAACTAGAAAAGAGTATTGAGCACCATGTCACACCTGATCGTGTCGATATCCAATTGTACGATGGATTTGCACTTTTTTATGAAATGAAAACCATCCCCCTCACGTTTGGAAACCTTTCTTTGTCATTTTTAAAAAAAATTTGTGTTACCGAAGCAAAGGAAATACATTTAATCTTTGATACGTACAGAACCCCATCCATAAAAAGCAGCGAACATAAGCTTCGAGATACTTTCTCCGTCGAATACGATATAAGGGGTACAGAGCAAGAGCGACCATCCAACTTTTTTCGTGAACTTCGCAATAGCATGTTTAAAGAGAATTTGGTTCGATTTTTTATGCAACACTGGGCAACAAGTGACATAAAAGAAATAATAAAAGATAAAATATTGTACGTAAATTTTGAATTATGCTACAAATTCACTGTTGAGAATGAAAATGTAACAAGAACAGTGGAGAATTCATTAACATGCACGGCTCACGAGGAGGCCGATACAAAAATTGTCTTTCATGTTTGCAATATTCTGACCGAAAATGCAAATGTTGTTTTAAGGTGCACAGACACAGACGTTGTCGTAATCATGCTTGCTAATATGTTTAATGCATCAACACACTTGAATGTTTGGATGGATTATGGCACAGGTAAAAATAAAAATTGCTTGTTTGACGTTTCAGACATTTTCCTTATCCTATGAAATGATTTTGTTGTTTTCTAGGTAATAACAGAAGATTTATTCATATCACAAAGATTTATCAAACTTTGGGTGTTGACGCTTGTCGCGGCTTAGCAGGGCTGCACGCTTTTACGGGGTGCGACTACATGCCGTGCTTTTATCGTAAAGGGAAAAAGCAACCACTGAAAATATATCTTAATAACAAAGACTTCCAACAAGCTTTTATAAAAATGGCTGATGAGACGGAAGAAAATTTTCCTGACATCGAGAAGTTCACATGCAGGTAATATATAATGTTAAAAACTTGATTTTCAGATTAACCAAGTCTTTGACAGCTATATTAATAAAATTTTACACATAAATAACATTTTGTGTGTTTTATAGTATGTACGGGTTCAAAAGTGGCATTTCAATCAATGAATGCAGATATGCTGTGTTCATGAAAGCGACTGCAAATGAGAAACGAGAGGCAGTCCTTGACAGTGCGAGTAATGTAGATGCTACCTCATTTCCACCATCGCAAATTGAGCTAAAATATCAAATACTTAGAGCAAGATACATCAGCAGTATCTGGAGCAACTGCCACAAAAAACAGCCATCATTACTGACACCCGAAGGAAATGGCTGGATTCTTCAGAATGATACTTATTCTTGTCAGTGGTACAGTGGTGACATGGTACCACAGGATGTCGCAGAGATAGTGGTGGAGCCCGAAAACGAAACAAGCAATGATAACGGTAAAAATTTTCATACATTTTTGCAAAATACATATCACGAATTTTCGAATTTTCGATTTTTTTAGATTTAACAACTGATGAAGAAGATGAAGAAAAAAAAGAAGATGATAAGATGAACGATGAATTATTAGATTACGTATCTGATGATGAAAGCGATGATGATAGTTCATATGAAATGGATAGTGAGTATGAGATGACAGAGAGTGAACCAGAATAAATTTAAGTTATTATAAAATAATATTCGATATTTCAAAAAATATATTACTGTGGTACAAAATACAATGCTAATTTTTTAAATAAATTTCTTCACCTATTAAATAGCTACGTTAATTGTTTTCTTTACTACATTATACAAATCCAAATTCTCTGCAAATTTTTTTTTCATTAGTGCCACATTAAAATTAATCGTTAGTCTGAATTGGAGACATTCTACTGACTTTTTGTGTTAAAAAAAAAGTTGCAACTTTATATGTGTAAATAACTAAAATTTGGATAATGTGTTACTCCTAATAAAAAAGAAATATATAGTAAAACAAACTTCATAATAACTTAAGTATGATATGTCGACGTTTACCGTTTTCTTAACAAACTTATACACGTCCAAATCTTCTGCATTTTTTATTTTCATCAATAACTTATCAAAAATTAATCATTAGTCTTACCTGCAGACATTTTACTATGACTTTGAAACTATGAAAAAATTTTGCAACTTAATTTGTTTAAATAAAATACTGTTGCACATGCAAATCGTCTGCAAATTTTTTTTTATTAATAACTCATCAAAAATTAATCATAAGCCTGAATTGCAGACATTTTACTATGACTTCATTTATTAGTGATATATATGCAACTTCAACTTCGTCAGCAAATTTCATTGCAGCTCCGGGTCGTCTGCTACTATTTTTTTCATTAATAACTCATTAAAATAAATCATTAGTCTGAATTGCAGACATTTTTCGATCACTTTTTTTAATACAAAAAAATTTGCATTTTAATTTTTTTTAAAAAAATACTGTTACACATCCAAATCGTCTGCAATTTTTTTTTCATCAATAACTCATCAATAAATAATGTTTAGTCTCAACTGCAGACATTTTACGATGACTTTTTTTTAATACAAAAATTTGCTTTTTCAACCCCGTCTGCAAGGGATGATTACAACTCCGATCCGTCTGCAAATATGTTTCCGCCTACTTTTTTTTATTTAATCTTTCGAATTTAACAAGTTTTATGCATTTTACGATGACTTTAAAATCGTCATTTTTTTTGTAAATAAATAAATTAATTAAAATATGTGTTACAAACGGGTGGACCTTGTGACTATTTTTTCCCTTCTATATTTACCATAAACTAACAAGTAGTATGATTTGCAGACACTTTACGATCACTTGTCAAAATGTACCTTGGGCTCCCGCTCTATACCCCTTGGCATTTTTTTGCACAATTTTGCGAAGGTGCTCCGATTGGGACGAATGGGACCTCGTTGGAAAGGGCTCGCTCCGCTGAATCCAGGGCCGTTGTTCGTTCCGGAAAATTCCAACGGGTTCGGGAGTTATGGGCCCTTTTGTGGCTTCAAAGGGAGGGCCCTTCAACACCCATTATCTCGGGAAATACTGGTCGGCCCTGCGTGAAATTCAATTTACAGCCTCCCTAGAGTGTCCCTAACAATTTCCCATCCAAAAAAGGGCCGACCCAGAATACCCGGAAAATCGCGGAAAATGCAAAGGGGTTGGCATTTTTTTGCACAATTTTGCGAAGGTGCTCCGATTGGGACGAATGGGGCCTCGTTGGAAAGGGCTCGCTCCGCTGAATCCAGGGCCGTTGTTCGTTCCGGAAAATTCCAACGGGTTCGGGAGTTATGGGCCCTTTTGTGGCTTCAAAGGGAGGGCCCTTCAGCACCCATTATCTCGGGAAATACTGGTCGGCCCTGCGTGTATTCAATTTACAGCCTCCCTAGAGTGTCCCTAACAATTTGCCATTCAAAAACGGGCCGACCCAGAATACCCGGAAAATCGCGGAAAATGCAAAGGGGTACCCCTTTATCTCGGGAAATACTGGTCGGCCCTGCGTGTATTCAATTTACAGCCTCCCTAGAGTGTCCCTAACAATTTGCCATTCAAAAACGGGCCGACCCAGAATACCCGGAAAATCGCGGAAAATGCAAAGGGGTACCCCTTGGCATTTTTTTGCACAATTTTGCGAAGGTGCTCCGATTCGGACGAATGGGACCTCGTTGGAAAGGGCTCGCTCCGCTGAATCCAGGGCCGTTGTTCGTTCCGGAAAATTCCAACGGGTTCGGGAGTTATGGGCCCTTTTGTGGCTTCAAAGGGAGGGCCCTTCAGCACCCATTATCTCGGGAAATACCGGTCGGCCCTGCGTGAAATTCAATTTACAGCCTCCCTAGAGTGTCCCTAACAATTTCCCATCCAAAAAAGGGCCGACCCAGAATACCCGGAAAATCGCGGAAAATGCAAAGGGGTACCCCTTGGCATTTTTTTGCACAATTTTGCGAAGGTGCTCCGATTGGGACGAATGGGGCCTCGTTGGAAAGGGCTCGCTCCGCTGAATCCAGGGCCGTTGTTCGTTCCGGAAAATTCCAACGGGTTCGGGAGTTATGGGCCCTTTTGTGGCTTCAAAGGGAGGGCCCTTCAACACCCATTATCTCGGGAAATACTGGTCGGCCCTGCGTGAAATTCAATTTACAGCCTCCCTAGAGTGTCCCTAACAATTTCCCATCCAAAAAAGGGCCGACCCAGAATACCCGGAAAATCGCGGAAAATGCAAAGGGGTACCCCTTGGCATTTTTTTGCACAATTTTGCGAAGGTGCTCCGATTGGGACGAATGGGACCTCGTTGGAAAGGGCTCGCTCCGCTGAATCCAGGGCCGTTGTTCGTTCCGGAAAATTCCAACGGGTTCGGGAGTTATGGGCCCTTTTGTGGCTTCAAAGGGAGGGCCCTTCAGCACCCATTATCTCGGGAAATACCGGTCGGCCCTGCGTGAAATTCAATTTACAGCCTCCCTAGAGTGTCCCTAACAATTTCCCATCCAAAAAAGGGCCGACCCAGAATACCCGGAAAATCGCGGAAAATGCAAAGGGGTACCCCTTGGCATTTTTTTGCACAATTTTGCGAAGGTGCTCCGATTGGGACGAATGGGGCCTCGTTGGAAAGGGCTCGCTCCGCTGAATCCAGGGCCGTTGTTCGTTCCGAAAAATTCCAACGGGTTCGGGAGTTATGGGCCCTTTTGTGGCTTCAAAGGGAGGGCCCTTCAACACCCATTATCTCGGGAAATACTGGTCGGCCCTGCGTGAAATTCAATTTACAGCCTCCCTAGAGTGTCCCTAACAATTTCCCATCCAAAAAAGGGCCGACCCAGAATACCCGGAAAATCGCGGAAAATGCAAAGGGGTACCCCTTGGCATTTTTTTGCACAATTTTGCGAAGGTGCTCCGATTGGGACGAATGGGGCCTCGTTAGAAAGGGCTCGCTCCGCTGAATCCAGGGCCGTTGTTCGTTCCGGAAAATTCCAACGGGTTCGGGAGTTATGGGCCCTTTTGTGGCTTCAAAGGGAGGGCCCTTCAGCACCCATTATCTCGGGAAATACTGGTCGGCCCTGCGTGTATTCAATTTACAGCCTCCCTAGAGTGTCCCTAACAATTTGCCATTCAAAAACGGGCCGACCCAGAATACCCGGAAAATCGCGGAAAATGCAGAGGGTTACCCCTTGGCATTTTTTTGCACAATTTTGCGAAGGTGCTCCGATTGGGATGAATGGGGCCTGGTTGGAAAGGGCTCGCTCCGCTGAATCCAGGGCAGTTGTTCGTTCCGGAAAATTCCAACGGGTTCGGGAGTTATGGGCCCTTTTGTGGCTTCAAAGGGAGGGCCCTTCAGCACCCATTATCTCGGGAAATACTGGTCGGCCCTGCGTGTATTCAATTTACAGCCTCCCTAGAGTGTCCCTAACAATTTGCCATTCAAAAACGGGCCGACCCAGAATACCCGGAAAATCGCGGAAAATGCAAAGGGGTACCCCTTGGCATTTTTTTGCACAATTTTGCGAAGGTGCTCCGATTGGGACGAATGGGACCTCGTTGGAAAGGGCTCGCTCCGCTGAATCCAGGGCCGTTGTTCGTTCCGGAAAATTCCAACGGGTTCGGGAGTTATGGGCCCTTTTGTGGCTTCAAAGGGAGGGCCCTTCAGCACCCATTATCTCGGGAAATACCGGTCGGCCCTGCGTGAAATTCAATTTACAGCCTCCCTAGAGTGTCCCTAACAATTTCCCATCCAAAAAAGGGCCGACCCAGAATACCCGGAAAATCGCGGAAAATGCAAAGGGGTACCCCTTGGCATTTTTTTGCACAATTTTGCGAAGGTGCTCCGATTGTTATGGGCCCTTTTGTGGCTTCAAAGGGAGGGCCCTTCAGCACCCATTATCTCGGGAAATACTGGTCGGCCCTGCGTGTATTCAATTTACAGCCTCCCTAGAGTGTCCCTAACAATTTGCCATTCAAAAACGGGCCGACCCAGAATACCCGGAAAATCGCGGAAAATGCAAAGGGGTACCCCTTGGCATTTTTTTGCACAATTTTGCGAAGGTGCTCCGATTCGGACGAATGGGACCTCGTTGGAAAGGGCTCGCTCCGCTGAATCCAGGGCCGTTGTTCGTTCCGGAAAATTCCAACGGGTTCGGGAGTTATGGGCCCTTTTGTGGCTTCAAAGGGAGGGCCCTTCAGCACCCATTATCTCGGGAAATACCGGTCGGCCCTGCGTGAAATTCAATTTACAGCCTCCCTAGAGTGTCCCTAACAATTTCCCATCCAAAAAAGGGCCGACCCAGAATACCCGGAAAATCGCGGAAAATGCAAAGGGGTACCCCTTGGCATTTTTTTGCACAATTTTGCGAAGGTGCTCCGATTGGGACGAATGGGGCCTCGTTGGAAAGGGCTCGCTCCGCTGAATCCAGGGCCGTTGTTCGTTCCGGAAAATTCCAACGGGTTCGGGAGTTATGGGCCCTTTTGTGGCTTCAAAGGGAGGGCCCTTCAACACCCATTATCTCGGGAAATACTGGTCGGCCCTGCGTGAAATTCAATTTACAGCCTCCCTAGAGTGTCCCTAACAATTTCCCATCCAAAAAAGGGCCGACCCAGAATACCCGGAAAATCGCGGAAAATGCAAAGGGGTACCCCTTGGCATTTTTTTGCACAATTTTGCGAAGGTGCTCCGATTGGGACGAATGGGACCTCGTTGGAAAGGGCTCGCTCCGCTGAATCCAGGGCCGTTGTTCGTTCCGGAAAATTCCAACGGGTTCGGGAGTTATGGGCCCTTTTGTGGCTTCAAAGGGAGGGCCCTTCAGCACCCATTATCTCGGGAAATACCGGTCGGCCCTGCGTGAAATTCAATTTACAGCCTCCCTAGAGTGTCCCTAACAATTTCCCATCCAAAAAAGGGCCGACCCAGAATACCCGGAAAATCGCGGAAAATGCAAAGGGGTACCCCTTGGCATTTTTTTGCACAATTTTGCGAAGGTGCTCCGATTGGGACGAATGGGGCCTCGTTGGAAAGGGCTCGCTCCGCTGAATCCAGGGCCGTTGTTCGTTCCGAAAAATTCCAACGGGTTCGGGAGTTATGGGCCCTTTTGTGGCTTCAAAGGGAGGGCCCTTCAACACCCATTATCTCGGGAAATACTGGTCGGCCCTGCGTGAAATTCAATTTACAGCCTCCCTAGAGTGTCCCTAACAATTTCCCATCCAAAAAAGGGCCGACCCAGAATACCCGGAAAATCGCGGAAAATGCAAAGGGGTACCCCTTGGCATTTTTTTGCACAATTTTGCGAAGGTGCTCCGATTGGGACGAATGGGGCCTCGTTGGAAAGGGCTCGCTCCGCTGAATCCAGGGCCGTTGTTCGTTCCGGAAAATTCCAACGGGTTCGGGAGTTATGGGCCCTTTTGTGGCTTCAAAGGGAGGGCCCTTCAGCACCCATTATCTCGGGAAATACTGGTCGGCCCTGCGTGTATTCAATTTACAGCCTCCCTAGAGTGTCCCTAACAATTTGCCATTCAAAAACGGGCCGACCCAGAATACCCGGAAAATCGCGGAAAATGCAAAGGGGTACCCCTTGGCATTTTTTTGCACAATTTCGCGAAGGTGCTCCGATTGGGACGAATGGGGCCTCGTTGGAAAGGGCTCGCTCCGTTGAATCCAGGGCCGGAAAATTCCAACGGGTTCGGGAGTTATGGGCCCTTTGTGGCTTCAAAGGGAGGGCCCTTCAGCACCCATTATCTCGGGAAATACCGGTCGGCCCTGCGTGAAATTCAATTTACAGCCTCCCTAGAGTGTCCCTAACAATTTCCCATCCAAAAAAGGGCCGACCCAGAATACCCGGAAAATCGCGGAAAATGCAAAGGGGTACCCCTTGGCATTTTTTTGCACAATTTTGCGAAGGTGCTCCGATTGGGACGAATGGGACCTCGTTGGAAAGGGCTCGCTCCGCTGAATCCAGGGCCGTTGTTCGTTCCGGAAAATTCCAACGGGTTCGGGAGTTATGGGCCCTTTTGTGGCTTCAAAGGGAGGGCCCTTCAGCACCCATTATCTCGGGAAATACTGGTCGGCCCTGCGTGTATTCAATTTACAGCCTCCCTAGAGTGTCCCTAACAATTTGCCCTTCAAAAACGGGCCGACCCAGAATACCCGGAAAATCGCGGAAAATGCAGAGGGTTACCCCTTGGCATTTTTTTGCACAATTTTGCGAAGGTGCTCCGATTGGGATGAATGGGGCCTCGTTGGAAAGGGCTCGCTCCGCTGAATCCAGGGCAGTTGTTCGTTCCGGAAAATTCCAACGGGTTCGGGAGTTATGGGCCCTTTTGTGGCTTCAAAGGGAGGGCCCTTCAGCACCCATTATCTCGGGAAATACTGGTCGGCCCTGCGTGTATTCAATTTACAGCCTCCCTAGAGTGTCCCTAACAATTTGCCATTCAAAAACGGGCCGACCCAGAATACCCGGAAAATCGCGGAAAATGCAAAGGGGTACCCCTTGGCATTTTTTTGCACAATTTTGCGAAGGTGCTCCGATTGGGACGAATGGGGCCTCGTTGGAAAGGGCTCGCTCCGCTGAATCCAGGGCCGTTGTTCGTTCCGAAAAATTCCAACGGGTTCGGGAGTTATGGGCCCTTTTGTGGCTTCAAAGGGAGGGCCCTTCAGCACCCATTATCTCGGGAAATACTGGTCGGCCCTGCGTGAAATTCAATTTACAGCCTCCCTAGAGTGTCCCTAACAATTTCCCATCCAAAAAAGGGCCGACCCAGAATACCCGGAAAATCGCGGAAAATGCAAAGGGGTACCCCTTGGCATTTTTTTGCACAATTTTGCGAAGGTGCTCCGATTGGGATGAATGGGGCCTCGTTGGAAAGGGCTCGCTCCGCTGAATCCAGGGCAGTTGTTCGTTCCGGAAAATTCCAACGGGTTCGGGAGTTATGGGCCCTTTTGTGGCTTCAAAGGGAGGGCCCTTCAGCACCCATTATCTCGGGAAATACTGGTCGGCCCTGCGTGTATTCAATTTACAGCCTCCCTAGAGTGTCCCTAACAATTTGCCATTCAAAAACGGGCCGACCCAGAATACCCGGAAAATCGCGGAAAATGCAAAGGGGTACCCCTTGGCATTTTTTTGCACAATTTTGCGAAGGTGCTCCGATTGGGACGAATGGGGCCTCGTTGGAAAGGGCTCGCTCCGCTGAATCCAGGGCCGTTGTTCGTTCCGGAAAATTCCAACGGGTTCGGGAGTTATGGGCCCTTTTGTGGCTTCAAAGGGAGGGCCCTTCAGCACCCATTATCTCGGGAAATACTGGTCGGCCCTGCGTGAAATTCAATTTACAGCCTCCCTAGAGTGTCCCTAACAATTTCCCATCCAAAAAAGGGCCGACCCAGAATACCCGGAAAATCGCGGAAAATGCAAAGGGGTACCCCTTGGCATTTTTTTGCATAATTTTGCGAAGGTGTTCCGATTGGGACGAATGGGGCCTCGTTGGAAAGGGCTCGCTCCGCTGAATCCAGGGCCGTTGTTCGTTCCGGAAAATTCCAACGGGTTCGGGAGTTATGGGCCCTTTGTGGCTTCAAAGGGAGGGCCCTTCAGCACCCATTATCTCGGGAAATACCGGTCGGCCCTGCGTGAAATTCAATTTACAGCCTCCCTAGAGTGTCCCTAACAATTTCCCATCCAAAAAAGGGCCGACCCAGAATACCCGGAAAATCGCGGAAAATGCAAAGGGGTACCCCTTGGCATTTTTTTGCACAATTTTGCGAAGGTGCTCCGATTGGGACGAATGGGACCTCGTTGGAAAGGGCTCGCTCCGCTGAATCCAGGGCCGTTGTTCGTTCCGGAAAATTCCAACGGGTTCGGGAGTTATGGGCCCTTTGTGGCTTCAAAGGGAGGGCCCTTCAGCACCCATTATCTCGGGAAATACTGGTCGGCCCTGCGTGAAATTCAATTTACAGCCTCCCTAGAGTGTCCCTAACAATTTCCCATCCAAAAAAGGGCCGACCCAGAATACCCGGAAAATCGCGGAAAATGCAAAGGGGTACCCCTTGCCATTTTTTTGCACAATTTTGCGAAGGTGCTCCGATTGGGACGAATGGGACCTCGTTGGAAAGGGCTCGCTCCGCTGAATCCAGGGCCGTTGTTCGTTCCGGAAAATTCCAACGGGTTCGGGAGTTATGGGCCCTTTGTGGCTTCAAAGGGAGGGCCCTTCAACACCCATTATCTCAGGAAATACTGGTCGGCCCTGCGTGAAATTCAATTTACAGCCTCCCTAGAGTGTCCCTAACAATTTCCCATCCAAAAAAGGGCCGACCCAGAATACCCGGAAAATCGCGGAAAATGCAAAGGGGTACCCCTTGGCATTTTTTTGCACAATTTTGCGAAGGTGCTCCGATTGGGACGAATGGGGCCTCGTTGGAAAGGGCTCGCTCCGCTGAATCCAGGGCCGTTGTTCGTTCCGGAAAATTCCAACGGGTTCGGGAGTTATGGGCCCTTTGTGGCTTCAAAGGGAGGGCCCTTCAGCACCCATTATCTCGGGAAATACCGGTCGGCCCTGCGTGAAATTCAATTTACAGCCTCCCTAGAGTGTCCCTAACAATTTGCCATTCAAAAACGGGCCGACCCAGAATACCCGGAAAATCGCGGAAAATGCAAAGGGGTACCCCTTGGCATTTTTTTGCACAATTTTGCGAAGGTGCTCCGATTGGGACGAATGGGGCCTCGTTGGAAAGGGCTCGCTCCGCTGAATCCAGGGCCGTTGTTCGTTCCGAAAAATTCCAACGGGTTCGGGAGTTATGGGCCCTTTGTGGCTTCAAAGGGAGGGCCCTTCAGCACCCATTATCTCGGGAAATACCGGTCGGCCCTGCGTGAAATTCAATTTACAGCCTCCCTAGAGTATCCCTAACAATTTCCCATCCAAAAAAGGGCCGACCCAGAATACCCGGAAAATCGCGGAAAATGCAAAGGGGTACCCCTTGGCATTTTTTTGCACAATTTTGCGAAGGTGCTCCGATTGGGACGAATGGGACCTCGTTGGAAAGGGCTCGCTCCGCTGAATCCAGGGCCGTTGTTCGTTCCGGAAAATTCCAACGGGTTCGGGAGTTATGGGCCCTTTGTGGCTTCAAAGGGAGAGCCCTTCAGCACCCATTATCTCGGGAAATACCGGTCGGCCCTGCGTGAAATTCAATTTACAGCCTCCCTAGAGTGTCCCTAACAATTTCCCATCCAAAAAAGGGCCGACCCAGAATACCCGGAAAATCGCGGAAAATGCAAAGGGGTACCCCTTGGCATTTTTTTGCACAATTTTGCGAAGGTGCTCCGATTGGGACGAATGGGACCTCGTTGGAAAGGGCTCGCTCCGCTGAATCCAGGGCCGTTGTTCGTTCCGGAAAATTCCAACGGGTTCGGGAGTTATGGGCCCTTTGTGGCTTCAAAGGGAGGGCCCTTCAGCACCCATTATCTCGGGAAATACTGGTCGGCCCTGCGTGAAATTCAATTTACAGCCTCCCTAGAGTGTCCCTAACAATTTCCCATCCAAAAAAGGGCCGACCCAGAATACCCGGAAAATCGCGGAAAATGCAAAGGGGTACCCCTTGGCATTTTTTTGCACAATTTTGCGAAGGTGCTCCGATTGGGACGAATGGGACCTCGTTGGAAAGGGCTCGCTCCGCTGAATCCAGGGCCGTTGTTCGTTCCGGAAAATTCCAACGGGTTCGGGAGTTATGGGCCCTTTGTGGCTTCAAAGGGAGGGCCCTTCAACACCCATTATCTCAGGAAATACTGGTCGGCCCTGCGTGAAATTCAATTTACAGCCTCCCTAGAGTGTCCCTAACAATTTCCCATCCAAAAAAGGGCCGACCCAGAATACCCGGAAAATCGCGGAAAATGCAAAGGGGTACCCCTTGGCATTTTTTTGCACAATTTTGCGAAGGTGCTCCGATTGGGACGAATGGGGCCTCGTTGGAAAGGGCTCGCTCCGCTGAATCCAGGGCCGTTGTTCGTTCCGGAAAATTCCAACGGGTTCGGGAGTTATGGGCCCTTTGTGGCTTCAAAGGGAGGGCCCTTCAGCACCCATTATCTCGGGAAATACCGGTCGGCCCTGCGTGAAATTCAATTTACAGCCTCCCTAGAGTGTCCCTAACAATTTTCCATTCAAAAACGGGCCGACCCAGAATACCCGGAAAATCGCGGAAAATGCAAAGGGGTACCCCTTGGCATTTTTTTGCACAATTTTGCGAAGGTGCTCCGATTGGGACGAATGGGGCCTCGTTGGAAAGGGCTCGCTCCTCGTTGGAAAGGGCTCGCTCCGCTGAATCCAGGGCCGTTGTTCGTTCCGGAAAATTCCAACGGGTTCGGGAGTTATGGGCCCTTTTGTGGCTTCAAAGGGAGGGCCCTTCAGCACCCATTATCTCGGGAAATACCGGTCGGCCCTGCGTGAAATTCAATTTACAGCCTCCCTAGAGTGTCTCTAACAATTTCCCATCCAAAAAAGGGCCGACCCAGAATACCCGGAAAATCGCGGAAAATGCAAAGGGGTACCCCTTGGCATTTTTTTGCACAATTTTGCGAAGGTGCTCCGATTGGGACGAATGGGGCCTCGTTGGAAAGGGCTCGCTCCGCTGAATCCAGGGCCGTTGTTCGTTCCGGAAAATTCCAACGGGTTCGGGAGTTATGGGCCCTTTGTGGCTTCAAAGGGAGGGCCCTTCAGCACCCATTATCTCGTGAAATACCGGTCGGCCCTGCGTGAAATTCAATTTACAGCCTCCCTAGAGTGTCCCTAACAATTTCCCATCCAAAAAAGGGCCGACCCAGAATACCCGGAAAATCGCGGAAAATGCAAAGGGGTACCCCTTGGTATTTTTTTGCACAATTTTGCGAAGGTGCTCCGCTGAATCCAGGGCCGTTGTTCGTTCCGGAAAATTCCAACGGGTTCGGGAGTTATGGGCCCTTTTGTGGCTTCAAAGGGAGGGCCCTTCAGCACCCATTATCTCGGGAAATACCGGTCGGCCCTGCGTGAAATTCAATTTACAGCCTCCCTAGAGTGTCCCTAACAATTTCCCATCCAAAAAAGGGCCGACCCAGAATACCCGGAAAATCGCGGAAAATGCAAAGGGGTACCCCTTGGCATTTTTTTGCACAATTTTGCGAAGGTGCTCCGATTGGGACGAATGGGGCCTCGTTGGAAAGGGCTCGCTCCGCTGAATCCAGGGCCGTTGTTCGTTCCGGAAAATTCCAACGGGTTCGGGAGTTATGGGCCCTTTGTGGCTTCAAAGGGAGGGCCCTTCAGCACCCATTATCTCGTGAAATACCGGTCGGCCCTGCGTGAAATTCAATTTACAGCCTCCCTAGAGTGTCCCTAACAATTTCCCATCCAAAAAAGGGCCGACCCAGAATACCCGGAAAATCGCGGAAAATGCAAAGGGGTACCCCTTGGCATTTTTTTGCACTTTTTTGGCAAAGTGCTCCGATTTATGTTGTAGTTAACCACCTAACCAACCTAATTCAAACTCAGAACTATCTGAACTTTCAGACAATGAATCCTCCGAGTCAAAACTTGAAAACTCACTGTCATTAATTTAAGTGGCGATTTATGCAGAATACCTTTTCAAGATCATGCTCACTAGTGATGATTTATATTGACGGAGGTAGTTGGTCACCAGCAAACCATTTAAAAGAATATTCGTTATCCTTTTCCTCCCATCCATAGTCAGTTGGTTTACATAAACATTGTTCTGGAGCGCGTTCAAAAACCTTACTATGGTTAACCATGGTTAACCATGGTTAACTGTGGTAAACTTTTGTCGTTCAAAAACTCCGTTGTTAACTACAACATAACCACGAGCATAACTTTTTGGCGTTCAAAAACTCCCGTGGTTAACCATGGTGTAGTTAAATTTTAACCCTGCTCGGGAGCATGGTTAGCGATAGTTAAGAAGAAGAATAAAAACAACTCTCTGACAGTTGCTATAATGTTAAAAACATGAACAAATTAAAGTGGGATTTGTGGGATTATTGCAAATAAATAATAAATGAAATAATTCAAGCAATTAGCGGGGACTATTTTATGGAAAATTTTATTTTTATTTTTTTATTTTTCTTTAACCTGTAGTTAACCACAGTGCGTTCAAAAACCTCCATGGTTAAACATAAACTTTCGTGGTTAAGTGAAGTGATGCAGCATAACCACAGCTTACCTCGTGGTTTACCATAGTAAGGTTTTTGAACGCGCTCCTGATTGGTGCGCGCTGCACGCAAAAGGAGCATCAATTCTGCAAGTGATGGTGGCACTTGTGAACCATCAATATTCTTTAGAGGTAGTTGAAGCATTTCTTCATTTGCATCAAATTTGTAATTTCGAAGAAATGTTGCTACTCTTGCATAATTTAGTTTACATATATTCTTAAAATTGTAGATGATGCATACACATTCTTCTATGACAGGCATTACACTGTCTGCAGTTTCAAAGTTTAAATAATGTAAAATACTAAACGCATTAATAGCTGCGTTCCTTTTCTACTTTTTAGTACTTGTGAGTAAAGCAGAAAAGGAACGCAAAATTTGTTGATTTGAGTAAAACCTAACCTTAAGTATTGTAAAAGGCTTAACTTTTCTTTCCTGAAGAAGGACATGTTATAATCACACTCAGTGAAGGCGTGAAATGCGGGCAATGCAGCGGCTAAATCTTTACCCAAAGTGGTATACAATTGATTTACATATATCTATGCACCGGACACGATTTCCTATATCAACTGTAATATAAAACTGTACCTCATTATTAATTAATTCCATGTTTCCAAGCATTATCACCGCTACATCGGAGTCGGGACACCTTAACAGCACCTGTTCCTTGTGGACAATTTCACAGACGTGAAAATCAGTTTTGTATCAGCTTCTTCTTGAGAAGGGAAAGATAAAGCACTGGCGCGCTCTTTTAAAACAATTGCATGCTGGCTTTGAAATTTGTAACAAATAATCAAAATTAACATAGTTTTTTTTTTAAAATACGGAAACATATGAGGAGCTTATTATCAAAAGGTGACATGTCCATTCGCATATTACGGTAGATGTCCATTTTGTTTTTATTTTTTTCACAATAACTATTTAATGTATTTCTACGATTTTTCCACAATTAAATAATAAAATACTTTATGTGTGTCGTCATATTTTTTAAAAACAAATATCTTTTACTTAACTAGGCTTATGAACAATTTTTACTCATTGCTGTGAAAAAAAATGGATGGAGGACATGTCACCTTTTGAAAATAAGCTCCTCATATAATCTTTGGACCATTCTTTGATTAAAAACTCAACAAAAGCTTCTTTAAAATACATGTTCTTCAAATCTTTATGAAAGGCCCCTGTGTTGAAAGTCGATTCGTGTCGCGTGACAAGTCGTTTGATTTGAAGAAAGTGACGTTTCAGTCGGACTACGACTTTTACCACAGGGGCCAGAGAGTGGAAGTCTAAGATGAGTGTATGGTGCCAGTATTGAAAGTCGTAATTCGACTGAAACGTCACTTTCTTCAATTCAAACGACTTGTCACCCGACACGACTAGACTTTCAGCACAGGGGCCAAAATCACTTGTTCTTCGTTGATTTTGCCCAATCATTTTAACACTTTGTCCTTAGCAAGTGCCCCGCATTTTATGTTCATTATCTTTAATAGATGGAGAAAATTAACGGTCAAACGCTATTATAACGATTGATGCCGCATTGAGGTAACCATTTGTAAAAATTGTTCAGCAAAGTTACCAAACGTAGCAGGAACGTCGAACGTATGGAACAAAACCGTTAAAAATAATGACGTCATAATGCATAAGTTCTGTGTTTTATTTCTTTTTCCAATATTTTTAATAAACCTGATTTGTCAGTTTTACATATTGTTCCATCTACGTGATACAAAAAGGAACGGGTTTTAAAGGATAATGCCGGAGAAAGACTAGGAACCTAATCCGTACACATAAAAAAGATATGGAAATAAAATGGAGTCTTCGTCATTCTAACGTCATAATCCGGATTAAGGGTGATAGTCTGTCTAGGGTGTGAGATAACGCCTTCTCTAAATTGATTTTTTTTCCTGACTTTTCAAATCTTTGACTGTCATAATGACATTCTCTTATGTATTTCTCCCTCTGCCTAGTCAGTTTAGTACGTTTAGTAAAAATTTCAACATTAACTGCCTGACCAGTTGAGACATTGTACAAGCTTATCTAGTAAAGGAGAAAAAGGCTTCATATTGTCTTTAATATTATCAACTAAGTGATGAAGTATGTGATTAAATTTTCTTATGACGCATTCTGCCAAACCTGCTGTAATATCTTAAATTAGCTCTATCTATTACGTTTGCAATAATAGCGGAACGAATACTGTGGCTTTTACACCACCTTTGTTTAGCGGAAATTGAATTAGTAGTGTGGCTTATGCCTGTGAGTTTGTTGGCAGCATATGATATCGCTGTTCCGCTGTAACCGAGTGTTGCAATTTTTTTTCAGCTAGCTGACGGTTAATCCCTTAGCAAATGGGCAGCTGATTGTGATTTTTGAACATTACAATGATCAAAGTAAAATAGTAAAAAAATTACAATTATCAATTATTAAAAAAAAAAAATTTTACGCGTTTGATCGTACAGCTGACGGCGAAATACCCGCAGTTGAGCCAGCTGACTATTTTTTCCTAATACTTTTATCGACAATCTTTGACTTATTAATGATCAAATGTTTTTTTTTAATTTTTTTAACAAGTTTCCCCTCCTTTCCTGTTGCATCCGCCTCCATTGTAGCCAGCTGACGACCATCCATTTCATTCTTAAAACATTATTTTGAATCGTTTTGCATCAGTACCAAAATTGTCAAATGTTTGACCAATTGTTACGTCGGCTCCCGGACTATTATTGTAAGTACAGAGGGTGGGAGTCAGAATATATCCTGTTACACTCAAGCTGGGTGAGTAGGTAAAATATTCTTAAGAAGCATTATTTAAAAGGAACTTACATTCGAATCGACATCTAACACGCCAATAAAGTAATTAAGTATCTGCGAACGCACGAGGCACTAGGCACCACATCTATTCAGAACAAACAGGGCCATAAATTACTAAAGCAGTAGCGAGGACTGGAGACAAAAGAAGCCACTTTTAAAGGGGCTCAAATGCAAAAGACAGTCATAAATGCCGACTGTAAAGAATATGTAAAGAAAACAATGGACAGGAACAAACAGAGTATGTTCTTAAGAAAAACCCAATCCTTAGCTCGAACAAAGCCGAATAATGGAAATAGTCACAATTTAGTCTTGTTTCGACTTCCGTAAGGACAGAATCGTTAAAAGTGCCGAAAGTGTTTTATCGGTGGAATAATTTTGATGGGAGTAATTACATAAATAATAAATTGGTTGTATGCATTGATAAATTTGTGTGAATGAATGGTGTGTGGTAGACGTAGAATCTCGGTATATTCAGATTCTACCCAGATGACTGAATGCATGGTAAGCATACGAATAACGAATAATGCTAGGTTCACCCAACCTTAAGGTTGAATGTGGGGACCATCGGGTGAGGTAGGTCCGGCCCGTGGTCCATAAACGAATGAAACCACTGAGTACGTTTTTCTCATACCCTCTTCTTCTTCCAGATTGTGCCAGAACGAGGACGACAACTCCTCACTAGCTGCCATAATTAATAAAATATACATAGATAAATATTAATGGAAATAAAAAAAAAGAATTTCGAATAAACTTTATAGTGTTTTTCATTAATCCACTGAAAATGAAAAAAAAATATAAATAATTTAACTATTACATAATTTATTAAATGCTGACAATGTTGTACTTAAAAGATAGGTAATATTTTCATCAAATCTACAATTAAAGAGTAGCTGGCGCCTTTTGTTTGTTTGTTTGTTTTTTTTATTTGTTTGTTGTCCATCCATCCAAGAAAGTGAAAGCTAAAATAAAAAAAATGATTTTAGAATTTATTTATTTTTTGTTTTTTTTTTGAAAAATATTTTATAAGCCCTTTTTGGAATTATAAAACTTAAAAAATTTCCAAAAATCAGACACGAATTTTCCAAAAGAGCTTATTTTTAATTATGATTCTCACCGCAAAAGAAATAAATAACAAAAAACAACACACTTCTTTTCTTCATATTATTCTTCTGGGTTTAGCATAAATTCTTGATTCTTGACGATTCTTGGGATGTTCTTAAGGTATTTTTCACTACTATTAGTAACTAAAAACGTATTCAACGAAAAAGAAGCTAATCGACGAGGGGTGTCTCTTTAAAAGAATATAATATACTACTCCCACCAACTTCTAAGAGTAAGACAAATCCGTTTTTATTCTTCTATTAACAAAATGTAGGGTGTTCCGTGTGGTACAGATTTAGGATTTGGATATTTGTAAAATCGTTGCGAGAAGGAGCGCGAGAGCGATATAATTAATTGCGCGTTAGCAGTAGAAGGTTCTTGCTAGACAGGAAGTTCTTAATTTCTCTGGAGCAGTCGCTATGGGAATAGCGATGAAGTTTGGAGAGGTCTACTACATTCCTACGGTGGCCTAAAGAGTCTATGCAGGCGCAAGAGGTGCTATCACATCACCAATGAGTTTGATTGTCGCGGTTTTTTACCTTGTCCAAACATGTCAAAGTGGTTTGTTTTTGGGGGCGCCTGACCAGATATACAAGTTGTATTCAAGGCGGGGCCGAATGTAGGACTGTCAGATTTTAGCCATTGTAGTAGCTAACTGGAGAAGGAACTTTCATCTCTTAAGTAATCCCAGGCATTGGGAGGCTTGTTTGGCGACTTAGAATATATAATCACTCCATCGAAGATCCTCTCAGTTAAAGTTACCCGCCCCTAGGATGTTGAGTTGGGTCAGCTGGTTAGATTCTCATTGTCCACTAAGATAGAAAGAAGATCGGTGCAAGTTTTGTTCGAGATGAGACACTACTCGTTTTGAAGGCAATCAAGAATCGATTTGATATCGCGGTTGATTGAAATTGGCATCAGTTGACGATAATGAAGACAAGGTTAGAATGTGATGGGTAGAGAAGTTTCGTTCAACAGGCTCAATTGTAACCAACCCACGATCAGGCCCCATGCCGAAGAAAAACACATTCAACGTGTTGAAACGTTTCTGGACCCACCATAAAATTGACAGCACTAGCTTCCATACCTTCTGATGGGAATAGTCGCATGCCGGACCAATCTGGCGCACTGCCTAAATGGCAGCGATCAGAGGATTGTCCAATGGAGCAGAGACCGCAGAAGAAATAAAAGGGGGAGCAGCAACGATCCTACTGGGATAAGTTGGCTGGGATCACTATGGAAGTGATCCTGGACAACTTTCCGAAAGCAAATTGACAGAGAAGCTATCGTCCTCAATTTGTGACTCCATCGTGAGTGATGTAGGAGAGATTGTTCACCTCAGTTTTTGGGTGTAAAGGTGGGTTCATTAGAATTACCTTTGCTAACAAACCCACCAGCCAATGGCTGATGAATGCTGTCGCAGGCTGCGGGTTTGGGAAGGCTGCAACCTCAAAGTATTCGAAGAAAAGGACCTCCCCAAATTTAAGACGATCGGTCTTGGGTTCCTAGTGGCTCGCAGGATGGGGAACCAAAACCAGCCGATTGAGGTGACCTTTTGGCATGTAATGAGCAGGAAGATGGACCAAAACGTTCCAACTCGCTGAGGTGAAGCTATTATTTTTATTATTAAGGAATGAGGGGGCAACCCATATGGTGAACACTGCGGCCAAGTTAGGCCTATTGTGTACGAACCCTACTAACGGAACAGACTATCAGCCTTCTGGACGAAGCAAACATTCCAAACTCCGATTGTATTTTGTATGTCGACTCCGTAGTCCTTGAAACATTCTCTAATTTCCCACTGTCAATAGGACGATTTAATAAGCAAAAAAAAAATGTGAACTTAGGGGATTTCTTAAAATTTTCTTAAAATAATATCATGCTCTTTGTCGTGCTTAGAAAGTTCCTAATTGTGACATTTAAATACTGAATAATTCTGAATTAAGTTCCGTTTTACTAACCTGGATACATCACGACCGTTGACCTTATAAAAAATACGAAATAGTTCCCCTTATAGCATGAGACTGAGAGTATATATGTAATGTATATCACCAATTATTTAATGTTACTGATTGCAAAGATTTCTGCTACGAATATTCTTCTTTTTTATTTTATTTTCCATCTAAAGTTTGGTGGGCTAAGCTTATGTTAGCAACGCCAGCGCTGCCAGTTTTCCTATTTACGACGATGAGTTACTACTTACTGAAAAAGAAGAAGATTATTATTAAATTATACGAAATATAAATAGACACGACAATACTATACCATTACTTGTTGCTATAGAGCCTAAGCGTGACAGGGATGGCTCCCTTTTGGGGGGTACTATTGGTTTATTTGGGGGTATTGGCGGCGGTACTCCACGGCTTCCGCTAACATTTGTAACGCCAGCTACTACACCAGATGATATTTGTGGTGTTGTTGTCGCTGTTGAAAGACTGCTAGGTTGACTAGTTGATATTGCAGTGCTACGCAATATAGTAGCAGTCTGCTGCTGTGTTATAACTAATGATGGATTCAGTGATGAACCGAGTGATGTTGCCTGTGGAGGGAATTTTATCCAATTTGAAAAGGATTCGTTGCTGATTGACAATGCTATAGATGTTGTATTTGGTTTTGTGGTTTGTTTTTTTAATGTTTGTTTTTATTTTATATATAGTTTTGTTTTGTTTTTGTATAATCACTCCGATAGTTGGTATTGATTAAGAAGGAAGCTATTTAATGATGGTGGTTGGTTGGTGGTTGTGGCAGAGGTTGCTGTTAGGAACGTGGATTGTGCTGCACAACATATTGATGACTAATATTGTTTTTCCAAACGATGATTGCTGTGGGGCTCACAACCAGCTCTTTTTTTTGTTATTGATGATGGTGTAGATCTACATTATTTCAGTCTCGTATCATTTTGTGTTTGATGTTATTTTTTTTATTTCGTATTTAACTTTCTTTATAAAATATAATTTGTTTTGTTTTCAACCATCTCTCCAGGTTCTTTATTAATTTTATTTTTGTTTAACAAAAAAAAAAATATTGTGAAAAGTGTAGAACAAAATTTTCATTTACAAATTTTTTGATATCGAAGTTTCTTTTTATTAAAAAAACAAAAATTATGAATGGCCAGTATTTTATAAAAATCATTGAGAATAGAAGTTACATGTTTTGTATAGTTTATATTTCACTACAATCTACTAATTAAATCCCAAAAAATAAATACACCAGCGATAGTAATATTTTAATTATAAAAGTGCTGAAACATGAAACATGAAATAAAAATCCAGCATTTTTTTATTTTAAATTAAATTCAGTCTTCAATGGTTTTAAATGTTATTGCTGATTATGAAGAAAGGCTTGTTATAGTCGATTATATATCATAATTACTAAAGGTAGAATCTACATAAAATCAATCAAAGATAGAATCTACATAGATAAAAATTCAATTAAATTTCTATTAGATACATAGCCATTTTTTTTAGATATTGATAATTAATAAAGTAAGCCCTTATTTGAAATTATAATAAGAATTTTTATTCGATTTGGCTCCAAACAAAAATAAATAGATGAATTAATATTATTAAGTGTTGCTTTAATCTATTAGGTTGCCCCATTATGCGCGCCTTTTTTTAATTCCAAGCGAAAAAGAGCGTCTGGTGTAAAATCAGGTAGCAGTAAGGTAAAAGCTTATTCGTAGCCACTATTACCAACAACATAAAGTTGGAAAAGCAATTTTTTACAATTATTTTACTTTCAGTCCATCCCTAAGTTTTAACCCTTTAGGATTATCCCTTATCATAAAATTTCGCTTGATTTGATATAGATTCGCAAATAAATATTGAAAAAGTGTATTTCATTGGATTAGTTTTGATTAATCTTGGAATTATCGCCAAAAACCCTTAAAAAGGAGGGGTTTTTTTTTGCATTTTTAAGGGTGACGACCATATCTTAGGACTGCGGGACCCCGATTTTCCTAATCAACGACCCAAAAAACATATATGGAAAGAGTTTCAAGACGGTGTTATGTTTCGACACCCAAACGCACGTTTTGAATGGACTAATGAGTAAAATTTCTCCCGAAACTGTAACCTTTGGCGCCTTTTTTCCACCACCGCAACGGTATGGCTGTTTTTCCCCCTTATTAGAATAATACGAACTATCATTCCTGAAAATTTGAGCTTTAATGAGTAAAATTTTTAATTTTTACAGAGTGGCCACTTTTTCTTAAGACCGAATTTCCCCGACTTTTCCAGGTTTTCCAGACTTTACTTTGTATCATGAAACTATGTACAGATATTGTAGAAGAATTAATAGGTGCGTTGCATTTTCCTTGGAGTACGTACTCCGGAGTAGTTGGGCGCACATCGGTGTAATTGCAGCTACCCCAGCGGTGTAGCAGTAGTTAAACGTAAATATAAATGAAGTCGCTTTAAATTTTATTCAAAAAATAAAAAAAAACTGTTTAGACAATAAATGGAGCGTTTCATTTTCATTGGAGTATGTACGCCGGCGTAGTTGGGTGCACATCGGAGTAGATGCTGCTACCCCACAGAATGGGCTGGTGTAGCAGCATCTACGCTGATGTGCGCCCAACTACGCCGGCGTACATACTCCAATGAAAATGAAACGCTCCATTTATTGTCTAAACAGTTTTTTTTTATTTTTTTGAATAAAAGTTAAAGCGACTTCATTTATATTTACGTTTAACTACTGCTACACCACAATTTGGGCTGGGGTAGCTGCAATTACGCCAATGTGCGCCCAACTACTCCGGAGTACGTGCTCCAAGGAAAATGCAACGCACCTAATATTACAAAGGCGAGATTTTAATATAATATGGAGTCAGGTAGATGTTCGTTGATTGTATTTTAATATTAATGACTTACAATTGAAAAATAACTTTTCATTGTATTTATGAGTATCTCTTATGATTAGTATTTGTAATATTTTAGAGGATAGTGACTAGCAATTGAAAATAATGAAAAAAAAAACAATACAAATTTCGCTACCTTTTCAAGTTCAAATTAAGACTAAACAATTTCAAAATGGCACTAAACAATTTCAAAATGAGAATTAAAAAATTTCAGGGAAAATAAATAGATACTTTATTGGAAGAAATATAAAGTATTTATATATAAATTATAAATCAATGAAAAAACAAACACATCTATCATATTGATTGGGTCTGGTATAAATTTTTGAATATGAGTAACATTCCGGATATAATCAGGAACATCAATTTTCGATATATTTTACTTTCTATAGTATAGCTGTAGACAAAATTCGGTTTGTGTCAAATTTGATCTGTTTTCACCAGCATCTGAATATTTGAATCACTTTTGACACCAGCCTAATGTTTTTGGAAGTGCTCTCCAATCTTCGTTATTATTATGAAAAACACAGATTTGCTTCTTTATATTGTCAGCTTTAATTTTTTTATGTAAGACATTTTTAGGGATAAATTAATGAAGACACTTT
This sequence comes from Thereva nobilitata, assembly GCA_963855945.1. NCBI lineage: Eukaryota > Metazoa > Arthropoda > Insecta > Diptera > Therevidae > Thereva > Thereva nobilitata. The sequence continues at coordinate 5,627,915 of OY979699.1, forward strand.
TAATAATGAGAGACAATAGAATGTGTTGGTCAAGCATAAACCAACTGAAAAAATCTCAATATTAACGAATAAAGACCAAAGTATTTATTTAATTTCAAGGAAAGCTTTTAATTCTCATTTTGAAATTGTTTAGTCTCAATTAGAAATTGTTTAGTCTCAATTTGAACTTAAAAAGGTATAGATTCTGGCCCACTGAAGAAAATAAGTATCCAAAGTGCTATAATAGAAAAGTCGAAGTACGACAAGGTCTTAGACAAGGGGATGGACTGGCCTCAATGGTACTCAAGCTCGCCCTAGAATGGGTGTTAAGGAAAACGTCAGTCCAGAAAGATGCGTAAATAGCAACACACTTGGTACAATTACTTGGATATGTAGGTGACGTGAAAATCGTGGGAAGGGCCATTTTGGCTTATGTCGAGCTAAAAGAAGCGGCAAAAGATAAGGGTCTAAACATCAACGAAGGAATAACGAACGAGATGAAGCAGTCCAAAGCTGGAAGACTTATAATGGGATGAAATGTAACTATCGACGAACACAACCTAAAAGTAGTCGATAAAACATTCTAACTACAATTGAGTAGCAAGCATGCAAAACGCGATAAATCCACTTAAACTAGTTTTAAGTAAATCGCAAAAATGTTATAACTACAGGTCCGTTTCAAATAGAAATATTTTTGTAAACCAATGTTGTAGAAGGTGTTGAGATAATATTACTACTAATTTTAGAAAAAAAAATGTGTGGAGCCGTTTTGATGATATACGCACATTTGTTTTGGATTTATCCCGTTTTGATTGATTGAAATGTATTTCATCAAGGCAATCAGTTTCGTGAATTATATGTAAAGTTTTGTTTTGTCCTCCACAGCCATCGCAAAATAATCGTACCTTTTCTGTACCATCTAGATCTAAAGAATCTAAATGGGTTAAAAGTGCTGAACTTATCTGTACTGTACTTGTCTGGTTATTGTAACGCAGATCTTCGGCTAATGTTATGCCTAGGATATTTAGAGACGGTTCGGCCGTTAGGTTCTTATTGCCTACGATTCTTGCGGCCCCAATCAAGAATTAGTTTTATGTCCCTGCTGATTGAATTGGACATGAGCTCACGATGATGCAGACAAGGTCTGGCGCGTGCTTGTCTTACATTATCGAAGCCATAGGAATAACGTAGAGTACCGTCGTCAGCAAAGCTGTGAAGTGAGTTGATTGAGAGCAGGTCGTTGATAGAAACTAGATAACAACTAGTAGGAAATTTGCCAAAGGAACGGGTCCAGCATGCCAGATCATTCATAAATGGATCAGGAGATATTGCAAATTTATCAAATAGATGAAAGAGCACACGTTATTATGAAAGATCGTCATTATTAAAATGGGATAACCTAATACTTTTTATATAGAAATTGACTAAATAAGCGTAATAATATCTTATGAAATAATTTTGATATGATTATTTTTATTGCCTAATCCTTTCATTCTAAAATATCATATTCAAATATTTCCCTGGTATGATAAAATAATTGATTTCTTCATTTATCTTTTTTGAAGCTGATATTTTATAATACATATCTGGTATGGATTGAATAATACTACTGAATAATAAAATAATTTATATAACTCTCTTGTTATTTCGAATAGAAAATGGCAGGATCAAATCCATTTCATTTCGTAAAATAATAAGAATTTCAATTTATTACCTCTATCTATTATTGCTTAATACTTATTATTATTATTTATTTATATACGAAATCCCTATAATATTACCTCTTGGTTAACAAACATAAAAATGCAAATTGATTAATAATATAAAAAAAAATATTTATAATTAATACTGGCCACGAAAAAACTAAAATAAAATTAAACAAAATTATAATGTTGCCAAAGTAGACTTAAATGTTTTTATGTTCTTTTCATTCTTTTCATCGATTTCTTTTTGTTGTGTTTGCCAAAAGTTTGTAGTTTTTTAAAACAAAATAAAAACGCAGTATTTTTTTTTGATAAAAGATTCAAAATACATTGAGCCATCATCATCATCATCATCGATTTATAAATATTAATTATTATTATAATTTTATTATCATTTTTAATTATTATTATTATTTTATAGATTCATTTTTTCACAAACACAAAATACATCATTGGTTGGAGAGAGCCACAAGTAAAATAGAGAAAAGATAGAAGAAATAGAAAAAATATTGTTAAAAAAACATAAAATTCAAATCATAGGACAAAAAAAAACAAAATAGGAATGGAATTTATGATTCCTTAAAAAAACAACAAAAACAAATAACATAAATCTTTTGAGAATTTACATGAGATGAGACAATGTGAAATGCATTTTAAAAACTAACACAGCACAGCTCGATTGTGGTGTTCTTTGCATAAACAAAAACTAGTCAAAAAAATTAATATTAAATTGATATTACTTTTATTGTTACTTACAGCTAACCCTACTACAGTACGCTTTTAACTTGTGCCGACTCTTCCTCAAGCATTCTCAAAGCCAATAGTGACATCGACAACGCCCTACGTTACCTAACAGAAACTATCACAAAATGTGCAGAATTAGCAACCCCACCAGAATCAACAAATGAGGATAGAGTCCCCAACCGCCACAACAGCTCAATACTGCAAGTACTCCGCGTAAAGAGGAAAGCCAGATCAGAATGGCAAAAAAAAGATCCCCTAGAGCCAAAGAAGTCCTGAATGAAGCCACCAAACGACTCAAACACGCCCTATGCAATGAGAAAAACAACCAAATCCAAGAGTTCGTAGCTGACTTGGATCACTACGCCGATTCCAACTACGCAATCTGGAAGATCACTAAAAAAAATAAAAAAACCAATGCAAGTTGAATCCCCAATCAGGGATTCCAAAGGCAACTGGATAGCTGTTAACGCCAGCAACGCCGGGGCATTCGTGCTCCATCTAAAGTATTCACTTCAAACAACTCAGACGCAAATAGCACAGAACTTCCCACCCCAGCACCCAACCCACAAACCTACAATCCCGAAAAATTTTCCTTCGCCGCATTAATTAAGAAGATAAGCGAAATCAACAATAACAAAGTCCCTGGTCATGATCTACTAACTGGCAAACTCCTCAAGGAAACCCCAAGTTCCGGAGTAAGAGCCATTCTCCACATATTCAATGCCATACTACGAAACAACTACTACCCAACTAGCTGGAAAGATGCCAGAATAATCCTCGTACTAAAACCAGGTAAAAGCAGAACCAAAGTAGAATCATACAGACCAATCAGTCTTCTACCTATCCTCTCCAAAATCTTCGAAAGGCTTCTATTGGACAAAATTCTGCCAGCCCTAAACAACAAAGGTATAATTCCAGAACACCAATTTGGTTTTAGAAACAAGCAGAGCACTATAGAGCAAGTGAAAAAAATTGTAAACCAGATCAATTCTGCCCTCGACCAAAAGAAATTCTGTGTAGGGCTCTTCTTGGACGTGGCGCAAGCGTTCGACAAAGTCTGGCATTGTGGACTAAAGTACAAGATCTTTATGAGCTTACCGCACAATTTCCATAACATCCTCTTCAGCTATCTTGAAACCCGCAAATTCAAAATGAAATACAAAGACAGCCTCAGCAACCCCTATCGTATAAGGGCTGGAGTTCCACAGGGCAGCGTTCTTGGACCGATACTCTACCTAATCTATACAGCGGTTCTACCCCTAAATAAAAACTTCACAACCACCACTTTCGCAGATGACACATTACTCCTCACATATAGCAACCCAAAAACAGCCAAAAGAGTTCTGCAAGAATACACTAAACGACATTATCGAGTGGACTCAAAAATGGAAAATCAAAAGTGGAGTAGCACAAGAACAATCAGTCAAATACCTGGACAGAAGCTCACTTGGAGGAATCATATAGAGAAAAAGAAAGAACAACTTAAAATAGCTCACCACAATTTGTACTGGCTCCTACACAAAAGATCTAAACTAAACTTCAACAACAAAATAGTGCTATACAAAGCAATCTTAAAACCTATATGGACATACGAGCTACAACTTTGGGGCTCTGCAAAGGCATCAAACATCGCCATAATCCAACGAATGCAAACCAAGATACTCAGGTCTATCCTGAGGGCCCCAAGATACGTCAATAACACCATCATCCAACGCGACGCAAACATACTACCGGTGTCGTCAGAACCCAAAAAATTATGCATAACTAAACTACATCAGCAGATTGCGCAACCACCCAACTGAAGAATAATCGGCTAATTGATGAAACTACAAAATTAAGCACAGCGGGTTCAACAGTCATTCAGGCGAATATGGAACTGAGCACTCACAGCGCAACATCATATCATTTACTACGGGAATTTGAGGATATTTCAATAGTGTTGGGTAGGACACGATTATAAAATGAGTTTGTAAGAGATGCATCTTTTTTCTTTTGAGCCAGTACAATGTCATAATTCAAATGAGGCGACGTGCTATTGTAATGCCAAAATGACAAAAACAAACAAATTAAAAAAACAAAGAAAGAAAATAAATACCAATGAAGAGCTTTTTTACGAGTGTAATTCTAATATGCATTAAACTGCCTTAGGCGTCCATTAGACGATAGGTTTTGCTGTTAGTTTTGCCACAGTCACTGTTACCCAGTGTCTACACTAGCCATCATCTAAGTCAAAATGTCTTATGTAAACGCCTTATGTCTCATAGCAAGACATCAGACAACGTGAGGATTACGTCACGCTGACATTTGGCATGCCATGAATGATGGCTAGTGTAGATACTGCCTTATGACTGACGGAAAACCTACCGTCTAAAGTGATGACTGATGAAATTATCTGAATATTTTGATTTCTATATACAATCACACCTCGGCTCATTTATCTCGATACACGCTCATCAAAAAATTGAGACCTCAGTACAATTTACCATCGTGTAAGGGACAAATGTACTGCCTTGTGTAAGGCCGGCTCAACTCTACATTGCAATGCCGAACCTCACCAAAGAGGTTGGACACCAGGTTCTGCACCACATTCAGATGAGAGGACCACCGTTGCACTCAAAACTTACGACGACTTTCGCCAGAAGAACTTGAAAATGCAAAGAACGAATTTCAAATCGCTCTTCTTAATAATACGAAGATTACATAGCCTGGATCCTCTCCAGGCCACAATAACACGACAAAAAGGGCGAAGTCTCCAGCTATCCGGTTTGAAAAGCCTTTGAATATCACAGGCGGCTGGAGAATTCTCTAATGCCCCACCATCCGACATAAACAACCACATGGGCTGGTGCTGAGGTCGAAAATGCAGGGGAAGGGACCCTGAGAAGAAATGCTTCCTCTATGGCGGCCATTACACGTTCATGCAAGCGGCAATCAATTCAACCAGTCATGATTAATGAAAATCAAAATATACGGAGGATTACGTCAGTCATCACCTTAGACGTTAGGTTTTCCGTCAGTCGTAGGCAAAACTGTGGAAAAGCTGACAGCAAAACCTATCGTGTAATGGGCGCCTATATGCGTGGCTGTGCCTCTAAAACCACCACTCAAATCCTTAGGAGGAAGCCCAAAAAGGCTCGAAAGGGGAAGAGGGACATAATGCCCTAAGGAAATCAACACTGCTTCCTATATGAAGGTTGTCCAGAAAAACCCCCATCACACCAATGCAGTGCTTGAAAAAATGTTTATCTCTGACAATGAGAAAGAATATGTGGCCTCGGTACTAATGCTGACAGACTGATCTATTCCAGCGAGCATGACTGGCCTAGAGCAGCACTGCTCACGGCGAAAAGATTAACCTTCTCTAACCTCTATCGCTGTTCGTTTCCAGAGATCTGATGGCGGCGGAGGTAGTGGTGCCAGGAACGTAAGAATGCTCAGGCTTGTCATAGCTTCATCCTACCTTCCTGGAGAAGAGTCGGCCCACCGCCATCAGCTGTCAGGAGTAGGGATACGGAATCGCTGGAGAGTATTCGATTAAATACTCATGAGTAGAATCGAAAGAAAACTACCCAATGAGTACTTTTTACTCGTTCAAAAATACTCGATTCCTTGAGAATCAATGAGAACATTTTTGACATTTCCGCGAACTACCTTAGCGTATGAATTACTCGATTTTCGGCTGCTACAGATTACAAATGCTTATGTAGCTTACATCTCGAGTAAAAACACGCATAGCGAACAAATGCGCCTGCCACACGGGTTTGCACGCCCCCGTGCACGAAAATCTAAATGCGCCCGCCAGATATATGCACGCTTCCGCTACATGCATGAAAATGTAAAAATGCACCCGCTAGAGGTATGCAGGCCTCTGTTACAGAGATATGAATGTATTCGTAATCAACCATTCCAAACGAGTGCCGCTTTACCAAGCGGTCCCCCAACTAAATACTAACCACGTCCAATGCTGCTTGACCTGCGCAATGGAACGAGAACCGATCTACTGAGTATGCTTAATGGCACTCTTTATAGTCACCAAGTTTATTGCCCGTTTTTTCGTCCTACACTATTTTTTAAAGCCCCAATTTTGCTCCATTTAGTCTAAAAAAGTGTGAGCGCACTGTGCTTCGTTTGGACTATTCCGTTCGGGTTTGTAGTAGGCTGCATTTTAAAAAGCAGATTTTTTATTCAGGCATATCGTGTCTGTTTCGGGGTGACATGCTGGCGTTTTGACGTTGTGCGTGTCTGTTTTAGGCTAAGAATGGGCGAGTTTGAAGTTTAGTCAGGATGGGATATAAATTTAAACATATAAAAGCCCGTTTACACCGCAAAACGCAAATTGGAGCTCCTTTATCGCACAAAATTTGAATGTATTTCTCTGTCTGGAATCCACGTTCGTGACACAGAGAATAAAACATACAAATGTCTGTCCTTTAAAAGAGATCCAATTTGCGCTTTGGATATATTTTTCTGTCTCAATTAAGGAGAGTTTAAGGCCCTTAAACGTCACTTAACCCTTGAATGCAAATTGTACTCAGTACTCGATTCCACCCTATACGTACAAAAGTAAAAGTACTCATCAAAATTATCGAGTACTGATATGAGTAGAATCGAAATCCAAATACTCATATGAGCAAAGAGTCAAATACCGATTCCGTATCCCTAGTCAGGAGGCTTGTGGAAGACTGCGCTAGGAAAAACATTCAGCTAGTAATTGGTTGCGACGCCAACGCACATCATCTCGCGTGGGAAAGCGCCAATACTAATTCTAGGGACGAATACATTCTTGACTTCATAACTACTTACAATTTACAGGTTATGAACAGGCGAGACGAACCTAATGTAATGTAATGTGATTAGGCAAAAGATGATTGACCTTGTCTCTTGCCGGCACATTCGTCAGTTCCAGAATACTGAAGTGGCACGTCTCTAGTGAGCCATTAATGCCTGATCATAGCCATATAAGGTTTAACTATATTAGCATCGCCACTATGAAACTAAATCCTACTTAATATTATAAACGCAAAAGTTTGTATGAATGTTTGTTACTCTTTCTCGCAAAAACTACTGAATGAATTTTAATGAAACTTTACAATAACATAGCTCATACATCAGAATAACATATAGGCTATGAATTTGTGGTCAAAACTTATAATTTCAAAATGGCCGCGCCAATATGGCCGACGAATTTGCCAAATGTGTCCCGATTCCAATGAAAATCGGTAGCTGACTTTTTAAGGTAGCAAATAACGAATTTATGATCAGATATATCGAGAAACGGCGAATTCAGTGACAATTGTTCTCACTTGATGTTTGTAAGTGAGATTTTCTCATTTGAGGAGTGTCATTTCAAAAGGACTTATTTCCAGTTTTGGAAAAAAATTAAATAATAATTGGAATCCATTTCTATCATTCTTTTACACCTCTATACTAAATTGTTTAATAGAAAAATTCTTTTTTCCTCTGTTAATTTGACTTCAAATTCAATAGTTTAAAACAATTAAGCTTATTTTCAAGTCATTTACTCACATCATTTATGACATGTAAAGTTTCTTTACAAACTGACTTAATTCCAATACAATTTGAGACTAGTCACTTTTTCTATAACAAACTAACTTATTTCCGTTTCATACATTTTAAGGAATAGAAAAATCCCAAAATACTATCGTTTCGTGTCGTTTTATTATAATATATTTGGCAACCGAGGTGGCCGAAAAAGCCTAGAAGTCAGGGCAGTAAAACCCAGGTAGGCGATATTTTTAAAACCAAATTTTCTGTGGCAGAACCATTATTTACAAAACAAAACGGCTTATTTCCTAGAGTACCTAACAAAGTGGCTTATTTCCAAATTATTATGTAATTGTTTCCTAATATAAATAAACTCTAAAATTAATTTACTACTGTCAAAATTAGCCCAATATGCGTCCCTTTCTGGTGAAGTAAAAAAAGAATATTTAAATAAATTAATAATTAAGAGAATCGTTATTTGCATTTACTGAAACCCCGGATAGGGTGGAAATAAGTCCTTTTGAAATGACACTCCTCATTTTATTTTAAAGGTGACATTTCTCACTTTGGTGAAGTGACAACCATAATAAGGGCCATTAACTTCCTTCCTTTTTAACAAATTAATAAAAACATCAAAAAAAATCCACAAACAAAAAACAAGCAATTACAATGAGAATACCGACAAAAAGAGACAATCAAAGGAATAAAGACAGGAACAATATATGATGTATGTGTGTGTATATAAATTAAAATTAGCAATAAAATTATATATTAATTATTTTTTAGGCATGTTCCAATCTTTTGTGTGGTATAAAATGAACGCGAATACAACCTTTTTAATATTCATGTTCATGATGTAAACATAAAATATAACACGTATCTCCAACGTAACGTGATACAAAAAAAAATAAATAAAAAATATTTATATATACATATATATATTTTGTATATACCTTAGCTGGCGGAGCATTGAATCCTATTGATGATGATGTACCATCACATGGTACTGTTGTTTGCTGTCGCAAACTTTGTCCAGGTGATATTGAACGTGCTATTCCAGTTGCTAAAAAAAGAAAACAATAGTTAATAAAAAATAAATTAAAAATAACTCGATACTCTATAGCATAGTATTATTAACTGTTCCTAAACAAAAATCAAACTTATATAAAGGGTGTTGCAATACTCTGACGCCCCTTGATATTAATCAGCACTTTTTAAATCATATATGAGATGTGTTTCTTTAGTAGAAGCTTTTGGCAGACTGAATCATGGATTATAATGATCGAACAACACATATGTAAATATCGTCGAAACTTATTGCGAAAATGGGCAACGTTTAATCGAACATCTCTTCATAGACTTTAAGGCCGCCTATGATAGGAAAGTGATAGTCTTTATACCAAAAGCCGGGAAAAGAGGACATGACAAAGGTAAAGATTTCAGGACAATAAGTCCCTCCTCTTTTCTGCTGAAAACCATGGAACGGATAATCGAACGCAAGTCCACGGAAACTGCACTCGGTGAAGTGCTCCGAACTGTTGAGCATTCCATATGTGGGCGTTCTTTTACGAACCGTACCGATTTTGGCAAAAATTTACCGACACATTTTTGATTTAACAGAAACTTTTTTTACGGGTTCTATATTGAAAAAAAAAATATAGTTTAAAAAAACTAAAAAATACGCTTTTATTTTAAAATGAACTAAAAAGGAAAAAATAATTTTGAATGTCAAGTTTTTATTGCTTCAGCCAGTATATGGAAACAACCTACCTTTCGAAATGCAAAAAAGGCTGGGACTCTTTACCTATATTCTTATTTTATTAACACCGGAACTTTACGTCAGCGCCCCACGCTTTTTTACATTTCGAAAGGTAGGTTGTTTCCATATACTGGCTGAAGCAATAAAAACTTGACATTCAAAATTATTTTTTCCTTTTTAGTTCATTTTAAAATAAAAGCGTATTTTTTAGTTTTTTTAAACTATATTTTTTATTTTCTATTTTTTAGTCTATTATATATGGATGTGTTCCGGCATTTTGTAGTGACTGCCATAATAGATTTAAAATGACGTCAAAAAGCATACTATACTATACTCGTCATACACTTTAATTTGATACCTATACCGAGGGCGTTGTAAAGAAAAAGGTAAACCGCTATTTTGTGTTGGCGGCCATTTTAAATTTGGAAAGACGCGACAAAGCTAATGGTATTCTTATTGTCGCACCCTTTCATTTGATACCCATACCGAGTGGGTTGTAAAGAAAAAGGTAAACCGCTATTTTGTGTTGGCGGCCATTTTAAATTTGGAACCACGCCACACAGCTAATAGTATTCTATTATCATATCCTTTCATTTGATACTCATAGCGAGTGGGTTGTAAAAAAAGATAATCCGCCATTTTGTGTTTACCGCCATTTTGAATTCGGAATGACGCCACACAGATAATAGTATTCTAATTGTCACACCCTTTCATTTGATACCCATACCGAGTGGGTCGTAAAGAAAAAGGTAGTCCGCCATTTTGTGTTTGGCGTCATTCAAAATTCAAAATGGCGCAGCTAATTGTATTCTACCTGCCATGCTCTTTCATTTGATACCCATGAATACCATCTCACATTTTTTCAGACAATGGCACTAATTTTGTCGGTGCGAAGAAATATCTCAAAGAATTGCATGGCCTCGGTAGTCTAGGGAGTAAGGCGCCTAGCTACCATCCCCGAGGTCCCGGGTTCGAATCCCGGCAGCACCACGGTTCTTCGCCTTTCCCACCTTCTTTCTTCTTCCCCCTTTACTTTCCTCATTCCTCCTGTCATAGCCTTCCGCTAGTACTGCCCGGCTCCACCAGCGCATGTCATCGGTGCATGTCATCGGTTGGTTGATGGGATTCAACTCGTTTCAGGAGGCATAACTCTCCAGCGAGTTGCTTCTCGTTGTCCCGATGCCAGAGTCGTGATAGAAATGGTTGGGAGTAGGTGGTTGTGGCAGTTCCTTCCTTCACTTCTCTCTTTCCCTCCACTATTTATCGACTAGAGCTTGCTGTTAGATTTTGCACTCTATACCAGTGGTTCCCAAACTTATTTGGCCTACCGCCCCCCTTCCAGAAAAAGTATTACTCAGCGCCCCCTGGAAATTATTTTTTTTAAATTTTAGTAGCCATTAAACATAAGATATATGTATGTATTAATAGCTGCGTTCCATTGGGCGATCCGGAGTACATCACCAATGGAACGCGGTTTTTTGATGTCAGAAGTAAATACGAGTAAAACGTAAAAGTGCAGGGGTAGTTGGGAGTACTCCGGAGTACTCGGGAGTAGCAAATATTACCCAATGGAACGCAGCTATTGTTTCTACCTTTTTCGTAAAATATAAGGCCGTATCAGAACCTAAACATATGCAGCGTGCAGCAGCAGCACCAGAGCAACATGCTGCAGTCGGTATCAGATACTAGTCTTTTCCGCTGTGCAGCGCACTTTTTATTTGATAGCTAAACCTCAAATTAAAAATTTAAAAATTGCACTAGTTCTACCAATTATTACTCCATGTCCTTTTAAATAATTCAAAACAAAAAATCCCGCGTCTCCTTGTTTAAAATCACTTGCCGCATTACGAAGTGTCAAAAGTGCTGCATATATATGCAGCAAAATTAGGATTTGAGATGAAAATGCAGCACGCTGGTCTGGTGCTGCTTTGATTGTCATTTTACCAGCCTCAGCCAATAGAAACACTTGTCGTTGCAGCGCTGCATAGGTTCTGATACGGCCTATAGTAAAGAAATGTGTAAATTAGAAACACAAAGCCCGCTACACACTATCTTCGTTTTACTTCGCGTTCGTCGAACAGCGTTGTCCGAACGACGATAGAAAATTGCAGTGTGGATGACAATGCCACCGTGCTTTTCGCCACAGCGAAAAACTAAATCCATTTTAATTTTTCTCCGTTCGCTATACGCTCTACGCTGCACGATGATAGTGTGGATGAAAACTATGTGTCGTCGTTCGTCGTTAAGCAGTGAAGTATGTACCTGTTGTGCACAAAAAAGGGTTTGCACCATACACGTTTTTTTCTTGAATTTTTTCCAGAAATAACCGCCGCTACTGCCAACAAAGTATCTTCGTCCATGGTACTATGCGAACTAAACGACGACTAATGTGTATAGAATAGAGGCGTACGTGGCTCGTCGTTTGGGCAACGCTGTTTGACGAACGCGGAGTTAAACGATGATAGTGTGTAGCGGGCTTTAAGGGATTCACGATTCGGTGGAAACAGGTCTAGATTCGTAGATACGGGTGCAACGTTGGAAAATTTTCCAACGATACAACAACAATTGTACAGAACCACACTTTCCAATACTGCAATTTCTATACCCCAGATCCAGTGTAAAGCTTTCCTATGGCAACAAGAAATCATTTAAGTGTCAAGTGACATATGGAAGCTGGTGATTTTGTTTCAAATGGCTAGCGAAAGGATTAAAAAAAGTAAAAGTAAATCAAAACCAAATAAAATTTGTCAAGGGGCATTCACGTTATGAAGAAAACAACTCTTGGGAAAGTATCCCTGAGAAACATTTCCCACGAATTGTGAATACCCTTATTGAGAAAGGGAATCAGCGATTGCGGGGAACTTTGCTTCGTTTCGTGTTTCATCGTGTAAAATGGGCCATAGCGTGCTCCAAAATCTGCTGGTAGTACTGCCAGTAGTCAGTACTGCCACTGCCGTTGCAGGCTTTGCCCTTGCGATCGACCAATCGCACGAGTGGCAGTTTCCCGCAGCAATGCTCGTAGTGCTCACGTGTTTTGGAACTGCAATTCAGTGGCACCACATGAACAGTAGCAGTGCGCGATTCGACATACCTCATTGCAAGTGAGGGAGTATGCGGGAATCGAGCCAACGTCCAGTATTTTGTTAAAAGAAAAATTAAACGTTATGAGCAGAATACATAAATCAATTTTTCTAAATCTTCCCTTTTTTCTTTTATGCTTTCATCGCCCCTTTACAGTTATTCATCGCCCCCCAAATGGACCTGTGGCCATCACCGCCCCCTGGATCGCTTCAGCGCCCACCGGTGGGCGGTAACGCCCACTTTGGGAATCACTGCTCTATACGAAAAAAATAGATTGTCGACAGTACAAAGGACTTTCCCTGAGCTCTAGTCTTCTACATAAAAAAAATGACCATATTTCCGCCTGTACAACTAATCCACTAACTTTATAATTCCTTTCCCAGAATCAGATCACCTGGCAGTTTATTCCACCAGCAGCTCCGCACTTCGGCGGCCTCTGCGAAGCTAGTGTGAAGGTACTGAAATGGCATCCGAGACGTGTTCTTGGAGAAACTAATCTGAGCTTCGAGGAGATGAACACACTATTATGTCAAGTTGAGACAATCGTAAATTCCCGTTCATACAGCGCTTTGTCCTCTAACGTCTAACCCGAATGACCTAGATGGCCTAAGGCAGCCCACTTCCTTATTGGAGCCCCGCCTACCACCTGATGTAGATGTTCCCGAGACTAAGTTAAGTCGAGTTGGAAGGTGGCGATACACGCAAAGCATGCTTCAGAGTTTTTGGCGTCAGAATACCTCACATCACTACAGAGAGTGAAGGGGAGAACACCCAAAGAGTCAGGACGGTCAAAACCCATTGGAACCTTGACCCGAGGCATGACATAATACTACTTATAACTATTATTACTTTTCTAAATGTCGTTATTTTATCGCTGAAAATAATGGTCACCGTAGGTATACACAACGCTCGGCCGATGGATATTTACTATGCTGCAAACCAGGAAAATTCATGTGGATCTTCGAAGCTGTAAAATTGCCAGAAGGATTAGTAGAGGCCCACCACAGGGAGGAATACTGTCCCCGCTGCTACATGAAAATACATGAAGCAGAAACTATAGTGGTCGCATATGTTGACGGCCTAGTAATTCTAGTTTCTAGTAAATACCTACACGTAATGAGCGAGATTGTGTACAGACCCCTGAACAGCGTTAACATATGGGCCAAAGGCTGTGGTCTGTATGCAAAGACAGAACTGATGCTGTTCACTACAAGAACCCGAATCAACTATCAACTGTCTAAGATTGGATGGAGTACAGTAACATCTAGCCTCGACGACGGTCAAGTAGCTATACTTGACCCTAAACTGATGTGGAATTACAGAATTGTTTTAACTCATTTGTTACGAGTTTTAAATGGATAATTTCAATGGAAAACTCGAAACAGATGACGAAACAACTTTTGTAATGCCACCCCTGAACTGGAGATTCAATATTGCGGAAAGAGTCATAAGGGCCTACATAGATCTCTACCCATGCAAGAAACTGCTTGGGAAGAAATGGGAGCCTATAAGCCAAAAATTGTGATATGGATGTACACAGTCATCCTACGTCCCATCCTCACATATGGATCAATAGTATGGTGGCCAGCATTAAGGATGGAGTACAATTGTACTTATATATACGCAGAGTTCAGACAGTGGCATGCATATGCACCACAGGGGCATTACACACAACGCCAAGGGACGAGTTAAATACCATTCTCGGCCTTCTTCCACCCGCCACACTACGTACCTCAGAACAAAGAAAATGGGTACTGGCAAGAAGTTGAGCAAAAAGTTTCCAACACAAGAGGGGAGCGGAAAAACGTACACGTTTTAGCAGATATGGACACGGTGTAATCTAAACAGACGCTTCAAAGATGAACTACGAATTAGGTGCCACTGTCTTCTCTGAATCATGCAATACATCCTTCCATTAACAATTTCAGTACGAGCGATTCATCTAGATTTAACCGATAAAACTAGTCGACCAACAGGTCACTGTACGCAAAAGGACATTTTATTATATACGAGGAAGTACCTGGGGTCATCTATTCCAATCTTCTCAAAAGAGCTGTGAGCTCAGAAATAATTCAAATTAATTTATGTTTAATTTCATTTAAAAAAAAACATTGTTTTGAAACACCCTTGTATATATATATAAAAAAGCACACTTACTTGGTCCGGAAACAGGTACGCTTGATACTGTTGCGGTTGGTTGAACAATTTTAGCAACATTTACCATTGAGGATGGAGCAGCTGCATTTGCGTCATCTAACAGAAAAAAAAGAAGCGAAAAAAGAAGCAAAAATTGATAGCAAATTGGTAGCATAAAAATTAACATAACAATCAATAATTATTATATTATAAAACTAATAATTAGAAGAAAAAAACAAGCTGAAGTAGGAAGAAGTATTGTACCTACCTAGTAGGGTCTCATAAATACTGTTTACAAAGACTTCACACACACACCCTTTGAAACGCGCGGTCGGGAGGCCGTTCGTCATAATGCAAAAGACCTATTAGGGAAAATCGCAAGTACTTACTCTGGGAAGTAGATTTGGAAGTACTTCTTTATTGAGTGTTAAATACCAAAGAAGTACTTCTGTAATGGCTTAATAGTAACGCAGAGAAGAATGGGTTTGGTGACCGTACATTTGATTTCGCGCAAAAAGCGTGTTCAAAAACTTCGTACCTTGTCTTTTCTTTCTTATTTCTCAAAAAAGTAATATATAAATTCATAGTCCAGTCAAAAAAGATATTTGACTGCGAGATAATTCGGAAGTTGCTGAAAATTGGTACAGCCCTTAAAAGCATTATAAATAAAATTTATAAATCGCTTTATTTTACCACCTCCACCCACCCCCCCCCCCCTCACACCGCAAAATTACAATATAATCACTTTATAAATGAGTTCAATGTGTGGTGTAAGTACTTCCAGATCTCATTCTAAGGAGGAAAAAAGGAAGTCATTCCCGCCTGTTAATGTAATGTATTTTTTGTACTGAATGGAAGTACTTTTAAATGAATGTGGTGTAAGTACTTCTACAACACATTTTATAGAAGGGAAAAAGGAAGTACTTCTACAATCCATTCTATGGAAGTGAAAAAGGAAGTACTTCCCCGCCTAGGCCATCGCCGTGTTAATATAATGACTTCTTTATACTGGGTGGAAGTACTTGACTGCTTCTGCAGAATAACTTCTAGAAGTACCTTTAGAAGTACTTCCATTCCCTATTGGGATGTTAAGGTTTGAGAGAAAAGTTCTCAGGTGCATAATAGCTGTGTTCGTTTTCTATGCCAGCTAAAATATATTTAGCCATGCAAGTCGACGCAGAATCTTGTTGAAATGTGTATTTTGGAATTTTTTGAATAGCGTTTTGTTCAATAACCACACAATGCACTCCAGAACTAATTCCTGGCAAATTTGGACCGTTTTGTTGAAACCATTCGTAAATGAGCTGGAGGGGGCTCCAACAAACCCAACATATGCCGAATAGTGATTTCAATGCTTTCTATGTGCGTTTCCTGTCAGGTAAAGAGTGAGCAAATGTATGTTTACCAAGTAAAATTTGCACATACAACATGTTCAACTCAACTGAGAAATAGAATAGTGTTATTTCAAGGCGTTCAGAATTTTAACAATAGTAATGAGAATACTAGGCAGATAAATTGAAAATAATAATGAAAAAACAACTCTTGTTATTATTGCAAAATTGACATTAGGAAGAAAAAACTAAGTAAATATTATGTATTTTTTTGTGTCTTACCTGAAACAGAACGAACTTTAGCCGGTAGCGATGGTACAGGAACATTATGTGATGATTGCATACGCAATGGGACAGCCTGTTTCCGGAAAGCTTCATTTTCTGATCTTAATTGCGCTAATTCCATTTCCAATTCCTTTATTCTATTAATTACAAAAAAAACGAATTTAAAAGTATCTCGATTATATGAAAACTAGCTGAATATTTTTTTACAAACCTCTTTTCTTCCTTAGCAAGACCAATTTTCATTGCCTTACGTTCATTCTCAATTGATAATGTCTGTTTCTCTAATTCAGCTTCCATACGCAATGATTTCTTACTTTCCTCCTCAAGACCTTCAGCAATTGTATCAGATCTTTGTTTTTCTTCACTTAATATCTGTGCCAAATCTTCGGAACGTTTCCGTTCTTCAACATATTTAGTAAATATTTTTTTACGTTCAGCTAATAAAAATACAACAATTTGCTTTTCGCGATCTCTTTCAAATTCAAGATTATCCTGAGCTTTTTTCAAATCCTTTTCTAATTTCTTACGATTATTCCTTTCAGTTTCAAGCTCCTGCTTTAATTTAGTCCTTTCCATTTCAAGACCATATGTTATATCATCACCTTGTGCTGTATCATGTTCATGCTTGCGCTTCTCCTCCTCCAGCTCTTGTCGCATACGTTGATTATTTTCTAGAGATTCTGTTATTATCTTAACCATACGTACATGGGTTGCACGCTGTTTTGTAACTCTTTGATATAATGACTCCATTTGTTGTTCAGTTAATGCCCTAACCTCCATATCAGCTTGTATGGCGGCTGCTGATGATTGACGGCTTACTAAATTACCAGTCGATGCTACTCTATCACGAAATAATGCTGCATATGGATCATTTAATGTAATTGGTTTAGTTTTTATTGTATGTAGTAAGTTTTTAACTCTATCATTACGTAATGCTGCTATAACTATATCTCGTGCTTGTAGTTCACCTTCTAATATTGCTAACATATTTAGAAGTTCTGTTTTGGTAAAATCAGCCCGCATTGATCGCTTTAAATATAGATAGAGATATTCTGGTCATTTTCATTTCAAGTTACAATTCGTTAATGGCGCTTAATTTATTTAAATTTTATATTTAGATTATTCGATTCCAGTTTTATTTCTTATTTATTATATGAGATAGAATTGAAACGTTTGATTGTTGCGACAAATTTTCTTTACATCAATCATCTTCAATCCGTGCACCCGGAAACTCACCCGACTAGACTCCCTACACCATTTCGGAAAACAAATAAGACACGAAGCACGTCAAAAGGCAAACACTTTTACCTTCTTAAATAGAGACAATGATAATGCTCTTCTACGTTGCATTGTGAGCTATAGTGAAGATGAAGACTTGAGAGACTTTTAAACGGTAAAACAGGTAGCAGCACGCTAAAGCACATGCAGGAAGCACTTAACTTGGTCGTCAGCTGATGAGCAAATGTAGAACTTAGTGTCAATTCCGATAAAACAGTTCTGGTACCATTCACCAGAAAAAGGATAATGCCCCAGCACAGGGATAATCTGATATGAGCAGGTCTTGCAGATCTCTATAGATCTACAGCAGAGCTTGTATATCCACAGGGAGTTATCAATCAGAAGCCATTAAATAAGGCCCACATTTAAACCACCATCATATAGGGTCCAACTTTCAACCTCCCCAAGTTGGAGGAGCATATCGTCACTTTTTCCTCCAGAGTGAAATTTCTGAGTCTAATATTGGACCCAAAACTCGACTGGAAGTCGAACATCAAGGAAAGGATAAAGAAATCCTGCCTGTAAAAAGACCTTTGGCAAGAGATGGGGTCTTAAGCCAAAGATGGTCCTGTGGTTGTACAGAGCTGTGGTACGCCCAATTCTCACGTATGGTTTGCTAGTATGAAGGCGAGCTTAGAGCAGGATCTATAATGTCATAATGTTGAGAAGGGTCCGAGGACAGCAACAATAGGGCCAATGAGAACACGCCCCATGAACGCTCCTGATGTTCTCTTGTAGCTTATCCCGCCCGACCTTCACGTCAAACACCTGGCCTCGTATGGAAGACCTGGATCTCAAAATCCTACGGCCAATAGCATCTTGAACCTGCTACCCGAGAATATGGTCGCTACAACCACGGACTACCTTCACCCAGATTGATCTTCAGCGAGGACTTATCCGTCGAGGACATGTGCAAGACCTAGGATAGTTCCTGTTCCACAGAACGGAAACATGGACAGCTTGCCTGCAGTAAACGTAGATGACACAGGCATCCCAGAGGTAATGGAGGAAGAAAGTGTGAAAGCCCCGAAGAGGACTGCTGTTGGAAAAGCCACTGGGCTGGACGATATACCAAACAGAGTGGTGAAGCTAGCAGCCAGTATTGCACCAGGTGGGTCCCCGAAGTATTCACAGCGTGCCTGAGGGAAGGAGTGTTCCCTGAGTACCCCCGGGACACAATGAGGCCGACAACGACAATTCTCATATAAATTGTTGTTGTTTTTCCGTAGAAGTTGACGTTGTCGGCCTCATTGTGTTCTGGGGGTAATGGAAGCATTAAAAGCTTGTGCTCATCCCGAAACCCGCTAAGCCCCAGGGGACCCGTCAGCCGACAGGCCAATATGTCTTCTAAACACCATGGGAAAGTTTTTTCGAACGGGTAATATATAACAGAATATTCCCAAGCGCCGAGAGGGAAGGCGGCTTGTCTCCCAAGCAAAGGCAATTAGATTTCAGAAAGGCTAGATCGACAATGGATACTGTCAATATGGTGACCACGTTAGCAAGGGCAGCGATCGATGTGAATAAGAGTTGCGCATTGATAACCGTTGACATGGAAAATGCTTTCAACGTCACGAAGTGGAGAAAGATCGTCGAGACGTTGATAAAGCTGGATACAACAAAGTATCTAGTGCGCATTGTGATAAAATTCCTTGTAGGTAGGACCCTACACTGCGAGTCAGATGAGGGAGTACAGGACAACTTGCGGAGTCCCACAAGGCTCTGTCCTAGGCCCTCTCCTGTGGATCATCATATATGATGAAGTATTGGCGCTACGCCTCAAACGAGAATAGGGTTCGTCGATGACATCGGAGTCGCTGCACTAGGAAAGCAACTCGCCGAAATCGAGATATTCGCGAACAAAGCGATATGGAAGGGGAAGACAGAGTGAACTAGCAAAACGTAGGGACGACTGGAAGAAGAAGCTTCAAGAGCCCCAAATCCTAACAAGGATTGTAATACTATTTAATAATAGAGTTAACCTTCTAACACAGAAGGCGCACTTCTCAGCTGGGCTGAGAAACACTTACCACTGCTCTGTGGCTCAGCTAAGGCATGCAAACAAATAACAAATATAAAAAATACAAACAACAAAGGAGTGGGGCACCCAAGGAGTCACGCTACAAAAAAGAGATTTTTTTAAGGACAACTTCACTTGTACGCACTCATATTTTTGTTTACATTTAAAAGCATGCGATTTACAGGTTCGTACATGCCGTAATTGGTGTTAGAGGAGTTAGTACGCAAGAGGGGTTCCACCCTCAAGTTGTAATTACTCACTCTAAAAGACGTACGGCTTTGTAAGAAACTTGAGTCCACCTTGCCATTCAGTAGCCGATGAACGAATATAACGTCAGCAACCTCGCGACGCTTATAGAGAGAGCTTAAGTTGAGTAATTTAAGCCTGTACTCTTAAGGCGGAAGTATATAAGTGAATCATCCCAAGGGAGGTGACTGAGTACAAATCGGACAAACTTTCTTTGAACCGATTCGACTCTACCAACTTGGGAGGAGTACCTGGGAGGCGTATTCGAGTAAAGGTCTAACTAAAGACAAGTACAAATGCTTAGTGATGAGGGGGTTATTGAATTCCTTGGACCATCTTTTTATAAATCCCAGGACTAAACTTCCCTTGGAGGAGATATAATTGATGTGAGTGGAAAAATCCAACTCACTATCAAACCTGACCCCCAGAGCGATCACAGAATTAACGCGGAAACTATGCTATTGAGAAAAGTATAGTCATAAGTTGAGGTACCACGTTTCCTGCAAAAAGTCATGACCTCACACTTACTAATATTAAGTACCAGGTTGTTGTTGGAACACCAAGATTAGAAGGTGTTGAGGTCAACTTGCAAAAGTTTGCAATCCTCAATACTTCTTATGCGACGGTAGAGTTTAATGTCATCAGCGTAAATAAGGATTTTACAGTGCTTTAGCAACGCAACAATGTCATCAATTGATAAAATAAAAAGAAGAGGACCAAGGTGACTACCTTGCGGGACACCAGAGGACACTTCAATGATTCTAGATTTTACTCCGCGGAATAGATCCTGGTAGGTTCTGTCGCCTAAGTGCGACTGGAATCATACCACAAGGGCATGCGGAAAACCAGTTTTTTTTAGTTTGAGAACTATAATAGAGTTAGAGAGCTTGTCAAAAACCCTACTGGAAGCAGTGTAAACACAGTCGGTTTGGCAGCCAGTAACAAAGCCTCCAACTGTGTCAGAAGAGAACTCAAGTCATAGAAATATAAACTAAACACGGAATGGCTG
Organism: Thereva nobilitata; assembly: GCA_963855945.1. NCBI lineage: Eukaryota > Metazoa > Arthropoda > Insecta > Diptera > Therevidae > Thereva > Thereva nobilitata. Next base: position 5,648,991 of record OY979699.1, read on the forward strand.
TAAGCCAGATTAAGCGTACCACATTCCTGATGTGTTTGAGTTCACTGGGCTAGTAGTGGTCAGGCAGTGCAGGCCAAAATATGTAGAAATAATAAGAGCGGCGTTTTAAAAGCGGCGCGTTTCAAGTTCCTGGCATAAAATCTATGCCCTCCGGATATTGACTTATCACGCCACCATTCATTCAAGAAGCTACCCCTGACAGTTCGGCATATTTGTGTCCTCCTATTGCTGTCCTTTTAAGCAAGCCACCTTTAGTGTGGTCGCTCACGTACAGGGTTTTTACACGACACAGCCGTTCCGTGTTAGTTTATATTTCTATGACTCAAGTAGATTAGTGGTAGTAGAACGGGCTGCAAGAAAACCGTGTTGATCAGAGATAAGTCTCTTGCAGATAGGGGCAATAGCAGAATAAATAATATCTAAGAGTTTTGATATACACGATAGCTTCGCAATAGGCCTATAATTAGATATTTCGCTCTTACTACCTTTTTTATGAACGCGGACTATAAAAGATTCTTCCATACGGTTGGGAAGCACCCTGTATTTAAGGATTTTTGAAATAAACGCCGTAGAGGAGATAGAAGGGCCCCTGCACAATATTTAAGAACAGCAGGAGGAATACCGTCAGGGCCAGACGAGAAGTCACGTGGAAGTTCATTAATATATTTCAGGATATCTTCCCTGGTTATACAGGAAGAGAAGTTATGAGCCAGTTGTATTGGATTGATATGTCGAAAATTGTTTTCGTCAGGTTGAAAGACAGGAGACGAGAAAGATTTGAGGAAGAACGATGCGAATCTCGGACGGATTGGTACTGAAGGAGTTCTCATGTTGCATGGTGTTAGGGTAATTATCAACTTTTTTCTTAATGTTGATAACTTTAAAGAATGCTCTGGGGTCACCATACAGTTTATCTTTCATGTTCCTGAGATATTCCTTATAGAGAGTTTTGTAGAGTTCATGGAATTGGTCAAAACAATTGACAAATGCGTAGAAACTAGCAGTGTCTTTCGTCTTCAGGAAGATTTTCCAGAGTTTATTCTTCTGGTTTCTGGTATGCTTCAATTCATTGTGGTACCAGAGTGGGGATGATCTGGACAATTTTACAGGCTCGATAGGTATACAGGATGCAAAGGTTTCGTATAAGACAGAGTAAAATCTTGCTACATCGTCATCCAACTCATTTGAGGAAAGCAACCTATTAAAATCGATCGAAGTGAGCTTGGATGGCAGTTCTTCAAGATTGGCCTTTTTAAAGTTAAAGGTAAATGTTGACTCCGCCGGGATTAGCTTATCATCGAAGACGGAGCAATAACTTAGTAGGAGGGGAGGAAGATATTTATCAACAGGCAACAAGACTATTGAGCTAGGCTTCACAATCATGTTGTCTGAGTCAGAAAAGAATGCAAGATCTAACCGCCTTCCTAAAATATTATTTACACCGCTCATTTGGTTTCCGCTTGAGAATATGGAATTCACAAAGCCGGATTCCTATTATTAAGGTTGTTTTCAGGAAGGTAGTTATCGTCATCATCGCAAGATACCCACTGAACATTGGATAAATTAAAATCTCCTAAAAGTAGGAGTTCGTCTTTAGAGTCCATATGATTAGTACAAGAGATTGAGATATCATCAAGGTTTTGACCTTGATCGTCAAGAGTGCTGAACATATCTGGTGGGATATAACAGCAAATCACAAAAAGGTTATTTTGGACACGGGAGATTTTAAGAGCAAGAATCTCGATGCCCAAAGAGTTGGAAAAACTAGGAAGCGTTACTAAGCAACAATTGAGAAGGCAAGTAGTACACCACCTCCGCGAGCCTCCGAGTCAGCTATCCCTCCGAAAAACTTGGAAGAAGAAATCAAAAAATTCTGCATTAAGGATCCCACTGTGTAACCATGTTTCAGTGAAAGCGATTATATCGAAATCACTGGCCGAAGTTGACAGAAACACATCATGGATTTTGGATGGATCTGATTCCCGTCACGTTTTGGTAATAGAAGGAAAGGGTCTTGAGTTTTTTTAAGCCTGTCGAGTGTCAAGAAGGCGACGCACACGTGTACGGGGAACAAAACACTTTGAAAAGGCACCATGAAGCCAGAACGTGGGATCCAAAAGCTTTTCAGCGGTAATGGGCGGTGCAGTCAGAACAAATGACGCAATCGGCTTGGAAACATTCCTAATCTTTCTACAAGAAACTGTTGCAAGATCAACAGCTTTTCCCCTTAAGTATTCTTTAATTTTTTTTTTTTTTTCTTATGTGGAAGACTAGAGCTCAGAGAAAGCCCTTTGTACTGTCGACAATCTATTTTCTTCGTATAGAGTGCAATGTCGAACAGCAAGCTCTAGTCCATAGATAGTGAAAGGGAAGAGAGAAGTAGGAAGGAACTGCCACAACCACCTAACCCCAACCATTTCTATCGCGACTCTGGCATCGGGGCAATGAGAAACAACTCGCTGGAGTGTTATGCCTCCTGAAACAAGTTGAATCCCATCAACCAACCGATGACATGCGCTTGGTGGAGCGGGGCAGTGCTAGCGGAAGGCTATGACAGGAGGGAAGGTGGGAAAGGCGAAGGACCGTGGGGCTCTGTCGGGACTCGAACCCGGGACCTCTGGTATAGTAGCCAGGCACCTTACTCCCTAGACTACCGAGGCCCCCCAAAATTGCCTCGGACGTAGTTTCAGGGGAGAAACGCGAAACGAAAATGGCCCCTATTGCGGTTGTCGAGTCGACTAGCAATCGACCCGACAATCTCTAGTCAAGGCGATTTTGATTTTGTATTGCGTAAGAGAATCGACTTGAACAAACAGGAAAAGCATAGTTATCGACTTTAAATGTCGATAGAATCGACAAATATTTCGCATTGTCGACATTCGCAATACGGATTCAGTCATAATTTTAGAATCGACTATCGACTCGACTCAGTATTCTCCGTGCCCGAGGGTCCAACGATACTAACAGAAGAGGTTGATGCTGCATCCGGTTCAAGGATATAGTTAGAGATCATTGGGAGTGAAGGGGCAGGGACAGACGAACTAGTAGAGGGGTTCGCAGTGACAGCATCCATAATGGTGGCTTTACGACTGTATCTGCGTTTACGATGCTTGCCACGTGTTTTCGGGTGTTGAGGAGCCAGCCTCCACCGAAGGACCCTCTTCAGGTATTATGGCCGAGTCATTCAAGGCTGCGAAGTTTTGAGTAACAGTATCATTCTCCGCAAGAGAAACAGCTGTGGAGCAGGGTGCAGAAAGAAGCTGCTCCCCTACCTGCGGGGCGCTATCAGATACTGCCACCGCTGAGGTTGAGTTTGTTCTATCACAGACGCTTTGAAATTTTAGGGATAGAGAACTCAGGGCATTGTGATTTTGAAGCACTGCTGTTGACAGCGATTCAATATCAGTCCAAACACGCTTTGTACTCCTTTTAATGTCACCCAATATAGGATGAAGAGAAGCTAAGGAGTTAACAGTAAAGGACGAAGTGGCGACAGTGTTGTGGATCGCCGAATGTATGAAGAAGATTTCATTTTATTTATTTTATTAATTAATGCCACCATATATTTTTAATAGATGACATTTTTACTCGATTGATATTTTATTATGTATATATAAATTGGGACGGAAATTTTTACTCGGAATTTATTTTAAATTTTTAACAGATTTTAAATAATATAAATATATTCTATTTTTTTGTTTTTAAATAAATACCTTTGATGCAAAATTAGCAGCCTTCATAGTATGAAAATCAAATCTATTTGAGCCGGGCCCCAAAAATTTTGCTGTACCATGACTTTCAGTGCCAAATGGATCATTTCTATCAAATGTGGTACCTATAAATTACATATATTATATAGAAAATAATTATACATAATTAATTAATTAATTTACCAAATAATACCACTGCGCCATCACAAACAGTCGATAGAACTTTATCATTATTAATATCATTTGCTGCTGCCATTTCAATTATATTTAAACTTAAAACTGCCAGTTTTATATTTATCTATATATATATATGAGAATTTAATATTCAATTTTTTTATAATTTTATTTATGCATCGTGAACATCATATACTATTTCTTTTCTTTGTTGGATAGAATTTAAAATAAAAACTCTCAAATTTTATTTGGTGACTTTTGGGGAAAAGAAAAACGTCAAAAGATTTTCGAAAGGGATTTTTTTTGTTGCAGGGATACACTTTTTTTTGTGTTGTCCTTTAGTTGCTAATTTTTTTCACACACACAAAATCGTAATTAAATCCGTAATTATTGTTTTTTAAAAAGGGCGTACGGGCTTTTTTTTGGTTTTTAATTTCTTGTTACAATTAGTAGAGCACACAGGTCCTTCTTGCAAGTGAACTTTCCTTTTTTCCCCTTAAATACTGGCAATTTTAAGTTATAAATTTTGCCGCTCTCTTAAAAATCACATAAAATTGTCGCGTTATGTTTTTATTAATAACATAATTTACAATCGAAGCACTTTTTAATTACAACAAAATAAAAGTAACAACAAAAAAGGACAAATATCATCAAAACACTTGACCGCCTGCCTTTCTGTGTTGTACGACATTTAATTTACACAATTAAAAAAAAAAAAGAAAAACAAATCCACGAGAAGCGCAAGGATTTCCATTGATCACAATACACAAAGAAACTTTTCTCGCATCGACACACACCATTTCTATATACTTTTTTCACCCTTAAATCACACATATGCAACACGCATTTTCTTTGATTAATCTTTTTTTTTAAAAACAACAATACTTTTGCACTAGAAACTTTCTTTAGTTGATTAAATTTAAAAACAGAAAACAATTAAACTGGAATTTTTTTCACTTAATACATTTTACTATAATTATGGCTTGAAGATCAATTTTCTTTATGTATTTATGCTTTTCCTGATGCTTAATGTTACGAAACTTATGAAAAAAAAAAATACAACGAAACAATGGCAACGAACTGAAAATGGAAAAGCCGTCCCTAGCCACTTTATTTTTATTTATTTATTATATGGTTTATAATTATGTTTTGGATGAAATATCATTTTTAATACTTTATATTAAATTCGTTTTATTTTTAAATAAATGTATGCTTAAATAAATATTTAAATATTTCAGCTAGGATCTAAAACAGCTGAAAAATTGATAAATTTTACAGCCATCGAAAATTCTAAATGTTCGTATTGGGTTGAAGTTTCGTTCTAAAAAATTTTTTTTTCTGCTCAACATGTAATGCCATATATTTTATTTATTTTTTTTTAAATTATATTGAAAGGAGTTATATTAAACTTATTAAAAGAAAGAACTTAAACCCCTGAAAAAATATAATAATTATTAAAAATTAATATTTAAAACAAAACAAAAATACTTTTATATATAAAATATAAAATAAAATCGTATCAATACAAAAACAAAATTAACTAGAAAAAAACCTATTTTTTAACTCGAGCTAAAGCAATTTTCGTTAAATTACAGTAATAATTTTCACATATAGAGGGTAATACTTCTGCATATCCAAACCTTAGAATAAAGAACTACAGGAAAGGCCCTCGCGTATAAAATCCCTGTATGGGAGCATAGTGAAATCTGGTATCAATCACGGTATACAGAAACAAGGTAATGTAATGGAGAAATGTCATTTGAGTGCTGACGTCACTTGGCACGCTCTTCCCATATAAAATCGGAGTTGTGTTGTTGTTTCTACATTAGTGCTGACGTCACTCGGCACGAAATTTCAACGATATTCGAAGCTGTCAGTCTCTGTTACATTACCTTGTTTCTGTATACCGTGGTATCAGTTTACTGTCAAACTGGGTTAGTTGCTTGGCCTGATGGAACACGAGTCAATTCATTCACTCAATTCCTACGTCAAAACTGTCAGTTTATTGAGCAAAGGTGATACACGAATCAATTCATTACAGTCAATTTCTTGTGTAAAATAACGTACTTTGTGTATTGGTGATATGTCAAAAAACATATGATTTTATTTAAAGCTATTGTGAAATTGAATTGTGTGTTCATTGTTTACAAAAGATTAGAAAATCTAAAGACAAATGTATTCAACCTCCTAGAGTGATGGAGAATAGTGGAAAGCATAATTAGGGCGATGTCGCCAGCTACAATCATTACATTTTTACATTTATTACAAATCGAAGTGATGTCGTTTTTTATTTCTTGCAAATTTCTGAATACATTTATTGTTTTGTTTTGCTATGGCTAATGGTGTTCTTAATTTTGTACCACAATATTTAGTAGCTAAATGAAGCGTATTATAATAGCAATAAATAGTATTTAATTTTATTTTCAAAAGTTTTGAATTTCTTGTTTTGCCCCTCCGCTATTGCACTCACTTTTACCGCCTGTAGTGGACAAACAACTACCAAAACGTGAGCACTCACCCAACGAGAATTTCACTACGCTAAAATTCGGCGAGGACTCTTCCTGTAGTACTATATTCTAAGATCCAAACTGTCAAAAGTCATGTTTTTATAAGGTTATGTCAAACTAGTAAAACAAATTTTGTGGAAATAATCTTGAAATAAAATGTCTAACATAATTTGTTGCCGATTAAAATTAAATAAATTCGAAAGTAAATTTAAACAATTCAAATATTTATCAAATCAAAAAAATATTAAAGAAAACCTACCACCATCATTTGCTGATGATGATTCGGCTGATAATAATGAAAATGCTGAGACCACCCCGCCAATAAATTGTTTAAAATCACGTCTTTTACCGCAGCATCGTAATATATTAAATAATGAATTACCATATAATGAGCCACATTCATGGATACATTTAACTGAAAAATACCAACGTAAATTATTTGGTAAATATGGATTATCGAGTAACATTGATCCGCGGATTTGTTATACATCATCTAGGGATATCACGAATCTAGAAAGAATATCTGATATTAAAGCATTAAAAGATATGATTAAAGTGGCTGAAGATGAAAAGATTAATAAGCAAAAACTAATCGATGATAGGGAAGCAAAATTACATGAGAAAATACAAAAATTAGAGCAATGGAAGAGTGAGCTTAATAATAAAATTGCTAAGAAAGAGGCTGAAGCTAAAGCAGCTAAAGAACGTAAAGAACGTCTTGTTGAGGAGGTGCGAAAGCATTTCGGATTTAATGTTGATCCGCGTGATGATCGATTTAAGGAGTTATTAGAGCAAAAAGAAAAGGAAAGCCGCCGCAAATTGAAGGAGGAAAAGAAAAAAGCTAAGGAGGACAAGATTATGGCAAAGTTAGTTGAGACTGTTAAGGTTAGCAAGGCGGCTATTAAAGAGTAGTTAATGATATTAAAATTGTTATTTAAATAAAAAAAATTTACATAAAGTAGCATCTTTATTCTTATTTCGTTTCTGTCAGGGGTTAACCCTTGCTTTGGCGTTTCCTATCTCCGCGCTGATCCAATGAGATTGTCTTGTGTGAATCACCGGAGGTTTTCACATTCTTTGACGGGAAGTTAGATATTTTGTTCAAGGACTTCAACATGAACAGAGATGCTAACAAGTCGGCCTTTCTTTTTCCAGGAAGTAAAAAGCTTGCGCTACCGCCACGGCTCATCCGCCCATTACTGGCCGGTCCCGCATGGCGCTTATGTCTACGCATACATACACACATTCACACATATAAATACAAGCTCATATGCATATATGGATCTTAAAAGCCTCCTCGACGTGGTTCTCCTCCGCGGGACTGGCTAATAAGTATTACATCACGGGGCCGTTCAACTTTATTTAGCTGCTTCTGCTCATGGCATTTCTTCGCCTTTCTCTATTTCTCACGGCTTCTTCGGCGAATCTTGAGCAGGTAAAGAAGACGTGGTCTGCGTCTTCATCGCTGGGCATACCGGACACAACGATGAATCATCGTGCCCAAAGCGGTGGAAGTATTTCCTATACCCCCTATGTCGACTCAGAAACTGCGTGAGGTCGTAACTCACTTCCCCACGTTCCCTCGTAACCCATATAACCACATTAGGGATAAGTCTGTGTGTCCAACGACCCTTTACCGACTCGTCCCACCTCCCTTGCCATTCCCTTACGGACTCGCAGCGCACAATCTGCCGCCGTACCTTTCTTGACTGCCCTCTACCATATTCTGGGTCACAGAGACGTATGCCCTCTCTCGCCAGAATGTCGATGGGGATCGTCTTCGCTATCACGCACGCCGCATCGTCGGACGCGATCCTGTACGCGCAGCAAGCGCGAAGTGCACTTAGTCCGTATGCGGCCCTCCATTTTGTACTGTTTGCAGTCCTGTTTAATGCTGCTGCCCACACTGGCGCTGCGTATAACAGGACTGAGCTAACCACCCTCCCCAAGAGGAGGCGGCGACTCGGTCTAGGCCCCCAAACATTAAGCAGCATTCCTACGAGTGCTGGACATATAGCAAACGCTTTGTTTGCCGTGCCCTCCAAGTGCGTTTTGAAGTAAGGCCTCCGGTCGATCATTACTTCCAGGTACCTTAGAGCGGGCTGCGAGTGGGTGATCTGTTCCCCTACCTTGATCCTTACGGACACCAGCTTTCTCCGTTTGCTGATCAGCGCTGCTTCAGTTTTGTGCTCAGCAAGCCTCAGCCCAGCGCGTTTATTTCCCAGATCGCTTCATTCGCATACAATTCGAACCCCCGAGGGGTACGCGTACCACCGGTTGAGAGTCAATGGTCTAAATCACCGATCGCGTTATTTGATCGATATCGATCGATGGGTTTCGACTGCAGTGGCTTGTGTGAATTTATCGTGGTTCGGTTCTACACGGCTACTACAACATTTTATATTTTTAGTTTTAAAAATCATTTATATATTACCTTAACATCTATCTTAATATAAATTTAACTAATGCTTAAAGTTAATTATTCTAGCCTTTTTTTATGTGAAAGACTGGAGCTCAGGGAAAGCCCTTTATACTGTCGACAATCTATTTTTTTTGTATAGAGTGCAATCTCGAACAGCAAGTTCTAGTCCGAAGATAGTGGAAGGGAGACAGAGAAGTGAAGGAAGAAACTGCCACAACCAAGCCAAAGTCTAGATATTAACAAGTCTTTCATCTGCATATGGTTAGTGAGTGAAAGGCGAACAGCTATATGCACAAATTCTTGAAATGACGATACCAGAGAGAGAATGCAAGATTTTTCTACATGCTCGCACACAACTAACCAGCGGAAGATTTTATGATTTTATATGGGGATAAACTTGAAGTATTGGTGCATATGTGCTCGTTTTATTCAATTTATGAAAGAAAACAGCTGATTCAATTTTCCTTCCTTTTCTGTTCTGCATACTTTATCGAAGAGAGAGGATCTGGCTTTGTCTCGCCGAGTTCACGATGTATGCGCTCAGTTGTGCTCAGCAATGATATTCATAATATGCACGTACACAACTAACGGGGGAAAGTTTTGTATGAAGATGAAAGACTTGTTATATCTAGACTTTGCTCCCAACAATTACTATCGCGACTCTGGCATCGGGGCATCGAGAAACAACTTGCTGGAGTGTTATGCCTCCTGAAACGAGTTGAATCCTATCAATCAACCGACGACATGCGCTGGTGGAGCGGGGAAGGGCTAGCGGAAGGCTATGACAGGAGGAATCAGGAATGTAAAGAGGGAAGAAGAAAGAAGGTAGGAAAGGCGAAGGACCGTGGTGCTGCCGGGATTCGAACCCGGGACTTCTGGGGTGGTAGCCAGGCGCCTTACTTCCTCAACTACCCAGGCCTATTCTACTCTATCTAACTTACTGGCCCCCAGCAGGCACTCTAAATTAATCTATATCTTAAATTAACTTATGCCTTTCGGCTAAAACTTATCAGGGTTTATTTTTTTATAAAAAATCATTGTAGTCTTACTTCTAAGAAAATTAAGAGAAAAAACTTAGATATTTATTTTATATAAAAAAATCTTAATCTAACTTAATTCTAAACTTACTCCTGGGCGGGGGCAGCGGAGATAAAATCGTCTCGGGTGACCCCCGTCCAGGCGACGAGCTTCCATGAGTCCGAGTTGGGGAAAATAAGCTCGTGGAAGCTCGCACCACTAATCTAAGCTAACTTAAATCTAAATTTATAGGTAAAAACTAGAACTAGATCCTATCTAAGCCCTAAGCTAATCATTAAAACTAACTTATAAGCTAAACTAGTCTATGCCTAGAGTACAGAGTGCTGGCATTTGAGGCATCTTTTTTATCCCTTTCTGACATTCTTGAACTGAACCTCAAGAGATTCTGAGCATTCATATCGTTTTCGCTAAAAGTATATCGCTTGTCACATGCCCTGCGATACATGTGGTAGAAGAGAGGCACCCCCGATCTATCTTGGACCAATCTTTTTGAATCCAGGTAAACAAATGCCTCTGGAGGAATAAAGTTTTGTGGTATCTCGCGTTCGGGTAGAACGCTCCCCGGATTTGAGGATTGCCGCTCTCTATCGCTCTAGCAATATGGCCTCGAATCAACTTGATTATGAGTTGTCAATCCTATTAACAAATGCCTTATCATAGAGGACATTGTTGACGTGAAATTTAGTTCGATACAGGCTTAAGCACGCTCTTAAGCATTGTCTTTCGACAACCCGAAGCTTTTCCATATAAAAAGGGGATATGTTGAACCACACTGGGCAACCATAAGTTAAAATCGGTCTGACCGACGCTTGATAGTAGATCACTTTGACCAGTGGGCTTAGGTGTCTGCTATAAAATAGCCTTTTGATCATGTGAAACGCCTTGTTTGCCTTGGCAAGAGCAGCACTTGTATTTCTTTTGGTTCAGCCACAGCCCAAGATATTTCACTTCCATTTTCTTTTCTACTGCTTGCCCAACATTATTCAAAATTTTGAGGGTTTTCCAGTTCATCCGCACATCGCGAAAAGCTCTGTTTAGAGGAGTCCGGAAGAGGATCGATTCGCGTTTGCTAAAATTGATTTTAAACTTCCAATTATCACTATAGCGTTCGATTGTCTCGCAACAGTCGAAGATAGTCGCAACAGTTACTGATAATGGTTCCAACTTCATCAAAGTATTCAAAGAATTTGGTGTATCAATTCGGAACTCAGATTCGATTGATTTGGATGATGAAGAAGATAACCTACAAGAAGTTATTGATCCACGTGATTTCCAATTAGCGTGTCATTTCAGATGCGCTGCACATACAGATTCTAATCGAATAGTAATACTATCATACATCGTAATACATCATCTGAAATGCATCATAATGCCATTGAAAAATGTAAAAATGTAACGTATTGTGGAATGCTGCTGGACGTCCCAAGACAGCAGGGATTATTCAAAGTGTTTTAGGTCATACACTTAGCAAACAAGATAGAATAGCTTATATGACGCTATGAAGCAAATTTACTCTATCAAAGACAAGAACATTCAATTGCATCGAGCTTTGTGGCTCAGAAATTATATCAGCGACCGTGAATATGAACATGCCATGTTTAATCGATTTACACAAGAAACTGCAAAAGTACTGCCATGATTTATCAGCAGCGTACAGGCAAAACGTTGAAAGAAGATTCGAAGAGTTCTTCAAACTGTTTACGCCTAAAGGTCAACATGCTATAATTGCGAAACTGTCCTACTCGAGGTTCAAGAACAAATGGTTTACTTGCATTACATCACATGAACAAAGAAGAATCAAAATATTATTTAAACATGAAATAGCAAAAGAAGTGTCCAAAAATACGAAAGATTCTGAAAATAGAGTTGTTGCTGATCCAGAAAACTCATTTTTTGATTTCGCATCAGACTCGGGAAGCGAAGTTGACTTACAAAGACTATCACCGAAAACCAGAGCAGATTTCAGGGCCGTATACATCAACGAAGGTAAACCTAAATTGTAAGTTTTAACTTGAACATCAACCTAGCTCACTTCCCATAAAATCCAAGATTGGGGTTACTTTTATAACCTTACACCGCATTCGCCATGTGTAAAATTTGGAATCCCGAGGATATTTCGAATGAGTAATTTGAAACCTTTTTTGTTAAATTACAACAACAACGTCATGGTTTGAAATGGGCGGAGATGGTTTCTTTCGTACGTGGCTCTGAAAGTTCTTAATTCGCATGCCAACAAGCTTTAACAATATTTAAGTGAGCTTTTCACTGAGAATGAGCTTTACATTCGAATAGAAGTAGAAGCGAGATATCCATATACGAAAACGTGGGCAAAAGTTGCGATATCAAGTCGATGGTTTTCGAAAATATTAGAAAATAATTGCTAAGCTTAAAAATTCTAATGTCTTACATGATTTGGTGTTTAAGCATTTTAAACATACCACGGATTAGGGATAAATGTAATCCTTTACTCTCGGTTAAACGTATCCCTCGATGATGTTTTCGGCCCTCAATGTTTTAGATCGCTATCCTGAAATAAAAACAATATTTCAAAAATACAACACACCATTGCCTTCATCTGCATCAGTAGAACGCGATTGTCTGACCACATGTTTGAAGAAATAGTAGTGTTGAAAACGAATACAATATTAGGAAATAATCATAACTGTAAATACCTGCTAATTGAAAGCAAATAAATATTTGATTTAAATACCATTATTCGTCCTTTTATTTTTATTCATTAATCGACTAACGAATAAAATAATTTATTCGTCATTCGAATAACTTTTCTTTGAATGAATGAAATTATTTATTATTCGTGAATAACGAAAGAAACAATTTATTTATTCGTTATTCGTCATTCGAATAAATTTTGACCAACTCTGGTCCAGGCTATTCGTAGGTGGAATTCTCTTCCGAGTTATGTGCAAACTGAGGGATCCAGCGGGGTGTTCTGCAAGTTGATCAAGAACGTAGAATTGTAGTTACGTTCGTGGATGCTACACATATCATTCTCTAAATGTCTCTTGAAATTATTTGTAATTTTAGTTTTCATAGTTTTAGATTACTTATTAGTGTTATCTTACTTCACTTTTTGTATTATTATTATAATTGTTTTACTATTATTATTATTGTTCTTTCACTCCTGAATTGTATTTTCTATTGTGTAGTGCTATATAAGACGTTGTAATCTTCAGCACTTTTATATTTATAATAAATTATTTGAATTTGAATTTGAGTGTCACATAAAAATAAAGTAAAAATCCTTGATTATCTTTAGTGAATTTATTCGCACTAAAAAAAAAGAGAAGAAAAAGAAAGAAGTGTACGAATTAATATAAATAATATAAAGTTTGTCTGTTTTGAAGAGTTTTTTGACAAAAGCCTAAAGGTTTTTATTAAATTATGAATCATAATATAATTGAAGGGTAGTAAATAAAAAAAAATGGTAAAAATAAAATGAAATATAAATCTTAAAAAGTTTCTAAATAAATTTTAACAATTATTCTTTTTTGTTTTTATACCTTATTATTAATATAATTCTTAGCTAAAGTTGTTGTTGTTATTATTATTAATTAGTTCTATTCTTTTTTTTCCGTTTTCTCTTCTTATCAGCCCCGTGCGCCTCCTGCTTTTTGGCTATACATACTCGACAGTACCAATCTTCGTTATCATCTGGTGGCACTTGTATTCCAACGCAAACCCTACAATTTTGTGTATAGTTTTTTTGTTTTTGTTTTTGATTAAAATAAATTTTATTTATATTTAGTAATTAAAATAAATTAAAAAAAAATAAATACTAACCAATGATACCAGGCATCGCAGCCATCACATCCAATCATTGGTGTACCATCGTCTACTTTACCGCATGCAGGACAAATCCATACTTGGTTACCTTCAGCGTCCTGTTTTTGCACATACATATATTTATTAATATAATTCATTTGTTAATAGGAGAATAAATTCAACAATTAATTTATATATATATATAAAAAAACAATTATAAAGCCATGCGCAAAGTCTTTTAAACGAGTCTTTTTTTTACTATTGTTTTTTTAAGGATAAAATGAAAGTTTTTAAAAGATCGTAAATGACACACAATGGCTTGCGTTTGTTTTTCTGTTAGCATGCACTTTTCTTTTTTTTTGAAATTGATACATTAAAATAATGGGAATTGAAATAATAATAATATATATAAATATAGTAATATAATATATGGTTAATTACTGAACATACAGTTGAATGTATATTTTGATTTGAACAATTAGCAGATGATGCTGCCGATGTAGCGCTAGTAGCCGATGTAATTGTACAATTATTCAATGCTGCTGATGATGATGATGATGACGACAATAATAATGATGATGATGTTAGTCCACCAATCATCGATGTGGAGGCTGATGCTGTTGCTGGCTGTAATGATGATAATGATGATGATTGCCCATTTCCAGATGTTGTTGATGATATAACATTTGAGCTAATCGATGCTGATGATGATGATGCTGATTGGATATAGTTAGCATTGGTGCTATTGTTGGCGGCATGGCTGCTGCTGCTAGTGCTGGTAATGTTACTATTCTTTGGTGGACGTCCAGGGCCACGTGTTGTCGTAACCTGCTGTACTACTGATGGCACTGTTACAGCAGATACCGATGGACATTGCTCATTATCGCTGCTCTTATCTTCTGTAAAGCCATGAATAAAAAAAAACAAAAGAAAAAAAAAGAAAAGAAAAAAAATGGAGCTAAACAAAATGCTGTTTTTGGTTTGGTTTTTTTTAAATTTTATTTTAAAAAAAGAAGAAGAATGAAGATATTTTATTTTTATATTATTATTATTATTTAAAAAGAAAATAAGAAGGAAGAAATGAAAAACACACAAACACAAAACAACAAACACACAAAGAATATGAAAAATGGAAAAGTTAATTAACATGTAATCAGTCAACGATCGTGCATGATTTTTTTTGATTTTTGTTTTTGTTTTTTTTTTTGGAAAAGGATGTTCTCAAAATCAAAAGTACTTGTAGTAGTAGTGGTAGTAGTCTAGTATATTCTTCAATCCTTCACCTAGGGCTTTTATGTTTATATATATATATAATCACAATCACTGGCTTATGGTTAGCATACTGGCAATGGCGACTTGTTTTTATTTTTTATTTTTTTTTGTATTTTGTGGATTATTACAACTAAATGGATTGTTTGTTTCTTTTATTTTTTTTGATATAATTATACACAAAGGCTTAAGGACATCTCGTATTTATTTTTTAAACATTTCGTTTCACTTTAAGAAGGAGCTCTGCTTTAACACAATACTTAGCAAATTCTCGCTCGGTAACAATATTCTACAGCAGGGGTTGGCAACCTTTTTATAACATGGGCCAAAATAAATTTTACGTTTTTTTCGCGGGCCGTAGTAGTTAATTGACTCCTTCTTGTGACCTGTAATTTTTTAGTCTGCGTTTGAAGTGAAAGATGCTTTAATGCGGTAAATTACACTATCCACAACTTGGTCCTCAACTCAAACAGGTTTGTGTATAATGTAGGTATTACACTAAGTATTCATTTTTCTGACCCCTTTTTGGTGGAAAGATTGTGATGCCTATGTAGTTGTACAATAAACGCGGAAAAGGGAATAACATGTAGTAAAAATTTTTTCACGTGACACCACTATTCCGGACTGATAGAAGTGCGATCATAACTACCTAGTGGTGGACACTAGTACCTGTCCTATGAGATAGGATAGGCTAATACGATCGGGCAAGTCCCTTCCAAGTAAGGTTTGCATGAGGCTAGTCCTGGAAACGCCATTATGGGCGTCAGCGATAGTTCATCACTTTTTGTAGGGAATTCTCCTTGATTCTCTTACCCCTTTCCTAAAAAACCGGTTTGCATACTACAGAAAGAATACTACTGTGCAAAGGCCCATAGATAGAACTTTCCAAAGGTTTAACTGTCAAACGAGCTGTCATACTTTTTTTTATATGAAAAAAAGAAGCTTAGGAGTCACCCTTTTTACTACCAGTCCGTCATGTCGTTCACGTCATGGTGCAATGTCTAGTAGTAAGCTTGGTTTGAAGAATAGAGGATAATAGGAAAGGTGAGAGAGGGTCTGGAGGGTGTTCAAGGAAATGTCGATGAACCTTACGTTTGAGCTCTAAGATTTTGTACGAGTTCGGAAATACTGACTGCGTAAGATTATTCCACAGTCGAGTTGCTCTATTCATAATCGAACTTCTAGACCTTATTGTGCGCGAAAGGGGGGGGGGGTGTAGGGTATAGGGGGTGAGCCGAGCGGGCTAGTCTGGTGTTGCGGGAATAATAGGCTGCATTCGAAAATTCAGCCAGCTGCGCAGAATTGGCATTATCGCAGTGTCGGCTGCAGGGCATATATGCCCGGCTACAGTGGTTTTGATTTTTTGAATGATGGCTGCCAATTCTGCGCAGCTGGAATGCAGCCATATTGCCGTGCAGGCAGGAGGTTCTGAATTTCAGCGGAACAGTCGCTATGGTAATAGCGGTAAAGTATAGAGAGGGCTGCTACATTCCTACTAGGGATGTTACGAATGTTCGCATTCGCATAGGTCGTGTCGTGCCTCGTGGAAAACAAAATTAAAATACGACAAATTGACAGATCTGGCTCGCAAATATCTGAGCGCTCCACCGGCCAACGTTCCGAACGAGCACATATGTATATATGAGCCCCTTAAGGCCCCTATTAACAACAGGCCGCCGGCAGGCCGTAGCGGTTAAAGCCAGGCCAGCAGGTAACGCCCGATGAAGGCCATATGTTACAGACAATGAGAAATGAGGACTTGAGGCATACGTCTGACAGGCCGTGGACTGCAGGTGACCTCATGATTCCCTACATAAACAGGCGAAGACGACAGTTGAGCGTAGCAGATTGTTAATTCAAGTGCAAAAATGTTCATGGCTTCAACGAAAATTTTAAACTGAATAGAAGTTCAGATCTTCAGGAACGGACTGACAATAAATACCCATACATAAAGATTTTTGTCAGTTTTCTTGAACTTCAGGCCCAGCAGGCTCCGTCCAGTTGACGGTATGGGTGAGTGAGTGTGTGGTTATACTTGGCTTCAAGGCGAGATACCTTCAGGCCGTGGCCTATCGGCGGCCTGTATAGGAATGGGGGCCTTTAGAAATCGCCTCATGGAAATATAATAATCTTCTCTTGAACTTTGACTATTAAATACGAGAAGAAAGAATACCATTATTGTATATAACACTGGTCTATTGTTCTAATATTTTTTTATATCCTATTGCATAAAAAAATGAGGCCTTAATTTAAGTAAATTCTTTTAATGCTATTCGTAAACATTCGTTCAAATTTTCGACATACAACGCACACATTTATGTTTTGACATTTGTTGGCCATCAACGAAGGAAAATTTCTTCAAACATCCCGAGCGATTTTTCACATAATCTACAGTAAACAAAACGAACTTTCATAGGCTTTACATGGCACACATTCACACACACATTTAAGCTGTTTGAAGGAAATATTAAACCAGACGAATATTTTCTTCAAACAGCGGCCAACTTCGAAAACTTGCGGCCAACATCGAAAAAATTCTAAGTGTGCGTGTTTTATTTTTTCGATGTTGGCCACAAATTTGATGATTTGTTTGACCGTGGATGGGAGCCTAGTGAGTTTGATGGCACGATTTTGCACCTTGTCGACGCAAGCCAAAATGGTTTTTGGGGCGCCTGCCCAGATATACGAGTTATATTCAAGCCGGAGCCGAATGTAGGATTTGTAGATTGTAGCCAGGGCAGCTCGCTGGAGGAGGAACTTCATCTCTTGCGAAATCCAAGACATTTGGAGGCTTGTTTGGTGATTTGGAATATGTGATCATTCCATCGCAGATCCTCCGTTAAAGTTACCCCTAGGATGTTAAGAGTTGAGTCAGCCGTTAGATTCTTTTTACCCGCTGAGATAGGAGGAAGGTCGGTGCAATTTTTGGTGGAGATGAGACAGTACTTCGTTTTGGTGGCGTTAAATTCCACAGGAGTCATGCGACCCTAATCAAGAATCGATTTGATATCCCGGTTGATCGAAATGGACATCAGTTCACGATAGTGAAGACAAGGTCTGGCACGTGCTTGTCTTATAATTGTCGAAGGCGTAAGAGTAACGCAAAGTACCGTCATCAGCGAAGCAGTGAAGTGGGTTGAAGGGGATTGAAAACAGATCATTAATGAAGATTAGGAAAAGTGCGGTGATAGAATTGACTCCTGTGGAACTCCGGCCAAAATGGCGTGGGGGTTGGATTCGACGCCGTCCAATACTACCTCGATTGAACGGCCAGAAAGGAAGCTCTTAATCCAGTTCCTTAAAACTAAGTTTATACCAATAGCTTGGAGTTTGCTCAACAGAGCAGGATGCCAGACTCTGCCAAAAGCCTTTGAGATATCTAGAGCAACCAGACCAGACTCACCAAAGCGGTGAATGCTTTGATTGATATGTTCGTTTCAACACACAAGGAGATCGCCAGTAGACCGTTTTAGTCTAAAGCCGTATGTCTGTCGTGTATAATTTGGTTGGATTCTAGATATTTCATCAGCTTTCTATTGATTATTATCTCCATGATTTTGGAGAGAACAAAAGTGATTGCTATTGGGCTGAACATGGGCTAGTTTCCAAAAGTCAGGATACACTCTGGAGAAGTAAGACAAGGCAAAAAGTTTGCCCAGGGGTTTAGCCAAAGGCGCGGCACATTTTTTAAGTAGGGGGAATTTTGTTAGGGCCAGTGGATTTATTGGCTTTGAGACACCTATATACCTCGCGAGTCCTGAAGTTAACAACGTCCATTGAGTGTTAGGTATTCGCGAGGGTGGGGGTGTCATAGCAGCATCGGGTAAAGAAGAATTTAAGACGAACAGAGATGCTAATAAGTCGGCCTTGGGCTTGCTTTCTGTTATCACTTCCTTGTTGTAAATGAAAGGAGGTGTTTAGTAGGAAGTGAAATTCTTCTTGATGGAAGTTACCAAGGACCAGAAGTTTTTACTGCCTGTAGTGGTGTTAAGAATCTTACTTCTCAATCTATCATCAAATGATGATTTGACTTTTCTGATGGTGAAATTACAGGAGTTTCTCAATTTTATGTACTCACGACGAAGTGACTCGTAAGGCGAACGTCTGTATGCTCTATAGGCGGCTTCTTTAATTTTGATTGCGCTCATACATTCCCCATTGAACCATCTGTTCGGCCTAAGGTTCACAGATTTGATAGAGTGAGCAAACGCATACCCGCTCGTATAATTTTGGTGACACAGAGAGCGCCAGAGTTCGCAGAGTTGGCATTACGGAAACACAAATCCCAGTCAGTGGCTTGGAAGAAGCGAATAAGACCCAACCAGTTGACTTTCCCATAGTGCCAGACAGTTATTTTAGGAGCTGTGGTGGTTGTGGTCGAGGATGTATATGGGAAAAAACGAAATATTTTGCGGTAGGATTTATACAATGCGACAGTTTGTGGTAGACTGAGGTGCATTTCTTAACGACAGTAGGGATCATATTGTCAGATCCAGTGAATTTGTTGATGTCAAGCTCTTTCAAGCACTTATACATCTACCAAATTACGAAGAAGACGTTGTCTGTTCAGTTTTTAGAACACATAAAGGCAGAGTAAGACATTGAAGCTGGCCGATTCGAGAGGATTTTCAAGAAAACAGACCTTGGCTGTTGTCATCTGCCCCTTGTAAATAAAGGAAGGTATGTATCGAAATACTTATTAATAAAATTTGCCAAGAACTAGAACTTTTTGCTGCCAGCGGTTTACTTTTCAATCTGTTATGAAATAATGGCTTTAGAGGAACTTCTCAATCTGATGTACTACCGAAAAGAAGGCGGCTTCTTTAATTGTTATTAGGATTAATGTCAAAAACGTCTTAAGGCAATTATAGCTGAGATTTAAGCCGGGATGCCAATGCATCCGCTCCGTTCCGAAAAAGTTCAAGTACCATTGGAACCACCTTTTCGAACTGCCATAATAAGTTCTAAGAAAACTTCGAATTTTTACTTTGACAGCTTAGCGGATCGGAACGGAGCAGATGCTTTGGGATCCCGACTTAAGTTTTGGCAGAAAATAAACCAGTCCTAAGAGAATTTCACGAGGGATCTTAAGACGTCTTAAAACCACTGTAATTAGGCCAATACATTCCCAAGTTTCATAGATTTGGTAGAGTTGGGAAATCAGAAAAAAAGGCAACAATACTTTTTGGTATGACACGTATAGCATCATTGACACGGATAGCACCCCAGATTTAGCGTTTTTATTGCGGAACACACAACCGAAAGCGGAAGAGGTCCCGGCAAGTGCTCCCTTCTGAATTTTGTTCATCGCTGCTGCTGATTCCGATATAAATATAAAAGTTCGAATTTGCAAGTCTTTAAAAACAGAGAATGACCTCCGTTAAGGTTAAATATATATATATTAAAAAATAGTAGATGGCCTTAACCTTTTAGCGCACAACTATACCTTTTTGAATATCCTTTAAAAGACTTTGCGTTCTATATTTATATAGTTACTATCCAATTATCATCAATATATTCAATCAAGCGATTATCCTCAATATTTATATATACATTTATATATATATACTCACAATATATGATGAGGGACGATTACTTTCAACGGCAGATAATGTTGTTTTAGTTTGTGATGTTGCTGCTGTTGCTGTGGCTGTTGTTGTTGATGTAATAGCACTTAAGCTATTATTTGACGCACTTACATTTGGTAAATACTTAGCCACACTAGAATGCTGTTGTTGCAATAATAAGCTATCTTGTTCATAATTTTTAACTATATGATGCCTTGCTACTGGTGTTGTTATTTCATTTGAATGCCGATTCCAACTAGATGAAATATTAATTGACGATGAACCGGTTGCTGGTGCTGTTGCTGATGTTATTATTGCTGTTGTTGTTGATGATGATGATGATAAGTGCTGTTGTATAGACGATGTTGATGATGATAATAAATCTATTTGTTCTGTATTATTTAATTTAGTATCATCCTTTCTTGCATCATTATTATTTATATTCGATGATAAAATATTTGTATTTGTATAAAATGTTGTTGATGATGGCGGCGATGATAATAACATATTATCAACGCTTGTTTTACTACATTTTAACTGTACAATATCATTTTGTTGATATTGCTGCTGTTTAGTTGTTGTTGATGGCGATGATGATGTTATTCCAATAATATCACCACTGGTAGATGACGAAGAAGATGGTGTTGGTGCAACTAATGAATTTTTTCGTATTAATAACATTTGATTTCCAGTTATATTTGAATTTATCGATCGATTATTATTATCAGTACATATTTGACTATTCACATTATTGATTGGACCCAAGTTATCGTCTATATTTTCATCAGTTAATACAAAATATTTATATATATATATATAAAAAAAACACCAGAGAGAAAGAGAGAGACGCAACAACAAAAATAAATCAAATAGTAATAAAATCAAAAAAGAGGATTGCAAGAGAATTTTTGTACAAAATAAATAAATAAATTAAGAAATAGAAATAGAAGAAAGTAAATAAATAAATAAATAAATAAATAATAATAATAATATAATTTTAATATCAATTACTTACTAGAGCTTGACTTCTGTTTTGGTGGTCTTGTTACTAATGGTGATATTCTTGCTAATTCTGGTGATGATTCCCTACGACCAAATGCTGGACTACGACCATATCCTTCGTCATATTCTAATGCAACGTCTGATGGCGATTTTGGTGCTCTAAAAAATTTAATAAAATTTAATATTCATCGTGCAGACTTACAATTATATTAATAGAAATTTTGTGTAAGGAGGCTTTTTTTCAAATGTCTTCCTACTCTATGCAGTGTCCCAGGTCCAGGGTGGCCACTTTTTCTTAAGACCAAATTTCCCTGATTTTCCAGGTTTCCAGACAATATTCGAATTTTTTCCAGACTTTACTTTGTGTCATGGAATTATGTATTCGAGGAATTATTATTACAAACGCGAGATTTTAATATAATATGGAGTCAGTTATGATTATCTCTTATGATTAGTATTTGTAATATTTTAGAGGATAGAGTACTTATCAATGACCACGGGCGGCGGAGCATAATCGTTGTGGGTGGGGATCACGTGAACAGATAACGGTTAAAAGTTATCGGCCAATTTATTTACCTGTTCGGCCAATTATTTACCTGTTGAGTTATATGGTTTTAAATTCTTTGGTTATGGGGTTATGCCCGACTAGCATTGGAGGGGGTGGATGCAGATATGGCCCCTATGAGGTTAGCGCCACTGCTTCACGTGAACCCTGTGTGGATTGCTCTACAGGGCCCACACAGGGCATCTAACGCCTTGCCTCAGTCTCGCCTCGTCATAAGGGATATCCCATTTGGCCCCCCTTGACGAAAATCATTGCTACCCGAAAGAGGCCGAAAAATTTAAGAATTTCGGCGTGAATTTATTAGTAATAATTGCGCTAGTGTCGAAAATTTTATAATTTTAAACGCGAGTGTTGTTTTATCAATGCGGTCTCCCAATCAAGTACTAATCACGTCGAATGCTGCTTGACCTCTGTAATCGAACCTGTCTATTAAGTAGGCTGAATGACACCCTTCACGGTCACTAACATGACTAAAATATGAAACAATTCAACAAAAACTAAAGCTTTGTATGAGTAAAACTAAAGCTTAAGGGTAGTACTTTAAAGCTTTTCAAAAAGCTTTCCGAATACTTATAGTCAAAGATCCATAGAAGAACGACCTTCACCGATCGAGTAACCGAATGAAATTTATTTTTATGATAAAAAATATGCTAACAAAAGTAACGGTTATGGGTTGCCTAACGAAATATGGTCAATGCTATATTTAACTATGCATTTTGGTGAAAACATCAAAAGAGCAAAGTGTGGTAGAGCATCACTGTTTTTTCGAATTCCGCATATTTTCGCCGCTAGCGGCCGTTTTGCGCCTTGTTAACTTCCCAGTAGGAAGTTATTGTAATCGGTCCGAAAATCGGATTCGAAATTTTTAATGTATTTACACGTTTCAAGGTCCCAATAGCATTTTAAGAAAAAATTGGAGAAGAAATATGTGTGTGTGTGCGTACGTAGTATGTGGTCATTTTTTCCTGCACGATTTCGCGCGAACCAAAAAAGATATCGACTTCGTTGACGTGCCGTTCGAAGCGTGTTCAAGGAAATATGATCTGAAAAGATTTTCATAAAAATCGGTCGAGCCGTTTTTTTTGTTTGAACGGCTTAAGTGATTTTTGTACCAGCACGATTTCGCGCGAGCCAAAAAAGATACCGACTTCGTTGAGGTGCCTTCAAAGCGTGTTAAAGGAAATATGATCTGAAAAGATTTTCATAAAAATCGGTCGAGCCGTTTTTTTTTGTTTGAACGGCTTAAGTGATTTTTGTACCAGCACGATTTCGCGCGAGCCAAAAAAGATACCGACTTCGTTGAGGTGCCTTCAAAGCGTGTTAAAGGAAATATGATCTGAAAAGATTTTCATAAAAATCGGTCGAGTCGTTTTTTTGTTTGAACGAAGTTCGTGATTTTTGTATATATTGATTATTGTTTATTTATTATTAAAATATCAATTGATAATAATACTGGGAAGTTGATCTGGTGGACCGAAAGGGTCAAAACCACATCCCAACTAGTTTTAGATTTTTAGCTAAAATTATGCATTTGTATGAAAAATTAAACGAGATCAAAGTAGTAGTTGCAGTTTTTCAACAGCCTTTCTTTGGGCGCTTTGATTTATCAACATAATGTGAAAAAAGGCGCAACACGCCCTCTAGCGGCGAAAGTATGCGAAATTTGAAAAAACAGTGAGGACAAAATTTGTAGGAAATGTTATGCTCTACAACTTTGCTCTTTTTATGTTTTCACCAAAATGCATAGTTTCTCCTCAAAATAGAGAAAAAGGCGGAAAAAGGCAAAAAACGCCTAGCCTTGACCATATTTCGTTAGGCAACCCATCTCCGTTACTTACACAACTAAGGGGAAAGCCGTCTTTCGGTATGCCCCTTAATTTGCCACATGGGGCCCTTATGAGGAACCAATGGAGAAGTCCCTCCTAGTTCGGTGGGTTTTAAAAAGCTTAGTTATAAGTTCATCGACCACGTTACTTTGTCGCCAACGACTGTGATGGTCCTCCAAAATTCTGGGTTATTAGGTGTAGATAAAATAGTTTGTGTGTGGATTTCCCCACCCAAAGCGAAAGTGCGTGTCCACTTTTCCTTCCATCCCCATGCGCTTCGCCGCCAAAAACAATACAAATTTCGCTTAAACTAGATTCTAGCCAACTGAAGAAAATAAGGATCCAAAGTGCAGTAACAGAAAAGTCTTAGACAAGGGGGTGGACTGGCCTCAATGCTATTCAAGCTCGCCCTAGAATGGGTGATAAGGAAAACGCCAGTCGATAAAGGTGCGTAAATAGCAACACACTTGGTACAATTACTTGGATATGCAGGTGACGTGAAAATCGTGGGAAGGTACTTTTCGGCTTATGTCGAACTAAAAGAGGCGGCAAAGGACGAAACCTAAACAACGAGATGCAGCAGTCCCGAGCTGGAAGATTTATAATGGGAAGAAATATAACTATCAATGAACACAACCTAGAAGTAGTCGATAAAGCATTCTAACTTGGGTCTACAATTACAAAAGACACAAAGAAAAGTAAGAGATAACTAGACGAATGCTACTGGCTGAAAGAGCCTTTAATGCCCAAAAACATATATGTACTGCACTCAAGATTTACAAAAAAACGAAACTCTCACTCTACAAAACCGTAATACGCCAGTACTGTGTTATGGTACCGAGACTTGGGCTATTACCTAGAGGAACGAGTCAGCAGGTTTAGGAGAAAAGTTCTCAGGAGCATAATAGGACGAACGAGAGAGGATGGAATATGGCGAGTTGTATGGAATTGTTGACGACTCAGAACTATCAACCTTTGCAAAAATTAACACACTAAAACCTCGGCCACAATACGAGCGTCTAACGGTGAGCGGCAGAGCGGCGATTCTGAGTTTTATATTTTTATTGTTTTTTATGGAAAACGCTCTCTGGTGCCGCTCGCCTCTATTATCGTGGCCGAGACTTAAGACTGACCGGCCATGTAATCAGGAGGAAGGACAACCGTACCCCAAAACGGCTCATGGTAGCAGAAATTAGACCAGTAGACAGATCCAGGAGGAGATGGATACTCTGTGACGGCTGACACAAAGGTGGAGACAAGCTGCAAAGGACCCTTAAACTTGAAAAAATACTCCTCTAAATCTTCGACTTCATGCCTGTTCTATGTAAACGATCACTGAAAAAATAAACAAAATAATTCGAAAATGATTTTAAATGTGCATTCGTTTTGTACCAATTACCAAGTCCACTCTGTTAAATATTTCAGAGTCAATGACCAGACGTCTTTTTGTCCTGTTCGTCGTATATTAAGTCTTCTTATCGTTCCCTCATTCCTTTTGTTCTAAAACCTCTAAATTTTCAACCTTGACATCTCGATTTTGTTTTTTTGGTTTTTAAAGGTTCTTGATATAAATTATGTGCATTTCGGGCCATATGAATAAGGATTATTAGTAATTTCTATTTTTCGTATTCCACCAAGATATACAATTACGTCGTATACTTGTCTCTGCGCAATGAGATATTGCTCGGATAGGTTGTCAATTAACAGTTCTTTATTTACTGAAAATACTCCCACGGAGAAAACGTTTCCATGTGAAAGAATCAAAACCCTTTTCAGAAAAAAGTAACTCTCCATATTTTTCTGTTTTTGGAATAACGTCGAGCCAAAAATTGTCAAGTCGGGGGTTCTCTTCTAACGAAAATCTTATCTTTTTCTGTACAAATGAAATTAATGAATGTGCAAACATCATTAGAGCTGCTTTTAATTTTGTCTGCTTGAGAGCCCGAATACCTAAATTTTTAATCGAAGCGAAACTCTATAAAGCAGCGTTCACATTGGCGTGTGCTAGTGGGCTAGTGGTTAGTCCCTGGTTAGTAGGTACTGGCAAGGGTGAGGTTAGTTATAAGTGAGTAGATGTTCAGACGCAGTTCAGTGTAGACAGGTTAGTGTACTAGTTGTGGGTATCAATCAAAACAAAATTTGCTTAACCAAAGTGCTGCCTGCCGCTTTTGAGTATTTCTGTAATCTACAGAATCATTGTCCCACAAACACTCAAAGCCCCTATATAATTCTAAAAACTTAATTGTTTCCCTTTCTGCCCACTTCATTTTCAAGTAAAAAAATAAACAAAACAATTTTCAAAAAATCAGAAATCACTTCACAGAAAATCGTAAATTACTTGTCAAATAATCGTTTACTAACCCACGTGTCATTGTTCGCACGAGGCGAGTTAAGTGGTTAGTTTAGAGAAGTGGAGGATAGTGGGCTAGTAAATAGCCCCCTGGGCTATCTACTAGCAAGGGCACTACTCACCAGGTTAGTGAACTAACCAAGACAGTACACTAGCATAAGTGTTCCAACGAGGAGTGTACTGGCATACCAGTCACTGGCAATAACCAGTAGCCAACACGTACTAACCCTTTGTACTCGCCAATGTGAACGAGGCTTAATAAGACTATTGTGGCGATCGTTGTGGACTCGCCAGAGGTCAATATCTTTGATTTATCAATATTTAAGATTGCCCTCATTGCGCAGAAGATGCATTTAAAATTGTATCTTTAATAAGGCGTGTCTTCATAGCTTTATACGATAAAGGTGAACGCGGTCCATTTGACTGAAACTTTGATAATAGTATGGAAAAATGCAAGTTTAGCGTGTAATAACTGTCATCCAAAACTAAACAAGCTTTGAAGCTATTAGAATCTGGCACCTTCTGGTTATCTTTCACTCCTTTGACATACATACATTAGGAATGAATGAGTTTTGGACTCATGTAAACCACAACTTCCCAAATTGAGTAGGACTGGAGTTCGTGCTTTATTTCTTTAAAAAATCTCTTGTTTATA
Source organism: Thereva nobilitata (assembly GCA_963855945.1). Taxonomy (NCBI): domain Eukaryota; kingdom Metazoa; phylum Arthropoda; class Insecta; order Diptera; family Therevidae; genus Thereva; species Thereva nobilitata. Next base: position 5,675,859 of record OY979699.1, read on the forward strand.
TTTGGTCCGTCCATTGAAATTTGCAAGATTTTTGTACACTTGCGGCTTACGAGAAAGTCCTTCACTGCAAATCTCAGCTTTTGGAAGTGTGTTATTTTAAAACACTTTAAGGCCGGGCCACACATATCCGCACCGCATGACAGCCGTGTGTTGGACAACACACGGAGAAAAAGTAAACAAGTGAAATCTTACCAGTAAGTCCCCACTTTTCCGCGTCTCCGTGTCCGCACCGCGTCAAATTTTACTTGTTTAATTTCTCTCCGTGTGTTGCCCAACACACGGCCGTCATGCGGTGCGGATGTGTGGCCCGGGCTTAAAGTGTTTATTTTGACGTCACCCATTTGATTTACATTTTAGTCACTTTTTACACGCTTTAAAGTGTGTAAAAAGTTACTACAATGTTAATCAAATGGGTGACGACACAATAACACGTTTTAGGCGTGTTAAAATAGCACACTTCCAAAAGATGAGATTTTCAGTGTTTTGATGCTTCAAAAAAAAGAGCTCTAGTCAACTGCTGTCGCATGGCCGAGAACTAATGATGTATAATATCTAGTACAAGCTTGATTGTTTTTAGAATTCCAGAAACGTATAATAACGTCCTTTTGTTGTTTTTGACCTAACTTGTTAAGTGATTGATGACCACCTACAATATAATCACAGTTGGAGCAAATATCCTGAAGATCCTAAATAAAATATGCGGCAAAACCAAAATTAATAGTGTATTTATTGTATGTGGTTTATTTTCAGTATATTTGAAACAATCAGTACTTTTGTACAAGAACTTTACCACAAACATTTAGTAATGGAATTAATAAAATCGTATGGTCGTTATTCAATATCCTAGACGATTTTCTCAGAGCTTGGGTTATCTTGCGTCTCACAGATAGGGTCTGAGATAGAATACAAGCATATCAAGGAATTTGTTTTAATTTTATATTGACCAATTTCCAGTATAATAGAACTCCAATAATTTCGACAACGATAATTTCGAGTTCTTCGGCATGAGCGGGCTAAGCTTTCGCCTTTCCCCAAAATTTCCTCGACGTTCATTTATTTTGTGCATCTATTCACTTACGTTGAAAGAGACAGATAGATTCCAATGTACAGATTTATTGCAATTCATCAGAAAATAATTTGAATATTATGGGTGAAAACTTCCAAGATTTAATGAAAATTCCCTGAGTTTTCCATAAATCTTAAATTCTCTGACTTTTCCGGGTTTTCCAGATTTTCCAGAAAATGGCCACCGTAGGTCGGTAGGTCGCCAGCCACCAGGTACACGGGGGATTAACACGTTGCTTTATGGTTCGTGCCAGAACTGTGCCATACTGCTAGAAGTACGACTACAGCCTCCTCGTGGGGGCGACCGGAAACAGACTCGTATCAAGGTCATGTCTCTACCGGGAGTGCTGGCTAAAATAGTAATCGGGCAGAGAAAAAAAAACTCTTTTACGCTACGTCAGCACTAGACATTGATGTCATGACTTTTGTCTAACTACCTCCATATTGGACATGGAATTTTTGTACGTGGGCAAATTATGTCAAGACATTTCAGTATTCAAGATGTCTCTCAACCGACAACAACAAGCTGCTCTTAGAGCAATTCAGTGTTTGAGAGCTCTTGAAATGACTGAATTAGAAGAATTGAGGAGGCGTAGGAAGAAGCCCCGTTAGTGGGTTAATCCTTTTTTTAGCGAAAAGGGAAAATTACGATATTGAACAACATTTACTAAAAGGCGTATTATGGGAGGATAGAGGACTAAAAAAAATTTTGTAGATTGACAATTCATAAGTTTGAAGAAATACTTCAGCTGGTAATATTAACAATAAGAATAAAATATTAGTTATAATATAATTATTATTTTTTTCAATACAAAAAAGGATACACCAATGCGGTATGTTACTTCAGCACGAGGGCGGTTGGATATATCGTTGAGATATATTGCAAGCGGGGACTCGTATCGGTCTCTGAAGTTTTCGACAAGGGTTTCACGAAAAACAATTAGTGAATTTGTACCGCAAGTCTTAGCTGAAATATATAATTCTTTGCAGCCGACTGACATGAAGGTATGCAAATGTTTATCAAGTTTTTTACTGAATTGTTTGAAATGTGCCTATATATTTTTAGATTGGGCTAACCCAAATAGAATACTTGAAATAGCCGAAGATTTCAACAATATTTGGGATTTTGCACACACACTAGGAGCTCTGGATGGGAAACATGTGCGTATTTTGTTTTTGTTTTTATATGATAGTCTAAGCTTAGGTGTTACCCTTTGTACTACCAGTCCGTCATGTCGTACCGTCATGGTGCAATGTCTAGTAATAAGCTTAGCTCGAAGGATAGGGAGAAAGATAGGATAGATAGGTGCGCATAAAAGCACCAGCGAATTCCGGCTCAGAATTTTATAACTACAAAGGATTCGTTACCACAGTTTTACTTGTTGTGGTAAACGCCCACAGTAAATTCATATATATGTATTAATGTTGGAACAAACGGCAGGGTTTCAGACAACGTGGTTTTCAAAAACAGCGGATTGTGTAAGATGATATCATCGGGAAACTTAAATATTCCACCAATGGAACTTAAAAGGACAGCAGCATACAGTACCATACTTTTTCATTGGTGATGATATTTTTGGATTGGCAAAAATTTAATGAAAGCCTACGGTATGAATTTAAATTTGACAACCCAGCAAGAAGTATTTAATTACAGGCTGAGCCGAGCACCACCAATTACATACGTCCAAGCAACATGGACATAAACTTCATTGCATATCTCCAGCCATAATATTGCTCTTAAACCCCATTACATACCCCCGCCGCGGCACCAAAAAGCTCACAATCATCGGAAACACTTAAACCCATCGTATATCCATAAGCGTACATCCCAAGACACCTAGACCCCATTGCATACCTCCAGGCACATAAAGCCCACCTCACCATAGACGTAAACCCCATTAAATACCTCCAGACACCAAAACCGCTCACCACACCACGGACACAAACCCCATTGCATACGTCCAGGCTTTGGCGCCTGCAGGTATGCAAGGATTCTTCCTATGATGTGCAGGAACCCGATAGACTTACTATTCTCTCGCCAACAGAGGTTGCTTTACCACCTGGTCAACAAAATCGAGAAAGCCCTCCCTGCTAAGGAATCTGCCTTATGTGCGTTCCTTGACATCGAGGTTGCTTTCGATAATACTGGCTATGATTCTATTTCTTTAGCACTGGCTCTCTGAAACCTGGATCCTCACACAATTGTGTGAATAAATGAATAAATTGTAGGTCGCGACATTTCTTTTAACCTGAGTGTCAAGGCTATCAAGGGATACCCTCTAGGTGAAGTTCTGTCCCCGTTACTCTGCTCACTGGTTGTGGATGAACTTGGCCATCCACATTTCCCTGATGGCAGCGCGCTGGAGACTCTCCTCAATCTGGTACCCCCTCCACCTTGATGTAGTGAAACTCACCCTAAACGCGGTGCTGCACCTGAAAGCGAATGGCTACCTGGGCGCTAGTCTTGGGAGAGGACATTCTATAATCTATATTATAATTATACAAGGAAAGCTCTTTTCAGTACCCCTTAGGAGCTTTTTTCCATATTGAAAAAATAAAAATAGCATATATCATCTATACTTATGGAAAGCTTTGAAAGTTTCCTCAGGCTTTTCGAAAGGAAAAAACAAAGTATGCTCTTGCGGAGAGCTTTTCGCCATGATTTCTTGTTGTGACGTCACTCGTAGCCAGCTTTTTTGCTGTTTACCTTTTTCCATATGAAAACCGTGAGTGAATTTAATTTTTTTTGGAAAATTTGAACATTTCGGAGGAAATAGTTGAAGAATCAATGAATTCCACTTTTCAGGACATTTCCAGTGTTCAATTCGCGGAATTGCAGGGAGATGCACTAGAAAATTTAGCTGGATATATTATTAAATGGTTAACTAAGTTAAATATGCTAGGACGAACACTGAGGGTTGCTCGAATTTTTTATCGTAGATAAAGGAATTATCCAAATGTGATGTGGTAAAACCATCAAGGATAAAAATAAAACAATTGGAGCCTACGACCAAAAATTCGAGCTATCTCTAAGTGTTGGTCAAAGTGTAAACAGCAAAAAAGCCGGCTACGAGTGACGTCACAACAAGAAAACATAGAAAACATAAAAAAAGGTTGCATAATTTTGTTACTACGAAACCTTTCTATTAAGAATGGTTTGTGTAATGGAACCAGATTAGCTATTCGGGAGTTTCGCGCGAATGTATTCCAAGCCGAATCTCTTACAGGATCTCAAAGAGGCAAGATTGACTTTATCCGACGAATTTCCACCAATACACCAAACGACCCTGGATATACCAAACGACCCTGCTCTTCCATTTAATTTCAAGCGTCATCCCCTGCGCCTAGCGTGTGCAATGACAATGAATAAGTCACAAGGTCAAACATTCGAAAAACTTGGTCTTTTTCTTCCGGAACCATGTTTTACGCACGGTTAGTTGTATACAGCTCGAGCAACTCGATCTTGAACATCTGTCTTTTGACAATTCAAATGACGTGTTCGAGTAAATGTTGACAAAGCAGTCCGCAAACACTTAAGCATGATATTACCAACGCAGTTCTCCGCCCACAAACATCAAGAAAAATCAAACTGGTTTTGATTTTACTAGTACCGTTGGTGAGACCAAAAGTTAGGTACGCCTACCGACCAGCAGACAACCAACATCAGCTCGAACATGGTACTAGTACCATGTTTACTCGTACCATGTTTTAGCGCCATGGGCCTTAAAGCAGGAAGTTACTCCTTAAGGAATTGTCACTGAGAACTTGGTTTATAAAGAAGTTTTAATGTAAATAAAAAAATAAACCAGGAGAGAACTCTTCCGTTTTGAACTGAGCGATTGTAAAATTCAAGAACGAAATGATCCCAAAGACGGTGATTACACTGTTCGTTCCCACGTACGCTCCTCACGAGCTTTTAGATGAACGGGGAAGTGGAAATGACGCCCTTCATCATCTCCACTTCCCCGTTCATCTAAAAAGCTCGTGAGGAACGTACATAGGAACGAACAGTGTAATCACCGTCAAACAGGAAGTTACGGCTCGAGGAATTATCACTGTGCGCTTTGGGATAATTCAAATAATATATACTCTGCACAATTGTGCAGGGGCCCAACTAGTAATCAATATTATAGAAGAAATTCCGGAAGCTAAGATGCTAACGGACTGCATGCCTTTTAAGATCTCAAAATGTTTGAGCAACCTTCCGTGCACATACAAGATAGACCAATCTGGACTCCTCGCAAAGTACCGCGCGATGGACTAGCATGGTAAACGGTTGGCTCCAAAACAGAGACAGTTGTGGTTGCCGGACTATGCAGTAAAAACCCCAGATTCAGTAGAGTAATTAGCGTAGGCACCCTCGCAACTGTCCTTCAAGCAGAGATGTTATGCACTCATGAGAATCTAAGAAGGGCCTACCAAAAACAATCGGATCTATATATTCTTTGTTAGCCAACCGGCAATCAGAGCGATAAGGTCCCATAGAACCAAGTCTAAATTAATTTGGGACAGCCAACGTGTGCTTGGTGAGCTGGGCGTTCTCAATTTAGTTACCCTTGTCTAAGTCCCAGGTCAGGCAATGAAAAGTCGGATGCCCTGGCTCTGATATTGTATTCATCGGTCCGCAACTGGGTATTGGAGCACCCACTAGCTTACTGCCCGTGCCGTTCTCTGTGAGTGCCCCGTGATAGCGAATGCCCTGACGAGACTTTGCTCGAACATACAAGTGTAAGCGGCAAGCCACTAGGCGGCAAGCGGCCTGGCCTACAAATATAAGGTACAGGAGTGTAGTACAGAGCTTCATTGCTGTACTTGATGAAATTATGAATAAAACCGGGAATTGTAGAAAGGTTAGATCTCGAATTTGCTGATTATATCGCACTTCTAGAGAAGAGATACAGAGAAAAATAGATGGCTACGTGCATTGGAACCACAACTGAAGAAGAATAATAATAGTAATAAGTGAAATGAACCTAAATGTCGACCCAAAAAGTGCAAATGCGCCTTTCTGTAGGACAATTCTACATTAAAAAACCACTTTAAATTATAAAAAACAAAATTGAATGCCGCCATATTTTGTTCTTATTCTATATAAATGCATAAATGTTATTTTAACCAAAACAAAAAAAAACATACATTTTCCTTCCATCTGGAGAATCTGGCTGTGGTGAGGCTCCCAGTCCAAGCTTAAGTGTTAACTTCGGCACTGCAATATTGCTAGATGGTTCACCGCTTATTGCTGAGTAGCTGTGCTTATCATCGATACTTAATACTTGAGCTTTCTGTTTTAATGATAAATAATTGATTGTGAAAAAAACAGAACAAACTTTAAAACAATTAACAAGTACTTACCATTTTCTCACGCTTCTTCTCCTTCTTCATTTTCTTAATGCGATCCCTTTCCTTCTTTCCCTCCTTACCTTTACGCTTCTCTGCCTTATCCTTACTCTTTGACTTATCCTTTTTATCTTTCTTCTTTTTTATTTTCCCATCTTTACCCTTTTTACCCTTCTTATGTTCGCGATCCTTCCTCTTTTCCGATTTACTTTCGCGCAATTCATTATCGCTTGTTATCATTTCAGCCTCCTCTAAATCAGTTTTATCATCAGTTGATCCTTTATGACTAATAGTTGCCTTATTATTATTGCTATTGCTGCCAGTACTGCCAGCAGCACCACCGTTGCCCGATACATTTGATCCAGATATGTTCCTCTGTTGTGGCAAATCAATCTTATCCTCAGTATCTGATTTTGGTTTCTCATCATCGCTTATCTCGATTGGTGCATCCAATGGTGTCTTGAGATTTTTATTCAATTTAGATACTGACGATGTAATATCATCGGTTCCAGTTACTGTACACGAAACAGTTTTCGTTTTAGCATGCGGTGATAGCTGAAATTTCATTGAATCCGGCACTAATGGTGCAACATTACAATACGTTTTATCCATATTAACTGGCGGTAATGGCTGCGGCTTATCATCATACCCAGAATGCATTCTAGTACGGCTAATATTGCTGAAATTTCGAAAGCGCATCAAAAATTTATTAAATGCCGGACTACCTGGTAGCGGCTGCAATGTATTAAATATACCAGGCGATGGTATTAGCCCCGGACGGGGCGGAAACGGATAAAATGGAAATATTGGTATTGGTGTTGTAAATGGCGGTGCTGCGTACGTATTAGCATTTTGTTGTGTTGGATTTTGTGGTGTAGTATTCATTTTTGGTATTGCCGAATTAACAGCGCCATAATCTGTAAAGAAATTTGCTGCATCACGGACATTTCGTTCGGCAAAACTGCCGCCTAATGCACTACTAGTTGATGGTACATCAAGCATTAATGGTGCTGCTGCTGATGCTGCATCACCACCATGCCCCTGAACAGATGGATCACGTGCTGATGACGCTTCTTTACTAGATGGATGCTCTTTCTTTTCTTTTATTTTAATCCTTTTCCTTTCTTTCTTTTCTTTGAACGGCTTTGCTGGCGCTGTTGCTGCTGCTGCATTACGAACTGATAATCTCGAATTTTGTATTAAATCCTTTTTAACCATATTAATTGGACTACCAATACCAAATACTTCATTAGAAAGATTAAGTGGCGCTGATTGTTCTAGGCCATGCTGAGCTGGCTGCTGCTGTTGTTGCTGCTTATTTTTTCGTGGCTTCTTAGTCGGCTGTGCCTTTATTGTTGTTCCTGGTGGCAGAAGATTCTGTGGTATAATCGGCGATCGTCCGGCCTTATTATTATTATTGTTATTGCTACTATTGCTCGTAAATGCCGGATATTCTGGCTCATCATCAACAAATATTATATCATCCATAATTGGGCATTCTGATGATGGTAATGATTTAATTGATGGTGTTGGTGTTATTGTTGTACCCTCCGGTATACTTGATAATAAATGTACATCATGGAAAATGCTTGTCGATTTAACTAAATCATCCTTTTCCTTCTTTGAGCCAGTTATTTTCTTAAATATATTCAATTTCTCCTTACTTGGCTCCGATGATAGTTTAATCTCTTCATTTTTATTATGCTTTGCATTTAAATCAATAACAATCTTGTTCTGGTGTTCACCAGCAGCAACATTACCATCATGACGTACATTAGCTGCTTCTAGCGGTGGTATCGATTTCTGTTCGGCTATTGCTAGCTCCGATGGTATAACAGCATCTTTATTATGCTTTTGTTTATTCTTTTGCTTCTTTAATGCCTTAACCTTTTCTTTTGTATGCGGTACAGTAAATTCTGATGTTTGATTAATTGATTTTAACATTTCTGTAGCGGCTTTATCACGTTTCTTTTCTTTCTCAATTCCAGATTTCTTTTTCGCTTTCTTTTCATGCTTACTCTCGATATTACTAGCTGGTACAGGTGGTGCTACAGGCGGTGGTGGCGGAGGTTTATATTCTGTATATAAAAAAATATATGTTCAGTAAATGGTGCAATTTCTAGTAGTAAACTTAATTTGAAGGATAGAAAAGAGTGGGACATGTTAGAGGGGGTCTGGGGACTACTCGAGTACATGTCCGATAAATCCAGAACATTTGAACCCTAAGATGTACAAGGTGTGGAAACTTTTGTTGAAGATGAGACATCACACTTTGTTTTGGCGGTGTTCAATTCTACACGATTCTAACGGCCCCAATCCAGAATTAATTCGATCAAATCGGTAGATTGATTGAATTGAACATCGGTTCTTGACCCTATTTTGTACTTGATCCTACCCACACTATGGCAGTTTTCGAAGTATCCACCACCCCGAATAAAGGAGTACTCTTCAAGGAGATGCCGAATTTAGGTTTTGCATATTAAAGCTTTGTTTGGCATTTTGGAAACTATTTGTTGGAAATAAAACAGAATTGAATTCGACGCGCTCCTTGAATCCCCCCAAATCAAGAATGTGTTCAAGAGTCTGTGTCTGTGTAATTCAGACATAAGTCTACAAATTGTAATGACAGGATGTGTCACGTACTTGTCTTATATTGTCGAAGGCGTAAGCATGCAGAGCACCGTCATCAGCACCGAAGCTGTGATTGTGAAGTGCCTTGGAAGGGGTGGAGAACAGATCAACGCGCAGAAAATTGTGTATGGTTTAGATTCGATGTTATTCAATTGAACCGCCAGATATAAAACTCTCAATCGATGTCCTTATCAAGACATCAGCGGGCGTCTAGGCAGGAGCTTATCTAGAGACTACTAACAATTCACTGTCCTGGCACCTCCTGGTGCACACTAGTATCTTTCAAGAGAAAGAACTGGCGCTCCTGAAAGCCTGCCAGACAATGAACTTGGAACCTACACAAGGATGTAGCATTGAAATTTTTATATATAGCCAAGCCTCTATAAAAGCTGTGGATTCAGTAATGATGCGCTCCGAGGGAGGGCGAGCTAGATAGGCTTGGTATAAAGCACAACTTGTCTTGTCTGGCTTCCTGGACAAAGGAATATAGATGGGCACAAGAAACTCTACTACTTAGACAAACACGGGGTCTCTCTCACTCTGAGGCTTGGAAAAGGAGATTGTCGGTAGCCCAATAGGCGGAGTCAAAGACGGAATTATGGTCTACCACCTGCTGCTAGACAGCCAAAAGCGGAGAGCACTGGAGACCGGGACTACCTATAGAGCGACTTGACCCACCTACAACAAAGAAATAACAATGGGCCTCCTAAACAGACCCCGGCATCGTTTGTTGGGCATCCCGTATAACGCCTGTTGCCGATGAACGAGAGGGAAACACTTGTTCACTTTCTGTGTAAATGCCCGGCAATGAACTTCCTACCAAGACAACAAGCAGACCCAGACAGCCGTTGCTATGCCTTATGTGCCTGGACTCACCAAAGGGCCAGGGCAAGGAGGACCGCAGTTGAATTGAGAAGCCCCTCGGATCACACCCGAGTCCGGCTTTCGTGAACTCCTTCCCAACAGACCAAAGGCAGAACTACGGCCAGGAACCTGGGATGCTCGAATAATAAGTGGAAGCGACAAGCCATTTGACCAAGTTCAAGCGGTCTGGCCTCCAATGTGGGGTACTACACGGAGACTCAAGAAGTACGAAAAACCGGTTTTAAAGGAAAGAAACGAAGGAGAGGAGAGAAAGAAGGACGCACATAACAAAACTTTAACGAAAGAATGTTCACCCAAAAATTCCCTGGGTGAAAACTAAATCATACGCACAGTTCTTTCTCTTCTCCCTTCTCAGATGTAAACAATGGCCGTGGTATACAACAACAATCAGATGAAGTGGCACATAAAAAAATTACGGAGTTGGAGGAGATAACAAGAATCTAGAAATGGAAGAATCTGATACAGAACACGTTAAAAAAATTACTGTCAACCGAGGACGTAGACATATTTAACGCTGAAAGAACCAAGTTTTGTAACCATGCTCTTAAAAACCCTTTATAAACTTATTTCAGTGTGCTTAGAGCGACTTTAAATCCAGCCTGTCATATCGGATCACATCTCTCACTTTAAGCTTCGAAATCTCTCGGTGCACGGTGTTTGATCCTAGCAAAAGCCAGACAACTGCAAAGAAAGTCTTGGATTGTCTTTCTGGAAGTATTTTTGGAGGTTCATCAAGGGGGAGAAAACGACACGTCATACATCCGCCTCTGATTTAGAGCCATCTTTGTATAGAACCACGTCATAGCTCTTATTGGGCTGGAAAATTTCCCATCCCTTTCTGGTGGAGATCTGGACATTTAAACCTGCCAGGCAATAGGTCCATATGTCTTCTCCACCCAGCAGTGCGCTTCTCGTATCCTCAGGTTCTTGCCTGATATATAGATTAGGTGGCAACAGGTCGAGAATCACATTCATCGCCTCCGTGGGGGTTGTACACCGAGTCCCATAACTCCGCGACATTCCACTTTTTGGACTTGGAAGTTATACTTGCGTTATTTGCCCTTTCTTCGATGTTGAGCCTGCAATAAAGCTTTGGGTCCAAAATAAAGCCAAAGTACTTAGCTGATCGGAATAGGCTCAGTACACGGTAGACAGAAATCAGGGATTTTTTTCTATAGGTGGAAATAGCAGCGGCAGGAGGAGTCCTCCCTAGGATGTGCTACGGCACGCCGTCTTTACCACTCTGCTGTTGCCTAAGTTGCTGTGGATGATTCTAGTTTTTAGTATTAAGTAGAGGCACTGACCACAATTTAGCCGTTGAATCCCACCAGGCCCACCTGTTTAGCCTCGATTATGACTTTGTTGAAAGCGCCTTCTATATCCAGGAAGGTTGCCAAGGTAAATTGGTTGTGTTCTAGGGAGTATTCTACGGTACGCACTGCTTCATGTCAATCGATTTTCTCTTGCAATATGCATACTGAGAGGACCTCTGCTATAGAATTACGCTAGCATAGGTCTAACGTGCGTTCTAGGGCTTGACTCAAAAATCTTCCTTTGCCGTTTCGTCATTACATATTGCTGCGCCCGCAACGTTCATAAAAATTCTTAATTGCGCCCTCGCTTCCAAAAAGGTTGGCCACCCCTGATGTAGGGTAAAGAATTATTCTAAGCCGAGACTCAAATCTGATTTCGGGGGAGTTCGCGAGTCTCCGTGTAGCACCACCCAATAGGATTTATAGGGATGTAGTACAATAGAACAAACGAGTGTCGGGGGTACTTTTGGACGCAATACCTCACTTAAAAAACAATTGTTATTGGGCGGTAGTTAGAAGAGTTGTTGGATTCACATTGTTTTCGGAATGGGCTGAAAATGAGGTAGTTTCCACAAGATATAAGGCACTATAGAAAACATAAGGTGACTCTCGTCTGGGTTCCCGGCCTTGGGGACCTGTATTATAGTCCTGGCTCACTTACAACGAAGAAAAGAATAATGAACCTCCTTAACAGAACCCGAAGAGATATTGCCAGAATTACGTCAACCATCTCGGGGCATTGGCCCATTAGGGACCACCGTTGACGTAGCTGCGAGGAGTTGAACGAAACAGAGAGAAAGAAACACTCGTTCACTTCATATATAAATGCCCAGCTCTAGCTAAAGCCAGACTCCGTTACTATTAAAGGCTTAAAAGTGATCGCCAGACTATAGTTCCGAACACTGGTGTTTCCTAAACTCCACACGAGTTTTTGGGTGTAAAACGGCACGCGAAAGCATTAATGGGCCTCCGGTCGTATTTGAGGCAACCCTACGCCTAACCTGGATGGCAGGCAAAAAGTTTACTCACAGATTTAACCAAAAGTGAGACACACTTCTTGATAATAGGGTGAATATTTAGGCGTGTTTCTTTTTCCTGGTGTAGCTACACCGGGTGTACTTTGGAGTAGTTCCAACTACCCCAACTCATATATTGGAGTAGATGATTAGAGTAGTTCGATTTTTTTTTTTGCAAAAGATGGCGCCTTCAAAATTTTAAGGTTTTGTTATTCACCTTTTCGGTTATATCAATAGCCTAGTACTAAGTTCGGCGCTAAACTAAATTTTAGCGCGTCTCCAAACTTGTACCCTTTTTTAGCAAGATAAAATTTGACAATGTAGAATTGTAGAGAAAGTTCATATTACGGTTTTTTTGAATTAAATTTCAAGGTCTTCTTCGAAATAAAACTCCTCAAAATCCACTGGAAATATAAAATTATTAAACCGTGTTTCAAAATATTCTAAACACACAGAATTATTTATTATTTTTACTATTTTTTCATGCACAAACTGTTATTTTAGTTTTATTTCCGCACTTGAAATTTCTACAACCGTAAATTAGCTTATTTTTGTTTTTTTTATATCACTGGTTTTTTCAACAAAATTTAGCGTGAAATAAGGTGCCTGCACGATAAAAAATGCAGCTAAAAATGTGGAGACTAACATTGCTGCCATCTGTTTTAAATAAATAGAAACGTGGATTTAGCGAGCATTTTAGCGGCGAACTTAGTACTGCATGCGCTAAAGATGTTGCTAAAATTTAGCTTCATAAATTTTCGCGCTAAATTTTGTATGGAAATTTCATTTAGCGGGGAACTTAGTACTAGGCTAATCATTTAAGCGCGTTTTTTGAAGTCGTAATTTAATGGCACCATTGATAAAACCGAAATTATTCTAAACGAATAGAAGAAGTTTAAATAAATTAAATATGTCCAATGAAATGGTGTTAAAAAAAATATGGAAACTTCCATTTATATGCAATTGATTATTACTTTGGGGTTATAAACTACACTGAAATAAAAAAATGCGTTTCATTTTCCATCTACTCTCGAGTACACTGGTGTAGCTTCACCAGGAAAAAGAAACACGCCTTTTAAGTAGTATTATTTTACCTGGAAGTACAGGCGTCTTTGCATCTGGTAATTTTCCTTCCCGTGCTGGGGATATAAATCCAGATGATGTCATCATAACACTACTAATTTCTCTGGTTGGTCTGCCCTCTTCCTCGAATGTTATCCTTGGCTTTTTATTAATTGGGCCTTCATTAATTTCTGGCTTTTTAAATATAGCATTGTCATTTGTAGATGCTGATTGATTTTCTGCATTGTAAGCATTGTAGTTATTTGGTTCTCTTTGGACCACCGGTTCAGCATCTTTTTCTGTAAATAAAATTTGTTTTGTTTTATTAGAAAAAATAAAATCATTGCCAATAATAATAATAAACAAACCTTCCTTTTCTGGATATATTGGTGGTAAATATTCTGGTATATGAACTGGCCTTGTAAGTACTTCTTTACTACCAGGCTTTAAAAAATTAAGATTTGAATCTTTTCGTATTGGATACTTTGGTACTTCCAGGGAGCAGGGTACAGAATCAACATAATTGATATATTCCTCAATATCGGATAGATTTATATTTATATTACGAAATGCCAGTCCGATATCGGTTATATTTGGTTCAGTACGTCCATCTGTTAATTGTATTTATTGACAAGAAATCAGTTTTTTTCTCTGGTTTCTTGGAACTAAGGAATGTTTTGATTTTTTTAGGGCGGCGGGGGCGGGGGAAATAGATACTTACAAAGCTCCGTATGCCTGTACGTTTCCCGGGTTATTTCTTGTAAATATTTATGCAAAATATCAACGAGAAGCTCAAGCGGAGTCGATTGTATTGAATGCCATCCAATTGTTTGGCATATTTGTGCGACTACTACGCGTAATACCTGGTATGTATATTCTGTCATCTTTTACGATCGGGGGTCTATATAAAATACAAAAAAAAATCCCCTTTCTCATATATATGTATATATATAGAACCATTCATTAATATCTTGCAGATTTTGTCTAATCAAATTTAACTACGCTTGTGATAGCATTTAAAATAAAATAATTAATAATACACACGATTTTACAACTTGGCCATCATCATGCCATCACTACTATCAAAAGCGTTTCTATGACGTTTCAAGAGGGTAAAATGTCAAAATATTTTTTTTGGCTATGTTTATATGTTGAATGTAGCGGTATTACAATAGATGGCATTTATTAATTTAATTATTTGTGGCTATATTTTTAAAGTTCTCTTCTTTTATATATTAGCTGTTGCTGAATATGAAATTATTACAAAATAATACCTGTGACACACTATACTTTCATTATGATGGTAACTTTCATTATGATGGTCAAGGAAATGATGGGGTGACACATTACACTTTACTTTCATTTGCATCTGGCATATCAAGTGAGGATATAAACCTGCGTATTTTTTACTTTAATTTTAAGTTATTTTAATTTGGAATATTTAAAATAAATATTTTTTAAAGTAGTAAAGAAAACATCCTTGCAAATTGTTGCTTAACTAACGTCAAATCAAATTATTTTGTTTTAAAATGTAGTTTCTAATTTTCCAACAGATGTCACTTAACCGAAATTACAGTCCAAATGAAAGTAAAATACTTCCATTTTGGACTTTCATTATCGTGGGTTTTTGCCACGATAATGAAGGTTACTTTCATTATGATGGTATATGTGTCACAGGTATAAGATATTCAACCACAATAAATACTTCAGTGCATAAATTCAAAATCAACTGATGTGATGAAAAAGTATTTTTATCGCATCACTTGGTTTTTTATCAACTGGAAGCTATCGCCTTCTATTGTAAAATAGGAACTGAACCGCCAAATCGAACAGCCATTTTCAGTGAAACTGAAGAACATGTAAGGCATATCAGATAAATAGTAGCGTTTACATGAGCTTTTTCAAGTCAATAAAAATTTTTTTATTTAATTTACTTGACTCAAGTATACTTGAAGTCAAGACGAGTTTACATGCATATTTTGTATACTTGAAAACTACTTCAAGTAAGCATGTAAACGTAGTAAATGTGGCAAATCGAAAACTGTTATTATATCTGTGACACACTATACCATCATAATGAAAGTAACCTTCATTATCGTGGCATAATGAAAGTCCAAAATGAAGGTATTTTACCTTCTTTTGGACTGTAATTTCGGTTAAGTGACATCTGTTGGAAAATTGGAAACTACATTTTAAAATAAAATAATTTGATTTGACGATAGCAAAGCAGCAATTTGCAAGGAAGTTTTTTTACTACTTTAAAATTTTTTTTTTAAATATTCCAAATTAAAACAACTTAAAATTAAAGCAAAAAACACGCAGGTTTATATAGGGTGCCTTCCATTTAGACACAGAGAGACACAGTTGTGTCTAACAGGGTGTTCCATCACCGTCGTGTTTAAATATATTTCACTCGGCGGTGCACATTTTTGCCGTTGATGGAACACCCTGTTAGACACACTGTGTCTCTCTGTGTCTAAATGGAAGGCACCCATACTCACTTGATATGCCAGATGCAATTGAAAGTAAGGGCTGATTCACAATGAACGCTTCAAGCCTGAAGCTTCAAACATCAAAAATTTAGGGTTATAGGATTTATGTACAATAGGCGCGTTTATCCAGGGTCTCCACTAGACATTTTTTATGTCAAGACAGATGTTATGTCTTCAAAATGTCCTGTGGAGACCTCTTATACATTAACATTTTTAATGGCAAGACATATGTCTTGCCGAAATGTTTAGCCAAGACATATGTTTGGACATTTTCAAAGTAAAATGGCGGACTTTAAACTTCGGAAGAAGGAAGTCCTGAAATTTGCAAATTTTCTCAAAAGCTATGAGTGTTTGTGGAATTTTAAAAGCCCACGTTATAAATTTTTATTCATTGAACCTCTTCCTATGAAAGCTTTAAAAAAAATGAAATGTCATGACATTTTTAGCCCACACTAAAAAATCATTCTGGCAGCCAGACATAAATTTGACAGATGTCTTGACATAAAATAGGAGACGCAGCCTTAGACCCAAGTTAATTTAACTGAGCTAGGCAAGTTAACAACGGCATAAACAGCAATTTTTTTTAGCGCTGTTAGCTAACTTATTTCTGCTTTTTGGCTTAGCTAGAAGATAGTACAGCCAAAATGACATTTGCTTGTAAATTTTTGTTGTAAGCAAATAATTTAGAAATATTTCAATACAGCATGAAGATATTATTATTATTACTCATTTTTTAGCTTTTTATTATTTGTAAAATGAGAAATGTTATTATTTTTGCTTGTTAGCAGTAAAATGAGAACTGTCAAATGGCATGCTAGAAACTGTGTTAAGTTAACAGCGCGAATTTAACAGAGTTAAAATAACTCTGGCCTAAACGCGCCCAATGATTCACATTCAAAGGTTCAAGCTGCAAGCTTCAAATGAACTTGAAACTATAGAAAAAAATTTGAAGCTTGAGGCTTGGTCGTTTACTGCACATATACCAACGGCGACGGAATGCAAAATTAAGTATCTGTCACTTTAGCCCAGAACCGTCATGGAAACAGTTTCGGTTAAGTGACATCTGTTGGAAAATTGGAAACTACATTTTAAAATAAAATAATTTGATTTCACGTTAATTTGCAAGGATGTTTTCTTTACTACTTTAAAAAATATATTTTTTTAAAAATTCCAAAATAAAACAATTTAAAATTAAAGCAAAAAATACGCAGGTTTATATCCTCACTTGATATGCCAGATGCAAATGAAAGTAAAGTGTAATGTGTCACCCCATCATTTCCTTGACCATCATAATGAAAGTTACCATCATAATGAAAGTATAGTGTGTCACAGGTATAATTTCCTTGACCATCATAATGAAAGTTACCATCATAATGAAAGTATAGTGTGTCACAGGTATAATTATCTCAATTTTTTTTACACTCATAATTTTGTCTTAAAACCTACTCTAAAAATGTTCGTTTATTTTTTCTGTAGATTACCAAGAAATTTTTTTATATATTAAAAAACAATCGGAAAAAAACAACAAATTATTACAACTAGCATCATCTGTTGCAAAACTAAGATACCATGATTTTTGTACTTAGAAAGTAGAAAAAATTTAAACGGTTTGTTTATTTTGAAACAATTTTCAACATTTTCCTTTAATATTAATATTACACTAAACAAAATCATATTTAATTATTTAAAATAATAATAATAAAAAAAACCTGCAATATTCATTTTTTAATATATATATATATATATATATATATATATATATATATATATATATATATATATATATATATATATATATATATATATATATATATATATATATATATATATATATATATATATATATATATATATATATATATATATATATATATATATATATATATATATATATATATATATATATATATATATATAAATATATATAAATATATATATGTGTGTGTATATATGGCATTACTTATGTATGTAAAAAAAATATATAAAAAAACAAACACAAATTTTGAGCAACGACAATATGGAGTCATATTTCGATCTGGGCGCGATGTTGCAGTGCAGTGTCAATGTGATGAAAAAAGACTTAATTTAAATCAAAAAAAAAATATTTAACTATTTTTAAATGGTTTATTATAGAAATAAGACAATAAACTGAATATTATTTCAATAAATGTGTTATTAAGTATATATATATGATCTTATTAAAAAACAAAAAAAAAATAAATAACAGCTTAAATGCAAACAACAGAAGATGAAAAAAATGTGTGTGTGAAAAAAAATTTTTAAACTTAAGTGGTCCCGTCGATTTATATATAAAAAAAGTATTTATTTTTGTGTTTAGTTTTTTTAATTAAAAAAAACAAAAAAGTTAAAGATTCTCTACTCGAGAAATATAAAATAATTGTTGTTTGTCGTTTTTTTGGATTAATTAAAAAAAAAGAAACAAATTTTTTTTTGCATTAAAAATTGTGAAGTTAAGGTTTTTTTTGTGTGGATTAAGAAAAATTAATTATTATCGGTTTTGTTATAAAAAAAATGATTTTTTTAATGCAAAAAAAAACCAATATGTCAAATTTTTTGTTAAATCTCTTTCAAGTTGGGAATTTGTTTTGCATGTAAAAAAAAATGAAGGGAAAGGGGGCCCCACTCAACCCTTGATCGACTCTCGACAACTCGATTCCGACCTTCTCATGTAAACATAAGTCGGAAATAATTTTTATATTTTTTTTATTACCACAAATACACATTCAATAGTTTTCTATTTACTTCCTCTGCTACTATGTCAGCCCCTCGAATATATACACGTTCGCATAGTTTTTTTTTAACTCGTAACTTTTCTTTATTTATTTATTATTATTGTTCTCTTCTCCTCTCTGCCCCCACCCCCCGTGATTTCGTTTAAATGGTGCAAAAATATATATAACTTGTTTTTTTTTGTTTTTCGCATGAACTCCTAAAAATCTTATAAGAAAATATGGGGAAAAAGTTGTAAGAATCTTTTTTTTATTTATGGCTTTTTTATAAAAACTATTTTTTTTGTGTTTTTTTTATATATATATTTATATAAATGTGTGAGAATAGAAAGCGGGTGACGTGTAGCGCTTATGCGAAGTAATTTTTTTGGTAGTTTTATTAATGAATGACAATAAATTTTCAAAGTGCAAAATTGCTTGTATGTGTTACTCTTCCATCTATATATATATATTTAAATGTATATTAAAAATTGTTGCTCCTTTTTTTGTTTAATTTACAAGCGAAAAATGCGTAATTTACTTTTGTATATATATGTGTGACGTTTCTGCTTTTACAGTTCCACTTTATTCCTTTCTCTTTCGAGTGTTTTTTGGCCGTGAACAAGTTGACTGGTTTTAGTAAAAAAAACATTAATAAAAAAAGATTTAATAATAATAATAATGATAAAATGTGATCGGATAAAAAAATTAATAAATGTATATACATGTGTATATAATATATATATACATGCATATTTATATATATATATATACATGTATAAATAAATATTTATTAAATGCGTGTAAAATTTACAATTTTTTTAAGTACGCCAGTGAGAATACTCGTCTCTCTCCTCGGCTACAAAAAAGTATTGTGAAACTATATATAAAATTATTTATAATACATAAAAAAAAGTTCTCCTCGTTCTAATAATTATATTTTCTCCTTCATATTTATATAAATATATACATACATACATCTATATATATATGTATATATACTTCATAAATAGAATAAAATATATATAAAACTTAATAAAAATTGGTGAGAGAAAAAATAATTAAAGAAAAAGATTAATTGACAAAAAATAAAAAAAAAACATGAAAAATCTGTGTGGTAATAATAATAATGTCGTCAAAAATGTTTTAATTTTATAAAAAAAAAATTATTAAACATTTTTTTTATGAAAATTGCAGCTAAACTTGATATATACGTGATATTTGTTTAGAAAAAAGAAAAATAAATAAAAAAAATTAATATATTTAAATAAAAAAAAAGTGCAGTGAACGAAATCCTAATTGGTGAGTATTTTTTTTTGATGTTGTTGATGTTGTTGATTGGAGTAAATACACACGAACACCGCGATTTTATATATATATATATATATATTTTTGGGTTTAAATTTTTTGGAAACGTTTTCGATAAAAATTAAAATAATTAATACTAGCAAAAAACCCGCGTGCGTTGCAACGCCTTTAAATAAAAAAAAGTTTATGTGTCACATTGACGCAACAACTACAAATATATAGGGGGAGGGGGGTCCAAAAATTTTTTAGATCCCTTTCTGTTAGAAAGTTCAGACCCCTGAAAAAGAGTAACAATGATTTGTCCACTAAATGAATGCGCACATGAGTAATGGACTTCCATCTCTATAGTCGTGGGAGTCCCAGACCAATGGCAACGAACAATATACATAAATTTTCCAACTGATATTGAAAGAAAACAGATTAGAGACTTGCTTTACTGATCATAACCCCATCAAATCCAAGTACTGTATTATTTCCAATATTCCAAAAAAGTTCAACACCTCTCCAACCGTATTAGTAGATCGTGTTGGCATACCCATCTCTTAACATCTTAGGCGTAACATTAGCCAAAGACTTGCATGGATTGACCACATATTCCAAATCGCGTTTCTGAAGAGGTGCAAGTTCCTTCTCCAGCGATCGGC
The DNA here is from genome assembly GCA_963855945.1 of Thereva nobilitata. NCBI lineage: Eukaryota > Metazoa > Arthropoda > Insecta > Diptera > Therevidae > Thereva > Thereva nobilitata. The sequence continues at coordinate 5,696,341 of OY979699.1, forward strand.
CCGTGCTATAATATACAAATCCTAAATTCGGCCTCTTTTCGAATATAACTCTCATTTGGGGCCGCGCTTCGAAAACCACCTTGGCGTGGTTAGATAAAATACAAAAAAAGGACTTCAAAGTTATCGGCGACGACGCTGCTTGCTCCACCATCGAACCAGTGAACCACCGTAGGAATGTAGGAGCACTGACAAAATTATATCGCCACTATCATAGCGACTGTTCCACCGAAATAAACGGACTCTTGACTACACGGCAATCCTATGCCCGCAACACTAGATTATCCCACTCGTCTCATTCTCTCCACCTGCAACTCCCCTTTCTCGCACTCTACAAACTAGTAATTCGTTTCTAAATAGAACAACTCGACTGTGGAAGAACCTCTCGCAATCAGTATTTCTCAACATCCAAGGGCTCAAACGCAGGGTTCATCGTAACCTTCTTCAACGCCCTTAGCCTATTCCCGCCCGTACTAAGCTTACTGCTGCTAGACATTGACTAGACTAAACTTAACGGACCGGTAGTACTCCTAAGCTTAGAACTGCCACATCAAAAAAAATATTACATTGGAGTTCAAAGAGTCCGCGGAATTTACAACATTTACTTCTTAGAGTCATATCCATCCATCCATTCAATGCGCTACAGCCCAAAATGAGTCTTGGTCTCCTCTAGGGCGTTTCTCCAAGTTTGACGGTCCCATATTAGCATGTCTACAATTCCGGATTTTGAGCATTACCTATGCGTCAGCCGTCACAGGCTCCATACTTTTCGTACTGGGCCTGCCTATTGGTTCTATTTCTGCTACCATAACCCGTTTTGGGTTGGGTTGTCCTCCATCGTGATTTCGGGGCCGGCTGGTCTCTTAGAGTCATATGGATTCGAAAAATTTTGATTTAATGTTGAGTGTGCCTAATAGAAGAGAGGTCCGGATCGACCCCCACCCCCTCCCCCCGTAATTGCGCCACTTGTGCACTGTCTGTTGTAGGAAAAAAGTATAATGAAAACAACAAAAAATCTGAAAAATCCGTTCCATTTCCTTTGTAGTTTTGGCGATTTACCTTTTATTCGTAGATGATTTTATAGCTAGACTCGATCTCCTTCCTTAAATCTAGATCCGTTCGCCCTTAGGTCGTAAAGGTTCTTCATCCTGTTGGGCGATTCCCAAATTTAAATCACTTGAAAACCCATTTATATCGTTTTTACTGTTTCTGTACTGGTTAGGGAAAATTTAAGAAATTTCCTACATTTAAGAATGTGGCAAACTTCACGACAATAGAGGAAATGACCAGGATACACTATGGTCAATGTTCTTCCATTTGAAGGTAGAATGTGAAGATTTTTCGATTTCCCAACTCTAGAGCAACCTACATACAAGGAAATGACACTTATTTGGCAAAATTCGTCCCCCAGATTGGCCCCAAAATTTTTAAATTTATTTGTTACCTTAAAATCCCCCAGATACCGATTTTCATTGGAATCGGAATACAATTGGCAAATTCGTCAGCCATATTGGCACGGCCATTTTGAATTTATAAGTTTTTACCACAAATTCATAGCCTATATGTTATTCTGATGTATGAGCTATATTATTGGAAAGTTTCATTAAAATCCATTCAGTAGTATTTGCGTGAAAGAGCAGCAAACATCCACACATGCATCCATACAAACTTTCGCGTTTATAATATTAGTAGGATATGTGAAGTTACTTGCGCAATAGTAATAAGAACTTGTTAATTTTTCGCGTTGTGTTCATTGTTGAAGTTTTTTTTTGCGATTTTTTTTAATTTAACCACGGACAGTCGCAGAGAAAGTGTGTTCGGTTGTCTCTCACCGGACCTGCTCCTCTCTATCCACAGCTAAGGAATTCTCAATCTGGTTGTATCATGCCCCCCCCCCCCGCGTTCCTTTTTGAGTTGTGCAATTATCACTACGAACCTGGCGATATTCCTACGATGTCTTACGACCTCTCTGAGTGCTATAACAAGGTTTATGCCCGGGGGATAGACGAGGCTAGTTTTTCAAAGCTAGGATAGCAAGCCAAATCTTATCCTGTCCCGTATTCTATCCTGGCTTGGCACAAGCTAGAGGTATTTACATGATGCTAGGAAATGAAACGCCAGTGTAGCTTTGCAGTGACTAAGATGACAAGACATAGAGTGAGTTCGATCGAAAACGTCAAACTGCGGTAATACTGAAAATCGGATGACCGAAAACGTCAACGAGTTGTAGAAAGTTCTGCAGATCAGGAGGTTTAGAGTTCGAGTATAAACGTAACCCTGCAGCCAAGTTGTACTGATAGCGCAGTGTACTGTTTTTTTTGGTTATCAAAATGGATCATCAGGTTAATAGCGGAAAGAGGGGGAAACCCGTGCTATCGGATGTTACTTGAAGAGAAATAAACAATATTAACTCAGATTTTTAAATGACAGCTGCTTTCCGTGTACAATCACGAGTCCAGAAACGTCACATAAAACTTGAAGATGCTTTGACGCTGCATTTACACGATTCGGATTGAGTTTCCGAATTCACTGCAAGCTAATTTGCAGTGTTACCGCATATGTGCTGCACTTTTTTACGTTTCTGAACTTACACGTACAGGAGCTCTGTTATTATTTTTAGCTCCAACCTCTTGAAATTGTTAAAAATCCAGCTATGAAGAAACACCTGGTCAACCCAATTCTTCATGGCCGTTCATATGTGACAGCTTGGTAAGCTGCAAAATTATCCGGACCGACAAATGATGAGTTTGACCCTACTCTAGCTAGGCCGTCGGCAATTTCATTATCAATGTGACGACCTTCATGGCCCGGAATCCGCATCAGCGTAACATTGTTGTTCCTGCGCTGAGGGTTTTCAGAGGTAGGAGGCAATCCAGGCTTTGATGACACTTTGTGAGATTAATTCATCAACAGGGCAGCTTGACTGTCTTTCTTGGGTTCTCTAGTGTCTTTAGGATCTTGTGCATCGTTATAGAGACGCGACAGGACTCCATCTTGAGAAGCGCCACGGCACGTCGACTTTATCACTCTGCTATTACCCCAGCGGTATATATTATTCTAGTTTGCAGCATGCGAAGGGTCCATTAACTTATTCTATTGTGGATCCTGGTTTCCGCTGAGCCATCGTGCTCGAACCGATGGAGGTATTTTCTAAATCCTCTATTTCCGTTCAAGAACGGCGTGAGATCGTAACTCACTTCCCCACACTCTCTCGTAACCCATTTATCCACTTTTGGGATAAGTCTGAGGGTCTACCGACTCTTATCAGGCTCGTCCCACTTTCTTTGCCGATTCGTTACAGACTCGCAGTGCGTCATCTGCAGCCGCACTGAATTTGTCTCCCCTCTAACATATTCTGGATCATAGAGACGCTTCTTTCGCCAGTATTTCTAAGGAGAATCGCATGCAATCAAATGTAAACTGACATATAGTTACGTAATCGGAACGCACGCAACCCAAAAGTCGGTCTACTTCCAACTTTTCCATATTACCGCATTCGCCATAGCCTCAAATACTCAAACGCAAGCACACACAACCGACACATGCACGCGTCGATTAGATTATTTGGTTATTTGTAAGAGACTAGTTGGAACCCAAGCACGCAACTGTCGTATCAGCGAAAGTTCGCCGCATCCACCGCACGCACGTATTTCCTTCCAGCTTTAATCTGTATGCGGTCCTCCATTTTCTGCTGTTAGTCGTCTTGTTCAACGCTGCTGCCCACACTGGCACGGAGACGGATCGGTCTAGGGCCCCCACTTTGGGCAACATTCTTGGAAATGCTGCACAAATAGAGGAAGGTTTATCCGCCATGCCCTCCAAGTGTGTTTTAAAATTAAGCCTCTGGTTGATGATCTACATACCTTAGGGCAGGCTGGGAGTGAATGATCTGTTCCCATAACTTGATCCTCACGGAAAATTGTTTTCCCAGGTTGCTGATCAGCACAGTTACAGTTTTGTGCTCAGCAAACAGTAGACCAGCGCTTTCAGGCCACGTTTGAATATCTCAGATAGCTTCGTTCGAGCATAATTCGATCTCATCGAGGATTAGCCTCAACACATCATTATACATTGTGATCCACAGGAGAGATCCCAGGACAGCACATGTTGTTTTATACAACATCGGCGCATATTTCGGTTCACTATGAAGGACCTACTTTTTAGGAAAGTTTGTTACCAAATAACAGTTTAGGAGGAGGGGGTGTGTTTGTCTGACTACCAACCCGGGCCCAACACGATCCGCTGACACTGACTACGACCACCACTAGTCAACTTTTCTAGAGCACCAGCAAAGTTTTTGGTTTATATCTCTTTCACTCGAACAGAAAGCTGTTGTCTATATCTCTCTCACCCGAACTCACAAGCAGAATAGGATTTCTCTTGCGAGGCCTGGAAGTTGCCTACCTCACTAACACTAACGCAGCTGCTCGTAGTCCCAGAATCTGTCACTTTTGTTGGATTTATACGCCGTGATGTAAAGTTCGGAATATTTTTGCATTAGTTTGCCGTAAAAAGTCATAAAATAATATATTTAACCAGTTTTTATTGCAATAGGATTACCAGTGAATAGTGCTTCAGTGATTTAATTAAGAAAATTTAAAAAAATCGAGTGATTAAGTGTGTTTTAAGTGAGTTAATTGTGAAGGTGGCCAATCTTGTTTACATTCGCGATGGTTTTTTCTTGTTTATTTAGGGGAAAAATGTTGTATTTGTGTAGTAATATAATAAAAAGTGCTTTTTAAGTGATTAAAGATTATTATAGAATAGTTATTGAAAACATAAGTGCAGAAAAATGTGAAGGAAAAGTGAAAAAGTTATTGTTTTGTATATTGTGTGGTGGTACTTGCACTTAATGTGTTTAATAACTATTCTATAATAATCTTGAATCACTCAAAAAACACTTTTTATTATATTACTACACAAATTCAACATTTTTCCCCTAAATAAACAAGAAAAAACCACCGCGAATGTAAACAAAATTGGCCACCTTCACAATTAACTCACTTAAAACACACTTAATCACTCGATTTTTTCAAATTTTCTTAATTAAATCACTGAAGCACTATTCACTGGTAATCCTATTGCAATAAAAACTGGTTAAATATATTATTTTATGACTTTTTACGGCAAAATATCCCGAACTTTTACCTCCTCCATATAATATCTTCCGATTTGACAGATAATGGGTCTATTACCAACACAAACACAAACTCTGCTTCCAGGCCTGTACTTACGAGGGTCTTGCTTGCGGTGTTAATAATCATTATTTTGTTACTATTGTTGTAGGCCAGGGGTAAGGCCGCCCCGACTATCATTCCAGAGGTTCGTGGTTCCAATCCACTTTGCAGCATGGTTCTTCGTTTTTTTTCATTTATCCTATCTAGAGATAACTTTCCTCATTTCTCTTGTCTTCGCTGGTTGCAAAAAATTCCCTGCTCAATTCTGCCATTTACTCAGCGCTATAATCCCCCCCCCCCCCTCCCTTGTCATTACCCAGCGCTGGTTTATATGGCATTAAATATTAACCTGGAATGGAATTTCTAATATTATTATATTTTTATTTACATTCAAGTAAAACAAAAAACGTCAAACCATTTTTGTTTTTCTTATAAGTCTCAACTCTCAAGTTTTTTATGTACCATAATTCGGGCAGCACGAACCTACAGAATTGTCAAAAAGAGTGATGGGGAGAGATAGAGAAAGAAAATTATAAAAGAATTAGAACAATATAATAAATACATTGGCCATAAATTCAATTCTATTTCAAATTTGTTTACTTGTATTGGATGTTATACTCTCCATCATATTTTTCTGTTTTTCTTTTCTCTGCTGTTTCCCTTCACAATTTGTGAACTCCGTGCGCTTCGCAGCTTTTCAATTCATGCACTTTTCTCTGTGTATATATGTGTATAAATTAAATATATATATGATATGTGTATAGAAAAGTGTACATATATATACATATTTATACATATATATCTAGATATAAACTACATCTATATATATATATATAAAAAATTAGACGAAAAAGTAGGGAAAAACGAATGGTGTGTCGTCGTCGGGAGATCTAGATGGTGAACATTTGTGTGTTCGCTTAAAATGGCCGCCGGTATCGCGTTACTTTCGAACGGGTACGGGAAGAAATAGTACAAGAAAAAGTTAAAAAAAAATAATATAAATAAATAATAATTGTGGAATTTTAATAATTTCTTGTGATGTTTTATCATAACATATAAATTCCAAAAAAATAAATAATTAATAGTGTTGTGAAATTTCTATCTGGAATAAAAAAAAGCCTTTATAAAAAATTTAAAAAATAGCAAAAGAGAAAAATTTTGATTTTCTTGTGTTCATATATTTATATATAATATATATATATAAAAATATATTTTTTTTCCTTCAAATTTTTCTCTTCGGTGTGTTTTTACCTATAAAAGTTTGTAGCCGAAAAAATATAATTTTTATTATTATTATTATTTTACCTTTCATTTATTTATTAAATATCACCCCCGAGCGAAATAATAATAAAAATAAAAAGAAAAACTCTCTTAAACTAATTATATTAAAGAAATTATGTTAATATGCTTTACTATTATGATAATTGTGCAAGTTTTTTTCGGATATAAGTTTTTGGTAAAAAAAAAACTCTTTAAATGGCAAAGTTTATGGGAAAATTCTTTTGTTCAAAAAAAAACTAAAAAAAAAAATTTCTCTTCGAAACGACATTAACCTGGGGAGGGGGGAGTGCACCGCCATATATTGATAAAATTTGTGCCATTATTTGCTATAAAAAAAGTTTATGTCAGATCTGTGAAAATTATAATTAAAATTATTAAAAACAAATTATTTTTGCTACAATAAAAAAAGAATTATTTTAAAATGAAAAAAAAAATTCGGATTCCTGCAGATTTTACCAGACTGTACCATTTGCCATACATTAGTACATGCGCGGTGCGCGATCTCCAACTTGTATATACACATGCCTCTTCATACATACCTTTCTATATACATTGTATATAAAATTGTGTTTGTTCACACACGTAAATTATGTGCGTCAACTTTTTTTTTATTATAAAAAAGATTTGCTGCAGGTTTGTTGGCATGATGGGAGCCATAAAGAGCACAAGACTTGTTTTAGTTAATTTTATTTATTTTTTTTTTCATTATTATTATATTTGTGCTGTGGCAAATTTCTCGTGCTTTTATAATTTTTTTTTCTTTTAAATTTTATTAATATTAGTGCTGCCAATTTCTCAAATTGAAAAAGTATAATATATATTTTTGTAGTCTCAAGAAACGAAGGCGTAGAAAAAAATATATACATACGTACATATATATATCCCTTTTGACATTTCGTCCATTTTCAAAAACGGTTCAAGTGTCAAACATATGTCATCAGTTTTTTTTTATTTCATATTTTTATAAAAATAATTATTATTTCTAAATCTTAAGAAAAATTAAAAAAATCTTTTTTTATATATAAAAACTTAAGCTATCTTAACCATACCTACTTGACAAACTTAAGGTGAAACCCCAATTTAGGCTGTCGCATTACTGCTTTGCTTTGCTTTGCTTTGACATATCAAATAAACCAGTGCTTTGTTATGGGACAAAACCAAATGACAAAGCGGCAAAGCCAAAGCAGAGCAAAGCTCGAAATGACCAATGTTCAATTTTTTGATGCTTTGTATGCTTTTGCGTTTGTTTAATATTTATTTTGCTTAGAGAAATAAATGTATGTAGAGGTTTGAGAAAATTTATTTCATAAAGAAATTATTTTTTTGGGAATAACATTACCTATAAATATTTAAGAGTTCAAAATTAATTTGAGACAACTATTTCTATATCCCATTTTAACAAATTTCTTGAAAATGTTGGAACAGTTAATGCCATAAACCATATGTGCTTCTTTATCACTCTACACAATATTCCAAATTTTCATTCTCCTTTTTTTACAGATACAATTTCCATACATGTTCTTGTTCATGTTCTTTTTGTGAAACAATAATGTCCATTCCAAAGGAAAAACTCCGCAAAATTCATACCTCTTACCTTTTTCGTGTACTATTTCTATAGGCCCCCATCGACGGTCAAACAAATCATCAAACCAATTTTCGACAAACGGCACACACATTATGCTTTGACATTTGTTGGCCATCAACGAGGGAACCTTTCTTCAAACATCCCGAGCGACAATTCCTGTAAACAAAACGAACTTACATATGCTTTACATGGCACACATAAAAAATGCACACACACATTTAAGCTGTTTGAAGGAAATATTAAACCAGACGAATATTTTCTTCAAACAGCGGCCAACTTCGAAAACTTGTATTTTATACACGCACACTTAGAATTTTTTCGATGTTGGGCACAAATTTGATGATTTGCTTGACCGTGGATAGGGGCCTTATGTCTTGTGCTCGTGAAAAACAAACTGTCAAGTAACTAAAGCAAAGCGTGTATTTGGGTTTGTTTTACTTTGGCTTGTTGGTTGGGCTCGTTTTGCTTTGGCAAGTGGTACCTGAAAAGCTCACCAAGTTCAAGCAAGCCAACCCTGCATTGGGGTTTCACATATAACCTAGAAAAACAACTATCTGGGCAGAAGGCAGCGGAGATAAAACTGTTTCGGGTGACCCTCATGTCTAAGGGACCGACTTCCACGGAGTCGAAGCTCACACCACTTAAGCCTGAACGTAATATGACGTACCGTACCGTAACCATACGTAACCTAAGGTACGAACATGAGTGTTCAAATGGCACCGACCTAGATTTACTAAATAAAATTGCCGAATGCTCGTTAAATTCTCGAATGTTGCGTACGGTGTCGGAAGAAGGGCACAAAACTTTAGCATCCGTAAGCAGCGTCAGTCCCCAAGCAATTTTTCGGTTCAATTTTTTCCTTTTATTTTGCTGAGCACTTCTAACCTGTTTATATTTCTTCTACAATCAAATAAATCGCTTAAATCTGCATTTACGGAATCCATTTTACATTTGTCACTTGTCACTTTACATTATCATTTAGCGCTATCTGTCAAACTGCCGTAACTAAGCTCAAATTCATTCAGTTTTCTTACGGTACGGCACGTCATATTAGGTTCAGGGTTTACTTATAGCTAACTATCTCAAGAGCTATCGTAAAACTAAAGCAAGTATCTGGAAACGGAGGCACTGCCAATGGATCAATTTTTCTAAATCCAAGTAGACAAATAACTGGAGTAGGGATATTCGATATACCAGTAACCCTCGTATAACACGGTACTTATGTAGCACGGATTCACATTAAACGGCGCTTTTATAGCACGGTTCATTCTAACACGGTTCAATATTAAAGGCGGTTTGGCAGAAATGATATCTGGAATCAATGATAGCTCTGAGGATGATAGCATAGAGGTGAAGGCGAAGAAGTTAAAAAGTTTACTCTACAAAGCATAAAGGCTGATTCTCCCTTCATTGAAGTTTTCTTGTATCTGCAGAATCCTCCTGTTTATTTGCGGTTCTTCTTTTTTGCTTGAAGACTTCCATGCTCTTATGGGCCTTGCAATGTACTCCCGGTTTCGTTCTTCTCTACAATCCTGATCAAACCAGTCAATTCTAATCTGTCTGGGGACCCAGCCTAGTGCCTCTTCTGCTGCTCCCTTTACGCTGCTTTTAATCTGCTCCCATTTGTCGTTGATGTTGGGCTGTTCTTCTGCCTCTCTCAAGTTTTGTACGACAGCATTCTGGTAGGCATCTCTTCCTTCTTCAAGTTTTATCTTGTCTATATCGTATTTTAGTTGTGTTTGCCCTCTGTGTGTTTTGGTCGTTATCCGGGTTGTCAATTTCACTTTGACGAGATAGTGGTCCGAGCCACAACACGCTCCTTTCATAGTTCTCACATCCAGTATATTAGTGGACCCTCTTCTCTCAATTAGGTCGTGGTCAATTTGATTATTTGTTACCCCGTCTGGTGACTGCCATGTGAATATTTTTGTGCGAGAACATTGTTGAACTTACTACCATTAAGTTCGAGCTAGCGAGATCGATCAATCTACTACCATTGCCATTGGTAGCGTTGTGTAGGTTATGCGTTCCTATGACTCGTAGGAACTCCTCTTCTTTTCCTACTTGAGCCTTCATGTCTCCAAGCACCATTTTAATATCATTTGACGGTATTAATCTGATGGAGTTTGTTAGCTCTTGGTACATTTCCTCTTTCTCTTCATCCGGCTTGTCTTCTGTGGGAGCATGGACATTTATGAGACTAGCTAGCAAAAAACCCGCGTGCGTTGCAACGCCTTTCAATAAAAAAAGATTATGTGTGCTCAGTCCACAGTAGGGAAAAGGTCCAGCGGTTTGAACTGTGCGTAGTCAGTAACGGAGCGATAGCTGCGCCTCGCTGCACCCAAAAGCCAATAGTAGCTTCCGTTTATTTTGCAGTTGAGGTGATATGAATTTTAATATACAGTAGGAGAGGCAATTTTTGATTCCAAATAACAAAATGTGAAACTCCATACTTGTTTTTTAAAGGATTTCCTTGTAAAACTGACCGAGGGATAACTAAGCCAGCGTATTTTAAGGTTTGGCCTTGAGACTTATTTATCGTCATGGCGAAGCATACTTTGAGAGGAAATTGCAGTCTCTTCAAGTCAACGGGGAGGTCACTTTTTCTTCCTGAGCACACCCGCTTAAAATAATGGCTTCGATTAAATTTATATGCAGGGCTTTGTCTTGTAGTCTAGCACCATTACACAATTTCGGTGGTTTTAAATTCTGAAGGAGGATTACGGGTGTGCCCTTCCGCAGAGTAAGCTTATGATATGGAAGAACCGGTGGTTTAAGTGAATTTAAAAATGCTACCGAATAGTTAACGCCTTCATCTGAGTTGCAGACAGTGTCAATCGACTTGGCGTACGACCCAATTCCACGTAGTGTGGATTCAACAATAGGGGATGAATTTCGAAAAATCGCTGCATATTGAATGTCCACACGTAATTATAGGGATGCACTGTCAAAATTTCAGCGCCTTAGGTTCAGCGGTTTGTGTTAATCCCATTTCACCCCCTTAGGGGTTGAATTTCGAAAAATCGCTTTTTAGTGGATGTCCACGTCATTATAAGGTCAGTCACTTACTGTTTTATATATAGAGATGTTATGCAGCCTTGTTTTGACGCGAAGCGTCCGTTTCTGTTGCTTACTGGGTTGAAATCCAGAATCATTGATTTTATTTTATTTTCCACGATAAACGGAACTTCGAACTCTCTTCTTCCATTCGAAGAACCACTGGAGAGTATCGTATCGGTTCTGAGATCCATTATGCCACTGTGAGTCCATTTAGTTTCCTGTAGAGCGGTAATCGCTATATCGTATTTTTTCAGTAATAATAAAAGCGAACGCAGAGCGCCCGTCCTGTTGAGCGTTCTGACGTTCCAAGTTACAAAATCGAATTCCAAATTCCGTTGCCTGGGTCGTTGCCGTTGAATCCGTCCTGTCCGCGGCGTACCTTGAGGATTCGTGACGGGTGGGTTTTTACGGTGGAGGGTTGTCAGCCTGGCGCCCATCTCCTAACCTGTAGGACCAGTTCGGTAATTGCTTCGTTTTGAGGCGCGAAACACTAGCCTTTCACTCTCCTCCGTCTGTAAAGGTCCCCATACACGGTCAAATTGTATGTACATCCATGCTGTACCATAATTTTTATCAAACTTATGCGGGCATCAAGTTTTGATCGGCCGACCGGCTCAAAATCGATAGTTTTGGTTGTACATCCGCACTTGTACATCCAATTTGACAGTGTATGGGGGCCTTGACTCTTGTATAGACCAGAGTATCCAGGGGTCACCCGATGTAAAGACAACATCTTCGTGGAGGTGGAGGTAGGATTCGGCAGCATAGCGGAAAATCTTAGATCGCGTAGACGTTAGATCGCAGAAGGCGTTTCTCAGGACTTATCACCAAAGGTTTCTGAGGCCGTTGCTACCATTTGACACCAGATTACCCTTTTATTACCCTAGTGGTAATAACTAAGTTTTATTAGGCCTTAATTGGTTGCTTGGGGTGTTACATACCCCACAGTGCGTTTGAAAGCTTAGAACTTTGTAAATTTTTTATCTATTGTTTATGTTTAAAAGAAATATGAGTATGTTTAAGTAAATAAAAATATTCTAATCAATAACATACTAATTTTGCATGTCTTTTGTATTTTGTTTCTATGATTAAATTTGGGGTATTACACGCGACCGTTTACTTAATTTTTTAGACGCGACCAATTAAGGGTTAAAAAACAATTCATTACCGTGGATATTATTTTTCAATTTCAAGTTCAAGTGAGAAAAATTTATAATTTCTCGTAACTGACACGTCAAGTTCATGGTTGATAAAGGTCGTAAGGCATAACCCGTTTCACCCAACCGCCCACACCGCAGCTAGTATAGCAGAAATAATCCCAATTGGATAAAAACCAATGTAATATTGAAAGTTTTGAAGGTTAATTGTATTTTAAATAGTTTATACTGTTTATCTTTCTCTAATCATTCCATAGTGTACACACATAAACCTCGGAATCAATAATCGATACTTAAAATTGTCATTTACCATTACTGTTTGCTGTTTACGGAGCGATTAAGTAATTATAATTCATTTTCTAGCCATTAAAAAGAAATCAATTAAAATGAAAAACATAAAAATGAAGCATATTAATATAATATAAAGAAACCCCCATCCAAAAAAAATTGCTTATTGTTGTTATTAAACTAAATTATAAAAAACAAATTTTAATTTTTTTTTAGAACAAAGAAAAATATTACCTGAATCTCTTTTGTGCATTCTAAGAGGCTGAATAATTCACATATACATAATTATTAAATTAAGAAACAAAATATTAAAAAACAAAAAACATAGACATTTTTCGTGTAGACTAAATAATAATAATATTATTAATTAATAAAAAAGTATGGTCGTATATAAGTGACTTTAAATAAAAACAAAAAAAAAATACACGTAAATCATACTGCATCAAATGCAGCAAACTTAAAACATTCTTATAATTAAACAAAAAAAATAAAATTAAATAAAATTCTTTGTGTGCTACATTTTCTTAATTATATATCAACGATTATTAAAACAAAAAACCAAAATTTTCAATCCCCGAACAATAGATTTTAATAACTAATAATAGTAATAATAATAAATTATAATTATAAACATAAAAAGAGCAGATTTAATTAATTATTATTAAAAATTGACTTTTTAAAAGTTAAGTGTGAATTATTAAAATTAAGAAAGCATCAACTGTGATAATAAGCTCAATTTAGATACGTTTATTTGTAATAAATAATTTGAAGATAAAAGAAAACAAACGGATTACTTAAATAGATTTATATATTATATATGTATAAATATTATATATAACGGAGGATTATCCGTCCTCAAAGGTAAATTAAGATTTTATTTTTGAATCTATTTCATAACAAATTTTATCTACAAAATAATAAAGACTCTTGTGCATGCCTTTTTTTTACTAAATAGAATTTAAGGTATGTATTTAGAAGAGTTAACAGGGTTGTATCATATCTAGTTGTATCATAGATACAGAGTTGTATCTAATCTACTTTGTGAAGCCATTAAACATCGACGAGAGTAATTCTTATTCTTGTGATCGTAGATTATCCGTTAAAAAATTTCAAGAATCCAAGTTACATACAGCCTCGATACAATTACTATAGAGCCGCTTTAGACGGTCCGCTTCAGCGCATGTGCCTCACGAACGTTTGGTGATGAAGGGAGAAGTGGGGGCGATGAGAAGTACCACCCCACTTCTTCCTTTCTCCACAAAGTTCCTGAGGCACATGGGCTGGAGAGCACCGTCTAAACCGGCTCTTAGAAACAAAATGGACGAGTTTGACCATACTAAAATACATGCTCTTCTCGTAAGTTCCAGACTACACCCTTAACCTATCATATTCTTTTCCTGTTTTCGAGGTAAGCTTACTACTTACTATACATTGCACCATGACATGAATAACATGACGGACCTTATTATATGTAAATTTTTTTTGGTTTAATTTTAAGCGTCCCAACCTGTAATTTCCTTCCCTTTAATGAAAAAAAACCCCTGAAAATTTTATACAAATTGGATAATATTTAGAGGTCCCTATGTTCTCTACTCATTCAAACAGTGTTTTTCAACCTTTTTCATTGAGTGGCACCCCTGACTGAAAAATAAAAAATCGTGGCACCCTTGACCAGCGGCGGATCTTTTTTTTACGAGGGAGAGGAGAGAATCTTACATCGGTCTAGCAACAGGGAATGTGTGCTACCGCCTGTCTAAGGCTTCCATGACTACGACAGGAGACACCTACTGACTAAGCTCTTCCATCCTTTTTTGCATGACGTTCAAGTCCAGACACGAGCCGTAAAGGCATTACTTAAGCCTGTCGTCATCACCATGACCCTTAAAAAGGGATGGGTGTTTTCAATGATGCAAGTTGCGTGCGCAATTGACTTAATCAGGAATGGAAGTGTGTTGCTGAATAAGTCAGTTGCGCACGCAACCTGCATCATTGAAAACATCCGATCCCTTGAAAGGTGCTCACTAGAGCCGGAACAGTCTAGCCGTCTAGGTATTTAACTGCTATCTCTCCTTGCATTTCTTGCCTTTCTCTGTTTCTTTGTGCTTCGTAATGTTTAAGCTTCTGGTGTAAGGCCTTTAGCACCACTTCCATCATTCTCCACATATCCTCCGACCTTATCGTATGTTCCAAGATGTTCTCAGGTATTAGCTGCACTTCAGCAACTACTTCCAACACAGTCCTGTTCTCCGCAAACCTCGGGCATTTAAAGAAGACATGCTCCGCGTCCTCTTTATCGTTCGTCCAAAATGAAGCGGTGAAGGTTTGCCCTATAACCTACATGCCGACTCAGGAACTGCGTGAGATAGTAACTCACTTCGCCGTGTTCCCTTATAACGCACTTCTCCACATTTGATATGAGTCTATGGGTCCACCGGGCCTTAGTAGACTCGTCCCACATCCTCTGCCATGTTACGATGGAAAAGCTTTTCGCGGGAGGCGTAGCGTCAGTACTTCATCATAAATGCTGATCCACAGGAGAGGCCCTAGGACGGAGCCTTGGGGACTCCGCAAATTGTCCTGTACTTCCTTATGCGCACTAGATACTTCGGTATATCAAGCTGTATCAACTCCTCGACGATCTTGCTCCACCTCGCGGTTTTGAAAGCATCCTTCACGTCAAGGGTTATCAATGCACAATAGGGTGGCCCTTATTTTCAACTTTTTCGATTTTTTTGTAAGTCGCCCCCTCAAAATATTCGAATGGATGAAAAACGGGGAAATGTAAAGTTTGAGGCAAATCCGAAGATATTCAGAGGTCGCTCACGGCGGTCAAAGTGAGGAAAAAAGTGACTTTTTTGCATATTTTTCCTTTTACCCACCCCTGAAATATATTACCCAACCCTGACCCCCAAATATCAATACATTTTTTATAGACATTTCAAACAAGCCAAATTTCAAAAAAAACGGTTGACAAACTATGGCCATTTATATTATGGAAAACCAAACATTTTAATAAAGAATATTTAATATTCTTATTAGAATTGCAATCAGAAAAACCAAAAACATTTTAAATTCAAAAACACAAGCGCTTAAAGTGATTTGTCTGGAAGACGCGATCTTCTTTTGGTTCAAAAATTAGTGCATACCGAAAATACACACTCAACTTCGGTCGATGTTGGTTTGTTACAAAAAATTGCATTTTATAATTTCTGCAGATTTTCTGTGTGTTGACCAGAATTTTTGAAAGTTGTAAAATCTGATTTGAGCCGCTTGAATTGTAGTGACGATTCTTCTTTTTGAGGCAGCATGTCCAATTCATCTTGTATTCGGCCACTGTTGAACTTCATCTCTACTCTTACATCGATGACACCAAAAAGATGACGGCTAAATTGTCTGCAAAAGTTAGTGTGGTTCCTTATGCAGTGGTTGTGGGTTCCTTGAGGCTTGGCAATAATTTCATGACATCTTCTTTCATTCGGTCATCTACAGGAATTTTTAAATTTTGTTTTAGTTTATTACTAATGTCACTGTTAATGTCAGAAAGCTTCTTCGACATGAATTGTAAATTTTTGTGTCCTCATGACTAAGATGCGCGACAGCTAATTTTACGGGCTCTATTGCCTTGACAAGTAGGTTTAGAGCAGAAAAGTCCAATGTGTCATATTCAACGTCTTAATTTCTTTTAATATTTCGCGAATTGCTGTTTTTAATCATTGATGGAATGGAGCACAATGACATTTGACGCCATTTGTAAAAAATTATGGTACATTCACATTATGAAATTACGTTTGCCTCATCTTGTATAAGAGCTACTCTGGACAGAAAATAACTCAAATACTTTATGGACCTCATATTTTCTCAACTTGGGGGTAGCCATTAGATATAAGGGGGGTCGCAATCTGTCCAAAAAAATCATATATTTTATAACCATGTAATAACAACCGTATAAAATCGAAGAATTTAGCCATGATTTTCGCGGTTATAACTCAATTTTACGATATTGATACGGCCCGATTAAACATGTGTCTGACAACTGCCAACTGCAGATTTTTGACCGGGATTCTCTTTATTTAGGGTTCACAAATA
Organism: Thereva nobilitata; assembly: GCA_963855945.1. Classification (NCBI taxonomy): domain Eukaryota; kingdom Metazoa; phylum Arthropoda; class Insecta; order Diptera; family Therevidae; genus Thereva; species Thereva nobilitata. Next base: position 5,712,972 of record OY979699.1, read on the forward strand.
ATTTCTCGAAAGTCCATAAAGCCAACTGACCGGCTACTCAAGTTTCGGAGGGTCAAAGGTATATGTATCAAGTCAATGCAGAAAAGTAGGATTACCATGTTCCGTAGTGTAGTGTATGATGTCCGAGGATACAACCATTGAACCTGAGTTGAACGATTATAACGCCGACCACATTTCGTTATTTTCCTCTAGGATGAGTGTTGATGAAGACGACAATATGGAAGAAGTAAAAATAGAAGAGATCGAGAGATAATCAAAAAAAATTATCATAACTTGTAACTGATGGATTAGACCTACGGGAACACCATGTAAAAATGCCCCTTGCATTCTACCTCAGAGGTGGTGTGGAAACGAATGCAGCACGATGCCAAGACTTCTCAGCCCTTTATCTCTAAAACTATTGGTTCTACGTAAATTCCGTATAGGACACTTTTATGCAGATTTATCTAATGAACAAACTTTACTTAACAAAAATTTCCTAAAGCCGATAATTACCGAATATTTGCGAAAAACTGATTTTTGTGACCTTTGACCATTAGAGGTCAATACATACCATTAGATCTCAAGACGCTGACACGAGATTATATGAGACCTTTGACACATAATTTAGAATGCCAAAACAAAGGTTCATACAAATTTTCAGCTTATTACCTCTCATTCCGAGGTTAACCCCTTTTTTTGCCTTATTTGACTAAAATGCATTTTTTATGAAACTGTTTCTAATTAGTTGTCCGTGGCCGTATATTGTGGAGGCATATATTTCTTAGTTACTCTAAGGCAGTTTAATACATATTAGAATTAAACTTGAACAAATGCCCTTCATTGGTATTTATTTTCTTTTTTTTTAATTTGCTTAGTTTTGTCATTTTGGCATTACAATAGCACCTCGCCTCATTTGAAGTACTGGCTCAAAAGAAAAAAGAGGCACCTCTTACAAACTCATTTTATAATCGTGTCCTACTCAACACTATCTGCCGGTGTCCCCAAGGGTAAATTTGATCACCCGCCCAATATTCATAAATGACCTACCTTTTGTCCCTATCAGCTTCGCTGATGACAGTACTCTGAGTTACTCATATCACTGCAAGACAAGCACGTGTCAGATCCTTTCTTGAAGATCGCGGACTTATGTCAAACTAAATCGAACACATTCTGGAAGGGGCCACCAGAATCGTCGTTTTCCGATAAAACCTGCAACACGGATGGTATAGAACTAATGCCTAACCCACTTCTTCATATCTTAGGGGTGGCATTAGCCAAAGACCTACGATGGTATGACTGCATATTCCAAATTGCCAAACAAGCATCAAGAGGCGCAAGTTCCTCCTTCAGGGGTCGCAAAATTGTTTACTTTGTCTTTTCAGGGGGTCGCGACACTAAAAAGGGTGAGAAACTTTGATATACATCAATATGTAATATTAAAAGATCATTCTATATTTAAAAAAACTCTGCATTAGTGTTGGTTACTGATATTCAATTTTATATTATTTTCATACGGCGTTTTTTTCCTCATATTCCTTTGTCTGCTTGCACATGAACGAACACCGAACAGACAAAAATTAAAACTCCGATGGAAACGACTTTTGCCTTCTTGACCCAGCAACAACAATAACGCAGGAATTGTCAAAAGGTTTGCTCAAAAGTTCGCTGAGAGAGTATCCATTAAAATTGTCCGCCCAGACACCGACCTCTCTCACCCTCTTCGTTCGTTTTGTCTGTTTGATGTCCGGCCATGTAAAACTACACTTTGTAAAAACCAAAACGATTTATATTAATGTTGGTTACATATTTCTTATATTATATTTTGCGCCAAATTTTTGAATCAAATTTCAAAAATAGTAAAAACAGTTAAGAGAAAAGCTGCTGTTTGCTGTTTTTCGATTTGAGCCAAAAAACAGCTGTTTTACTGTTATTGTTAAACAGTTTTGAAAAACCCTACTCCAGACTACACCCTTAACCTATCATATTCTTTTTCTGTTTTCGAGCTAAGCTTACTACTAGACATTGCACCATGACATGAATGACATGACGGACCTGTAGAATAAAGGCTGACACCTAAGCTTACACTCTCACAAAAAAAACATCGCTTGGTTTTTGAATTTACAAATCAGTTTGTACTAATATGGCAGGAAAGTTAGGCCCTACCCCTCCCATCTTTTATATAATCGAAATTCTCCAACTCTCTTCAAAATATATTCAAATTGTTTTTCTTAATTTAATATTTTTGTGGTACCCAACTTAAATTGCTTTTTATTTCTTAAAAAAACAAAATCGCGTTGACTATACAATTACTCTTAATATTTTTAAGCACATAAAGTAATATTTTTAATTTTACATAAAAAATAAAAAATAAATTAAGGTATAAATATAAATGACCTAATTTTTCTTTTTCTCTATTTTTCTTCGCAGGGCCTTTTGATAATAGTTATCATCAAGTGTTTTTCCTCCAGCTTTAAAAACTTAACTTTGATTTAACTAAATAAAAAAATATAATAAAAATAAAATAAAATAAAAAAAAACAAATATACTAAAAAAAAATAATAAGTATAAAAATATTTATTTGGCTGTTGATTACAAAAAAAAACAAAGAGCAAAAATTAATTTTTTTAGTAATTAAAATAAAAATAAATTAATTTAAATAAATAAAAACAAAACAACTTAAAAAAAGCCACACTTAAAATTAAATTGAATAGTTTTAAGCTAATAAAAAATAAACCAAGAACATAATGAATAAACAATAATTAAGAAAAATTAAAAATAAAATATAAAGAAAAATAATACGAACCACCTCTGATCTTCCAGTTGCAATATTTAATAAATTAATGATTTTTTTAAATGCATTTTAAGAATAATTAAAACAAAAGTAAAAGTATAAAAAAAAACAAACAAACAAAATATGGACCCATATAATAATATAATATAAAAATACGAGAGATTAAACAGATAATAAAAGTATAAAATTAATAAATAAAAGTTAAAGTAAAAACAATTTTTTTGCTGTGAATTGTAAATATAAAAAAAACAAAATAAAATAAAAATAAATTAAATAAATAAAATAAAATAACTATTTTTGTTGTTTGTTACCGCTAAGAAAAAATAAAAAAAAATTTTTGTGCTAAAAAATAATTATTGTGAAATCATTCAGTAAATAAAAAAAAACCAGTGATATATAAAAGTTTAAACAAAAAAATAAAAATAAATTAATAAAAGTGTGTGTCGAACGTTATTTTAAAGAAAAAAAACAACAAACAAAGTGAAAACAAAAAAAAAAGAACTAAGAAAGAAGCGAAGAGGAATTTTGAGAGAACATTTTTAATAATTATAAAAACAAATAAAGGTAAAAACAAAAAATACATAGGTTTTTGTTGTTTTAATATTATATAATGATATTAAAACAATAAAAACTAAATTATATATACATATACACTTGTGTGCAAAATAATAGCAGTATTTTTTTTACTAATACATAAACATAAATATCAAAATTTTTTGTGTATTTTTATAAACAAGAAAATAATGAAAATTTCAAATGTGCAAAAAATAGCAGTATTGTAATTTTAGTAAATGAGTAAAATCTAGAGTTAAAAAGCTGGAGCCCACCCATGCCCGAGGGGATATAAATAAATGTTCGGGAATTGGTTCACCTTGGAATTGGGGAGGTAAGCGAGATATTGATAAACTGTCATCAGAAAGCAATGTTTTTTATGAAATCGATAGAAGTCGGCCTTGGAACAGTCAGAATTTACGGCAAAGATCTCAGCCAACGTACCAATGTACTTCGATGATGATATTTTCAAACGTATCCCATCCCTAGTTTTTATCTTCCCACAAGAAGTTTGAAATCATTGTTCCAATGTTTCTGGCATAGCCGCCCCGACCTCTTTACTGTAAACTTCAATAACAGCCTCGACACACCGCAATCTAATTATGACGAAAATTCGTTATTTATGACGAGCGCCTTTAGGGGGTCACATAAATACGTTAAAATACACGTCATTATGTTTTGACAGTTTTAACAAGTGAGTTAGTGAACTAAAAATAAAAAAAAATACTTCCTTGGTATAAATAATGTTGCCTATCTGACGGTCTCTCAATCGGCTAATTTGAAAACAAGTAATTTTTTTTTGTATTAATTTTCAATTAAAAATTAATATCCAAATCAGCTGATACCTTAAGACACTGGGCAAACGCCTAAAAGTGTGAGCATTTTCCGATAATCGATCGACCGACAGAGGGCCCTCTTTTGAGTTTTCGTAATTGTATATAATCGCGATTCTAGGCGACTGCTCGGTCCGAAGGGCCGTACATAGAGGCACTCTCCCCGGCCGTAGAGGAGTACTCTCCCCGCTGCTATGGGTCGTAACTATGAACCAGCTATTGTGACGCATGGAGGCAGAGGGCCATCACGTCCTGGCGTACGCGGGTGACTTTGTCATCATCACAAAAGGAAAATCTCCTCAAGTCCTCTCTGATATCATGGAGGCGGCGTTACAAACCCTTTCAAGCTGGGCTGCCACCCGCGGACTCAGCGTTAACCCAGTAAAAACGGAATTGGTCCTCTGGTATAAAATCCCACCTCTAATACCCCTACGGCTAAGCAATGTCAGGCTCAAATTTAGCAATAGTGCCAAATATCTGGGAGTAGTCCTGGACAAGAAACTCCTCTGGAATGAAAACACAGAAGAGCGCATTAACAAAGCGAACATAGCGCTTTTCGATTGAAAAAATTCATTGGGAAGAAATGGGGCTTCTCCCCTAACATAGTACGATGGATCTACACAGCGATGGATCTACTCCTATACGAAGTCTTAGTATGGTGGCCAACCTTGAGTAAGTCCACTGTGCTAAACAAACTACAGAAAGTACAAAGATGTGCGGAGTTATGCATAACAGGAGCACTTCGCCTCACACCTACACACACACCCTAAATGTTATGTTATAATTTCCTCCTTTGAATCTTGTGGCAAGAGAAAGCGCAACCATCGCAGCCCTTAGAATAAGAGAATCTGGATTTTTGACCGGAATAAGGGGAGAATACACGAAGGTGCTGAACTCTGTGATCGTCCTCACTAGAACCGACTACTGTATACCCGAGGTTACCTTCACGAGGAACTACGGAGTCCCCATCCCTTCACGTCGTGAATGGAGAAATAGACCACACAGTTTTCAAGATGCCATAAACTTCTTTACTGAGCTCTAAACTCGAGGGTCGAGTAGGAGGAGGAGTCTTTTCCCCAGAGGGTGGAATTGAAGTCTCCTTCCGATTACCCGATCACTGCAGTGTATACCAAGCGGAGGTTCTAGCCATACATGAAGCTGTTTTACTAATCAATCAGCGAGGCGACAGGAATTGGACTATCTACATCTTCTCAGATAGTCAGGCGGCTCTGAAAGCCCTGCGCTCTTGCACAAACAGCTCTCAGTTATAGTGGGAGTGCTGACGCATGCGACCCGCTTAGGTCTTGAGACCTATGATTTTTCCAGAAGCTGTAAAAATCCGGACTAGGAGGAAAGTGTACCACATCTCTTCTGTCATTGCCCAGCCCTAAGCAGAAGGAGGCTAACCACATTTGGTGGACCCTTTCTAAATACGCTTGCGGAAATCTCGAAGATTGGGATCCCGCAACTCAGAAGATTCATTACTTTCTCGAAATGGTTTAGCGAAGAAACGACACTTTAACATCCGGTTTAAAGTGGGATCACTATGGCATCACAATGGGCCTATCTTTTTGGCTTAAGTGTATGAGCTTAAACCAACAGCTCAGCCATATTTAACCTAACCTATATAACCAAAAGTTACCTATTCTGTTTTCCTAATTATGAGGTTCATATTCGTAATAATTACGTACGTGTGTACGAGGCTAAAGTTTACATCAAATTGTAAATTATTCTATGCCAGAGTCCCCGAGGTTGCAGGTCAAGGAGCCCATTTCCTTGACCCTATTTCTCATCAGGCACGGTACCACGCCGAAATAGAACCCTCCTCCCCTTGTCAGCTCGAATCCATAAATGTCCCATATCCATCTTTTACCTAACCAACACAGTTCCCAAAAGAACTGTGTCTGGGGCACTATTGGAGAGCCAATGGTTGGGTCTTTTTTGCTTCTTTTAAGCCACTGACTTGGGTTTGTGTGTTTCCTTGCGAAATCTGCCGCTGTCTGGTGTCATCAAAATCATACGGACGCCGCCAGGAATGCGTTTGTTCATTCCTCGGCATCCCTCTACACAAATCTATAAAGCCTAGGTCGAATAGATGGTCCAAATGGGAAATATATGAACACGATCAAAGCTAAAGAATCTGCTTATAGAGCGTACAGACGTTCTCCAAATGAGTCCCCTCGTCGGTGAGTACATTAAATTGACAAAACACTTGTAATTCCATCAGGAATGTCCAATCATCATTCGATGATAGATTGAAAAGTAAGATTCTCAATTCAATTGCCCGACTAGCATTTTGAGGGAATGCTGCAGATGGGGGTGCCCGTATGAGGCTAGCCACACTGCCTCATGTGGGCCCAATGTGGATTGTAGTGTTAGGTAGGACACGATTATAAAATGAGTTTGTAAGAGGTGCCTCTTTTCTTTTGAGGCAGTACAGTGTCATGCTTCAAATGAGGCGAGGTGCCATTGTAATGCTGCAATAACAAAAATTACCAAATTAAAGAAAGAAAAAAAAATGATTGAAGAACTTTTATATGAGTTTGATTCTAATATGCATTAAACTGCCTCAGAGCAAGAAACCTATGTCTCCACGATGTACATATATTTCTATTTTACAATCTCATCTCGCCTTATTTCAAGTTGAACATTTTACTGCCCCAAAAAAAGAAAAAAAGGAACCCATGTTTCTCCACTACGTACGTATTTACAATCACACCTAGCCTCATTTCCTCATGTATGTTAAAAATCGAAAATCAAGAATGAATTTGCGAATGAGCATGTATTGAGCTCATACCAAGAGTAGTAGTACATTCTTTTTGAACCGGAACATTTCAAAAAATTGAGGCCTCAGTACAATTTCCATCGTGTAAGGGACAAATGTACTGCCTCGTGTAAGTCCGCCTCAACTCTAGTGGATTGCCCTATAGGGTCTAGAGCTACCAGATTTCAAGTGGGAAAAAAGAGATTGAAAAATTTGAGAATTTCGGCGTGGATGTTTGAGCTTTATATGGCCATTCCTACACGAGGGACCATGGTTCTGGAAGCATGACCTTTTTTTTGGCTAGGAGGGGGGGGGGTTAATCTCGTGCTCCCAGAACCATGGTCCCTCGTGTAGGAATGGCCTATGAGTAAAACTAAAGCTTTTTAAAAAGCTTTCCGAATACGTAGGGCAGATCTTTGGATTGCCCCATTTCATTTGTAATGGGCTTTCCCTGAGTTCTAGTCTTCCACATTAAAAAAAATGAGGTTTGCTTCATTGGGCGGTTATCAGGAACTGAACCTCATAGTTAGAGAGACGGCGACAAAAAAGGCTCATAACTACAAAATGGACGTTGAGCATATTTTTCTATAGTTCGAGTCCCCCTCTCAAAATCCGTCTTGTCGAGTAGGGGTCTGGCGCGGTGCGGTGAGCGACTACGGCGTTTTTTTCCAGATTTGCCCTAGCGATTTCAAAAAATTTCTACCATTTGGGTGAAAATGACTGGAGGGCATCTGGGACACCCCCAGATTACGGGAAAAATATTTTCCTCCAAATTGCTCGGTGCAAAGACCCCTTCCAGAAGCTCCAAAAAATGGCGAAAAAAATTAAAATAAAAAAATTAAAAAAATTTGAAAATTTGAAGTTGAAACCCAATAGGGGGGGATCAAGTTTGTTGCAAAGAATACAGAAAAAAAAATTTTTTTGCTCCATGTGTCAGCATTGCCATATAAAAAATTTTCAAATTTTAATTTTTCAAAAATTCAAAAAATAATTACAAAATGGATGAAAATTTGCCTGTGGGTTCTTTACTACCTATAGAATGTGGAAAAATTATTTTCCTCCAAATTTCTTACTGCCAGAGCGCAATCATCCAAAAAATCCTCAGAATGGTCACGAACGCTGAAAAGTTTCGGATCAGCGGGTTTTATCTGGAAAGTGGAAAGTGTCATTGCAACCGAAGTTGAGATTATTATTTTTAATGTTGAAAAGCAGTTTCTCCTTCGATTTGTTGCCTGTAAAGCGACAACTCTGCCTTTGGCAGCAGTGGAAGGCGCTGAGCGCAACACCCTTCAATCCGATCGCTGGTATTGAAATACGTCACCATTCTGTATCTAAAAATCGACAGAGCCAATTGCAACCAAACTTTGCATTATTGTTGTTGCCATCAATAAGCGTTCTTCCCCGATTCAGTGACTATAATACGAAACCAGTGACCTGGGTAGCAGGAAAATACGCCGAGTACAAGTCTGGTCAGTACGATCGTTCGGATTTCGTGATCGCCATTCTGTATCTCATAAAACAGGGAGTCGATTGCAACCAAACTTGAGATTACAAAAGATGCAGGACATATTACACCAATCTGTAAACCTATCACTGAGTATAAAAGATGTCGGTATTTATGTACGTTGGATTATTGGGTCAGTCTCAGTTTGTCAACACTACACTTGTGTAAAAGTTTACCTAAGCACAGAATTCCAAATTGCACACACTAAGTAAATTCACTTATGATAGCAACTGGCAATAATAATCATTTAGGATCTTGAGATTCCAGTGCGAAAATGATTATCGAATCACTTGACCTGATTACCACCGTCGATCGACCCGTAAAACGAACAATTCAATCAAATCGGTATATTTGGTTGAATGAAAAAGCACGAAGACACGAGGTCTTCACGTTGATTGAGCGCGACCAAAAAGAAAATCTTTACTGTGACAGTAAATGAATCCTGCTCCTTGAACAGTCGGAAAATGAAAGAGGAAATCAGTTTAAAGAGATAATTTCTTGTCCACCGACACGTGCACATGGCCTGCCTTTCAATTTTCTCCTCTGTTTTAAATATTAAACATATAAAAATGTATACTTACCAGTAGTTATTCATAAAATTTTTACATGGGTTCGGGACCACTTCAGTCCATTTTTACATCAATTAAGAATAAATATTGTTTTTTTTTAATTTTTAAAATAGAGACCAAGAAGTTCATAAAACTTGCAACTATGTAATTCTCTTGTCAAAAAAGCGGGAGAACTCTGGGATCAAGCGCCAATGCAATAACGGGGTTTTTTGTTATTTAACATATTTTAGCAAGACGCATTTTGGAGGAAAACTTTATTTTTGGATAAAATACATTGTAACGAATCATTTGACACCGGTTTTTTGTATGTGGCTGAAATTTTTTGAAATTTCGGAGTTTCGGGCGGATTTATTGAACCGCGGGTGAAGGCACCGAGCAATTTGGAGGAAAATATTTTTCCCGTAATCTGGGGGTGTCCCAGATGCCCTCCAGTCATTTTCACCCAAATGGTAGAAATTTTTTGAAATCGCTAGGGCAAATCTGGAAAAAGCGCCGTAGTCGCTCATCGCACCGCGCCAGACCCCTACTCGACAAGACGGATTTTGAGAGGGGGACTCGAACTATAGAAAAATATGCTCAACGTCCATTTTGTAGTTATGAGCCTTTTTGTCGCCGTCTCTCTAACTATCACTTCAGTATCGCGCTGATTTTTTTTTCTGTGGTACTAATGAGGAAGTGGTAGAAAGCCCTCTTTCGGCAGGCCCCGCATTTGCCACAGGGGGCCCATATCCTGCATGAGGCATGCCCCCTATAAATACTAGTCGGGTTCAGACAATAAAAACTTGTGGTCCTTGGTAACTTCAATCAGCAAGAATTTTACCTCTTCCACAACACCTTCTTTCATTTAAGAAGGGGAGATGATAACTGAAAGCAAATCCAAGGCCGATTTATTGGCATTTCTGTTTGCCTAGAATTTTTCTTTATCCGGAACTGCTATGCCACCCCCCGTCCCGAGTACACCACTCACTTAATGGACGGAGAAACCACTCCGTCCATTAGGTAGTCTTAAAGAGCTTGACATTAATAAATCCACTATCCTTGATAATATTGCCATCATGGTCCTTCAAAAATATGGGTCACCTTTGGCTAAATCTCTCCGCACACTTTTCGCCCTTTCCTACTTTTCCGGAGTTTATCCAGACTCTTGGAACAAGTTCAGCCTATTCCAGCATCTCTCTCCCTGCCGTTCAGTTCTTGGCTAATGCCTTTCAATTACGTACACCTAAGTCCTCCTCAACTAAGTCCATGTCTCGCTCTTGTCGTTTCTGTATAAGGCTCCGTCTTTCCTCCCTCAAGACTTATATCAAAGGAGATATACTTGTGGTCTGAGAAGCATCTATTGTCTACCCGCGGTCTTGTAAACGTAATGCTTCTCACAGGACATTCTCCTATCAGTTATCACACATAAAGAACATGGGTAGAACTTGACATCGATGCAGATACTGGTCAGGTAGAAACAGACACCGCATAACATGTCTCCACTGCTATTATTTTGGCACAAGGAAACTTTTACTTATTTCCATATATTTTTTTTAGATACGTAAGAACCTTTTTAAATATTTTATGGGGAAAGCAAACTGTGACGTTGCGGAAGTCCTTACTAATTATTTTGCGCACAATAACATATATATATAAAATAAAATAGTAGTGATAATAATATAGTATTCCATATTCCAACAAGCAAAAAAGTCAAAGAATCGTAACAAAACGTAAATATAAATTATAGGAGTAGAGAAGATAACATACTTAACCTTTTGCGCATCCATTTGCACATTTTAATCCACTTAAGTGAATAGCAAAAATGTAATAAAAAGGAGCAACACGAATTATTAAAGACAACTAGATTTTGGGCAATTGCAGAACGACAATTGCGCCACCAACAACTCATTTACGCTAGGCTGGCACCAATCCGTGGCTGGACAATGCCAAGCAATAGCAAGTGTCGAGCCAAATCTGCGAATCGAGTCTCTCCATAAAAGTTCTTCGGTAGGGCTGCGAAGAAGTCTTTAAAAATCTGGCCTCAATTAGCTAGGGGCTAAAGCGCCTGCCTACTACATCCCAGAGATCCGTGATTCTAATCCACTCCGTTGTGGTGGTGCCTCCTTGGGGTGCTCACGAAAAGCCACGACTGAGAAGCTCCTGCCTATCGTGGGTGTCGATCCCCGGCCTAGAAAATCACCTCCTTATCTATTCCATTTTCCCCGCCGCGGGTAATCGGCTTACGCCATTGCATCACGCTGCTCTATCTCTCCTGGCATATATTTGCCTTTATCTGCCTCTTTGAGCCTAGCCTTTGCTTAAAGTTCTGGTGGATGTCCTATAGCGTCATTTCTACATTTCTCCACAGATCCTCCGACGTCATCATCTGATCCAGAATGTTCTCCGTTGTTTGCTGCATTTTGGGCGCTGTTACTCCAGCACAGCTTCGGGCTCTCCGCAAACCTCGGGCATTTAAAGAGGGAGTGATCCGTGTTCTCTTTATCGTCCTGACATTCTAAGTAGAACGTTTGAATCATGCAACCGAAGAAGGTGCCTGCCTTATAAGCTTCATGTCTGATGAGGAACTAAGGTAGTAACCAAACTTCCTCGTGTTCCCTCATAATCCACTTCTCCACACTTGGTATGAGTCTTTGGGTTCATCGGCCCTTAATACAAGGTGGTGTTCTCGTTGGCGAGTGACGTGAATAGGAGGGACGCGGTAGAATGAGACTGTCGATACCTACAAACGTATCGAGTAAAATGTCACTTCACACGACATCATACGACAATTGGAACACAACGTTTATCGATCTAGTCGCCAGGATTCTCTTTGATTGACAATAAAAAATACCAATTTAAGGTCGAAGTTACATTCGTCACGTCGCTCGGCAACGAGAATAAGGCTGACTGACGCGATCCACCTCCTCTGCTTTGCTGTGGTGGACTAGCTGCGCGCCAGAATCCGTCGTACTGCCTTGGACTCCCCGTATACATATTCCGGAAATTGTACAAACTGTTATTCTCTGCCGCCCCCAAATATAATGGTCACAGACAGTCACCTTCAATCCTCCTACACTAGCTCAGGCTTAACAAGGTGACACAGATTTGAAGTCTCTACAAGGGCACCCCAGCAACGCCACATGGGTAGAACTAGTCCTGACACCAATACAATTTAGTAGTAGTAAGGTATTCCTAGGCCTTACATACCAACTTCTCTACGTAGACTGGCGGCGTTCCATTTCGAACATAGTCTTTCTTATCTTGGTGTTCGTGCTACAAAGCCAGCTGTTACTAAGAAATACTTCTGGCTATTAATCAATAAAGATGATGATCTACAGGACGGGGGCCTAGGTCGGAGCCTTGTGGTATTCCGCAAGTGTGGTTTACTTTCTTACTCCCTTGTCTGGCTCACTGTACAGTGTCGTACCGTCAAAATATTTTATCTCAATACAAGCTAGATAATTCGGTGTATCCAGCTTTATCAACGACTCAATGAACTTTTTTTGAAAGTCGAAGCTTAGGTGTGGTCCGTCATGGTGCAGTCTAGTACTAAGGCCCCAGTGCTGAAAGTCAAGTCGAGTGACGAGACAAGTCGTTTGAGTTGAAGAAATTGACGTTCCAGTGGAATTACGACATTCAGCACAGGGACCTAACCTCAACTTAGCATTTCCACTTTTTGGTCTCCCTGTGCCGAAAGTTGTAATTCGACTGAAACGTCACTTTCTTCAACTCAAACGACTTGTCTCGTCACACGACTCGACTTTCAGCACAGGGGCCAAGGCTTAGCTACGATAGGTGTAGGCGGGGGGTCTGACGCTGCATGAGAAGCCAGAGATGCAATCGTCAGGGTAGACAGCCTCGTCGGAGTGTTGATCAGGAGGCATATAACGAGTAAGGGCCTGTTTCACCACTTGCTGATTAAGCTCCTGATAGCCTATTCAGAACTTATCTGCAAGATAAACAACAAATTTTGGTTTCACAGGTCTTGGATAGAAATATCTGGCAGATAAAGTTGCTGGTAACTTATCAGCCGATTCTAGTGGCTGTTAAAAGTTTTATCTGGAAGATATTAAAAAAAAATTTGCAAGCTGCGGGAATAGAGATAATTTTAGAGGATTTTTTGGTATAATAATACTCCTCTTTAAGCATTTTTACGTTAACAATCGTAGACTGCGGTCACAAAAGGGTTCCAGATGGATTTATTTGAATTCTTAGAAGACGAATTTGATGAATATTACGAACATATTACGCGACCTCGCAGGAACCGAGTAATTTGCCCAAATTATTTTGAATCACTCGATTTTAGGATTTGATTCCGGCTTACCAATTTGCCGGGGGTGTGTTTTCGAAATGGCAACTTCAGCTATGGTTAGCTTGGGGAGGGTGCAAATGTTCAAATTTCTGCCACTAGTATTTAACGGTTATTAGATTATTAGTAGAACCTATATACGCAGCGACGGAATTTTTTTTTCAATTTTACCCCCTTTTTTACCCCCCAACCCCTCTATCTACAAAAGGGTCCATTCTCCGGGCTAGCGAGTGTGCATACGTTCTTAACTGCGTAACACACTACTATGTATATACGAAATATCAGCTTTAAGAAAATGACGTAGGTCTGGCGGGCCTGGGCTCTCGGGAACTATTACTATACGACTATAGTGGTAATATTTGTTACTCCAACAATTTTTTCTGGTCATGAGGAGCATTTTTTTAATAACGACAACTAAATATATTTATTTGATGCCGTATTTAACTAAAATTTTTAGTAATATTTTGGTTGGGGTAACTAAAAATGTCTTTCAGTGATTTGATTTTCAGTAACTTTGCAAATCCACCTATGCAACGATTGCTTATAACTCTCCGATATTTTTTAACTGGGACTCCAAATTAAATCGTGGACATAGTTGGCGGATTGCCTTGATCATATCATAAACAAACTATTTTTAATAACTCCCGTATTAAGCGAAGATTGAGTGACCCTGCTAAATTAAGTGGCAGATATATTTATCTGCCAGTTAGTTTATCAGGGAGTTTGATGGTGAAACTGAAAAAACATATCAGCAACCTTTATCTGTTAGATACTGTTATAAGGCAGATAACTATCTGAAACTTTATCAGCAAGCGGTGAAACAGGCCCTAAATCTCGCTAACCAGCCGACAAAGGCTGTAACGCCCCGGCAGTATCAGACTATCAGGTGAACAAGGAGGTATAATGTCCGCTGGGCGAAAACCCGACCTAAGCGGAACTTTGGTACTCGATTAGTATCCGGTTAAGCCAGCGCACCTTTTTAAGTGCTACCCTAATCCATTTCGCTGTGTTTAAAGCATTTTTCACATATTAAGGGTTGTCATTGCGCAGTTCTTGTTCACATCCATTGCATTCCTTGGTAGGCTAGCCGACACAACATCCGTTACAGCTCTAATCTTTCTAAAGCCGAATTGCCTTTCCGACAAGCTGCCTTTTCCCTTTCGGCACTTGGGAGTAATATGTTATATATCGCCCGTTCGAAAAGCCCAAAGTGTTTAGGACGCATATATCGATCTGTATGCCGACAGGCCATCAGGGGAGGGATGGGCACAAGCTTTTTACGGTTCCATTGATATTCCTTTCCACACTGTGAATACTTCGGGTGAATCGACCTGGGGCCAAACTAGCTACCGTCGCTAACTATTCGGTATATCGTCCAACCCAGCTGCATTTCCAACGTCAATTCTTTTCGTAGCTGCCACAATTTCTTCCATCGTTCATTTTACCAATGGGAGTCTGTATCGTTTACTCCAGGCAGGCTGTTCGTTTTGCCCCATTCTCGGGGCTCTGTGTATACCTTTTGTAGCTCATGTACACACCATACGGATCGTGTAGTCCTGCTAGAACTTACATTACATATGGGGGGCGGCACAATAATGGGAGTCCTGCGCATCTTATAGCCTATGTACAGCATGCGAACATCTTCTAGTTCGTTTAGAGCTTTTACAGCTGTTGGATCTTGTCGTGCCGGTAGATTTTTTGGTTTTAACCACTTGGAACGTACTCCAGTCAAGATTCTACACTAGACCATTCAAGTCGAGATTCTCCTCTCTAGACAATTTATATTTATATTTAATCATTGTGCAACGCGCTTCCAAGTAAAAGAATAATTCAAGTATATTTATTATTATTCATATTAATTGAAAAAATTATCGACTTTGTTGGAATATTATCGAGCATAATTTTTTTTATATATATTATACTACTATTATTATTTTACTTAAAAATTTCTTTTTTTAATTTTTATCTAATTTATTTATTTTAAAATTATTCTATTCTAAATATAGAATAAAAATCGTAATAGGCGAGAACCTGTGTGTGTTTATTATTATTATTATTACTATTAAATGAGAGAGATCCAGTGCTTTAGGGAGAAAAGAAAAACAACAAAAAAACGATAAAGAACAATTTTAAATATAAAACAAATTTAATAACTAAAAATAAAAAAAAACGAGAATTTTTCATCAATTCATCAAAAATTTCGTTTTTTTTATTTATATTTAAAAGAAAGAATAGAAGCAAAAAAAATTAATAAAAAATATAGAGAAGACGAAAAAAACAACAACGACGACGACGAAATTATAATAATAAATAATAATAAAAAAGAAGTAAAGTATAAAAAGTAAAAACATTTTTGTGTTTTAGTTTTTTTTTATATAAAAATGCAACATAAAAAAATCTACACCAAATTTCAAATAATAAAACTGCAGCTTATAATAATTTAGTCGAATATAATAAAAATAAAAAACATAAAAAAAACTAAAGATTAAAAAGAATATAACTCGATATATACTAAAAACAAAATAAATGAAAAAAGAAAACTCGTTATTCTTGATATTGAAAACAAAACAAAATATATATATAACACAATATATATTAAAAACTAAAACTAAAATCTAAAGACCACAACAATAAAACTACATGTATGTTTATGTTTAAAAAGAAATAATTAAGCAGCAGTTATAAACAGCTGAAAGACAGACAACAAAAAATATAAAAACAAGAAAACATTGCGTTTATTAAAACAAACAAACAAAAAAAATAAATTTAATAAATAAATTAGAGAAGAAAATAAGTTATTAAAAAACAAAAAGAATAAAATAATAAAAAAAAAACAACAAATATAAAAATAAAGAAGAAAATTAAAAATTCTCAAACTCAAATAATTGTGATATAGTTTTGTTTAAGAACAATCGTTTATATATTTATCAATATAAAAATAAATAATTAGTATTGATAAAAAAACACACGGTAATTTGTAAGAATAAGAAAAGTTATTTAAAAAAAAAATAAAATAAACTGATAAACAAGAAAAGAATTATTAAGCTTTATGTTTATATAATAAATAAATGAATTAATTAAAAAAAAACAACAACAAACAAACAACAACATTTAAACAAAAAAAATAAAAAAAAAATCTGAAAAGAACCTCATTTGCTACAAATAATCCTGCTACAATAACTGATAATTGATAGGGTAAAGTAATAAATTAAAAAAAAACAAAAAAAAAACAAACAAAAGAAAAACAAAAATTTATTAAATGAGAAACGAAGAGAAAATTATACAACAAAAAAATACAAAAAAGGAAAGGCAGTAAGAAAATAATATTTAACAAACATATTTCCATTGAATTAAAATATAAATTTGAATAAATAAATTAAAAAAAAATACAGTATACGCAATAACTTAACCAAGTATATAAAGAAAAAGATTGAAAGAAAGAAGAAAACACTCGAAGTTGCTGAAAAATTGCAATTA
This sequence comes from Thereva nobilitata, assembly GCA_963855945.1. NCBI lineage: Eukaryota > Metazoa > Arthropoda > Insecta > Diptera > Therevidae > Thereva > Thereva nobilitata. The sequence continues at coordinate 5,729,732 of OY979699.1, forward strand.
AATAATAAATATATTGGAACCTAAAAGATATATATCATGTCTGAAACCACTTAAGTACAAGGAAATATCAAGATTATTAAACAAAAAAAACAAAATAAGAAGAAAGTCCTATCAAATAAAAGAAATATTGAAGAAGCAATTTTTTTCATCAATATATCATCTACATAAACTACAAAACTACTATATTAAGTGATAAGTAATCTATATTCTTCTTAAATAAAAAACAAAACAAACAAATTAAATAAATAAAGATCTCCACAAAAAAAACTTTACATAACTTTCTTATATAAAAAAAATTCATTGATGTAAAAAAATTAATAATAAATAAATAAAAAAAACAAATCTCACCAGGTATCATCATAAAAAATATCAAAGTAAATACAATTTAAAAATATAAAAAAAAACACAAACAAAAAATGATCAACTAAATTTAAAAAAAAAAAATTATTTTTAAAAACAAAGAGAGAGAGAAAATTTTTTTTATATGAAATGAAAACTTTTTAATAATGATACAGCAACAACAACAGCACCAACAGCAACAACATAGTGATATTAATTTGAAAGTTATCAACAACAGTTGTGATAATAATATCAACAATAATAATAACAAATCTTCAAATACTAATAATAATAATATTAATAATAATATAAATACAAATAATAATAATATAATATATAGTAGTCAATATAGTAGTGGTCCAGCTTCAAACAAAAATTGGGGAATCCCACATTTAATGAGATTATGCGGCGGTGGTGAAGGCTCACTAAATAACGGTACAAGCGGATGGGGTTCACCACCAACAAATAATGCTGCTGTTAATAATGCAAACTCTGGCAATTGGGGTAATTCACAAACGAATCAACAACAACAGCAGCAACAACAACAACAGCAACAACAACAACAACAGCAGCAACAGCAACAATCATCCCAAAATAATTGGGTTAGCTTAGGTAATAATAGTAGTAATAATAGTAGTGGAGGAGGTGGTGGACCTGGTGGTGGAATAAATCAACAACAGCAAAGTGCTGGCGGTATTGTTGTTGGTATTGGTGTTAGTAACAGTAATAGTGTAACTGGTGTTGTAGGTGTTGTTAGTGGCAATAATAATAATAATAATCAACAACAACAACAGCAGCGTCCAACGAACAATACAAATAATCAATCAGACAATAGTGTTAATAACAGTGTTAATAATACAAATAATAAAGTTCAACAACAACAATCTACTGGAAATAATTCTAGTAGCATATTAACTTGTAATAATAGTGTTGGAGTTGGTATAGTCGGTATGGTTAATCCAAGTGGACAAGCAGTTAGTCAGCAACAGCAGCAGCAGCAACAACAGCAAAATAATCCCCAACAACAACAGGCTGTTGGGCAGGGCCTGAATGGGAATAATGTGAGTATTATATATAAATTTAAAAAATATATATTAATATAGGTGGAGGGTAGGGCTGCCATCACCTGAGTTGCCGACTCTGGACAAAAACTTCTAAAACCCCGGACATTTGGGTGAAATTAAGTTTTTTCCCCGAACACCCTTGAAAATTTTTTTACCACATTATTCAGCTGTTGCGCCAAATTTTTTGAGAAAAAGTTATTTACAATACCCTCGTCTCGACGTAAATAGGATAATCACATATTCCAAATAACCAAACAAGCGTATCAATGCCTGTCCGGCTACAATCTACAAGTCTTACATTCGGCCTCGTCTTGGGCAGGCGCCCCAAAAACCACACTTGGGCATGGCTGGACAAGGTGAAAACCCGCAACATAAAACTCATGGGTGATATCATCTAACGTCCCGGGCACGTCCCTGATATGTGTGGATACTCCTTTAAGGAGATTTTTGGCTCCGGCCCGGACACGGACATGTGTGAACGAGTTCATATAAAATGTACGCACCAATATTTTTTGAACCCCTGAGGGAACACTAATATGTGTGGATACTCCTTTACTCGTTCACACATGTCCGTATCCGGGCAAGGGTTCATTGACACATGACAGAACACGGCCCTGCGACGTCCCGGCCACGGCCCTGATATGTGTGGATACTCTTTAAGTGTGCCACCAAAACAAAACCCATTATATATGAAGATAATTTTATTTCTGCAGTAAAAACTTTTCACAAAGCAACTTTAAGGCCGCATTCACATACAGGCCTCCGGAAGGCTGTGGCCTTTCAAGCCAGGTCGGCAGGTACGGCCCGATGAACGCCACACATTACTCAGTGTGACTGAGGGATGAGGACTTGAGGGATCCGCCTGACAAGCCGTGGACTGCAGGTGACCTCATGATTCCCTACATACACTCAGGCGAAGACGACTGTTTAGCGTAGCAGGTTGTTAATTTAACAGCAAAAATCTCCATGGCCTGAAAGAAAATATCAGACTGAATAGTTTAGATCTTCAGGCCCGGACTGACGATAAATAGCCACAAACATAAAGATTTTTGTCAGTTTTCCTGGCCTGCCGGCGGCCTGGATGTGAATAGGGGCCTTTATATGAACATTCAAGTGAACTGTGTCCCCGGCGGCTGCGGTAACGTATACTCGCTCAGTATACTACCACTAATTCTACTAATGAAAACCCGGCATAACGGTCGCGCTTGAATATAAAAGGGCATGCCGACACGATTGTCGGCATACCTTTTCATGCCAGCATCTACTTTCTTAACATAAATTTAAATAAATTGTCACTTTCGCCGGTGGTCTAGGGAGTAAGGCGCCTGGCTACCATCCCAGAGGTCCCGTTTTCGAATCCCGGCAGCACCACGGTCCTTCGCCTTTCCCACCTTCTTTCTTCTTCCCTCTTTACATTCCTCATTCTTCCTGTCATAGTCTTCCGCTAGCACTGCCTCGCTCCACCAGCGCGTGTAATCGGTTGGTTGATGGGATTCAACTCGTTTCAGGAGGCATAACACTCCAGCGAGTTGTTTCTCGTTGTCCCGATGCCAGAGTCGCGATTGGTTGGGAGTAGGTGGTTATGGAAGTTCCTTCCTTCACTTCTCTCTTTCCCTTCACTATCTATCGACTAGAGCTTCCTATGCGACATGGCGCTCTATTCGAAAAAAAATAGATTTTCGACAGTACAAAGGGCTTTCCCTGAGATCTAGGCTTCCACATAAAAACAACCTGGTCGTAAGGTGCAACGACAATGCAAGGCATACGCGCTTTGGGGAACCAACGAGAATAACAAGAGTCACTATTCGATTACATCATTTAATTCAAACCTAGCAGTGTGTAACCGGTGTAAATCACCCCCCAATTTGGCGTATTCCCCTAACACGGAGAATTTAAAAGTTTGGGTGGGGGGAAGTGTTGGTGGACATCACGCTGTCTACACGGACACAGAGAAACAAGTAGAAAACTGGATGGTAGCAGATCAATTGTCTTGCTCGGATCATCGATGGATATGCATCAGGGTAAACCTTGGAGGTTGAAGCTCTTCAACCGCACAGAAACCCAAGAAGGACTCACTGAAAGAACTTTGGTTAGGTCTTGAGAGCGACACTCTCTAGGGAGTGTCCACAGAAAAGAATAGACCTTATAGAGAAAATCGAAGATAGGTTCAATACTTTCGAAAACGCTATCCACTCGGCGTATGAGGTATCCTGCTCGGTAAGGCGGGGCGAAAAAAACCCATTGGTGGAATGAAGATCTCTCGAAACTCAGTAAGTTAACACGAAAGATCTTTAATATTTGTTACTTAAACAAGGCCTTTACAACTGTTGCCTAAAACTGTACAAGAAAGCCATTGCCTCAGCCAAGAGAGATACCTAACAGCGGCATTGCCAACCTATAGAGAGTCTAGGAGACTGCCAGGCTATGCAGGATCCTCTCCAAAGAACGTTGCTTGGACAGAATCGCAGGCCGAGTCTATCGAGGTATTAATGAACACACATTTTCCCGGTTGGAAGGACGAAAAACAGGCCGAAGCATCAGGAAACGGGCAGCGACACTCCTACATAGAAGGAGATCTCCGCTATTATTACAAAGGAAAATGTCCTTTGGGTGATTAATAGCTTCTCCCCCTTTAAAGCGCCCGGCCCGGATGGCATACTACCAGTCAAACTACAGAAACTACCTGAAGTAGTAGTACCATGGCTGGTGGTCATGTTCAAAAGCTGCGTTGTGCTCAGCTACGCCCCTATAAGAGTTGAGACGGGCGAGCGTTGTCTTCTTCCCAAAAAAATAGGGAGAGGAGATCTCGAATCCGCGAAGGACTATAGGCCGATTAGCCTGACATCCTTCGTGCTAAATACACTAGAAAGGGGAATCGACTTCCACATCCGTCAATCGGTAGATGCGACTTCACTGTCACTGGGGCACTCTCACTTTATCCTCCAGAGTGAAATTTCTGGGTCTAATACTGGATCCTAAACTCAACTGGAAGTCGAACATCGAGGAAAAGGTAAAGAAAGCCTGTATAGCCTTCTACGCTACAGATCTTTGGTAAGAGATGGGGTCTCAAGCCAAAGATGGTCCTGAGGCTGCGCTCGCCAGGGGTATGCACGCTTCTGTTACAGATATGAATGTGTATTCGTCCGTACTGTGCCTGTTTCATGCTAAGTTCGGGCAAGTATTATTTTTACTCGGGTCAACACATCATACCGTAGCTGGAAGGATCCAAATGTGAAAAAGAAACTGTTCTGCATTTTGTGTGCAAATGTCCGGCATTAAGCCTCGTTCACATTGGCGAGTACAAAGGGTTAGTACGTGTTGGCTACTGGTTATTGCCAGTGACTGGTATGCCAGTACACGCCTCGTTGGAACACTTATGCTAGTGTACTGTCTTTGTTAGTTCACTAACCTGGTGAGTAGTGCCCTTGCTAGTAGATAGCCCAGGGGGCTATTTACTAGCCCACTATCCTCCACTTCTCTAAACTAACCACTTAACTCGCCTCGTGCGAACAATGACACGTGGGTTAGTAAACGATTATTTGACAAGTAATTTACGATTTTCTGTGAAGTGATTTCTGATTTTTTGAAAATTGTTTTGTTTTTTTTTTACTTGAAAATGAAGTGGGCAGAAAGGGAAACAATTAAGTTTTTAGAATTATATAGGGGCTTTGAGTGTTTGTGGGACAATGATTCTGTAGATTACAGAAATACTCAAAAGCGGCAGGCAGCACTTTGGTTAAGCAAATTTTGTTTTGATTGATACCCACAACTAGTACACTAACCTGTCTACACTGAACTGCGTCTGAACATCTACTCACTTATAACTAACCTCAGCCTTGCCAGTACCTACTAACCAGGTACTAACCACTAGCCCACTAGCACACGCCAATGTGAACGCTGCTTTAAGGTTGAGTCTCGCGAAGGTCTCAATGGCATGTATTTATGTCTCAGGTCAATTGAGTCCTTGGAGTTGGGTTCTGCGACACCGGCCGCCTGTACCATGTTCCATTTTTGATCCGTCGATAAACTAGTGGGGAAACCTTGTCGACACATCAGCACACAATATACAGAATTCGGTTTGTGTGATGAAGAGAAATATAGCTTGCTTCAGGTGGAGGTGTTCAGCCAGCATTATACATGTCAAAACTAAAAACCACTTGGCCTCTAATTGCAGCAAACAAGGATTACACGATTTCCTGGTCTTTCCAGAATCGTGTTGATCTTCACAGGAGGACACTGGCAGCCCAGAGAAACAATCAAACAATATCTTTGTAGTTGTCCAGCAGCTCTGGCTAGGATCAGGCATTTTGCATTTGGAAACCTTTTATAGGTGGTTGCGAGATTCGGTACCTGAAGACGACAGGCGACAGATTCTGCCATATAGAGGAGCGAGTGCGATTACAAACACGCGCCCTTTCAGCGCTAATTATGTTGCTGTCCTCGAACCTTGGGCGAAACAACTGCTGCTTTAACCGACCGCTTGCTATCACGATGGTATTTGCAATTTTGCATAGAGCATCGCTTGCATAAATCGCGACCCATTACGATCACGGGTTTTCGGCTCACTTAATCCTTGGATTCTCATGTCACTGATAGTCTTCGTTTTCCACATTGCAGTATTCCTTTCCCCATTATTTGCTACGATGTCTCCCGTGGACTTTTTTCGAGTTGATATTTGATGTTCTTAACTCCTCATTGTTCGCCACGCTGAGTTGATCCTGTTGCCTATTTCATATTGGTCTATCTTTGCCTTTTTGAGTTTCTCCAATGACTTGTTCCTGCTAAGTCTTCAGAACCTCACCTCCTACTGCACCATAGAACTAAGGGCTTTCGCGACTGCTCTAATTGTGACTGTATTTTGTCTTAAATTTTGGTAGTAACAGTAGTACGACACAGTGCCTCTACTTGGATGCTTGACGTTAAGAATGCACTGAGGACAGAGAGACTTGAACGAACTTCTATGGCATTGGTACGAACTCTGGTTTCGATGTCATTGTACATGTCTATAACGAGTTAATTCGCTATATTTTCACATATGTATATATTTACTCCATAAATATTCTTCATAAAATAACGAACATTTCTCATTTCTTATTCACAGCCGGGCAACAATAACAACGCTGGAAATGGTGGAAATAATGCTAGTGCCGGCCTTGTAGGTGGTGGAACATCTGCTGCAGCTGCTAAAAATCAACTCGAACAATTGAATACAATGCGTGAGGCGCTATTCTCTCAAGATGGGTGGGGTTGTCAGCATGTTAATCAGGATACAAACTGGGATGTACCTGGATCGCCAGAACCAGCCAATAAAGCTGATCCATCTGGTGCGCCAATGTGGAAGCCAAATATAAATAATGGAACTGATTTATGGGAAGCTAATTTACGTAATGGCGGACAGCCACCACCACAGCCACAAAAGACCCCATGGAGTCATACACCATCAACAAATATTGGTGGTACTTGGGGTGAAGATGATGATGGCACAGATACAAGCAATGTATGGACTGGTGCACCAACAAATCCAACAGCTCCACAATGGGGACAATCTGGCGGTGGTATATGGCCACCAGCTGGCGGTGGTGTTGCACCGCAAAAGAAGGAAACAGAATGGGGTAATTCAATAGCTAGTACAAATGCCTGGGGTGATCCTCGTGATATGAGACCAGCACCAATTGATATAAGAAGCGTCGATCCAAGAGATTTACGTACACCGAGCGGTGATCCCCGTGATATTAGAATGATCGATCCTAGAGATCCGATACGTGATATGCGTGGTGATCCGCGCGGTATATCTGGTCGATTGAATGGTACATCAGAGATGTGGGGTCAACATCATGCTATTACTCATGGACAGATACCAATTAATAAAATGGTTGGGGCAACTACAGCAGCCGCTGTTGCCGCTGTTGCAACTGGTGCAACAAACGCTCAATGGGGCTCATCACAGCCCGTTCCGGGACCAAAAGATATTGCCTTGGCTGGCAAACAGACCGGGTGGGAGGAGCCATCACCTCCGCCTCAGCGTCGTAATATACCAAATTATGATGATGGCACGTCCCTATGGGGACAACAGTCACGCGTACCTGGCGGTTCACATTGGAAGGAGATGTCAGACATGTCTCGAAATCATTTAATACGTGGTGCCATAGGTAATCAAAGTGGAGCCGGTGGAGCTGGTGCAGGTAATGCAGCCCCAATGCCACAAGGGCGTCTTGGACCGAATGCACAAGTCAAGCCAGATAATAATATGTGGGGGCATGCAGGCGCTGCGCCTAGAAATAATGGTGCATGGGATGAACAACATACTGGTGCTAATTGGGAGGATAAAGCTACCGCAATGGCGAATATTGGCGGTGGGGCAGCTGCTGCATGGAATGATACAACAGCATCGGCTGCTTGGAATAAGAATCAAAGTAAGATAAATGCTGGCGGCCAAGGGTGGCCAGAAACTGATTTAACAGCTGAATGGGGAACGCATGCCATTAATAAGCCACAAGCAAAGCTTGGTGGTATTAATAGTGAATTAATACGTAATAGCAAGCAATTTCGTGTTCTTATTGAAATGGGCTTCAAGAAGGAAGACGCCGAAATTACCCTACGTGCCACCAATTTAAATATTGATGAAGCTGTTGATATATTAAATTCACGCAATAACGCTGCTATGGACTCATGGCGACGTCACGAAGAATCAAATGCCGGTTTCGATCATACCACCGCATTCCCTGGAAGATTTCCATCAGCTGCACCACAGCCAACAATGCCATTCCCACCGGTAATTTGTTTTAAACTTAGATCACCAAAATTTAATGTATTGAAATGTTCTTTTCTTTTTTAAAATCCCAGAATAACAATCCAAATCTTCTTAATAATATGAGCGGTGGCGGTGTTGGTGGAAATCCAAGCCTGGCAGCCATCAACAATATGCAACCATTACAGGTACAGAAGTATTTAACTGCTCAGGCACCGCACAATGTTTCAGGGGCACAGGCTGTATCTGCATTTGGTCAGGCTAGTACTGGTAATCATAATACTGGACAGCCGTCGGCACAACAATTACGTATGCTTGTGCAGCAAATTCAAATGGCCGTACAAGGTGGATATTTAAGTAGTCAAATTCTAAATCAACCACTAGCGCCTGCGACTTTATTTCTGCTTAACCAGTTGCTCAGCAACATTAAAGTAAGTGTTTCTTTTTTTATGGCGCTAAAAGACATACAACTATATTTTTTTTGTTACAGCATTTACAAGGGGCACAAACAAATTTATCACGTAATCCTATGAATAGCTTGCAATTATCTGTAACTATCACAAAATATAAACAACAAATAGCCAATTTACAAAATCAAATCAATGCACAACAAGCACTTTATGTTAAGCAACAACAGCAACAGCAGCAACAACAGCAGCAACAGCAACAACAGGCCACATCACATGTTGGTAGCTCAAACACTGAATACTTGAGGGGACAACATGATGCCATAAGTGCTCTTCAAGGAAATTTTTCTGAGATATCATTAAATAAGGTATGAACGAAATGTGCTATATACGAACATAATACTAATATTGTTTAAAAAAACATTCAGGATCAAACTGGAGCATTCCAAGGAGCTCCAACTCAGCAATCGAGACTGAATCAATGGAAGCTTCCAGTATTAGAAAAGGAAGTATCATCTGATAGTACTGACTTTTCACGAGCACCTGGACCTACTGCTAAGCAAACATTATCAACTGCTAATGCGAACAATGCAATGGGTGCATTGGGTCTACAAGGCGATGGGTAACACATTAAATATCTCTACTCAGTAGTAGTTTAAAAAAATGCGTAAGATTTTTCAGAACTTGGTCTTCCGCTCGAAATATTGGTGATGGATGGCCTGATCCAAGCAATGAAAACGAGAATAAAGACTGGCCAGCTGCACAGCCCTCTCCTGCAACTGCATTTACTGATTTAGTTCCAGAATTTGAGCCAGGGAAGCCTTGGAAGGTAAGTGATGTGTTGTTATTGAATAGTGTGCATCTTCGCAAAACGTGTACGTGGTAGGATTCGAATTTTACGCTATCTACTACACAAGAGTCATTGGTTTTTCCTTCACCATCTCACTACTCACCTCTTTCCCTTTCGTACAAAGCTTAATGCCGAATCTACGTCATCTGACGTAAGAAAAATCATCCATATCACCAGAAGGCGATGAACCTTTCATCTCGCGGATGATTAACGAGTTCTGAAATAACTGGTTGTCGAAGATTGTTCTCTACAGTCGAGTTATTCTGCTTATAAAGCGCGACTTCTACATCGCAGCGAAAAGGATAACTACGGAATGAACCGAGTAGGGATAGGTTTGTATTACGGGAAAGATTATCTTGTCGTACAGGCTAGATTAAAATCTGGGGTGGCAATACAGAAGTTATTTCAAGTCATCTGTTTCGAGTTTTCCATTGAATTTTTCCATTTAAAACTCGTAACAAATGAGCTGAAACGACTCCTGCAATCCCACCCCAGTATATATACCTTCTTCAACATCTTCCTGACTCTTTATAACTTCAAGCCTGCTTCAAGTACGGTGGATACTAAGCTACTCAACAGTTTGATGACCCTTCACCAGTCTACACTGCAGTGGAGGGACACCTAGAGCAGGATGCATTAGTTAAAGATTAAGAAAGTAGCGGGTAATAGAATTGATGGCCGCCGGCAGATATGGTGTGTATGTGGTTTAGATTCGACGCCATCCAATGCGGAAGAAAAGGAAAGAATCGGTCAAATCGTCGATACCAATAGCTTCTCGTTGAGCCAACAGAGCAGGGTGCCATGATGGTGTCATACTAGGTCAAAAACCTAGAGCCACCAGGCTGGATTCACCAAATTGATGAATGCTTTGGTTGAGATGTTTAATTAATCTCGCGAGAAAGTCATCAAATAAAATAATACAAGAAAGAATCATCCTGCACGTGCTTTTGTGACACACTACAATTAACAATGTTTTTTTTATTAACGCTGTTGCGGTTACGCAATTATTAATGCTGTTTTTTTATCAAGGGTTCTCAAATCAAAAGTATCGAAGATGATCCTAGTATTACACCTGGTAGCGTAGCTAGAAGCCCTCTATCTATTAATCCGACGCCAAAAGATGCTGATATCTTTGCCAACAGTAGCAAAACATCACCGACTGATTTACCACCCTTGAGTTTATCTTCATCTACCTGGAGTTTCAATCCGTCTGGAAGCCAACAAAATTTCACAAGGTAGTTTTTATTACAAAAGCAAAATTAATCATTAAACTCTTTAATTTTACATTCTACAGTAGTTGGTCTGATAATGTTCCACAACCAAGTGCCACAACGTCTGAATTATGGGCTGCCCCAATGAATAAGTCTTCACGCGGACCACCACCGGGTCTAGGAGCTACCAAAGCATCTGTAAGCGGTGCAACTGGATCAGTTGCATCAGTAACAAATCCATCTGTTGTGGCTGGCAGCTCAAATGGTTGGATTGGTAGCGGCTTAACAGCAAGGGTACCAAGTAGCAATACTAATTGGTCTGGTGCTAATTCAAATTGGCATTCAACGTGGCTGCTATTGAAAAATTTAACAACACAAGTAATGTTTTTTTTTATTTAAAAATTTTGTTATTGTTAACGTTTTAACGTATTCTCAGATTGATGGATCAACACTCCGTACCTTATGCATGCAACATGGTCCACTATCGAATTTCCACCTATATTTAAATCAAGGAATTGCCCTATGTAAATATTCAACACGCGAAGAAGCTAATAAGGCACAAATGGCACTAAATAATTGTGTCCTTGGCAATACAACAATATGCGCTGAATCGCCAAACGAAAGCGAGGTACAGAGCATATTACAGCATTTACCAGCTGTTGGACAATCACAGCCTGGTAGCGGTGGAGTATCCAGTAGTGGAAATTCATCAGTTTCCGCTGGTAGTGGTAATCAATCTTCCTGGCGTCCACAAACTCAACAAAATCCAGTCAGACCAACAGGTAATTTATAAAAACAAAAATAATAACAAAGAGATAGAAAAACTAAGAGGTTGTTTCTTAACTCATTATCTTTGTATCGAAGTCAGACATTTTATTCAAATAAATCATATTCTATAATTATCTTGGCATCCTTCATTAAGGGGTAAACTTAATAGTATTTTATATAGAGATCAGATCGTACTGACTTATGCAACATTTTCTAGATATTCTTCTTCGTCTCCTTTAATCTGGAATAATTGTGTACATCTGCATTTTTACTAACCAGACACTCTGAATATTCTGGAAGTAATTTATTTTCTAATTTATAAATAAATGTTACTACATCCCATTTAGTTTCACTGTCGATTGTTAGATATCCTAATTTTTTCAACATACTGGGCCTTATCATGGTTGATGAGTCAAAAAAATGACAGCGCCGTTTGTCGTTCTCATTTTTCGTACCATAGTTGGGGAATGCAGCGACATGCCAGTTTTCGACAAACCCTTATCATGGTTGTCGCTTGAAATTTTTTAAACATTTCTGATAATTTATAAAATTTCATTATTGCGTTTTTCCCGACAAATGTGAGTTTTTTTTCGAGAACTACGATTCCGTTTTACAGTCGCCGCGCCATTTCTAACTTCAAGCGCGAACCATGATCAGGCCAGGCCCACTATTGACACATTCAGTACGTCTTTTGTTTAAAACATCTCTTATTCCTCTATTGAAATCCTTTGTAATTTTGCTATTTCCTTCTTATTTGCCATTTTTAGTATCGTGGAACAGTACTTTATGCGTGGCACTAAAATTAATTTAAATAACAACTCCTTTCTTGAAATGGTTTTTCTTAATTTGTACAATAAATTAACTTTCTTTGACATTTTTCCATTTATATACTCAACATGATCTTTGAAACTTAGGGCCTTTCCGAATCCAAGTCTTTGTCTTGTTATAACAGTTTATGACGTCACACCGAGCTAAGCTCTGTCCGAATTCATGACTATGGCTGTTAGCTTGGTTACGAAGTATAACAGTTAAGTCAATTGCTTAGCTTGATGAGCGAGTCAACGCTTGGGATGACTTCGTGAGGTAGATTGCGTTAAATTGATTGGTTAGTAGTCGTGATGTAACGAATATTCGTATTCGCAACTTAGTATTATAAATAATCAATTTCTTGTTAGAAAACAAAAATGCAAATTAAACAAGCAAAAACTGATCCTTCTCATAATAACTAAAAAAATAGTACTTAAATAAAAACACCAACTTTGCAGCTTTTTCCGTTCCTAATCTGTTCCTGGTTTTAGAATGTACAAATCCAAAGGTGGAAAAAACTCTTTCCACTGATGCTGACGATGCGACGGCCCCAAATAACTGTCTCAAAATTGGGTATATTTTGTTTTGCGTATATCATCAAAAACATTTTTTTTGGGAATGCCACCACTCCAAAGCTTTAACATTTTGTAAAATTTCCTCACTCAACATTACTGATTTGAATGGATGTGATTTGGATTTTAATTTAAGGCCCGTCCTCACTACGCGGACTTAGAATCCACGCGCTTTTGGTCGTACGGCCAGCCAAAAGCGCGCGTGATCTTTTAATTTTCTGAGTCATGAGAGAGAAAAAATCAATTCTCATTTGAAACGGCGTACGCGCTTTTGAAAAGCTCATAGTGTGTGGACGCACAATGTACCTTTTTAACCACAGCCTTTTGTCCGCGTTGTTTGGCCGCACGGCCTTTACCATGGACAAAGTCGTAAAAAAGTCGTAAAAAAGTCATAAAACTCTATATGAAAAAAAAAGGCAAAAGCGCGTACGACCCAAGACCGCGTAGTGTGGCCACACCATTAAAGGCCCGTCCTCACTACGCGGACTTAGAATCCACGCGCTTTTGGTCGTACGGCCAGCCAAAAGCGCGCGTGATCTTTTAATTTTCTGAGTCATGAGTGAGAAAAAATCAATTCTCATTTGAAACGGCGTACGCGCTTTTGAAAAGCTCATAGTGTGTGGACGCACAATGTACCTTTTTAACCACAGCCTTTTGTCCGCGTTGTTTGGCCGCACGGCCTTTACCATGGACAAAGTCGTAAAAATGTCGTAAAAAAGTCATAAAACTCTATATGAAAAAAAAAGGCAAAAGCGCGTACGACCCAAGACCGCGTAGTGTGGCCACACCATAAGGGGTTAGTCTACTGTTAAAATGCGAAAAATGAGCTTTTTTTTAAACTGCTGTATAAAAAAACGACAAAAGATAGCGACTTGAAATTTTATATGCTCGTTTATTAAACTTAAAAGTTTACATTTTTATTGTTAAGAAAAATTAAAAAAACAAAATGGCGGCCATCCCAGGCATTCACTGTAGCACTGCCTGATGAAAATAAAAATATCGCGGGGTAAGATCCTGACAAAAATATAAATCTGTAATCAAAACAAAAAAAATATTCTATTAGTTTTAAGTACAATCAACGCCCCTGACCTCAATTTAGAGCAAAAAATAAATTTTTGGCGATTTGGCAGCACTTTTTCAAATAAAAACAAGACCAAAATCAACGCAGCTATGTGCAAATGTGTGCCAAATCACAAAAAAACTTATATTTTCGCCTAAAATGAGGTCAGGGGCGTTGATTGTACTTAAAGCTAATAGAATATTTTTTTTGTTGTGATTACAGATTTATATTTTTGTCAGGATCTTACCCCGCGATATTTTTATTTTCATCAGGCAGTGCTACAGTGAATGCCTGGGATCGCCGCCATTTTGTTTTTTTTAATTTTTCTTAACAATAAAAATTTAAACTTTTAAGTTTAATAAACGAGCATATAAAATTTCAAGTCGCTATCTTTTGTCGTTTTTTTTATACAGCAGTTTAAAAAAAAGCTCATTTTTCGCATTTTAACAGTAGACTAACCCCTTAATTATGATTGGCAGTAAACTTGACCCCTCATATTGAGTCCTAGCTTCCTCTAGCGCACTTTCTTCCTCTTCTTCTGTTAGGTGGTTTGTGGTGTGAGTGTGATCTAGTAAATAAGCTAAAAAGTGACTAGGGTTCATCGCCTATTCATATCGCTTTTGAAACTTTGCCAGCTGTCGAATACTTATGTCAGTTTCCTTAAACTTGGCCTCTAGTCTCTTCCATGCCTTTACTACACCATCTGACAATGACGCATTGGTATTTTGTAGGGTATCTAATGTTATGGATATTGGTTTCAATAAACTAAGAAAATCTTCAACTCATCTTTTCAAAACAATGTTCTCAATTTTGTGCCTTATTCTGAGAGTCATGTGACATTGCAAGTGATGTAACATTCAAGGAATTTTATTACCCTAATCGACTTAGAGACATCTCTCATTGAAAATTGCCAAACGTCAGTTGCATGGGGCATTCCCAGAGTGGAACGAAGTGAGTTAACTGCGTTTCCACTCTGGGAATACCTCTCCGAAATTGAGGTGACAGCCAATCGAGAAATCTCATGTGAGTGATTCGACTCTCAGAATAAGCCCCATTATGTTGCTGTGCTCTTCAAAAATTTTCAGTAATTTTTGCCATTCAGAAATGTAAACTTCAAAACAATCATTCAAAGTGGTAACACCAAGACTTTTCCTCCTTATTTTTTATACAGTGCGTTTGCAGCATGATTATTTTGAAAATATTTTATGACTTTAACTTGCTCCTTTACGGTACCCATATCTATATCTTGCGAAAGTAAGTTTAGAAGATGTGCTGAACAACCCTATGTAATAGTGTTATCATTTGTCAAAATTGTTCGCATTTTAGCCATGTTAGCTGCGTTATCAGTTACCACACTTGCTACTCTACAATTGTATGTAGTTTTCAGGCGTTCAATTAAGTCAATAACGAGTGCAGTTAGATAAATAGAAGTATTGTGTCTATGGTATCAACAAGAAAGACGTCACCTTGCTCCATCGTAATGGTAGCAGATAAAAATGGGTTCGTTATGAATGTTCGACCAACCATCTATAGACAAATTGACATAACTTGCAAGTTGTGAAAAACACTTTTCCTTTTCTTCTTCATATATTTCATCTAACAACTTATCTGATACCTCCTTACGAAATGGTGGTGGATATCCAGGGCGTAATAATGCAATGGCTTTTTTGACTTGAGGATGTTCTATGGAGCGGAAACTGCAGTTAGTAGCATGCATAGCCCTTGCTATATGTTTGTCGATTACTTCCTTTCTACTTTGCGGAGTTTTAACTATAACAGTTGGTAGATTTCCCAAAGCTTTTTCTTCTTCAGAGCAGGGGCCTCCGCGTTGCTCTCTCTTGATGATGATACGGCATCGGCAGAAGAACTGGATTCTGGAATTGGTTCCGAACCCGATTCTGCAAGATCATAGAAAAACTTGTTTTAGTACTGAAATGAATATACAAAATACAATCGTAAAGTGAGCAGCAGTGCATCCCCGAAAAAGACCCACTGACTGACCCATGCATTCTCATTACATTTATTAAAACTTTGTTAAATTGATATTGCATTCAGTCTGAGACGAAGAAGAAAAGGCAATTTAATTCCGAAACTTGTTAAAATTGATTGTTGTATGTTTCTTTATTCTATTTCACCATACCCAATGCTTTTATTTGGTTAGTTAGGTCAGTTAAATAATAAGTATTAGTACAATTTATAAATTATACTTACCAATATGAATAGTGACTGTTTTTTTTTCTTACACTCCTCATAATGACTTCGCTCGATAGCTCCTTGAATTTATTTTTTACATATCTTACAGATTGCTCTGCGCCAAGTTTTTGTATTACCGCTTTTTTCTAAAAAAAAACACTGCCAGATGGCATCCTTCTGCCTTCCATCGGGCATTTTTATCTAGTTTATTGTTCAAAACTTTTTTTTTTCTTTTAATTTTAATTTTTAACTTTTGCTAGCACTAGGCTAGCGTACCCAGAGGGTCTCTTAGCTTACTGGTCTGAGCCTTGCAGCTATATAGACCAAGGAACAAAAGATGTGTTAAAAATAGTGGCCTTATAGTTGTTTATTCTTCTATTGATAACTTCTACACTGCTGGCCAGTTCAGCATAGATGTGGTAAGCTTGCAATGATTAAAGCTTCTGTCAATCAGAAGCCTCCATTCTGTCACCAGATATTTGATTTAATTTTATCCAATTGTTTTGATTCTCCAGACACAAAGTTGTGTTTAGAAGGGTTTGCATTTGATATTATATCACATGTCCAATTGATTTTTTAGTTGTCCACATCGTTGTTATTGATTTTAGAATAATTTGTTAAAGCTTAGTTACTTAAAGATGTCTTCCTTTGATTTTTATTAATTTGCCCCATGCATAAAGTACGAACCAAGGGGGCTTCGTCAAACACTTAGGTTAAGATTTATATACAGTCACTAGTTTTATCTATTATAATTTTGATCACAAGTTAAAAAATAGTCGCACGTTCTGATTTATTTGTTCAAATGGTTACTGATTTTCAATGTGCTTAGTTCATGCTGGTTGCACGTCATTTTTTGTCTGTGTTGAGTTTGATTGTTTGGGTGAATGTGTTGGTGATAGCACATGTCCTCACAGTGCGACTACATGCTCGCACCACGTGCCTCATTGAGTCGAAAATAGCGCCAAAAACCAAACGGCTGAAGTTCTAATCTGCTTTGCAGCATATCCCATTTCGGTACAATGGTAAAAAAGCTTGGAAGCGCTTTTTGTTTTTTTGATCCACCGTCATATGCTGGAAGGATCTATATTGGGATATGCCGAGAACAAAAAAAAACCCCGCTACTAAAGCTGGATATAAGACCAATTGATAGTATAGAAAGACCGTTATTATGCATGCTGTTTCCTCGTGCATTATTTTTTTTTCCTGTTCATGTAAGATGAGAAGAACACGAGGAAGTCCGTTATGTTGTGATATGTCCATGCTGATTAGGAATTTTATTCATTTGCTAGTTTGTAAAATCCATTAAAATCTCAATGGTCGTCACCTCTATGGTCAATCTATTTAAACTATGCCACTATGCTTTATAAAATGCTTCATAAGAACATTTTATTTTTCTTGGTACATTGATTGGTTCCGTATTATTTACAGATAACATAAAACACATGATCACAGTTTCACTATGAGAAGTTCATGTTTCGCTTGAACACATAAAAAATGTGATACTGTATCAATTATTAAATTAAAAGAATAATTAAGTTTTCAAATTACTTCTTTATTTAACGTATATTTAACGTAGCTCGTCTCATCAACTATGAAAATAACTCGTAGTGAGACCGTTGGACCTTTCAGTGCCAGATAGTGCTCACTAGGAGTTCTATTTCATGACTGACAAATATTACTCTAGGCACAGCTATTTATACTACTTGGTAACCAGGGTAACCAATAAACAAGGAACCTTAAACATACAATAATTTAAATGTCAAATAACTACAGTGAAAAAGTTACAACAAGTGTTTACAGTTAACAAGTGTTTTTACAACTAAAATATTAAAATCCTTGTGTTACAATACCAGAATACTTATGGTAAAGTAAAAAATCACTTATTAACTGTTTGAATACAGATTTGTTCACACTGTTATTAATACCGTATTTAACTGTTTGAACACAGAAAAGGTATTTATATTGGGGCCAGCCACTGGAGAAAGTGACCGACCCAGTCGGGAACGAAAACCGAACTGTTGTTCAAAACTTGCGTTTCTTCCGAACTAATCCGAACCGAACTCAAGTGTCAAACAAAACAAAGCGAGGGAAATCCCCCAGACACCGCCAAACAAAGGCGCGTTTCGTTTCACGCACTATTTTTAGTCGATTTTAAAGGCTCAAGAAAAAATTCGAAAACATCACGATCTTTTAGATTTTTTGTAAAAAATCAATGATTTTTGATTTTTTGCAAAATATCGTGATTTTTTCCAACCCTGTGTATAATACAAATAACAGAGGTCACAATTTGCTCCCTTGTGGGATACCATGTTTTACTTCCTTTTCACAAGATATACTGTCATACTGTTCGTACACCCTCCTTTTTATACGCTTTATATTAGCTTGACCTGTATGTTGTATGTTTCATGTAAACAAATCTTGCAACTTGATTTTGACCCACTTCCAGGTAACGGATCAACTTGAAATTTTGCACATATGTATAGTTCGCGTGACAATGCAATCTGACTATTTTGTAAAAAAATCAAGATGGCGGGTCCAAGATGGCGGCCGAATTTTGCAATTGTGCTCCCCGACCCCCGACATGGGTATCAAATGAAAGAGTATAGAATACAATTAGCTATGTGGCGTCTTTCAAAATTCAAAATGGCGGCCAACAAAAAATGGTGGACTACCTTTTTCTTTACAACCCACTCGATATGGGTATCAAATGAAAGGAAATGACAAGTAGAATACTATTAGCTCTGTGGCGTCATTCAAAATTCAAAATGGCCGCCAACACAAAATGGCGGATTACCTTTTTCGTTACAACACCCTCGGTATGGGTATCAAATGAAAGCGTGTAACAATTAGAATACTATTAACTGTATGGCGGGATTCCAAATTCAAAATGGCGGTCAACACAAAATGGCCGTTTACCTTTTTCTTTACAACGCCCTCGGTATGGGTATCAAAATGAAAGTGTACGACGAGTATAGTATAGTAAACTGTGTGACGTCAGTTTAAATCCAATATGGCGGTCACTACAAAATGGCGGAAGACATATAATAGACTAAAAAATAAAAATATGTAGTTTAAAAAAACTAAAAAATACGCTTTGATTTTAAAATGAACTAAAAAGTAAAAAATAATTTTGAATGTAAAGTTTTTATTGCTCCAGCCAGAATATGGAAACAACCTACCTTTCGAAATGTAAAAAAGCGTGGGCCATTTCCGGTGTTAATAAAATAAGAATATAGGAAGAGAGTCCCACGCTGTTTTACATTTCGAAAGGTAGGTTGTTTCCATATTGTGGCTGGAGCAATAAAAACTTTACATTCAAAATTATTTTTTACTTTTTAGTTCATTTTAAAATCAAAGCGTATTTTTTAGTTTTTTTTAAACTACATATTTTTTTGAAGTGTTTTTAATGTGAAATATTATTATAAAAAAAGTGATCATATTACTAAAAATTCCATTTTGTTACAGGTTCCGATAGCTGGGGTGCAGGATCTGTATGGCAAAGTCCAAATACCACAGGCAGTCTATGGACACCATTAGATGGAGCAACTGAACGTGGTACACCATCGAATTTAAAGTCATTCTTACCAGAAAATTTACTTGAATTAAATTAAATTTATAATATATATATTATACATGCATATATATAATACTTATTAATTAAATTAAAACAAAAAAAACGAGAAATGATTTTATTAATAATAGGATAAAACAAAAATAATTAAAAAAAACAAAAAAAGAGTATATATATAGGTGTGTATATTATATATATTTAAATAGGAGAAAGTAATAGCAAAAAAAACACAACAACAAAACGAGAAATACACATGAAATTGCGAAATATATTCCTAGTTTTTAGTATACTATATAAAACAAAATATTACAAAAAAAAATATATTTATCAACTTTTTTTTTATAATATTATATACATATGGATAATAATTGCATGTCAAAAACAAAAACAAGAAAAATGAAATTAAAATCTAATGTATATGTATTTAAAACGAGAAAAAAAATGTGTACAGGGTATTTTATTGGATTAGTTGATACCAAAAATGAAATTATAAAATGATTAAAAACTCTAAAATTAAAAATATAAAAACAAAAACACCCAAAAGTAAAGCAAAAAAAAATATTATTAAATTAGTAAAATGATAAGAAATATATATAAAAAAAACAATACTATGTGTTTTTAGATAAAAAAAAATTTTTTTGTTCCAAATTTTCGGGGGATTTTTTTTTAAATTTATATTCATCATAATTTTTCTTTATATCTTTCTCCCTAAATTCGTAAGTTTTTACTTTCAACCAATTGTTTGTTAAACAAACAAAACACACACACAAAAACACGAAAAAATTCAGATTTATTCCTAATTATTATTATTAAATTATAAAATGAAAAAACCATTCTTTTTTTTTAAAAAAAAAATTATTAAAATAGTAAATATGAAATATGTTTTCACTTTTTATTCTTCTTGTTTTGTTTATTGATATGTTTTTTTTAAATAACAACAAAAAAACCGGTTAATAATTGAAAATCGAAATTTTTTTCTGTGTTCTCATATTTATATTAAAAATCTTTCAAAATTTTTATTATAATATATAAATTCGAATAATTCCTTTAAAATTTCGAGAATAATTTTGTCATTTTGTGTATTTTGTTAAAATATATTATTTTTTTCTTCTATATATATATAATATACATCATACAAAAAAAACTAAAGAACAAACCAAAAAAGGGCTAAAAGGGAGGCCTTTATTATTATCTTCATTAATACATATTAATAAATGGGCAAAGCCTAATTATATAATTGACTTTAACGTCCTGTAGCCACCGTCGATTATTTGATTAATCTCATATATGCTGGACTTGAAAGTGCTCGTCTCACTAGAGAATGTATTACACATGTCTTTGGGACTCGAAATGAAAAACCGATTAAAAGTCTGCGTATTCTTCCCTCCAAGTGTTTGTTGATAGAGCAGTTTAAAAAAAGCAGTCGAATCACTCATTTTGTGTGCTTTAAACTAGATTCTAGATAAAGATGTTCCAAGAAGAGGCTATAAAAGAACCAGACTATAAACTATTATTCAAAAACTATTTAATGTTTATTATAACTGCGTGATTTACAAAGGCTGCGTTCAAGTTACGCAGCTGACTGCAAATTGAATGCAGCAGCTGCTTGTCAGTATTCGAATGCCGAGTATTGAAGGATTTTTGTAGCTGTTTTCATATTTTGAACGCATAAATGCAATATTTTGCAGTCAGCTGCGTAACTTGAACACAGCCAAATTCGAGTATATTCATTGTACAGGCGGGGGCGGGTATTTAAGTTTTTATTCCATTTCGCCCTTAATATCATAATCTAGTCACAGATATTAATAATTATAAGATACTCTAGTAATATTTTTTCTGAGTTCTATTAGTTTTAGACCAAGTCTTTCTCTTTTTTTGGCACATAAAGCGTTTTTTCTCTGTACAGTCTCCTAGTCCTAGCTAATTCCCCAGCCTTCTCGGTGTTTCTGTGACCCACGCAACACTCACGGAGGCGTGATCCTGTACGTTGGAATAAAATCGCAAGGCTTAACCTGCTTCGATATTAGTTACATAGATCGTCTAGTGCCGTTTGATAATCCGGGTTCGTCTATATGTCCTAGGCAGACTTTTAAAATGGCAACATTTAGAGTCAACATTTTTGGCCTCCTATTCGTCCTGATTCGTTAGTCTTCTTCCATTCATTCCTGTTTAATGCCACTTCTCTCCAATCTTCTTTTATGGCCGTTATCCTTAAATCCGTTTGTTTCTGTGCTTGTTCTCGGATGGCATTCTAGCTACATGTCCTATGCCCATCTTATACATTGTGCTTTTATGACTTTAATAAGGATTTCTCTTTTCTGCGTTTTCTGCTAGATTCTGTTTATGTATATTCGAAATCGACTAAATATTCCAAAGTTTATTTAACACGAATACAATATCAAAACTTTCCAAATAGTTTTCTAAACAAAAACCTAGCTAACAAAATTCTCGGGTGTAATTAATCATCGGGGGGACAAAATATTCAAAATGCAATCCGGTTTTGCCATCAATTTACAATTTTATTTATTAATCCGGGTTGCCATCCTAGTAAAATAAATTTAAATATAATTCTTTACTACAATATTTAAGTTTGCTTCCTTTCTTTTTTTTTGTTAGCGTCCATGTCTCATCGTATACCAGTGTAACTCTGATGAGACTCCTATGCATAGTTAGTTTGCAGTTTCTAGATATATAAGTTCAATTTAAAAAGCTTAGAATGCGCGCGTAGAAAAATCTGTTAGCAGCTTGTAGTCTTTCTCGATGCATCTATTCTTGTGCTTGTCATTTTTATTATTTTATTGTACTAAATTTAGGTATTTGCAGGCACACGTATGCCTTCAAAGTTATATTCAGCAATTGTTATGTTCTATCGCATATTATCTCTGATCTCATCATTCTTATTTTCCTCCAATTTAACACCATACTTCTATAATTTCTCTCTCGCTACTATATTTTAACATCATCTCCATATATACGTACATTATCTTTTATGTGTAGTGTAGCATCGAATTGAATAGACCATCGATAAGTACATCAATTTTTTTACACATGTCCGTGTATATTTACTTTGCCTTGCATCTGTTACGGTAGACCTAATTCCCTCAGCACTTGGTGCTTACTCTCCTCATGGCAACACTATCAAATGCTTGTTTAAAATCAATTAATAGGTTATGTAGATTCATATTATACTCAGCCCATTCTTCCATGTTTCGTCTTGTATCTCATAAAAATAATTGTATCTCATGGTCAATAATTTATATTTATTCTGACCCGCGTTGGTGCATTCATCAATGATTGATTCGGCGGTAGTAAGAAAAAACTTTATATTCTGTATTTATAGCATTATTCCTCTATAATTCCCGGAAGCCATTTTAGGTCCCTTAAATAATATGGCTGTGGTTGTGGGTATATTGAAGGACACTTTGTTGGGGAAAATTACATCGGCGTTTAAAAAATTACCCAAATTATTTTCCGTTGGTTAATAATAAATATTGCATAGAAAATCATTCTCTATTTTAACAATCTTATTCTTAAATGAGGGCTACAGTCCTTGTAGGACTCCTCTTCTCTCCAATTTTCGTGTATATCTTCTAGCATGTCATCCTTCGCCTCTTTTTCCTGATGATGTCGACCGGGCTAGCATTCTTTTTCTCCCAGTTCGTACAACAAAGTGTCCGAGCCGTCGTAGTCTTCTCAACTACTATACATATTTATTTCGTCATACATTTCTTCATGTTCTTCATTCGTTCTAATGCACTATTCATTTTAGTTAATCGTTATATAGAGCCTGTCCACGTTAGCCTGATACGTTTGTAGGTATCGACAGTTTCATTCCACCGCGTCCCTCGTCAACGAGAATACCGGCTGTTATATCGTTCATGTTTTTCTGTAAAAGGGTGCGCAACCATTGCTTTTAAGGTACTTTTTTATGTGAAAGTCAACGCCAAGTCACCCTTTATACAATCAGCCAGTCCGTCATGTCGTTCACGTCATGGTGCAATGTCTAGTAGTAGTAAGTTTAGCTCGAAGGATATAGGATAGGGGCCATATTTGGTTTCTCGAGTCGATGTCGATTTTCTTGGTATTATAAAAGAAAAACGAGAACCCTTTTAGTTAGAAAGAATATACATTTGATGACTTCTCAACCTGAGCTTACAAGAAAACAACAACTGACAGTAATCAGTGTGGCCAACATATTGGACACAACATGAGAATATGGTTGCGTTCTCAATTCCCAACACTCGATACAGAACGCAAACCCATTTTACTGGTTTGGTTAGATGTTTTACAAGTTTCGTGCCTTTAGGCTACCATATTACTACCATTCACAAATAAAAACTTAACTTTAGAATTAACAATGATTTCTCTGAGAAAATATAGACGAATGTCTATATGCTTAGTTTTTCGTTTGTAACAGTCGGTTGATGCTAGTTTTATATTGCACTTTGGTTGTCACCGTAGTTGATTAGCGCACTGTTCACATCTTGCCCGAGTTCAGCTTGTAGTTGCTGCAGCCACAGAGGCTCCTGGGTCGCTGACGCTATCGCCATGTATTCGGCCTCGGTCGTAGAAAGCGCCACAGTTTGTTGTTTACATGGATTCCAAGATATCAAGCTCTCTGTAACAGAAAAGTGTAGCCCGTGCATGATCTTCTATCCAGTGTCTGAGTAGACCAGTCAGGCGTCACAATATCCAGTTATTTCTTTAGATTCTTCTTTTGCGTAGCATAACTTTAGGTTCTTAGTTCCTTGAAGATATCTCATAACTCTTTTTACTCCAAGCCAGTGTTGATTTTCTGCATTATTCCAGTACTGATTCAACTTATTGATTGCATAAGCAATATCAAGTCGAGTGAAAGTCAAAAATGTCGAGCCGCGAGGCAGGAAGGAAAAAAATCAATTCATTTCTCATTATCTTCGGCTTTATTACGTTTTTATGTGCTCGTAAGTTGACAGGAATCACCCTTTGCACTGTACAAGTCTGTCATGTAGTCAGTGGCGGAACTAGAAATTCATTTTGGAGGGGGCCATCCTAATCCAGTGGCGGAACTTAACTATCGCGGAGCGGTGGTGTGGTTCGACAAATATTAATAAAAACCTAAAGATTTATTTTGAGTAAACTTTTATGTATTAAAATAATAAAGTTAATCCTTCTTGCTTTAGCAAATCGTTCCATAATTTTGTCAATGTTCACATTAATGTCATGGTGAATATTTAACAGGGCTAGACCCGTAAGCCTATCTTCACCCATACAGGTCCTTAGCTAGGTTTTAATCCGAAGTGGTTGAAAGGATCGCTCAGCTGTCACAACACGACGGAATTGTAAGGAATGTCGGTAACATTTTGCTTATAATAGGATACTGATGCTTGTTGTTATAACTGAAGGTCTCAATAGCCGTTTCAGGTAACGATATTCCTTCTTTCTTCTCTCGGTTCCACTTTTGTATCCAGGCTTCATGCCCCTTTTTCATTTTAAAGGATTCAGCTCCATTTCCATCTGTCACTTCAAGGAAATGGAGCTTCGGCACTCCGAAGACGAACAGCTTCTGATGATGTTGACTTCTGCTGCCAATTTGCGTTTTTATCAAGTGCGTTCATGATTGATGATGATTGCAAAACGTCATCGTGTCGTTCCACGCATCTAGTTTCGCACAAACCTCTGAAAGCTATATCGAGTTCTTCTTGAAAAAATTAAGTCCGTTTGGCTAAAGCATTAGCGACCTGAATCACATTTTTCAGTCCCCAAAGCATTCCTGCAGGAAACCACACTGCAAGTTTTTGCAAGAGAATTATTCAAAGAATTATTGTAGCATGGACATCTTTTGGCATTCGTTGCTTCAAGCTGGATCGGTGCAAAAGGTCCAAGTTTCTTTTGGTTTGTAGAAATCATTCCACTGCAGTTGTCCGTTTCAATCCCGACACATTTCGTGGTATCCAAAACAAAAGACTTGACAATATCCAGCACTATGTGACCTAGAGCCTCGCCAGAAAGTCGTCTCTCTCGACAAAAGATAACAAATCTTCTCTGATTTGGCCCTCGTACCCAAACAGTCATTCGAGGTGATTCACTTTGGTGAATGCATGTCGTTGAGGTCATGGGTGCAATGCCACAATGTCTAGTAGTAAGATTAGTTTGAAGGATAGAAGAAGATATGTATACGATAGACTCGGGAGTATATGGCTGGCGATGAATCCTACTATTACAAAAATATTAATATTTTCAGCGCATGAAAACTCATATATTTCCATGAATTAGATTAATTATAACCCTTTTAATTCCCCATTAATAAAATTTTTGACAGTTCAAGAAATAATAAAAAAATATTAAATAAGATGGCGACAAATATAAACTTGTGCGCTGTTTGTAGACGCGCCGTGATTTGCGTTCGATTTTTATTATTTTTTTTCCAAAATTTAGAACACGCAAGAGTTTCTTTAATTTTATAAAATTAATTAACATATATACAACATAATCGAGAAAAAAACGTACAATAATATTAAAAAAAAGAGAAAAAAAATCAAAATTAACAACATTATGCGCTACCCTTGTACCTAGTGCTGATTCACTGCCATCTCAAAATTAATAAATAAAATTTTTGTGTTTTATAAAAATTAGTGACAAAAAAATTTATACTGCACATAAAACAAAAAATCAAAATTAAATTTCGGTATTTTTGTTTGGTTTTTGGTATGTTTTTTTTAATTATATATATTATTAAAGAGAAAAACACCAAATAAAATTAAAACGAAAACAAAACCGAATTGGAAATTTAAAAAAAAAACATAAAACAACAAAATTTAAAAACAAAAAAACTCTTTTGATCATGCTTGCGCCCCCTTCCCCCGTAAAATTTTTATTCGACTTATTTATTATTATTTAAAAAAAAACAAACAAAACTCAATGAAACGCCCTGTATATTTAACAAACAAAACAAAAATCGGCAAATGACTACCTATATTTCAAAAATATTTTGAGTTGTAGACAAAAACAAAAAAACAACCACAAAATAAAAAAAATATGGAGGATTAAAAAAATCGAAAAATTTGTGTGACGAAAGCAAAAAAATAAAAATATAAAACGACTTATTAGTCTAAATAAATTACTGTGTAAAAATAAAATGATAAATATCAAAAAAAAAACAAAAAAACATAATTGTAAAAAGATAAAAAAATTAAAAAAAAAGAACAAATGCAATTCTAATTTTAATGATAAATAAAAAAAAATATGTTTTAGGGAAAAGTAAGATTTATATAAATGAAAAAAAACTTATGAAAAATCTATAAGAAATATGAAATGATGAAGAAAAATAAAAACAGAGATGATTATTTAAGTAAACTATATTAATAAATAAGTGAGATGAGATATAACGCAAATATGAACATTTTTCAATTATTAATGAATTATTGTATATTATTATTAAGTATGAAATTTACAACAAAACAAAAACACAAAAAATACAAAAAAAAATGAAATTGAAATGAAAAAAAAATGCTTTATATTTTTTTTTCTTCTTAAAAAAATTACTTTTATTCTTCGTCTTCTTTCTTTTTTTAGTTTTTACAAAATAAAAAAAAAACAAAAACACAAGAAAAAAAGATGAGATTTTTGAGAATGTCGTTTCCAAATAAAAAAAAACAAAACTAAAAAAAAATCTGATTAAAAATTAAATTTTAAAATTGAGAAAGTGAAAAAAAAATACAGTATATAATAAAATTAAATACTTTAAAATAAAATAATAAATATAATTTACAAAAAAAAAGAAAGAAAATATTAAAGAAATTATTTTTTGCTTTAATTAATGTTTAAATGTTATTAATTTATTTATGTTTTTTTGCGTTTTTCCTGTTTTATTTTTCCTTTTTTTTTTGAAAAAAATGTATTGAGAAAATGATGATGAAAAAAACAAAAAGAAAAAGTTGAAAATAAAAAAAAACAAAAAGAAAAGTTGTATCCCAAATATTAACAAATTTTTCACGTATTTTTTTTTTAAATAGTTTCTAACATGCCAATTATTATAAAAAAAAGAAATCATTGAAATGAATTTAAAAGACTATATTTTTGCGCTTAATAGTTCCATAAATAATAAAAAAAATGATGATGATGAAATAAAATAAAAAATGTTGAAAAACAAAATGATAAAAAAAATGAAACAAAAAACAAAAAAAGATTACCTAAATATATATATATACATTTATATATATAATAATAATGAAAATATATTTAAAAGTTAATATTTTTAATTTAATTTTAATTAGAAATTTGTAAAGAATAAAATTTGCGAGAAAATAATAATATTTGATATTAGTTAAAAAAAACAAAACAAAAACGATTTATTCCCTATAATTATTATTATTATAATTTTCCTTTTTTTAATTTTTATTTTGTTTTATTATTTTTTCTATTTTACTTATTTTTTTAATTTTTTTTTGGTTTGTTTGTTCTCTTTTATTATTTTTTATTTCTTTTGTGAGAAAAAAAATTCCGTGATGTTTTTGACAACAACAAAAAATATATATATATAATATAATATAATATAAATAAAGGTCAGTGTTTTTTTTTCTTAAATAAAAATTTAATTATTATTTGTATTTTTTTTTTATCAATATTTTTTTTTGAATAACAAAAAAAAATAATGAGTATAAAAATAACATCATAATGCACAAAAATTAATAATATTAAAAAAAACAAAACAAAGAAAATTCATTGGTGAAATTTGTATTTTCTTATTATAAACATAAATTAATAATTAATTAATTAATTAAAAAAAATAAAAAATAAGAAAAGAAAATAATAATAATAAAAAAAGCATTGCCTGTAAGAAAATAATTGTGATAGTTGTTGAATATATTTATGTTTGTTATTTTTTTTTTCTGTTTCATGTACCATAAGTAATTGTAGCCTATATTTTTAAAAAAAAACATAGTCGGGATTTTTTTTATATATATATTTGTGTATATATATAATATATAAAAAAAATATTTTTACTTCCTTTCATTTTAAGAAATGAGAAACCGAGTCATTATAAGTTCTATATACGATTTTTTTCTTTTTTTTAAATTTATTGATAAATACGTTTTTCTTTTTTTATTATTATACACACACACTACTACACACATATTAATTAATAGAATTAATTCTTTATTAAATTTAAAAAAAAAATATATAAATATGTAATTATAAATCGCGATATAACAAAAACAACAACCCAGCAGAGAAAATGTTAGGAATATTAATTAAAAAAAAAGTAAAGAGAACAGGATTCAACACAAAAAAATTGATGATTTTTATATATATATATATATTAATAATAATAATAATAATACTATCATCAAATCCAGAGTATAATAGTAATAATAAATATAAAAACATAATATGCAGTCTGATGATAAAATATCAAACCTAGAGAGATTTTAACGACTGCATATTTATTAAAAAAAATTGATTTTTTTTTATATAATAATACAACAAAAAGTGTGATAATATTGAATGAGAATATCCTCGTCTGTTTATTAGCCAGCCAAAATCTCACCTTTTATTAATATTAATAATAATAATAAATAATATTATAAAAATATGTGAAAATCCATCACGGTCGTCCACACATACACACACACCTAATTAATTATTATTAATTAATCAACCATTGGGAGAATATAAAAAAAACTTATTTTTTTTTCAACAACAATAATAACAAAAAACAACAACAACAAAATATATTTAAACATAAAAAAGTACAAAAACAAAAGTAAGTCATTTTATTAATATTTTACTAGAAAAATTGAATTAATTTTTTTTTATTTCCAGATAAATTACAGAAAAAAAAAATAGAATGAAGAATCTGTTTTGTTTTGTTTTTTTTATTACGAGTATATTTCATAAGAGGATATGTGCAAAAAAAGAGACTTTTGTTGTTGGTAAGAATTTATTAATATTCATTTTTTTCGAATTATTAATAATAATTTTTATGTTTTTTTTTACTTTCTTTTTCTCTTCACAATACCAAAAAACAAGAAAAAAAATGCAGGATATTCCAGATAGTGAGTGTGTTTGTGTTTTGTGTGTGAATTCTTTCTAAATACACACATCATGTCTCTTCATGTAAAACATTTAAAAAATGAATGATAATGTCTCTGCAAGATAATGGCGTGTTTTATTTATTTTTTATATTATATTTTATTTAGGCTATTAAAAAAAATAGCAGAAATTATTTCTTATTTTTCATAGTAGATTCGCGCTTATCTGGGGGGCTATCCTGGAATGCGATCCGAAAGTGAGAAGAAAACGGAAGCCAGTTGCGATGCGATTTAGTTTTTGTATCGTTGAGTGCGATCGCATCGAATTGAAATTATTGCCTGATAAATACTCGAAAAGAAATTATTTTCACCCAACCAACTTCATTTACCGACTTAATTTGACATCTAATGCGAATAATTGTTCCAAGAATATTTAAAGAGTTTTTAGAAAATTTAAAAAAAAACAAATAAATTCAGCGCATCCGTCAATGGCTTTACTTACGGATTGAAATTCGATGGCAGACGGACAAATTTAATTCGAATTCACATTGGCGGATACCATTTTCTTATTTTGGAATTTTATGACTTTCGAATCGCATTCCAGGATAACCCCCCTGAACTAATACAGGCAGGGTGGGTTTATATAAGTGAGGTTTTCATATAAGAGGGGGTAAAAAATATATTTATTTATTTATTCGCCAAACAAGGCACACTTAAACTAAGGACCACAACAAATTAAACAAATCACTGGCGTATTTAAATTACTTAATTCTTAAGAGTGTTAGTATTTAGGATGTCATTAAGGATTTAAGTTTTTTTATAGGATTCGGGAATCGAGGCCAATATTTTTCCTTCACGACACTAATCGTGTCGTTTCTTCTTCTTAATAATTCTCCTGTGATCGCTCGTGTATTCTTCTATAGATTTTTTCTTAATAGCCTATTTAAGAGCATCAAAAGATTCCTGTTTGTTTTCTATGAAAACTACGACTACGTCTGTGTTGATACCTTGAAGAATTTTGGAAACTATATTAAATTATTTAAGTACAGATCCCCAAAATTCCGATAATAAGCTGCTCAGAATTTAATTAAGTCAATAGTCTTGTCGCTTCATTTTTAACTAAAGCTTTTTGATGGGCAGAGTCCCTTTTTATAGCTTCAACAGCACAATAGTTCCAATCTTTATTAAGGCTGGCATAGGCATTGCCCCTCGCTGACTATCGCGTATGTGACAAATTTTTCACAGTTCTCAGGCTTAGTCAAAAAGAATTGCAGTAATTTTGTACGTTCCGTTGATGCTGAAAAAAAAGTGGATAGATTTTGCAGCAGCCCGAAAACTTTGTAGCTTCTGGCAACATTTAGCCAGTAACCAATTGGCACCTTCTTGTGACCTGTAATTTTTTTAGAGTTGAGCCGGACTTACACAAGGCAGTACATTTGTCCCTGACACGATGGTAAATTTTACTGATGCCTCAATTTTTTGAAATGTCCCGGTTCAAAAATAATGTCCTACTAGTATATGAGTGTGTATCGAGATAAATGAGGCGAGGTGTGATTGTAATTACGTAGTGGAGAGACAAGAGTTTCTTCTTTCTTACTTCTTTTGGGGCAGTAAAATTGAACTCAAAATGAGGTGAGGTTGTAAATACGAACTGGAGAGGAATTTCTTAATTCTTTTGAGGCAGTGAAATTTCCAACTTGAAATGAGGCGAGGCAAGATTGTAAATACGTACTGGAGAGACATTTCTTACGTCTTTTGCGGCAGCAAAGATTCCAACTTAAATTAGGTGAGGTAAGATTGTAAAATATAAATATACATTGGGGAGGCATAGATTTCTTATTTACTCTGAGGCAGTTTAATGCATATAACCTTCTTTCTTTAATTTGTTGGTTTTTGTCATTTTCGCATTACAATGGCCCCTCGCCTAGTTAGACGTATGAAATTGTAGTGGCTCAACAGAAAAAAGAGGCACCTTTTACCAACTCATTTTATAATCCTGTCCTACCCAACACTAAATTTTTAGTCTCCATTTGAAGTGAAAGTTGCTTTAATGGAGTAATAAATCACACTATCCATTACTCGGTCCTCAACTCAAACCGGTTTGTGTATAATGTAGGTATAACCCTCTAAATATTCATTTTTCTGTCTCTTTCGTGTAACGATTGTTGTACAATAAACGCGAATGAGACGGGGAGTTTCTCATAGTTGTCTCAGACCTCCGAGAACGTTGTTATAATTGGGCCTTATCATGGTTGACGCGGAGAAAAATTGACAGCGCCGTTTGTCGTTGTCATTTTTCGTATCATAGTTGGCGAATGCAGCGACATGACAATTTTCGATAAAAACCTTATGGTTGTCGCTTGAAAATGTTTGAACATTTCATATAATTAAAAAAATTTAAAATCAGTCGTGAAAAACGTAACTTTGTCTCTTAAAGGCCATTCATACACGAGGGAGCATGGTTCTGCAACCAAAAGCTTTGCTGCAA
The DNA here is from genome assembly GCA_963855945.1 of Thereva nobilitata. Classification (NCBI taxonomy): domain Eukaryota; kingdom Metazoa; phylum Arthropoda; class Insecta; order Diptera; family Therevidae; genus Thereva; species Thereva nobilitata. The sequence continues at coordinate 5,761,823 of OY979699.1, forward strand.
GTTTTCTGAAAATACACGGAGCAACAGCGATGGAAGCAGCTTTTGTGTTGCTACGTGATATTTGTTCGTATTAGTGAGATGTCAAATTTTTTATTAAAAACAAAATGGCGGTTTTTTTGCTATTATGAAATAATTTATTTGAAAAAATTCACTCACTCCCTTTGAGTTCTCAATAATTAAAAGTTTTTTCTTATTATATACAAATTTTGACCAAATTTTACTGTTTGAAAGTTTTTTTCATCGCCAAAGCATTGATTTCTTATTGGTGTGAGTGCATGCTTTCCGTGTTCGCAGGCCAAAGGCAGGAGCACAAAAGTCTCCACCGGAGCACGAAACTCTCCACTTATTGCATCTCCCCACGCCTCCCTTGCCCGAAAAAAGCTTTTGCTCCGGAACCATGCTCCCTCGTGTATGAATGGCCAAAAAGGCCAACTGTGATAGACCTGAAGGCGTTTTTCCCGACAAATGTCAGTTTTTTCGAGAACTATGATTCCGTTTACAGTCGCCGCGCCATTTCTCACTTCAAGCGCCAACCATGATCAGGCCCATTATGTTAGGGTGATGGATGGGCGAGCCTGACAATATTTCTGGGGCAAAATGAGGAAAATATGAACTTCCCTGCGTCCTCTTGTATATAAACGGGTTTGGGGATAATAAACGAAATGAAGCATAGTGTAACTTACCCCAATGGAAGTAATATTCAATTTAAACTAGACGAAATACATCGAAAAATATATTTTTCACATCTCGCGGGCCGGATAGAAGCTTTTCGGGGGCCGTAGATGGCCCGTGGGCCGGAGGTTGCCCACCGTTGGTCTATGTTATTGATTTTTATAAAAGTTGTTTTTCTCTCAGTGTATTAAGTAACGATTATATTAAAGGTTCCAAGGCTGATCACGGGGGTAGGCTGCCGTCGCCCCTCGCAGCCTGCCGCCTCGGGCCATGGCCCTAGGGTAAATACGCCACAAGTATATTAACTGAAAATATTGAAGAGGTTTTTTTTCTGATACGGGGAAAATGTTTAGATTCGATTTTTAGTAGGTACTTTCTTTTAAAGACAACAGCAGATTTGATAATTAATATAAATAAATAAATGAAATACACCATTATCGGCGACAAATTCAAACACCAAAATTAGATTAAAAAAAACATTGCCACTAACTGGAATTCTGCTCTGAGAAATAAATAAAATACAAAAACAATTGTATATGCATTTTGTTCATCGACATTGTTCTCTCCTTTTTAGTTAATCCAATCCGCGTGAAAATTAATCAAGTCCGACACAAGACAAAAACAGAGCTGAGACTGCGTTTCCCCCTCCCCCTCATTAAAAATATCGTCTTTTGAAACAAACAAGATGTGATGAGACTCTCGATTTGTTCGAAATATATTTACATATATATATATATAATATAATATTTTTTTTCTGTGTTATATTTAAGGAATGATCAATTGTGACAAAAAATATTTATTTAATAATAAGTTTTATTTAAATATTATTATTATTACTAAAAAAATAAAAAATACTTTCCGCTTTTTGCACAAGCCTCCCCGCTCTACAAAGATAAGAAATGTTCAATTTTGTAAATTTTAGATCAAAAAATATCGGGGAATGCCCTTTTGTGTTTTTATTATTATTATTATTATTTACCCAACATATTTTACGATTTTATTTTTATTGAATGTTTTTTTAAATATTTGTATTCTTATTAAATTCTTTTTTAAAAAAATACAAGGATAGAGATTGAGTGTGTTTTGTTGCTAATTTTTTAAAGTTTTTTTTAACACTAGGTTTATGAATATTATTTTGAATTATATTGCGAACTATATTTGCTATTTGGTATATGCTAGTAGTAATAAGGGATCTTTATAGAGAACTCTTGAACATTAAAATGCTAGCTACTAAGTAAGCATAAATCGTCATACATAAAAATGAACGTGTTACTTTAAAGATTCCGTTTCATTAAAACATTGTGAATATTTATTTGTTTATCTTATCAAACATGGTTATTACTACAGAGGTAATGAAAAGGTAATAAAAGGGTAATAAATCAAATTATAAGAAAATATACTTTGATAGGTAATGTTAAACGTTTGATTGTGTGCTTAATATCATTAAATATAAAAAAGATAAACGGGCAAGATCCGTTCGTTTAAAGTCATATTTTTCATGCGCAGTGACGATAAACCATACTGGTTGGATTACTCGGTAATCTGCCAAGACCCATCTCCATAATCTCTTAGCTTATTGTAGATAGAAATTTTCCGGTTTTGTCTACTTTATGTACAACCGAAAAATCATTTATCGTTTCGGTGACGTGAGATTCCTTGCTTTCGGAATGAAGATCAACATGACCCTCTCTTCCAGGAGTGGGACAAGTAACTTTGTAGGCAATTATAAAAGGGAAAACAAATTTTACGTTAATAAAATAATATGCTTGAAGTCGAAAATAAAATTTTTCACTTAAAAATTTTTTTTTCTTATTTTTTAACAAAAAAAAGCACAGCTAAATTTTTATTCACTCAAAACTTTATTTTTTGAAATGCAAAAATTAGGTGTTTCTATTTTCTGCTTCTACATATAAAATGGGGTTGTTATAATTAAAACAGTGGCGTAAAAATGTTCATTTCAATAATACGTAAAATCATGGTATACCAGATTTTTCAAATGGTATTGACGTGTGGTATTAGGTCATCACATCTGGTATACTATGTGGTAGCATTAGGAAATTCGAACCGCCTTAAAACGTACATTCCTTAAACCTAGTGTTAAATATATATGTACATATGTATTGTATATGTATAGTAGTGAAGAAGTTTTACTACTTTGTCACAAATTTGATTTAATTGCAATATAATAATTGATGTAGACACCACTGTGTATATAGGCGGCTATACATATGATTTCTGAACAACGAACATTGAATTAAATTAAAAAAAACAAAAAAAACACTCGGGACTGTGTAAATAAATAATAATTTAAATAATTTAGTTTAGCTTATTCGTGTTGTGTTGCTAACTTTAACAAAAAAAAATTGGTTTTTTTCTAGTTTTTTTTCTCAAAAAAAAACATCAGAATTGCGGGTTTCAATCAAATTTAGTAAATATATTATTAAACTTTCTTCTGTGATCCAAAAACTATTTATGAGAAGCCTTCACGTAGCTCTCAATCGCGCTACTTTCTCCTTTTCATATATAATATTACATACATACTTATTTATATATAAATAAATATATTAAGTAAAAAAAATGTATTTGAAAACTGCCAAAAAAAAAAACAAATGAGAATTAATTAATACCTACAAAATTTAAAACGTTTTTAAGAAGAAGAAAAATAATCAAAAAATGTTTAGGATTTTATTTTTTTAGTCTCTCTCTCTAATTGTAAGAATATAAAAAAGGAAATAATAATTTGCGATTATGTTGTTAAGTAATTTTATTGAAAAAAAAACAAATAGAAATTGTCTTAAAATACTTCTCTCGGGAAAAAAACTAACGCCAACATGATTCTTGTGTTTTTAATAATTGGTTTTTGATTGTCGTAAATAGATTAGGATATTTTTTACTTATACACGTTTCTTTTGGATAAAGTTTTTATATTCATTGATACTTAAATAAAAATATACGAGTACTATGTATTCAGTACAAATGGCAATATGTACATCAATAATTATATTGCAATATCTATGTGTTCTCAAGGACAAAAACGAAATATTTTTATTCTTTTAAGCAAAATACACTCTTCCTCCTCCTCGAGACCATTATTAATTTATAGTTTTTATTTAATTTAATTAATAATTTAAATTTATATAGAATCGTTTTGGTGTTTCTTTTTTTTGTTGTCTTTTTGCTGCCACCATACTTCAATAGGTATTTTAGAATTCAGTCTGTGTGTGTATTATTTAAATTAATTTTTTTTTATTTTTCTTTCCAATTAGAAAAAGTAACCTTTAAACCAAGAGAATAACAGTCTGTTCGGTGTCCTACTCCAGCTCAACCTAGAGCACAAGGGTGATGATACACGGCTTAATGCATTGACACAATTCCCCGCAAAGTTAACCCTGATCCCTCTCTCGATCAATGACATAAGAATTAAGTCAATGTATTGAGCCGTGTACCATCATCCTTGTGCTCTAGGTTGAGCTGGAGCAGGCCACCGAACAGCAGGCCCGCCACTAAGGGGGGGGGGGGGGCAAGTGGGACGAATTGCCGCGGGCCCCAAGCCAGAGAGGCCCCGAGAATAGTTTGAAATCCAAAAAGGGAAAACCCCATAATCCCTATGTACTAATCGTCTAGGGGCCCGGAATTTAGCATGAAACCCATCTAGTTGGATTGTGGGTTTGACCCTTTCGGTCCACACGATCAACTTCCCAATATGATGAATGCTTAATAAAGGGCTCGATCGAAAGTTATGAAATTTTTATCAGAGCATGTTTTCGTTAATATGCTTCGATCGGCACCTCAAAGAAGACGATATCATTTTTGGTTTGCGCGATATCGTGCAGGTACAAAAATCACGTACCTCGTTTAAACAAAAAAACCTCACGACCGAATTTTATGAAAATCTTCAGATAGTAACTTCGGTAATACCCTACGATCGACACCTCAAGGAAGTCGGTATCATTGTTAGTTCGCGCAAAATCGTGCTGGTACAAAAATCACTTAAGTCGTTCAAACAAAAAACCGGCCCAACCGATTTTTATGAAAATCTTCAGATCATATTTCCTTTAATACGCTTCGAACGACACTTCAACGAAGTCGATATCTTTTGTGGTTCGCGCGATATCGTGCAGGAAAAAATGACCACATACGTAAGCACACACACACCCACACACATCCTTCTTCTCAAATTTATGCTTAAAATGCTATGGGACGTTGAAAAATTGAAATACGTTGAAAATTACTATTTCGATTTTCGGACCGATTACAATAACTTCACTATAAACTGGGAAGTTAAAAAAGTGAAAACCGCCATATCTCTGCGCTCTAACCGTTGCACCAGTGGTTAAAAACGCCAAAAACACGCGGCCAAAACTAAAAAAAATAATTTTTTCTTATGAGGATTTTTTGTCCCTTTGCCATGTTATAAGGGTTATCAAGTGGTCCGGAAAGCGCGCACCTTGCCTCTTAAAACCGTCAGGGAACTGACAGTGTTGCAAGACATTCGGAGCGGTAGTTTCCATGGGAAAGGGAACGTGTCAATAGGTCTGTTCCAATAGAGAATGCGGGTTCCCGCGGGCCCAAGAAATCACCCAATTTCTGTTCCAATAGAATCTCAGGCTCGGAAAAGCGGGTAAATATTTGCTTTCTCTCGAACAAGAAACCGCCGTAGGTTTTTAGGTGGAGTGAAGTCTTACGACATTTTCAACATGTCAAAAACATCTGTTACTTGTCATGTCAAACCAAAACGATTACGAGGTTCTGAAAATAATTTCTTCATTTGGTGCCTTAAGATTTTGAATAATAATTGACACAAGTGATTCTTAGGTTATGGTCTTCTTGATTTGCACGAAACATCCCAGAAAGCGTTCCTTCACTTCGAAAAAAAGCAAGTAAATAAAAAATATTATTATTTAGAAATGTCAATATGAAATAAACGCAATTGACAGCTTGAAATTGAGAATAAAGCCTCTTTTCATCTGGTAGATTCTATTGACTTACACAATGCCGTGCCTTTTTTAAATAGACTGTCTATTCTATAATAGAGTCCATCATTTCCATCTATAATAGAGTCCATCACGTTTCGCAGGCTACGACAGGCCAGGGGCCTTATCATGAAATGCGATACGAAAGTGAAGTTGTGCGAAAATCGAAAAAAGCGATCATGCAATGCGAATTCGAATCGGTTTAATACGATTGGTATCGGAAATTTATCCGATAGCTGTGCAGCTATCGCATTTGACTTTTTTACATGGAAACATTAGAAGTTAAAAAATTAAAACTAGAGTTAGAGGAGAAGAAATTGGGGAATTGCTCTTCAGTAATAAAGAATCCCAAGGAGGACAACAAAATGTTAATTAATGACTGAATATTTTTATTTATGCTGTAAACTTTTAACTTGTTATTCCTAGAAAGTGACTTTATTATAATGCTTATGAATGACAATTTTTATTTATGTTATGAACTACAAATTTTGAATTATTTTAAATAAAAAAAAATACATAAAAAAAATATATGTATTTTTGCTTTGAAATCGAACAATTGAATTTAAATATTATTCCTTATGTTTATAGATATATTGCCTCGTTCAGAATCTGTATAATCTTATACTTTATTAACGCACTTAAAAATGTCAAATATTGGCATGAAGTTGTCTGCTTTCCCAGTATTGGAAAGAATTCCTAAGTTAAGTAGGGCAGCACTCTCTCAGCGATTCGAATTCGTAGCAAACGGATCCGATGATCGGTAGATGCATTCGTATCGCCATTTACTTTCGGTTCGTATTTACTTTCGTATCGCATTTCATGATAAGGCCCCAGGTTTTCTATTGGAACAGGCCTAAAGTGGTCCGGAAAGCGTGCCCGTGCCTCTTAAAACCGTCAGGGAATTGACAGTGTTGCAAGACGTTCGGAGCGGTAGCTTCCATGGAAAAATGAACGTATAAATAAGACGTGCATAAAAAGATATCTATTCGTCCGATTTCAATTCTGCAAAATGGATTCATCTCCTGAATGTAAGTGTAATAGATGATCACTTATAGCTATATAATTTTATATGCCCACTCATAGTAGTACGGTAATAAAGTTAGTTCATTTTTCGCTAATTTGGACGTGAATTTTTCTTTAAAAATAGGACAACAAAAAAAGTCCCGCTAGATCCAGGCCTCCTGTTGTTTTTAATGATTTTATACACTCCTCAGGTAAAACAAATCCCAAATCCAGCTGCTCAAGATCGCCCCCCCCATATTTAGGACACTTCTTATATTCATACGATTCCAGGTTGCACAGTACGGGTGTGTTTCAAGTTTCATCACAATCAGTAATCAAAAATCAGTGATGGAAATTAACCCTTTTCCTTGATAGACAATTGCTCGAATCCGACAAAAAATGATGGAATATGGGACATATGTGATGTTGACAAGATGGAGTGATTGCAATAATTGATGGAATTTGAAACACACTCTACAATAGTTCAAAACTGTTATGACTGCCAAAACTAGAAGGGATTGGGATAGAATTCTTTGAAATTTGGTGTCTGGGGATTTCGAGGTCTCAGTTTCCGAATTCGTTATTATTTGTTTTATCAAAATTGTTGCTTCATGAAGATTGGGATGTCGGAAAAAGTATTTCTCTATCGTGAAGAGAAATATTCGAACTCGTTCAGGATAATTTGAATAATACGAAAGTGTTTTGTATTTTGAAGGAGTACTTGCCACTTAAAATCGGTCGAACAGTGTCGTACAACCAAAACACTCAACTAAGAAAAGATCTAACGAAAATTCGGATTAAATGGCAAAAAGTTAATGAAAATAATAATCAATTGGGGCTCGAGAAGGAGGTTGTTATCATTGATTCCGTATGAAATATGGAAACAAGCCAATGCTGGTGGTTCTCCATCTACAAGTTTCGGTGAAACCAGTGTACGGACAAAATTAAGAAGAGCGGAAGAAATGACTTATGTTTCATTCCACACGAGCGTACACACGACACGACAAGAGTCGGCTGCAAAGGTGGTTTTTGGTGAAGAGGGTGAGAGAGGGGCCGGTTTTCCATCTCCCTCACTCACCCTCTTCTCCTTAAACCACTTTTGCAGCCGACTCTTGTAGTATTGCGTGTACGTTCGTGTGGAATCAGCCTATCCAATTGACTCCACGTGCAGTTGGAAAGTGACCGATTATATATTTTAGCCGCCATTTTGTTTTTATAAAAAATATTATCAAATTCGAAATCTGCAGCCTCGAAAAATCCAAGAAACACCACGTGCAGGAAAACTAATTTTCAAATATTTTTGGTCGCCATTTTGTTTTTGTTAGGAATTGGACGGGAGATGGCTAAAAGAATAATTACACTGAGTATTAAATCAAAATATAAAATGTTGCATTTATTACTAAAGTAAGCTTCTCAATAATTCTTTAATTATATGCGACTCTACCCTTCAACGTCTGGAATGCGACGAAGGAAGGGAGAGCAAGACAACAGCAAAAAAGTATAATGATGACAGCTTCAAATGTCAAGTAAAAGAAAGGGCTGCTTCGGAAACTAAGTTACGCCCGTTTACAGCGAGCGTTGATATGTGTACTTGGATACATTATTGTAACATAATGTTTCCTCGTTTAATGTGGTATAAATATCTTTCCCGTCTAATTTAGATAGAATGTTAACAAAGATAACCTCCAGTCCCCCGATCCAAAGAAGAGATTTCACTCACTATATTCGTCTAGAAAGAGAAGAAGCCATTTCGGCAATTTTTGGGGAAAAAGAATGTATTAACACAGAGACTAGGGAAATTGTATTATGAAATATTAGAAATATTTATATTATTACATTTTGTGTGGTGTACGCTAGAATTCCTTATCTTAATTTTTTTTATCTATTTTTTTGTTTAATGAATTTTTCTATTAATTTTCTACCGATATTTTGGCATGTTTAATGCTTCTATGGTTATTATTATTATTTATTCCTCCATTTTGTATTCTGTTATTTAAATTATATATATTATTATATGTATTGTATTTTATAGAGAAATTTTTGCTTTAAAGCTAAATCAAAAAGTTACAACCCAAGCCCAAAAAGAACAAAAAAATAAAAAACAAAATAACATTGTTTTAAATTATAAAAAAAAAGAAATTAATTGAAACAAAAAAGTTAAAAGAAAAAATCTTTACCAATAAACAAAAAAAAAGTAGAAATTTGTGGAAATAAGTGCAGATAAGTGCCCTTAATTCATTTTTATTCTAATTTGTTGATTGTTCATAAATAAATTAAAGAAAAGAATAAAAAATTAATAATAATTAATAATAAAAAAAAATAAATAATTGAATTCCTATTCTTCTTCTACATAAGAACAACAACAACACAGCAACACAATTCAAATCGAACAAAAGCAAAAGGACAACATAAACATAGTTTTCATCCCCCATCAAAACAAACAACAAAGAAAGCCTAGAAACTAATTTTTAAAATTACTACTTGGTCTCTCCATCTCGAATGTTGTGGGAACAAATATAGAACAAATTCTGTAATAAAAAAACAGCATAGGGCCTGTGCCAAGTTACAATTCAAAAGTCAATTTGTATGAAAAACACGCATTTCAGTTTAATATTATCCAAACTTTTGTTTGACAGTTAAGTTGCGTTTTTTAATATGTTCTGTTCTGTTCTGGAACATTAAAAAAAACGGCAAGAGATATTTTCATTTGCATAAATTACGGCTTTTTGTGTTTTAATTTCTTCTAATACTAGCAAAAAACCCGCGTGCGTTGCAACGCCTTTAAATAAAAAAAGTTTATGTGTGCACTGTCCGCGGTAGGAAAAAAGTATAATGAAAACAACAAAAAAATCTGGAAAAATGATTTCGATTTTGGATACCATACAGAAATTTAGAGTTACCTATAAAAAGTATTGTAATATTTCTTCTCGAGCGTCCTCGGATTCATCAGGGTTTAATTGGAACAATTTGTTTCTTTTTAACAACTTTAATTTCAAAACAAAACTTCTTGCACACATATGTTCCTCCTTCCTCTTCTTGGCAGTTCAGTTAGAACAACCGTACTAAATTGAGATGTGACACTGCATTATGTATGTATTCAAGTAGGTGCCTCTGAACATGAAACTTCTCGGTGAATTGGAATTTTAACTTTCTCTTTTCTGTTAGCCGTTACACTGCCCCCTTCTTCTTCGTCCCGAACACAGCTTCCTACAGGTTCTTATCGATCGAACCTTTTCGGATGCGATAGATGACATCGTTTAACCTCGTGATGACGGTGGAGGGTCCTTCTATTTCCTTTGTGGTTTTGCCGATTTACCTGTTATTCGTCGAGGATTTTATAGCTAGACTCTATCGCCTTCCTTAAATCTAGATCCGTTCGCCCTTGGGTCGTAGTGGATCTTCATCCTGTTGTTCGATTTCAAACTTTAAATCACCTGGCATTCCATTTGGAGCTAGGATGTCCATTCATTTGGAGCTAGGATGTGAAGATTTTTCGATTTCCCAACTCTTGCACAAGCACATACAGCTGACCGGGAAATGACACTTATTTAGCAAAATTTGTCCGCCAGATTGGCCCCGAAATTTAAAATTTATAAGTTTTGATCATAAATTCTTTATTTGTTACCTTAAAATCTCCCAGATACCGAAAATTGGCAAACTCATCGGCCATTTTGAATATATAAGTTCTGATCATAATTTTGTTATTCGTTAACAAAAAAACCCCAGATAGCGATTTTCATTGGAATCGGAACACAATTGGCAAATTCGTCGGCCATTTTGAATTTATAAGTTTTGTCGAACACAAATTCGTTATAAGCGACCTTAAAAACCCCTAGATACCCACTTTCATTGAAATCGGAACACAATTTGCAAATTCTTATTTGTGTGGCCATTTTGAATTTCGGTCATTTTTCGGCGGCCACTTTGAATTTCGAAAATCGGGCTTCGAGGTGCATCATGGAAGACCCCCACGGACCTTCGTACAGAATTTCGAAGCTCTGCGATGACTGGTCCGCCCGCTATAGCGCACACATACATACATACATACACACATACAGAAATTTTCTTTTATTAATATAGAAGATATATAGGCGTTTCTGAAGTCTATGGATAGAGAATGTATGTTTATGTTAAATTCATTTACCTTTTCTAGGACCTGCCTAAGGGTGAAAATATGGTCTGTGGTAGATCTTCCGGGGCGGAAACCGCTTTGACAGTTTCCCAGAGCTGCATCTGTGTTAAGAGCCAATTACAACGCATCCGCTCCGTTCCGATCCGCTAAGCTGTCAAAGTTAAAGTTCGAAGTTTGCTTAGAACTTATGTGGCAGTTCGGAAAGGTGGTGCCAATGGTACTTACGGATCGGAACGAAAAAGTTGAATAAATTTCAACTTTTTCGGAACGGTTCGGACGGAATGGAATCACTGTAATTGGCCCTTAAGGCTGCAGTTTAACGTATAAAATATTTGATAACACTTTGGCCAGTTTCACACGGGCCAACAGTCAACCAACAAAAATCTGCTATCATCGTTCATTCCCTTTTGAAATTCGATGGGAAGTCGTATGGGCTTTCCATGAGCCAACTTTTCCAACCAACTGGACGTCAAAATGCTTTAGCTTATTGTTGTTGTTTTTAATCTTAATTCTGCACCTTCTGCTATTTCTCTCTTTTCTTCCAGAAAGAAGAAAACAACAACAACCACACAGGTGTCAAAAAGTTGACTCGAAAATCCAGTGAAACAGTTGGTTCACAAAATCTGCCCACCTCTTCGTCCTCTCTCACCCTCTACTCTACAAACGACGTTTTCAGTCGATTTTTGTTGGTGCCAACAGCCCCGTGTGGAACTGGTCTTTATATGCTCAGTTCAATAAAGTAATGCCTCTATAATTACGGCAGTTTAGCTGATCTCCTTTTCTATGTATAGGGCACACAATGCCGTCGCTCCATTCCGATGGTATTCGTTTCTGGGTCCATATTAGTGTTTCGATTTCATGCAGGCTTAATATTACGTCTTCACCTCCTTGTTTCAATAGCTCTGCTACGATGTTACCTTTGCCCGGAGATTAGTTGTTTTTTAGTTTTTTTCAATTCGTTCAAGGGCCCAATGTAGTTGCAAATTCATTTTTGACCCTCAAGATTGGCAAAAATTTCTCTGATTTAGAAATTTTACAAATGGTTGAAACGCAATGTAAACCTTCAATCTTGGATGATTTAATTCCCAGGATAAGCTAGGTTGATGTTTATGATATAAAATTGCGCCATCAAGGAATTGACTCCGTGTCTGTATAAGGACGGAGGACCATCAATTCGACAATCACAATAGGGCGGGGGAATCTAGTTTTTGTTATTTTTTTTCGCTCAATAAATTATATATAATATTCAAAAACGAAAAAAAAGTAAAACCTATATGCGAAAACCTCGACTTTATAAAACGCTAGTAAAAATTTAAAGGAGGCCTATAAAGAAGACCCAAACTATAATTAAATGAAACAAGCCATATTCATGACAAGAACAGCAACACAAAACATATACATATTATATTCCTTTAAGCAAACATTTTAAAAAAACAACAACAAAATACTTTTCAACAATGATTTATATAACAACAACAAGAAGAAACAATTGAAAAAAAGTCTTTAATAAAAAAAAAAGTTCAATTCCAAAATAATTAAGAGTAATTTAATCATTTTTTGTAAAATTCAAAAACTTTGGACAAAAAATAAAACAAAACTATAAAAATTATTAAAAAAAACTTCGGTTGTGCTTTATCCATGTAAAAAATAAAAAAAAAAATAACAAATGAAATTTTTGTTAAGGAAGCTTTAATATTATTAATAATTATTATAAACAAAAAATGAAATTAACTGTGACAAAATTATTACTAAATTTAAAAAAAACAAAAACAAAATAAAAGTAAACGGAGAAGACACATTTTGATATAATGCCACAAAGCAAAACAATAATGAATATCCTTTTTTTATTTTCAGTTCGATTTTAGGTTTTTTTTAACCTAGACACAAAAAAACAAGAATATAAATCCTTTAGCAGTTCTACTCAGTCAATAAGTAATCTCCAGAAAACATAATTTTATCTAATTATATTATTATATTTAATATATACATAGATCTGTGTAAAAAGTCGAACAAATTTATCAGAAATTGCTTATAGGGCGTACGGCGGTAATCAAGGGGGATAAGTGTGGAGATTGTGTTTTTTTGTTGTTGTAAAGGACTAAAATCTGGAGATATAAACGATTTAAAACTAGTTGAATTGAACGAATATTCTGATGAATGTAGTGGCAGAAAATTATCGCTACAAGATTTGATATTGCATTTACATATACCTTCTGTCACAATATATTTCATTTTTTTTTGTATTTTAGTCCTAACATCTCATTACCTTTTCCTAAAACACCTAGTGTTTGAATTGCATGATCTCAATCCCTATAAAAATATTAATGGGTTTCACGGACTGCTTTCCTTAATATTAAATTTCAGAGGCAGAGGCTCCTGTATTACACGAATTCCTCTCTAGAAAATAATAAACAAATTTCTAAAATAAATCAATTATTCGTTTCCCTATATTTACAAACTAGGAAGATACGCCCGGCGTTGCCCGTGAAGGCTTTCGTTCCTTTGTACCATTAGCAGCGTTCCATTGGGCGATCCGGAGTACTCCGGAGTACATCACCAATGGAACGCGATTTTTTGATGTCAGAAGTAAATACGAGTAAAACGTAAAAGTGCAGGGATAGTTGGGAGTACTCGGGAGTAGAAAATATTACCCAATGGAACGCAGCTATTATATATATAACCCACATTTCCGCTTGTCTTTACCATCTTTCAAAAAAATCCTTGTTGATCAATTCTGAACCGATTGCTTAGAGAGCCTCAGCCATACGTTAACAAATTGGGTAAATAAGACTGTTCCGGAACACTTGGCAAAATTCGTGCGCCACTTTGGCCCCGCCTTTTTTGAATTTATAAGTTTTGATCATAAATTCGTTGCCACATTAAAAAACCCCAGATACCGATTCCATTGCAATCGGAATACAATTGTCAAACACATTGGCCATTTTGAATCTATAAATTTTGATCACAAATTCGTTATTTGCGACCTTAAAAACCCTTAGATACCCATTTTCATTGGGTGGTGCTACACGGAGACTCCAGAAGTCGGCCGAAATCAAATTTGAGTCTCGTTATTTAATGCTACACGAGGCTTAGAATAATTCTTTACCCTACATGAAAGCTTTGATTGTGTGTGTATACCGTGGTCATTGGGCCTATTCACACAGTGCATATTCCTGGCGCCTAAAACCGGTTTTATAGATGAGAGAGGGAAGGGAGCGGAAGAACTTAACGAAACATTTTTCACGCAAAACCAAACGCGTGAAAACTAGCACACATATAAAAAGTTACTTCTATCTCTTGCATTCTTTAGCTTTGTTTTTCTCTAACAAGTAAATTTCATCTGCAATACATTTAAATGTTCCTGTATAGCATTAAAATTTACTATCCATAATGTACGCCCCGTGTGAGTTGCTAGGAGTTGAATAAAACCGGTTTTACTCACCACACTTAAGGCAACGTGTGAATATGCCCATTGAGCCTATTCACACCGTGCATATTCATGGCAAGTAAAACCGGTTTTATAGATGAGAGAGGGAAGGGAGCGGAAGAACTTAACGAAACCTTTTTTTACGCAAAAGCAAACGCGTGAAAATTAACATACATATAAAAAGCTACTTCTGTCTCTTGCTTTCTTTAGCTCTGTTTTCTCTAATAAGTAAATTCCATCTCCAATACATTTAAACGTTCCTGTAGAGCATTAAATTTTGCTAAACATAATTACGCCTCGTCTGAATTCCGAGGAGTTGAATAAAACCGGTTTTACTCAACCAACTTATGGCATCGTGTGAGCAGGCTCAATTAAGGGCCTGTGCCAAGTTACAATTCAAATGTCAATTTGTATGAAAAACGCATTTCGATTTTACAATTCAATTTTCGGAGGTTTGTGTCTTTGGAAATTTTGTAAGGAAATTTTTGAATTCATTTGACAGTTTGTTGGATTTAACTTCTTGGCCCTAATGTGTTGTGGTTGAATCTACATATTTTCAATTATTGGAGAACAATGTCGCGAATTCTTTCAATTTTCAGTGCATGATTGTCTTCACCGTATAACATGACACATTAAAGGCTGATCATGATGTTATCCCCCAATGCGAATCCGAATTAAATTTGTCCGTATGTCATCGGATTTCGGTCCGTGAGTGAAGCCATTGACGGATACGCTGAAGATATTTGTTTGTTTTAAAATATTCTAAAAAATCTTTAAATGTTTTTGAAACAATTGTTCGTATCAAAATGTCAAATTAAGTTGATAAATGCAGTTGGTTGGCTCAATACGATGCGATCGCATTCAACGATACAAAAACTAAATCGCATCGCAACTGGCTTCCGTTTGCTTCTCACATTCGGATTCCAGGATTGTATTTTGGCACACTTTGTAATTTCGAAGTGTAGTCCAATAAATAGGTCGAAAAAAGGCCTTCGTAATGCGAAAAAGCTTAAATTCAAAATGGCGTCATCCCCACCTTCTTGCTAAACTTACAGTGAAGGCTCTCAGAAACTATGGATTTTACGACAAAAATGTATATTACCTTTATTATAGATAAATAAGTGTTTTAACTTTTTTGTTTAGAATTTTTTTTTTGTAAAGTCAATATCTACGGGGAAATAGTGCTTCAAACTTCATATATCACTTTCTTTGCCCTATATTTTGTTAATGGTTAATTCTACATGAAAAAATCCTTCGTAAGACTTATAGAACACACGATTATCTATAATTTTTGTTATTATCATTTTTTAGGTAGGGCTAATATTACACGTTTTATTGCAAAACTGATTATAACTTTTTTTGTGCACAATTTCGTTGCCCACATTTTTTGTTTTAATTTTTTTGTGTAAAGTTGATATTTATGGATTTATTACACATTAAACGTTTAGTAAGAATGGTTTTTTACAAATATCTCGTCAACTATTAATTTACAACGAAAATTTATACCAAAAAATTTATTTGTTATAAAATTCTGTACAAATTTACTTGAAACATCTTTTTCTAGCATTAATACTTTCGCGTGCGGTATTTTTCGCAAAGAAAAAGTACCTATTTATTGTATTAGTGTCCGTGATGATTGTAGGAAATTGTAACTTGGCACCTACCCTAAACCATATTTGCGCGCCATTTTGAATTTCGGTAATATTTGCGCGGCCATTTTGAATTTCAAAAATCGAGGTTCGAGGTGAATCGTGGGAGACCGCCACGGAACTTAATGCAAAATTGCGAAATTCTGCGATGTCTTGTGCGCCCGCTATAGTGCAAACGCATGCAGAAACTTTTTTTTATTAATATAGATTATTTAATGGGGTGTTTCTTGAATCAAAAGTAGTTTAGTTATTTTTTATTCTACCAAAGTTTGAAAGGGGGGAGGAAAGGATTAAATAATACAAAAATTCCGTCAAAATACAATCTTCTAGGCACACTATTATTCACAATGATTAACCGCCACACACCCTATACTACCGTTGTATTTTTTCATATTAATATATCATAAATATGATGCATGTGTTTTTAATGGTCTAAACAACAACAAAAATAAATCATATGTTTTTCGGTCAATTTACATTTATTATTAAACTCTAGTGTTTAAGATTACGTTTAGACGTTTAAAATTAAAAAAAAAAAACAAAATAATAATAATAAAAAAAACAAAAAAAATAAAATTAATAAATTTAATTTAATAACAAAAACAAACAAAAATATGAAAACACCATAAAAACAAAGAATTTTTCCAATATTAGAAACAGCAAAAAAAAGAAAATAAATATATAATATAAATAAAAAAAAGAAATTAAAACAATATATATACATACATATATATATATATAAAAATTAATTAGATAATTTATGCGAATCCTTATAAAGGAGTTTAATTATTTTTACTACTATAAAAAAAAATAAGAAAAGAGACAGACGAATTTAGTTCGTTGTTTAAAAATATAAATAAATAAATAAAAGAAACAAAAAAAACTAAACGTAAACGTATATTGTCTGAATTATTCTATAAACAAAAAGGAAACAAAAAAAAACATTTATATGTATTTATTATAACAAAAAAAAAACAAAACAATACAAAAATGTTGCAACAATATTAAAAAATTACTATTTAAACAAAAAAACAAGAAACAAAACCCTAAGGCAGACATAAAGTCTTAGAATTACACAAGTAAAAAATTAAGTAAGGGACAAAACCTAATCTTTGTTTGTTTTTTTTTATAGATATTTTTACTTTGGCTGACCAAAAAAAAACAAAAATCAAAAGAAAACAACAAAATAAAAAAGCGAAATACTACTTTTAGCAATAATAATAAAAAAACACACACCCACACACAAAACAAAAAAATGGTGAACTTTATAATACTAGAAACAAACAAACTATAAATACACAATTTTTTTATAAAAAAAAAACAAACAAAAAAAAATTAAATATAAAACAGACATAAATTTAAAAGAAAAGACAAAACATTACGCATAGAAATAAAAATAACTAACGACGCTATACATACATTATATATTGTACTATAAAATAGATTGTGAGGGAAAAATAAAATTAGTAACAAATCTCCAATAATGATAAAAATACAAACTAACTATAATAAAAAAAATTCTGCACACAGGTATTCAAAACGAACAACCAAAATGAAACAATTAGTCTACCAAAAAAAAAAATGGGTTAAGAAAAAAGTAAATAAGTAAAATTAAATATGGACAACGAATTATGTAGCTAAAAACAACAAAAACAAAACAAAATATATAGAGAAACTTCTAACAACGTTATTTTTTCTACTTTAAGAACGTTCTTCCTCTTTTTTATCGTTTCTATCAAGTATTTTTTAATTAAAGGTAATTTAATTAATTCTTCTTGTTTTAGATTAGATTAGTAAAATCACGCGCTTTCAATAAAACTAAAACTTGAGGCTACATTAATCATCGCTTCAAGATTATTTTTAAGTTCAGTAGAGATCGGTAGTGGATTTAGGCCGGCTCCACACGTTGGGACCAAGGTTGTCCCCAATGCCCCAAGTGTGGATCGAGGAATTTGCAGTTGGTGTGACCATTGGGGATTGGCCGTCGCGTGGCTGAATCTGCGCCAACGTTCGCTGGTAATGCCTGTTTCACACGGGACGACGACCAGCCAACAGAAATCGTACGATATTCATTTTTTTTAGAGAAGAGGGTGAGAGAGGACGATGGGGAGGGAAGATTTTCCCATCCAACTTTCTCACCCCTCTCACCCTCTTCTCTAAAAAAATGAATATCGTACGATTTCTGTTGGTTGGTCGTCGTCCCGTGTGAAACAGGCCTAACCAACGTGTGGAGCCGGAGTTAATTAAGCTTTAGTTCTGTATATATATAAGGTGTTTCAAAAACAGGCGCCTCTCTCTCTGTAACTTTTTTTTTTATAAACTTTATTAGCAAAAAACCCGCGTGCGTTGCAACGCCTTTAAATAACAAAAGATTATGTGTGCACAGTCCGCGGTAGCAAAAAGGTATAATGGAACAAATCTGCAAAAATTGATTTTGGATGAATATAAAAATTTAGAGTTTCCTATAAAAAAAATAAAGTGCGTGTCAGCTCCGACGGTGACTGGACTTTACTCCTGAGAAACGATTGTTTTAAAATATATGCAATAGGCAAAGGAAGTAAATGAAGCCATATTTATATTGATTTGATAAAATATATTACACACATTTTATTTTCTAGTCTATTATATATCGTCTGCCATTTTGTGGTAACCGCCATATTAAATTTAAAATAACGTCATACAGATTACTGTAACACCCTTTCATTTGATACCCATAATGAGAAGGTTGTGAAGAAAAAGGTAATCCGCCATTTTGAATTTGAAATGACTCCACACAACTATGTAATTGGATTCTACCTGTCATGCCCTTTAATTTGATACCCATGTAGATTGTCGACAGTGCAAAGGGCTTTCCCTGAGCTCTAGTCTTCCACATAAAAAAAAATGTAGGGGGTCGCGGAACACAATTGCAAAAATCGGCCTCCATTTTGGAACCGCCATCTTAATTTTTTTACTAAATGGTC
The DNA here is from genome assembly GCA_963855945.1 of Thereva nobilitata. NCBI lineage: Eukaryota > Metazoa > Arthropoda > Insecta > Diptera > Therevidae > Thereva > Thereva nobilitata. Next base: position 5,780,641 of record OY979699.1, read on the forward strand.
GGATAGCATTGTCAGGCGAACTACGCCTATGTGCAAAATTTGAAGTTCATCGGTTAGATTTTCTACTTTTTAGTTTATTTTATGTTGGCCGCCATTTTGAATTTGAAATGACGCTACACCGCTAATAGTATTCTACCTGTCATATTCTTTCATTTGAAACCCATGTCGGGGGTCGGACAAATCGGCTGCCATCTTGGAACCGCCGTCTTTGTTTTTTTTTACAAAATGTTCATTTTGCATTGTCAAGCAAACTACGCATAGTTGCAAAATTTCAAGTTGATCGGTTATATTTTCTACTTTTTAGTCTATTATAATGTCTTCCGCCATTTTGTGTTGGCCGCCATTTTGAATTTGGAATGACGCCACACAGCTAATTGTATTCTACCTGTCATCCCCTTTCACTTGAAACCCATGTTGGGGGTGGGGGAACACAATTGCAAAAATCGGCCGCCATCTTGGAACAGCCATCTTAATTTTTTTACATAATAATCAGATTGCATTGTCACGCGAACTATGCATATGTGCAAAATTTTAAATTGTTCGGTTATATTTTCTACCTTCCGCCATTTTGAATCTGGAATGACGCTGCACCGCTAATTGTCTTTATTTTTGTACAAAATGGCCACATCGCATTGGCAAGAAAACTACGCATATGTGCAAAATTTGAAGTTGATCGGGTTCAAATGGTGGGTGGCTTTAATAATTTTCTACGCAATAATGACGGGTCCCCATACAAACTTTCATCCCCTATTTCAATCCCTTAAAGCCTTTGTTTCGGGAAAAACAGTAGCTTATGTCCTTCTCTAAGGCCTAATCTATCTTTGTACCAAATTTCATCGAAATCAGTTAAGCGGTTTAGGCGTGAAAGCGCAACAGACAAACAGAGTTACTTTCGCATTTATAATATTAGTAGGGATTAGCTTAATAGAACTTATACTAATAAAATGGGTCTAAGTCCATGGAGCTTAATCCTAGAGGGCTGTATACAGTTCAAAATCTTAGATTATTAATATACATATATATTTTGTTTTCTTAAATCTTAGGGGATGGTTCCTGCATCAGTTTAAAAGGGTAATAAGTGTTTTTGTCTGTTCCTCGTTCGTATTCAGTATTGGTGTATTGTTATCATATTCGATATGTTGCCGTAGGATGTAAACAGTGGTAGGAGAGTCCATGAAGAGGTGTCGTGCTATTAGGTTTTGCATGGGGCAGTGGGGACATAAAGGTGGGTGTTGTCTCTCGAAAATATGTCCTTTGACGGCGAGGAAATGTCCAAGTCTTATAGGCCAATTCTCAAATCATCAGTGACATTTATCACAAATCACAACAAAGTCTAAAGGTGTGGTGAGTCGCAGTTGTGACTTACAAACCCTTTATACTATCAGTCTGTCAAGTCTGGTGAAATGTCTTTGAAATATATTTTTGGTGGGCTTGGAAACACATTTTTCTAGACAAGTCGTTCTTATTTAATTATACAGTCGTTATTTTTTTTTATGTGGAAGACTAGAGCTCAGGTTTTTGTGCGTCCCATGTTTTTATTTTAGTCTGTTAAAAGTCCCAGATTATTACTTAATCCGCTGACGCAGCGACACAAAGTGCCCCTTGTCATATGACATGAGAAGACAGCACTGCTACTATTGCACGATTTCTTACCAGACGTCAGAATCTCAAGAAGGTCCATGTTTGTGTTCTAATTATTTTCTAGTTTTTGGTACAGCTTATGATTTAAAATAAAACCATTTAACTTAAGTTTTTTTTACTTATTTTTTTTATATTTCTTTTTAGTCTTAATTCAGTCATTTTTGGATTTTAGTTTTTACAAAATTCTGATGAAGTGGTTTGTTATGCATACCATATTGCGAGTGCCATTTTGAATTTTCTAATTTTGACAACAAATTCATCATTTCCGACCTTCAACACCCCCAAATAGCGATTTTCATCGAATAGTAATTGCCAAAATCGTATCGCCATATTGGCCCCTCCGAATTTTCAAATTCCCCGATACCGATTTTCAATGGATTCAGTACACATTTGCAAAATTCATCCGCCATATTGACACCGACATTTTGAATTTTCAAATTTTGACCGCAGATTCGCCATTTGTGCTCATTAAAACCCCCCATTCCGATTTTCAATGGATTCGGAACACAATTGCGAAATTCGTCCGCCATCTTGATATTTTTACAAAATTGTCACATTGCGTTGTCACGGAAACTCAATCTGTGTTCAAAGTTTCATAAGTATCTGTTTAGTAGTTGAAAAAGCTGTCGCAAGATTTGAACCAAAGAAACAAACAAACAAATATACGAGGTCAAGCTAAATAAAACCATTAAAAACGCACCTAATGAAAGATAGAGAGAGAGGGTGGTTTCAGGTGTAACGCTTAGAAAAATTATAATTGTCAAATTGACTTGTTGTATATAGTGGAGAATGTTGATTTTTATATTTATAATAGTATATTTACGATGTGTGTTCAGTAGAAGAAGAAGAAGATCGGGATTTTATAATTTCAATAGTTGTGTTTAATGAGCTGCTCTTTGTTAAGCTAGGTTGAGATATCTCAGCAAAATGTGTTTCATGAGCCTGCTCTAAGTTGAACTGGAGCAACTTAAAGCACAGATTTCTTGCTCTACTTTTTGTGACTTTTTTTTCGGGTTCATTAGGCACGGCTAATATACGAAACACTTTTTTTTATTAGACTTAACTAAGGTTGAAGTGTATCTCATGTGTTAGAAGTTCGACGGTCGTTCGGCTGCCCTATCCAGTTTCTACTATCGAAGATGTGCTCTGATGCATGCTCATTCAATTATCATCATCTGTAGCACTACAGTCTATTATTTATTGGCCTTGGTTTTCTCTAGTATTTCTCTTCATGCCGTTCGGTTCTTGGTTAATGCCTTCCAATTATGTACGCCTAACTTAACGTAAGTCTTCCTCAACGGAGTCCATGTATCTCTTCTTTGGTCGACCGAAATTTCTATTTCCATCATAGATTCAATTTATCGTCAAGCCTTTCTATCTTAACCCAGCGGGAAAAGTGGAAGCAGCTTCATCTGGAATCAAATTAGAAGTGCTTCCTGGTCATGCTTCAGAAGCATTTTGGAAGATTTTTAACTGCATGCTTGACAAGCACGCATGTTTAATCTTTTTTCGCATTCTCGCACAACTTCTCTGTAGCCTCCGCACGACGCAATCATGCTTGAATAGCCGCAGCTTATCCTTAAATAATTTCGTTCGGAAAGTGACGACGCGCTCGCTCGCACTCACACTTTTGTTTTCAAGTGAGATTTGTTCAAGCATGCAGATGAAAATTCGATCAATCTTCAAGCTGATGTTCAATCATCATGCTTGCGCAAAAAATCTCATATACACGCTCAAGCACGCTTGCACAAAAAGATTGAACACGCGTGCTTGTCAAGCATGCAGTTACGTATGTAGCCGCCTTTACCCGGCTTTGGGATGAGCACCTTTGACGCTTCCATTGCTCAGGGAACACTCCTTCCCTCAGGCACGCTGTGAATACTTGGGCGAACTCACCTGGAGTCACAGTGGCTGCCAGTTCCATCGCTCTGTTTGATATACCGTCCAGTCCAGGGGCTTTTCCAGCGGCAATCCTCTTCGCGGCTTCCACAATTTCTTCTTCCCTTACCTCTGCGATATCTGCTTCATCTACGATCACTGCAGGCAAGCTGTCCATGTTCTGTGGAAACAGGGTCCATACTATGGGCATTTTCAGTAATGCAGGTTGCGTGCGCAACTGACTTATTCAGCAATGGAATTGTGTTGCTGAATAAGTCAGTTGCGCACGCAACCTGCATTACTGAAAATGCCCTATGTCTTGCAGCATTACAGGGCAGGTAATCGCTGGAGAACGCTTGCCCTTAATCGACGACATCACTACCCTTTAAGCACCCCCCCCCCCCACGGGTAGTAACCCGCTTCCTTGCACAGACTCTTAAAGTGCTCTGTTTTAATCTTTCGGGTGGCATTTTTAAGCCCTCTCCTCGCCTCTTTGTATTCCATAAGGAGTTCCTCGAATTCTAGCCGTTCCCGTCTTCGCTGACAGCGCCTTCTTGCCTTTAGGCAAGCCCTTCGGCGCTCCCCGATTTCATCGTTCCACCAGAAGTTCGGTGGACGTCTACGGGGTTTTGGGCGTTGTGGCATGGAGGCGTCACATGCCCGTTTCATCACCGCGGTGATCCTTGCGACCCTTTCATTTGCGCATCCTGTCTGCGCAATATTCTTCTGCAGGATTATCTCTTTGAACAGCTCTTCATCGAGCTTGTTCTGGGCCCATCCGGTGCTTATGGCTTGATTTTGCTGCATCCTTTCTGTTCATTTTCCCGTGCGTTCGTGTACACCTCGCTCACCCGCCATTGGAGGTCTCTGGCCATCGAGTCACTGATGAAGGTGATGTCTACTATAGACCCTCTTTCACCTTTTTGGAAGGTGTTTTGACCGCCGGTGTTTGCCAACACCACACTGAGGCGTGAAAACGCTTCCACTAGAATGCGCCTCCTTGCATTTGTATACCGACTGCCCCAGTCCACAGCTCATGCATTGAAATCCCCCGCTATTATTTTGGGGTTATGGCGGCTCGCGTCTGCAGTCAACTTTTCCACCAATGTCACGTATTCCTCCATCGTGAGACTAGGCGTGGCGTAGCAGCTGTAGGCATATACATCGCTTATCCTTGCCCGCGCGAAACCGTCTTCCGGATTACTCATCGTCTTTTCAATGGCTCGATTTCCACACGCCCATATTGCAGCTTTTCCGCTTTTGTCCGCCTGTCAGATTCTATTATGTAGGTCCTTGTACTGCTCACTTACAATTGCATCGTCGATTTCCTTTTCGTACACAATTTTTGCGAGCAGTTCTTGGGCCGCCTGGCAGTAATTCAGGTTCAATTGTATGAACCTGATTTCCGTCCCCGTTTGAGTGCCTTCTTGAATAGTGGACACTTGCTACTGTTCGTGCCGTGGGCACTGTTACGCCTCCTGGCATAATAGGCATTTAGGGCTCCCGGCGCAATCCTTGGCGATATGTCCCTTTTCTCCGCATTTTAGGCATAGTTCTTTCCTGTCCTTGGTGCTGGTGCAGTTCTTTGCTATGTGCCCGAACTCCCAGCACTTATAGCATCTCTTTGGAGCTGTCCGCTCCCTATACCTCGGGTAATAATCAGCTTTAGTACCCCCTGTACCTCTGGTAATAATCAGTTTTAGTACCCCCTAAATCATTTATTTATATGAAATTTATTAAAACACGCGTTTATCAGCCAAGCCAGCCAAGTTGTGTGCTTCGATTTATCCAACTGTGAAAGCGTAATTACCTAGCAAATATTTAGTGAACACACTACGTACGTTGTACTATATACTATCTTTAGAATCTCCCATGTGCTTAATATATATAACATATATAAAAATAGTGTGATCTGAGTCTGTGTGTAAAAATTAGCCATTAATTTTATTATTTCAAATTGTTTGTTTTTTTGTTATAGTTTATATTATAATTTGTTTTTGGTTTAGTTTTTTATTTAATTTTATAAAAAAAATATGAACAAGAACAATAAAAGGAAATTTCCTCCCGCAAAATAAAAAAAAAGAAAAGAAAGCAACTTCTACAATTACCAATACTAGTAATAATAAAAAAGAAAAGATATAATATTAATATTTAAACAAAAGAAAATAATAATAATTCCGTCATTATGACAATTGCGCTAATTATAAAAAATAAATATAAGAGAGAAAAAGAAACACACACACACGCAGAACACAAATATACCAAGTAAAAAGAAAAACAAAAAAATCCAAAAATAGAGAACATAGAACAAAAATAAAAAGAGGATACACTACAAAAAAAATAACAAAAGGGAATAAAAAATTATATAAAATATAGTATAGGTATAACACACACACACTTTTAGAGATAACAAAAAAAGAGGAAAACAACCTGTCTATCACTGTATCTTATAAGTAAATTGTGTAATTTAAGCAAGAAGAAAGGTGGAAACAATTATAATTAACTTTAAATTTAAAAAAAAAGGAAATTTAGTTGTTAAGGTAAAAAAAATATATATTAAAGTAAAAAAAAATAAGAAATAAGAAAAGAACTTATGGTGCATACAATGATAATTAAAAAGAAAAAAAACTAATTTTTATTGCATAGTGAAAAAAATAAAACAAGAAAACATATTTTGGATGAAAAAAATTACCACAATTCTAAGGGTATTAAAAAAAATGTAGTAGAAGAAATGAGAGAACTTTGAAAGGTATATATATATCTATAGTTTATATGAAAAACAAAAATTATTTTTAGTCTTATTTTTGTGTCTCACAATATGTGTAGGTGTTCGGATATAAAAAAAACAGATTTAAAACAAACAAAAAAAATATGAACGTAAGAAAATATATTATTAAAAAAAATGTGTATTATAGAATTTAAGAAATTTAATAAAAACAAAAAACAAAAAAAATTTTGAATATTTATTAAATATTTAGGGAGAAAATATGATTAGTAAGAAAAAAAAATAATTATAGTAAAATAATAATAATAATAACAACAACAAAAATTAAATCTAAAAAAAAACAACTCTGAGGATTATATAGATATAAATTAAAAAAAAAAGAAACAATGATAAATTGTGCCAAGCTTCCTTTTCGATTTGAAATCGAATCCTTTTTACTAATATATTATTTCTCTATGGAAAAATCAGCAATTGTGTATAGAAACAAAACAAACAAAAAAAAATATTTCAATTTATTCTGATTAATATACTTACTACAAAAAAACAAAAAAAAAAAACAGAAAAGATATTATCAAAATCGGTGAAACCTTTTTTCTGTAGCTTAGATAGTGAAAAAAAGAAAGAAATAATAATGTTTATTAACAAGACTAAAATACAAAAAAAAAGAAGAAGAGAAACAACCCGTACACGGTTGACGCGAAGTTATAAACGAGGTGTAGTTACTTGTTATTTAACGGAGACGATTTAAGATGTTACACGTTTTTTCAATAAACTTATCAATACTATTTTTTTTTGTACACACACGTGCGCATTTATTAGAAAAACACAAATCAGGAAAAAACATCGCGCTTTCGAAAAATACATAGCAAACATTTTATTTAGAATCACGAATTATAATTAGTTGCCATCTTCTTTCAATAGGGAACTTTACTGAAAATTTCTCCCGCTAGGGGCGCCAATGTATTATTATAACGTAAACATGAATTGAATTGAATTGACATTTGTCTCCGCCTGCCAGACAGTGCTTGATTTAATTGTGATATTTCGGTTATTCAATGATAAAAACTTATATTCTAATAAATATGCATCAGTGTTGTGTATTTGGATGCAATAATATATAGGGTTTCATTTATTTCCTAACTAGTAAAAAACCCGCGTGCGATGCAACGGCTATAAATAAAAAAAGTTCATGTGTGCACTGTCCACGGTAGGAAGAAACCATAATGAAAACAACAAAAAATCTAGAAAAAATGATTTTGGATACCAAACAGAAATTTAGAGTTACCTATAAAAAATATTGTAATATTTCTTCTTGAGCGTTCCCGGATTCGTCAGGGTTTAATTGGAACAATTTGTTTCTTTTTAACAACTTTAATTTCAAACCAAAACTTCTTGCACACATGTGCTCCTCTTCTTGGCAGTTCAGTTAGAACAACCGTACTGAATTGTGACACTGCGTTATGTAAGTATCGAATTATGTGCCTCTGAACATGAAACTTCTCGGTGAATTGAAATTTTAACTTTCTCTTTTCGGTTAGCCGTTACACTGCCCCCTTCTTCTTCGTCCCGAACACAGCTTCCTACAGGTCCCGTTCTTACCGATCGAACCTTTTTGGATGCGATAGATGACATCGTTTAACCTCTTGATGACGGTGGAGGGTCCTTCTATTTCCTTTGTAGTTTTGCCGACTTACCTGTTATTCGTCGAGGATTTTATAGCTAGACTCGATCGCCTTCCTTAAATCTACATCCGTTCGCCCTGAGGTCGCAGTGGGTCTTTATCCTGTTGGGCGATTCCCAAGTTTCCCGAAAATCATCTTTGTAGGCGTCTGACCGGTAAAACTGTGGATAACTGTCCTGTAAAGCGTTTTTTATTGAATTATATCGAGATGTTCTTCATATTAATTAATTCATATTAATTAACGTATTTCTACCATTTCTACCGTTTTTACTGTTTCTATACTGGTTAGGGGGAATTTAAAAAATTTCCTATATTTAAGAATGTGGCAAACTTCACGACAATAGAGGAAATGACCAGGATGCACTATGGTCAATGTTCTTCCATTTGGAGCTAGGATGTGAGGGTTTTTCGATTTCCCAACTCTGGAACCACCTACATACAGCTGACCGGGAAATGGCAGCTGTATGTAGGTTGACTTATTTGGCCAAATTCGACCCCCAGATTGGCCCCGAAATTTTAAATTTATAAGTTTTGATCATAAATTCTTTATTTGCTACCTTAAAATTCCCCAGATACCGATTTTTATTGGAATCGGAATACAATTGGCAAACTCATCGGCCATATTGGTGCGGCCATTTAAATTTATAAGTTTTGATCATAAATTCGTTATTTGCAACCTTAAATACCCCTAGTTGTCCACTTTCCTTGGAATCGGAATACAATTGGAAAAATTTTTTCGCGCGGCCATTTTGAATTTATAAGTTCTAATCATAAATTCGTCATTTGTTACCTTACAAAAACCCCAGATACCGATTTTCATTGGAATCTGAACATTTTGAATTTCGAAAATCGAGCTTCGAGGTGCATCATGGAAGACCCCACGGACCTTCGTGCAAAATTTCGAAGCTCTGCGATGACTGGTGCGCCCGCTATAGCGCACACATACATACAAACACACGTACATGCATACAGAAATTTTCTTTTATTAATATAGAAGATCAACAAGTATGGGAGCTATGGAAATTAGCTGTGCGTCGCAAAAAGTTTAAGGGTACAAAACATTCAAGACTTTGTCCAGATCACTTTAGATCTGAAGATTATGTATATTAAGGAAGCATTTGAGACGGGTCAGGATATGTATATTATATTTTTGTTGCTGTTATATTGTTTTTGTTTGTTTACGTTATACTTCGGTGGCACCATCTGAGCTTAGCAGATAAAATAATCACTCTTGCGATTATAAAAAAAAATATTAAAAAAATATTTTTTACAAAAAAAAAAGAACACTTTAATTAATTACGGTTTATAATAAAAACTTTATTTATTAAAAGTCAAATACTTGATTCATTACACCGATGAACTTTCTAATCTTATTTAAAATAGTATCGAACAACTTTTTTAATCAAACTTTTAAAATATCAATCACTTTCCACCGGAATCTTTTCCGAGTGTTCTCTATTTAAAACCGCGTTTCAGACTGATTGTAAAAATTATTATTCGATCGTGGGTTGCTCGAGTTCTTTTACCTATGTTGCTCAATGTCAATCGTTCATCTGCACGCGCTATCAAAAATGCATTCTAAGCGTCTGCATGGTTAACGATTCCTGGAATTTTTAAAGGTAAAAACTGTAACGGAAATTGCAATTTGTTTTAATGAAAAAAAAAATAGAGAAAAATTGGCATGTGCAGGAAATTGGGCACGAGCAACGCGCGATTTGATTATATTATATTATTTATTTTTTATAGCCAACTGTAACTCTTAGCTAGATTCCCTATTATTTATCCCTCAACTAGCTACATATTTACTATTCAGATGCCCCGGCCTTATTACCTTCAGAGTTTTAAGGTATCCAACTTACCTACAGCGCCGGCCCTAGCCCTTGATCAGGGTAGCGCCAGATCCGACTATCGTATTCGATTATATCGGCTCAGACCGAAAACTTGACCCAATCATCGTAGGAAATCGGGTGGAAACTTTTTTATCATTCAAATTGTAGGCCTCAAAGCTCGGGAGCCCCTAATCGGATTTTAAGGCCGCTAATCCGATTGCTTAGTGTACTTTTTCACTCTGATCGGACTAGCAGGGGTCGTATTTGGTTTCTCGAGTCGATCAATCGACTCGACAAAAAAAGCTTGTCGATTTTCTCTAAGTTTTATATTTGGCATTACGACCGGATCGACAGATACGTGTGGCCATAGAAAACCATCAAATTGAGCGATATTACTTCAAGTGCTGCAAAACACTTAATTTAGTTCTATGAGAAACTGGTTAAAGTTTATTGTATGCATAAATTGAGCCTTTTAATAAACGTCAAACGTCTTTATCGAGACGAGAAGGTTATCGATATCGTGTCGCCAAATGCCAATTTTTAGTTATCGACAGGAGTCGATATCGACTCGAGAAACCAAATACGACCCCAGGTCAGACCGGAAACTTGACCCGATCATCGTAGGAAAGCGAGTGAAAACTATTTTTATCATTCTAATTGGAGGCCTCAAAGAGCTCTATCTAAATATTTAAATTTGTCTAATAGCCTCGACACACGGCAATCAAAATATAACGAAAATTCGTAATTTATGACGAACGCATTTACGGGATGACACACGTTAAAATAGCTCATTATATTATGACAGTTGTAACAAGTGCACGGTATACAGAAACAAGGTCATGTAAAAGAGACTGACAGCCGAGTGATGTCGCACTAAAACGATATTCAGTCTTTTACATTACTTTGTTTCTGTATAACCGTGTAACAAATGGTAGTGTAGTGAAAAATCTCAGAGAACGAAAAATAAAAAAAAAATTATTGTGTATTATACCCGGAACAGACTAGCACCATTAATGACGAATATGACGTCAGAATGACGTAGACCCATATAAAAGATATGGAAGTAAAATGGAGTCTACGTCATTCTGACGTCATATTCGTCATTAATGGTGCTAGTCTGTCCCGGGTATTAAAGAACACAAGGCAGAAGTGAAACTTCGCGTACATATTTATGTCTATATGTTCTTTATTATTGTATTTTTTTTCTTCATTTGTTCGTATCTTGTGTTATAATCTAAAAAATGAATGAAGCAGGGAATAGGAAGTAAGAACCATAATATTTTAACTCAATTGATAAATTATAGTATAAATAATATTTTGAAAGTAATGCAGTACAGTGTATAAAATCAAAAACATTTCGCTACTATTACAAAAACTTTATCTTTAATAAACAATCTTAATTTTTTAAATAACAGACTTCATTTTTACTTTACCGATGCCTGCGCCATCTATGTAAGAATTTAAATAAATTGTAAATATTTTCCTGCTCGTTTAGTAGAATTGTTTATAATAGTATGGCATCACTTAATTACTATCATGGCTGTCGCTGTCAGTTACTTGGTTGAAGCAGTGTAGAAAGTTGCTCTTCTGACGGTGATCTTCGCGAAATTCATCAGTTTAAGTTATTAAAAACCAAAATGTTAAACGAAATAGAGTGGAAACTAAATTGTTGGTTTAGTTGTGCATTCAATGAATTGTGAAATTTGTTTTTGTTTTGTTGTGTGCTGCTCTTTTGGCGGTGATATTCGCGAAATTCATCAGCTTGGTTGTTTAAATCCAAAATGTTTAACGAAATACAGTGGAAACTAAATATTTAGTATGTATACTTGTGCATTCATTGTGTTTTGTTGTACATATTTAATTTGTTTCAAGATTTTTGTTTTTTCTCGTTATTTTGTAAACGAGTGAGAAGGCAACTTCCGTTTCATACGGCAGTCCTTGTTTTTTTTGCCGATTCTGAATTGTGACAGTTGTAAATGAGTGAGAAGGCAACTTCCGTTTCGTACAACTGTCCTTGTTTTCGTTTCTGTTTTCTGAATTCACTCGTACTTGCTCGAATCACTTCAAAATCTCCGGAACGAGAGCAAGGAAGTTTCACTTCAAAAAAAAATATATGTGGTTTGTTGTTTCCCTAATGGAATGGAAACAAGTAATATTTAATTTTTTAATATGGAAGCAAGTAATATTTTTTATTAATTTTCAAGTAAAATTAAATTCATAATCAGCTGACTCTGGAAAAACGCCTAAAAGCGGGCTTTTTACATGATCTATCGTTCGACAGATGGCCCTCTTTTGAGATTTCGTAATCGATTAACCAAAATTTGGCTAATCAATTTTCCTAATTGATGAGGTTCATATTCCTAATTAATGCTGAATTAGAGTCATAAATGCGTACGTGTGTCGAGGCTATAAAAGTAAATCGTGATCATAGGCAGCCATTTGCTTTTTGGTCGGATTTTCGGACATAGCGTTACCTGTAGTGCGAGCAATATTAGGGATAGAGCTCTTTGAGGACTTCAAATGGAATGATAAAAAAAGTTTCACTCTATCAGGAATATACTTTTTCCGATTAGGTTTTCGAAATGCAGACTTGTGTTTCCGCAAGTATGTAGAATTTGTAGGGTTTTAGTCCACGTGTGTGAAATGGTAATTCGTCTATTTCGTTGGTAAGATGAAACATCCATTGGTTTTTTTTCATTAGTCCATTTATTCCGTGTGCTTCTTTGTATTGGCGGGATGCATTTTTGACCTGACACAATTGGGTAGAACTGTTATATTTCTATTGATTGTACAATTTTGTAGATATGTACATCCATGTGCTGGCTGTTTCGGCAGTTTTTATCGTTGGAATGAGATTATTTCCACTTTACATTAAAATTTGTTTAAAGTTGTTTTTTTTTCTATTCACTTTTTACTTTGAACTGTATTAAGTATAAAAGAAAGAACTTTGGTGCAGTTTAATATTTCAACAAAATGTTCGGGGTCACCATTAAGTGGGGTGTTGACGTTGACTCTATATATATATAGAGGGTGTATATAGCTCAATACTGAAAGATTGTGTGTTGATTGTGTACCGACGAAAACCAGAAACAGCAGCGGCCGTTTTGAGGATCATATCAGTGTTAGTAGTGTCGCCACGATAACAACATAACACAGCCATTTTTAATGTTGCCGATGTTCGTCTCAACCCAACGTGTGGATTTTTGAGCTGCACACAGTGGCCGCTAAATTTTGCAAAATGAATGACCTTTTTGGCGCTTTTTTTGGAAAAATGGGAAAATGTTATGGGCGAAGCTCTGCATAGGTGCCAAATTTTCCCGGCACTGCAAAATCGACGCGAACGAAAGTGAAAGCTAGTGTTAAATAAATAATAACCAAATATTTCAAAAATCAACATTTATTGCAAAAGGCGCCATCAAAATTTTATTTTTCGGTCGAAATTGTTTTTCACATTCATTTTGGGACCCCTTGCCACCGGATCGAAAAGTGAAGACTCAACCCAGTTCTGTCGAACTGAGTCAACACCAACAGCTTTGAGTTTAACGAAAGTTCTGATGGCCTACCCTGTTCCAAGAGCCTTGGAGATATTTAAAGCAATCAGACCTTGCTCACCAAATCGATGCAAACTTTGGTTGAGGTGTTATGTAAGAACCACTAAAAAATCGCCATTGACCCTTTTTTGCCTAAAGCCGTAGTGTTTGCCGTTGGTAATCGTCTTCATGGTTTTGGAGAAAATAGAAGTAGTTGCTATTGGACGTTAGTTGGAGAGGTTGTTGGAGCCGCCTTTTTTCGGTATGGGATGCGCATGTGCAAATATCCAGAAGTCTGGACAAACTCCGAACAAGTATGATAGGGCAAAAACTTTGCTTTTAGCCAAAAATGAGGTGCATTTACTTGAAACGATCAGGGATATATTGTCGGATCCAGTGGATTTGTTAATATCAATCCTTGAGGTACCTATATACCTCACGAGTCCTGAAGAAGACTCTATCCATTGATGGTGAGGAACGTGGGGTGGCAGAGCAATAGAAGAATTTAATTCAGGCAAAGAAGAATTCGAGGTGTACAGAGAAGCTAGTAAGTTGGCCTTGAATTTGCTTTCTGTTTCACCCACCCTTGTAGATAAAGGAAGGGGTTGTGGATGTAGTAAAATTCTTCTTGGTGAAACTAACCAGGGGCCCGATTCCGACACACTCATGTTCACGCTTGCGGAATCCGGCCCCCAATAGTGGCATGACGGAGTTTCCTTCTCAACTTATTGTCAAATGAGGTCTTGACTTTTCTAATGGTGGATTTTCTTAGATTTATATACTCTAGACCAGCGGTTTCCAAGGTGGGGGGCGCGGATGATTTTATCTTTTTGACTCATTCTTTTAATTTCTACTTACATTTTATTGTGTCTTTTTTATTATACATCTCATCGCCACCTAGACCTTCGGTATTTCAACATTGAATAACTCTGACATTTTTTAGCTGATTTCGACAAATTTACACGATTGTGACACGTCATTGAGTACCATTTTAGCTATTAGTCGATTCACACCGAAAAAACGCGCTGAAATTGTAGCGCTTTACATTGAAAAGAATCGTCCAATTGTGAAGACCGTGCGTGCTTATCGTAAAAAATATGGGAGAAATTCGGCGCCTTCAACGAAATTCGTAGTTTGGTGAAGAATTTCTTTGAGTACGGGTCTGTAGCCACTCGCCACCGTCTCATTCGATCGCGTCCGCGACGCTCCAATGAAGTTGTTGAAGCGGTAATGCCGGGTTTTCACTGGTAGAATTAGTGGTAGAGTAACTGGCCTACTTTTAAGCGGTAGAGTAACTTTACCACGGTGCTATCCCACTCTACTCTACTATAACCGAGTTTTCATTAGGTGAGTTCACAGGATAGTTAGTACTCGACCAGTATACTCGACCACTAATTCTACTAGTGAAAACCCGGCATAAGAGAGTGTTGCTCTTAATCCAAATGTGTCGTATCGCCGCCAATCTCAAGAGTTAAACGTGTGTGGAACGACTCTAAGGAGCATTATGAAGCAAGATATTCATCTCTTCCCATACAAAGTGCAAGTTAGTCCCATGATACACGAGTGAATGCTTGAGTCAATACCTACGACAAAACTGTCAGTTTATTGAGCATAGGTGATACACATTGCAATTAGTTTCACTCAATTTTTTGTGTAACAATACAGTTTTATATGTATGTGTAGGTAATATTTCAAAAGTAGACATTCGTGTTTTATTTATCAACGATACGATACGGTATTGTGATTTCTCTCAATTTTTATTTACATTCCTCAAAAAGTTACTTAAAATAATAACGCCAACTGATGAAATTTATTTTTTTTTCGTTGACGTTTCAAAATGTGCTTGATACAGTCACACGCACATAGACAATTTCCATGCAATTGGCAGAAAAATAGAAACCGATTCCAAACTTCACCCCGATCCCTCCCTCGGTCTACTAACTGCCAGGTGACAGTTCGAATTGATTGATTTATTAACTCGTGTATCATGGGGCTTACTCAAAGAATGTTGCCAACGGACAAGTCGCGTCGCTTGAAATATGGAAATGCCGTCGCAAGAATGATCGATGCCGTCGCAAGAATTTTGATGACGGACGAAGCTCATTTTTTCATTATTTTCATTTATAAACAAAACTGTCGAATTTGGGGAACAGAGGGAACGTCATTCACGAAACACCACTGCACGACGAGAAAGTCGGACTGTTTGGGCCGGAGTGTCCCCAAAAACCATCATCGGACCATTTTTCTACAAAGTTCGAGAAACCCTCGACGGCGTACGCTATCGTTGCGAATCATTCGGCGAACTCTTGTACGCTCTGGAGGCGGCTCCTTCACTTGCTCCTTGTTATTTTTTGGCACCCACTTTAATATGAGAAGAATCTGGATCTTGGTTCTTCTAACTTATATTTTTCGATACGGTTTTGAATGCTTTCTTTTATTATTCCAATTAACGTGCCGCAATATACTGGGTTGTCCAATTCCAATGAAGCTTGTTCTAGACGTTCTAGTATTGTAATGATAACACTTCACTTGAATATCAAATAAAATAACAGTAATCAGTCACCGCAACAAAACCACGCAAATCTAAAACTTTAATTTAAAGCTTGTCAGTTGTCACTGTCATAACGCGTCGGCACTACGAGCAGCGTTCTAGTAGCCAATACAAGCACCATTCGTACATTTTATATGAAATTCGACTGGTAATGTTGACTAAACTTAATCACAAAGTATTTTAAATTTTTAAAATGGAAAATATGTCTCGAAAAGTATTTCAAATAAAATACAAAAAAATGCTTTTTTTGAAAAGGTATTTAAATGCAATATATAAAATAGGTATTTTGCATTTTAAATACAAGTATTTCAAATAAGTCGCGCCTCTGCCGTCCGCTAGGTAAAGACCCGACCTAAGCGGAACTTTGGTACCCTATTGTTAATTGTTTAAGCCGCCCGGCGGGTTGCCTTATTAGGACTCTCACAAAATAAAATTTCAGTTAGTTAATCTTTAAATAGAATTTATTATAAAATTTATTTTCTCGTTTATAACAAAAAAACACTCCATTCTAAAAAAACACTAAACATAACCCTCTACAATAACAAGTAACTCTCGACTTAAGCAATATTTAAAAAAAAAGAAATAAATAAAAACTTAATCAGAGGAAAACCTTTTACCTATATTGGAATTATATAAGATACATTAAAAAATATTTTTTAAAACAAATAAACAAAAAAGGAAGTCTTAGTTAAACTTAATCAAAAATATTTAAAAAAAAGCCCAAAAAAATTACTGAATTTTGGAAACATAATGTGTCTTCAACGGCATGAGTGATCGGTAAATTTTTTGATCCCTAAGTGCCATTAAATTATAAAGTTTAAAAAAAACATAAATGACAACATAAAGAATTAAATAAATAAAAAATACAAACACACACACACACTCATACAATTGGTACCAAAAAAAAATGATTTTTTTTTGTATTTGATTATATTATTAAATAAAAGAATGTGAAACAAAAAAAGTAAAAAAAACGTGAAACATTAGATAAACATTATTTAATATTAAAAATAATAATAATAACCCAGAGGAAACTATATAAGTCAAACTGTTTAAACAATCTTGATATAAGGATAATCCCATTTTGAGGACGATAAGAAAAAAAAAAATATAATCACAAGTAGAGACTTTAGTTTGGCTGTGTCTCATACAATGTAACTGCAACTAAATATATTTAAAATAAATATAAAAAAAAAGTAAAAATAAATAATAATTTAATAATAAAAAAAACTCTTGTAAAACATAAATATAAAAAAAATAATAAGTAGAAATATTGTTTATTTAAACAAAATATATAAAATTAAGAAATTAACTAAAAAAAAAACAACCAAAACCAGAAAAAGAAATGCACTTTGATCTTTGAGAGTAAATTTAGTTATTTACTAAAAAAAATGTGGAAAGTAAGAAAACAAAACTATTTATTATAAATATATATATATACATACATACATATATATGTATATAAAAGAAATAAATAAATATAGTGTTTAATAAAAAACAAAAAAAAATATTTGTGACTGTAAAATCAAGGTTCTGATACCTATTGGTTAGAAGATAAGTAAAAGTTTAGAGATAAATTTAAAAAATAAAATAACAAAAAAAAACAAAAAATAAAAAAAATAAAAAATGATGATATCCTTGCAAGTAAATAAATCCGTCTTTTAAGACTTTATAGAAATTAGAGACGCAAGATGGTTTAAGAGTTTAAGATTGTATAACACATTTAATTAAAAAAAAGGAAAGTGTTTTTTTTTATTAAGAATAAAAAAATTAAAAAAAAAGAAACAAAAAAAATTACCGAAGAAAAAAAAACAATGAAGTGCTAGAAATTAGTAGTCGTACAACTCATATCAAGAATATTTTAATTATGAAATAAATAATAATATATATATATAAAAAAAGGAACAAAGAATTCAAGGAAAAAGAAATACATAATTTTTTTTTGCTAAATTTACTAAACAATAAAATTAAAACAAAAAACAAAACAAACACACACAAAATAAATAAAAAAAGATGAAATGCAAGAAGAAAAACAAAAAAAAAAACCCAAAATAACAAAAAAAAACTATTTTCGATGTTTATCAATTTCTGAATTTTTTTTCTTCTGAGAAATTATATATATATATATATACTTATATATATTTAAAAAAACAAAAACAAACAAAAAAATATTAATAATGATAAAAACAAAAAAAAAATATTACACAACCATTATTACACACACGGAATACATTTTAGGCAAATTTAACTTAAATAAGAAAACAAAAAAAATGATAAGAAAACTTAAAAAAAAAAATAAATAAATAGTAATTAATAATTACAAAAAAAAAATAAAGAAAACAAAAAAAACCCAACTGTGAAATAAATAAGCAGAAAAAAAACAATGTAAGTAGTAATATTTAATTTAAAAAAAAAATATAGAAACAAAACAACAAACTTTATAAAAAAAACAAAAATGTGTATTTTTCAAAAAAATAAAAAAAAACATAAAAATGAACAGCAGTCAACAAACAACAACAATTTAGCATTAAGCCCCACTCCCCCCATATATATAAAAACAAAAAAATATATATATAAAAATAAAATAACAAAAAAAACATTTTTAACTAAAAAAAAGCAAAAAAAAAAACAAAAAAACTGTGTATTTAAGTAACTTTATGGTGTTCATTAAATATTTGTCTCTAAGAATGAAAAAAAAATGGAATAATATAAAAAAAATAAATAAAGTATGGAAAATAACAAAAAAAATATGTTTACTTTTTCTCAAATGTTACAAAGAAGCAGGTGTGGAAATCGATGTTTAATAATAATAATAATAATAATAATAATAACACAAAAATATAATACACATAAAAAAAACAACCCAACAATTCCAAAATAAAACTAACTAAAAAAAAGAGAACGTAGAAAAGAGTGAAATAAAAATAAATTATTAATAACAAAAGAACACACACACAAAAACAAAACATATAAGATTCAATGTGAAAACAAAAAGGAAAATAATAATTTAATAAAATAATAACAAACTTATTTTGTTTTTTTTTTTATTTATTTTCTAAATTACCGGTATGGTATGAGAAGATGAAAGCTTGGAATGACGTGTTCACTGTAAGCTGTGCTGTGGGATAGGATAAAGCCCTCGATGTCGATAGGTATATACTAATTGGGTTGTCCAAATTTAGCAATGCTGATACGGTGGTGGCTTGCTTGGACAGCAGAAAGGGCGACAAGGATATGTGGATGGCAGTGTTGCCAGATCAGGGGAATCTCCCCTAAATTTAGGGGACTTTTAGCTCGCCAGGAGAATATCAGGAGAGAAAACCCGTCAGGGGAATACAATCTGTACGTATATTCTTGATTTAATCGAGAGAATAATAGCAGCGAGCAATAATAACAAGAGTGATTAGGTAAAGCTCAAGGGCAAGTAAAAGAGTTAAAGATATGAAAGAAGAGATTAGCAATAACATTAAGCAAAAAGTCCAAAAAAATATTAACAAACGCGCGATGGATATACATTTTACTCAAAAACCACAAGAGTATGAAAGAAACAGAAGATGCTCCCTCTATTCGAATGGAAGCAACACTGCAACCGAGCACGTGTAACAGGATCGCTGACGTTAGTATGTATGCGTGAACAAATTCGTGTTGGTACACATTGTCGGACCTATGATTTCACTTGTATTGTCCGATAAAAAAGGTATCTTGAAAGGCACTTCCCCTTCATTTTTTATCTTTCTTTCACAAACATTAGGTTTGTTCCCGTACTTTCTGCATTCTGTCACTTACTGCAAGTTGCTTATTGAGAGGTGGGGATGAAGTACAGAAAGTACAGGGAACATATTTCTGCAGTTTTAACATGGGAATGACAGTTTTGACATTTCCATATTTCAAATCTTTAAGGGGACATTCTGGTCAGAAAATCGATTTTTTTTTTGCTCAATCGATAGTATAACCCTTTAAAAATAACTTGTTAAAATTTCAAACCGAAATCTTGAGCGGTTTAAAAGTTACAGGTAATTAGAGAGGCATGCCTCCTGCCGCGCGGCCGACTAAGCCGACGAGCCTGAGAGCAGGTGCGAGCTATGAATCGAGCGTGTGAATAGCGTTCGGTTTTATGGCCTTGAATTTAAGAATGAATTATATGAGGAAGGTATTTTTGATCTTCCTTTGTCTCCTTTTCGTTAGGAGGGGATTTAGGGGGACGGAAAATACGCATTTGGTCCATGAAAAAATCATCGAGAAAGCAAACTTTTTCAAGTCGAAATGCGTTTCTAAACTTCAAAGTGAAATATCTCAGAATCAATAATTTTTCGGCGGTGGCAGCTTTTTTGAAAAAACGGTGCATGCGAATTCGATGAAACTTGGCACACTTGTTCTTTGTGATGTTGTGCAAAAAGATTTCGTTTATCTTTTTTTTTTAAAAAGTTATAGCAAAAAAACGGAGAAAAAAAAAGCCGAAAAATTCACATTTTTTTTCAATTGCCCGCCATTTTGTTATTTTTTTGAATTTTGAAAAAGTGTTCCACCACTTTTTGATCAATACACTTAAGTTTAATAAACTTTCGTCATTTTCCATTTTAGATCACCGGTGAAGCTAAAAACCCTGCCACCAGCAGGCCGCGCACGGCTGCACGGCCCACTTTGGACACCTGGAGGGGGGAGTTACCGGTTCCGGAGTGGCTCGATAAAATTCTACAATGTAGTCGAAGAATGAATAAAATTATTAAAAAAAACCCGGTTTTGATATCTTCAATAGTTTCCTTAAAAAAAATTCATAAAAATGAGCTATTTTTTGGGTCGACAACCCAGAATGTCCCCTTAAGCTGCAGCAGGTTACAGCATCTCGTGGCTACTGCAAGTTTCTGCTTCTTACCTTACTGCAGGGTGGGGAAATGAGTATGGCGGCTGCAGTAAAAGTACGGGAACAGAATTCTGTTAAGTAATTCGAAGCAACTGACAGATTCTGTACTTTCTGCAGGTACGGGAACAGACCTATTTCTGTAATATATTTAAAAGCCGATATATTTTATATGAGTCTTCTTTATTCAAGATCTAATTGGAGACTGGCTGCTGGACCAGTTGCTTCCGATTACATTGATATTGTTACTGTTAAATACAAACAATGAAAGTACAGTGGGAGTGCAGTGGGAACTCAATTAACATTATACTACATCTCCCTTTTTCAAATTCAATTTACAATTTCAAGTATTATTATACTACATCTCTTTCAAATTTAAATTACAATTTAATTTTATTGATTAAAGAAAAATATAATACAATTTCATTTTATTGATTAATAATATAATACAATTTCATTTTATTGATTAATAATATAATACAATTTCATTTTATTGATTAATAATATAATACAATTTCATTTTATTGATTAATAATATAATACAATTTCATTTTATTGATTAATAATATAATACAATTTCATTTTATTGATTAATAATATAATACAATTTCAGAATGCTCATCACAATACTAAATTCTCTTTTTTTTTTCAATTTGCTTTTGCTCTATCAACACTTATAAATTGGCTGCTTGCCTTTAATTACTTGTTCCATAGATTAATTTGTTATCTTTCTTAACCACTTCACATTTCTTCTATATGCAGTATGATTTTCGGCTTCAATAAGATATGACCTAGGAATATGTAACTTTTTAATAATAGTAGCTTTTTCCCATTTGGAATTATTTTGGAACCATACACTCTCTCCCTCTTGAAATTCAGGACAGTTGCCTGCTGTCCTATCATAGTAATGTTTCATGCGTTTTGTTTTATTTTTGTTATACTGGCTCATTGATGGTATGTTTCTAAATTTGAAAAGATTCTCTTTCCCTGGAAGTAGTGTCCTCGTTTTTCTACCCATCATTAGTTCTACTGGTGATAGATAAAACCCCTTCAAAGGTGTGTTTCTATATTCCAATAAAGCTAACCAAATTTCCGTTTTGCTTTCATTACATTTTCTTAAAATATTTTTTGCTATACCCACAGTTCTTTCAGCAAGCCCATTAGATTGAGAATGATAAGGACTAACAGTATTTAAAATAATATCTAATTCTTTACAAAAATTCCTCATTTCCCAACTACCAAATGGATTATTGTCAGCAACTATTTCCCGTGGAATCCCGTAGACTGCCATTAAAGCTTTTAACTTCTTTATAGTTTCACTTGCTGATTTGTTTCTTAACTCTACTACCTCAAAATATTTTGAGTAATAATCTACCACAATCAAATAATTTCTTGAATTTAATTGCATAATATCCATTCCGATTTTCTGAAATGGGAATTCGGGAATGCTGTGCGGTAATAGTGTATGCTTTTGATTTGTAGCGCGAAATTTTTGACATATATTACATTTCATAATCATTTGTTCGATATCTTCATTTATTCCGCACCAATAAATCAATTGTCCAGCTCGGGCCTTCGTACGTTCAATACCTGAATGTCCTTCATGTAGTGCTTTCAACATATAGTCTTTAAACTGCTGTGGCATAATGACTCTATCTTTAAAAAAAATTAACTCATCATCTATATATAATTCATTTCTTAAATTCCAATATCCTTTTATATCATTATCTAGCTCTTTTTTCGTTTTTGGCCATCCATTTATCAATATATTTTTTAACTTTCTTAAAACTGAATCTTCGTTTGTGGCTTTTCTAATTTGATATTTCTTTGTTTCACTTACATTTATTGTGTGAACTACTTCGGAGAGGTCTTCTATTTCGGGTTTCTCTACATTCTTCATAAAATATCGGGACAAAAAATCTGCGATTAACATTTGCTTTCCAGGTATGTGCTCTAACACTATTCTATATTTTAGTAGACGTAATCGCATTCTTTGCAACCGTGGGGACCCAATTTTATCTATAGATTTTTTGAATATTCCCAATAAGGGCTTATGGTCTGTTAATATGCGTATTTCTTTCCCATATATATAGTAATGAAATTTTTTACAAGCGAACACTATGGCCAACATCTCTTTTTCTATTTGTGCATATCTTTTCTCTGTTTCAGATAAACTTCTTGACGCAAAGCATATTGGTTTCTTTTCTTGTAATAATACACTACCTAATCCCGATTTTGAGGCATCAGTTTGTATGATTATTTCTTTATTCTCATCGAAAGTTGTAAGTGTTGGCAAATTTTTTAAAATCTCTTTCAACTTTGTTAAACGTTTCTCATGTTCCGGATACCAATTAAATATACAATTCTTTTTTAATAATTCTCTAAACGGCTCTGTCAGCTCAGCTAAATTCGGAATAAAATCCCTTAAATAATTAACCATACCTAATAATTTCTGTAAATCCTTCTTATTTTGCGGCTTTTCTATACTTTCTATTGCTTTTGACCTATTTTCGTCTACCTTAATTCCATCAGCTGTGATTATATGTCCTAAATAACTAACCTGATCTGTAGAGTATTGTAATTTGTTTATATTAAATTTTGCATTTATATTTTCCGCTCTTTTCATCACTTTTTCAAAAATTTCATCATGTTCTTTTTGATTTTCTGCGGCTATGAGAATGTCATCAATAAATACTGTAACCCCCGGTATATCTGCAAAATTTTTTTCATTTAACTTTTGGAATATTTCGGGCGCGCAACTAATTCCAAACGGTAGTCTTTCAAATCGAAATCTCCCAAACGGAGTGCTAAATGTGCATAATTTGCTGGAGTTTTCATCTAATTTAACTTGCTCTTTAAGGTCAAGAACAGTAAAAATTTTCTTGTTTGCTAATTTGCTTAAAATTTCTTGAAATGTAGGTATTAAATGATTTTCTATCTTTATTGCAGCATTTAGATCTTGGGGATCTAGACATATTCTGAGTTGCTTGTTTTTCTTTTCTACTATGACTAGATTAGACACCCATTCAATATTTTCATTCCCTACTTCGCGTATAATACCTCTTTCACACAACGTTTTAAGTTCTTTCTTCAATGGTTTTATTAGCTGTAACGGAATTCTCCTTGCAGCTTTTGCTACAGGTGTGGCATTTTCTTTTAATTTTATCGAAATATTTTCTGCAAAACATCCCTGACCTTCAAATACATTACGATATTTGTGTATTAATGGATTATAGCCTTCTAGTTTAACTAAATCTACACGTTGTACTAAATTCAAAAATGTACATGTTCCTAATCCTAGAATGGGAACTACATCGTCATTTATTATTGTAAAATTCAACGGCACCACTTCATTTCTAACTACACAATTCAAATCAACTTTCCCAATTGCATTAATCTTTGAGCCATCATACCCTTCGACATTATCATTACTCTTTTGTATTTTCGGTTTATTTTTTAATTTCACATAATCTTTAAAAGGTAAAGTATTTATGTCCGAACCCGTATCTAATTTGAAGCGGAAAATCATACTGTATATAATCATCATACTACAATTTCTGCAGTTTTAACATGGGAATGACAGTTTTGACATTTCCATATTTCAAATCTTTAAGCTGCAGCAGGTTACAGCATCTCGTGGCTACTGCAAGTTTCTGCTTCTTACCTTACTGCAGGGTGGGGAAATGAGTATGGCGGCTGCAGTAAAAGTATGGGAACAGAATTCGAAGCAACTGACAGATTCTGTACTTTCTGCAGGTACGGGAACAGACCTATTGCGTGTAGTGTGAAAGTAATTCTGGGTCCTTTTATCATAGATATTACTTCTTTGATATTTGGAATTTTTCACTCCCATTTAAATTTTTATCAGCTGATCCCAAGGGCGTTGAAACATTTTTAAAAATTTGTTCTAGCTCATCACTCTTATTATTATTGCTCGCTGAATAGTTGTCCCACAATAGTTGAAAATAATCAACAGATACTCGTTCAGTGAATTCCCATTTCGTAACTACTTGACGCTGGTCGAATGTATCGACTATGGACAGTGGTGTAGCAAGGGTGTGGCGAGCGAGGCGCTTGCCTTGGGCGCAATAGCGAATGGGGCGCCAAAACTTGGGAAAATTAAAAAAGTTCGTACATGCATGCTCGCCTGACTGTTAGGCAGGCAGTCGGCTGATTTTTGAAAGCGCTCTAAAGCTTTACAGATGAAAACCTTAACCAGGGAGCAATAATAACAAGAGTGATTAGGTGGACCTCAAGGACAAGTAAAAGAGTTAAAGATATGAAAGAAGAGATTAGAAGCAAAGATTATCTCTTTTCAATAAGATGTGACACTCTCGAATCACAAACACACCTACAATTTTTCATAAATATGTCACCGCCATCTATGCGGCAGCCCCCTCATGTGTCAATAATCACACAAAAAGAAATCGAACCAAGGAACCAGGAGGACACCCAAGAAGAAGAAGGAAAAAAGAAAGGAGAGACCGCTGCCGGGCAGTGAGGTTTTGGTTTGCATTTAGCTCGGACGAGGAGATTCGTAGTATTTTAGTAGTTTTAAAGAACGGTAGAACCGTGTAATTTTGTAGAAGTACATTTCTTTGCTTTGTTTGTGCGAATATAAAATAACGAGCACCTTCGCAAAATTGTGCAAAAAAATGCCAAGGGGTACCCCTTTGCATTTTCCGCGATTTTCCGGGAATTCTGGGTCGGCCCGTTTTTGAATGGGAAATTGTTAGGGACACTCTAGGGAGGCTGTAAATTGAATTTCACGCAGGGCCGACCAGTATTTCCCGAGATAATGGGTGCTGAAGGGCCCTCCCTTTGAAGCCACAAAAGGGCCCATAACTCCCGAACCCGTTGGAATTTTCCGGAACGAACAACGGCCCTGGATTCAGCGGAGCGACCCTTTCCAACGAGGACCCATTCGTCCCAATCGGAGCACCTTCGCAAAATTGTGCAAAAAAATGCCTTTTCCGCGATTTTCCGGGAATTCTGGTTCGGCCCGTTTTTGAATGGGAAATTGTTAGGGACACTCTAGGGAGGCTGTAAATTGAATTTCACGCAGGGCCGACCAGTACTTCCCGAGATAATGGGTGCTGAAGGGCCCTCCCTTTGAAGCCACAAAAGGGCCCATAACTCCCGAACCCGTTGGAATTTTCCGGAACGAACAACGGCCCTGGATTCAGCGGAGCGACCCTTTCCAACGAGGACCCATTCGTCCCAATCGGAGCACCTTCGCAAAATTGTGCAAAAAAATGCCTTTTCCGCGATTTTCCGGGAATTCTGGTTCGGCCCGTTTTTGAATGGGAAATTGTTAGGGACACTCTAGGGAGGCTGTAAATTGAATTTCACGCAGGGCCGACCAGTACTTCCCGAGATAATGGGTGCTGAAGGGCCCTCCCTTTGAAGCCACAAAAGGGCCCATAACTCCCGAACCCGTTGGAATTTTCCGGAACGAACAACGGCCCTGGATTCAGCGGAGCGACCCTTTCCAACGAGGACCCATTCGTCCCAATCGGAGCACCTTCGCAAAATTGTGCAAAAAAATGCCTTTTCCGCGATTTTCCGGGAATTCTGGTTCGGCCCGTTTTTGAATGGGAAATTGTTAGGGACACTCTAGGGAGGCTGTAAATTGAATTTCACGCAGGGCCGACCAGTATTTCCCGAGATAATGGGTGCTGAAGGGCCCTCCCTTTGAAGCCACAAAAGGGCCCATAACTCCCGAACCCGTTGGAATTTTCCGGAACGAATAACGGCCCTGGATTCAGCGGAGCGAGCCCTTTCCAACGAGGCCCCATCGGAGCACCTTCGCAAAATTGTGCAAAAATTTTCCGCGATTTTCCGGGAATTCTGGGTCGGCCCGTTTTTGAATGGGAAATTGTTAGGGACACTCTAGGGAGTCTGTAAATTGAATTTCACGCAGGGCCGACCGGTACTTCCCGTGATAATGGGTGCTGAAGGGCCCTCCCTTTGAAGCCACAAAAGGGCCCATAACTCCCGAACCCGTTGGAATTTTCCGGAACGAATAACGGCCCTGGATTCAGCGGAGCGAGCCCTTTCCAACGAGGCCCCATTCGTCCCAATCGGAGCACCTTCGCAAAATTGTGCAAAAAAATGCCAAGGGGTACCTTTCTTTGTGCATTTTTCGCGATTTTCCGGGAATTCTGGGTCGGCCCGTTTTTGAATGGGAAATTGTTAGGGACACTCTAGGGAGGCTGTAAATTGAATTTCACGGAGGGCCGATCAGTATTTCCCGAGATAATGGGTGCTGAAGGGCCCTCCCTTTGAAGCCACAAAAGGCCCCATAACTCCCGAACCCGTTGGAATTTTCCGGAACGAACAACGGCCCTGGATTCAGCGCAGCGAGCCTTTCCAACGAGGCCCCATTCGTCCCAATCGGAGCACCTTCGCAAAATTGTGCAAAAAAATGCCAAGGGGTACCTTTCTTTGTGCATTTTCCGCGATTTTCCGGGAATTCTGGGTCGGCCCGTTTTTGAATGGGAGATTGTTAGGGACACTCTAGGGAGGCTGTAAATTGAATTTCACGCAGGGCCGACCAGTACTTCCCGTGATAATGGGTGCTGAAGGGCCCTCCCTTTGAAGCCACAAAAGGGCCCATAACTCCCGAACCCGTTGGAATTTTCCGGAACGAATAACGGCCCTGGATTCAGCGGAGCGAGCCCTTTCCAACGAGGCCCCATTCGTCCCAATCGGAGCACCTTCGCAAATTTGTGCAAAAAAATGCCAAGGGGTACCTTTCTTTGTGCATTTTCCGCGATTTTCCGGGAATTCTGGGTCGGCCCGTTTTTGAATGGGAGATTGTTAGGGACACTCTAGGGAGGCTGTAAATTGAATTTCACGCAGGGCCGACCAGTACTTCCCGTGATAATGGGTGCTGAAGGGCCCTCCCTTTGAAGCCACAAAAGGGCCCATAACTCCCGAACCCGTTGGAATTTTCCGGAACGAATAACGGCCCTGGATTCAGCGGAGCGAGCCCTTTCCAACGAGGCCCCATTCGTCCCAATCGGAGCACCTTCGCAAAATTGTGCAAAAAAATGCCAAGGGGTACCTTTCTTTGTGCATTTTTCGCGATTTTCCGGGAATTCTGGGTCGGCCCGTTTTTGAATGGGAAATTGTTAGGGACACTCTAGGGAGGCTGTAAATTGAATTTCACGGAGGGCCGATCAGTATTTCCCGAGATAATGGGTGCTGAAGGGCCCTCCCTTTGAAGCCACAAAAGGCCCCATAACTCCCGAACCCGTTGGAATTTTCCGGAACGAACAACGGCCCTGGATTCAGCGCAGCGAGCCTTTCCAACGAGGCCCCATTCGTCCCAATCGGAGCACCTTCGCAAAATTGTGCAAAAAAATGCCAAGGGGTACCTTTCTTTGTGCATTTTTCGCGATTTTCCGGGAATTCTGGGTCGGCCCGTTTTTGAATGGGAAATTGTTAGGGACACTCTAGGGAGGCTGTAAGTTGAATTTCACGCAGGGCCGACCAGTATTTCCTGAGATAATGGGTGCTGAAGGGCCCTCCCTTTGAAGCCACAAAAGGGCCCATAACTCCCGGACCCGTTGGAATTTTCCGGAACGAACAACGGCCCTGGATTCAGCGGAGCGAGCCCTTTCTAGCGACGCCCCATTCGTCCCAATCGGAGCAACTTCGCAAAATTGTGCAAAAAAATGCCAAGGGTACCCCTTTGCATTTTCCGCGATTTTCCGGGAATTCTGGGTCGGCCCGTTTTTGAATGGGAAATTGTTAGGCACACTCTAGGGAGGCTGTAAATTGAATTTCACGCAGGGCCGACTAGTATTTCCCGAGATAATGGGTGCTGAAGGGCCCTCCCTTTGAAACCACAAAAGGGCCCATAACTCCCGAACCCGTTGGAATTTTCCGGAACGAACAACGGTTCTAGATTCAGGGGAGCGAGCCCTTTCGCCCCAATCGGAGCACCTTCGAAAAATTGTGCAAAAAAATGCCAAGGGATACCTCTTTGCATTTTCCGCGATTTTCCGGTAATTCTGGGTCGGCCCTTTTTTGGATGGGAAATTGTTAGGGACACTCTAGTGTCACAGTTATAATGCACAGCAAGATATTTTAATGCTAAATAACATATAAGTAGGGAGTGTTCATTCATAACAATTTTGTAATTTAATAATTTGTTAATAGATGGCCACCGCAAAATTTATTAAAAAAATGGTATTATTTTCTGCAATTTAATAATTGAATAGTTTATTTAAAGCAAAAATTTTCTAGCGGAACATCATTGATTGTTTATTATTGAAACAATCCTTTTCTTTCTTTAATTAATAAATCTTTTTTTTTCTTTAATTAATATATTTAATTCATATTCTTGGATTACGACGAACAGATGTCGTCAATAGTAGTCATTCCATAATAAGTGATGGAATGAATATTCCGTGTTGAATGCTGCTAATTCCGTAACTAAAAGTAATATCAGAATGCGTATTCTAACAGAGGCGTAGAAAAATACTAGGGGTATTCACCCAAAAAGGTAAATTTACATTTTCGTATTTGAGTAAATTTACTCGGCCCTGTTAAGTGAACACCCCTACGTCATACCATGTAATTGGCCTTGTAATTTGCCGCGTAATTCAGTTTTTTTTCTGTCAATATAATAGGCTACTTTGAAATTTATTTCTGGTGCGTGCAGTTTAGATTAAAATTTAACTCTGAAGATGCCGAAATGCAGTGAGAAAAGAAAATTGATCAGAACTCTTATAAAAACAACGATTGATGATATACTTATGTTAGAGTTATTTGGAAGAAATGGTATCGTTCATTAGACCCTATTATTTTTATCTGGGTTTGATTATCTTCTTTTTTGTTTTAGAGAAGAATTCACAAGAAAAAGAAGATGAAATATTATATGATTTTACTTTTTCCATTGTTGTGGCTGAACATTTTAGATATGCAGGGCCATTTGTTCTTCAATCGGTGGCAAAATCGCAAGATTTCATACTGAATATTTTACCGAATATGAACGAGAACAGATTTAGAGAAATAGCACGAGTTAATTGGCGTAATTTCAAAGTCATTCTGGATTTGATTAGAGATGATATCCTTTTCAATGGACCAAGATCTTGCAGACAAATTCCCCTAGAAATTCAATTGATAATTGTTTTGTATCGACTGGGCTCTTACGGCGAAGGAGCTTCAATAAGCAAAGTTGCTGCTTTGTTTGGAATCGGAGATGGGGGAACAATTGCCATAATGACTAACAGAATATTTAAAGCTATTTTAAAATTAAAAAAGAAGTTTCTGTTTTGGCCCGATTTGAGAGAGCGTCAAAAAATTGTTTCACAAACATTTCACGAGCTCCCGCATTGTGTAGGATATGTTGATGGAACAGAAATTAAATTGGCCGAAAAGCCATCTGAGGATCCAGAGGCATATTTTTCCCGCAAACATATTTATGCCTTAAAAACACAGGTGGTTTGTGACCACGAAATGAAAATTCGTCACATGGTAATAGGATATCCAGGAAGTGTTCACGATAGTAGGATATTCAACAATTGCGATTTGTCAATCAAATCCTTGGAATTCTTTACTGGTTTTGAATATTTAGTAGGGGATAGTGCCTATAAATTAGCACCTACTGTTATAACTCCTTTCAGAATAAACTCAAATGAAGGGACACCTCAAGAAAGAGCTGGTTTCAATAAACAGCTTAGCAAGTATCGTATTAGGATCGAGCACTGTTTTGGCCTCATGAAAGAGAGATTTAACAGTTTGAAGGAATTGAAAGTATCAATAAAAAACGAAAAATCTATTCGATTCGCATGTCAGTGGATATTAGTTTGCGCTATATTGCACAACATCATCCTAGGGCAAAGTGAAAATGAGGATGTTTTTGAAAGCGACCCTATACAGAACATATCTCCAGAAGGTGGTAACGACGAGGAAGCTAGGGAGGAAGATAACGAAGGAGATCAGTGCAGAAATAGTCGTAATGGTGACGGTGAAAGGAAACGTCGAGCACTAATGGAAATTTTAAAAGAAACAAATTAAAGATATAAATACATGTGTATTTAAAAAATAACATTTTCACAGTTCAAATCTGATTCTTTTTTAAAGTTAAATCTAGCTCGTATTTTTTAAGTTGTGTTTGCATTTCTATCTCTAATTTCATTTTGATTAAAGCTAATCTTTCGTCGCGTTGAATTCCTCGTTTTTTTAGTTCAAATTGATTTTGCACTTCTATTTCTTGTATTTTTAATGCGTCCAAAGCCATTTCCTTTTCTTGCTGTAGCTTTTCCTTCTCAAATTTCAGTTTTTCTCTTTCTAATTCAAATCTTTGTTCTTGCATTGATACCAAGGCGCCAATTGCATCTGAATTTTTCGATGGCATTCTCTTAGCATTAACTTTGTTTCTTATTTGATTTTTGAAAGTTGTGAAATCTGAAACATTTCCCTCACTTGTAGGCATTTCCCTTGCATTTTGATTTTGTACCACTTCTACATCAGAACTCTGCTGCAAAATTATGTCACCGATTGCTGTGGAATTATGGGCCTACGTTGAATTTGAAAGAAGGTCGTTGGGTTCATCATAATCATATTGTAGCACTGCTAGTTCTGTATCGTTTATTGGATCTGAAATGTTTTCTGAATGGTCACTGTTGTCAGTTGTTTGTATTACCACTTGTGGGTTGACATTTTTCCTTTGGTGGAATATTTGTCCAAGAATATCAAAGTAAGCACATATTTTGTTTATATATTCTGAAAATTTGCATGTAGCTACTTGTTTATTTGCTTGTTTTGTAAATTTTGTTAATGATTCACTTCTTACCAGTAACCGATTTTTCCTTTCCTTCAGCCAAAAGCCCAGCACCTGTGCTCTTTTTCCATGCCTCGGCATGTTGATAGGATGTTCTAAAGTTGCGCATTTTGTTTTTTAAAGCAAACCAATTGATACCTGCAACTATGGGTAGTTTTTTTTGCACTTTCTGGTAAAATAACTGCGCAGTCGGTTTCTTTGAAAACAAAACAACACTATTGAACCATGTCAATTCACTTTATTTAGAGTAACATCTAACTTACTTCAAAAGTCTCGGGCTTGTCCTTAACAAGGTCCAAAATCTCCGTCAGTAATTTTTCTGATTCTTCTTCCGTCCACCGATGTGTGGGATTCACTCTTCGGCGTTTAGCTTTTGGTTTATTGCACTAACAATAATTAAAATCAGGAAATATCTAATTTCCTACATTTATAAATAAGATTTACCTGAACTTCCATTATTAATTCCTCATGTCACGCGAAAACTTATTCAAATTGACAGAACCGACAGCTTATTCAGTTTTTTTACACACCCGAGTAAATAGTTTACTCCTTGATTTATCGGATTAAATATACTCAACCTAAGTAGACGAATGCCCATACAACATTTACACGGTCGAGTAAGTTTACTTGATTTACATCGTTTACATGCAATACTCAGCGTTAAGTGAATACCCCTATTATTAAATAAGTTTATTTCGGCCCATACTAAGCGAAATACTGTCTGCGTTACGCAAATAAGTGTTTTTTCATATTTTTAATTAATAAATATAAAGAGTTTCAACGCTTTTATTTTTTTTAAATTTTACCCCTCTTTCTTATAAATCCTCCTGGCCAACTACCCACTCGGGCTGAACGCAAACCTCGGGCATTTAAAGAAGACATGCTACGCGTCCTCTTTATCGTCCGGGCAGTCCGGGCAGAACGGTGAATCATCCAACCTGAAGCGGTGAAGGTATGCCCTATAACCTCCATGCCCACTCAGGAACTGTGTGAGGTAATAACTCACTTCTCCATGTTCCCTTATAACCCACTTCTCCACCTTTGGTGTGAGTCTATGGGTCCATCGGCCCTTAGTAGACTCGTCCCACCTCCTCTGCCATATTACGACGGACTGGCTGCGCGCCAGAGTCGGCCGTACTTCCTTGGACCCCCCTCTTCCATAGTCCGCGTCGTACAACCTCTCGCCCTCCATTGCAAAAATATCAATGGGAATCATTCGAGCTATCACGCATGCCGCTTCGTCAGACGTAGTACGGTGCAAAATAGGCCCTATGTAATGTTTAGTCGTCGATTCACATGCGCTATTGAGACGGCGTAAATTTATGCTCGCAGATCGACTTTTCTGGCGCTCATGGAAGCGAAACGACTGACTATGTCCTCTTGTGTCACATTGGCCAGACAATCATCTTCGATTGAAATGATAGCCAAATTGGGCAATCGGTGGTCGGACATGTTGTTCCGCAAATATGATTTTATCAATTTCAGTTTGGAGAAGCTTCGCTCCGCGATCACAAGGTTCGGGAATAATCCTATAATACCTCTCGAGCATAACGAATTTAAAAATTCGATTGGGCTACAAATGCCTTTGCAAGCTTCGGAAGTAATGGAAGCGTACACCGACATTTCGTAGCACCAATCCTTACCACTGATGTCCGATATTCTAGTGGTAGGATTTCGGAGTTTTTCTTCGAGCAACATGCATTGCTCTTGGTTTGGAATGAATTCGGTATAATGAATGTGATACAGGAAGCCGTAATGTTTCTCGACATGCTTCAATGAGTCGAAACGCTCGCCCAGTGCAGCGATTACGATGTCGAGAATGTAATTATAAAACCCAATACGAAATTGTTCGGACGGATCGACAATCGGTTCGTCTTGACTTCGTATGAGAATAATGAAGTTGATGTCGACGGTAACGGCTGAGACTCGTCGTTGTCATCGTCTAACAACAAAAGCCTAGTACTAAGTTCCCCGCCAAATGAAATTTCCATAAAAAATTTAGCGCGAAAATTTATCAAGCTAAACTTTAGCAACATCTTTAGCGCATGCAGTACTAAGTTCGCCGCTAAAATGCTCGCTAAATCCACGTTTCTATTTCTTTAAAACAGATGGCAGCAATGTTAGTCTCCACATTTTTAGCTGCATTTTTATCGTGCAGGCACCTTATTTCACGCTAAATTTTGTTGAAAAAAAACCAGTGATATAAAAAAAACAGAAAAATAAGCTAATTTACGGTTGTGGAAGTTTCAAGTGCGGAAATAAAACTAAAATAACAGTTTGTGCATGAAAAAATAGTAAAATTAATAATAAATAATTCTGCGTTTTTAGAATATTTTGAAACACGGTTTAATAATTTTATATTTTCAGTGGATTTTGAGGAGTTTTATTTCGAAGAAGACTTTGAAATTTAACCCAAAAAAAACGTTAATATGAACTTTCTCTACAATTTTACATTGTCAAATTTTATCTTGCTAAAAAAGGGTACAAGTTTTGAGACGCGCTAAAATTTAGTTTAGCGCTGAACTTAGTACTAGGCTAAAGGCGAAAATATTGCAGTTCGCGGAACAGATCGTCCGACAGCATCGGACGCAGAAGGACTTGTCGAAGCGACAGCACTTGTCGAAGCGATAACGACAGCACTTGTCGAAGCGGCCAAAAGAGAAGTGATGTGGACAAGGAAATGTTTTTGGCGCCATGATGGATGCCAGGACACTTGTTGACTTG
Organism: Thereva nobilitata; assembly: GCA_963855945.1. Taxonomy (NCBI): domain Eukaryota; kingdom Metazoa; phylum Arthropoda; class Insecta; order Diptera; family Therevidae; genus Thereva; species Thereva nobilitata. Next base: position 5,814,856 of record OY979699.1, read on the forward strand.
ATTATCGGACGATGTGCCCTGAATTAACACTTATGGATGTTGTATATTTTTTATACAACAGTACCCAATCACAATAACCAAATGTTGCATATAAAATCTTCGAACATCATTTTATGTCACCAACACAATAATAACTTATTAATTTTCTAAATGAATCAAACACTTTCTCGTTTTTCTTTTTTTTTATGTTATATTATTTATACAATATTATAATGTTTCACAAATGTTTTTGTTGCTTTTTTTTTTACGTTGTTTCTTTATTTTATTTTTCATTATTTTTATTAACACATTGGCAACCGCCACGGTGCCGAAGCAACCGCGACGGTCCCTAATTCACCACCGCCCGACCGCGCTTTTTATGTTTTTTTTGGTATTATGGTTATATGTATTTTATATAGATTTTAAGTCCACTCGGGACCGAAGTTAAAATAGGACTCCCAGTATCTTTTTTAAAATTATTTTATTACCCTCAAGAAGTGTCCAGGTAATTGCATAAATTTTTACATGCAAAAATTGCTGGATTGCACTTTTGGATTCCCACATTTTGGTCGCACATGTTTAAATGTTTGCGAAAATTATCTCGCTGACGAAAAAGCTCAAGTTGCTTTTGTCTTCGCCGTTTCCCGTGAAGGGAAGTATCCTATTACAACTTGGATTTGTCATGAGATAATTTTTGTAAAGTTTTCCGTTTAGGACTTTTGGTTTTTTTTTTTGAAAATGTTGAATTTAAAAAGTTTTCCGTTAAGGAATTTCCAATTTGTGGGAAATTTGGGAATGCCAAGTTTTTATACATAACATTCCTTCCCCCCTGGAGCAAGAGAATCGCTACGGAGTAGAGCGATTCTCGTACTCGAAGGATGAGGGGGTGGTGAGGGTACGTCGAGGTTGTATCTAGTCGAGTGGCATTTCGCGCTCAAGAGCCGGATCCTCTTGGTCCGGGAATATATGTATATCTAAATTGTTGGAGAGAGTGGATTTCCATTTCATTTCTGCCCAGCTTTAATTTTAGCCGTTTTCCCTTGGGTATACCATGCGGGATTGCACCATTTTTGGGTATACTCTAGAGCCTTGTGTTAAAGGACGATGAGGTACGGGCGTTCCTGATACCGACTGGTTCAGAGCCTGACGGATACCCGCATGCGTCGTTAGCATTGGTTAGAGGCTTAGGGTTGTTGTTGGGGGCTAGTTTAATGATAGTGTAGCCTTTTGTTGGGCGAGTGTGAGAGTCAGACTTGTGACTTACTGATCACTGTTCTGACCACCTCGTGTGAGTTTGGCCCCTGGTTTTAAAAGTCCGTTATGGCTTGTTTTGGGCGGTGGGGATCCGGTTTTATCTACCGGTCGTAGGTGGCCCACTCGTCGCTGTCGTGTTCGACAGATGGCCGTGGACTACAATTTGCAGGGCTGGGGTAAGTAGTATAGTAGGGTAGCCATTTGTTTGGAAGAGTGTTAGTGTTAGACTCGTCAGGGCTACTGGGTGGTTTTTGGCATTGAGGAGGCCCAACAGATACTGTACGTTTTTTGGAAGTTAAGAGGGCGCAAAAGAAGGGCTCGTGAGACTCACAAAGCATTTCTTTCTATAAACTTAATGAGAATGGTGCCACAATCTGAGACCGGCCTGGAATACAATAGATTCCCTTAGGATTACCTTTTGTCTCAGGTCTTCAGTGGTCTCAAAGCCGTTGAGATTATTATCTAATCTTGACCCATCTTGAGATAGGCAGCTGGGAGGCACCACCGGGGGTTATCTCGGCTTCTACGAGCTGAGATTCCCTGGTTTGGGTTTGCTCCTGCTGCTCTCTGGGTTTCGACTTGGTGGCTTCACTCGTCATTCGGATGGTAATTTCTTCCGGATTTATTTCCGTGCGAGGAAATCGTTGCATATAGTTAGTGTTCTCAATGTTTCAGTGATTTGAGAAGAAGTCATTTCTTAGGATGCCATCTTTGGGAAGGCTTGGCATGTTCTGCACATTTGGGAAAGTGCAAGGATTTGGAGTTAAATTGAAGTTTCTTTGGCAACTTCCGAAGGTCTTTCTTTTTCCAAAGGGCATTTTAAGGTGAATTTATTAGAGTGGTCTATCAAAATTCCGATCTTTAAGTTTGGTTTGTTTAGGAATTGTAAATGATTTTAAAGGTAAGATCGTAAGGGTTTTATTTTTGTTGCAAAAGAGAGATATATGAAGAACGATTTTTTTTTGTGAATCGATGGCATCAGTTTCATCTCGCTAAACGAGGAGATTGAGCCAAATTATGGTGAATGTTTACCAAATAGAATTTTGAATTTGCAGGGACATAGTCTTACTACTTCCAAACCAATCGGCTTGTAGTAAAAGAAAAAAATAATTAATTAAATTTGTCAAAACTTACTGTGTAGTTTTCAAAAAAAACTATACAAAAATATCTAAAACATATCTAAAAACCCGTTTCATATAAATAGTTAAACGAATAAACAGTGCTTAAAGGGTGCGTGTATAGAACGGAGCGGTAAAAAGAGCTAATGATAATCCGTTTACCCCAAAGGATCTTTTAATTGGCAATTGAGGACTAACAATTTCTCTTAGAGAAAAGTATATTTCTACTCGACCTTCTTCTTTTTATAGGAGTGGTAAAAAGGATACTAGAGTCTGAATAATTTCCAAAATAAATCGAATGAATTGTACGTGGAGGCGGTTGGTTTATTATATACTTGTATTCTTATTTTTATATTTTATGTTTGTTTTTACATTTGTGATTTCTATAAAAATTTTAATTTGGTACATATGTTTAAATATGTTTGTTACATAACCTATATGTTTTTATTTAAGGATATTATAAAGTATGTTTATTAGTATTGATTTATTATTTAGTTTATATGTATTATGTTTTGGTTATATAGTATATATGTTTATATATCTCATTTATATATGTACAAATGTGTATATGGAATTATTTGCCTTTGTTATATATGTATTATTATATGTGTATATATGTTTTTATATATGTAAGTATGTTTTTATACATGTATATATGTTTTTATATATGTATGTATGTTTTTATATATGTTTGTATGTTTTTATATATGTATATATGTTTTTATATATGTATATATGTCATGTTATTATATATGTATAATATATGTTTTATGTGTATATGTTATTATATATGTATATATGTTATTCTATATGTTTTTATTTATGTATTTTATATTGTATATATGTCAAGATATGTTGGGTATATAGTGTATATGCGTATGTATCTTGATATATATATGTATTTATTTAAATATATAATTCCATATGTTTATATATTTTCTATATAATGTAAATTATGTAGTATTATGTTAATATATAGAATTTTTTTGTATGTTGTTATTTATGTTTATATGTAGGTATATATAATTATGTAGGTATTTTTTATTTAGTTTTTATTTTATTATATGTTGGTTATATAGTAATGTTTATATTTCTTGATTATATAGTATATATGTTTAAGTGTTATTATATGTTGGTTATAATGTTTTTATGTCTTTTTCTTTAAGTCTATAAGTTTATATGTGTTTTTATTTATGTATATTATATAGTATATCTATATGTTAGTCTATGTTGGTTATGTAATATATACGTTTATATATCTTGATTATACAGTAGGTTTATATGTTTATATAAGTTATGTTGTATTTTTGTTTATATATGTTACTTATATATATGCACATATGTGTATACATAGTTATATATCTGGTTGCATATGTACATATATAGAAATTCCATGTATTTATATATATTTTTTTTTATATATTTAAATTAAGTAGTATATTGGTTGATACATAATTTGTTCTTTATAGTATATATGTTTTTATTTAGTGTATACATGTATTTGCATGATTATATTTTATATATTATATATGTTAATATATGTTGGTTTTATATTTATTATATACATTAATATATGCTTTTATATAGTATATATGTTTGTTTATGCAGTACATATGTTTATATAAGTTTGTTATATATGGATATATGTTTAAATACGTTTGGTACATAGTATATAAGTATATTACTGTTTGTTTTAAGTATATATTTAGTATATATGTTAATATATGATTATTATTTAATATATATGTTTTTATTTTTGTATGAATGTTACTATATATTAACTATGTAGTATATTTGTTTTTTTTTTTTTTTTTTTTTGGTATTTATTTGTTATTTTTATAATATTTATGTTTATAGGTTTGTTTGTAATATATATAATTGTTATTTAAATTTTTTATATAATATATATTTATATATCTTTATTTATGTTATTTTTATATATGACGATCGCGGTTGGTGGCGGTGGCTGTGTTTTGATTGTCGTATTACCCTTTTTTCTCTTCTATTTTATTTTAATTTTTAATGATTTAAAGTGACCAATGTCGATTGTAAATCCTTGACATTTAAATAGGCAAGGAAAATGTGCTTACATTTGTTTGATCATTACTTTTTTTTTTTTGGTTTTTGTCAAATAGACTTATAATTTAAAATAGAAAAAACAATTCAAATTCAGAAAAACTGAAGTTAATTAAATAACAATATTCTCTTAAATAAAAATTTGGTTCCTGTGTTTTACTTACAATGTTACTCTTACTGTTTTTCTTTTATACTTTATTTAATTAACAAAAAATTTAAAATCCTGACATTGGAAAAGATAAGGGAAAATTCCACTTTCTCACTCGCTTTATAATCTTTTGCTGTTAGGTACAGTTTAAAATAGATAACACAGCACTTTTTGAGTTTTTGAATGGAGTTAATTAAATCATTTTAAGCAACATTAAAAAGAATATATATATATATATTTTATATTTTAATATTTGGACAACAAAATTTATCTTTGACTTTCATTTTGGGTTTTGTATATCGACATAAAACAAGTAAATATACTTGTATATAATATATATACCCGCATAAGAAATCTTATTTACTATAAATATTTTTTATATTCTTGTATATATTAAGAATTAAAACTTTTAAACTTTTATTGATAAAAATATTTATGTAAAATAAAAATATAAGTTTAATGAAGAATTTTAGAACCTTATCTATCTTTATATGATTTCTTCTTATTTATTTCCTTCATTATTTATTATTCCTCCATCTTATTTACGATTTGATATTGTTGCTTAATTTAACTTTTTTATACGCTTTATGTTATTTGAGGAGGAAAAATTTGTAATAATTTAAAACGGAAAAACAAATCGCAAATTTTCTAATTCTATTCTATTAGGTGATTTAAGAAACTTTTTAAAATATTTTTTTTTTTAAAAAATAGTATAAAAAAGAATTGCATTGAATTAGTATAAAACAGAATTTAGTTTTTATTATCCTTGATTTTGTTTTTTATTTGTCAACGTTGAACTTTTTTAGTTTTCGTTTTTTAACTAGATAAAATTTTATAATAATTTGAAAAAGAAATTTATATGGATATACGAACGTATCTAATAAACAAACTAATGTATTACTAATCTAACTATAACTAATAAGTTTAAAAAACATTAAGTTTGTTACGTACAGAAAATTGATGACAAACGTGTTTGTGTGCCAATCACTTGGAAGATCTGTCTTGTTGAAGTCCTTCTTGGGGTGAAGGAACTGTTGGCTTAAAGATGTTTTCTAATCCCTCGTTGGGGGAGCGCCTGTGTCTTGGCCGTCCCCTTGTTGGTCCTTATTGGACTTTGTCCTGGGCAGGGATGAAGCCCACTAAAATTCCCGCGATGTAATAAATTAGGGGGGTAAATGCGTGCTCGCCTGGAGCAGAGGCACGTTATGGTTACCCCCGAGTGTAGATTCTTGATAGGATCCGAGGTCGTCGCCTCTACTGATCTTGTGCCCTCAGCCTCGGCTCAGGCTGAGTTCAAGGATAGGGTGCCTATATCCAGCACTCGATCAGTAATTGTTAGGCTCGCCCGGATCCTACCGGCTGCGCCATTTTGTTGTATATTTTTTATACAACAGTACCCAATCACAATAACCAAATGTTGCATATAAAATCTTCGAACATCATTTTATGTCACCAACACAATAATAACTTATTAATTTTCTAAATGAATCAAACACTTTCTCGTTTTTCTTTTTTTTTTATGTTATATTATTTATACAATATTATAATGTTTCACAAATGTTTTTGTTGCTTTTTTTTTTACGTTGTTTCTTTATTTTATTTTTCATTATTTTTATTAACACATTGGCAACCGCCACGGTGCCGAAGCAACCGCGACGGTCCCTAATTCACCACCGCCCGACCGCGCTTTTTATGTTTTTTTTTGGTATTATGGTTATATGTATTTTATATAGATTTTAAGTCCACTCGGGACCGAAGTTAAAATAGGACTCCCAGTATCTTTTTTAAAATTATTTTATTACCCTCAAGAAGTGTCCAGGTAATTGCATAAATTTTTACATGCAAAAATTGCTGGATTGCACTTTTGGATTCCCACATTTTGGTCGCACATGTTTAAATGTTTGCGAAAATTATCTCGCTGACGAAAAAGCTCAAGTTGCTTTTGTCTTCGCCGTTTCCCGTGAAGGGAAGTATCCTATTACAACTTGGATTTGTCATGAGATAATTTTTGTAAAGTTTTCCGTTTAGGACTTTTGGTTTTTTTTTTGAAAATGTTGAATTTAAAAAGTTTTCCGTTAAGGAATTTCCAATTTGTGGGAAATTTGGGAATGCCAAGTTTTTATACATAACATGGAGGATAGAAATAGTCGAGGAAATAAAGCACTAAAAAGTGCCAAACCTAGGATTTTTTGAACAGTAAGATGGATCTTAATGCGGTTTTTTGTGTTCGATTCCTGAGAGCGTCTACAAACTTTGTGACCGGTAGTGATGAATTCATTTTGAAAAAATGCATATCTTGCAATAAAAATATGCATTTTAGAAGTGCATCTCAAAGAGACATTGTACCACTCTGTAAATATTGATGGAAATGAGTTGAGTTTTGCTACTCGGGGGTTTTTGGGGTCGCTGAACACGAAAATAACGACGGCAACAGTCTCCGAGGTACCTGGTACCCAGGGGGGACTGAAACACCCCTTTTAAGGGTTTTTCGCGATAAATTCAATAATAATGAAAAATAATCCAATGAAATACACTTTTTTCAATATTTATTTGCGAAGGTGGTTGATTTATACCCTTAAGGGGTTAAAACTACCCCTACAATTTGAAAAATCAACTTTAAATAAAAGAAATTGCAAAAAAAAATAGAAAAAAAATTTTTTCTACTATTTGCTTGAAATTTGGTTGAATAGGTATTATCATCCAAGAATATATTATTATCAACCCTTGAGGGGGTAAAACTACCCCTAGATTAAAGTTACATATATTTGAAAAAAGATAGAAATTTTTTTTGCATTTAAATTTTATTTCTATCTACGAAAACAAATTTTTCTTTAATGTATTTTTTATTCTGTTTCGATTTAGGGGTGGTTTGGAGGGGTTAGAATAAATTTCCCAAATTTTTTAATAATATTTCATCAAAAATAAAAATTATATGCAAATAAATGAATTTAATCTTTTTTCAAATTTAACTTTAATCTAGGGGTAGTTTTACCCCCTCAAGGGTTGATAATAATATATTCTTGGCTGATAATAACTATTGAAGCAAATTTCAAGCAAATAGTAAAAAAAATTTTTTTTGCTATTTTTTTTTCAAATTGTAGGGGTAGTTTTAACCCCTTAAGAGTTAAAAATAAATTTATTTTTGCCTGAAAATACGCATACAATGGAATTTAAAGCATAAACTTGAAAAAAAAATGTTTACACATTTTTTTTATTTTCAGTCGATTTAGGGGTGGTTTCAACCCTTAAAAATTATCCCTTATCATAAAATTTGGCTTGATTTAGTATAAATCAACCACCTTGCCAAATAAATATTGAAAAAAGTGTATTTCATTGGATTATTTTTCATTATTATTGAATTTATCGCGAAAAACCCTTAAAAAGGGGTGTTGCAGTCCCCCCTGGGTACCAGGTACCTCGGAGACGGTTCCCGTCATTATTTTCGTGCTCAGCGACCCTAAAAACCCCCGAGTAGCAAAAGTCGACTCATTTCCATCAATATTTACAGAGTGGTACAATGTCTCTTTGAGATGCACTTCTAAAATGCACATTTTTATTGCAGGATGTGCATTTTTTCAAAATGAATTCATCACTACCGGTCACAAAGTTTGTAGACGCTCTCACGAATCGAACACAAAAAACCGCATTAAGATCCATCTTACTGTTCAAAAAATCCTAGGTTTGGCACTTTTTAGTGCTTTATTTCCTCGACTAAAAGAGTAGAGGACCCCACCTGCAAGATTCGATTTGAAAATGGTGAGTCTACTAGGGGCTCTCTGTTTAACGAGAACCTGCTCGAACAGTCAAGTCTAACTGATAAGACTACTGAACATTTTTAGCGGTCTGCCCTACAAATATTAGGTCAAGGGCAGGGCCGGCGGTTGGAGTTCAGCCCGAGTGGGTAGTTGGCCGGGGATATACATAGTTGTTGTTCTCAAATCGACATAAAAAAGAAAAACTTCTTTCATTGGAACATGAAGATCCTGGTAAGCTCCATGTTTCCAGTTGGAAAACCCATCATCAACCCAGGCTTGTTTTTATTTAAGAGTATGTAAGTCAAAAGTGTTTATTAACTTTCGCTCACACGCTTCAGTGGAAACACTACAAACACGTACCTTGATTATTTTTGTTTAGTTCAAGCCACGCATGTTTTTTGGCCCAGATTTTTAAAGATTTGGCACCTTTGCAGTCAGAGCTAGAAAAAAATATACTATTTTTGCCGTTCATTCACCCCTTGGGGCGCAATATACTATCCCTCATGTGATTTCTAACGCAAGATAACGCTATACAAACGTCCACCTATATGGCAGGCATGCTTTGAACAGTAATAGATGAATATTTTTTACTGATAAGTATTTATGTAAATGTAGTGTAGGTATTATAATACGTGTTTCAGTACGGCAGTACGCCCAATGAGAAAAGCGAGCAATGCGAATCACAGCATGCGTAGCTTCGATTTGGGAAATGTTTATTTCCGAACGCCGGCCGCTGCGATGCACAGTGGGCTCGAACTCGGCAAAACGCGCGCATACGCATTTACGGACGCAGAAATCATATTAAAATTGCTATACAAACACTTCTTTATGTTTTTGAGGTCGCTGATTTGGAATTTGAGGTCAAAAACGTGTTTTAACCAATTATAGGTGGCGCCACCGTCGATTTTTGAAGTGAAAACTTCTATAGGCACGTTGGGCACTTTTTGGCCTGGGGAAAAAACTAAAAACTCGCGTCACGCGCACTTTTTGTGTGCCATCACGCGCACGTACCATCACGAGAGAAAAATGTTTCCTTTGGGGGTTTTAGTTTTAATTATGTAGTATGAATTATATATTATATATTTAATATTATATATTAAATATTATATATTAAATATTATATATTGAATATTATATATTTAATATTATATATTAAGTATTGTGTATTATGGACTATGTAGTGTACTACGTACTATGAGCTATGTACTAATTATTATGTATATATTATTATGTTCTATGTGCTATGTATTATGAATTATGTAGTATGTATATGTACTATGCACTATGTACTATGCACTATTTACTATGTACTGTATATTATGCACTATTTACTATGTACTATATACTATGTACTATGTATTACGTTCTATGTACTATGTACAATGCATTATGTATTATATACTATGTACTATTTACTATGCACTATGTACTGTATATTATGCACTATTTACTATGTACTATATACTATGTACTATGTATTATGTTCTATGTACTATGTACAATGCATTATGTATTATATACTATGTACTATTTACTATGCACTATGTACTGTATATTATGCACTATTTACTATGTACTATATGCTATGTATTATGTTCTATGTACTATGTGCTATGTTCTATGTACTATGTACAATGCATTATGTATTATATACTATGTAATATTTACTATGCACTATGTACTGTATATTATGCTTATTTACTATGTACTATATACTATGTACTATGCACTATGTACTATGTACTATGTTATATGTACTATGTACAATGCATTATGTATTATATACTATGTACTATTTACTATGCACTATGTACTGTACATTATGCTTATTTACTATGTACTATATACTATGTATTATTTACTATGTACTATGTACTATGTACTATGTACTATGTACTATGTACTATGTACTATGTACTATGTACTATGTACTATGTACTATGTACTATGTACTATGTACTGTATATTATGCTTATTTACTATGTACTATATACTATGTATTATGTACTATGTACTATGTACTATGTACTATGTACTATGTACTATGTACTATGTACTATGTACTATGTACTATGTTCTATGTACTATGTACAATGCATTATGTATTATATACTCTGTACTATTTACTTTGTACTATGTACTGAATATTATGCTTATTTACTATGTACTATATACTATGTATTATGTACTATGTACTATGTACTATGTACTATGTACTATGTACTATGTAATACGTACTATGTTCTATGTACTATGTACAATTCATTATGTATTATATACTATGTACTATTTACTATGCGCTATGTACTGTATATTATGCTTATTTACTATGTACTATATACTATGTATTGTGTACTATGTACTATGTACTATGTACTATGTACTATGTACTATGTACTATGTACTATGTACTAGGTACTATGTTCTATGTACTATGTATAATGCATTATGTATTATGTACTATGTACCATTTACTATGTACTATGTACTATTTACCATGTATGCACTACGTACTATCCACTATGTACTATGGCCATAGAAATCCACACATTTGAAAATTAGTATGTGGGTATAAAGTTTAATCGTGCATTTCCGAAGCTTGGTTTAGCCTTCCACGCGACTCATCGGATACCAAAAATGTATGTACATAGTTCATTATATTTATAGGAAGTGAGTAACTACTTTTGACTGCATTAAATTAGTTATCCTAAATTGATGTTAATTGATCCTTATCCTATTGTAATATTAAGAATGATTTGGAAATATAGACTGGCCGGCCATAGAAGTTTTCACTTCCAACGTGTGGTCCTACGCACACTCATATTTTTTTATATTAATTAAAATATATTGTGCTGTTTGATGTGGTTATATAGGTTTTTGAGGTCGCTGATTCCAAATATGAGGTCAAAAACGTGTTTTGGACAATTATAGGTGGCGCCACCGTCTATTTTTATATTAATTCAAGTAGAATGTGCTATTTTATGTGATTATATGGGTTTTTGAGGTCGCTGATTTTAAATTTGAGGTCAATAACAAAATTTTGAACAATTATGTATAGGTGTCGCCACTGTCGAGTTCTGTTGAATTTTATTACTCGAAGCAATTTGGTATGTTTCTACAGGTTTTTCGAACTATATTCATTCTAAATTTTAAAGAAAAACAACAATATAGTAAAAATATTTTTTTTATTCTATATCCAGCAATATTTAATAAATAATTAACTGTTCGATCTATAAATTAACAAGTAAGAAGACAAAATATTAACGTTCAAAGTGTACTTTTTGAATCATTTGAGAGTTTCAACAGTAATTCTAAAATTTCAGCTAAAATAGTGAAATTTGTACTTTCATTAGTACCTACAAGACTTGCTTTATATTTCCTCCTCACTATCTATCACTAAAAAACATCAATTAACAACAATATAAAATAAGAAAACCATAATCTAACCTGTTTTCTCCATTTTTTAGATGTAGAACTTCAAATTTTAACTATTAGACACTTCTTCGACAACTCGGTGCGAAAAAAGTTGATGCTAACTTCCTCTGAATGCATAAACAAACTTAAACTTTGAGAGCCACAGCACTGGCATTTAAAAAACAAAAGGGATGAGACTGTGAACACTACTTACCGACAGATGGTAACTTAGTAGATGAAAAATCATATATGGTGCAAGAAAAAAGCATTTCAATACGTATATATTTTCCTTTTAACACATTGGAATATTTTATTTTACCAGAAACAAAAAGTATGAATATTTGATTTTCGGTATTTTATAAAAATGAAAATGTTTGGACCTCCACCAAGGCTAATCTTGCAGGTCTTTGCAGCTGGAAATTTGATGACATGTTTTTGAATGTTAGAACTTTTTTTTCGTACAAATCTCATCGCTGCACTCCACTGCACAAAAAAGTTCTGATCTTTTTAATTGTAAAAAAACATTTTTCTTTACAATAATCAGTTTAATGCAGCCAATTATATCCATGCAAATATTGGCTCATGAAACTTTATGGAATTATAAAGCAAAGAGAGACCCTTATTTTCCTCAAAAAATCATTACCGCACATCATTGCATACAAAAAATACAGTATTTTTTCGAATTTTCAAAAATAAGAAAAAACGAAAAAAATTAAAAACTGTAGAATTGACGTTAATTTTACACATCACACCATAGTCAAATGACCTTGATGTGACAATTTCTGATTTTCATAATAACTGATCTTAAAGAATTCGACATTAGAACCCGAAAAAAATCGAAAGTAAGTTTTTTACTGTATGCGCGCGCCTTTTGCCGAGATCGAGCCCACTGTGCGATGCTTTGAAATTTTTTAATTTACAGTTGCTTGATACACATTTAAACGGAAAAGTATGAGTTATGATTATGTTTTTTTTAAAAATTGAACTTAGTAATTTCAAAAATATCAGAGGTCCAAGCTTCCATAGGGCTTTGGTTTGCTACGCTCGCCGCGATTACTGCGATTTGTAAAGGCAAGCACGGCAATCGTAGGAAACGCGCGTTCATTGATCCCGCACCTTTAGTATTAGCTGGATAAACAAATTCATTACTTCCATCGACGGCTCCAGTAGACTCCTCTTCATTATTCTGCTGCCTGATGGAATCATCCACACTTTCCTTGTTTTTCCTTTTCAACCTTCAAGAAGCGTCTTTTTGAATTTATTACTACTAGGGCAGATTAGAGCATGAATATATAACTTGTTATTTTTGTTTATTGTATTATTTTTATATTTTATTTTGTTTTCTTCTTTTCATTTTTTTTTCTTTTTGTTTTTAATTTCCTGTTTTTCTTACATAGTTAGTTTTATTTTTTTAAGTTTTTTCTTTTTTTTTTTGCTTTTCTTATTTTTCTTTAGTAAGTTTACCTTAAGCTATATCCAATTTTATTAATTAATGTACTACTTTTTAAGATTAAAATCTTTTGTACATGTTTCGAAATTAAATAAATAATAATAATAATAATAACCTTATCACGAATCTATCCATCTTTCTTCACCACAGATATATACCTATTCTGTTCTGAAACTGTTGCAACACTTAAAGGCAATCGCTCTCCCAGGCTCAAGGTATATATTTTGGTTTACATATTGAGCCGTTTTAGACAGTGCGCTCCAGCGCATGTGCCTCACGAACGTTGGGCGATGAAGGGAGAAGTGGAGATGATGAGGGGTATCACCCCACTTTTCCATTTATTCACAAAGTTCGTGAGCCACATGCGCTAGAGCGCACCGTCTAACTCTCAGAACACAATGAGGCCGACAACGACAACTTCCACGGAAAACAACAATTTATATAAGAATTGTCGTTGTCGGCCTTATTGTGTCCAGGGAGTAAGCCGGCTCATAGACACTGAGCTATGAACTGCGAGCCCAGAGTTTGCGCTCTGAGAGCCCGATTGTTGGGCTGCAGCAATTCAAAGCTAAATTGAAGTGAACAAGCATGTATATTTGAACTCTCAGCTCAAAATTTTTTTCCGTTTACTTACGAAGTTCGGGTGGGTATTTTACCCACTCGGAATTTTTCGAGTGGGTAGAACTACCCACTCAACCCGCCGGCCCTGGTCAAGGGGTGTAGTGCAATAGGCCAAGCGAGTGGCCGCGGTACTCTTCCACCCAATACGCCACCAAAAGAAGAGAAAGAAAATAATATCCGCGTAGTCTCCAGTAATTTTGGTCATCAAAAATACCTCAAAGACGTATAACTGCTGTCTATGTGAACATCCTTTCCTCTAGCCACCTCTCCCTGGCTGAATGGCGCAGTTATTTAGCTAGTTATATACAGTTTAAAAAAGAAAACAATCCCCGATTTTTTTTTGTATCAACTTTTTATCATTTATTTCGTTATAAATAAAAAAAATAAACAAAAACTTTTCTCTTAAATATTTCTTGTTGGCAAAAATAAAAACTGAAACTTAAAACGTAAAATCCATGTAACTACCACATTCATGAAATCCTTTTAGTTCGCGTGTTTGTTTCTGACTTATTTTTTATTTGATCGCACGTTTCTCAAATATCCCTTGTTTTTTTAATAGTAATCATTTTTTGTCCTTTCACATTCTTAAATATTAACAACGTTTTTTTTTTTAATTTTTTTTTAATAATAATAATTTTTTTTTACATACATATAAAAGGGGCAAAGGGATGGGGGAGAGGTTGTGGGTGGTTGGAGGACATTATTATTTTTGTTGTTGTTGTTGTTGTTGTTGTGTTTTGTGTGGCTATATCCTGTTTATTTCCAAAGCATCTCCATTCAGAATTTGTTTATTTCTCATTTTTGTTTTTGTTTGTTTTTGTTTTGTTTTCATTTTGTTAAAGTTTAAAATAAATTATCTAAAAACAGTTTTTGGTCCTTAATTTATACATAGCACAGTGTTATTTACACTTAGTTGTAGTATCTAATAACTTTTTCCATAGATCGAATTGTTCATTGCTTTTCACCATATGTACACTAATTGCTTTTCGTATATTGCATGGATTAAAGGCAATTCGTCGATTTAGAAACTCGTTCACGTGTACACGCTTTATATTTAATATTTGAGCTACAATTCCAGTTGTATAGACGTCCTCCAGCTTAAGGTAGGTCTGCTCCAGCGACTTAATATACAAATCATGTATAATGTCGCCGCTCATTAAATATGCTGGGCCCGTCGTGAACTGTGGAAATATTGTTGCTGAAAACTGCCCTGGCGATACATAATATTTTGACTTCTTATTCCTTATTGGCTTCCATTTCTTAGCTAATCTGCCATATATTGTTCTCTTATCGTTGTGATGCTTCTCAATAAAACTTAATAATTTAGGTACATTTATGAACATATCATCGTCAGTTTTAAGTACATACGTTGCTCTAGGGCAATTCTTATCGACCCATTCCAGTACTGAGATGGTCTTAAGTGTTAAATTATTGTAACTATCTATGAAGTTGCCACGTATTAAATCACCATACATATAATTTTCAGCCGAGAGCGAATCCTCAATTGGCTGATTTGATGTTCTACCTAATATGAATGCTATTGCTACATCACGTCTAGCCCCATAGTGGCCCCATGTCTGGCGTATTGCCAAGCGGGCCTCCCGATGGGCTGGTGCTGATGTTATAACTATTAACAGTCTTACGGATTCGCCCTCATCTGGGCATAGTTGTGGATTTGTATCTTGATGACCAAACTCATAAATACTGGTCGTTGGAATACCCTTTGACGGATCTAATGGACTTTTTGATGGCGGAGAAGGCGGCTGCTGTTTCTGAACCTTATTCAATGATGACGATGATGATGATGATCTTATTGACGGTATCACTGATGGTCTTGGTGTTGCTGATTTTGACTTAGGTGCTGCTGATTTAACTGACGAATTTTTTGTTGTGCCTAAAATATAAATAAAGAACGCAATTTAGATATAAAATTTAATTAAATTGGCAGTCGTAGTAATAGAAAATAGAAAATGAAGAGGATGATTTGAAACTGACACAGTGGTCGAAAATGCCAAAAAGCTGGCCAAAAGTCGAAAAATGAAAGTCTTATTTAGGAACTTTTTTTATTTTAACTTGTTAGATTAGGGCAGTGGTGGCGAACCTTTTTATGTGCGCGTGCCAGAAAATTACAAATATTACTTATCGTGTTACAAATATTACTCATCGGCGTGCCCGACAGTTTTTAATTTTGGTGTTTCAGAATTTTATTTAGACAATTTCAAAAATTCATATACAAAAAAAAAATATAGTTTAAAAAAACTAAAAAATACGCTTTTATGTTAAAATGAACTAAAAATTAAAAAATAATTTTGAATGTAAAGTTTTTATTGCTCCAGCCAGTATATGGAAACAACCTACCTTTCGAAATGTAAAACAGCGTGGGACTCTTAACCTATATTCTTATTTTATTAATACCGGAACTTTTCGCTAGCGCCCCACGCTTTTTTTACATTTCGAAAGGTAGGTTGTTTCCATATACTGGCTGGAGGAATAAAAACTTTACATTCAAAATTATTTTTTAATTTTTAGTTCATTTTAACATAAAAGCGTATTTTTTAGTTTTTTTAAACTATATTTTTTTTTATTTTCTACTTTTTAGTCTATCATATATCTTCCGCCATTTTGTTGTGGCCGCCATAATAGATTTAAAATTACGTCACACAGCTTACTGTTATGTATTCGTCATATACTTTCATTTGATACCCGTACCAGGGCGCTGTAAAGAAAAAGGTAAGCCGCTATTTTGTGTTGGCCGCCATTTTGAAAATGGAGTGTAGCCATACAGCTAATTGTATTCTACTTGTCATACCCTTGTAACCCTTGTTGGGGGAAGACATTTGCAAAAATTTTTACAAAAAAGTCAGATTGCATTCTCCCGCGAACTATATATATGTGCAAAATTTGAAAGTGTGTTAAACAACTGGAACATATGTAAATTAATCTTTTTTGCTTTGAGTCCATATAAAACAATGAATAAAGTCATGAATTCAATATTTTATTTAGGCGGAGGGTGTTTGGCTGAGGATTTCCAAAGAAAAAACTGCACACTCTACACAACTAAAAATGTTTAAAATACTTTAGACTATTCTGGGTGGGCATTTTCAAAGAGAGAACGAAGTGAAAAGCACAACCAAATGTGCGCCAGATATTTTGGACTGTTTTGGCCTATGATTTGCTTGTGTTTTTCACTTTGTTCTCTCTTCGAAAATCCTTAGCAAAACAGTTCAAAGTATCTTGTGCATATTTGGTTGGGTTCGGAAAGCCAAATTATTTTGTAAATACGCAATTAGGCACTTAAGCACTTTTGCCGGTCCGATAACTTAGCAAGCGCAGCTCAGTTTAAGACAAGAAAGCAATGATAAATAAGGGAATACGGAATAGAAAAATGCAATAAACTCAAAATCATCGAATTTGCACTTAAGCATTTCTGGCTTGTGCAATATTTTCAGCTAATTTTAAAATGTGTTGGCCGCCATTTTGAATTTGGAATGACGCCACGCAGCACAGTATTCTACTTGTCATATCCTTTCATTTGATACCCATACCGAGTGGGTTGTAAAGAAAAAGGTAGTCCGCCATTTTGTGTTGGCCGCCATTTTGAATTTGGAATGACGCCACGCAGCAAAGTATTGTACTTGTCATATCCTTTCATTTGATACCCATATCGATTGGGTTGTAAAGAAAAGGGTAGTCCGCCATTTTGTTGGCCGCCATTTTGAATTTGGAATGACGCGAATTGTACTCTATTTGTCATACCCTTTCATTTGATACCCATGTCGGGGGTCGGGGAGCACGATTGCAAAATTCGGCCACCATCTTGGAACCGCCATCTTGATTTTTTTACAAAATGGTCAGATTGCATTGTCACGCCAGCTTTACATATGGGCAAAATTTGAAGTTGATCGGTTATATGGAAGTGGGTCAAAATCAAGTTGCAAGATTTGTCTACATACATACATACACACATACATACATACATACATACATACATACATACATACGGCTGAAGCTAATATAAAGCGGTAACATACATACATACATACATACATACATACATACATAGATACATACATACATACAGGTGAAGCTAATATAAAGCGTATAAAAATAATATATTACCAGAATCAAAATTGACAGAACCATCATACCTATTAAATTGCAGAAAAATCAAAAAAATTTAAAATTAAAGAAAAATTTAATAATAATATTGGAATTTTCCATCAACGCCTATACTTTCACAATCACAATAGTACTAGATTAAAACAATACTTGAGCTTACCGAAAATCAACTCAACAAGACTTTGAAGCAACTCAATTGAAACAATATTCCGGGAGGCCGCGGTTTTTTTTGTAAGATATCCTTCCTAATAGGAAATATGGTCAGATTAGATATTAACAAAAAGTATGAAACATTGGCACCACCAGTCCAGGGGTTGCGCATGGGTGCATTTCTGCACAATATTGTTTAAAATATGTAAAATATGAGCAGCTGTGAAACCTTGACAGTATGTCGTCGGTCTAGAACCAGAACAACGTATGTCCAAAAAAAAAAAATAATTCCTTTTTTCAATTTTCTGGTTGTAGAAGAGTTACTTTATCCGTCTTTATATAAATTCGGCCATAACATTTTATAATAGTAGTAGTTTCCATTTTATCGTATCTCCATTTCACATAACATCTTTTAGAACCATATGAACGTAACGTACATAAGTATGGCTGAGTTCGAAAACGTAGTAAACCAACATCAATGCACAATATGCAGAATCACAATGTGATTCATGTCATGAATTTTATATAAGTAGTTCGAAATTCTTAGAACCAAAAAAATTATATCTTGGACTTTCAGCGAACAGCATAACGATCATGAACAAGAATAGACATGTTGGGCATTAATGATGAAATGAAAATATTGTTTGCAAGAGCAATGGAAAATTTTTCATTCAGTTCCAGTTAATCAAGAGACGAAGTCGGATTTAATGCGCAGAATTTTTTTTAATTTTTTCCTAAATTTTATAATTGTTTTGGGCAGTATACATTTTGTTCTTTAGTTATTTACATTGTTAGATCCAGTGTGAAGTACGAGTATGGCAAATTAAATGGAAAAAAATCAAACCGGTAATGAAGGCGCGTAATTATTTTCTCTACTATTATTCATTCCAATAAAGGCGATTTCAATCATTTTACAGATGTTGAAATGTATTGTTTTAACAACTTCCCAAATTTAATCGGGCGGCCAAAATTGTTAGGTCCTACATATCAGATAGCCACAAATAATTGCTTTATTGTTTTCTTATCTGAAACTAATTGTGTTAATGTGTTAAGCACAAACACTGCTATAATAGATCCCGAAACAGTGACATCTTCAAGGAAAAGGAATCGAAATTCGGCAGCATGGGTAAAAAATAAGCGAAGGAAATTAAGGCAGTCCGGAAAAGAATACTTGTCTGCATCGGGCGAAACTGTACCACCTCGGCGTTGTTCTCCGAAACATAGTAATAATTGTCAGCGAAAATGTGACGAAATATTTTCACCTAATATTTGCCAGCAAATATTCAATGGATATTGGGAGTTAGGAGATATTGAGAAACAGCGCTTTTATGCCGCAAACCTCGTTGAAGAGGTAAAAAAAATTAAAAAGCGCACAGGACAACCTTGTTCTCGAAGACATTTTAGCAGGAAATTTTTTCTGCCAAAGGAGAACGAAAAAATTCAGGTCTGCCAAAGATTTTTCCTCAGTGTTTTCGGCATTACTGAAATGTTTATAAGAACTCTCTTGAAGAAAAAAAGAGAGGGGAATGCAACTTCTTTTCAAGAAAAGCGAGGACGTCATGAACCTGGTTCTAAACGACCAATTGAACAAAAGGAACAAATAATGGAACACATCAAATCTTTTCCAACAGTCCCTTCGCACTATTGCAGAAAAAGCTCAAATAAGGAGTATTTACCTTCCAACTTAAGCCTTAAAATAATGTACGAGCTTTACAAGGAAAGGTGTGAAAATGAAAATTTAGAACCTGAAAAATATTGGTTTTATCGGAAGGTATTTAAAAACGAGTTTAACTTAAGTTTTCATGTTCCCCGCAAAGATCAATGCGACTTTTGTTACAAGTATAATCCAACATACTCGAGCGAAGAAAAATTAAATCACATGGAATCCTATAACGACCATTTGAAACGAAAAGACGCTGCCCGCAATGTGAAAGCTACAATCAAAGAAAAGGCATTGACAGGAGAGCTTCAGTTTTATCAATTCGACCTTGAAGCTGTAAGATATTGCCCTACTTTGAGAGCCAAGGCTATTTTTTATAAGAGAAGATTGGCTGTATACAACCTAACGGTATATGATGTACAAAGTAAAAGAGCTATGAACTACATGTGGCATGAAGGAGTAGCAAAGCGCGGGTCCTTGGAAATAGCTTCTTGCCTTTTTAAAAAACTACACGGCGCTGCTGATGGTCGCCCAATTGCGCTATTTTCTGATTCTTGCGGAGGTCAAAATCGAAATATAAATATGTGTGCTATGCTCTTATACGCAGTGCAAAAATTGAATATACTTATTTTAGACCAATTCTTTTTTGAACCTGGTCATTCTATTATGGAATGCGACTCTGTACATGCTCGAATTGAAGCAGCTTCGAAGCAAATCGACATTTATGATCCATCAGGATGGTATGCAGTAGTGCGAACTGCTTCCAAAATGAGAAAGTATGAGGTCACTGAAATGGAACAAAAGGATTTTTTGAATTTCGCGGAGTTGCAAAAACAATTCATTAAAAATAGAACTTTAGATTGTGATGGCGAGCGAATCAAGTGGTTAAAAATAGTACATCTTCAATACAGGAAAAATGAGAACTCTAAAATATTTTTTAAGTATGATCATAATACTGAATTGAAATATTTTGATATTGCCATAAAACAAACGCGATCCGGACTCCTTAAGCACCAATTAAACCCTGCGTATACGGCTCCATTAAAAATAACCGAGGCTAAAGCAAAAGATTTGCTTAACTTGTGTGAGTCTGGTTTGATAGCAGAACATTATAGGGGTTTTTATAGAAATTTGATTGAATCCGAACAGGAATACAGGGCGGACACCGACTCTACAATGGTATGACGAATGAATTAATATTGAACGAATTATAGATTTACTCGCTATTTCTTTCGTATTGGTTTTTTTTTGTTTTTTCTTTTTTTTTGAACGAAAACTAGATTCATTATGTTATCTGTCTTTTGGATATGAATAAAATATGTTGCTAAAACAACATACCGCACATTTTTACTGATCTCAAATATCTAAATACCTTACTCGATGTACTGAAAGTACGGAAATGACGTTGATTATTAAGACCAGAATAACGTATGTGCAATTCATCATATAAAATTTAAATATTCGATATAAAAATAAAAGCTGCATCTTACAAAGTTATTTTTTTTTGCACAGAATAGATGATATTTTGAACAAGAAATACTTGTATATAGATTTCGTGAACAGTTTTTTTTAAATTAAAATGGAAATTCGATAATGCATAAAATTCACCTTTTAATAGCTCTCCTGTAAAATTTCAAAATTGGTGGTTACGTTCTTCTGGTTCTAGACCGACGATGTAGTTTATGGATAACTAATAACGAAAAACCATTTCATACACCTGGGGGGGGGGGTGCAAAGTGGTTCTTACACGCTGCTGATTATGTAAAATTTCCCAGACAATTGCGCAATCTGAGCACCAATAAAATCGACAAAAATAATAAGCCATGTAAGAGAGGATCTGGAGCAGCACAAAGGTGTACATAGTAACAGCCACAAACATTCCTTGTGATCAGCATTTAAGCAAACGGTCAATCCTTTATTGATAAAAATATGCTATTTCATATTTCGACGGGAGAGATTAATCGCAGATTTTTGGCTCAATGTTGATCAAAAAAGGAAGAACTCAAGTCAGCATTTATTGATGAGTGCCCTACCAATGAAAATCGTTTTGAGCGCCCTACACGTAGATTGAAAGTACGTACATTTGCTGAAATGATCGCCAAAGAAAAGTAAGGCAGTGGACGGAAATGTCATCGAGTTGAAATTGCAACGCGTTTTATTTCGGCAGCTGTTAAATATTTCGTTAAGAAAAAACTCTCGGCATAGATAAAGTATTGACATATCTTTAATAAAATTTGGTTGAGCCATTTTTTTTATTTTCGCACCCACGCGAGAAAAGTGACACAACTAAAAAAATAGCATTTTGAGAAAACGGCTATTAAAGTTTTGCGTAGTCAATTGCCATGAAACAATATTTATTAATTATTCTTAAATTACATACTATTCTGATTTTTAAATTTTTTTTTATACAAGATGTTAAAAAGTGTGCTCTATAAATTGCACTATATGCACTATATCTTAATCTCACCAGGGTTATATTTCCAACCCTATTTCGAGTTGTGTCACTTTGAGCACAAAACGACACAAACGCCCCCAGTTGTGCAATATTGGAGATTGATTTCTGAAACTTTTTCTGACGAAAGCAAACAAATTCTCACGATCAGTATTGTTATTAAATCAAAACGACGTAATTTGGATTTATGTCACTTTTCTCGCGGGGGTGCGAAATGACGTTGCGATTTTTGTACCTGCACGATATCGCACGCACCAAAAACGTTATAGAATTCTGTGAGGTGCCGATAGAAGCATATTAACGAAAACAGGCTCTGAAAAAATTTCATAACATTCGGTCGAGCCCTTTTTTTGTTCTTCGGCGAAGAATCACAAGCACTAGTTTCGCATTAGTTTTTCTAATATCTCATAAACTCGTTGGAATGAAACCCGTTCTAAATAAAGTTACCTGTTCTGGATACCGATAGCGATAGCTTCCCAACAAGAGATCACTTGTCAAAATCCGAGTACTCTCATGCAAAATGGTGCAAAAATTACGTTACCCTTTTCAAACCTTAGATCAGTACTTTTTGGACGGGGAACTGTTTTCCAACATCGACCATGCGCTCTAGTGTCGCGAACGAATTACGAAGGAAATGTTCGTTTGCTAACGTTCAGGAAAAAATAATTCTCTAGAAAAATCCTGTAGATTTACCTCTTCATAATATTCAAAATTCATCATACTGGGAAGTTTATCGTGTGGACCGAAAGGGTCAAACCCACATCCCAACTAGTTTTTTAGACTTGTTTCAAAGCACCACGAAGTG
Source organism: Thereva nobilitata (assembly GCA_963855945.1). Classification (NCBI taxonomy): domain Eukaryota; kingdom Metazoa; phylum Arthropoda; class Insecta; order Diptera; family Therevidae; genus Thereva; species Thereva nobilitata. The sequence goes on from OY979699.1 coordinate 5,837,857, forward strand.
CAAAGCAAGAAAGAAAGTGAAACAGCGATACAATCGATCGATGTATTCGCCATTAAGGTTTTCGTTTCACTACATGGGGCCGGATCCCGCAAGGAAATTGCCTTTGTTTCGTCGTGCACACATTCATGTTTACGCTTGCGGAATCTGGCCCCTGGACTATATGTAAGTACATGATTACACACTTTGCAATGACTGGACGGGTTCCCAGTAGGAATTCTAGGTAGCACTTACCGATGGAGCACTGACATAAGTAGTCATCTGGTAAGGGGTACTCATATCTTCTTAGGTGTTATAAGAGCCCTTATATAACCCATTACAAGAGAAGGCAGATGGTAAGGGGTCATCCAGAATTAGACCCAAAGAAGTTAGAAATTTGCCCGATGACTCAAATACCATTACAAAAATACGAAAACAAATGAGTCATTGGGCAAATTTTCAACTTCTTTGGGTCTAATTCTGGATTACCCCTAACCACCTGCTTTCTCTTGTAATGCGTTATATAAGGGCTCATCGATGAGCAGTTCTGTACGTACTCAAAGGTAAGTACTTATGTAACTGCTCTAAGGAAAATAAAAAAGTAAGGCCTTACCTCCTATGACATCGTGTGTAAAAATAAGTACTTCTATAAGGGGTATGGTAAGGCCTACCCCTTACTAGTAAGTGCTCATTTCAGTACTTCTGTAAGCTTACAAGTCCTACTGGGTTCATTTTAAAAATGCACACACAACTTTATTCAAAACATGGCTTAATTTTAAAATTAATCTATATTATAGCCGCGACACACGCACACATTTATGACGAAAATTCATATTAGGAATATGAATCTCATCAATTAGGAAAACCGATTAGGCAAATTTTGGTTAATCTAGTACGAAACATTGATTATATACTAAGTAGATATGGACAAACGCGAGTCAAAATAACATCAGACTACGACGCTATGAACTTCGTGCGCTAGTATCGCAGGGTTTTGTTCTCCTCTATATGGTTAGTTTCCGAAATAAACTTTTCCTTGTTTATGAAAAAGCCTTTCGCGCTTTTGGAAAAAAAATCATTAGCTGCGGCTTTTATTTTAGTGGCTGCGGGTCTAAAAATAGATTCCTACGTTTTTTGTGATGATGATTTCGTGGCCGATGGGTGAAATTTGACAATGGGGTAAAGAAATGAATGGGCGAGACGACTTTAATGGGAAATTTGGCATCAAGCGTTTCTTATTATGTTGAGAAAAATGAAATTGGTTTTAAGGGATTATTTAACTTTTTTTAGCGAAAAATGTGACAAATTTTTAGATTTTTTTCTCAGGTATTTTAATTCGTAGAAACTTGTAATTTTTATGTATAATTGTACTAGTATTGAGATATATAAAATGATTTTTATTTTTGAATTTTTTTAATGGGCATGGCAAGCTAAGGAGTCTCCCTTTGCAACACTAGTCCGTCATGTCGTTCAAGTCATGGTGTAATGTCTAGTAGTAAGCTTGGTCTGAAGGATAGAAGAGAAGGGATAGGTTAGAGGTCTGGAGGGTGTGTGAGTAGATGTCGATGAACCTTGCGTTTGAACTCTGCTGGGTTCAGAAACACCGACTGTGGAAGCAGTCGCTATGGTAAAAGCGGTAAAACTTAATGAGTCCTACTACATTCCTACGGTGGCTTAAAGGGTCTATGGAGGAGAAAGGTGCGGCCTGGCACCTTCTCCAGCCAAAATAGTTTTTGGGACGAGTTATATACAAAGCAGGGTGGAATGTAGGACTTGTAAATTGTAGCCAAGGCAGCTGGCTGAAGGAGGAATCCTAGGCATTGATAAGTTTTTTTTGGCGATTTGGAATATGTGATTATTCCATCGTAGATCTGAAGATAAAATTACGTCTAAGATATTTAGATATGAGTCAGACATTATATTCTTTTTGCCCGCTGAGATAAAGGGAAGGACGGTGCAGGTTTTTGTAGAGATAAGACAGTACTTTGTTTTTGTTGCGTTGAATTCGACACGATTCATGCGTTCACGGTCTAGGAGATAAGGTCTGGAAAGTCTTATATTGTCGAAGGCGTAGGATTAACGCAGAGTACCGACATAGACAAAACTATGAAGTGGGTTGGATGGGATTGAGAGCAGATCATTAATGAATATTAGAAAGAAAGCAGGTGAGGGAATCGACCCTTGGAGAACGCCAGCCGAGATGGAATTATTGTTGGATTCGAAGCCACCCAATACCACCTTGATTGAACGGCCAGAAATAAAGCTCTCATACCAGCTCCTTAGAACTGAGATGTAAGTTAATTTTACAGTTTTACAGAAGGCTTTGAATTAGTTGCACGCATTGCCCTACTTTTAAGTTTCTGCAAAGAACAAAAATGTATGTAGTTCAGAAGACGGCCGGCCTTTCTATCTACTCAGTAATTTGCAAAGTAACAACTTTTGAGAAAAAGCCAAGCATTTAAAAAAAATTACCTTTGAACCAATAAAAAAATATTAAAAATTAATGAAGATATTGTAGATATGTATATTATAGAACTTGTGGTGGGTCCACTTGAAAGAGGCTTTTGTCGGTCGTATTTTGAAGTGACGGAGTGCCTGTGCGGTCAATGTCGACCGAATGTTTTTGCTAAAATTTTCAAGCGGCTTTCCTTCTTTCAATTACCGGTTAATTTGTAAATACATACTAGAGTTTTCTATCCTAGATATTTCTTCGTCTGTGCTTATGTATGTATCTCTATTTCCGTTTTCTAATACTTCTGTAACACCATACTCCCTTTTTGAAGCTGGTCGTCCCAAACAATGGTTTGCGTCCCCTCATATTGCTTATAACTACACAATATGTCTACATCTACAACTTTCTTCTTTGATTTTGGATCTCGTTGCAACCTGTACATCAAGAATTCCAACTTGTTTGCAATCTTTTTGTCACCACAAAACCAGAGAGTTTTTGTGTCGAGGGACTCGCCACTAATTATGGTTCACGGCAGTATTTTTATTTCCAATTCTTGGATTATTTTCATTGAATTTTAAAATTTGATGCCATCGGAAGTAAGCAAGGAGGTGGTTTTATTGAAACCAATGAAGGGTGATGGCGTGGGATATATAGATGAACTAGCTGGAACCCGTTGCGCCTCGCTGCACCCATAAGCCAACAGTAGCTTCCGTTTATTTTGCAGTTGAGGTGATACGAATTTTCATATATACTATGAGCGTTTCAAAAAAGGCATTTTTTTCGTATTTTTGATTCGAAATAACAAAATGTGAAACTCAAAAACGAATCCTAAATGAAGCCAATCATGAACCCTAAATGAAGACCATTTCGAGTTTCACAAATTTTGAACCCCCATTTCTCCTCCTCCGGTTTCGGAGTCTATAAAACTTTTACAGACTGATCTCATTCACTTCCATTATGTACATATCTTAGAATTTTGGGTAATTATTTACTTTATCAGCCCACCCCCGCAGGCGGTAGTGGTTGTATAGGGGGTTGACCTGAATACATTTCCTTTGGAATTAGCCGTCGGCCACCCTCTAAAAAGTTATTCAGGGTTGAAATTTCGTAAAAATCACTTTTTTACAAGTTTTTTTTTAAAAATAGCGGTTTAATAAGCAATTATATTAGTAACGATTTTGACTCTGGATTGCGCGCCCCCAAACACTCCCCCACCAACCTCGATCTCATTCTCGGAGTAGGGCGCGATTATTTTGGTGTTCCGCCCAAAGCGGTGCGGGGTGATAAAGTAAACAATTACCCTTAATACAAGCATTTTAAAAGAAATTTCAAAATCGGAACTGTTCTCCCTTCAATGATTCCACTACTCTTGCGAAATTCTGATTTTTTTTATTGTTTTTTATTACTGTAAACAATTATATTCAAATTTATATTTTGAAATAGTTTACCCAAACCAAAAGACTCATACATATTTTCTCTCTATAATTATTATATAATTATAATCAATAATAAAATCAATACAAAAAGGCTTGAATTTTTGTTCAAAAAAAACCTACATACTTCATTTTTCTCAAAATAGAAAAAAACACGATAGCAAATTTCCGATTACATTCGCATATCTCTTCCATTCATAATTCCCTTCATTGATAAATTTCAGCCACCGACCAAGAAATCGTATTTTCCAACAACAACAAAACAACAAAACAAAAGGAATATGCGCACAGGAATCTATTTTTAGATCCAAAACTTCTGGCTTTTCTTCCAACATGCGTGAAGGGCTTTGTAATGCTTTTTTAAATTCAGGCGCAAACCTGATTTTCTTCACATTTTACTTAAAATTAATAAAATTGAAAATTTTTGTATGTTATGATTATTATGCACGTAGAACGAAATAATATTATAAAATTAATGTTGAAAACCCACCCCCGTTGATTTTAGAGGTTTACAACAGAAATTAGAATCCCAAAAATTCATATCAGTGTAACTATCGCCATCTAGCGTCGTAGTCGGACAAATGTTTGTCCATATCTACTTAGTATATAATCAATGTACGAAATCTCAAAAGAGAGCCATCTGTCGAACGATAGATTATGTTAAAAAGCCCGCTTTTAGGCGTTTTTACAGTCAGCTGATTTTTATTTTAATTTTCCTGAAAAATTAATAAAAAATATTACTTTTTTCCATATTAAAAAATTAAATATTACTTGTTTCCCTTCCATTGGGGCAACAACGTACCAAAGATATAATTTTTTTTTATTTTTCGTTCTCTGGCATTTTTCACTACACCACAACTGTCATAATATAATGAGGTATTTTAACGTATGTCACCCCGTAAGGGCGTTCGTGATAAATTAGGAATTTTCGTCATATTTTGATTGCCGTGTGTCGAGGCTATTAAATCCAATTTATTAATAAATCGTTCAAGTGCCAGCAAAATTTTCGTACGTGCCATCTCTGGCACGCGTGCCATAGGTTCGCCACCACTGGATTAGGGTACCTAGGATAGCATAAGACAAATAGAACCAATCAAATAGCGTTTCCTGCCTTTTAAAATCATTCTGAAAGTGGCCGTTGCATGCATTGCTTGAAATAGCATCATTAACCCCTGCGGCAACCAATTATTTAAACATACATAGGAAATGTTGTGTCGCATATTTTTAAATGTTATAAATTGGATTATTCTCAGGAAAGTAAGTATAATTTAATAATATTAACAAGAATACTCATTTGTTCACATATTTTTAACATGGTGAAGATTTCTTGACTTGTCTTTTTATCGAAAAAGTAAAATTTTTTTTTTATATTAATAGACCTACAAAAGAAGTGCCGCAATATGCCGCTCTGATTTTTGTCTTATATTAGTCGTGTTCCTTTTCTACTTTTAAGTACTCGGGAGTAAAAAATTAAAGGAACGCAAAATTTGTCGATTTGAAGAAAACCTATGAATTCTCTGTGAGAGCAGGAGTAGTTCCAAGTAAATACGAGTAAAAAAGAGCAGAAAAGGAACACGGCTATTGTTTATTGACCCTTTGGCAAAAACATATTCCAAGAACTATTGCCCGAAGTTGCCCCTTTTTGTTTAACACGGTGAGCTTGAAGTAAGTTTTTATGAGCTCGAAAGGTAACCCGGGTTTTTCTTTTGGACTATGTTCGTTGACATAAAAGAAGACATTTTGAGTCAAAACTAAAATCATGTAAGCGCCCCTTTTCGATTTTTGGCCCCCCAAAAAACCACCCCCTTAAAAAAATTTCCGTTTTTGACTAATACCTCTTAAACAGTAAGTGTTATCATAAAATAGTATTTACAAAGTTTGTAAATTATGCGATTATCTACAAAAAAAGATATTACACATTTTCCCGTACGATTTGCCCTTCATGAGATATCGCCGTTTTAAATATTTAAAATACGCATTCGCGACGAGTATAAGGTCATCAGACGCTCAATAAATCTTTTGTTGGACTACGTGGTTAATATTTTCAGGGGTGATTCCTGGATGTATTTGGAGAAAAAAATTGTTTTAGAGAGGTGGTCTATCCCCACTATCCACTAAAATACAGGGTGTTTACGAAAAAAAATTTAATGTTTTTAAAATTTACTTAAACCTCAATTACTCCTAGACTAATTATCGTAAAGCAACGGGTTCATCTTTTAGTTAAATGTGTATCCTTAATTCTGCATTAGGCTCACCTTTTAGTTAAATGTGTATTCTTTAATTTGATATAAAGATCAAAAAGTTGAGTGACTCCGTTTAGAAAATATGTAGGTTTAAAGTATGGGCAAAATGCTGAAAAACGAAGAATATTGGGATTTTGCTCACACTTGAAACCTGCATATCTTCTAAACGGAGTCACTCAACTTTTTGATCTTTATATCAAATTAAAGAATACACATTTAACTAAAAGTTGAGCCTAATTTTGTTGTACGTATACATTTATTCCTAGGCGGGGTTTACATCTGCAATTTATTCGCCGAATTTATTACTGGAATAAATCTTTCTTAGTTCAAAAGCGTTTACATCTCGACACAAACTTACGTACATTTATTCCTAGAACAAGAGCTCAAAAATATTCGTGAATAAATTCACAGAATATAATTCAGAATAGTTTACATTATAAATAAAATTCTATGTAAAAATTGCAGAAGCGTTTAGATATAGCAAAAACGTTCTTGTGAATTTTGCAACGAATAAAATTCAATGTGAATTTATAGATGCTAATGTACAATCAGTTTACACTATTATTCGAATATATTCAACTTACAGAAGTGTACGTACACATTTATATATGATTTTCATAAAAAAATTCGTATTTTTCACATGTGATTTTTTCTTTACAAATTAAAAATAAATTTAAAAATAAAACTATAAATGTAAAATGAGACCATCAAAAAAAAAATTAGCTGCTGCTGCAATAGTGTTATTAACTTCCGAGAATAACGAAATCATGGATAAAAAGCAAAAACGTGTTTGGGTGAAAAATTGGATTTTAAAAAGGGATAAGTGTGGAGCATTCCAACAAATTATGTCCGAGCTCTTGATAGAAGATCCTATGCAAATGCGTAATTTTTTTCGGATGACAGCAAGTGACTTTGAAGAGCTTGTCTCAAGAATTGCTCCAATTGTCCAGAAAAAAAATACGCATTTTCGAAAAGCAATTTCTGTACAAGAGCGGTTGGCAGTCACTGATACTTTGCGTCAGATAAGTGTTATCGTATAAATTTAAAATCCCAAACAACAGTAGACGGTCAAAACTTCACGGGCACGGTAAAACCCCTGAATCAGTGGCGGACTAAGGGTGGGGCGGAAGGGGCGGTCCGCCCCGGGCCTCTGGCTCCTGGGGGCCTCCAAATGTCTACAAGTTCCCTTGATCAAATCCTAAACAAGGCTTTTATAATATGGTCAGTGCCTACCTAAGTGGTACTTTAGAGTCGGAGGTCCCGTACAATGTTCCCGTAGACACAAATAAGTACAGCATGTAATTATTGAAATGGGTCTTTACTGAATCGTTACCCTCTACATCGCTTATACATACTTCAATACTTCTTGACCATTTTCATCTCGGTTGTATCATGCAAGAGGAGTTTTTGTAAACTTGCCTAGTGTCCACTATAGAGTTTTTTGCGTAGAGCTAGAGAAAACTCTCGCGTAGAGATGCGTAGAGAAGTGTATACACCGTCTAGAGCTCTACACATGCTCTCTACACCCACTCTACGCGCTCTGCTAAAAAACTCTATAGTGTATACGCATTTTTTTTGCGTTTGGTAGAGCTCTACATCTGCTCTACGCTCTAACAAGCATGTTTGATAGAGTTTTTCTCTCTACAGTATGCATTCTTATTTGCGTTTCGACTGCGCTTCGAGTTGTTGTACATCGGGGCAGTGTCGTGGCCAGACAATGGGGGGCCCTGTGCAAAAATTCAGCGAGGGGCCCCAGTGTCTCCAAAAATAATTTTCTGTCATAAAGACCCGTCCCCGCGACAGAATTATGGAAAATGGACCCTATGTAATATTTAGTGTTATGCGAGTTCGTCTGATATGACCCATATGCTGATTTGTATGACCCATTCATTGAAGTAAAAATGCAAATAAAGAATTCAAATGATTTTTATTGCCAAAAAATGTTTTGCTCGCTTCGCTCGCGGTACCCCAAACACGCGCGGCCCTGTGCAGTTACACACCCTGCACATATGCCAGCCGCGGCACTGCATCGGCGTATTCAACAACAACCAAATTCGAGTACGACATACGCAGAAAATTTTGGTATGAAGATGTATCTTCTTCCGTGAGCTCATTCCATAATTCTCGATACATTCCAGCGTTTTGTTTTCTTTTCGCAATACAATCTCGCTCCCAACATTTCCTTTCCTTCTTTTCCCTTCTTTTGGTGAAAACTCATTTTATTATTTTTTTGATTTCTATTAATTTCCTTTAAATTTTTTACACAATATATGTACGCACGCATCTCTGAATGACTGAGAAATGAAATGACATGCAAAAGTTGATGACCGCAGTTGCGCGCTCTACCATACGACCCTACAGTAGAGAAACACGCATCTGCAGTGTACTCAGTCTGTAGAGCTCGTGGTACATCTCTACTCAAAATTTCTCTAGAGCAACTCTACGGGCGGTGGAGTGGTAAAGAAGCGCTGTAGTGTACATACTACAGGTAGAACTCTACACTCTACGCTCTACACTCTACCGAAAAAACTCTATAGTGGACACTTGGCTTTAGTACGACTTTCGGAATCGATGGGTAATTAAATGCTTTTCCTACTGGGAAATAAACATATACACACACTTGTCCCTACAAATGGCAACTGAATAAAAGGCTTCTAAAATTACATCGACTTCTTAGACTGAGGGCCTCATTTAACTTTGCCGCCCCGGGCCTCTGACGGGCATAGTCCGCCACTGCCCTGAATGATATTCATTTTGCCCGAGTAGGGCGGAGTGATAAACTTAGGGCCGTTTTCGCCATCTCCGGTTAAACGTTAACTGAAACTTTAACCCGCAGTTGGTTAAAAATGCCGTTTCACAATCTCTGGTTAGAGTCAATCTGTCAGTTAATTTTCATTTAACTGGTAGTCAATTTAACCGAGAGAATTTCTTCTGGTTAACTAATACCTAGTTTATAGCTACTCCAAAAATAATTCGAATTATGGATCATACAAAATTTTTTGTCGTATAAACGGGGTAATTCGAATTATGGCTTAAACCGAAATTTTTCGGCTTAAGCCAAAGTTAGAAGAATGTAAATTAGCCGTTTATACGTTAATTCGAAATTTAGGGTTAAGTTTAAGTTAAATCGATTTAATTTTGCTGCTATAAACTTGGTATAATTTAACTGAAAGTTTGACATTGGGATTGACATTTTTGCACTTTGGTTTTAATATGGAAAACATGAATTTAATTTTTCGCCATGCTGAAAGGATCAATAGAAATTATGTGCAAATTCGACGATTCAAGTGACGAGGATCAAGAATGTATAAGTGTTCGAAATGTTCTTTTAATAAAAATTGACACTTCTGACATTTGATGTACTGTAACTATCAAAAAAATTAGTACATTTTAACTTTAACTTCAAGTTTATTTACTCATAGTTGGCGAAAACGAAATTTTTTTACTGGCACTTTACGGTCACCGTCAAATTAACTACAAGTTTAGCAACGGGAAGTTTACTGACAGTTTAACTGGAGATGGTGAAAACGGCCCTTAATGAGTTTACGTCCAAATATACCGCAAAAATGCCATATTTATACCTGAACCTATCCCATACTCGCGCAGTGTATCACAGATAATTTCTAAAGATGTTTTATTGTTTAGAATTCAATTCGCTTTAACCTTTTTACACGACTGCCCCAAAAAAAGGAGTGTAATGTGTTTAGGTTTGTTGTGTGTATGTACGTTGTTTTCTACCACCATAACTTCTAAACCCCTGAACGGATTTAGATGACTGGGGTACCGTTAGAATCGTTTAATGAGTCTGAGTAACATAGGCTAGGTTAATTTTTAAAAAAACAATATGGCGGCCGTCAGACGCAATTTACATAACGACCAATTTAATTTTTTTTTCTGATTGGGTCAATATGGGTGTCAAACGAAAGGTAAAATTGAGACGATTTCAAATATATATAACACTTAATAGATATGTGTTAAATGATCGCGAATTTTAAGCTTAAATAAAATTAAATTACTCAAAACGTCTTTTATTAACCCATCACCATGAATGAACACTTAATAGTTAAGCCTAGTATGCTGTTGAGGCGAAATTAAAATTCCCTAAACAAACGCTATGTAACACGACTGCCCCAAAAAGGAGTGTAATGTTTTCAGGATTCATGTATGTATGTTTGTATGTTTCTTTGTTCCACCATAACTTCTAAACGCCTGAACGGATTTAGATCGCTGGAGTACCGTTAGAATCGTTTAGTGAGCCCGAGTAACATAGGCTTTAATTTTTAAAAAAAACAGTATGGCGGCCGTCAGACCCAATTTACGTCACACCCGCTTTATTTTTTTCTTCTTCTGATCGGGTCAATATGGGAATCAAATGAAAGGTCTCATTGAGACGATTTCTGCCTAATCTATCAGCGTGTCTAAATTTAGATAGAATAAATCAAACTTCGATAACTTTACTTTTGCATTAAAACTGTATCTCAATAGTTGTAAGTGCTATAATAATAAGAAGTAAAATAAAATCACTTAATAAAAACTACATTGGTTTACGAATTATAATCACTAAAATATCAAAATAAAAAACAAAATAATTAAAAAATTAAAAAACACGACGACGAATTAAAAAATGAACTAAAAAGTCAAAAACAAGTTTTAAGTACTAATGTAAGACAGAAAAAAGGTAGAAGATATTTTATTTATTTTGTTAAGTATCACACAACTATCGTATATGTATAATCTGTATTTTTGCAGCCGGGGTACAAAATGTTACGAGAATAAATACAATTAAAACTGTACCCGACTGAAAAAATACAGATTATACATATACGATAGTTGTGTGATACTTAACAAAATAAATAAAATATCTTCTACCTTGTTTCTGTCTTACATTAGTACTTAAAACTTGTTTTTGACTTTTTAGTTCATTTTTTAATTCGTCGTCGTGTTTTTTAATTTTTTAATTATTTAACTTCCCAGTAGGAAGTTATTGTAATCGGTCCGAAAATCGGATTCGAAATTTTCAATGTATTTACACGTTTCAAGGTCCCAATAGCATTTTAAGCAAAAATTTGAAAAGAAATATGTGCGTGTGTGTGTGTGTGCGTACGTATGTGGTCATTTTTTCCTGCACGATTTCGCGCGAACCGAAAAAGATATCGAATTCGTTCAGGTGCCGTTCGAAGCGTGTTCAAGGAAATATGATCTGAAAAGATTTTCATAAAAATTGGTCGAGCCGTTTTTTTGTTTGAACGACTTAAGTGATTTTTGTACCAGCACGATTTCGCGCGAACCAAAAAGATATCGACTTCGTTAATGTGCCGTTCGAAGCGTATTAAAGGACATATGATTTGAAAAGATTTTCATAAAAATCGGTCGAGCCGTTTTTTTGTTTGAACGACTTAAGTGATTTTTGTACCGGCACGATTTCGCGAGAACCAAAAAAGATTTCGACTTCGTTAAGGTGCCGTTCGAAGCATGTTAAAGGACATATGATCTGAAAAGATTTTCATAAAAATCGGTCGACCCGTTTTTTTGTTTGAATGACGTAAGTGATTTTTGTACCAGCACGATTTCGCGCGAACCAAAAAAGATACCGACTTCGTTAAGATGCCGTTCAAAGCGTGTTAAAGGAAGTATGATCTGAAAAGATTTTCATAAAAATCGTTCGAGTCGTTTTTTTGTTTGAACGAATACTGGGAAGTTAATCTTGTGGACCGAAAGGGTCAAAAGCCACATCCCAACTAGTTTCTTTTAATTTTAACAAAACGTTTTCTGTGCAGGATCCATATAACTCGAATCAAAAACTAGAAAAAATTCGCATACAGATAAAAATTTGCTCATGCTTTATCGTGCACGTTCTAAACTAAATGTTGAGTTTGAATCAAAATACTTAGTTGTAACGTTGGCAGAAAGTTTCAAATGTCAAAATTAGGTGGCAAGCCTGTTTTTTTTACATAGCAATCTTTTGTTATTGATGACAGCTGAAACTTTTATTCCTGGTACTCTTTTGTTAACATTTTGAAATACAAGTTGTTTATATTAAAGTTGGACTTGTTTACTTGGACTTCCCAATCCTAATTATCAACAGGTTATGGGCCCAGGACGTCGTTGGAAGGGAGAGTAAACAAAATTCGTCAGTGGACAGCTGGAAAGGACAGTTAAATTGGAACAAGTACGTGTCGAGCAGTAAGGTGAATTGGCAAGTTCGGTTCACACGTCAGGCGAGCAGAAACGTTTCGCAGCAAGTCGACAACGACACAACAAACAAGAAAGCAACCTCGCAGATCGTCTGAATAAAATCATCGTGAAAATACAAAACTGAAAATCGTCCAAATTGTAAGTACAGTCACACTCAAGACTTAAGTCACGCGATCATGGATACAGTCAAGTCACAGTTGGTGACGTTGAGTCAGGACTCTCACGGAGAAGTCAACTATGTGCCATGGAGACTAAAATTGAATGTTGTTCTGAAAACAAAGAAATTGTTCGATATTGCGACCGGAATTAAACTCAGACCAGACGGAGCAGACGATAACGTAGACGTTAGAGCATGGATTGAAAAGGACTTAGAATCTCAACAGCTCATTGTTTTGAATGTGAGCGACCAAATCGCATATAAAATTGCAAACTGTCAGACAGCAAATCAAATGCTGGAAAAATTAGTTAGACTGTATGGCACAAAGACTGATATGACGTTAGAGATATTGAGAAGACAATTTTTCAATTACACTTTTGATGAGAATAAGTCAGCGGTGGAGAACTGTATGGAACTGTTGTCTATAGGTGAACAATTATCGACTGAAAATGATCCTGTTCGTGATTCCTGGATGATGACGAGGATTTTGAGTATGCTGCCTTCTCGACTGGCTCATTTTGGCACATCATGGGACAACGTAACTGGTGCTGATAAAAACACGTCAACACTGATTGAGCGACTGCGAATGGAGGATGAGAGACAGCAGAACCAGGGCAACGGACAGGACTCGACCTCGATGAATGCATTGTTTACAAAACGAAACAACAAGAAGCAACAAACAAAACCGGCAAACAAAAATGGAAAAGGGGATTCAGTCTGCTACAAGTGTGGAAACAAAGGCCATTTCAAGAAGGACTGCACAAACAAGCCATGTGCGAAGTATCTTGCACACTGCAAGAAAAATTATGCCTGCAACTCGTGCGGACAAAAAGGTCACTTTGCAAAAGAGTGCATGCAACGAGGAAACAACAACAAAGAGACACGTGAGAAACCAAATGCCTGGGTAACTGTGAGCCTGAAGACGTCGGATCTGGACAGCAGCTCGGACCATCTGGAGGACAAGATGACAACCTGGTACCAAGACAGTGGCGCGAGTCAGCACATGACGTCGCACCGCGACTGGTTCACCGAATTCAACGAACTGAGGAGTCCTGTGTCAATCCTGCTTGGTGATTCGACTGAGATAGATGGCGCTGCGGTTGGAACAGTGGAACTTGAGGCATTTGATGGGAGCAAGTGGCACCCAGTCATCCTGAAGGACGTTTTATATGTCCCAGACCTGAAGTTCAACCTGTTCTCATTTAGTCATATGCTCGATCAAGGGTATGTGATGAGATCAGACAAGGAAAAAGCTGAGTTTCTCACGGCGGACAGAAAAACGACTGTTGGTGTAGCAAAGAGACATGGCAACCTTTTTCAAATGATGTTGAGACGTGTAGAGCAACCCCCTGGCATGGCAGCAATTTCGATCAGAACGTGGCACGAGAGGATGGCACACCAGAATGTCAAGTACGTGAGAGATGTCTTGCAGAGAAGAGGTATTAAGTTCGTCGATGACTGGAAAGACTATTTATGTGAAGGATGTACTTTTGGCAAACAACACTGCAACTCCCACCCTACAAATGAGAAGAAAGCTGAACAACTGCTGGACCTTGTACATGTGGACATGGGTGAGGAGAGAACACCCTCCATAGGTGGCGCAAAGTACTTCTTACTCTTCAAAGACGACTATTCACATTTTCGAACAGTTTACTTCATGAAGAACAAGAGCGAGGCTCCTGAGAAGCTGAAGTTGTTCGTAAAGATGGCCGAAAACCAACTTGGAAAGAAAATAAAATGTTTGCGTTCTGACAATGGAAAGGAGATAAGAAATGCTGCAACTGAAAAGCTCTTGACTGATTTGGGAATCTTCCACATCTACACAAATCCACACACGCCACAGCAGAATGGAAGAATTGAACGTGAGATGAGAACCATAGTGGAGGCTGCACGCTCAGCCCTAACTGCAGCCGATCTACCGGAGAGACTGTGGGCGGAGGCAGTCTCATATGCTGTTTTCACAATTAATCAGACAGGAACGAGCAATGTGAAAGGAAAAAGTCCGACAGAACTGTGGTTTGGTAGGCAAATAGATCTGAATAAGTTGAAGATATTCGGATGTGAGTGCCACATTTTGCTACCACCACACAAACGACGCAAGTTTGGCAAGAAGAATGAACGAGGCTACTTGGTTGGTTACGACTTCGACTCACCGACTTATCGGGTGTATGTTCCAGGGCGCCGTGACATCATCAGTGAGGTAAACGTTACGTTCAATGAAGAACATGAACGGAGCATGACTGAAGTTGAGACCAAGGTGCAGGAAGTGAAAGATGAGGCTGTGCAAGAACCGAAAGAGGAAGTTGAGACTGACCAGACGTCCGATGAAGAAGACGGTGAGGAGGACGAGCGAGAGCCCAAGAGTGAGGACACTAGTGAAAAGGATGAGAGGACACCCCCCAAGTCCCCAAACAAGAGACCAGTTCGTGCAACGAGAGGAGTACCGCCAAAGTGGTTTGGCAACATTATATCTTGGTATGGCAGAGTTGAAGGCCACACAGACATGGCGTTCATAGGTGAGGGAGGAGACATCACGGTGTCTCAGGCCCTGAAGGATCCAAAATGGCGTCGCGCAATGCAAGATGAGTATAATTCGTTGGTTGACAGGCAGACTTGGAGGCTGGTACCTCGTCCTGAGGGAGTGAAGCCACTCTCATGCAAGTGGGTCCTGACAGAAAAATCAGATGGGAGACTGAAGGCGAGACTGGTGGCTCGAGGCTTTGAACAGCAGAAGGGCATCGACTACGAACAGACATTTAGTCCAGTGGCAAGTTACGCATCGATTCGACTCATCTTGAGCCACGTCGCTTCGGAGAAGTGGAAGCTGATATCTTTTGACGTGAAGACTGCGTTCTTGTACGGCAAGCTGGAGGAGACTATACACATGGAGCAGCCAGAAGGTTTTGAGGATGGGTCAGACAAGGTATGTGAGCTACAGAAAAGCCTTTACGGTCTGAAACAGGCACCAAAGCAATGGAACACGGAAGTGACTAAGGCGTTCGAGCAAATTGGACTGGAGAGTTCAGATGATGACCCGAGTGTGTTCTACAACAAATTAAAAACAATCATGGTTGCATTGTTTGTGGATGATGGACTGGTGGCCGGAGAGGATGAAAAAGAAGTTTTTGATCTACTGAAACTGATTGGAAAGAAGTTCGAGATCACCCACAGCAAGAAAATTCATGACAAGTTTACATATCTCGGCATGGAGCTGAAGATAGACAGCAAAGGTATTTTCGTTAATCAGCCTAAGTACATACAAAAGATCCTGAAGAGAATGGAGATGGAAGCGTGCAACCCTGCACCAACCCCCATTGAGCCTGGCATGGTGACAAAATCGACGGATCTGGTGAACGACGAAAGCGTGCCTGCTGGTACCCCTTACCGTGAGGCTATTGGTAGCCTGCTCTATTTGGCGACAATCTCGAGGCCTGACATCAGCTACGCGGTGAATTACCTGAGCAGACATTGCTGTGATCCAAAGAAGAGTCATTGGAAAATGACGAAGCGAATATTCCAGTACATGAGAGCAACACCTGAAGCAGGGATCTACTTTGATGGAGACAGGAAAATAAAAGTGTACACAGATGCTGATTTTGGAGGAGAAAAAGAGACTATGAAATCGACGAGTGGAGGCTTGATCTACAGGGGTGGACCAGTTGTTTGGTATTCCCTCAGGCAGAAGGTAGTGGCGACATCGGCTGCAGAGGCTGAATACAGAGCAGCTTATCAAGTGATCGACGAGGTGAGCTGGTTGAAGAGACTGGCATTGGAGCTGGGCATCCTGAAAGAAGATCACCCGTTCCCGTTGTACGTCGACAACAAATCTGCAGTTCAAATGTTGCAGAACACCCACGAGGGGAAATTGAACAAGGGAAAGAAGCATATTGAAATTTTGAGAAAATTTATTAAGTATCATACCAAAGAAACTGTTTTGGTTGAACATATTAAAGGCAAGAAGCAAATTGCAGATATCTTTACTAAACCTTTAAATAGAGTTCCTTTTGAGTTGAATCGTTCATTTTTGATTAAGGAGGAGTGTTGAGTTTGAATCAAAATACTTAGTTGTAAAGTTGGCAGAAACTTTCAAATGTCAAAATTAGGTGGCAAGCCTGTTTTTTTTACATAGCAATCTTTTGTTATTGATGACAGCTGAAACTTTTATTCCTGGTACTCTTTTGTTAACATTTTGAAATACACAAGTTGTTTATATTAAAGTTGGACTTGTTTACTTGGACTTCCCAATCCTAATTATCAACACTAAAATATAAAACTTTTAGGAAAATATCGGAGATACACTCTTCAAAATATTCAAGGATGCAGGGTAAAAGAGTTATTCATCATATCCACTTTCATAGATATTTTAAGGTGGCATTTTTATTTTAAATGGAAGAGTTCACTGTTCTAGCCTGCAAAGGGACATTTATGTACGAATTATTAAAGGAGCTCCAAAGCCCATTTTAGCGAAATTTTCAAAATGCTATAAAATAATTTTACTTCGTATGTAAAATTTCAAAAAAATCGATAAGATTATGACCCATTATTATTTCGAATCTGAAAATAAATAAATAAAAAACAAAAAACGTTAAATTCAAGTGAATATATTCAAAAGTAGAAATCAGTTCTACTTGTGAATTTTTTCCAATTTCTACAATACAAACATAAAATTCTGTAAACACCAAAGCAACTGCTGATGTTTCATGAATTTATTCACCCTCATTCTCTTCCGTGAACTTCTACGAACTTTTCGGATAGTGAATATATAGCAAAGGGGTTTACATTGCAACTAGTTTTGCTGAACTAATTTCACTGAATTTTTTAAGAAATATAGTGCACTTCCCAAATGTATCACCGGAATTTATTCCATGAAAATTGCGCGAATAAAATTCATCTCTTGTTTCAAAATAGTTTACATTAGCTTTCTGAATTTCTTCCTCGATAGAAAGTGAACTTTTATGAATAAAATTCCTATCGAAAAATTCGCGAATAAATTCCAGATGTAAACCCCGCCTAATATTCAGGGAATTTATTCACGAATATTTTTGAGCTCTTTTGTTCTAGGAATAAATGTACGTAATTTTGTGTCGAGTTGTAAACGCTTTTGAACTATGAAAGATTTATTCCAGTAATAAATTCGGCGAATAAATTGCAGATGTAAACCCCGCCTAATACGCTTACATAAGTACACACACCCACTTTTTTTCTACAGTGAAAGTATTGTGAAATGATATCTATTAGATAAAAAGGAAAGAAAGAAAACATTATCATAATAACTCACTTGTTGTTGAAGATGCAGTTACATTTTTAATAATATTTTCACCGTTTTTTGTATGTAAAACAGATACAGATGGTAAATATGGTAAAGCAACATCTGAATACTGTTGAGCATATGATGAATTACTTTCTTGTTCAGAAACTGAAAAAAAAGTAAAATAATATTATAGAAGAAAATAATATATGTGTGTATATTAGGGTGGGTCAAATATTTTTGAGGCTCATTTCAGCAAAAATCATAAATTTCATGATATTTTAAGGATTTTTTGGAAAGAAACAATATATTTTGGATGAAGTCTACCCCCTGCCCCCCACTTTTCAAAAATAGATTTTGTACCAAATGATTATTTTTCTTAAAAACACTTTCAAACAAATCGCTATAACTTCTGATATAATTGCAGTAGGATAATGATCTTGGGCTTATTAGATCAGGACTTTTCCCATTGTGTATATCAGACGCTTACGTGCAGAGAAAGACTGAGTTTCAGCTGCAAAAGTGACAAAAATTGTCACCTATCCAAATAACACCAATTTTCTATGACTTTTCTTCAAAAACTATTTTTTTAATTAAAACTTTTTTAAAAATCTAACAGCTTTTATTTGGGTCAATTATTGTATACTCCAGTTTGTTTTGCCAGAAAAGTTGATCTAAATTCCCAGATTTGACAGTAAACAAAATTTCCAATCTGTACTAATATTATAAATGCGAAAGTAACTCAAACTCTGTATGTCTGTCTGTCTATTACGCTTTCACGCCTAAATCGCTGAACCGATTTTGATAAAATTTGGTACAGATAGATTATACCTTTGAGAAGGACATAGGCTACTTTTTGTCACAAAAAAAGACTTGAAGGGGTTGAAATAGGGGAGCAAAGTTTGTATGGGAGTCCATCATTATTGCATAGACAATTATTAATGCCACCCACCATTTGAAACCGATCAACTTAAAATTTTGCACATATGCGTAGTTTTCTTGACAATGCAATGTGACCATTTTGTACAAAAATAACTATGGCAGTTCCAAGATGGCGGCCGATTTTTTCATTTGTCTTCCTCGATATATCAAATGGCCAACACACAATAGCGGAAGCCATATAATAGACTAAAAAATATAGTTTAAAAAAACTAAAAAATACGCTTTTATTTTAAAATGAACCAAAAAGTAAAAAATAATTTTTAATGTAAAGTTTTTATTGCTCTAGCCAGTATATGGAAACTACCTACTTTTCGAAATGTAAAAAAGCGTGGGAGCTAAGAATATAGGTAAAGAGTCCCACGCTTTTTTACATTTCGAAAGGTAGGTAGTTTCCATATACTGGCTAGAGCAATAAAAACTTTACATTAAAAATTATTTTTTACTTTTTGGTTCATTTTAAAATAAAAGCGTATTTTTTAGTTTTTTTAAACTATATTTTTTATTTTCTACTTTTTAGTCTATTATATGTCTTCCGCCATTTTGTAATGTCAGCCATATTAGATTTAAAATGACGTCACACAGTTTACTGTCATACACTTTCATTTAATACTCATACCGAGGGCATTGTAAAGAAAAAGATAAACCACCATTTTGCGTTGGCCGAAATTTTGAATTTGGAATGACGCCACACAATTCATAGTATTCTAATTGTCACACCCTTTCATTTGACACCAATACCGAGTGGGTTGTACAGAAAAAGATGAACCGCCATTTTGTGTTGGCCGCCATTTTGAATTTACAATGACACCACATAGCTAATAGTATTTGACTTGTCATACCCTTTTATTTGGTACCCATATCGAGTGGGTTGTAAAGAAAAACGGTAATCCGCCATTTTGTGTTGGCCGCCATTTTGAATGACGCCATATAGCTAATTGTATTGCACTTGTCATACCCTTTCATTTGATACCCATGTTGGAGAACCCAATTACAAAATTCACCCGCTATCTTTGCACCGCCATCTTGATTTTCTTACAAAATGGTCATTTTGCATTGTTACGCGAACTATCTATATGTGCAAAATTTGAAGTTGATCGGTTATATGGAAGTGGGTCAAAATCAAGTTGCAAAATTTGTTTACATATTAGATACAACATACAGGTGAAGCTAATATAAAGCGTATAAAAAGGTGGTCCGCCATTTTGTGTTGGTCGCCATTTTGAATTTTGAATGACGCCACATATCTAATTGTATTCTACTTGTCATACCCTTTCATTTGATACCCATGTCGGGGGTCGGGGAGCACAATTTCAAAATTCGGCCGCCATCTTGGAACCTCCATCTTGATTTTTTTACAAAGTGGTCAGAATGCATTGTCACGTGAACTATACATATGTGCAAAATTTCAAGTTGATCCGTTACATGAAAATGGGTCAAAATCAAGTTGCAAGATTTGTTTACATGAAACATACAACATACAGGTCAAGCTAATATAAAGCGTACAAAAATAGAAAATATAACCGATCAACTTCAAATTTTGCACATATGCGTAGTTTGCTTGACAATGCAATGTGAACATTTTGTAAAAAAAACAAAGGCGGCGGTTCAAATTTGTGTTCCCCGACATGGGTATCAAATGAAAGGGTATGACAGGTAGTGTGCCGTCATTCCAAATTTTAAATGGCGCCCAAAACAAAATAGTGGAAGACATAAAATAGGCTTAAAAGTAGAAAATATAACCGATCAACTTCAAATTTTGCACATATGCGTAGTTTGCTTGACAATGCAATGTGAACATTTTGTAAAAAAAACAAAGGCGGCGGTTCCAATTTGTGTTCCCCGACATGGGTATCAAATGAAAGGGTATGACAGGTAGTGTGCCGTCATTCCAAATTTTAAATGGCGCCCAAAACAAAATAGTGGAAGACATAAAATAGGCTTAAAAGTAGAAAATATAACCGATCAACTTCAAATTTTGCACATATGCGTAGTTCGCCTGACCATTTAGGAAAAAAACCAAGATGGCGGTTCCAAAATGAAGGTAGATTTTTGCAATTGTATTCACCGACCCACTCACATGGGTATCAAATGGAAGGGCATGACAGGTAGAATACAATTAGTTGTGTGGTGTCATTCCAAATTCAAAATGGCGGATTACCTTTTTCTTCACAATCCTCTCAGTATGGGTAGCAAATAAAAGGATGTGAATTATAATACACTAATCTGTATGACGTCATTTTAAATCTAATATGGCGGCCACCACGAAATGGCGGAAGACATATAATATACTAAAAAGTAGAAAATAAAGTGTATGTTATATATTTTATCAAATCAATGTAAATAAATATATGGCTTCATTTACTTCCTTTGCCTATTGTATGGGCAGTTCTACAAAAACTGGAATAAAATCGAATTATTTTTGGCCTTTCGTTTTTTTAATGTATTTCAAAATTGAAAATTGGATATAACGAAGAATAATGATTAATGATGGTTTTAATTGGTCAGTCAAAATATTTGAATTTTTATAAGTTATAACACTTTTAAGTTTTTGGATGACAGGAAAGTGAGAATAGACACTGGAAAGTGACGAATATTTTGCTTAAAAGAGATTTTTCGGTAAACATAATAAGTATTGCATTTATAGTAAGTGATATATCTATTAAAATTTCTGAGAATAGAAAGTTAAATATGTACAAGAATGACTACCAGGGAAGAGAGGCTACACTGTAAAAGGTGTAACACACTGAAGTGTGTTTTTTAACACACAAAATGTGTTGTTTAATTAAAAATACTCGTAAATGAATCGACTATCGAACTGATTCGGTATAAATACTTTAAAAATGAATCCAACCTCACAAAACCAAAATTTATGAAATTTTGTTCTTTTTTTTACTAAAAATGCAATAAATAACGGGAACATTTTCGGATTTTCATAAAAATTGAAGAAAATGTGTATTTTGATGCTATAAATACGTAGTTGAAATTTCAAAAACAAAATTTGATTTTTACGGCAATAATTGGCACTTTTCGAAAAAACATTAAAATTGCCGTCATTTTATGCCAAATCATCGTAGGGTAAATTTTTTTTTAAATTGTAGGTTTCTTTATGTTATTTCTTTTGAGCATACGCAATACTTCGTTACTTTATTTGAAATGTCAATTTTAGGGATTTGAAAATTAAGAGAAAAATCGTAGAAATTATTTATGAATATGTTTTGGCTAATTTCGGTCGAACCTGGACAAAAAGGCTGGAAACTCACATAGATTTTATGGAAATAGGGTTGTAGGCAACTCTTCGCGAATAAATAAGGCTTTTCAAAATAACTCGAGGACTATTTCGGTCCTTGTTCAAACCTTTTTTCGGGAACAGCTGTTTTTAAATGTTTGCGATTTACGCGAAAAGTTCTTATTTTTTGATGAATTGTAGATATCCAACATTTTAAGCCCTGAAACAAGTTTCTACGATAGTTACAGTTCGTGCTTCTAAAAAACTTCCATATTTCACGGTTTTTAATTTTTTTTTTCAAAAAAGTTGTTGACCGATTTCAATTGTCCAAAACTCATTTTTAAGCGCTATTACATACGACTTTATGTTTTCCACAAAAAAAAATCGCACCCTAACGTGAAAAAGGAGCGAATTTTTCTTCGGAGCGAATTTTTCAAAAACATATTCATATAACTTCTACTATTTTTATACGCTTTATATTAGCTTCACCTGTATGTATGTGTGTATGTATGTATGTATGTTCTATGTAAACAAATCTTGCAACTTGATTTTGACCCACTTCTATATAACCGATCAACTTCAAATTTTGCACATATGCATAGTTCGCGTGACAATGCAATCTGACCATTTTGTAAGAAAATCAAGATGGCGGTTCCAAGATGGCGGTCGATTTTTGCTATTGTGTTCCCCGACCCCCGACATGGGTATCAAATGAAACGGCATGACAGGTAGAATACAATTAGCTGTATGGCGTCATTCCATATTCAAAATGGCGGCAAACAAAATGGCGGACTACCTTTTTCTTTACAACCCACTCGATATGGGTATCAAATGAAAGGGTGTGACAATTAGAATACTATTATCTGTGTGGCGTCATTCCAAACTCAAAATGGCGGCCAACACAAAATGGCGGATTATCTTTTTCTTTACAACCCACTCGGTATGAGTATCAAATAAAAGGATGTAATAATAGAATACTTTTCGCTGTGGGGCGTCTTTCCAAATTCAAAATGGCGGCCACCACAAAATGGCGGTTTACCTTTTTCTTTACAACCCACTCGGTATGGGTATCAAATGAAAGTGTATGACGAGTATAGTATAGTAAGCTTTGTGATGTCGTTTTAAATCTAATGTGGCGGTCACTACAAAATGGCCGAACACATACATATAATAGACTAAAAAATAGAAAATAAAAAATATAGCTTAAAAAACTAAAAAATACGCTTTTATTTTAAAAAGAACTAAAAAGTAAAAAATAATTATGAATGTAAAGTTTTTATTGCTCCAGCCAGTATAAGAAAACAACCTACCTTTCGAAATCTAAAAAAGCGTGGGGCGCTAGCTAAAAGTTCCGGTGTTAATAAAATAAGAATGTAGAGAGCCCCACGCTTTTTTACATTTCGAAAGGTAGGTTGTTTTCTTATACTGGCTTGAGCAATAAAAACTTTACATTCAAAATTATTTTTTACTTTTTAGTTCATTTTAAAATAAAAGCGTATTTTTTAGTTTTTTTAAACTATATTTTTTTTTAAACATTATTTCTTTCCTAATTTGATTCCCGTCAACTTTTGCTCGTTGTTTTGCATAATATTTTACAAAATCTATTCAGAAATGCTCGCATTCAGTCTATGTCGACAGGGAAGGGAGAGACAGGGAAATGATAATTTAAATGATGTTGTCTCAAATCCATAAGAATGCTGTATTTTATCATAAATATATTATGCGCCAATGATCAGTGTAATTGAAGCAAACACGTGCAATTAATTCAAATTTAATAATATCAATCGTTGGGAGTGAGAATTTGACTGACCCGAACCCCAAAATCTTCACTAAACTCACTCCCACGACTAATCGCTCACCGAAACAAAACATAACCGTTACTATGCTGAATTCACATCTTTATTTCAATCACCAAAGCGGCAAAGTCGTTTGCTACTCAATTTATAGGTGATTTTAACGGATTTTTAGATGACAGGGAAGTGATAAAAATGCGTGTCGCCTCTTATTTCAACTAATAATTTGAAGAAAATTTTGGTGAAAAAATCCAACTATATAAACTTTACAGCTTTTCTGGCAAACAAAAACTTATGATTGAGGTAAGGACATAGTTGTAAAATGATGAATCCACGAGTCGACCGCACTAAAATTCCTGTTTTTGTAGAACTGCCCATATATTTTAAGACAATCGTTTTTCAGGAGTAAACTTCAGTCACACGTCGGAGTTGACTCGCACTATCTTTTTTATACGCTTTATATTAGCTTCACCTGTATGTATGTATGTATGTAGACAAATCTTGCAACTTTATTTTCACCCACTTGCATATAACCGATCAACTTCAAATTTTGCACATTATGTATAGTTCGCGTGACAATGCAATCTGACCATTTTGTGAAATAATCAAGATTTCGGTTCCAAGATGGCGGCCAAATTTTGTTCCCCGACCCCCGACATGGGTATCAAATGAAAGGGTGTGACAAATAGAATACATTTAGCCTTATGGCGTTATCCCAAATTCAAAATGGCCGCCAACACAAAATGGCGGATTAACTTTTTCTTTCTAACCCACTTAAAATGGGTATCACATGAAAGAATATGACAAGTAGTATACTATAAACTGTGTGGGGTCATTCCAAATTCAAAATGGCGGCCGACAAAAAATGGCGGACTACCTTTTTCTTTACAATACCCTCGATATAGGTAGCAAATGAAAGAATAAAACGAGTAGAATACATTAAGCCGTGTGACGTCATTTTAAACCTAATATGGTTACTACCACAAAACGGAAGAAGACGTAAGGCTAAAAAGTAAAAAAATTAAAAATGTATAGTAAAGCAAAACTAAAAAATACCCTTTTATTTTAAAATGAGCTGAAAAATATTGCACATATCTACAGTAAAAAGCCAGAAATGCTTAAGTGCAAATTCGATGATTTTGAGTTTATTGCATTTTTCTATTCCTTATTTCCTTCCTTATCATTGCTTTCTTGTCTTAAACTGAGCTGTGCTTCCTTAAGTTATCGGACCGGCAAAAGTGCTTCACAATTGCGTATTTACAAAATAATTTGGCTTTCCGAACACAACCAAATATGCACAAGATACTTTGGACTGCTTTGGCTGAGGATTTTCAAATGGAGAACGAAGTGAAAAACACAATCCAAAACAGTCCAAAATATCTCTTAAAAAATCCCCAGCCAGAAGAGTCGAAAGTATTTTAAACATTTTTAATTGTGTAGAGTGTTGTGCAGGTTTTATACGCTTTATATTAGCTTGACTTGTATGTTGTATGTTTCATGTAAACAAATCTTGCAACTTGATTAATGACCCACTTTCATGTAACGGATTAACTTGAAATTTTGCACATATGTATAGTTCGCTTGACAATGCAATCTGACCATTTTGTAAAAAAATCAAGATGGTGGCATTTTGCAATTGTGCTCCTCGTATCAAATGAAAGGGTATGACAAGTAGAATACAATTAGCTATGTGGCGTCACTCAAAATTCAAAATGGCGGCCTACACAAAATGGCGGACTTCCTTTTTCTTTACAACCCACTCCATATGGGTATCAAATGAAAGGAAGTGACAATTAGAATACTATTAGCTCTGAGGCGTCATTCCAAATTCAAAATGGCGGCCAACTCAAAATGGCAACTAATTTTTTCTTTACAACACCCTCGGTATGGGTATCAAATGAAAGGGTGTGACAATTAGAATACTATTAACTGTGTGGCGTGATTCCAAATTCAAAATAGAGGTCAACGCAAAATAGCGGTTTACCGTTTTCTTTACAACGCCCTCGGTATGGGTATCAAATAAAAGTATATGACATGTATAGTACAGTAAGCTGTGTGACGTCATTTTAAATCTAATATGGCGGTCACTACAAAATGGCGGAAAGCATATAATAGACTAAAAAGTAGAAAATAAAAAATATTAATAAAATCGTAAATTAATAAAATCGTTACAAAAATTTAATATTAAAAGTTTTTATACGTGTATTATTTAACACTTTTTTGTATTGTAATTTTATGATTTGGAAAAAGTTATGGTAATCTGTGAAATTTTTAATTTGCTACTGTTTTCTCAAACTTTAGATCAACTTTTGTACCAAAACGAACTGGAGTATACAATAATTGACACTAATAACAATTGTTAGATTTTTTATGCAGTTTTTTATGCTCCAATAAAAGAATCATTTTTAACAAAAGCTGATAAAAAAATGGGTGTTATTTGGGTAGGTGCCAATTTAAGTAATTTCTTGCAACTGAACATCAAATTTTTCTACTATGACAGACTAAACGTCTGACACACACAGTGGTAGAAGGCTGGGAAAATTTCTGATCCATTATGCCCAAGGCCATTATCCTACTACAATTATTTTAGAAGTTATAGCGATTTTTGACGTGATAACGTCTTCTAAATCGATGCGGTTGGAAGGCATTCACGAAAAAGTTGTAACGAAGTAACTAACGTCCAGTAACGTTACGATGCTCGCGCAGCATTCGAGAAAGAGGCTCGCGTTCTTAGCGTCGGAGCAAAAGAAAGAAAGCGTCTCAATGGGGGGGGGGGGTGCTACACACGAGACTAATTCGGACGGGTGAGGCTTTAAGGGTTCCAAATGACGAATTTGTGGTTAAAATTTGAAAATTCAAAATGGCCGACTAATTTTGGCAATTGTGTTCCGATTGGACTGAAAATCAGTATCGGGGGGCTTTAAGGGTTCCAAATGACGAATTTGTGGTTAAAATTTGAAAATTCAAAATGGCCGACTAATTTTGGCAATTGTGTTCCGATTGGACTGAAAATCAGTATCGAGGGGCTTTAAGGGTTCCAAATGACGAATTTGTGGTTAAAATTTGAAAATTCAAAATGGCGGACTAATTTTGGCAATGTGTTCCGATTGGACTGAAAATCTGTATCGGGGGCTTTAAGGGTTGACGAATTTGTGGTTAAAATTTGAAAATTCAAAATGACGAACGACAGCGTATCAGTTCAAGCTGCTCTATAACCGAGTACTTCATCAAACCAAACAGCGGTGGAACAGATACAATCTACGTGGTATAAGAAATGGGCTTCGTCAATAAACAGATTCAAATTAACTTTCCTGGACAACGATTTTGGCCACGCTTCCTCGGTTTGTGACAGATTGTGGTAAACAAAATTAGATAATTAAATTTTAAATCTGTTCAGAAGGAATTCTAACCTCTAATTTCAATAAATGTTTTCTTTAAAAATGAAGAATTGAATTTATATGAATTTAAAAGTGTAATCTTCATTTAATCCTTTGTTCCAAAACACTTATAACACAAAAAAGACGTTAACACGTAAAAACTTCGCCCGTATACGGTCTTTACAGGAACCCATATTTTTTTTGAAAAGTGTTTTTAAGAAAAATAATCATTTAGTACAAAATCTATTTTTGAAAAGTCTGGGGGGGGGGGGTGTAGACTTCATCCAAAATATATAGTTTCTTTGCGAAAAATTCTTGAAATAACACGAATTTTAAGAATTTCGCTGAAATGGACCATGATATATTCTTTGCGAACATATTGACCCACCATAGTGTATATGCGATGAGAGGATATTTTATGTATATTTACCATAATTAATTTGCAATCTTTCACTATTTTGCTTATCAACTACTAGGATTAAGTTTGGATCCTTTCCAATATCTAATATATCCTGCTGTTGCTGTTCAATATCCTGTGATGTTATTAATCCAGTTGCATGCATTCTGGTTGGAATTGTCATGGCCGGATTTGAGTAATATGAAGCGTAAATAAATATTGTTAATATAACAGCCGTTATCACCATAAGGAATCGTACAATGCGATTTTGTTGTAGTGAAGCCATATTTATTTTTGTTTTTAATTTTTTTTTATATATTATATATGTATATAGGTTGATGTAAGTTTTTTTTTCGAATTCTTTGTAATGTTTCCTTTTTTTTTAATTTTTTTTTTGGATATTAATCTTTATCCTGGGATTATATTACTGATCGGCAATTGCCCTCTTCTTACGTTATTATTTATACTCGGCACCTTTGATTGTTTTATTTGTTTTAGAATTTGTACATTGTCCTGATTAGTAGTAGCTTTAGTTGGCTTCATTTGTGAATCCATAGGCTGTAATGCAATAAGTTTGATTAATTTTTGGAAATATAAAAAATAAAAATAGATTTACCTCTTTTATCCAGAACGATATTCAATGCTTAAGGGTAGATTTGATTTATCATAATAAATTTCCGTTTTTAATAATTTGAGATTTCTTTTTATGTTGCTTATCAAATTATTTATTTTTTTTTTCCTATTCTTTATTAATCTTTTAGGTGTTTCCGTAAATATACATACATATATATTATTAAAGATTATCGTTGATCGTTTTTTTAATTTTATCTTCTCCAATTTTTTATCCTCTTGTTAATCTCAATTATGACCGAGCATTTTACGTGTTTTTTTTTTGTTTTTTGATTATTTATTTAACAATAGTTTTAAAAAAGTTGTTGTTTGTTGTTCTTTTTTTTAAATATCCTATCGGTATATAATACAATACATATAAAAATATACACTCACACATAAAAATAAGAAATTCTATATTTTGTTTATTAATTTTTCTTCTTTTTTTTATTCATATATTTTTTTATTTTCACACTTTTCGACTTTTAATTTTATGTTATTAAAAGCGTGTTTCAAAGGAACGAGTAAAATGGGACTAAATATTGATTTCTTCCTTTTTGTTTGTTTAATGTTTGTTAGTTCTGTTTTGTATCTCGTGTGTTGCTCTTTATTCTTCTTGAATACAATTGTATAATTAATAATAATAATAATAATAATAGTGATAATAATAATAATTATAATAATAATAATAATAGTATTTATTTTATGTGTATATATTATTAGAATCACATTCTTTTTCCATCTTCATCATTTCCATATCGAAAATATAATTTATAAAACAAAAAAACAAATCAATTTTGTTACAATTCAATATTTTTAGGCATCATAGCTTTTTTTTTGTTTTTGATTTATTTTATTTTTTTTTGTTTGTTTATAATTTTATTTATTTATTTATCCCTTTTTCCTTGCAGCTTGTGAAGACATTTATGGAAGTTTATTTTAATTTATATTTATCTATTATATATATATATAAGTATCTTTTATGGTTGGTATGAAATTTCGGCTTGTTGTGTTGTATTTATTCTTTTATTTCTTTTCCTTTTTATATATTATTATTCACAGATTGTATTTGATCGTTTTTCTTTTATTTTGTTATGAGATTTTGTTCATTTCTTTGCTTTTTGTTGCTTGATTTTAAGTTTAATTTCTATTGGATGGAAGTTTTAATATATAATTTTCATATATGATCCTCTGCTATATATATGTATATATATGTTATTGTATATCCGGTTTGCCTTTTCCTTTTTTATGTTTCTTAATCTGTGTGTAGTAGTAGCAATAATAATAATAATAATAATAATATGTATTTTCCTTTATTTTTTTTGTGTATCAGTCTGATGAACTCTGAAAATGAAATCGGAAATAGATTAATTATATTATATATGAAAAAATTATTTTAGAAAATTAATAATTTGATAAATCTTTAATACTATGCTAAGGTCTAAACAAAGGGAAAATATAGTTTGTGTACCAGCGGGAGGAAAGTGTTGGACATCACGCTCTCACACGAACACGAACGAACGTCACGAACACGGAAACATTTATAGTAGGAGACAGGAAAGTATAAGATCAAGTGTCATTCTCGGATCACCGTTGGATACGCTTCAGGGTAAATCTGTCAGTTGAAGCTCCTCAATCGCAAAGAAACCCCAAAAAAAACTGACTGGAAGAAGAGTCTATCCAAGAAAGGATAGACCAGGGGTGGGCAAACTTAATATTGGTATGATCGACATTAAGTTTTATTATTTATGCACGATCGACTTCGACAAATGAATTAAATAAAAAACAAATAAAAATTTAATTAAGAATGCTTGTTGTCAAAAATCAGCTTGTTTCTGATAATTTTTGTAAGACCAACTCTTCTTCAGTCGCCAAATTAAGTATTAGTTTTCGTGAACTTGACAGTTCCGTGATTTCGCAGCATGAACTTGCAGCACAACTTTTGCAGCAAGACAGTGGCGTGGTTGTGGCTTGCCATGTGGAAAGAAAGTGGTGCGGCAGTTGAATGGTGGCGGAGTGGTATTCAAATTATTAAGCGGGCATCGAAATGGCAAGGAGCGTATCGCGTAAGTGATTCAACACCATCTTATTACTAATGAGAAGTGCCATCCCCTGCCACTTACTATATAAAAATTAAACTTGTCGGAGACTAGTGGCAATGAAGTGATGCAACGCCACTTGACAGATGCCACACCATCGCGACTCCACTTCAATTTGCGCTATTTTATTTGATTTTACTCGAATAAATTTTTCCGCTTGCCAGAAGGCCGCCACACCACTACCACACCACTTTAATGGACGCCCAGCCTAAGAGAGAAAGCACGTGTCGAGACCTATATAATTTTCTGACCAATCAGAGAATATTGAAACCTTTTGCCTTGCGGCATGCAGCTCATGGGAATGCGCCCTAAGCCGTATGCACTCTGAGTAGAGAACTCTGACATGTAAGATGGGCTGCTCATCAGCAGATTTTCATGGAACCAATTCGTTCCATATGTGGCAAACATTTTTTCATTGACATGTACACTTTTGTAAATAAAAAATTTTTAAATTCGTGTTTGGAAGATTGAAACTACATAAATTTTTGTTAAAAGAAATAAGAAATTTCGATGATTTTTCCCTTTTAAAATGCTTTTTGCAACAATTACAAATGTTTATATTAAAAAATGCAAGGTTTATGGGGGAAATATAAAGAAATAAAAAGTCACTATACCCATCTATTTTTTGTAAATATTCTGACATTATTTCAAAGAAGAAAAAAATGAAATCAGTTATGGCAACTTTAATGCCGTGCAACCGTTGTTGCGATTTTTGAAGTGAAACTTCCTTGCTCTCGTTCCGGGGATTTTGAAGTGAATCGAGCAAGTACGAGTGAATTCAGAAAACAGAAACGAAAACAAGGACAGTTGTACGAAACGGAAGTTGCCTTCTCACTCATTTACAACTGTCACAATTCAGAATCGGCAACAAAAACAAGGACTGCCGTATGACACGGAAGTTGCCTTCTCATTCGTTTACAAAATAACGAGAAAAAACAAAAATCTTGAAACAAATTAAATATGTACAACAAAACACAAACACAATGAATGCACAAGTATACATACTAAATATTTAGTTTCCACTGTATTTCGTTAAACATTTTGGATTTAAACAACCAAGCTGATGAATTTCGCGAATATCACCGCCAAAAGAGCAGCAAACAACAAAACTCATTACAAATTTCACAATCCAATGAATGCACAACTAAACTAACAATTTAGTTTTCACTCTATCTCGTTTAACATTTTGGTTTTTAATAACTTAAACTGATGAATTTCGCGAAGATCACCAAGTAGGTGACAGCGACAGCCATGTTAGCAATTAAGTGATGCCATATAAACAAATTCTACCAAACCAGCAGGAAAATATTTACAATTTATTTAAATCCGTACATAGATGGCGCAGGCATCGGTAAAGTAAAAATGAGGAGTCGGTTATTTAAAAAATTAAGATTGTTTATTAAAGATAAAGTTTTTGTAAAAGCAGCGAAATGTTTTTGATTTTACTTTATTTTATACTGTACTGCATTACTTTCAAAATATTCATTATAACTATGATTTATCAATTGAGTTAAAATATTATGGTTCTTACTTCCTATTCCCTGCTTCATTCATATTTTAGATTATAACACAAGACACGAGCAAATGAAGAAAAAAATACAATAATAAAGATCATATAGACATAAATATGTACGCGAAGTTTCACTTCTGCTTTGTGTTCTTTAATACACAATTATTTTTTTTTAAATTTCGCTTAAAATAATTCCAGAATTTTATTTACCTTTCTTCTTTCACTGCAAAGGTAAAAAAATTGTCGTATTATGTAGTTTATTGAAAGTGAAGAGAAAAAATAATTAAGAAAATGGAAAAATTTTCAGTTTTTGAGTGCCAAATTTCAGTTTTTCAATATTGGCACTGGCCCTTATTATGGTTGTCACTTCACCATAGTGAGAAATGTCACCTTTAAAATCAAATGAGAAAAACCTCACTTACAAACATCAAGTGAGAACAATTGTCACTGAATTTGCCGTTTCTCGTATCAGTGACTACTGCAATTCGCCTTTTCTCACTGAAATGTTACTTTTTAGAGAACCATAATACCATTTTGGACTCACTTCGCCATTTGTCACCATAAGTGACAACGATAATAAGGCTGACTATCTGATCTTATTTCTGCCAGTGAATGCACTGAACTCCTAACACGAAATTAAACAAAATTAGAGTTCGGTGACAAAAGGGGCTTATGGATGAGAGAGAAGACGATACTTTTTCTGTCCATGAATTTGTATGTAAATATTTCAGTATTTCAGATGAGCAGTCCATTATTACCGCAAGCGCAGTATTAAGACAAGGTGTATAGCAGGAAGTAAAAATAAAAAGTGCGTACGCTTACAGTAGAATGAGTAGAAGGGAGTAGAATCACTGCTTGGGAATAAGTCATGTCAGTTGTAGAGTCGATACGTGTTTAATTTTAAATTCATGTTTCATCGTCTGCTCAATTTTTAGTACACATTTTAAACTAAAAGATTAGAAATTAGCCTAGTAAATTATTTAAAATGTCGGCGATCGACTGTCGAACTGTTCGCGATCTACCGGTCGATCGCGATCGACCGTTTGCCCACACCTGGGATAGACCTTATAGAGAAAATCAAAGATAGGGTCAATAGTTTCGAAAACGCTATCCACATGGCGTATAAGGTATCCTGTCCAGTAAGGTGGAGCAAAAAAAGGCCTATTTTCTTTTAAAAAATTTTAAAAACCTAATTTTGTTTATTATTTTAAAAAAATAATGACTTATGGACACCCACTTCCCGAGTAGTACTACGGCTGAGACAGCTTTCACGATAAACCCTTCAGCCTCACCACAGCTGGTCAAATCTATCATAAGTAGAGCAAGAATTGAATGGGCTGTAAACCAAGGGCGGCGGAGCATAATCCTTGTGGGTGGGGAGCACGTGAACAGATAAACGTTAAAATGTAAAAAGTTAATCGGTAAATTTATTTACCAACTATCTATTGAGTTTTACGATTTTAAATTCTTTGGTTATGGGTTATGTCCAAATAGCATTTTTGGGGGGGGGGGCCTGTGAGGCTAGTCCCACTGCCTAATGTGGACGACGTGCGAATTGCCCTATAAGGCCCATACATGGCATCTAAAGCCTTGATTCATTCGCCAATGCGGCCCCCAATTGAGTACTAATCATGTCCAATGCTGCTTGACCTCTGTAATCGAACCAGAACTGATCTATTGAGTATGCCAAATGACATCCTTCACGATCACTAACATAATTGCCTGAAATAGCAATGCAAGAACAAAAACCAAAGCTTTGTATGAGTTAAACTAAAGCTTAATGGTATTTCTGTAAAGACCCCATTTATACACGGGCCGCCGGCAGGCCATGATATGAAGGTTTCTCGCCTTGAGGCCAAGAATCTCCACACACTCACTGATGGCCGGAAAACTGACAAAAATCTTTATGCGTGTGGGCATTTATCGTCATTCCGGGACTGAAGAACTGAACTTCTGTTCAGTCTGAAGTTTTCGTTGAGGCCGGGAACATTTTTACACTTGAATTAACAACCTGCTACGCTAAACTGTCCTCTTCGCAAGTGTGTCTGTGTGATCATGAGGTGACCTACAGTCCACAGCCTGTCAGGCGGTTGCCTCAAGTCCTCATCACTCAATCAGACTGAGTAATGTGAGGCCTTCATCGGCCAATGCCTGCCGATCTGGACTGTAAAGTCAAGGCCTGCCCGCGGCCTGTAAGTGAATGGGGCCTTAAAACTTTTTAAAAAGCTTTTAGATTACGTAAGGTAGAGGTTGGGTTTGCCTCATTTTATTTGTAACGAGGTTTGCCTCATAAGGCTCTCATGAGAAACTGATGAGGCATACCTCACTTCAATATCGCTGATTTTTTTCTTTTGTAACTAAGGGGAAAGCCTTTTTTCGGCATGCCTCTGAGGGAATCCTCTTTTTAAATACTAGTCGGGTAAGGTTTAAAAACTTAGGCTTGACAGTTATAAGCTCTTAATAGCTCCAATATAATATATTTAGTTTTCGTATGAAAAGTCTTGTTTTTATGCGGACCTTCGACCACGACGGCCCTCCAAGGTTCTGGGTTATTAGGTGTTCATAAAATATTTTGGGTGTGGATTTCCCCACCCACAGTGAAAATGCATGGGCACTTTTCCTTCCATCCCCACGCCCTCCGCCGCCCCTGCTGTAAACACCTTACAGTCCTAAAAATCTCCAGGCCCGGACGGCATTGCAGCCCACCCTTAGTTACATCATGCCGTGGTTGCAGGCCATGTTTGCTGGGTGCCTTCAAAATAACTGCATCCCCTCTAGTTGGAAACAGGTTAAAGTAGTTTTTATACCTAAGGCAGGAAAAGCCTCCCACGCAACACCCAAAGACTTCAGGCCAATTAGCCTATCATCGTTTCTTTTAAAGACTCTAGAAAGGCTTATCGAAATATATCTGAGGCAGACCATACCAACCTTGGAACTCTCTGGCGCACAACACGCCTATACAAAGGGCAAATCTACTGATGCTGCTCTCCACTCATTGGTCTCAACCATTGAAGAATCACTCGAGGTCAAGGAGTATACATTAGTGGCATTCCTTGACATAGAGGGAGCGTTTAACAACGTACTCCCGGACGCCTTGACAGAACAGGGGATCGAGGCATCGCTGGTGTCTCTCATTCACCAAACGCATACTGGCAGGATGGTGAGCTCGATCCTCGGTGACAGCTCGGTCCGAAGGGCCGTATATAGAAGCAACCCGCGAGGAGGAGTACTTTCCCCGCTCCTATGGGTCGTAACTATGAACCAGTTGTTGCGACGCATGAAGGCAGAGGGCAATCACGTCCTGGCGTACGCGGATGATGTTGTTATCATCACAAAAGGAAAATTCCCTCAAGTCCTCTGTGATTCATGGAGCCGGCGCACAGCGGGACAGAATCCCAAAAAGCTGGCCAAAACCCCTAAAATGAAGATTCTATTTCGGGACTTTCTCTTTGCGGAATTTTAAGTAGGGGCCCCGAGGGTCACAGAACATCTGTCCTCGGGGTACAGTACGTTTTCTCCCTTTGTAGGATCAGTTCGAAAGTGGCCGTTACACGAGACGCAGCTATCGAAGTTTCTAACACATATTGTGCATTGAAAATAACTATTTGTTAAATAGTGCCAATTAGTGCTTTTGAAAAGTTTAAAAATGGATTCTGTTCATGAAGGTGAGTGGAATTAAATCGAATATGTATAATCGTAAAATATTCATTGCAGAATTATTGATATGAATTTAAATAAATCAACTTTTTTGCAAAACGCAGAGAAAAACAAATTTTTCAAATAACTTAAAGTTTATTAGTCGTCTTCGCTCGTTTTCTAAAATTTTTTTTTCACTTGTCATAGTCTAAAGAAAAAAACAAGAAGTAACTTAAAGTGCGAATTTGTGCGAATTTGGAGATACAATTTTTTTTCTGAAATCGCGCAAAAATCGTTGCACAGCAGGGGGTAATGAAACCGACAAAAAGCTCCGAAATTGCAAGGAATCTCTTGAAAACTATATAACAGGGGGTTTTCGAGGTCGCTGATTACGAATTTGACATTATTTTTTCAAAAAACAAAATGGCGGATCCAATATGGCGGACGACCACATGAAAAAATGCATATTCGCGGATAAAATTCAGTACCCGGGGGTTTTCGAAGTTGCTGATCCCGAATTTGATATTATTTTTTAAATAAACAAAATGGCGGATCCAATATGGCGGACGGCCACATGATAAAATGCATATTTGCGAATGAAACTCGGTACTCGGGGGTTTTCGAGGTCGCTGATTACGAATATGATATTATTTTTTCGAAAAACAAAATGGCGGATCCAATATGGCGGACGGTCACATGAAAAAATGCCTATTCGCAGATGAAATTCGATACCTGGGGGTTTTCGAGGTTGCTGATTACGAATTAAATATTATTTTTAAAATTTTTTTGTATTTGCCGGGGCATATCGGTTTTTTCCTGCGTTTTAATACTTTTGTTTGTTGTTAAATTGTAGTCGAAGCGACTAAATTTAACGTTTTTTTATGTTTTCAGGAACCCAAAGAGTACTTCAATTAACACGAAAAGAGATCTTCTGCCTAATTAAAGATGCTCTTTATACTGAATCTGCTGACGAATTAGCTCTCACTATTGAGAAGCACATAACGCTCCAATTGGGATTCGCATACTTCATGACTGAAGAAGTGAATAAAAAATTTTAAATACGTCATGTACAAATTGCGTACTTTATGGAAAGAGGCTCGCCGAGGAAAGAGGAGTGGTTTTTCAACAAGAATGCGGATTGGCTGAGCGGTCAATTGATGCTATCGGAGGACGGATCTTCTCAAAGTACTGCGGAGACAAAGGCAATCGGTGGTCGACCTTCTACAAGTTTTTCGGATAGCAGTGAAAGGTCCAAAAGGCGAAAAACCGAGGAATTTAGAAAAGACCACAGCCTAGAAGAACTCTTATACTACGCGGATGAGCCTATGTGCAAGTGGGAAAGTTGCCGTTGCGCAGGTATTGAAGAACCTCACAGCGGGGAGTCCGTCTAAGGCATCGTCCTACCTGTCGTCTTCTAACACAATTAAAGAAAGAACAATGACGCCGGAAGAAGCCTTGTCAGTTTTGGTAGAAGGTAGATTTTCCAAAAGTCAGTATTTAGTGGTACGATCAGGCTGTAAATTAGTTCAAAGTAAGGCGTATCCGTCATACAATGTACTGCAAAAAGCCAAAATTGCTTGTTATCCACCGATGAAAACATTTACATGTACAGAAAGACGTGCAGCTATCGATCTTCAAGCATTGTTAGATCTCACGGTGAAACGAATCGTTTTAGCAAAAGAAAATGTTGTACAAAATATGTCACCTGGTGATTTGCTTAAAATGAATTTAATTTGTAAATGGGGTTGCGATGGAGTGAGAAAAAAATGAATTCTCATTTGAAATGCCGTACGCGCTTTTGAAAAGCCCATATTGTGTGGACGTACAATGTACCTTTTTAAGCACAGCCTTTTGTCCGCGCAGTTTTGCCGCACTGCCTTTACCATTGACAAAGTCGTAAAAAAGTCATAAAACTCTATATGAAAAAAAGGCAAAGGCGCGTACGACCTAAGAGTCCGCGTAGTGGCGCACCTTAAATAGAGCGCTGGGACAATATGCCTACGGGTTTTGTATGGCAAAATACAAAAAACGTTTGCTGTTTCGAACCTCTTGTATAACCAAATAAGCTATGAAAAAACACAAAATTAATACTAAATAAGCAATTTAGCAAAGGATATATTATAAGAGTTCAATTTTTTTTTTTTTCAAATTATAGAAATTATATTAGTGAAATAGATAATTATTTTAAAGTGTGAAAAGTTTGGGGACAATGTTGATGCAAACCAACTCCACATTTAATGCATTTAAATTTTGTATTTTTATGACATTGACGACATCGAACTTGAGTTGCGTGTTTAACAATGTAATGTCCCTTTTCATCCAGTCTTATACAATCGGGCAGTTTCTTTTTGGTAGTCATTGGAGCGGTTCCAATTCGTTTTGGCAGAGAAGAAGAAGCTTTTCCAAGTAGCAAATACGTCTGTACTATGTATCTTGTGAAAGATAAAAAGTCGTGAGAATCTTTAGCTTGCCCTGCTGGTGAGAGTCGGTACAATTGAAATGCGTTATTGGCACAAACATTTATTGGGAACATAATCATTTGCCAATACCATCTCTTCAGCCTTATCCCGATTCTATATTTTCCAACATTTTGGTCTAGTCTATCTGGGGCATTCCATGCCAAATCACCGAGTTTTTGACCCGACCTTCTCCGATTTCGCTCATTTTTTGATATGTTTTAGTACGTATTAAAAGCAACTTGCACACCACTATTCAGCCTTTTATTCCAAACTGTTATTGAGTAATAGATTTTTTAAATTTTTAAGCAAAAAATTTTCAATTATTCATAGACCAGTAATAAATATCGATATCATTAAAAAGTAAGATATCATTATTTGCGTCTTTGAATGTAGTTTCAGAAAAAAAATAACAGAAAATTATTCGAAGTAATTATAGCTTAGTTATTAACGTTTAAAGATTAAAATCGACATTTTCAAAAAGTCCGACCCCTTCGATTTATTTTTTAATTTTACCTAAAAATTCTACTCTATATTACGCGACTTTTAAGCCGCAGTTCAAGATGTGATCACAATTTTTTCTATTTTTTTTTCGAATATTGAAAAAAAATTTTTTTTTAAGATTCAATTATCTATAATTTCACACTCTTGACTAAATATCGTGCAAAAAAAATGAAAACAATTTTATTATAAAGGATTAAATTATTTCAGTCAACTTAAAATATTTTATTTAATCATATTTCACATATACCGAACCCTCCTTTAATCCCTCAAGGGACATAGGGCTGAAACAGTTGCCCTCCAGCGGACTCTGTTTTGTGCGACAGCTCTCAGCTCTGACCAGGATCTCCCAGTTGTTGCGGCCTCTGTTAATAGGGTTCTCCTCCAAGTTGTTCTAGGTCTTCCGACTTGACGGTATCCTTGCGGATTCCAATCAAGGGCCTGTTTGGCTAGATTCTCGTTTTCGCGTCGCAAGGTGTGGCCAACCCAATTCCATTTTCTTCGCCTGATTTGGTTGTCTATCCTTTCTTTGCCGAGACGGCGCCATAGTTCTTCATTTGAAATTGTATCTTGCCAGCGGATTTTCAGGATAGTGAAAGTAGGCAACCTTGTCGTATTCCTGAGCTCACTTCAAAGCTGTCGGATAATGTTGCATTGTGAAGAACTCTGCATTTGGAATTGTTGTAAAGAGCTTTTATTAATTCTATTATTAGTTGCCGTAGTGCCTGCCATATAAAGCTCCTATTAACCAAGTCGATATGATACCGGCGACAGACTACAGCAATTTATGATCGTATCCTTCATGTTCATTTTTATTTATCTTAATAAATTTTTAAGGTTGACACACTACAAACCTCATATGTGCAAGCTTTTGACATACGCTAATTTGAAGAACTCAAATATTTAAAATTCGTAAAAAGCAAAGAGAGAGGAATTTATGCTCAATTTATTTAAAAAAGCGCAAAAAATCATACATTTATTGAAAATATGAGTAGTGATATCAAGTTACCTCAGAATTTAAGCAGAACTGACATTAAAAATGCCGACTGTGCAATATAAAAACGGGTGAAAAAAGCGTTTACTTCCAATATTTCCAACTTCATATTTAAATATGAGCTTTGTAGAACCTCATTTATGAAATTAAAATGAAGTTCACAAGCACAGTTTATGATCATAGTAGGTGACACACTTGAAAGTTATCTTAATAAGTTAGGATATGATCATAAATTCCTGTCGTGTGTCGCCGGTATTAGTTAAGAAAGTGAAATTATAGATAATTAAATCATTAGGAAAATTTTTTTTTTTCAATTTTCGAAAAAAAAATAGAAAAAATTGTGATCACATCTTGAACTGCGGCTTAAAAGTCGCGTAATATAGAGTAGAATTTTTAGGTAAAATTAAAAAATAAATCAAAGGGGTCGGACTTTTTGAAAATGTCGATTTTAATCTTTAAACGTTAATAACTAAGCTATAATTACTTCGAATAATTTTCTGTTATTTTTTTTCTGAAACTACATTCAAAGACGCAAATAATGATATCTTACTTTTTAATGATATCGATATTTATTACTGGTCTATGAATAATTGAAAATTTTTTGCTTAAAAATTTAAAAAATCTATTACTCAATAACAGTTTGGAATAAAAGGCTGAATAGTGGTGTGCAAGTTGCTTTTAATACGTACTAAAACATATCAAAAAATGAGCGAAATCGGAGAAGGTCGGGTCAAAAACTCGGTGATTTGGCATGGAATGCCCCATCTACACCACCCATAAACTTGTTATATCTTTGATAACAATGCGGTTGATCAACGTCCACTCGTTTTTTATTGCACCACCTCTTCGCTTTGCCTAGTGGCTGAACACCGCTTTCCGTTGAGGCTATAGTTACGATGTTGTTGTCGTTGTAGTGCACTAAGGTTATGTTGGAAGTGATGTCCGTAACTTGATGGTAAGAACCCCTTGGAGTCTTTTTCATCTCTTTTACATCTTTTAGCGGCGCACCTTCAACCCTGTTGGCTCGAATAGTTCCAGTAGCATCATGACCCATCTCACTCATTTCATCAAGTAAACGTAAAGATGTAAAAAAATTGTCTACATAAAAGCTATAATAATCTTCATCTGGCAACTTTGAAATCAAATTCATCACGACAGAACCACCTACGCCGAGATTTGGGTTTGTATTGCCAGTTTTAGCCCCCTGATATGGTTCACCATAGATAAGATAACCTAATCGAGTTGAGAGTGACCAGATCTTATACCCGAAACGGATTGGTTTGCCGTGTATGTGCTGCTTGGTTCCATGTCTTCCAAAATAAGGTACCATCGACTCATCAATAGATAGGTGTTTGTCTCCAGGAAAAAACTTCAGCCACCTTTCATTCATCATATCCCACAGAGGTCTTACTTTGCCAAATTTGTCATCGGAAGGAAGGAGGCTATTGTCGCATGCATAAAAATAACGGAGAATCTCTTCAAACCGATTGCGCGACATGCATGAGGAAACTCCCGGATGATGAGTATCAATATTCTGATCCCAATATAACCTGTAGCGCGAAACGCTATTATAACCCGACAAGAGCAAAATACCTAGAAAATTCTTCACTGCTTCAGTTGTTACTCGGAAATTCACTTGTCCTTTCGCAATCCCATTCTTTTCTGTACTGCGCAGTAGTTCGTAGACTTCATCGTCGAAGAACATCTCAAAAAATTCTAACGGATTATCTTTATCCACAACAAATGCAGGTGCAGATGACGCTCTTTCAGGCTTTGGAGTTATGTCCTTTTGTCTCCACTTCCTATTGACAGCAATTTTAGCTTTCTTCATAGGCGGTTCCGCTGAAGATGTGGATGGTTGTTCCTCTTGCCTATCCTGATTTATGAAGGGGATTCCATAATCAGTTCCCAGGGCTCCGTCCGTCAATGGAACCTGGCATCGCACCTCGGCTTCAGCCAATAATTGTCGACGGGTAAGGTTGCTTATGTCTCCAGAATCCTCACTTCCACTATCTTCATCACTCACGTCATTTTCCCGTGGTGTTATGTATATATCTGCAGAAATTACAGAGTTATCTTCTTCTAACGCTGATATAATTTCGTGAACGTTTAGTCTGACAAAAGAAGCATACAATATAAAATACCGTATAACTATATCTGTGGTCGCGCGGAAGAATCAGGTAACTCCATTTTCGGAAAACAGGAGAAAAACGCGTTTTACTTTTTTGATAAAATTTGCGTGTTTTTTTGAATTTAATCGTTTTATGACGTATAAAAACATGAGAAAACCTTTTTTCGAATGCGAATGAAGATTTTTAGAGACATTACACACAATTTTAGACGCAAATACGGCTAAACGATGTCACTTACCTGGTTTTTTCGCAAAAAATTGAGTTACCTGGTTTTTTCAAAAAGATGTTCTTTTTGCGAAAAAACTTCAATTTCTTGACGATTGAGTGCGCGCGTAAGCAAATTTGCGCATCTATCGAGCGACTGTCAATTGTTTTACTGTTTATAAAGTTCTGAATGACGGAATGTAAAATGTGTGTAAACTAAATGCGTTCACCCGCGTTAAACGTTCCAAACATTTCCATGCAAACTCGCCTGCATGGAAATCGATGGAATTTGTAGAACGAAATTTCGGTCGCTCCGAAGGAAAATTCCACTGTGGACTAAAACGGAAAAAAGTCTTCGATGGAAATTTCCTCTGTAGACCCGAAACTAAATGGAACTTCAATGGAATTTTCCAGGCACCCGAAAGAATTTTCTTGTTTAAAATTTCGATTGAAAAAAAAAAGCTGAAGATAGAAATTTTCTCTTGCAAAGGGCAATTTTCAGTTAGAATGGCGTAATCGTACGTCCATAAAACCAAAATTTAATATTTTTTTATACTTTTCTAAAATTATTAGAAAAATGTCTCTTGGCAAAAAAAATTCCCATTTTCAGTTTTTGAACCTAAAATTGCCCTTAGCAAGAGGAAATTTCCATCTTTAACTGTTTTTTTCAATCGAAATTTTTAACAAGAAAATTCCTTCGTTTGCCTGCAAAATTCCATTGAAGTTCCATTTAGTTTCGGGTCTACAGAGGAAATTTCCATCGAAGACTTTTTCCGCACGCACATGGAATGTGACACCGATCATTCAGTGATCGAGCGAGCTAAGAAACGGACAAACAAAGAAATTCACTGGCCAGACGATTGGTACCAGTTTGTACGCGATGCGAAGAGTTCCAATCCTATCCGAGTTGTTGTCTTGGACCAGTCTGATATTTTCAGCTATGACGAACTCTACAAAGGCACTTTGGTTGTCCCAAAACGCTGCCAGGAAAACGCACCTTTCAGAATCAGCGATGTAAAGTGGCTCAGATATGTCAAGGAAGAACAGGGTATTGTTAGATATAAAAATACCCTGTCTGAAGACGACCCCTTTTTCACACTGGATCTCCGGGAAGAACCTAACGCAAAGTTAGATGATCACCTAGTTCCATGTAATCACAGTACCCTTCCAATCACTAAAGAAAAGAGAAAAGATTTAGTTAGCTTGTTACCACTTTTGCGAGAGGACGTGCACTGTTTTTACGAAAATCTACCCCAAATATACAAGGCGACTGAGGTGAATATAGATCCTGATCTTGAGTTTCTCGATTCGCGAGGTGATTTGGACGAAAGCGCGACTACCGTTGGCGAGCAGCCGACCAGGAAAAACCAGAGGAAAAGTGTGACCAGAAAGGTAAACGCTAAATCAAACAAAAGCGCTTCAAGTTCGAGCGCGGACCGACAAAACCCCAAAAGAAAAAGATCGTCGAAAAAAGGGCACGAGAGAGAAGGCAGTGGTGATGAGCAGTCTGGCGAAGATGCTGCACAGGATCCGGAACCGCGTCGAAAGATGCGAAAGAAAAGCGTGAGCCGCAAACCGAAAAAAACTGTGAATTGTCAACCGAACGATGAAACCTCAGTCACAAGAAAATCTGCAAGGTTGCAACAGAAAAAAAAGTAGTTGTACTCCATCAAAGCAGCCATTGAAAACTCGAAAACATAAAAAGATGTCAATTTATGATATATTCAGCCTACCATTTGTTAATATAATGTTATAAATAAATTATGTTCGAATTTGAGTTGAATTTTCTAGTTAAATTAAAAATTTCGTGGAGTTGCCTTGTTATTGCCCAAAATGCATCATTTACGCGGTTTTTTGTTTCTCAATAACTCGGAAATGATGTGCAATATTAAAATTTCGCTCTGATAGAATGATAGTGAATCAAAAAAACATTCCATTTTTGGGGGTATTTCAATTTTCCAAAAAAATGGAGTTACCTGGTTTTTCCGCGCGACCACAGATATGTAGGTCATTGAAAAAACGTTCATGGTGCCT
Organism: Thereva nobilitata; assembly: GCA_963855945.1. NCBI lineage: Eukaryota > Metazoa > Arthropoda > Insecta > Diptera > Therevidae > Thereva > Thereva nobilitata. Next base: position 5,881,471 of record OY979699.1, read on the forward strand.
TTCGTTCCCAGCGCACCCTAAATGGGGCGGTGAAAAAAAAACTTACATAACCCACTTAAAAAACAAAAAAACATTGTTTTCTAAGTGTACAGTTACAGACAGGTTCATAAACAAGATAAAAACGCACCATGAGTAAATTATAAAAAAAACACGTAAAAGTTATTACTTACATTTTTCTGGAACTCATTTTGGCAAAAATTCATAAAACTTCAAAAAATTTTATAAATACAAGAGACCTTGTTAACTTTTTTAACGCATAAGAAATTGCAAAAAATGACGTCTTGTTTACGATAAAAATTTGAAATCTATGCCTACTTGTAAAATAACAGAGGTAGTTTAAGGAAAAATGTAAGCGCACCTTATATGGGGCGTTGGGAAAATATGGGTTAAAATTGAAGAAAACAAAAAGATATTAAGAAATATTGCAAAACAAAATTACAGAAAAATCGAAAAATACCCATTTTGAGGGCATGGGCGTAGCAATGAATTTTTGCTGGGGTGGGCCAGATTTTAAACCACCGTTACCGACTGACCACAGATAGATGATAAGCTTGATCAAATATTTTCTTTTTTCAACTATTTCTGTGTCATGTTGCCAAACAATTCTCTTCTGTGCGCTTCCTGAAAGCATCGAGTGTTTGAAAGAAACGTGCATTTCGGTGGACTGCTTATGTATGAAGGATTTTCAATGCTTTTGTAATGCTTCTCCTATTTTTCCGATTATCATAGCCGCTTGTAACAAACTTTTCGTTTTGAGCACGTAAGTTCTTTGTACAGAAGTTTCTGCAAACAAAACAGAAAACTTTGTCTTCATTGACACTATACTCAATGCAAAGACATTCTTCATAATATTTTGAAGAAAAGCATCTATATCTGTCGCCGATTTTTTTTCTCGGCAAATCTAAAATTGGCCTGGATGGACCAGTATGCTGCCTTATGCTGCCTGATGTTACCACTAAAACCATACATCGTGTGTTAACAGAAATTTTGAGGAAAATCAACTAAGTGTCTGATTATGTTGAAGCTGCGATAAATGGTAACAGAGCTGTGACAAAAGCTGTGAGTAGCGCGAATAAAGCAGTCTTACTAGTTTCTGACAGAAGCGCAAACAGAACGTTGACAATATGACTGAGGAATCAACATCCATCTTGATACTAACGATACTAGCGGAGAAAAGTAACCCAAGCTTTATCGCAGCTCTTGTCGTTGGTCGCGACCAAAGCGTGAGTCACCGCGTTGCTCCAATATAAACAGCTCGATTGAAAAGGTTGTATTATCTCCGCTCCGCTACCATCGCCGCTCTACTCGTTTATCGCAGCTCCAACATATTCAGACCCTAAAGGCCCAACTATGCATGGCATAAGCGCATATGTCGAAACGTCAAAAAATATCGAAAGTCAGCATTATGTCAATCAAAACATATTACCGCCTATGCATAACATAAGCGAAATAAAGTTGTTGTAAAATCTGCGCTGTGAAAGTGAAAATTAATTTTGATTTATTTATTTCTCCATAGGTACATGAACAAAAATCACTTGCTCTAACAATAAACAGCAATAAACATAACTTTGCTTTTCCTAATGTTGTCATGTCACCTTCGACCCAAGTCGAATTCATTATGTTTAACGAATGTTTAACGAAAGCTTTTATGCCGTGTTATGTCAACCGTAGCCTCCTTCATAACAAGTTCTGGTTCCTAGCTTGACATATGCACTTGGCATATGCGCTTATGTCATGCATAGTTGGGCCTTAAGGCCCTCCGCACACAAGTACACTGATTTGCAATCCTAGTTGCATACGCAGCTGTTTCATGACCTTGCGGGTCGACAGAAACGAGACCGATTTGAAACTTGTTGGCCGATTTGAAATTACGTGGGCACAGAACCGATTGATCCAAAATCAGTTGCGTTCGTGTGTGGAGAAAGGTTTTGGTTCCAAACTGGTTGTGCGCGTGATTTTTGTGAACCTGGGATTGCACTCGTGTGCGGCTAAAGGCCTTCCGCACACTTGTCCATAACATCAAAACCAAAACCGGTTTTATAGGTAAGGGGTCGCAGGGAAGACAACTTTTCTTCCATAATTTTCCATCATTTGTTCACCCAAACATTTTCTGGTTTCACCGTCCATTACACTAACACAAGCATATTTTCGTTTTCAGTAAAGCTGCTTCGCTGTGCTTGCACCCCACACTACTACATAGGCATTACAATCGTTACACGAAAATGATGGAGAAAAGTGAATTCCGAGTGTATTATTGAACTCATATTAAAACTGGTTTTAAATTATGGACAAGTCTGCGAAGGGCCAAAGGCTGTATCAGATCCAACTTTTTGAGCATCGGCAGAAGCAGAATTGTGCCTGCTGAATCAGAACCAAGTAAAGCAGCAGCAGCGGCAGAGTTGTTATTTAAGAGCTAACGTCAAATTAAATTGTTGATATTTTTAATTACACAACAATAAATTCTTTGTAAAAAATCACACAACAATGAATTCGCAATTTTCCGCGTCCATTTATCATTTAAAAACAACTTGGCAAGTGACAAAGATTTGAAATGTCAAAAAACTCTGCTTCGCAAAGCAGCAAAATTAGGATTTGAGATGAAAAGGCAGCGGCAGAACTTTCTGCTGCTTTTCTTGTCACGTGACCAGCGTAAGCCAATAGAAACAATTCTCTGCCGACGCACAGTGGGGCAAATAGCTCATTTTTTGGACAAGCGACAATTCCCAAGCCTGGAATTAATGAAACTTAAAATTTTTTTTAAACTATTCGTGATAAAATTGCCTTTAATTCTATCAAGCCAGAATTTTGAAATTTGAAAATTAAAGATGGCTAATCCAATATGGCGGACATAAATTTGGTAAGAAAATTAAATTTTTTTCGTAAGATTCTTTAAAATTATTGAAATTAATTATTATTAATTAATTTTTGGTTTCCAAAAAAATCCCCAAAGTAACAATTTTGAAGAGCAGACTCCCCCTCCTCCAGTCAAAGCCTGCAGGTGGGGTCCTCCGCTTTCCTATCTTCCATAAGTGGTAATTTAGGGCTCAGTGCCCGGTAATCAATCCAACAAGTGTTCTGACATTATTTCTACTGCGCCCCAACAAATCCTTTGCCATGTTAGGAGAGTTGACCAGTCCAGGCGTGGAACTCCAGCGTTCAGTATGTTTCATCAAAGTCCGATCTGCTAGGGCCCTTTGCAAGCTTGAAGGTGCTCCGATAGCCGGCTCTGGACCGATGAATGCAATGTCGGACCCCTGTTTAGCTAGGGCATCCGCTTTTTCATTCCCCAACAAGGGTAACTAGATTGAAAACGCCCTTTTTGGTAGACCCTTCTTAAGTTCTCATGACTACATGCCAGTATAGCGTACATATTTGCTTGGAAGACAGTTGCTAGGGTGTCTAAGCTTATCGCTCTGCGGAATCTAGGGCTTTCGCTCCAGATTCCGGCGCCCACACCTGTCTCTGTTTTGGAGACATCCGTGTACCATACTATTTTTTGTAAAATTGTTTTAAGCCTTATGTAACATCACGGGTTTTTAATAAGTGATTCAATTTTATTCGGGGGTGGGCCAGAAGGATTCTGGGGTGGGCCTGGCCCACCTGGCCCCTCCCCTTGCTACGCCCATGTTTGAGGGTTAAAACCCCCCAAAAAGTGCGGGCTTCTCGGGGTAGAAAATCGGTAGACTTTATAACCCTTATTAAGAACCCTAAAAGGAAGCTCTCTGTACCTGTACCTAAATATTTCCGCTATATCGCTTTTTCAGCTTAATTTACCTGTACTATTAATTTAACCCAGTTTTATTCGCAATTTTACACTGTTTCTTGAGAAAAAAAATTACGTGATATTTGCCGACACCCTCCCCCACGTGAGATTTGGTGAGATTCGGCTCGAACCCCTTCCCCCCCCTAAAAGCCTCACGTAATTTATGGATGACCCCTAATATGTTTTCACTTATTTTATTTGGAACTTAGCGCGATACTTTCCGTTTCAGTAATTTTGCTGCCATCAAAACTGTCCAAAAGAAGCTAAACTAATTCTCATCATTTTCGATTCATTCAATAAACACTCGGTCGAGTTAACGATCATTTTTTTTTCATTTCAACTTGAATAACAAATAAAGCTTTCAATCCCTGAGCTTGGAATACCAAACGACAACCACACCAGAAAGAAGAAAAAAAAATGAATAAATAAATAAAACACTTAGGATAAAAAATCGACCACAAATCCATTCATTCGCGTCCATTGTTCATTTTGTTTCCTCATTGCTCATTGCGAATGCTTTTTGCAAAAATACTTTTTATGTCATTATTAATGGTACTGCAGATTATTACACAACATTGGAGCTTAGGTCTGTGAATGGTCATTTTGGGGGTTTTCTGTGGCACTATTTACCACATACTGAGGGACTCGGGTTCTTATTCCGCAGAGAGGAAACAAAAACACGAAGAAAATAAAAGAAGATTGATAGAGACGGAAGTTAGAAGTTATTGACATCTCCACCACACCTGACTGTTATGATGATGTCGGGTTAAGGTATTTATATCTATTAAAGTACATTATAAATTCCAGCAACAACAACAACAACAACAAATAATATTCGCCAGGTAAAATTATTTTTTAATTAAAAGCCGCGCTGCTTAACAGTTACTTTTTACTATCGCATTCTAAAATTATAGCTTCCTGCTTGCGTTTGTGTATACATAAAAAGAAGGAATGAGATTCAATATTGAAATGATGGTATCACAAAACCTAGGTAACATCGACCTTGCCTACAGGTGATGCGCGACAGTACGTCTTCAAGGTATGCTGTACTTATTACGTTGCTCTATTCCCCAGTCGTCGTCGTCGTCGGTAAGATATACGATAAACGTGAGCCATGTACAGCGCGGATACGAGTTCAACAAATTTTTAATTGATCCTTCTTAGTGTGCAGAGTACATTGCTGCACAGTCAAATCTTTGTCGAACTTCCATCGTCCAGGTACAGGTATTTTCTCCTGTTAGGTATTTAGTGTGAGTCTGTGTTTTTTTTTTTTTGTTTTTTGTTATGTAGTTGAGAAAAGAACTTTTGAGCAACAGCAACAACAAATACAGCAAAAAAACGGAAATTTTAAGCACAAAAAAAAAGAATGCCAAGGTGTATTTTTTGTTGTTTTTGTTGTTGTTACAAGCGAAATGAGGCAGGAATTTCATAGAATTTATAGGCGCCTATATAGACCTATAGAAGCCTTGAACTCTCTCAACCTGCTCGTGTCTCGGGGTTCATGGTATAATCGTATGCTGGTGTGGCTCTGGCTAAAGATGACGACCGACGGTGTCGATGGCGCGTACCTGGCGACGTTATATTATACACTCATATATCTTGCATGAATCTGGAGATTTTGCTTTTGCAAAATATAAAATCGTCTAGACATTTTTATTCGTAAAATGCAAGTGATTGGCATCGACTTCGCGATAATATGTCGACAAAGCTCTTAATTAATGCATATTTTAATTGTTTCCCTCCCCGTCCCCGCCTTTCACCTTTCCATCATCTTCGCTTAATCGTTAAAGGGTTTTTCTACCTTTTCTGCGTGCAATAAACTTATGCATATAAAAATCCAAGACACGTATTCGAGACAACAAAAACAGTTTTTTATATTTCTTTCTTTCACATTTTCCAAATCGGAGTTTAAAAATCCCCAAGATCGACCGCGACTGATAAATTTCAATTGAAAACGTCAAGGTGCAATGTCTCTGTACTTGCCATCCCTGCATACACCTGATCTAGTACAGGCGCCCTACTGACGGCACTTGCCGATAGTAATAATAAAAAAATAATAATAATAAACACAAGCCAAAATTGAAGTTGCAATATTACCGTTTCATTTTCACATCTATTGCACATTAACGGTTTCATAAGAAAAACTTTGCACCTTTAACTGATCAGGTGACCTTATACTGTACATACACCGAAAGTAACGAACCAATTGCGGCAACCGTGACTGAGTTTTTACGCCTTTCTTTTACTAATAAGTTTGACAGTTTGATCGTTATGTTTTTTGTTTTGTTTCGTCTGTTTCGTTTTGGTCGTAAAAAAAAGTTTAGTCACACTGGTTCCAAAAACAAAAATGTAATCTAAATTCTTCTCGTGTATTGTTTTTGAACTTCAACGGCGATGATGGAACATTGAATTTCGAAAGAATTGTTGATGATGTTGAAAAATTCATGTGGCATACAAAAAGCACCCTCGTAACCTTTAAAGTAGTTGGTGTGAAGATAGTGGTCATACTTAAATAATATCAAATATTAGTGTTCAAATAACTTAGTCCTTCGCTTTCGGATGCATCTAGGACAGTGTTTCCCAAAGTGATCCATAGTGGTACTGGGGGTCGATGCAGGGGCGGCGCTTTCATAGGTGGAAATGGTGCACTTGCACCGGGTGCAATTTCAGAAATTAAGTTTTCAAAAAACATTTAAATCTTTGAAAAAATAAAAATAAAAAGTGTGTCCTTTTCCCGTCTTTTTTTATTGTCCTTCACTGCGATCAAAAAATGATCAGCCGATGGGGCGCAATATGGCATACGGCACCAGGCGCAATACAACCCTGGGTCTATGGAATAATCCAAGGGGTCCGTGGTGTAAAAATTATTTTGGGGGTGCGCGTAGAAATACCGAGTGACAATGATGGAAAGTTTTCATAAATTAAAAATTACAAAATTTTAAAAAGCGATGTTTATCGCGTGACCAGGTGGGGCGGATGGAATCGATCATGCATACATTGTTTCATCATAGGCAAAGGAGGGGCGAAAAACGGCCAGAGGAAGCACCTGGTGAAGGTGGATCGGGTCCCTCGGAGAGAGAGAAAAAGCCGGAAAGTAGGGACCGCCTGGACCAAGGTAGAACGGAAGAAGTTGAAAAGGCGAAAAAAGCAGGAAAAGCAGCATCTGGGGAACAACGTAAAGCCGCAAAAAAGATAAGACCGAATGAGCTTATCATAACTGCGTCAAGCGGAATATCCTACGCGGACATCTTGAGGAAGGTAAGAACGGAGGTACTACTACCGGGAAAATTTTTCAAAAAATCGATTTTTTTTTCTTTTCATTTTACGATTCCTTATACTATGAAGAATAACCTACTTAATTGTTATAAGGAAATTCGTAATAGAAAAAAAGTTACACCACTGTAGGGTACTACTACCGGAAAAATTTCAAAAAACCGATTTTTTTTTCATTTTTCGATTCCTTATACTATGAAGAATAACCTACTTAATTGTTATAAGGAAATTCGTAATAGAAAAAAAGTTACACCACTGTAGGGTACTACTACCGGAAAAATTTCAAAAAACCGATTTTTTTTTCATTTTTCGATTCCTTATACTATGAAGAATAGTTTAGTTCATTTTTATAGAGAAATTCGTAATAGCATAAAAGTTATAGCATTTTATAGTCGACCGCCTTCGTAGTGTAAAAACCATAAAAGAAGACAACGTGTGTCCCATTCTCTCTAGTTGTTTGAAAGCGCAGCGTTTTCACTCAAACAACCAGAGCAAACGGAAAACTCATTGCCTTCTTTTCTGGGTTTTCCTCTAATGTGATTTGGACTCTCCGCAGCTGCCTCGCGCGCTCCAGCTTTTTATCCCCATTCTATAAAATATCCGTTTCTTTTATACTTATAATTTTCATTCTTGTTTCTCATATACGTGTTTAGTTATAATTTGATCGCCGCATTTATATCTAAATAAAATGGGTCCGTATTATAAAGGAAAAATGGGTAAGAGGCCAAAAAACAATAAAACAACGAGAAAATCACACGGGTTTCGAGGAAATCAGCCTACAGCAGAGCACAGAAATTCGTTTACGAGTACTTCTGCACAAAAGTTATCGACAAATAGTGATTTTGACGTGAATCGTAATGATTCTTTCAATTATTGTATTCTTGCATTTACTGCGCACACACTAATAATACCCATGTGGGTGGGTCGGTGAACACAATTGCAAAAATCGGCCTCCATTTTGTAACCGCCATCTTGATTTTTTACGAAACGGTCAGATTGCAGTGTCAGGCGAACTATGGGTATGTGCAAAATTTGAAGTCGATCGGTTAAATTTTCTATTTTTTAGTCTATTTTATCTATTCCGCCATTTTGTGTTGGCCGCCATTTTGAATTTGGAATGAAGGTACACCGCTAATTGTATTATACCTGTCATACCCTTTCATTTGATACCCATGTCGGTGGTCGAGGAAGACAAATGCAAAAATCGGCCGCCATCTTGAAACCGCCATCTTTATTTTTGTACAAAATGGTCACATTGCATTGTCAAGAAAACTACGCATGTGTGCAAAATTTGAAGTTAATCGATTTCAAATGGTGGGTGGCATTAATAATTTTCTACTCAATAATGACTAGGGCTTACAATACCGGGATTCCGGGATCCCGAATACCGGAATCCCGGACGATTTTTGTCCGTTATTAAAAACCGGTATTTATGTAAAAATACCGGTATTTTGGTATTGCATTAGTTGATAAAAATTGAATTTATGCACAATATAAATCTAATTTAAAATAATATTAATTAATTACAAGAAATTTTTTTTGAAGATAAACAAACAATTTCACTGTATTGAAATCTATATCAGGCACATTTATTACACATACCGAGCCGAGTATGTCAACTTTGAACCCGAGTGTGGATATTGATGTTGTGGAGCAAAATTATAATGATGACGATGTTATTGATGTTGACGATGACGATGATAACAATGACGACGAAGAAGATGGTAATGGAATTATTATAGAGTTAGATGCTAGTATTACTACAAGTAATATAAATATTAGACATACTGGTATATCATCTCTAGTTTCAAAAATTCGGAAAGTAGTGAAAACATTTAAAAATTCACCTTCTAAAAATGATAAATATTTACAAAAGTACGTGAGAGAACAATTAGGTAAAGAAATAGCGCTAAAACTAGATTGTCAAACAAGATGGAACAGTATTTTATTTATGTTAGAAAAATTTGAAGAAATTAAATTTTGTATTCAAAAAGCGATGCAAATCTTTTGACGGCTGACGCTTCTTTAACACTTATGTTAGATACTCTTTCCCAGCAAAAATCTGCAATTGCATTAGAATTATTCGAAGCATTAAAATCTCGAATTTTACTGCGACGAACTGAATTATCACAAATACTTCAGTATCTGCAAAAGGCCTCACAAGATGTTGGAGAAGTATTTAAACGCATATTCAAATTTACAATCATTAAAAAAATTCTAAGCATAACTAAGCGGCTCACACATGAAAATCTGGAAGATACAGAAGATATGGAAGTTGTGCAAGAAACATCCCTTCCAATATCTTCCCAAATTAGTAATGAAACAGTATTAGAATCTGACAATGTAAACGTAAACGCATTAAAGAAAAAACTACAGGCAGCAATAGACGAAACACTAAATACTTCACCCGTGCCTGCGTTTAAAAAAATTCCAAGTCTGGAACAAAAAATAAAAGATGAAATTACTTTTTTTGAAAAAACAGGAACAAAAGGAACGTATTTACAAAATGTGTATGATTTCTTAATGACAATAGTGCCGACAAGTGTAGAATCAGAAAGAGCTTTTTCGGCGGCTGGTTATATTTGTACGAAAATTCGGTCCTCACTTGATGATGAAACGATTGATTGTTTATGTTTTTTAAGAGCATACTTTAATAAACAAAACGCAAGTTAATCGAGTTAATCTTCTAGCTCAGAAGTACACTTCTCAGCTGGGCTGAGAAACGGGCCACGCTTATGTGCAGGGACCGAATCCGGCCGAAAGCACCAAAAAAGGTATAAGAAGAAAAAACACCGCAAAACGAGCATGCGACCGAAAATGCGGGTTCCTTCTCAACCCTCCCCGGCACTCCTGTACCGAGCCGGTCCGGTCCTTGCACACAAACGCGGTCACATTTACCACTGCACAGTGGCTCGGCTAAGACATGCAAACACAAAACAAAAAACAATGCAACATTTAAGACCACGAAACATCAAACAGAGAAGCGTGCAAAAACAATGAAAAAGTGGGACACACAGGGAGTCACGCCACATTAAAAAGAGTCCTTTTAAGGACATCTTCGCTAACTTGCATGCTAAAAGCACTCGCATTTTTGTTAACATTTATAAGCATGCGGTTAACTGGTTCGTACATCCCATAATTGGTATTAGAGGAATTAATGTACAAGAGAGGTTGACCTCTCAGGTTGTAGTTGTTCGCTCTAAATGACGTACGGGTTCGTAGGAAGCCTGAGTCAACTTTGTCATTCAACAAACGATGAACGAATAAAACGTCAGCGACCTCGCGACGCTTATGCAGAGAGCTCAAGTTGAGCAATTTAAGTCTGTCCCTATAAGGCGGGAGAATAAGTGGGTCATCCCACGGGAGGTGACTGAGTGCAAAACGGACGAACTTCCTTTGAACCGATTCGATTTTACCGACATGGGAGGAGTAGTAAGGAGACCATACCTGGGAGGCGTATTCAAGCAGAGGCCTAACTAAAGATATGTATAAGTGTTTGGTGATGAGGGGGTTGTTGAATTCCTTGGACCATCTTTTTATAAATCCTAGGACGGAATTGCCTTTGGAAGAGATATAATTGATGTGGGTGGAGAAATCCAACTTACTATCTAACCTAACCCCTAGATCGATAACAGAGTTAGTGCGGGAGATCTTGTCATCGAGAAAAGTATAGTCATAAGTTATAACGCCACGTTTTCTATAAAAAGTCATGACCTCACATTTACTGATGTTAAGAACCAGGTTGTTGTTGGAACACCAAGAATAGAAGGTGTTTAGGTCTGCTTGCAGAAGTTTGCAATCCTCGATACTCCTTATGTGGCGGTACAGTTTGATGTCATCGGCATAAATAAGGATTTTACAGTGCCTTAGCAGGGTAACAATGTCATCGATTGATAAAATAAAAAGGAGAGGACCAAGATGACTTCCTTGCGGGACACCAGAGGACGCTTCGATGTTTTTAGATTTGACTCCGCGGAATAGAACCTGGTAGGTTCTGTCGGCTAAGTACGACTGGAACCACACCACGAGGGTATGCGGAAAGCCTAATTTTTTTAGTTTTAGAACTATAATAGAGTGAGAGAGCATGTCGAAAGCTTTACTGAAGTCTGTATAAACACAGTCAGTTTGACAGCCAGTGACAAAGCCTCGAACAGCGTGAGAAGAGAACTCTAGTAAATTAGTAGTAGTGGAACGAGCTGCAAGAAAGCCATGTTGGTTAGTTGAAATAAGTCTCTTGCAGATAGGGGCGATAGCAGAATAAATAATAGATTCGAAGAGTTTTGGTATGCACGATAACTTCGCAATTGGTCTATAATTAGATATTTCGTTCTTACAACCCTTTTTATGGACGGGGATTATAAAAGAGTTCTTCCATAAGGTTGGGAAGCACCCCTTATTTAGGGATTTTTGAAATAAACATAGGAGAGGTGATAGTAGGGCTCCTGCACAGGATTTGAGAACTGCAGGAGGGACACCGTCAGGGCCGGACGAAAAATCTTGTGGAAGATCATTTATATGTTTCAAGATATCTTCCCTGGTTATAGACAGAGCTAAGTTTTGAGCCGTTTGTATTGTGTTGATATGTCGAAAATTGTCTTCATCAGGTTGGAAGACAGGGGACGAGAAAGATTTGCGGAAGAACGATGCAAACTTGTCGCAAATCTCGGATGAAATAGAGCTAACAGAGTTCTCGTATTGCATGGTGTTAGGGTAGTTATCAACCTTTTTCTTAGAGTTAATAAACTGAAAAAATGTTCTGGGATCACCATACAGTTTACCTTCCATGTTACTGAGGTAGTCCTTGTAGAGAGCTTCGGAGAGAGCATGGAATTGGTCATAGCAATTGAGGAATGCGGAGAAACTCGCAGTGTCTTTCCTCTTCAGGTAGGTTTTCCAGAGTTTATTCTTCAAGTTTTTGGTATGTCTCAACTCATTGTTGTACCAAGGTGGGGATGATCTGGATGACTTAAGAGGCTCAATAGGTATACAGGATGCGAAGGTTTCATACAAGACGGAGTAAAAACTTGATACGTCGTCATCCAGCTCATTAGAGGAAAGCAAGGTATTGAAATCAATGGAAGTGAGCTTGGATGACAGTACTTCAAGGTTGCCTTTTTTGAAGTTGAAGGTAAAGGTTGACTCCTCCGGGATTAGCTTATCGGTAAAGGCAAAACAATAGCTCAGTAGGAGAGGAGGGTGATGATTATCAACAGGCGACAAGACAATTGAGCTAGGCTCAACATACATGTTGTCTGAGTCGGAAAAGAATACGAGATCTAACCGCCTTCCTAAAATATTGTTCACACCACTCATTTGGTACAAACCGCATGAGAATAAGGAATTCAAAAAGCTGGATTCCCTAAAATTAAGGTTGTTTTCAGGAAGGTAGTTATCGTCATCATCGGAAGATACCCATTGAACGTTGGGTAAGTTGAGATCTCCTAAGAGTAGGAGTTCGTCATTGGAGTTCATCATATCCTGGATATGATTAGTGCAAGAGATTAGAATATCATAGAGGTTTTGACCTCTATCGTCAAGAGTGTTGAACATACCTGGTGGGATGTAACAGCAAATTAAAAATAGGTTCTTATGGATAAGGGAGACTTTAAGAGCGAGGAGCTCAATGTCCAAAGAGTTGGAGAAACTAGGAAGCTTTATTAAGCAGCAATTGAGAAGGTTACTACAGGCAAGTAGTACACCACCTCCACGAGCCTCCGAGTCAATATATCTATCCTTCCGAAAAACTTGGAAGGAGGTATCGAAAAGTTCGGCATTAAGAATCCCACTGTGTAGCCATGTTTCTGTAAAAGCGATTATCTCGAAGTCACTGGCCGAAGTTGACAGAAACACATTGCGGGTTTTGGATCTGATTCCCCTCACGTTTTGGTAGTAGAGGGAAAGGGTCTTGAGTTTTTTGAAGCCTGTCGAGTGTCAGGAATGCGATGCACACGTGTACGGGGAACGAAATACTTTGAGAAGGTACCAGGAGGCCAGAACGTGGGGTCCAAAAGCTTTTCAGCGGTAATGGGCGGTGCAGTCAGAACAAACGACGCAACCGGCTTGGAAACATTGCTGATCTTTCTACAAGAGACTGTTGCAAGATCAACAGCTTTTCCCCTTAAATATTCTTTGATTGCCTCGGACGTAGTTTCAGGGGAGAAACGCGAAACGAAAATATTTCGTGGTCTGGGTACCGTTATCAAATTGGCGCCGGTTACCGAAGACTCAGTATTCGTTGTGCCCGAGGGTCCAACGATACTAACAGAAGAGGTTGATGCTGCATCCGGTTCAAGGATATAGTTAGAGCCCATTGGGAGTGAAAGGGCAGAGACAGACGAACTGGTAGAGGGGTTCGCAGTGACAGTATTCATAATGGTGACTTTACGACTGCATCTGCGTTTACGATGCTTGCTACGGGTTTTCGGGTGGTGAGGAGCCAGCCTGGAGGCAACCTCTAACGAAGGGCCCTCTTCAGGTATTATGGCCGGGTCATTTAAGGCTGCGAAGTTTTGAGCAATAGTATCATTCACCGCGAGAGAAACAGCTGTGGAGCAGGGTGCAGAAAGAAGCTGCTCTCCTACCTGCGGGGCGCCATCAGATACTGCCACCGCTGAGGCTGAGTTTGTTCTATCACAGACGCTATCGAATTTTAGGGATAGAGAACTCAGGGCATTGTGATTTTGAACCACTGTTGTAGACAGCGATTCAATGTCAGTCCGAACACGCTTAGTACTCCTTTTAATGTCATCCAGTATAGGATGAAGAGAAGCTAAGGAGTTACCAGTGAAGGACGAAGTGGCGACAGGATTGTGGATCGCCGTTATTAATATTATTTCATAAATACTTTCAATTTAATTATATTTTTTGCTTCTTTAATTATATAATGCCATACGAGCCTATTATATGTTAAATGTAACATAGAATTTAATATGTACTTTTTTTACTTTACCGTTTTTTTGTATCTATCTATTCCTACTCTCTATGTAATAAAATAAATAATAAATAGTAAATTTTTTATTAATAATACCGGTTTTAATACCGGTATCCCGATATTTCAAATTTCAAATATCAAATACCGGTATTCAGATTTTAGTTCGGTATTGTAAGCCCTAATAATGACGGACTCCCATACAAACTTTCATACCTTATTTCAACCCCTTAAAGCTGTCCTTCTCCAAGGTCTAATCTATCTCTGTACCAAGTTTAATCAAAATCGGTTAAGCGGTTTAGGCGCGAAAGCGTAACAGACAAACAGACAGAGTTTATAATATTAGTAGGGATAAAGCGAACCAAAATATTAAACACGTTTTTCTTGAAATTGCATTTTTTCAGCTGAGTGAGAATTAATCTCAGGATCTACTGGACCGATTTTAATAAACTTGGGTGCGTTTTGTTTGTTAAGGTATACCCTTTTGTAATTTACCACATTTTAGAAAAAAAATTAAGAAAAAAAAATTTGGGAAGTGAAAAAGGGTGAAAAAAAATGCAATTTTGTCAAACTTTTTTTCAAACTTTCACCATTTTTTTTTTGTTTTTAATTTTTAACTAATTGTGGTAAATTACAAGGTAAGAAACTTTCCTTTATAAAATCCCGTTCGAATTTTTTGTTGCAAACTTCTCAATTCTGAGATTATCTCTCACTCATCGGACTAGCTCTTTTTGAGCTCTTGACTTCAGCGCCCCCTACCTTATTGGCAAAAAATAGAAATAAACTAAAACATTTTTTTTTATAACCTTTAAGGACTAATAATGTTATAAAAAAAATTTTCTTGATAATATCTAACATAGCGGCTGAGAAAAAAATTATTAAAAAAGTGCTTATTTTTGGTCGTTTTTCCGGTAGTAGTACCTTAACGAGCCTTGTAGAAGAGGTCACGCGCATCAGGAGGACACAAAAGGGAGACCTTTCAGTGGAACTGAAGGAGGGAGAAGACAAAACGATGGATCTCCAGCAGAAGATTAAATCCTCGCTAGGAGAGAAAGCGCAGGTAAGAGCGAGCACCAACCAGGTAGCGATTGAGATCAGGGACCTGGACGAGATCACTTCCAAAAAGGAATTGATCGAGGCATTGCAGAATCAGCTAGGCCTGCTCAAAGGCGTCGCCAAGGGTGACAGGGAGGGGCAGCTGCCCCCCCCCCTAGGAATTGGA
Source organism: Thereva nobilitata (assembly GCA_963855945.1). Taxonomy (NCBI): domain Eukaryota; kingdom Metazoa; phylum Arthropoda; class Insecta; order Diptera; family Therevidae; genus Thereva; species Thereva nobilitata. The sequence continues at coordinate 5,896,657 of OY979699.1, forward strand.
AAAAATCTAGTCAAATGACATCAAAAAATGTGTGAAAACATACGTGGTTTATAGAGAAGATAGTGAAAATTAATGATTCAAAACAGAATTAACGATTACAGCCATTTTTCTCACTTTCCCTTCACTATCTATCGACTAGAGCTTGCTGTTCGACATTGCATTCTATACGAAAAAAATAGATTGTTGACAGTACAAAGGGCTTTACCTAAGCTCTAGTCTTCCACATAAAAAAAATGGATAGTGGAATGCCTAAAATATGCGGAGAGCACGATTTTTCGGAGTTCGTTTATCTAAAAAAAAATATTAGGTTCTGCTAAGAGTTTGGGTGAATTCAAAAACTCAACACTGCCGCAACACTGCAGAATTCAGCAACAGACTTCTAATTGCTGAATTCTGCAGTGTTGCGGCAGTGTTGAATTTTTGAATTCACCCTTTTTGTGCTTTTAATCGTTGATTTAAGAAAAATTTCGATTTATGACAAAATGGTAGCTGTTTTAAGTTAAATTCCAATTTTAGACTAAAAAATGAAGTCGTTATAGGTTATAAACAAAAAAGTATTAAATAAAATCGAAAAGTATTAAATAAAAGTATTAAATAAAATCGAACGAGAACGTAATATTTTTTTTTAGATAAACGAACTCCGAAAAATCGTGCTCTCCGCATTATTTTAGGCATTCCACGAAATGGCTGGTTGCTGCCTTATTAATTAATATTTTTTTACCAAAATTTCAGAAAATGTTGTTAAATAATTGTGTTATTAAATTAAATTTAAATTTTTTTGACTAAAGTAAACAGTTGATTCAAAAAAGAGTTTAAAAAAATTTTTTTTTCGCCTAAACAAGTTATGCACACTCTTAAACACTTAAAGCATTTAATAGAAATTAAACGCGTAAGGTGTTTACCAAAAAATTCTAACCTAAGCGCAAAAGTGTCTTAAAGTAAAACACTTATTCGCCAATTAAACACTTGGGAAGGTAAACACTTAGTTATGATAAAACACTTATGGGGAAATAAACGCTCTAGCGTTTTATTTTTACACGGTAAAGTGTTTAGGGGTGGGAAGTGTCTCTAATGAAATCCTGGGTGATCCATTTTAGAGGTACTATTTTCAGAAATAAATAAAATAAAATCATTTATTTTTATCGGGTAATTTTTATTATCACTGGAATTTCAAGAAACACGGAAGTTATTGCATTTTGCATCTAAGCTTTATGAAAAAAACAAAAAAAATCACTCAATTAATAATACTTACACTATAATGCTTGAAAATAAGTTTCTATAAAACTTAAATTTTTTTTGAACTTATCACATGAATAGTATACGTTTCAAAGTGATCCAGTCCAAATTATAGCTCAAAATATGTATTTGTTAATTAACAATTGGCCAAAATACAAATACAAGTTAAATATCTCGAGTTCACGTTAACAAAAATTAACTTTCTTTTTTAAATTAAAGGTCCCAAAATTCTCTACGAGATCTGATAAAAAATTTTAAATTGTTTTTTTCAAAATGGCCAAAAGAATGCAATTGTTGTTATTTGAGTAATAAACAGAAGTAAAAAAAGTAACCAAAATTACATCCAAAATTATTTTAGAATATACCTATTCTTCATTTTTGGCCGTTTCTTACTTCATTTGTTGTTTTCATTTATTTAACTTAGTTTATCCTGAAATTTTTACGCCTTTGTTGACAGGTATTTTGTTAATATGAAAATAAAACCATAAAGCTGCTTAAATATTACGAATTTAAAATTATCAGTATCACTGCAAATCTGAGGTTTTAGAAGTGTTTTATTTCAAAACGGTTAAAACATTTTATTTTGACGTCACCCATTTGATTAACATTGTCGACAATTTTAAAACACTTAAGCGTTTAAAAAATGTCTACAATGTTAATCAAATGGGTGACGTCAAAATAAAACTTTTTAAGAATTTTGAAATAAAACACTTTCAAAAGCTGAGATTTGCAGTTATAAGACGAGAAAAAATATGAGCGACTTGACGCAATTATGCTAATTCCAGCCAAGGGTACCATTTAGCATATTCGGTAAAGCGCATCTCGTACTATCACGCGGAAGTCAAGCAATATTGAAAGTAGCCTGTACTTAGTCGGGGAACCGCTTGGGAAAACGGCACTTGGGTTGGATTTTTTTTGTTTTTTTTTCACTTTTTGCAATGATAGTATTATGTTTTAATATAATATTGATTAATAGTTCTCTCAACATAATTTGTATTATTCATAACCAAAAACACCCTACAAACGTTTACTAATTAAACACTTAAATGTTTACTCATTAAACGCCGCTAAGTGTTTAAATTTCGTCTACAACGATTTAAACGCTTTAAGTGTTTAGCAAACACTTGAGTTTACAGTGTTTCCTGTTATAAGAAACCTTAGGGACTTTATCGCGTGAAGGAAATAGCGCGACTCAAAAAATGCCTTTCAGCTCCATGCGGCTGCCTCCAGAGTTTCTTTTATTCTTAGCTCTACTATGATAGCCACCGTGATGATCCCGAAAAAGTTAAAGATGAAATTATAAGAGATGCCAGTCTCATTGCAGAAAAAGTCGAACTGGAAGAAGACATGCATCTGTGCGACGTATCGTTCGGAAACAACGTCATCGAAGCAAGCAACCACCCAGCAGAAGGCCCTTCAGAATTCTGGAAGAGGTCCTTACTAATACTGTACATTGAGGTCTAGCAATAATGAGTGTTCACAGAGAGCTTAGTTTTGACAACCTAGACCATTTTAATAATGAAGTGGTCAAGAACTTCGCCAAAACCCCCGAAGATTATATATTTTTTTTTCTAGTAATAAAAATATTTCTTCACAAATTTTTTTTATTGTTCATTCATATTTCTCCCCACCTCTATCATCTTGCCCCCCTCTGGCCGATTGGCTGGCGACGCCCTTGGACCTGCTGCAAGTGTAGAAGCTCAACATCGGATTGAGGAAATCATACGGAGGAACCCAGACGGCCGCCATAAATATGCACGTAAAATCAGCGAAAAAAGCGCTAGAAGCGGAAAAGGTCCGCATAGGATGGGTTGTCTGCAGAATAAGGGAGCGGACAGCGCCAAGGAGATGCTACAAGTGTTGGGAGGTCGGGCACCAACGACAGGAAGGAACTATGCCTGAAATGCGGAGCAAAAGGGCATATCGCCAAGGACCGGGAGCCCTAAATGCCTGTTATGCCAGGAAGCGAGGAACAGCAGTAGTGGCCACGGCACCAGCAGTAGTAAGTGTCCACTATTCAAGCAGGCACTCAAACGAGGAAGGAAATAAGGTTCATACAACTGAACCTGAATCACTGCCAGGCGGCCCAAGATATGCTCGCACAAATTGCGTACGAAAAGGAAATCGATGTTGCAATTGTAAGTGAGCAGTACAAGGAGCTACGAATTGGAATCTGGCAGGCGGACAAAAGCGGAAAAGCTGCAATATGGTCGTATGGAAGTCGAGCCATCGAGGTAACGATGACTAACCCGGAAGACGGTTGCGCGCTGGCAAGGATTAGCGGTGTATATGTCTACAGCTGCTACGTCGCGCCTAGTCTCACGATGGAGGAATATGTGACATTGGTGGAAAAGTTAACTGCAGACGCGAGTCGCTATAACCCCAAAATTATAGCATGGGCTGTGGACTGGGGCAGTCGGTATACAAATGCAAGTGGGCGCATTCTAGTGGAAGCGTTTTCACACCTCAATGTGGTGTTGGCCAACACCGGCGATCAAAACACCTTCCAAAAAGGTGAAAGGGGGTCTATAATAGACATCACCTTCATCAGTGACTCGATGGCCAGAGACCCCCAATGGCGGGTGAGCGAAGTGTATACGCATAGCGACCATAACTTTCCGCACGGGAAGAATGGAAAGAGGGCAGCAAAACCACGCCATACGCACCGGATGGGCCCAGAACAAGCTCGATGAAGAGAGCTGTTCAAAGAAATAATCCTGCAGGAGAATATTGGGCAAACAGGATGCCCAAATGAAAGGGTCGCAAAGATTACAGCGGTGATGATGCCGGAATGTGACGCCTCCATGCCGCAATGCTCAGGCAATTCGGTTACAGGAAGGGTAGATCGACAACGGATGCTGTCAATATGGTGACTAGCCTTGCAAGGGCTGCAATGGATGTGAATAAGAGTTGCGCATTGATAACCCTTGACGTGAAAAATGCTTTCAACACCGCGAGATGGAGCAAGATCGTCGAGGCGTTGATCAAACTTAATACACCGAAGCGATAGAATTCCTAGTAGATAGGACGCTGCACTGCGAGTCAGACGAGGGAGTCAGGGAGTATAGGACAACCTGCGGAGTCGCCCAAGGCTCCGTCCTAGGTCCTCTTCAGTCGATCATCATGTACGATGAAGTACTGGCGCTACGACTCTTGCGAGAAGTGGTCGCTATTGGGTTCGCCGATGACATATAGATAGCTGTAGTAGGAAAGTGACTCGACGAAATCGAGATATTCGCGAACGAAGCGATATGGGAAAAAACGTGGCTCGAGAACGCTGGTCTAATGGTAGCTGAGCACAAAACGGATGTAGTACTAATCAGCAAGCGGAAAAAGGTGGAGATCATAGCGGTGAAAGGAGGTGACTAGGTCATTCGCCCTTAGGTATTTGGGATTGATGACTGACCGATAGCTCAACTTCGGGGTACACTTGGCGGGCATAGCGGAAAAAGCTTCCGCCATCAGCGCAGCACTCACGAGGATGCTGCCTAATATAGGGGGCCTAAGGCCAAGCCGACGCCTCCTCATCACAAGAGTGGTTAGTTCGGTCTTATTGTGGGCAGCGGCATTGGGCAGAACGGGCAATAGTAGGGAAATGAACTCTAATATCGGTTAAGTGCCCTTCGGGCATGCTGTGCATACCGTACTACGTCTGACGAAGCAGCATCCGTGATAGCTCGAATGATAACCCTTGATATTCTTGCCCCCCGCCCCGACCATCAAAATCGTTCCCAGAATACTGCCCCGAAGAATATTGAGTATAGGGCAACCAACATCTTTTTACCCTCAGGCAACCATTACCCCGACCCTTCGACCCCCCCTCACCCCCGACCATTTACCCCCTTTCATAACACCCCCCCCCCCTCTGCAATATTCATTAGTTGTTAACATGAAGTTAGTTCTAATTATTTCGCCTTGAGGTTAACAATTAATGAATATTGCGGAGGGGGGGGGGTGTTATGAAAGGCGGTAAATGGTCGGGGGGTGAGGAGGGTTGAAGGGTCGGGGTAATGGTTGCCTGAGAGTAAAAAGATGTTGGTTGCCTAATACTCAATATTCGGGGCAGTATTCTGGGAACGACTTTGTTGGTGGGGGGGGGGGGGGGCGAGGAGGGGTTTGGGCGACGATAGGGGAGAGAAAGAGGAGGCTTCTGATCTACATGAGGGTTATATGGTCAGAGCTTGAAGTGTCATTGGTTGCCTACGTGGTAATTCAGTAATCAGCAAAACCCATAGAATGGGTCGTGGGAGGGGGGGATGTGGGAGGGGAGGGGTTTGCTGGTCAGTGGTTGGAGGGTCAAAGGGGTGCTTGTTTGGGGTAGCCGTTGGGAGGACTACAAGAATAAATTGTTTTACATTCAGAAATCAGTTATATCCCCCTAGCCCTTGGGGGTGGTTTTTGGGGGGGAAGGAGGGGTGATGGGGCTTTGTGCCCATTGAGACTTTTGATCTACATGTTGAGAACTATCAACCTGCAAAATTTCAAGAAAATTAGCCGGGGGCCAGACGTGAGGTTATAGACATTACGCTGGCCACTCAACACGTTGCCAATTACGTGAGTGACTGGCGGGTCTCAGATGAGCCATCGTGCTCAGACCACAGACACATTCACTTTATGGTGGGTGAGTCTTTGGAAAGAGTGAGTGCATATAGGAATCCCAGATATACAAACTGGGCAGGCTTTCGGGGCGAACTCAGTAACGTACTGAAGGGTTCCATGCACTCAATCAAATCTACGATGGATGTGGAACTATCCGCGGACTTCCTTACGAAGGCGGTTACTGCTGCTTACAACAATAACTGCCCCCTTCTGATGAGGACGCGCAACAGGAAAACTCCATGGTGGAATAATGAGCTCTCTAAGTTGAGATCCGCCACTAGGAAGCTATTCAACGCAGCCAAGAAGAGCGGCAACTGGGAGAATTATAAAGGCTCGCTAACCACCTATAACAGGGCGATCAGACGAGCAAAAAGAAACAGCTGGAGGAATTTCTGCGAGAGTATCGAAGACATTCGAGACTCAGCAAAGATCCACAAGGCTTTATTAAAGGGCACATCGGGAGATCTCGGATCTATTAGGAGAACCGATGGCTCTTTCACACAGTCTAGGGAAGAAACCTTGATAATATTGCTCCAGGCACACTTCGCAGGCACAATCATTTATTCAAATGGGAATACAGCTACTGCTGGGCAACTAACAGGCTCACTTTCTAAAGCGACCAAAGCTGCCTGGACAGAAGCAAACGCCGTGTTTAATCACGAAGCAATTAGGGAGGCGATAGGATCGTTCAAACCATACAAGTCCCCTGGAGCAGACCGGATCTATCCCATTATGTTACGGGAGGGCTGCGACCTGGTCACTCCCTTATTATGCAAAATATTCAGGGCTTCCTTCGTACATGGTTATATCCCATCTGTCTGGAGGAATGTCAATATAACATTTATACCCAAGCCAGGGCGTTCGGACTACACCTCGGCTAAAGCTTTCAGGCCGATAAGTCTCTCGTCTTTTGCCTTGAAGACAATGGAGAAAATTGTCGACAGGGTGATAAGGGAAACTTATCTTCAACGCCAACCACTAAGCTCCTATCAGCATGCGTACCAGGCGGGCAAGTCCACTGAGACGGCACGGCACAATCTGATGCTCAAGCTGGAAGGCGCAGCACTAAACAAAGGAGTTGCGCTGGCGACCTTCCTCGATATCGAAGGAGCCTTCGACAACACATCCTTTGATACTATAGCTAAGGCTCTAAGTAGACGAAGTCTAAGTAGCACTTTCTGCGACTGGATCGACTCTATGCTGAGAACTCGCAAACTAATGGTTTCTCATGTTGAGGGGTCTCTGGAGGGCACTATAGCAAAAGGTTGTCCGCAGGGAGGAGTTTTATCCCCACTTCTGTGGTGCCTTGTTGTAGATGAACTCCTGGAACTACTCAACGGCCGCAACTTTTTCGCCCAAGGCTACGCAGACGATGTCGTCATCGTAGTAACGGACGAAACTGAAGGAGCCATGTCAAGACGTCTGCAGCAGGCACTAGATCTAGTATCTAGTTGGTGCGACAGCGTAGGACTAAAAGTCAATCCCGACAAGACGATTCTCGTTCCCTTTACCAGGAAACGATCACTACCGGGGCTTTCGGAGCCGACACTCGCAGGTAGAACTATAGGCTTTTCACAACAAGCCAAATATTTAGGAGTGACGCTAGATGCCAAGCTCAACTGGAGCCAGCACATGGATACTCTGATGAGCAGAACGCGCAGATCCCTGTGGGCTTGCCGCAGAGCTTGTGGCTCCATATGGGGTTTGCAGCCGAAAACCATGTACTGGATATACACCACCATCGTTAGGCCCATGGTAACCTATGGAGCTTTAGTTTGGTGGCACAGAACGGCGCTTAAGGGTTTCATAACCAATTTGTGCAAAATTCAAAGAATGGCCTGCCTTTCCATCACTGGAGCCATCCGCACTTCCCCGACGGCAGCATTGGAGACTCTCCTCAATCTGGTACCACTCCACCTTGAGGTAGAGAAATCTGCGATAAACGCGGCGCTGCGGCTGAAAGCGAATGGCTATCTGGGCGCTGGTCTCGAGCGAGGACATTCTACAATTATCAACATTATAGAAGGGATTTCGGAAGCGGGGATGCTCTCCGATTGCACGCCTTTCAAAATCTCAAAATTTAAGCAACCCTCTGTGCACATACAAGATAGGCTAACCTGGACCTTTCCTAAGGTATCGCCGGGTGGACTAGTATGGTACACGGACGGCTCCAAAACAGAGACAGGTGTGGGCGCCGGAATCTGGAGCGAAAGCCCCAGATTCAGTAGAGCGATGAGCTTAGGCACCCTAGCAACTGTCTTCCAAGCAGAGGTGTACGCTATATTGGCATGCACTCATGAGAACTTAAGAAGGGCCTACCAAAACAAACGGATCTTTATCTTCTCTGACAGCCAAGCGGCAATTAGGGCGATAAGGTCCCGTAGGACCAAGTCTAAATTAGTTTGGGACTGCCAACGTGCTCTTGGTGAGCTGGGCGTTCTCAATCAAGTTACCCTTGTCTGGGTCCCGGGACATCGGGGCTTCAAAGGCAATGAAAAAGCGGATGCCCTAGCTAAGCAGGGCTCTGACATTGCATTCATCGGTCCAGAGCCGGCTATCGGAGCACCTACCAGCTTGCTGCAAAGGGCTCTAGCCGATCGCACTTTGATGAAACATACTGAACGCTGAAGGTCCGCGCCTGGATTGGCTAACTCTAAGCGGTTCCTGCCTGGGCCGTCTCCTAACACGGCCAAGAAATTGTTAGGGCGCAGTAGAAACGATGTCAGGACACTTGTTGGCTTGATTACCGGACACTGCGCCCTAAATTACCACTTATGGAGGATAGGAAAAGCGGAGGACCTCACCTGCAGGCTTTGCCTGGAGGAAGATGAGTCTGCTCTCCACGTCCTCTGTGAATGCCCCGCAATAGCGAGGAGCAGGGTTGCTTTATTCGAGGAGTCCCTGCTCGATTATTCAAGTCTAAGCGACAAGCCACTAGGCAGACTGCTGAACTTGTTCAAGCGGTCTGGCTTAAAAATATGAGGTATAGGGGTGTAATACAATAGGCCAAATGAATGGCCGCAGTACCTATGGACTCAGTACCTCACACAAAAAAAAAAAAAAAATACTGGAAGCACGCTTCAAGTTTGCAGAAAAATGTTTTTAAGCACATTTAGTCTAAAAGAATCTATGATATCTGACTGGGTCAAAAAGTCAAAAAATAAAATGTGTGTGTTGCTCAAACAACAATAAATGAACGTCGAAGACCATTAAGACTTTCTCAGCCAAAAGATGTCGAGAAAGAGGATCTTTCAAAATTTCTTGACAGTCTCCCAAAGTTACCATCCCACTATTGCAGGCGATCGACTAACAAAATGTACATAGAGCCCGTTTTTGGAAACACCATGACTTCCGTCTACAACGAATATGTGAAATGGTGTTCTTCGTCTTCGGCAAAGGAACCGTTGTCCGTCACCAAATTCCATGCAGTAGTCAAAGAAAAAAATATTGCATTACAACAGCCCAAGAAAGATCAATGTGATCTTTGCTGCAGCTTTAAAGTGGGCAATTTAAGCGAAATAGAATACAACAAGCATTTGATGCGGAAAGAAAAAGCACGAGACGAGCACGAGGTAGTGACAAAGAACGAGGGAATAGAAATGAGTGTATTGTCCTCACACAGGATTTACAGGCTGTAAAAATTTGCCCTTTTTTGCAAGTATCTGCTATATATTACAAAACAAAATTGTGCTGCCCCAATTTTACCGTCTTCGATATCAATTCGCATAAATCAAGATGTTACTGGTTCACCGAAATCGATGCCGACCTGAGTGCGACCACTTTCGCTTCATTCATCGTAGATTATCTGCAGGACGTGTACGAGGATGGTAAATCTATAGTTATCTGGAGTGATAGCTGCGGCTACCAGAACAAGAATGCTACATTGTCAAATTAGTCCATGGAAATGGTACTTTAACATTGCAAAAATGCAGGACAAGATTTTTTTCTTGGGTTGTGAAGGGGGGGGGGGGGGGGTCGGTGTTAGCTTAAATTTGAGTTTTCGAGTTCCCCCCCCCATTTGGCCACCATCTTGGAAAAGGTGTGCAAATGGGTTTTCCACTATATCTCCGTAACAGTAGGTACATCTTACAGAAAATTTATAAACTATAACTCTGTTAACCGCCAGATGGCCGAGGACTATGTTTCAATCACAGTCGGCATTTGCCCGTTCTAAGGCCATCATTTATTTTTACTCGGGCAAGTATTAACAAAAATTATAAATATTAAAACACTTTTGATGGAAGAAATTGAAATTGCCGGCTCGAGAGTGATATTGCCGGCCGAGCCGGCTGAAAACCGGCCACTTGGCAACCCTAACGGCGACTGAAAGGTAAACCGATTTACATTCCCAACGATTATGTAGAACACACCAAACAAGCCCGAGTTCGTCCATGTCCTTATGAAGTCAAACGCATATTTTTCGATTTCACTAAAAATTATGACGATAATGTGATCTATGCATCAATAAGACCAGGCCGTAAAGTAGGCGATCCAACCGTTAACGATATTAAGGCTATAAAATACACACCCGATGGGAAAATTCAAGTCAAATTAGACTTTGCATCAGACTACATCGATTTACCCAGACGGAGAAAACATAATTTATTAGCAGTAAATAAGCTTGAAGATTTTAAGCAATGTCGAGATAAGGAAATAAAAATAAAACATCAAAAATGGGTCCATCTACAACAACTTAAGGAAGTGATTCCAAAGCACTTCCATTCATATTACGACTCTATTCCTCATTTGGAAATCTAACATTTTTTTGTCTCGTCGTATGGTACTTTGGAAAAATTTTTTGGATTTAGTCACGTTTCTGCATTAACTTTTTTGTTTATGTGTTTGTTTTATATATTTTGAATCTTTCTGGTTTGGATTAAATTCAATTTTGTTCTTATTAACATCAAATAATTATTATATTTCCATGTTGAAAAGTGATTACGTTTATGTCATACAAATTATTACCTTCCCAGTAGGAAGTTATTGTAATCGGTCCGAAAATCGGATTCGAAATTTTCAATGTATTTACACGTTTCAAGGTCCCAATAGCATTTTAAGCATAAATTTGAGAAGAAATATGTGTGTGTGTGTGTGTGTGCGTACGTATGTGGTCATTTTTTCCTGCACGATATCGCGCGAACCGAAAAAGATATCGACTTCGTTCAGGTGCCGTTCGAAGCGTGTTCAAGGAAATATGATCTGAAAAGATTTTCATAAAAATTGGTCGAGCCGTTTTTTGTTTGAACGACGTAAGTGATTTTTGTACCAGCACGATTTCGCGCGAACCAAAAAAGATACCGACTTCGTTAAGATGCCGTTCAAAGCATGTTAAAGGACATATGATCTGAAAAGATTTTCATAAAAATCGGTCGAGTCGTTTTTTTGTTTGAACGAATACTGGGAAGTTAATCTTGTGGACCGAAAGGGTCAAAAGCCACATCCCAACTAGTTTAAACTTGAACTTGTGATAACACACGTAAGTGCTATTACAACAAATTAAAATTAGTTTTAGTAAAAATGTTGTTTTTATTGTCAATCTCGAATAAAACATATCAAAATAACTGAAAATTGTTTATTTCAATTATAAAATTAATTTTTTAAATGGTTTTTTTCTCTCCTGGAAAATTGATTTTTTTCAAATACGGGGTATCACTGTTTAGCCGACGATATGTCATTCTTCTATACTCATTTTCAACTATTTTTTGAGATACTCTTCGCTGCCGGAAGTGAGGCATTTTTGAGCATTTTTTGTAAATGTGATATTTCGCATTCATTAGAATCATATATTTTCCGGATATTTTTGTCCGCCTATTCTGTAGACCACCTTTTCCCATCTGGTCGTTCGTATCTTATTGATTTTCTCCAACAAATGTCAACTCAGCTTCTCCAGAACTAGATCAAGAGCTTCATTCAAAAAAAAAAGTGAAAATCACCTCAAAACTCTTGAACCAAATTTTTTTGTTGTTTTTGCATAAAATCAGCGCGAAAAATTCCAGTTTCCTTTTAAATGCACGCACTTAAAAAATGAAGACAGTGAAAAATTATAGTATAATGACTCGAGTGTAGGCCCTGAACTAGGCTAATGATAAAATTGCACAGAAACTTGTCAATTATAATCAAATTTTGTGTTTATTAAAGAAGAACATAGCAAAGAAAGAAGAGACCCAATTTCATCGTGCGCTTATTTAATTAAGGTGCACTAAGATTTTGTCATAAATTGAAGAAGTGCATTCCTCTAGCAGATGTATGCATACGTACGTTGCGTGCATGTGCTGCAATCTGGTATTTAAAATTTTATTTGATTTTTTGTTTGTTGTTAAATTAATTTCATGGTCGAAAGTAGTCAATAAAGTAATTAATACTTTTGAATAAAACACGCGCATTGTCCTTGATGATGTCTATTCTGTTCTGGGTAGACAACATGATTGGTCTTCGATGTCTTTTAAAAAAAAAACAAACATTATTTTTCCACAATAATAAATGCTGCTCAATCAAAAGCATGATATCATTGGTGGTAAATTAGCATAAAGATGACTTCATGCTGTTGGTGATGGTAGTGCTGTTATCATTCATGTTAATAAATCATTTATTCAAGCAAATCATTTTTTCTTCATTGAATTGGATATAAAATCAATGAATCAATCGGTTGCAGCCTGTGTCTTGAACAATAATTCTCTCCCAGACGATAAATAATCCACAATCAAGTATCGTTTCACATGGGTATTATTATCAGCTTTTTTTGTTGGTGTTGTTGTTGTTGCTGTTGTTATCATCATCTTCTCTTATATTGTTGTCGTCTTTGAGTCAACATTAGTGTGACTCAAGAAGAACAAGCTTAAAATCAATACAAATATGAATTGATAATACAGCCAAAAAGAAAAGAAAATCCAAAGTTCAAGTCATCAAAACTATTTAACAATCACCGAAAAGCAAAACCATTCAAAAAATATAAAAACACAAAAAATCCGAATACTTTCCAAAGAATTCAATTTATTTCGTTTAAGAACAAAAAAAAAACTAGAAAAACTTGCCATTCGCTTACTTCACAGCAAGACATCAAAGAGGGATTAGCTAGGGTCATGTCTGGAAGTTACTAACTACTATATAAAATGCACACGTAAGAAAAGTGGAATTTCTTCTCATTTAGCACAGGTAGAAAAATACCTGAAGATGGACTTACAACAACAACAACAACAGCAATAACGATAACAACGACTACGACAACGTTTTCAAAGATCGGCCACAAAGATCGCGCGCTATTGATGGACGTTAGTTCGTTAGTGTCCAATGACGTCGTCTACCTTTCATGTTCTCTTCTATAGTATATAGCATTTTGCCCATCTATAGTCCCATCCATGAGGCGACTTTTGATCACCATGAATAAATATATATAGATGAGAAGTGTTACCTTTTCTTACGTTTCAAGAATTTTCAATTTAACATGGTATGTACCGTCGCGGTGCATTTTACAGGAACAAAACAGATGTCGCTTTTCTTGAACAGACTAGAGAGCGACGAAGAGATAGAACCAAATTGAAAGACGATATCTTCGTTTTTGTCCATCATTCTTAATAGTTTAAGCCCCAATTACCAACCAGGTGGGAAAAGCATTGCTTGAGATGCATAGGTACTTAAGTACTTCACGTATAGTTAGGTGTGCATCAATTTGTACCTATGTGATTTGGACCAGAAAAATGTGTAACTAATTACCAGAAAAAAAACGGCCTTTCACTTTGAATGATGATTGTAAATAAAAGGTAAAAGTTCATTTCAGAAATACGAAACCCTAAAAAAAATTTTGTTAAGTGTATGAAGTTGGTAAGCCTGCATTTGATATAATGTCATGAGTTTTCGTCATGTCGAATGCATATACTATATATAAAGGGAGTGGCTATTCGCACTGCAGAGTAGATAAGAGTAGATAAGAGTAAATGAGAGTAGATGAGAGAGTAAATAAGAGTAGATGACAGTACATAAGAGTAGATGAGAGAGTAGATGAGAGTAGATGAGAGTAAATAAGAGTATATGAGAGTACGTCTACTCTCATCTACTCTCGTCTACTCTCATCTACTCTCTCATCTACTCTCATCTACTCTTATCCACTCTTATCTACTCTGCAGTGCGAATAGCCTCGGCCATATGTAAAACAAGGCAAACACATTTTAGGTTAGCCCGAGTAAAAATAAAACTAGCCCGCAGCTAGCCTGCATCAGGTACGCACTAGCAGGCACGGCGCCACAGCTAGCACGGCACATTTTTACTAGGGCGCACCTAGCATGCAGCTGGTACGCACGCAGAGTGTCAACCCGAGTAAAAATAAAAACGTTCCAGCCACAGCGATCCACGCTTCCGCCACAGGGATACACGAAATCGCCTGTATTGCTTTAAAAAATTGTAGAGGACGAAGAAAATGGGCAATTATATTGGTGACCATAAAGCGTGCCAATAGCATACTCAGTAAAAAGGTTCTCGTTCGATTGCGTAGGTCAAGCAGCATTGGAAGTGGCTAGTGTTTAGCTGGGGGACTGCTTGGTAAAACAACACTCGCGTTTGGAATGGTTCATGCCGATGCGGATGTATTTTTAGATTTTCGTGCCAGTGGATGCCTCTAGCGAAGAAATTTTTAGATTTTCGTACATGTGGCGGAAGCGTGCATCCCTGGGGCGGGTGCGTGCATACTTTTGTGGCGTCCCTATTTGTTCACTATGCGCGCTAGCAGCGGTCGCGTGCGGGCTAGTAAGAACATTAACCAACTAAATTATTTTTACTCGGGAGTTTAGGCATAGGCCTATCTCCAGTTCTCATGGAACGCGTTACTCCGTCGAAGTTGAGTCACTTCTCGGCAATTCGGACCACTGCCTAGTCAGCGCTAACTTCCCCTTCAAATTTCGCACTCCTCCCAAACCAGTTAGGCGAACTGTATGGCATTATGGCTGGGGCTTATTAATGACTAGCATAAAACCCGCATGCATTGCAACGTCTTTAAATAAAAAAAGTTTATGTGTGCACTGTCCGCCGTAGGACAAAAGTATAATGAAAACTACAAAAATTCTGGAAAATGATTTTGGATACCATATAAAAATTTAGAGTTACCTATACCGAGCGTTCTCAATTTATTTCTTTTTAACAACTTTAATTTCAAAACAAAACTTCTTGCACACATGTGCTCCTCCTTCCTCTTCTTGGCGGTTCAGTTAGAACAACCGTACTAAATTGAGATGTGACACTGCGTTATGTATGTATTCAAGTAGGTGCCTATGAACATGAAACTTCTCGGTGAATTGGAATTTTAACTTTCTCTTTTCGGTTAGCCGTTACACTGACCACTTCTTACTTCGTGTTCGGGGCTAGGATGTGAAGATTTTTCGATTCAACTGACGTGGAAAGGCTTATTTGGCAAAATTCGTCCCCCATGTTGGCCCCGAAATTTAAAATTTATAAGTTTTGATCATAAATTCTTTATTTGTTAGCTTAAAAACCCCCAGATACCGATTTTCATTGGAATCGGAATACAATTGCCAAACTCATCGGCCATATTGGTGCGGCCATTTTGAATTTAAGTTTTGATCATAAATTCGTTATTTGCAACCTTGAAAACCCCTTGATATCCACTTTCATTGGAATCGGAATAGAATTGAAAAAATTCGTCCGCCTTATTGGGGCGGCCATTTTGAATTTATAAGTCTGATCATAAATTATTTATTTGCTATCTTAAAAAACCCCAGATACCGATTTTCATTGGAATCGGAAGACAATTGGAAAAATTCGTCCGCCATATTGGCGAGGCCATTTTGAATTTATAAGTTCTGTTCATAAATTCGTTATTTGCTACCTTAAAAACCCCCAGATACCGATTTTCATGGAAATCGGAACACAATTGGCAAATTTGGGTGGCCATTTTGAATTTCGGTCATATTTCGGCGGCCATTTTGAATTTCAAAAATCGGGCTTCGAGGTGCATCATGGGAGACCCCCACGGACCTTCGTGCAAAATTTCGAAGCTCTGCGATGACTGGTGCGCCCGCTATAGCGCACACATCGCACATACATACACGCATACACGCATACAGAAACTTTCTTTTATTGATATAGATTTCCGCCAATCCACTGACTGGGACATGTGTTTCCACAATAAAAACTTCAAATCTGCCGCTATCCGTATCACCAGGATCATACAGGCAGGAATGCAATGTGCAAATTCTACCAAATCTGCCAAGGCCCAACAGATGGTTTAATCGCGAGTGTAGGAACGCAATCAAAACTAAAGAAGCCGCCTTCCGAGCGTACAAGAGTTTTCCGAGTGCATCGCTCCCTTCAGAGTTCTAGAGAAATTCCTGTAAAGCAGTGATTCCCAAAGGGGTCCATATGGACCGCTGGGGGCTATGAGATGATACAGGGGGTTCGTGGCAATTAAAAATTATTTTGGGGGTGCGCGAAAAACTACCACGGGTCCGCGAAAAAAATCGAAAGTTTTCATATAAAAAATTACAAAAATTTAAAAAGCGATGCTTCCCGCGAGACCACGCGACGCGGACGAAATCGAAAAGCAAAGAGTTTATTTAGACTGACTTATTCGCCAAATTTAATAAATAGATTTCAAGTTGATCAATTAAATTTTATCAAAACTAAAAGTTGCCAGAAGACAGTGGCGAGAGACAACGAAGATCAGAAGCAGAATAAACGTTGCTAACAGAAACTATTTTAGCCTTCGACAACATCTTACCTCTCCAATTTTATCTAGAGGAATGAAGTGTAAACTATATACCGCGCCAATCAAGCCCGTTCTGATGTTTGGATCGGGAACCGGTCATAAAATCCCGGCCAAAATATCCCCGACAAAATATCCCAGCCAAAAAATCCCAACTAAAATATCCCTTAGACCAAATATCCCGTAAAAAAATATCCCTTAATATCCCGGCCAAAATATCCCCGACAAAATATCCCGACAAAATATCCCAACTAAAATATCCCTTATACCAAATATCCCGTAAAAAAATATCCCTTCATAAAATGAAAAGATTTGTTTATGTTATATTTCTATCGATCTTTTATAAGAATATACAAAAATTCAAACGATAATTTTCAACAAACAAAAATTCCATTGCTTAATTAATTTAATTAAAAAAAATATGAGTGTGCTTAAGACCACACTTTTGAAGTAAAACTTTTTTGATAAAACTGCGCAATTATTAAAATATTAATAGTAATATGCAACAGATATATTGGAAGGTCTGTCGGATATATTGTACGCTTTCAAAAAAGTCAGCCGCTTAGCTCCCAGGAACGTCCCTCACGAACTTTGTGGATGAAGGGAGAAGTGGGGTGGTACCTCTCATCATCCCCACCTTCTCCCTCATCCACAAAGTTCGGACGCGCCCTTTCTGATGAAAAATTAATATTAAAATTGCCACTCAAAATCATGGGAATTTCGTTGAAATTTCGACCTGGTAAAATTGAACCGTCAGAAGTGGAGATTGTCATGTATGAATTCCATTATTTCGCGTCAAGTTTTATGCGGTGATACAAAAATAACTACCATCAAATTCATTTGTGCATTTTCTGCCATAAATCTGCCTACACACATTTCATTGTGATTTATCGTGACTAAACGATATCGTTTGTAGTATGTCCGTATGAGATGTTAAAACATTGGTGGAATCTTGCGATCGATTTTTCTTTACAACCCCCCGACATGGGTATCAAATGAAAGAGTATGACGAGTAGAATACAGTAAGCTATGTGACGTCATTTTAAATCCAATATGGCGGCCACCACAAAATGGTGGATTACCTTTTTCTGTACAACCCCCCGACATGGGTATCAAATGAAAGAGAATGACAAGTACATTACAGTAAGCTATGTGACGTCATTTTAAGTACAATATGGCGGCCACCACCAAGTTTTCACAGCATGCAACAAGAAGTTTGAAAATATGATTGCTGTAAAGCAAAGCAAAGTAAATTGATGTGGTCTTCTTAGCAGCAAAGCGAAGTCAACAGCAACCGTATTAAAATTGCTGCAGCAATTTAAACCCTGGTAGTTACTGCTTGTTTCATATAATAATTAAGATACAAACCAGTGCGTCTCAATAACTATTATTAGAAAATTTTCATTTTTATTGAAAATTTTTTTTGAATTGTATTTTTTATATTTTGCAATTTTTTAAATGTTGCAAATTTCCATACTTTTAAAATTTTGAAATGACAACAAATTAAAAAGGGATATTCCGTTGCGGAATATTTTGTATGGGATATTTTGTTTTGGGATATTTTAGCCTGGGATATATATCCTGGGATTTTTTGTCGTAGGATATTTTGTATGGGATATTTTATTTTGGGATATTTTAGCCTGGGGTATTTATCCCAGGATTTTTGGTCGTGGGATATTTTGGCATGGGATAGTATGCTTCCGAAATTATTAGAGTAATCGAAAACTAGTTTAAATAAGTATTTTTAAACATACATTAACATTGTACACAAATTTATAATTATAATTTTAGTTTATTTAATTATTTACTGTTTGTTGAGATTGTGAATACATATATGCGAAATTTTTTATTTATTATCGTATAAGCAAATGTTGTAAAATCCGCAGACTCTTTGAATCTAAAGCGGAAATATCACTCACTCATCACGAAATCTCCGAAACTTTAAAGCCTACAAACTTGAAATTTGGAAGGTAGGGTCTTTATACGGCAGAAGTAGTCCATCCGACCCAAGTGTTGTGCAGGGCACTTGGCTTGCTGGAGAACGATGCACACTGCTATCACACTCTGGAAGAAGCCTTCTTCTCTGACTCTTCTAATAAAATGCGTAAGCTATTTGAGGCTATCAGCGCAAAAGTGGTGTAACCCCAGACCATGTAACCACCGGTGTACTCAGCTTACACCCTTTTTGCTCTATTACTTCGCTATATTTGTTCTGTCCAACAGTTATGTTATGTACAGTTATGTTTTTGGAAGGCGAAAAGTAGCTTACTCGACTATTGCATTGAAAGTTCACAATGTAAGGAATGTATATTACACCAAAACCGCGACCAGTTTAAATTGTCGGTTACACCACTTTCGCGCTGATAGCCTCATTTGTCATGTTGATTTTCTGCCAAGCTGGAGATCTCCATAAATTGTGGGAGAAATACTGAGACTCTTGGGGAAGATGTTAGATAGCAAATGGAGCGAGAGCGCGGGAATGTCCAATTGGTCTTCGATATAGTGTGTGATGAGTGCACCATAGAAAGGTATCGAGGCTCTAAACAGGACCCTCCAGAACATTAGGGGCCGCTACTAACTTATGTGTGGAGTTAAGCTTAATTTACATATCCGACTTTTTCTGCCGCGCCGCTCTTTTTCAAGATTTCAGCCAATCAGAAACAATTTCGGTCACGTCATATTGTTTTTGATTGGCTGAAATCTTAAAAAAGAGCGGCGCGGCAGAAAAACGTCGGATGTGTAAAATAAGCTTTACAGTCCTTTTGGCTGGTGACTTCAGACAGACCTTGCCTGTTGTGCCACGAGGGACACGTGCAGATGAAGTTAAAGCCTTTCTCAAGTCATCCATCTTACGGCCTTGAGAATTAAGTTGCGTGTCCACCTTCAAGGTGATTTGAGGGCAGAGGAGTTTTCTAACTTATTACTGGATAGATTTGTGATGGAAAGATTTTGGAAGAGGAATGAAGAATAAATATTCCGAGTAACCTTTGTGATATGGTGGGGCATCTCATTAGGTTGACAGACGGAATATACACCAACATTTTTCAGGCTGGATTGGATTGCGCATCATGCCTGACGGAGAGAGCTATTCTCACTCCAACAAACGACTCAGCCAACAGCATCAACAACTTTCTGCTAGAGAAGCTGCCGATTGAGCGTATGAAGTATGAATCTGTGGACCAGTGGCGGACTAAGCCCGTCAGAGGCCCGGGGCGGCAAAGCTGAATGAGGCCCTGAGTCTAAGAAGTCGATGTAATTTTAGAAGCCTTTTATTCAGTTGCCATTTGTATGGACAAGTGTGTGTATATGTTTATTTCCCAGTAGGAAAAGCATTTAATTACCCATCGATTCCGAAAGTCGTACTAAAGGCAAGTGTCCACTATAAAGTTTTTTTCGGTAGAATGTAGAGCGTAGAGTGTAGAGCTCTACCTGTAGTAAGTACTCTACAGCGCTTCTCTACCACTCCACCGCCCGTAGAGTTGATCTAGAGAAATTTTGAGTAGAGATCTACCACGAGCTCTACAGACTGAGTACACTGCAGATGCGTTTTTCTCTACTGTAGAGTCGTATGGTAAGACTTATGGGGTGCGACAGCGAGGGAGACCCAACCTCCGCTGGAAGGATGGCGTAGACCAGGACGCTCAGAGCATAGGGATGCCAAACTGGATGACATCGGCTCAGAATCGGGACCGGTGGAGAGAACAGTTGCGAGAGGCCAGGACCGGATCCCGGTTGTAGAGCCGTTAAAGAAGAAGAAGAAGAGTCGTATGGTAGAGCGCGCAACTGCGGCCATCAACTTTTGCATCTCATTTCATTTCTCAGTTATTCAGAGATGCGTACGTACATATATTGTGTAAAAAATTTAAAGGAAATTAATAGAAATCAAAAAAATAATAAAATGAGTTTTCCCCAAAAGAAGGCAAAAGAAGGAAAGGAAATGTTGAGAGGGAGACTGGATTGCGAAAAGAAAACAAAACGCTGGAATGTACCGAGAATTATGGAATGAGCTCACGGAAGAAGATACATCTTCATACCAAAATTTTCTGCGTATGTCGTATTCGAATTTCGCTGTTATTTAACACGCCGATGCAGTGCCGCGGCTGGCATATGTGCTGGGTGTGCAACTGCACAGGGTCCCGCGTGTTTGGGGCACCGCGAGCGAAGCGAGCAAAACATTTTTTTGGCAATAAAAATCATTTGAATTCTTTATTTGCATGTTTACTTCAATGAATGGGTCATACAAATCAGCATATGGGTCATATCAGACGAACTCGCATCACACTAAATATTACATGGGGACCATTTTCCATAATTCTGTCGCGGGGACGGGTCTTTATGACAGAAATTTTTTTTGGAGACTCTGGGGCCCCTCGCTGAATTTTTGCACAGGGTCCCCAATTGTCTGGCCGCGGCACTGCGCCTATGTACAACAATTCGAAGCGCAGTCGAAACGCAAATAAGAATGAATACTGTAGAGAGAAAAACTCTATCAAACATGCTTGTTAGAGCGTAGAGTAGATGTAGAGCTCTACCAAACACAAAAAAATTGCGTATACACTTTATAGTGTAGAGTGCAGAGCGCGTAGAGTGGGTGTAGAGAGCATGTGTAGAGCTCTAGACGGTGTATACACTTCTCTACGCATCTCTACGCGAGAGTTTTCTCTAGCTCTACGCAAAAAACTCTATAGTGGACACTAGGCTTAAGTTTACAAAAACTCCTCTTGCATGATGCAACCGACATGAAAATGGTCAAGAAGTATTGAAGTATATGTAAGCGATGTAGAGGGTAACGATTCAGTAAAGACCCATTTTAATAATTAGATGCTGTACTTATTTGTGTCTACGGGAACATTGTACGAGACCTCCGACTCCAAAGTACCACTTAGGTAGGCACTGCCCTTATTTTAAAAGCCTTGTTTAGGATTTGATCAAGGGAACTTGTAGACATTTGGAGGCCCCAGGAACCAGAGGCCCGGGGCGGACCGCCCCCTCCGCCCCCCCCCCTTAGTCCGCCACTGCTGTGGACTCTGTAATAGAGGCCGAGAATGCTGTGCATTACCCTGTAGAACTCTTACACACACTTAACCCACCAAGAATATCCTCTACCTTAAGGTTGGCGCTCCAATCATGCTATCGCGCAACTTAAACCCCCCAACTACCACTTTGACTTCATACGTCTGCAATTTCCCGTTACGCCATGGCCATCAATAAGACACAGGGTCAGAGTTAAGTGACTGGACCTAAAGAGTAACTGTTTCTCACATGGCCAATTGTATGTGGCGTGATCAAAAGTCAGTTCATCTGACAGCCTGGTCATTCTTCAACCAGAAAAAAATACTAGAAATGTTGTTTACGGGGAGGTCTTGAAAAATTTGTATGAGGTATTGAAAGAATCGTGTTACTAACTCATTTCTTCCTTGCTCTACCTACCCCATAAAGGACTACAGCTATTGTTTGTTCTCTTTCAATATCAGTTGGAAAATTTGAGTTTATTATACTTTGCCATTGGTCTGAGACTGTTCACGACTATAGAGTTGGAGTCCATCACACACGCACGCTTTCAGTTAGTGCACAAATCATTTTTACTCTACTTTCTACCAGAAAAAGGAAACGCACTTGGGATCTAAATTTTTGTTGGACCCCCCCTAAATATTTGTAGTTGTTGCGCCAATGGGTGTGACACATTCAAAGGCTTGACGATAGCGATCCTGCTAAAATAGCGATAAATCGAATCCCCAATAGAAAGAAAAATTCAGGACGACCAAAGAAGCGATACATGGACTCCGTTGAGGAAGACTTAGTTAAGTTAGGCATACGTAATTGGGGGGCATTAGCCAAGAACCGAACGGCATGGAGAGAAATGCTGAAGGAAGCCAAAGCCAATAATAGGCTGAAGCAGTGGCGGACTAAGCCCGTCAGAGGCCCGGGGCGGCAAAGCTGAATGAGGCCCTCAGTCTTAGAAGTCGATGTAAATTTAGAAGCCTTTTATTCAGTTGCCATTTGTATGGACAAGTGTGTGAATATGTTTATTTCCCAGTAGGAAAAGCATTTAATTATTGCCCACCGATTCCGAAAGTCGTACTAAAGCCAAGTGTCCACTATAGAGTTTTTTTCGGTAGAGTGTAGAGCGTAGAGTGTAGAGCTCTACCTGTAGTATGTACACTAGAGCGCCCGTAGAGTTGCTCTAGAGAAATTTTGAGTAGAGATCTACCACGAGCTCTACAGACTGAGTACACTGAAGATACGTTTTTCTCTACTGTAGAGTCGTATGGTAGAGCGCGCAACTGCGGCCATCAACTTTTGCATGTCATTTCATTTCTCAGTTATTCAGAGATGCTAGCGTACATATATTGTGTAAAAAATTTAAGGAAATTAATAGAAATCAAAAAAATAATAAAATGAGTTTTCCCCAAAAGAAGGGAAAAGAAGGAAAGGAAATGTTGGGAGCGAGATTGGATTGCGGAAAGAAAACCAAACGCTGGAATGTACCGAGAATTATGGAATGAGCTCACGGAAGAAGATACATCTTCATACCCAAATTTTCTGCGTATGTCGTATTCGAATTTCGTTGTTATTTAACACGCCGATGCCGGGTGTGAAACTGTGTTTGGGGCACCGCGAACGAAGCGAGCGAAACATTTTTTTGGCAATAAAAATAATTTGAATTCTTTATTTGCATTTTTACTTCAATGAATGGGTCATACAAATCAGCATATGGGTCATATCAGACGAAATCGCATAACACTAAATATTACATAGGGCCCATTTTCCATAATTCTGTCGCGGGGACGGGTCTTTATGACAGAAATTTTTTTTTGGAGACTCTGGGGCCCCTCGCTGAATTTTTGCACAGGACCCCCAATTGTCTGGCGCGGCACTGCGCCGATGTAGCTACAACAATTCGAAGCGCAGTCGAAACGCAAATAAGAATGAATACTGTAGAGAGAAAAACTCTATCAATCATGCATGTTAGAGCGTAGAGCAGATGTAGAGCTCTACCAAACACAAGAAAATTGCGTATACACTATAGAGTTTTTTAGTAGAGCGCGTAGAGTGGGTGTAGAGAGCATGTGTAGAGCTCTAGAGGGTGTATATACTTCTCTACGCATCTCTATGCGAGAGTTTTCTCTAGCTCTACCCAAAAAACTTTATAGTGGACACTAGGCTAAAGTTTACAAAAACTCCTCTTGCATGATGCAACCGAGATGAAAATGGTCAAGAAGTATTGAAGTACATATACGCGAAGTACAGGGTAACGATTCACTAAAGACCCACTTTAATAATTACATACTGCACTTATTTGTGTCTACGGGAACATTGTACGGGACCTCCGACTCCAAAGTCGGCTTAGGTAGGCACTGATCATATTTTAAAAGCTTTGTTTAGGATTTGATCAAGGGAACTTGTAGACATTTGGAGGCCCCCAGGAACCAGAGGCCCGGGGCGGACCGCCCCTTCCGCCCCACCCTTAGTCCGCCACTGGGCTGAAGTGCTACACATGGGGGCGAATTCTAAAACGTCAATGATTTTGCAATCAAGTCATCACAGAAAATATTTTGCGGTCAAATGATCGACTTTCGCAGCTTACCACTTGTATGCATTGTTGTCAGCGATGTTTTAGAATTTATGACTATCGTCAAATGATCGTCTTTTGACGTTTTAGAATTCGCCCATGATGATGATGATGAAAGTTGGTTCTGTGGGAAAATTTTGCCTTTGGGGTTTTAGTCTGGGCAACAGGTAGTTTTGTTGCCTAATCCACTTTTGGGGTTTTAGTAAAGGTCAAAGCTGCATCTGTAGAAACAATTTGCCTTTGGGGGTTTCAGTTTAGTCTAGTTGCCAAATTCACTTTGGGGTTAGGAGAAAAGCTAGTTTTACAGGGGGGGGGAGGTTTGGGTGTATTTATACACAGATAAAAGAGTCAGTGAAATAATAGATTTCATACACGAAATATTACTGTCAAACACAACAGAAGTTCAAACTTTAATAAACAAAAATTGCAATGAAATGCCAATGATATTGAGCGGTGGTTTTAGTGTAAATTTCGCCAAGCCAGAAGCACAACCACAGATAATAAATTCAAATTGAAGCTGAATAATGATAAAATAATTGCAACAAGGTGTAGACCAGGGGCGGCCAAC
Organism: Thereva nobilitata; assembly: GCA_963855945.1. Lineage (NCBI taxonomy): Eukaryota > Metazoa > Arthropoda > Insecta > Diptera > Therevidae > Thereva > Thereva nobilitata. Next base: position 5,921,341 of record OY979699.1, read on the forward strand.
CCGCGGCCCGCGGGCTGCATGCGGCCCTTCTCAGGAAATGTTGCGGCCCGCGAGATTGAAAACGATTTAACAAAATATTTTGTTCTAGAGGGTTCCTCCAACACACGAAAAAATGTAGCTAGCACTCTTTAACAGTTCGAGAAAATCTGCAAATGGAACTACTAATGATTTACAGGGCTATAATGAATTAAAAACATTTTCAGGCCTCAGATTTAAAAATTGATTTTTATAAGAAATGTGTGACAAAAGAAAAGTTTTATAAGTTGAGATGTCCGGCACAAAAAATTATGAGCGCTTTTCCCGAGTAAAAATAAGGGTGTGTTTCAAGTTCCATCAATTATTGCAATCACTCCATCTTGTCAACATCACATATGTCCCATATCCCATAACTTTTTGTCAGATCCGAACAATTGTCCATCAATGATTAGGTTTAATTTACATCACTGATTTCTGACTACTGATTATGGTGAAACTTGAAACACACCCTAAGACTCGCCCTTTCTTAGCCTGAAACAGGCACGCACAGCGTTAAAACGCCTGTATGGTACCCAAAACAGGCACAGTACACCTGGGTAAAAATTCTACTTTTCTTACTAAAGACGTACGGAATATTCCTTTTCTAGACTAAAGGGAGTAAAAATTGGAGCTGTAAGAAATTGTATAGTACGAAGAAAACGAGCAATTACCTTCGTGACCATAAAGTATTCCATTAGCATACTCAAGAGATCGGTTCTCGTTCGATTACGTAGGTCAAGCAGCATTGCATGTGGTTAGCACTTAGTTGGGGGACCGCTTGGTAAAACGACACTCGCTTTTGGAATGAACGATTATAAATAAATAAATATGTGCAACAGGGGCTGGCATACCTCTATAGCGGCAGCATTTTTCGATTTTCATGCCTGTAGCACGCTCCCTGTGTGGCAGGCGCATTTGTTCGCTATGCGTACTTGTTGCATGAACCAAATAAAGCCAATTTTAACTTCTTTTTTAATTTTGGAAAAAATTATAGGTTAACTCCAGATTTTTTGGAGAGAAAGGTTGTTGAAAGCGAAATTTTTGTTAAAAAACAACAAACCTTTGGCAAGGTGGAACCGTCACTTTCACAATAATAGATAGTATTCTGCGTACACTGGTACCTTATTCATGGAAATAGGATATATGGTTACAAAAAATACAGGTTGATATGTAAAACTTTATCAAAAAAATTTCAAAGGGCCCTATTGGCTACACCTTAAGATTTCCCCTACAATACAATTTATTGTTTGTCTGGCCATAGCCTATCAACAGCCGGCCGTTTTGTAAACTGAGTGCACCCTGTATATCACCCCGGCCCGCGGGATCATAATGCATTTCCAAAGTGGCCCGCGATAACACTTGGGTTGGCCACCCCTGGTGTAGACTGTACAGCAACGATTGACGCTGTATTTTGTATATATTTTAATGAATTTAAATAGCGTACTTTTTCAAAACTATCGTTTAATTTTTTGATTTTGATGAAGATTTGAATAAAAACGAATAAATATATGTTTTATACGAATAAATGAATATAGTTTAACCGTACGTTTTCCCTACAAATTTCCAATTCGTCTGACTTTGACGTTTCACTTCCAACGTGCGTGGCGACCACACATTCACTTTTTAATTTAACTTCCACTTTCGAAAATCATAAACTGTCAAATTCTCTCTCACTTTAACGCCGGAGGGATTCAACAATAAGGCCCAGTATAAGGGGTGCTGCCTAAGTTTAGGCTTTCACATCTATATATATAAAAATGAATGTCTGTTGGTTTGTAACGCGACACTAAAACTCAAAAACTAGACGGCCGATTGAGCTGAAACTTTCACAGAATGTGCGTTTTGACTAAATCTCGGTAAACCGCATGGCGCAAATACGCTCCGGTAGATGGCGCCCAAGGAAAATAGAAAAAAGGTAATAGCAGAGAAAATTTTTGGTACAAAAGAAAAAAAAAGAAGCGAAACGCGCCCTCGCAAAACAAACAGTTCTTAAAGTTGCAAATAACGAATTTGTGATCAGAACTTATAAATTCAAAATGGCCGCGCCAATATGGCCGACGAATTTACCAATTGTGTTCCGATTCCAATGAATCGATATCTGGGGTTTTTTAAGCTAGCAAATAACGATTTTATGATCAGAACTTATAAATTCAAAATGGCCGCGCCAATATGGCCGACGAATTTGCCAATTGTGTTCCGATTCCAATGAAAATCGATATCTGGGGTTTTTTAAGCTAGCAAATAACGATTTTATGATCAGAACTTATAAATTCAAAATGGCCGCGCCAATATGACCGACGAATTTGCCTAATAGTTTCACATTTTGTTATTTGGAATCAAAAATACCAAAAAATTGCCTTTTTTGCAAACTCTCCTACTGTTTATTAAAATTCATATCAACTGATTACTCCTATTGGCTTATGGGTGCAGCATAGGCGCGCCGTGTCCCAGCTAGTAAAAATATAAAAAATTGTCATCACTGTTTCATTTTGAACTATTAAAGTGTGTTTTAAATTAAAATATGAACAAAACCCAATGTTAACAATGAAATCGACAAGGTAACACCCTTCAGCCAATTTGTAACGTTTTATTTTGTGTTTGTGTATTTTTTTTTTATTTTAATTGGAAATTCTATACCAAAAGCAAAAACAACAAAAAAAATGAAATTCGATTTGTTACATAACATTTTCCCACCCAAGTAATTAACTAATGGAGGACATAATTAAGGACTCAAAGTAATTTTATTTAATGGGCTTGAACTGTAGTCGATTTGCCTTTCTGTCCTATTTTTTTTTGTTGTTGTTGTTGTATTTCCCTCTTCTGTGGCTATTGCTGTTGCACGAATATTTAAGGATAAAATGTTGTAGAGAAGAACAAAATTAGATTAATTTCCTTTTGCGGGACAATATAATTCGTTCAATGACACGATATCGTCCAAATAAAATCGAAACATATTGATTTTCGTTTTTCGTATATAAATAGTATAAAATGAATGTCCATCAAAATACTCAATTCAAATGGGAAGGGTAAAGTCAAGGGGGGGGGGGGGTAGAGATATTCAACATCGCCTACTAAAAATATCCACAATTTTTCCCTATTAAAAAAATAATAACAAAAAAAAAGTGGGAGTAAAAAAAACGTTTCTATTTCTTCCACTTTTACAATTATGAATTTCTGCAAGAGCCATTTTTTATTATTTTGACTGATGTTGCAGCGCTCCAATGCACACCGCGATTTTTGCATCTTTTTTTTTTTTTAAAGAAAAACTAAAGAAAAGCAAAAACAGAGAGAATCACCTTCTCGCTTTCCACAACTAGCGATGAGAGGAGTATTTGTATATTTTTACACAAAAAAAAAAACAACAACATGATGGCTTCCAAAACCAATTCCCGATTCGAGATCAAGCGGAGAAGCATGCGATAAGTAATTTCTCAATTAAGGCAAAGCAAGAAACACGACAACCAGCAGCAGAAAAAAAAAGTTAGAAGGTGTGATCTTAGAAAGAAATTGAATCACCTGGAGCATGAAAATACTGCACCCGAAGAAAACTGCATCTGCGCACCGCTGCTGCACACGCGACGATTCCTCAATATAAATAACAACAACAACAAAAACAACAACAAATTCTCTCTTTCTCTAAGAGTTCTCCTTCTCGTTTTTTTTTCACTTTCAATCGGTTGCATTCAATCGATGCGAAATCATTGATTTATTATTTAAAATATATTTTATTATCCTCAACACCTTTTTCGCTTCAACCCAACCACACACGATCCAGAATAAGGTGTAACCTTAACCTTGGAACGAGGAAAGTAGTGCCGTACCTGCGGCATTGCAGTTTGGTGCCAGTTATTCTGCCGAAAGCAGGGTGAACAACAAAACAAAAATATAAAAAAAAAACCATAAAGAATGAAAAAACACCCATCAAAAAACAGTTGTCACCCACATGCCTATTATTATTATATGTACCCAGGTACGTATGTATATACAGAGCCAAGTGTCGTCGTTCGTAATAATCTCATTAAAACCGTTATTCAATCATAATTCATCGCTTTTCCACGGTACAAATTTTCTGTATCACATGTGTCGCATTTGCACTGTTTTGCACCTTTATAGAAGGTTTAGTTGGGTCTATGTCAATTGACGTGAAGCACTGTTTATTAGCGGAAGTGTGTTCCCAAAGCATTCATGTGGTGGCCTACCTGCTTAAGGGTTTATCGCCCGTCCCTGAATTGTGATTGACCGCTTTGAATGAATCATTGAAAATTCATTCGAAATTTTTATTTTTTAATAAGAGATGGTCAAAGACAATTTAGGAATGTTACCTACGGGTTAAGTCGCCCATCTCAGAGGTTTATGTTTCGAATCCGCGTAGCGTCTGTAACTTATCTGCCATCTCCTGCAAACATAACTGCCAACCTCGGTAACCTATGGATTATGGTACTCGACTACTGTCCCAGAGGACCATGGTCCAAATCCCCGGAAATTCTTTGCTTTTTCTGCCTTTTCCTGTAGGCACGATAATCGGCATTGGCAACAAAGGGGTTCGGGGCTCTCGATTACCACCCCAGAGGTCCATGGTTAAATACTGCGCAGACGGTATCTATCTCAAGCTGGTGACATATTCAAGCGTACATGCGTTGCATTCGTTGACAGATAATATAGAAGTGCGTGTATTCAAATGCGACCTGACGGAATATTCCGTCAATATTCCGCATGCCACGCAAATGTCGGGCTACTTTCAACTTTTTCTGCATTGCCGCATTCGACATACAAGCATACGCAACAAACACATGCGGCTCGTTACTTGGATTTTTGGGCTATCTGTGAAAGCCGGGACGGAACGCAATCATGCAATTATATGTGTCAGTGGAAAATCTCCGCATATCATGCAGCCGCTGAATGCGACGCATGTACGCTTGTATATATGACCAGCTTAATTCCGCTGCAGGAAAACTGCGTTCTAATCTCAGTCTCGTAATCTGAAAAGAATTTTCAGGGCTTTCTTGGCTAAGTTGATCAGTCTGAAGCGGAAAATCGCGTATCGATTCTCCCACATCAGGCTGATGCTCAAGGATCCCGAGTAAAAATAATTTAGTTGGTTAATTGTCTTACTAGGACGCCACAAAAGTATGCACGCACCCGCCACAGGGATGCACTCTCCCGCCACAGGTACGAAAATCTAGAAATTTGTTCGCTAGAGGCATCCACTGGCACGAAAATCTAAAAATACATCCGCATCGGCATAAACTATTCCAAACGCGAGTGTTGTTTTACCAAGCAGTCCCCCAGCTAAACACTAACCACGTACAATGCTGCTTGACCTACGCAATCGAACGAGAACCTTTTTACTGAGTATGCTATTGGCACCCTTTATGGTCACCAAGATAGCTGCCCCTTTTCTTCGTCCTCTATAATTTTTTAAAGCAATACAGGCGATTTCGTGCATCTCCCTGTGCACTCCCTGTGGCGGGAGTGTGCGTGCTAGTTTTGTTCCGGAGAAAAATAAAACTCGCCCGCCACAGGGATGCGAGAAATTGTAGAGGACGAAGAAATCCCTAGTCAAAATGTGCCGGGCGCATTTGTTCGCTATGCGTGCTAGCTGCGCGCCGCCCGTGCTAGTGCGTACCTGATGCAGGCTAGCTGCAGGCGAGTTTTATTTTTACTCGGGTAAAAAGCCACAAGGGCTGGAATCGTCGGGTGACACGCAGACCACAGGGTCTGTAAGGGCACCTCCCAATGCTTCTGGTATTACCGAGGAAATACGTCCATCTGACGACAACGGAGCTGCGCTCGCACCGACTCCGGGACCATCTGGCGTTGTTCCGAATCTGCCCCCGAATTTGTAGCAAATGCCAGGGAGCCTGTGGCAGAGCTAACAGCGGAGATGAAAAAGAACACTCCTGGCGACTCTGGAGTTGGAGCAACAAGCATATCAGCCCCCCAAGGGCAAAGGCTCTAGGACAAAGGGTCTAGACAAGCCAAGAAGACCGGACTTGTCAAATGCTCCTTGGAGAAGAAATGAGCGCCATAACGGCATTCCAAGTTAACTTGCACCATGCGAAAGGGGCATTCTCCACCCTGTGCAAGATTTTCGCGGAGAGGCATTTTACCCTTGCTCTTATTAAGGCTCCTGAATGAGTCCTCCGATGGCAAAGTCAGAGGACTTGCCACCAAGTAAACTAGTATATGATCGGAGATGCGGGACTACTCGGGCAGCCCTTTTAATTGACAATCGTGTCTTACTAACTTTATCTCTAGAGATCTAGTGGCGATCTCGATAGCGGTTCCCACCACCAACGGGTTCCAGGAAATCGTTCTTGCGTCCGCCTACTTTCCGGAAGATTTAGCAATAGTGCCATGCCAGGAGGTTCAAGAACAAGAACTGTTCTGTCGCAAGACGAACCGGCGGTGACTCGTCATCGGCTGTGATGCAAATGCTCACCGGGGAGTACCGATGTAAACGGTGAGTGTCGCCTAGAATTTCTTGTTATGAATAACATAGATATTGCAAAAAGGGATGCAAGCCCACTTTTGTCACTGCTAGTAGAAAAGAGGTGCTGGACCTCACCCTCACTAGCAGGCTTCTCTCCGCCAGGATTGAAAATTGGCGTGTTCTGGACGAGGCCTCACTGTCGGACCATCTGCACATTAGGTTCGACATTGTGGGACTCCGGTATATTCGCGCATCTTCTCTAGTTCCTGAGAAAACCAACTGGTCTAATTTTTAGGGGCTTGTGGCCTCGAAATCAGACCTCCTTGCCGTTTCTATCAGCTTAGTGTGCGAACTGGACTATGCGGCCACGCAGCTTACTGATGAGCGGATCTCCGCCTACCATGACAGCAACACTGTCTCTTCCTTTCAGTCGTCACGTAAAGTGCCCTGGTGGAACGACAGATTAGCTGCAATGCGAAAAAGCCTTCATCGCTAAGGAAACTGCTTTATGTGCGTTCCTTGATATCGAAGGTTCTTGCGATAACACTGGCTATGATTCTATTTCTAGCGCACTGGCTCTGAGTAACCTGGATCCTCACACAATTGAGTGGAAAAATGCCATGCTTGTAGGTGGTGACGTTTCTTTTACCCTAGGTGTCTCCACCATTAGTGTTAAGGCTATTAAGGGCTGCCCTTAAGGTGGAGTCTCATCCCCGTTACTCTGGTCGCTAGTTGTCGATGAACTTTTGACCAAACTATCTGAATCTGGTTTCCATTTCATCGGCTATGCAGATGATCTTGCCATCATTGTTTCTGGGAAGTTTGACTCGACCATTACAGAGGTTTTGTTTGTCTCATTTCATTTTTTGTGTCTCTGACCAAAAATTATCCACAGTCGGGCGCTTTGTAAACTTAGTGAATACACCCTATATATGGACGCAAAATGTCAGAGCTTCGTATTTAAATTTTTAAAATTTTCTTCAACTAAAGACCTTCTTTCCGTCGCACAGTGGTTCCAAATCCCGAAAAGGTGGCCAAAATATGTAGACGGTATTCAAATTGTATGAAATTACGTACAAATAGTATTTTGAGGTCGCTGATTAAGAATCTTCACTTAAAATAAAAAAAACAAAATGGCGGAAAAATTTTTTATAAAGTGGTCAGATTTTTATGAATTTTGGCATGAAGAGCATTTCGAGTCTGCTGATTACGAATTGGTACTCAAAATTTAAAAAACAAAATGGCGGATCCAATATGGTCGACAAAGTTCTTATAAGATGGCCAGAATTTTATGAAATTTTATTTAAATTAAACAAATCGGGGCAAACTGGGTCAACTTTTGGAACTTCCAAATTATAGACAAAGATCTCCAGAATGCGACAATACTTGTTAGAGAGTAGGATGTCGTGGGACTTTTGAGTTGTGTAATTTTAAACATTGACGTTTACAACGGGAAGTTATAAAAAACTTGTTTTGAATGGTACATTACTAAAATAATTAAGAAAATTGATTGTTAATATGAAATAACGTTTAAAAGTATTTACTTTCGTTAGCAGAAGCCATTTTAAACGATTCCAGGTCACTGTTAACACAAAAAACCCGTTTCATTATGTACCGCGCCGAGGCCCTCGTGTGCCAGACGCTCACGTAACAAAGCAAGTTTGACCGTTATAAGACGCTGTTTCTAATACCTTAGGTACCAACCTACATAACTAGGCTCAAAAAGTCCCCAAATCAAAGATCGATTTTAGGGACTTTTGGCCACCTTTTCGGCATTTGGAACCACTGTGCGTCGCCGGGAAGGCTGATGGCCTGTTTCGTTAGTGGAGTTGGTACACAATAGGTCTAACTTGGCCGCAGTGTTCACCATAAGTTTTGCCCTCTCATTCCTTAAAAAAAAACCTAATCATCTAGAAATTTCATTCAGGTTCAACGCAAATGCAAAATAGCGCATTGTTGAAAGTGTTAAATAGAAAATGTGAAAATAGTGAAAATAGTTAAAAAAAATTGAAACTATACAAAATTGAATTTCATTGAAAACTAGAAACAAAAAAAAACAAAAAATCGCGAACAACCTTTGCACAATCACACCTGAATTTTACAACCACACCCAGTAACTGGCCGGATTACAATTTTCTAATATAAAAAAGAACAAAAAAAAACACAATCCACAATCAGTTGTTAATCGCTCTTAAAACGCGACAAAAATTCCTCATAAAAAATGCATATAATCTTGAAAAATTTCATTTCTTATCACCAAAAAATGTATGAAATTTTAAAGGGTTTCCCCATTTTTATTAGGAGTTGGTTTTTGCTGGTAAAAAAAAAGTTTTTTTTGTTTCTTGAAAATGCAATAAAATCGGGCTTATCGAAGCCCAAAAACAAACGAAGATACAAAATATTGATAATAACTTTTTTTTTATCACAATTTTATTTTTGCCCAGTTTTAGTTTGAATTATTGTTTTTTTGGACCTATAATATCATAAGTTTCCATGTCTCGACCTGGTGATCTTGAAATCTAGTTCTCAAAAAAAAAAATAAGAAAATAAATATGATTTCCTCTAAAGAAAATATCAGCTTCAAATCTCAACCTACATAAATCTAGTTTCCATTCATGTGTTAAACAATGTCGAATGGAGCCCGGCGGGAAAACGAAATTTTTGCAGAATACATTTTTTTTTGTCGGTGTATAAAAGCGGAGAGGAGTGCGGTGTGGACGGGACTAAATTTAAAAAAAAAATATATAAGAAAAAAAAACGATGAAAAGAGAGTAGCCGCGCGAAAAAAAAATTCTTTTGGGCACAAAACCTGGTTTTTATACAGCAAAGCGTATACAACAAAAATGAATCTCTCTATTAACACAATTTTCGCGGTTTGGACTAGCCTCTGTCCATATATCTCCATATGCATAGAGGCAGGTGGATAGCCCCAGATAGGCATAGATATATATGTGTATTAAGATGATATCTCTCTGTGAATCACGTCTAACTTGTTATGGCCAAAAAGTCAGCGGTCAACATTTATTGTGTTACTGCTAAACATAATCGAAGGAAGGTTTGGGCAGAGTTACGTAAATCTCAGTCTCCCTCTATCTATATATGGTCGCCTAGTGGATATCTAAAAATACCTAAAATATCTTAAATACCTCGACCAAAAAAAAAAACTAAAAAAACGTTTCGATAGAAATCCAATAGCTTAAAGATAATAGGAAAAAAAATAATAATTTGTATAAGGTCTTTTGTTGTTGAGGAAGCACCAAGATTGGAAACTCAATAGTAAATTTCGCCTTGAACGATATTCTCTAGATGGGTGATGTGAGTCCCTCAATGTGATAGTGTGGATATTAGAGATATATGAAAATTGTAAATTATAAAACCACGGTGAAACGAATCGCCGCCGCATGCCTTTCAATAGACCACAACCACCACACAATCATTATCCATCGATCAAAACATCACCAATACACCTTACCTTCTCCGTCGCTGAATCATTCATTGTATTTCCCGATGATGTTTTTATTTTTTTTTATCTAATCCACGCATTTATTTTTCCTACTATTACTTTTCTTATATTAATTCCAAAACCGCAAGAAGGTTTCCCCCATCTGGTCTGGGCTATTGGCGGTGGATGATCATAATGTGATGATACACGATCATATATATCACATGGATTCAGAGAGAGGAGTTTATGGTGTGTTAATTGATAGCATGCCAATGCGAAATTAATTATAAAACTATTAATAAATTGTAAACTGATCGAGGCGGCGCGGCGGGGGAAAGAAGTGATAGCAGGAAATTGAGCGATTGCAATAAAATACGATTTTTTTTAGCAATCCCAACAATGCAGCTTCTAATGAAGTTATATTCAAAAGGTGTGTGTACTAAGGTGCTTCATTGTCATTTTCCGAATCATATTAACTTTTGTTCATTCGGCCCTGGAACAGGCCGATGTCATCATTTTATCACCGTTGTGTTGCAGGAGGGCTGCGCCCTAGTCAGCCTTATGCATCCTCCAGACTGCACCCTTAACCTATCATATTATTTTTATCTGTTTTCGAGCTAAGCTTACTCTACTAGACTAGGGGGGCAAAATCGAACCGTCACCACCACGTGGTGCCGCCTGGATAACCAACTAACGACGTTAGTAGCGAGTGTGAGACGCTATATTCTCGCCTACCAGCGATTACAGAGATGTGCAAAATAGTTTAAGAAATGTATTTAAATACAAAATGCAACTACTTTTTTATTTACTATTTCAAATGCAAAATACCAAATAGTTTTGTGTTTTGTATTTTAAATACTAAATGCAAAATAGGTATTTTCAAAATACTTCCTTTAATTACAAATACCTTTTGTTCAATTTAATTCTCTTTATTTATTACACTTTTTAATAATACAAGCTTTTCGAACACATTATCGCTCATTTTCCTTCTGTAAGGTCGCATTATCATGCCACCATATGAAAAAAAGTCTTTCTACTGGTGCTGAGCTTGGTAAGTATGTGTTGTATTTTAAAAACACTTTTTTGTATTGTAGGACTAGCAAAAACCCGTGTGCGTTGCAACGCCTTTAAATAAAAAAAAGTTTATGTGGGCACTGTCCGCTGTAGGAAAAAAGTGAAAGAAACAACAAATCTGGAAAAAATGATTTTGGATACCTTTTATATGGTTAATTTCTATTGACAGCTTTTTTGACAGCTGTCATTAGTCAAGACAGATTTTTGACATGATATTCGTATTCAGCGGTATCAAAAACCTAAGGATACCAAGTTTCACCTTGAACCGATGGAAATTAAGTGCTCAACGCTTGGTTGAACCTGAAAAACTATGTTCAATGTTCTTCCATTTGGAGCTAGGATGTGAAGATTTTCAGATTTCCCAATTCTTGAAAAACCTACAGCTGACAGGGAAATTACACTTATTTGGTTAAATTCGTCCGCCATATTGGCCCCGAAATTTTAAATTTATAAGTTTTAATCATAAATTCGTTATTTGCTACCTTAAAAACCCCCAGATTCCGATTTTCATTGGAATCGGAATACAATTGGTAAATTCATCGGCCATATTGGTGCGGCCATTTTGAGTTTATAAGTTTTGATCATAAATTCGTTATTTGCAACCTTAAAAACCTCTACATATCCATTTTCATTGGAGTCCGAATAACATTGTAAAATTTCGTCCGCCATATTGGCGCGGCCATTTTCAATTTATAAGTTCTGATCATAAATTCGTTATTTGCTACCTTAAGAAACCCCAGATACCGATTTTCATTGTAATCGGAACGCTATTGCCAAATTCGTCCGCCATATTGACGCGGCCATTTTGAATTTATAAGTTCTGATAAAACATTCGTTATTTACTACCTCAAAAAACCCCAGATACCGATTTTCATTGGAATCGGAACACAATTGACAAATTCGTCGGCCATATTGGCGCGGCCATTTTGAATTTATAAATTTTGACCACAAATTCGTTATTAGCGACCTTAAAAACCTCCAGATATCCACTTTTATTGAAATCGGAAAACACTTTGCGAATTCATATTTCGGTGGCCATTTTGAATTTCGGTCATTTTGTGGCGGCCATTTTGAATTTCGAAAATCGGGCTTCGAGGTGCATCATGGGAGATCCCCACGGATATTCGAGCAACAAGCTCTACGATCACTGGTGCGCCCGCTATAGCGCACACATCGCACATACACGCATACATACACGCATACAGAAACTTTCTTTTATTAATATAAGATAAGTGTTTAATATCGGCAGCCTTGTGCACTCATCCATTAAATATTGAAGGGTTTCCAAGTCTACCCTGGTATTGGAACTAGGGATGTTACGAATGTCATATTTTTCACATTCGCGAATGCGAATGTGCGAATGCGAATGTTTAGGAATGGCATTAAAAAATTTAATTAAATTAAGGCCTATTTTTTTTACTACTTACAATAGGATATGAAAAAATATTAGAACAATAGACCAGTGTTATATCTATACAGTAATGGTATTCTTTATTCTCGTTTTTAATAGTCAAAGTTCAAGAGAGGAATATTATATTTCCATGAGGCGATTTCTAAAGGCCCCCATTCATATACAGGCCGCCGGCAGGCCATGGCCTGAAAGTTTCTCGCCTTGAGGCCAAATATAACCACACACCGTCAACTGGATGGGGCCTATATAGTCCAAGTCCAACAAAAATCTTAATGTGTGTGGGTATTTATCGTCAGTCCGTGCCTGAAGATCTGAATTTCTATTCAGTCTGAAATTTTTGCACATCAATTAACAACCTGCTACGCTATACTATCGTCTTCGCCTGTGTTTATATAGGGTATCATGAGGCCACCTGCAGTCCACGGCCTGTCGGACGTATGCCTCAGTCAGACTTAGTAATGTATGGCCGTCATCGGGCGGTACCTGCTGACGTGGCCTAAAAGGCTACGGCCTGCGAATGGGGGCCTTAAGGGGGTCATAGTTAAGGGGAAATCTGTCAATTTGTCGTCTTTTAATTTTGTTTACCACGAGATACGTCACGACCTACACACATTCGCACTCGCAAAACATTCGCATTACTTGATGCGAATGCGAATGTCGATACGATTTTGTTTAAAATGATGCGAATCATTCACATAAGCGATTGCGAACATTCGTAACATCCCTAATCAGTGGCGGTTTCAGAGGGGGGTAATTGGGTAATTACCCCTAAGAATTTTCGTTCGCTTATTTATTTTTATTCTTAAAAATTACCAATATTTCAAACAAACTAGTTAAGTTATGGTGAATCTAGTCGGCGGTTCATGACGGTGAATTTTTCCAAAACTGCTGGAGAGTCGTGAAAGGGACCGATACCCGAGACTACCGCTAATATGGCATGAAATGGCTGGTTCCACACGAGCGTACACACAACACGACAAGAGTCGGCTGCAAAATGGTTTATGAAGAAGAGGGTGAGAGAGGACGATGGGAAGGACACACGGATTTGAACAATATTTTCAGCAGATTTTTGATCGAACACTTTGACAGCTCCTGCATTGTTGTTGTTTTTTTTTCTGAAATTCCCAGTTGCTCGCAAAGAGAATGTCTAAAACAACAACAAAGCAGGAATGATTTGTTGTCTGCAAGTCGTCCCGTCGTGCAAAAGCTCATACGATTTTTCACCGAACACCAAAAGGAAATTGACGATTGCAGACGACTTCTGTCTGTCGTGTGTACAGAACAGGAAACAGCCTATGTAAACAGAATGAAGTTAACTAACCGTAAGCGCCGTAAGAGAAGTAATGGCTTTCTTTCTGGCACTTGAAAAAATCGTGTCGTCCCAACCTTCTGCCTTTTGGGCTGATTCCACACGAGCGTACACACGACACGACAAGAGTCGGCTGCAAAGGTGGTTTATGGAGAAGAGCGTGAGCCCTCGCTCTCTTCTCCATAAACCACCTTTGCAGCCGACTCTTGTCGTGTCGTGTGTACGCTCGTGTGGGATCAGCCTTGGTATATAAGATTTTCAAGCAATTTCAGGCATTTTTTCTAATATGACATTTTTGCGGGAAGTGGACCCACCTCGAGTTAGGGGGTTGGGGGGCGGGGTGGATAAAAATGGGGCTAAAATTGAAAAAAAAATTGTAGCAGTATGTAGGTTCCATTAGGGCTAAATAACCGTTAAATACTAGTGGCAGAATTTTCTGACCATTTGCTAGGGGGGGGGGTGAAATGGCAACTTCTGCTCGGGGTGGTTTGGGGAGGGTGCAAATAGAATTTATGAAATAAAAAAAATATTTAAGTTTTTTCTTTTTTTAAAATTACCCCCCCCCCCCCTTTAACCCAGTTGGCTGGAGACGCCCCTGTCCCTAATTGGTAAAACCATCCAAACTGGTTGCTGAGGAGTCTGGATCCTGCATTATGTAATAAGACTCGTTTTATTCTTTTTTTTCTTCTGATGTCTGTGATGTGACTACGAGCAGCGCCTCTAGTAGCCAATACAAGCACCATTCGTTCATTTTATATGAAATTTGACTGGTAATGTTGACTAAACTTAATCACAAAGTATTTTGAATTTTTAAAATGGAAAATATGTCTCGAAAAGTATTTCAAATAAAATACAAAATGCTTTTTTTGAACAGGTATTTCAATGCAAAATACAAAATCGGGATTTTGCATTTTGTATTTGCATTTGCAAATGTACACGCTCCAACGGAAGAGAGACCGGAAAAAGAGACGTGTTACGACTCCTTAGAGCAGTGGTTTCCAAACTTTATGATACTGCGGCCCCCCTGCTACTGATCCCCCCAATAAAATATGTAAATTTGCATAGTAGATGGGTTGCGCCATCTAGACTTTCGGTATCTCAACATTGAATAACTCTGACATGTTTTAGCCGATTTTGACAAATAAGCAAGATTTATTTAGGATATTCTCTACCATTTATTTCAAATCAGTTTTTTAATACAATGTCGATTAAATGACCACCTTCATTCGATACGCAAAAATCAGTTCTTGTTAGGGCATCCTGCATAGCGTTATAGCAGCTACTTCGGCTCGTATGTTAGCTTTGATTTCGTCAATGTTCTTTGGTTTGCTGGCATAAACTTTACTTTTGCAAGAACTTCATCGTAGTGGCTGCGGTTTAGCAAGATGCGCCGTCTTGTTGAAAATAGGTTTGTCAGGCCTGTTTCACCCGTTTTCGGACACACAAAGTGCACCAACAACGAGTCGACGCCGTCGACGGCTTCTCCAACTTTGAATAAAAATGGTCACCAGTCACGCCACCAGTCTAATGTGCTTGGTGTGAGAGCATATCGCGGCGCAAATATGGACTCTGACCACGTCTTAATGGGAACGAAAATAAGGGCCAGGATATCTGCAATAAAAACAAGAACAGGAAACAGAGGCAGAAAATATAACGTGGCAGGATTTCAGGAAGAGCAAACTAGGGCTGAATATGAGAATGTGCTCAACGTAAGAATAAATGAAATTGGTCAAAACACACATGAAAACTTGAACGACCAATGGAACGACAACAGCAGTAAAAGGAACAGGAGAAGATATTCTAGGTTTCGTGCAACAAGGACGCAGAGTAAAATGGTTTGATGAAGAATGCGCTCAGGTGACAATGGAGAACAACCGAGCTTACCGCTTACCAAGTCATGCTAAGACAAAAAGATTTCTGTCAGTTTTTCTAGACTGCAGGCAACGGCCTGCCGGCGGCCGATGAGTGGGTGGTTATACTTGGCCTCTAGGCGAGAAACCTTCAGGCCACGGCCTGCCGGCGGTCTGTGTGCGAATTGGGGCTTTAGAGGCCCTGTGTGCGCCTTATAGGGCAATCTACATGGGATCCACATAAGGCACTGGGGCTAGTCTCATAGATGCCCGACCCCAAAATGCCAGTCGGGCATAACCCCATAATCTTTCAGGCCGATAAGTCTTTCGTCTTAATTTTGCCTTGAAGACAGTGAAAACAATTGCCGATAAAAAAAAGGTATTATCTTGTGCGCCAACCACTAAGCTCTTATCAGCATGCGCACCAGGCTGACAAGTCCACTAAGGCAGCCCTTCACAATCTGATGCGTAAAGGAATTTCGCTAGCGGCCTACCTCAATATCGAGAAAGCCTTCGACAGTACGTTCTTTGACACTATAGGTCGAGGAAGCGTTAAAAAGGGCGCTCCCTAGCTAGAGGCGGGGCGGGGGGGGGGGGGGTAGAAATCCAAGTGGCCATAAAAATGCCCAACGCTAACCAGCGAGCGGAAAAAGGTGGAGACCATAACGGTGAAAGTACGTGACCAGGTTATCCGCTCCCAGTCCACTCTGAGGTATATGGGAGTGGTGAGTGACCTAAGGCTCAACTTCGGGGTACACATGGGCGGTTCTATTGTAAGCAGGGCCAGTGTGGGCAGCGGCATTGGACAGAACGGCCAATAGGAGGAAAATAAACTCTGCGTATCGGTTAAGTGGCCTTCGGGCATGCTGTGCATGCCGTACTACGTCTGACGAAGCAGCATGCGTGATAGCTCGAATAATCCCCATTGATATTCTTGCAATGAAGGGCGAGAGGTTGTACGACCCAGACTATGCAAGAGAGGATTCCAAGGAAGTGCGACAGACTCTGCCGTGCAGCCAGTCCATCGCAATATGGCAGAGGAGGTGCGACGAGTCTACTAAGGGCAAGTGGACCCATAGACTCATGACAAATGTAGAGAAGTGAGTTATTACCTCACACAGTTCCTGAGTGGGCATGGAGGTTATAGAGTATACTTTCACCGCTTCAGGTTGGACGATTCACGGTTCTGCCCGCAGTGCGCGAACGATAAAGAGGACACGGAGCATGTCCTCTTTAAATGCCCGAGGTTTGCGGAGCATAGGACTACGTGTTGGAAGCAGTTGCTGAAGTGCAGGTAACTCCTGAGAACATCTTGGACCATATGATAAGGTCGGAGGATGTATGGGGAAGGATGGAAGTGGCGCTCAAGGCCATTCACCAGAAGCTTAAGCATTACGAAGCCTAAAGAAACAGAAAGATAAAGAAAAGCAAGAAGAGAAAGCAGCTATGTAGCAGATGGGTAGATTTTTCCGGCTCTGGTGAGCACCTTTGAGGCATCCCTTTTTTTAAGGGTTATGCTGATGACGTCTTAGTGAAGTAATGCCGTCACGGCTCGTACCGATGTGGGCTTGAGCAAGGAAGCCGACTCCTACTTGTGGTGTGCCTCTGTTGGCGGATTATTCGATTACTCTTGCTCAACATTCCCACTAACCACTGCCTAAGGCCTCGTTCCCACTAACACAGACCGTCTGTTTAAACGGAAGACGGCGCCCGGACGTGCGTGTTCACACTAAGACGGACCGTCTGTCTATTTTCAACCAGCGAGATTAACGTACATGAATCGACATCCATTTTGCACGAGCGCAAACGCCGAAATGATGTGTGTGGGGTGATCGGTGCCATCTCGTCGGCGGATTCATTCACACTATATCCGGTCCGAGTGTCTAGGCGGCTCTCCGCAGTGACAAAACGTCCGTTTAAAAACCCTGATCCGTTCTTTTTCCCGGATCCGTCTAAATGTGAACAGTTTCATATAAATTGTACAGCCACTGGCATATCCGTCTCTTTAGACGGACCGAGAAAACAGACGGACCGTGCTAGTGGGGCCGGGCCCTAAGGCTTGCTTCTACGTTTAGGGCTATGAGAGGTTCTTGAATTGATTCGGGACGTACGCTGTTAAAGGTGAATTCTAAGTCTTGGAAGTATGGTGTGAAATATAAGGTCTTTTCGATAGGTTCCACTACCCCGTGCAAAGCTGCCTCAATGGGTCAACCTCTAATGCAGACATGATGTGCTGTTATGGAAAGTCGGCACACCTACCGATTGGCGAATGTGTGAGTCGATGACCCTTTTCAGTGTCTTGATCACCAAGGATGTTAGTCTACCGGGTCTTTAGTCCTTCGTGGATCCTTAGTCCCTGATTTTAACGACCTGTGCACAACTTCAACTCTCCCAGGGGACGGAACTGAGCTACATGCAACTCTTGAACATGACCACCAGCCATGGTGTTATTAAAGGGAGTGGCTATTCGCACTGCAGAGTAGATAAGAGTGGATAAGAGTAGATGAGAGTAGATGAGAGAGTAAATAAGAGTAGAAGAGAGTAGATGAGAGTACATAAGAGTAGATGAGAGTACATGAGAGTAAATGAGAGAGTAGATGAGAGTAGATGAGAGTAAATAAGAGTATATGAGAGTACGTCTACTCTCATCTACTCTCATCTACTCTCTCATTTACTCTCATCTATTCTCATTTACTCTCGTCTACTCTCGTCTACTCTCGTCTACTCTCGTCTACTCTCGTCTACTCTCATCTATTCTCATCTACTCTCATCTACTCTCATCTACTCTTATCTACTCTTATCTACTCTGCAGTGCGAATAGCCTCGGCCGTTATTAAATCTGGTAATTTCTGCAATAAATACTGTCGGCAATATTTTCAGGAAGACTTGAATTTTCTTTTTAGTTATCGCAAAATCAAATGAAAAAAAAATACAATCAATTCTTCAGTGAGTGGTAATTAACCCTGAAGCCTGAAAAATATTGGAAGTGGCTTCCAGACAGAATCTAGCATTTTTTTTTGTTAAACATTTTTATAAATATACAACTAACAAAAAAAAAATTATGAAATTCCCTATCAAAAAATGCCTCTCAATTGCAGAAGCCGCATTGTTACGTAAAGGCTTACCTAAAAACCTCTACCTGAGTTCAGTTAAGACACAGCTCCATACAGCAACAAAATACACACAATCTTGTTCACTGAGCATTGCCAACCTTGATTTATTTTTTGTGTGCTTCGCCTGCTGTGTATGTTGTCACGGTATCGCGGATAAGCAAGATCATATAGTACCAAAAAAAATGTTAACTACGAAAAAAAAACAATTTTTAAGATAATAAGAAAATTTTTACTACCTGTGAAGTAATTGGTCAATAGGTGATAGGTTGCAGGTAGATGCTTAGATATGCGCGGTACATGCAGCAGCGCCAATGTGGGGAGGATGCGAGGCGATATAGAAGACAATTGGTAATTGATGCATTGATATTAATGATATGTTGCAAACGGACGGCGTCTGACGGTAATTAATGCATAAATCAAGAGTAAAGCATATGAGTTTCTCAATTAACGGCCTAAGTGTGGACCTGCTGGTGGAATTTTTATGGATGGACGATACCGATGATGATAATGATGATGATGAGGTTTGGTCTATTGCGCCAGTCTATTGGTTAAGAAACATCTGCAATATGCTTGACGGAAGTTACAAGTCATAAGTCATGTAAGAGGTTGGATTGTTTTTTTTTGTTTATAAACTAGTGTTGTAAATCGTTTGGTTTTCAGATCTAGGTGGCTTAGAGATTAGATCTAGGTGACTTAGAGACACGAATTAAAAAGCTTGTAAAAAGTTACTTACGTTCCCAAAATATTCTTTCTCTAAATTGCTGAGACAGACAACAGATGTCCTTTTACTTTGAATTTGCAATTTTTCGTAAACCCATACCTGTGTACTGGGGATGAGATGGCGGGCGTCGCACAGTGGGGCAAATAGCTCATTTTTTGGACAATCGATAATTCCCAAGCCTGGAATTAATGAAACTTAAAATTTTTTTTGTAAACTATTCGTCATAAAATTTCCTTTAATTCTATCGAGCCCGAATTTTGAAATTTCAAAATTAAAGATGGCTAATCCAATATGGCGGACATAAATTTTGTAAGTAAAATAAAATTTTATCAAACGATTTTTTAAAATTATTGAAATTAATTATTATTAATTAATTTTCGATTTCCAAAAAACCCCCAAGTAACAATTTTTTATAATTTTAACGAATCTTTTTATAAAATTTTAATTTACTTAGAAAATTTATGTCCGCCATATTGGATTAGCCATCTTTAATTTTGAAATTTCTAAATTCGGGCTCGATAGAATTAAAGGCAATTTTATGACGAATTTGTTTACAATTTTTTTTTTAAGTTTCATTAATTCCAGGCTTGGGGATTATCGTTTGTCCAAAAAAATGAGCTATTTGCCCCACTGTGCGTCGGCGAGAGCTGGACCCACCTTAAAAATACTGCCATTGTGGGGTGCTACACGGAGACTCAAGAAGTACGAAAAAACCGGTTTTATAGGAAAGAAACGAAGGAGAGGAGAGAAAACAGCACGCACATGACGAAACTTTAACGAAAGAATTTTCACCCAAAAATTCTCTGGGTGAAAACTAACTCATACCCACATTTCTTTCTCTTCTCCCTTCTCAGATGTAAACAATGAATGTGGTATACACCACAATCAAAGCTTTCATTTAGGGTAAAGAATTATACTAAGCCGAAGACAGCCTTGTGTAGCATTAAATAACGAGACTCAAATATGATTTCGGCGAAATTCTCGAGTCTCTGAGTAGCACCACACTGCTGATTCCATATTAGGCAGAAGTCGTAGAGATCGGAACGACTGATTCGATAATGAATGCAAGCTGGCAACTGAACGTAAGAATGCTGCGTACCGAGGAATGCAGCAGTCTCAAAGAACACGAGCACGCAAAGAGAAATATAAACAGCTCAGAAAAGAAGAAAAGAGAATTCAAAAACGAAAAAAGGAAGCCTAAGAGAAAACTCTTGTTTGTGAACTAGAACAGTACAGAGAGCGACGGCCGCGCGGGTCGCGGCAGTTGTACCGAAGAGTACGCGGTATGATGCAATTCACACCTCGTTGCACATACTGCAAGGACAAAGAAGGGAATCCGATCACCGATCCTCAAGGCATCTTGGAGCGATGGGAAGAGCACTTTCATGAATTGCTAAATGGCGAACTAACTGAGGATTTGGAGGCTCCACCAATATCTGACGATAATGCTATGCTGTCACCACCAAGCTTAGCAGAAATTAGCAGTGCCATCACCCGGCTTAAAAACAACAAGGCCTACATTACAGCAAGCGATGCATGAATTAATTGTGCAAGTATGGGAACAGGAAGCGATCCCAGAAGACTGGAGAAAAGCCAACCTCTGTCCGGTACATAAAAAAGGAGATATCACAACGTGCAGCAATTATCGTGGTATAATGTTGTTGAGTACCGCGTATAAGATATTCTCCGCCATCCTACAAAACAGGATGGCCCCATACGCTAGAAACATCGTAGGCCAATACTAGTGAGGCTTCAGCCCAGGCAAATCAACAACCGATCAGATTTTCAGTTTGAGGCAGGCTATGGAAAAATGTCTAGAGTTTCAAAACTCAATCCAACACCTCTTCACAGACTTTAAAGTCGCCGAGTAGAACTCTACAAAGCCATGAGAGAATGCGGCAACCTTAACAAGCTGACAAGACTATGTAGGTTGATGATGACCAATGTGACAACAGGCGCGGATTCAAGGGGGGGGGGCACGGGGTCATGACCCCCCCCCCAAAAAAACGCTCGCTCTTTAAAAAACAAAATGGACCCAACTAAAAAAACAAAAACAAAAAATAACCAAACGACCAAAACCGACTCAACTTTTTCGCAAATTAAAAAAACGACCTTAGAAAAATGACCTTCAAAGTCAACAACAGATTGATCTACTTTTTATCACAAAATGTGTCGCGATCGACTTGATGTCATAACCGCAGTGTAAGGAGAGGTGGGAAACACATTTGGGGCGACAGCCAGCGTCAACTTAAATGGAGTCTAAAGGAGTATCCACACACATCAGGGCCGTGCCCGGGTCGTCACAGGGCCGAGTTCTGTCATGTGTGAACGAGCCCCTGCCCGGACACGGACATGTGTGAACGAGTCAAGGAGTGTCCACACATATTAG
The DNA here is from genome assembly GCA_963855945.1 of Thereva nobilitata. NCBI lineage: Eukaryota > Metazoa > Arthropoda > Insecta > Diptera > Therevidae > Thereva > Thereva nobilitata. Next base: position 5,943,098 of record OY979699.1, read on the forward strand.
TGTTCCGTCAGGGGTTCAAAAAATATCGGTGCGTACATTTTATACGAACTCGTTCACACATGTCCGTGTCCCGGCCGGAGCAAAAATCGAACGTCCCTGATGTGCGTGGATACTCCTTAAAAGGCAAAGACGGCTCACTAATTTTTCACGTCGACGAATCAGATAACGCCATCCAGGTGTGTTCAGACTTGTATTAATAGAGCTCCAAATAGCTCTAACATTGTCATTTTCTCGGACAGTCAAATTTCCCTGTTGGCCATTAAATCTTACGGGGTGTCATCAAAGATTGTCCTGGATTGTCTCCTATCTCTGCAATCCCGCAGTTGGAACAACACTGGTACGCTGATGTGGATTCCGGGTCACGAAGGTCACATTGGTAATGAAATTGCCGACGGTCTGGCTAGAGCAGGGACAAATTCATCACCTTTCGGTCCGGAACCTTTCTGCAGCTTAGCAAGCTGCCACGTACGAACGGCCATCGGCCACGGTTCGACCACCTGTTTCTTCATAGCTGGAGAAGGACCCAGGGCGCTCGTCAAGCTAGAAGCGGGCAAACTGTTAAATTTCAAGAGTTGGGAGACGAGAATTCAGTATATTTACGGACCACAAACCGCTTACCTTCACTTTTAAACAAAAATCCGAAAAAGCTTCACCTCGTCAGCTTCGAAAGCTCATCAGTCAGTTCTCAGCGGACATACGGTAAGGAAAGTCGAACATCAGCAGATCTATTATCCAGAATTGAGGAAATAAATGTAACAACAGAGACAATAGATTACAAGAAATTTTCAGAGACCCAGTCAAATGACGACGAATTAGGGGATTTATTACCAGACCAAAAAAGAAGCTCGTCCTTGTGGCTCAAGGAGTTTGCTATTCCCAATAGCTCTTGAAAAGTCTACTGCGACATAATTCAAGACAAAATTCGACCCTACGTTCCTGAATCACTTCAAAAATTAGTTATAAAAAAGGCCGAGGCTATTCGCACTGCAGAGTAGATAAGAGTAGATAAGAGTAGATGAGAGTAGATGAGAGTAGATGAGAATAGATGAGAGAGTAGATGAGAGTAGACGAGAGTAGACGAGAGTAGATGAGAATAGATGAGAGAGTAGATGAGAGTAGATGAGAGTAGATGAGAGGGTAGATGAGAGAGTAGATGAGAGTAGATGAGAGTAGATGAGAGTAGACGAGAGTAGACGAGAGTAGATGAGAGTAAATGAGAGGGTAGATGAGAGTAGACGAGAGTAGAGAGAGAGTAGTATACTCTTATTTACTCTCATCTACTCTCATCTACTCTCTCATCTACTCTCTCATTTACTCTCATCTACTCTCATCTACTCTTATGTACTCTCATCTACTCTCATCTACTCTTATTTACTCTCTCATCTACTCTCATCTACTCTTATCTACTCTTATCTACTCTGCAGTGCGAACAGCCACTCCCTATAAAAAAACTATACTGTTCGGCTCATCCCGGGGTACAGACGGGCGACTACAGAACTTTAAAAGCAACGATCATGTCCTACAAAACAAAAGGCTGGTACGCAGTCTTGCCATTAATACTGTTAGGATAACAGCAATTATAAGCCAGACATACTAGCAACCGCAGCAGAATTGAATCTTGGAACATCATTGCGTTTGACAGGCGAATTCTTCGTTGACAAGTAGGAAAATGTCAACATATATGTGAATTTGTAAAGGAATTCAAAAAAAGAGTAAACGAGATCAAGTCTAGAGCAGCTTCGTCACGTGCAAAACAAAGCGTTTTCATCGAGAAGGATCTAAAAAACTGCCACTTCGTGTTCAAAAGAGACGATAAAGTCAGAGTATTTTTGGACGCTCCACACGAAGGTCCATTCGAGGTGTTGAAAAGAAATCCAAAGTATTCCGTATTACGGATAAAAGGAAAAGGGATACCAGTTCAGCATGAAAAACAAATAAGTAAACCACAAAGAAACCGACCTTTGCAAAGGGGAGCGTCGCAAAGCATGCAACATCAAAGCAGACGAATAGAGGAAGAGAAATCACTGCGATATCGCTGTCGCTAGAGGGGGAGTATGTGGCGCCAGCCAGCGTCAGTGTAAATGGAGCCTAAATGGCAAAGTAACTTTATGCCATGACCATTAGATTTCAGTCTTCAAAAGTAGTGCCTAGGAAGCTCTCAGTTCCGCGGTACGTGTCTAAAAAATTAATGTAAGATCTATCGACTAGTCATTCACGTTACAATTACACGTTAAATGACGACATCGCGAGAGATCGACCAAAATTGGCTTTGCGATCGACCGGTCGATCGAGATCGACTTGTTGGCCAACCCTGATTTACATATACTCTTTCTATTTGTTTTGATTTGCAAACTCTGAAGTTAGCTGCACTCACAAAGAAGGGCGCGTCTTCATCAAAAGTACATTAGGGCACGTTTTCGTAGGGCACGTTTGTTTGTAATCCACCAGAAATTTCGGTTAGTTTTGTTAATTTTGTTTTTGTTTTTTTAGAAGTAGAAAGTTTTTTTTTTTTTTTTTTTTTATTGCCAAGCAAGGCACTTTTCCGCCACTTTTAATTCCGTGACCCCCCCCCCAAACAAAATTCTAGATCCGCGCCTGTGTGACAAGCCAAGTAAAGGTATCGGGAACACTGTCCAAACCAATCAACATCTATAATGGACTCCGACAAGGGGACGGTCTGGCCTGCCTCCTTTTCAACCTGGCGTTGGAGAAAGTGATCCGATATTCGGGCGTGATATCAAGGGGCACAATCCTCCACAAGTCCACCCAATTACTGGCTTACGCAGACATTGACATCATTGGGAGAACATCAACAGCTGTACAAGAAGCCTTCACCCAGATTGAACGGGCGGCAGGAAATCTGGGACTGCACATCAACGAAAGCAAAACAAATTGCATAAGGTAGCCTCGTCTGCAAGAACGCCTAACATTGGCCCCACAATCAGGGTAGAGGAACTTGAGTTTGATGTGGTAAAATCATTTATCTCTCTTGGGCCAATAGTAGCAGCCGACAATAGCATGAAACCAGAAATACGCGCACGACTTCTAAAAGCCAACAAACCCTACGATAGTGTGTCAAGGCTCTTCAAATCCAAGCATCTAACCATAACGTCTAAACTTTTACTATATAAGACGATGGTTTTACCAGTCCTCACCATATGCATCCGAAACGTGGGTGCTAAGCAAAAAGCACTCTAACCTCTTGGCAGTGTTCGAGAGGGAAATACTTCGAAAGATTGTTGCCCCTTATGTGAGGAAAGACGATTCCGGAGACTCTACAATGACGAGATCTACGAACGCTATCGCGACATAGATGTTGTGAGGGAAATAAAGCTCGGTAGACTACGGTGGGCAGAACATCTAGCTCGTATGAGTAAAGATGAACCTGCTCGGAAAGTTCTCTCTGCGGCAAGACCTATGGGGTGCAGCAGCGAGGGTGACCCAATCTCCGCTGGAAGGATGGCGTAGACCAGGACGCTCAGAGCTTAGGGATGCCAAACTGGGTGACATCGGCTCAGAATCGGGACCGGTGGAGAGAACAGATACAAGAGGCCAGGACCGGATACCGGTTGTAGAGCCGTTAAAGAAGAAGAAGGATCAAAACGACGCGTTAAAAGCGGCCGTTAAAGAAGAAGAAGGATCAAAACGACGCGTTAAAAGCAGCCCTACAACTAACCTAACCACGGAAATTTTGTACCCGCAACAGCAGATTAGTCCGCTCGGCTCATTCTGCTCTACCTGCAGCTCCTCTTTTCGCTCGAACAGATCAACTGAATTGTAGAACAACCAATAGGTTGTCGACAGTACAAAGGGCTTTCCCTGAGCTCTAGTCTTTCACATACAAAAAAAAACATGCGATTAGTCATCGCTTCTTTGCTTAGGGCTCTTTTACACGACCGGACACCGAACAGACAAAACGAACGAACAAACTGGGGTTTATGGGAAAGAGGGTGAGAGAGGGGCTGGTTTTCCATCGTCCTCTCTCACCCTCTTTCCCATAAACCCCAGTTTGTTCGTTCGTTTTGTCTGTTCGGTGTCCGGTCGTGTAAAACCGGCCTTACTAGATATCTCTTAGTAGAGTTGAGCCGTATTTACACGAGGCAGTAAATCTGTCTCTTACGCGATGGTAAATTGTACTGAGGTCTTAAATTTTTCAAAATGTCCCGGTTCCAAAATAATGCCCTACTGGTATATGAGTGCGTATCAGGATAAATGTGGCGGGGTGGATTGTCAGTAAGTGTAGTGGTGGGTTTCTTCCCTCTTACTTTTTTGGCGCAGTAAACATTCCAATTTGAAATGAAATGAGGTGAGATTGTAAATATGTAGGTACTAGAGAGACATTTCTTATGACCGGTTCACATTATTCCAGTTCAGTAATCCAGTCCGATGCTAGACAATGCGTGTTCACTGTTCAACGTTTAATCCAGCACTGGTTTGGTCGTCTACACTATTCCAGTGGCGTTGGAATGGGCGAGCTGGAATGAAAAAGTAGACTGTCAATTCAGTCACTGGACTGGGTTGTTTACTGGTATGGGTACATTCCAGTGCCGATTTATATTATTCCAGTGGCATTCCAGCGCTGGTTTCGATTGCTGGACTGGATTGCTACTGGAATAATGTTAATCGGGCATTACTACTTTTGCCGTCAGAAAAATATCCAATTTGAAATGAGGCGAGGGTGATTGTCAAATGTAAATATACATAGGTTTCTTACTTCCTTACTCTTACTCTGAGGCAATTTAATGCATGTTAGAATCAAACTCGTGAAAAAAGTCCTTCATTGGTATTTATTTTCTTTCTTTCTTTAATTTGATTGTTTTTGTAATTTTTGGCCGCATTCTCAAAAGAAAACGGAGGCTCCTCTTACAAACTCATTTTATAATCGCGTGTCCCACTCAACACTATCTCGTAGCAAAATAGAACTGACAACGAGTTATCTTGAACTACACTTAAGTAAATTTCCAAGAAAAGGCCTAAATGTTGCGACACCCCAATCGTAATCCAATCCTATCCTTTAAACCAGGGGTGGCCAAACTTTTTGGAAGCAAGGGCGCAACAATATGTAATGACATACAAGTATTTGTTTCTTGTTTTTTTTTTGGTAAAATGTTTAGAATTGGGGCTTCAGACTAAAATCGCTCCAAATTTTTTTTGGGTTATTCAGAGTGATTTTTGAGTGCTCCAATAGCAGTTTCAAGGCGGTGGAGACATATTTTTCTATCACAACTTGGCGGTACTCCTCCGCCCAACCTGGGCGCAACACCAAAATTGCTAAACATTCAATTTGTGAGCACTTCAAAATCATTCTGAATACCTAAAAATTTTTTTCCAGCAATTTTGGCCTGGAGTCCCAAATGCCCTTGTTTAAAAAAAATATGTCTCCTTCGCCTTAAAATGATATTGGAGCACTCAAAAATCACGTGAAGCAGGGTAGTGGGTGGAAAAGAGGTATGGATAAAGCAATATCCTGGGAATGGTAGAAGAGCCTAATCATTACATGACAACGAAAATTAATTTCAACTCAGGTTTCAATGTCCAGATTTCCACCAGAAAGAGATGAGAAATCTTCCAGTCTAACAAGAGGTATAGGTGGCTTCAAACCAGAGGCGGGTGTATGAACTGTTCTTTTATACCCCTTGATGAGCCTCCAAAAATACTTCCAGAAAGACAACCGAACATTCTCTTTGCAGTTGTGTGGCTAGGATTAAACATCGTGCATTTGCAAACCTCTTATTTCCCGGCTTCACCGGCCGAACTGCGCAAGTTCGAGAACATTGGTGAACTGAATTTTCAAATAACTTCACTTTGCATACAATTTCCACACATTCAACTGAGGATAAAACAGACCTCAGTTCGCACAACTGGACTCAAACTGAAGCTAAACGTAAAAGCTCGCTCAAAAGAGAATAATAAACTGGAATACTGGAATGCCATTCCAGTGAGCTTTTACATTTCTGACTTCTGGCGAAAAAGCAACAAAAATTTCAAGCACGAACTGAACATGAACTGGACTTTAGTCGGTAATGCCACTTTTCACGATTGGAACACTATTGAATTGAGGTCGCTGAAGTCGATGCATTACAGAATTTGGGAGAGATTTCGAAGCTTAAAGTGAGAGATATCATCCGATATCTGAATATGACAGGCTGGATTTAAAGTCACTCCAAACACACTGATATGCGCTTATGTGAAAGATTTTTACGAGTACTGTAACAAAACTTGTCCTTTCAGCGCTAATTATGTCTACGCCTTTGGTTCCCTGTAATTTTTCTTTTATCGTGTTTTACATCTGATTCAAATCAGTCTCCATTTCCAGATTCCTTGTTATCTCCTTCAACTCCTTAATTTTTTTATGTGCGACTTCATCTGATTGCTGTACTTCGTCACTTTGGAAATAAAATAAAAAAACTATTTTAAATTATCGGAATTCAAGTGGGCGCATAATAAATCGCTTACGGGCGCCGTTGCCCACGCGGGCGCGGGGTTGGCCACCCCTGCTTTAAACTAAGGGTCTGTTTAGACGGTACATTTCCAGGAGCGTTCCTCGCGAACTTTGTCGATGAATGGAGAAGTGGGGATGATGAGAGAGATACCATCCCACTTCACCCTTCATCCGCGTACGAACGTTCCTGGGAGCGAACCGTCTAAACAGGCCCTAAGCTTATTACCATGACCGAAACGACATGACAGAGACTGTGGTAGCAAGTACAAAGAGTGATTCTTAAAGCTTGGTGTAACCACGTTGCCACTTACGTGAGTGACTGGGGGGTTTCAGATGAGCCATCGTGCTCAGACCACAGACACATTCACTTTATGGTGGGTGAGTCTTTGTAAAGAGTGAGTGCATATAGGAATCCCAGATATAAAAAACGGGCAGACTTTCGGGGCGAACTCAGTAGGAAGGGTTCTATGCACTCAATCAAATCTACGATGGATGTAGAACTATCCGCATCGGTTCCTGCTGCTTACAACAACAACTGCCACGTTCTGATGAGGACGCGTAACAGGAAAACTCCATGGTGGAATAACGATCTCTCCAAGTTGAGATCCGCTACGAGGAAGCTATTCAACACAGGCAAGAAGAGCGGCAACAGGGAGAGTTATGAAAGCACGCTTACCACCTATAACAGGGCGATCAGACGAGCAAAAAGAAACAGCTGGAGGAATTTCTGCAAGAGTATCGAAGCTTTCTTAAAGGGCCTATCGGGAGATCTCGGATCTAGTAAGAGAACCGATGACTCTTTCACACAGTCTAGGGAAGAAACCTTGATAATATTGCTTCAGGCACACTTCCCAGGCACAACCATTTATTCAAATGGGAATACATCTTCTGCTGGGCAACTATCAAGCCCACTCTCTAAAGCGACCAAAGCTGCCTGGACAGAAGTAAACACCGCGTTGAATCACGAAGCTATTAGGTAGGCGATTAGATCGTTCAAACCATACAAGTCCCCTGGAGCAGACCGGATCTATCCCATTATGTTACAGGAGGGATGCGACCTAGACACTCCCTTATTATGCAAAATATTCAGGGCTTCCTTTGCACATGGTTATATCCCACCTGTCTGGAGGAACGTCAGCATAATGCCGGATCCACACGTTTGTCAAGGCTTGGCGTTCGGGTTACACCTCGGCTAAGGCTTTCGGGCCGATAAGTCTCACGTCTTTTGCCTTGAAGACAATGGAGAAAATTGTCGACAAGGTGATAAGGGAAACTTAACTTCAATGCCAACCAGTAGCTCCTATCAGCATGCGTACCAGGCGGGCAAGTCCACTGAGACAGCACTGCACAATCTGGTGCTTAGGCTGGAAGGCGCAGCACTAAACAAAGGAGTTACGCTGGCGGCCTTCCTCGATATCGAAGGAGCCTTCGACAATACATCCTTTGATACTATAACTAGGGCTCTAAGTAGACGAAGTCTAAGTGCACGGCCACAACGCAGCCATCGCCTAGCACATCGCACCTAGCAAGAACAGAATTTGACCATCGCACACTAAACCTATATGGTGTTATGTGCAGTGCTAGGCTAGGCAGGCTGCGTTGTGGCCATGCACTAAGTAGCACTTCCTGCGACTGGATCGACTCTAGGCTGAGACCTCGCAAACTAATGGTTTCTCATGTTGAGGGGTCTCTGGAGGGCACTATAGCAAAAGGTTGTACGCAGGGAGGAGTTTTAGCCCCACTTCTGTGGTGCCTTGCTGTAGATGAACTCCTGAAACTACTCAACGGCAACTTTTTCGCCTAAGGTTACGCAGACGATGTCGTCATAGTAACGGACGAAACTGAAGGAGTCATGTCAAAACGTCTGCAGCAGGCACTAGTATCTAGTTGGTGCGACAGAGTAGGACAAAAAGTCAATCCCGACAAAACGATTCTGGTTCCTTTTACCAGGAAACGATCACAACCGACGCTTTCAGAACCGACACTCGTAGGTAGAACTATAGGCTTTTCGCAACAAGCCAAATATTTAGGAGTGACGCTAGATGCCAAGCTCAACTGGAACCAGCACATGGACACTCTGATGAGCAGAACGCACAGATCCTTGTGGGCTTGCCGCAGAGCTTGTGGTTCCACAAGGGGTTTTCAGCCGAAAACCATGTATACTGGATATACACCACCATCGTTAGGCCCATGGTAACCTATGGAGCTTTAGTTTGATGACACAGAACGGCGCTTAATGCCCGAGATACACGAGGCTAGTTATTCAAGCTAGTGCTAGTAAGCTAGCAAGATAGCAGGTCTGCCTTCGTGTAAACAAAACTAGCATCATTTCTAGACTAGTAAGCTAGTGAGAAAAATAGTAAGCTTGCGTTTCAAGCTAAGAAAGTTGAATAGGATGGGGTTCTATTTTTTGAGCTAGTAGTGAAGCTAGTATCCGATTAACTAGTGTCCAGCGACGACACGTTCTGTTGTTCTGGCCGCTAACTACGTGCTTTCGAGACAACATGCCCAAATTTACTACCGAGGTTAACTTAAAGTTTGTGCAATGTGTATGGAACGCCACCAGTCCAACTTATAAAGACAAATCTATGAGTATTTTAGCACTACAAAACATATGCGGCAACTTATTGACAATCGATATACAAATGACGATCCTTTTTCAGATTGAACGTGTTGTCACCTTTATTACTGCAAAGATACTGGCTTCAAATTTCCTAGCATCATGTAACCAACTCTAGCTTGTGCCAAGTCAGGACAGCAAGTTGGGATTGGATACGGGACAGAATAAGTTAACTGGCTTGCTATCCTAGCTTCGAAAAACTAGCCTCGTGTATCTCGGGCATAAGGGTTTCATAACCAATTTGTGCAAAATTCAAAAAATGGCCTGTTTTTCCCTCACTGGAGCCATCCGCACTTCCCCGACGGCGGCGCTGGAGACTCTCCTCAATCTGGTACCAGTAGAGAGGTAGAGAAATCTACGATAAACGCGGCGCTGCGGCTGAAAGCGAATGGCTATCTGGGCGCTGGTCTTGGGCGATGACATTCTATAATTATCAACATTATTGCTGTAAACATGCTAAGGACGACGGCGAAACTATTTTCCGCGGCCACGGCGAATGGCCCGACGAAATTTCTTGTCTGCACACACTAAGAGCGACGGCGACACAAATTAAAAAACACACCCCGGAATAATCATCTTGGACAGCCGCGTGTTACACGCGCACACAGGAACACACGAGAATTTTTTTTTTTTATGTGGAAGACTAGAGCTCATGGAAAGCCCTTTGTACTGTCGACAATCTATTTTCTTCGTATAGAGTGCAATGTCAAACAGCAAGCTCTAGTCGATAGATAGTGAAGGGGAAGAGAGAAGTAGGAAGGAACTGCCACAACCACCTAGAAACACAACCCCATGCCACAGCCCCCATGAAATTTTGACAGGCGACGGCTACGAAATAGAAATTGGATTGATTCGGTAGCCACGCTCGGCGACGTCGCCGTCGTCTGCAGAATGTGCGCCTCCATATATAAGCCGTGTATTGTATTCGTTTTTGACAGTCGCCGAGGAAAATAGTTTCGCCGTCGCCCTTAGCATGTTTACAGCATATAGAAGGGATTCCGGAAGCGGGGATGCTCTCGGATTGCATGCCCTCTAAAATCTCAAAATTTGAGCAACCCTCTGGGCACATACAAGACAGACTAACCTGGACTTTTCTTAAGGTATCGCCGGGTGTACCATACTCGGATGGCTCCAAAACAGGGACAGGTGTGGGCGCTGGAGTCTGGAGCGATTCAGCAGAGCGATAAGCTTAGGCACCCTAGCAACTGTCTTCCAAGTAGCGGTGTACGCTATATTGGCATGCAATCATGAGAACTTGAGAAGGGCCTACCAAAATAAACGGATTTTTATCTGCTCTGATAGCCAAGCGGCAATTAGGGCGGTAAGGTCCCGTAGGACCAAGTCTAAATTAGTTAGGGACTGTCAACGTGCTCTTGGTGAGCTGGGCGTTCTCAATCAAGTTACCCTTGCCTGGGGCCCGGGTCATCGGGGCTTCGAAAGCAATGAAAAAGCGGATGCCCTAGCTAAGCAGGGCTCTGACATTGCATTCATCGGTCCAGAGCCGGCTATCGGAGCACCTACCAGCTTGCTGCAAAGGGCCCTAGCCGATCGCACTTTGATGAAACATACTGAACGCTGAAGGTCCGCGCCTGGACTGGCCAACTCGAAGCGGTTCCTACCTGGGCCGTCTCCTAACACGGCCAAGGAATTATTAGGGCGCAGTAGAAATGGTGCCAGAACACTTGTTGGCTTGATAACCGGATACTTCGCCCTAAATTACCACTTATGGCGGATAGGAAAGGCGGAGGACCCCACTTGCAGGCTTTGCCTGGAGGAGGATGAGTCTGCTCTCCACGTCCTCTGTGAATGCCCCGCAATAGCGAGGAGCAGGGTTGCTTTATTCGAGGAGTCCCTGGTATTCAAGTCCAAGCGACAAGCCACTAGGCAGACTGCTGAACTTATTCAAGCGGGATGGCCTAAAAATATGAGGTATAGGGGTGTAGCACAATAGGCCAAATGAATGGCAGCAGTACCTATGGACTCAGTACCTCACAAAAGAAACAAAAAAAAGCTTATTACCATTGCCCATTTTACACGATGAAACACGAAACAAAAAGTTTCCTGCAACTTTGCTCGGTTTGATGGTGAGAGGAGAGAGAGACGGCTTGAGGGAGCACGTGTTCCCTCAAATCCTCTCTCTCCTCTCACCATCAAACCGAGCAAAGTTGCAGGAAACTTTTTGTTTCGTGTTTCATCGTGTAAAATGGGCCCATGACTGAAAGGACATGACAGACTGCGGTGGCAAGCACAAAGAGTGATTCTAAAGCTACATAAACCACATTAAAACAAACGATACCACACCAAAAGAATTAAAGTACTCAAGAAACGAGATCCCAGACAACGGTAATTATTTACATTTTAGTCCTTTTGCTGTTTTATATTTCCAATTAATGTTAATAATTTGTTTTTGTTGGGTAAATTCTAATCGTTAAAATGTCACTTACCTTTTTCACAATTCAGTCCTTAAAGGGATGTGTTTATTCTTGTCCTTTTCTCCTTCTCCATATCAGCGCAAAAACAGGCAGCAACAACAACAATGAATAACTATATGAATGCAAACAAAAAAATTTTTTTTTCTCTCGTTCCTGTTTTTTTTAAGTTCTTTTTTGTTTAGTGATTATCCTTTTTTTATTTTTTTTTTGTTTGTTCGACAACACCTGGACGAAGGATAAAAACTAATAAGCACAATTATTTTTTTACATATATTTTTTGGTTATTTTATTTGCACAAAAATTATTATTTTTTTTTTGAGAGAATTTAAAAAGTGATAACTAAAAATAATGATGCAAAGAAAACACCGAATTATTTTTCATGTAATTTTATTCATTTTTTTTTATTATTATTTTTTAGTATTATTTTGTTTTATTTAAAAAAAAATTGTTTTTTTTTTTAGTTTTTATGGATTCCTGTGATTACTACAATATTTATTTAATCACACCGGGGGATGACGACAAGCATCACTTATTATTATTTTTATATTTGTTTTTTTTTTATTTAATATTTTTAAATTTAATTTTAATTTCCGGCTTTGGGGAAATATGGAAGCAAACAGCACTTTTGATAAGGGATGAGATTTTCTTTTTATTTTTTCCTTAATTAAAACTTAGTTATTGTTAGAAATATAAAGAACACATTTTATTATTTAGTATATAACCACCCTGTTTATTTTTTGTTGTATGGTATTGCTTTTGAAACAAAAAAAAATGAAACATGAAAATATTTTGATAGAACAAAAGTTTTAAAAAAAATAATAATAAAACAAATTCGAGCCTTTTTTGGATATAAATGTAAGTATAAATTTGCTAAGGCAATTTTTTTTAGAGGTTTGTTTTTGTTTTTATTGTAATTATTAAATTTTAATTTATTTACTTTTTTTATATTTATGAATAATTTTTCCTTTTAACTTTCTATAATATTTTTGTTGTTTTGTGTTTTTGTCCGTTGAAGTTGCGTTGCTCATGAGTAATTGTTTTTTTTTGTTCGGGATAAGAAAAATTTAAAGGAGGAAAAAAAACACAAAGATAGAATAAAACACTTTGGAAAGGGAACGGAAAAAAACTTCAGTAGTGTTTTTTTTTGTGTTAAACTAAGATATTTTATCACTGGAAGTTATCCGTCGTAGGCGACAGCGGTAGTAGCCGCAACAGCAGCAGCAACAACAAAAAAAACAACAATAACAACAACAACAACAACAAAAACAACAAATAAATAAGAGAAGTCTACTTCGGGGCGTACAGCATCAATAGACAGATGAAGAATCCAATAATATAATCAATTTGTCGAGGAATCCACTTCTCACAGCATGGACCAATTTTTATTATTATTATTAATTAATATTATTATTAAATTTAATCAAGCATAAGAAAAATTAATTCATGTCAGACACGGCGAGAAGACCGAATAATTTATGAAAAACAAGAAGGAATATGCCAGCAGGAATATTATAATATACTTGGGCAAGAATCTTCAATTCCCGATTAGAGGAGAGCAATAAGTAATTTTATTTTATTGTAATTTTTCTTCCAGTTTTGTTTACATTTTTTTTTTAAACAACAAAAAACAAACCTTAATCAAAAAAACCAATTATAAGTAATAAACAAACAAAAAAAACACCTTTTTTTCACACGTAAGTATCCTTTCCGGGGAGGATCTCTTGTTTCTACTACTCCTTCTCACATATATATTACACATGCTACATAGCACACGCAGAACAATAGATGGCGCAGGTTAGCTAATATTTTTTTTACATACATATATGTATCTATATTATATTTTATTTTTATATTTATTACTTAGGATGGTGGGGGTACGAGATTTTGTTTGACAAAAAAACAAAAAACTATTATTATTATTTTTTTCTTTAAAAAAATGTAAGTTATCTTTTTTTGTTTTATTTTTTTTTTTTAGAATTACTACACAAAAAAATTAATATTAAAAAACTATATAGCAAAAAACTTATACGAGAAGAGTTTTCGGCAGCGTTGCTTTATAACAACGCACAGAACGTAACTACTGCGCTTCTGGGGCCCCGCTGCCTGTGGCTGAGAGAGATTGGACATCGAGAAACACCAGCGAAAAAAAAAGTTTTTTTCCCCCAATAAATGTGCTTCTTGTAGATTGGCTATATGCTAAAAAAAACACATGCTTCCACACTTCCATCTTCTTGCCATATACGAAGGAGTACGGTGTTGTCAAATCAATGGATATGTAGCAGATTAACGGTACAAAATGCTACCAAATCTACTACTGGTGTCTGTTTACTATGATATGTGCCGTGTTTTTTTAATCTGTTTTATTCTGTTCTGTCCTGGAACATTAAAAAAACGGCAAAGGGAAATTTTCATTTTTATTTACATAATTTACGGCTTTGAGCATTTTAATTTCTTCTAATATTGCATAAAGATCTGTCTTGTTTATTTCTCCATTAATTTTTCTCGTTTTTCATTCAGTAAACAAAACATTTTACTTTATTTGTCAACTGTCAATGTAAAAAACGTATGCGAGAAAAGGGAAATTTAATATTTCCCTTTGTGCTGGATAGTGTTCTTGATAGTTATCGGGGACAAGACTTTTGTATGGAAGCTGTTCTGTTCTGTCCTGGAACAGATTAAAAAAACACCCCTATGGTTTCTCCTTACATGTTTGTTAGGTGATTTCGAAAACGTGCGGTATATGATGATGAAGTTAACAGTAAAGTGCCTACTATAATGCACGTAAGAGCATGTCTACACGTTCAACTTTTCATTCAACTATTCGAAATTAGGAAGTTTCTTCTCTTTCGCCCGCATGTAGAGTTGTGTTTCGAAAATTGAAGGCAACTAAAAGTTGGTCCAGTCCTGGTTTTTCCTTCAACTTGTTTTAAAAATGTGGATTCATCCATCCTCAAATAGTTTTTATACGATTTCTTATCGGTTAACCTTAAAGCGTCAATTATACTGGACGAAACGGAACGCAAAGGACCGGATTGAAATGTCAAAATGAGTTTCATTACAGAGAAATTGTATTTAAGTGGTTATACTAGACGCAACGGAACGGAACTGACCGGATTAAAGTTTCAAAACTTTGGAACTTGAAGGAACCGACGCACAGTGGTCTGAGAATGATATTTACGTGGAAAAAACATCAAACTTTGTTGGATTTGCACAGAAATTGAAAAGTATAGGTATTTGGGGCTGCTGATCATAAATTTGAAGTCAAATATTTAAAAAAACAAAATGGCGGTTCCAATATGGCGGCCAAAAGGCTATATTGAATTGAACTCACATAAAATTGCATATTTTTAAGTTTTTGGAGTCGCTATTTACAATTTTCATGTCAAACATTTGGAAAAACAAAATGGCGGATCTAATATGGTGGCTAAAGAATTTTATACTGGATCAATTTCCATTTCGTCACTTTCATCTATAACACAGCACAACAAAATCAAACTTTTTTTTGTTGCATATAATAATTTAATCGTTGTTTACTAATTTGAGGTCACTGATTTCGAATCTACCCTCAGTTTAATTGTATCAGCTCGAGTTTTATTGGCTTTATTTGGTACATTTTTCACATAAGCTTATGACGAAAAGTACCAAATAAAGCCTAACATCAAAATTTGCTAATATCTTCAAAAATAAAGGCGATACCACAAAAATTGTCTTTACATTATTTATAGGAAATTGTTCATACTTTCCAATTTTGGAAAAAAAATGTTAACTAGCTACGTATTTTTGGGGGAAAAGGTAGTTGAAATTTGAAGTTGATATTTTTTATTTTCTTTTCGCTGTGACTCACGCAGCTGCACACAGCTGCACATGAAATTTTTACATTAACGGTAAATTATATGTTCTTTCACAAGCCGTAATTAAATTTTTGTCTCTTTGTGACTCTTCGAAATAATATTTTAGTTTTCATATAAATATGAATATTTTCAATTTTATATGTGCATATATGTATGTATATGTATATATTTATGATCGCACGAAATACTTATCTGTGTTCTCAGAAGTTATTGTTTACACTGATTTATTTATCTAAAAGAAATAAGCCAAATAAAAAAAAACGTTCTTCACAAAAATATGAAAATAACGCCTATTCTTGACGTAAGCCGAAGATAACTGTTGCACTCGCACTAAAATCTCACTTTTGGAGTCCCTTTGACAAATTACTGCCATAAATGAATCAATTTGTTATGTTCGAAAAAGCAGTTTTTTCCGCATAAATTTCATTCTCAGACCACTGTGCGACGGATTGAAATGTCAAAAGCAGCATTAAAAACAGCTGATTTTGTCATTTATTATTTAGCCCAAAATTTCATCAGAGTTTGATGAAAAATTAATATCCGAAGTGGAAGAAAATGAAGTTCTATGTAATAAAAAAATTGCACGGATATAAAAATTTTAAGCATAAGTCCAAAATTGGGCAAAACATTGCCGAAAAATTTCATCAACTTATAATAAAATATCTATTTGACAGATGAACAAATGACACTTACATATGTTTGATTCCGTCAGTATAACCAGCAAAATTCCATTTCGTTGGCTCTCCTTTCCGTTACGTTCCGTTGCGTCCAGTATAATTGAGGCTTAAGTCATAAGCTTAGTATGCTGTTCGTGCGGAATTCAGACTCCCCTTTAAAATGCATGTAAAAAAGTGTGCGAAATTCAGGTTGGAGGGCGGTCTGAACTCCTCCATAAAACCAGTACGCAGTTCCATTTGAATTCAGACCCCAAATGAACTTTGTTTCTCTAGAAAATGGATGGCGTTTTTCCTGAGTGGAGATTTCTCGTTTCATTTTCCGCAGGCCAAGATATGAAATTTTTGTTTTCTCGACCGGAAATTTTGACGTTTATCACTTTTATGCGGAAAGAAGTTGTTTCGGGAGTGTGATGTGTCCAAACCACTGACATATAATAATGGACTGCTCACTGACATATAGATATGGACTGCTAATTGACAACTTTTAATGGCACAATTTTTCTCCAGAAGTAGAAGACCTTTTCTATGTAAACAACAATTTTTTTCGAATTTAGGGGAAAATAAGTAATGTATATTATAATTGATAGAAATAAATGTCCATCATTATTTTTAAATTACAACCAGTTTTTTCATTAAATAAATGTATTTATTTTAAATGTGTGAGGGTTATTTCCCCTGTTTATCGAACTTTTAAAAATAACGAAAGAGAGAGAAAGAAGAAAAAACTCTATACCTGTGTATTTTTTCTAATTATGTTGATATCGCTGACATGCACTGAACTGTTTTTTTTATTTTAAACCCGATTAAAGTTCATAGGATTTTAACGGGGGAGCGAGACAACAATAGTTTTTGGTGCCACTTTTTGTATGGGATTTTGCTTATTCATGTCCATATCTATATGTTTCTCTCTCTTGCGTTATTTTTAAAAGTTCGTTCAACAGAGGGAAACAACCCTCACATATTTGTAAATAATAGAAAGAATCTTGTTTTTCTTTATTTTTCCTCCATTCATCGATCCATTTTCATTTTTTTTTTGCACTATCATCAGTGTCAGAATTTTGGAGAATAAAGACCAAAACAGAATGAATACAGAAACTTCGACTTTGACTTCACCTTTGCAGTAAAGTCCACTTTGCTGCACAGCGCTAACACATTCATTTCAGTAACTTCAAAGTTGATAATTTGACGGATAGTATTTAAAATTGCGATCACCATTTAATAACATATCAGATATTATAAATTTTGAAAAATGGACCAATTTATTTTATTTTATGCGCCATTTAACGTAATATTACCTGCAAATATTAAAGTTTGCATACAATAAACTTAATCAATTTAAATTTTCTAATTTGGCTACAGTGAAAAAAATTGGAATGTAATGTTGGTAGTTCTGCAACTTTTGCAGCAAGTTTTAAAATTTCCAAAGTCCAAGTCGACGCAAAGTTTACTGCAACGCTTACTGCATTGATTTTGTTAACTGAACGTGACTACTATAGAAAATGTATGAAACTGTCAAAATGCAAAGTTGAAGTCGAAGTTTCTGCATTCATTCTGTTTTGGGCTTAAAGTCCCAACTATAGGTCTGTTCCAATAGAGAATGCGGGATCCCGCGGGTCCAAGAAATCACCCAATTTCTGTTCCAATAGAATCTCATGCTCGGAAAAGCGGGGAAATTTTCGCTTCCCCTCGAGCATGAAACCGCAGTGGATTTTTAGGTGGAGTGAAATCTTACGACACTTTCAACATGTCAAAAACAGCTGTTACTTGCATATCAAACCGAAACGATTACGACGTGCTGAAAATAATTTCTCCATTTGGTGCCTTACCACAAGATTTTAAATAATTTCATAAATAATTGATTAATTTCAATAGTTTTATGTCATTATTTTAAAGGTTCAAGTAGTTTTTAGGTTATGGTCTTCTTGATTTGCACGAAACATCCCAGAAAGCGTTCCTTCACTTTTCGGGATTTTGACTAAATTTTCCCCCACCAATCAAGTAACTTTTCGCAGGCTACGACAGGCCAGTTTTTCTATTGGAACAGACCTTATAATGCACGTAAGAAACGCACGTCACCTGGGGGCTCTCATGGAAATTAATGGGTTCGGCCATATTGGACGTACGTCGGTCATATTTCGTTTCGTTAAACGGACCGGACCGCGCTCAACGAACGTTTTGTGAGATGATTTGTAGTTACATTGATGACAGCTGATTTTTTGGTGTTGTTTTGTGGGTTTTAAACAAGAAAAAGAATTGAAAACATTGTGTATTTATGCATTTTAATAATTTGAAGCTCTTGAAAACTTTCTGTATACACAAACAATACGTTTGAAGAAAGTTTAATATTTATGCACGTCGACTGACGTGCGTTGGCCCTTTAAGGCTGAAACATTATAATAGAGAAGAGAAGGAAGCGCAATTAATTAAAATCGGGGAAGCATTTCAGGACATATGCCCAGCACTCTAATAGTATTTGTACAGCTCCTGGACAATGGCGGTATCATATTTAGTCAAAAATCGGGAGGGATTGCTTTTCTCAGCAACCATTCAAATGAGAAGACATCACTTGGCTGAAAATGTTTGGAGCAAACTCGAACGAATATCGGTACGCCTCTGTTCGGGAGATGAACCTATGAACATTATGGTTGTTTCTTTTCTTTTAGAGCGAGAGGTTCTTGAATCCAAGTGCTTCCCTCGAATCCGTATACATGTACGCTATGTTCTGTTCCTTATCTTCTCTATTCTAAGGCTGAAAAAGATAGCTTCGTTCTGCTTCGTTCGTTCGTTCTTTCCGTTCTTAAGTTAAAAGTTACCTTTGTCAGTTAGTTACTTTTGTCCGATGTACCCCACATGAAGTTAGCTGAATTTGACCTATTTCGAACAATTCGTTCAAAATTAAGTTAGTCGAAATGGGGCAATGCAAAAAAAAAATCATTGGAAACATCAAAAATTGATTAATTACGAATAATCGCATTTTTATAGGTTTACTTTAGAAGCTGGTTTTTCGTAAACATAAAATATATTAGTCATTAACGAACTTGGCCATGAACCGGATAAATACAATCGGCCATGTTTTTTGGGGTACATTTGACTGCAGCGCCACCATTAATCAAACGAAAATTGACAACAGCTAGTTTAACCTCCTTGTATAGTCTCCATGAAATTAAAACTCCAAAAGTGTGGTTATACTGTTCTTTCCTTTCCGTTCGTTCGTCTTTTTCAAAATTTCCCAAAAGCTTTCGCTTTCGTTCGTCTTCATTCCTCTCCGTTCATCCTGATGTGGACACTTCCATAGGAAATGTCCGGCATTGAACTCGCAGACTGAAAGAACGAACAGAACGAGCGAAAGAGAACGAAGCTATGTGATTCAGCCTTTAAGACACGAGCTTTCACAATGAAAGCATCACAAGCTGCAGTTTCATGTATAGCTGTGTAGCTGGCTCTAGTAGAGTTTGGTAATTTATATTACCATCTGCATAGTAGTGGACGAAAGAGGTTTTATTTATTTTAAAATAGTTTTTTCGCTTAAATATAACAGTTTAAATTTTAGAAACACCGCCGGCCCTTAGAGCGAGATGAGCGGCAAAATGAATGCGAAAAAAAAATTTCGAGCGAAAAATTTAATCTTCATGACACCTTTTGAAGGTAACGTCTTTTGAAGGCGGCGGAGCACACTTGCGTTGTTTGTAGCCAGCCAAATGTATGTGTTCATCCATATGACTCGAACACGGCACAAGCAGGAAGCGCTGACTCCAAGACCCATCGTACGTGGCCTTAGGACGCATCCTGCCCGAGGTGCCCCTGCACTGCTACATGGACAGGTGAGGGTAGGCCATCCATGGATTCGCTGCAGGACCCTCCTTAATATGTTTGTCTAAAATCTTCTCCATCGTTTTCAGCAGAAAGGAAGCCAGGATGATCGATTGATAGCATTTTGCTTCCTTGTATGAACTTCTCCTCACTTTAGGAATGAAGACCAGCATAGGTGCTGGAGAGACCTCGGAGTATGAGTAAAGCTGCCACGGAATAGCGACAGCAGCACTGGTGGAAAATCTTCCAAGCACCTCTGAAGGAGATCCGAAAAGATTTGATCTCTCCTAGCAGCCTTGAAGTCGTCAATTACCTAGTTTATAGCTACTCCAAAAATAATTCGAATTATGAATCATCCAAAAATTTTGTCGTATAAATTCGAATTATGGCTTAAACCGAAATTTTTCGGCTTAAGCCAAAGTTATAAGAATGTAAGTTGAAATCGATTGCGTATTAAATACCCGTTTATACGTTAATTCAAAATTTTGGCTCAACTTTAAGTTAAATCGATTTAATTTTGCTGCTATAAACTTGGTAAATGATCCATTCGATCTTACCTTTGCAGTGAAAAACCTGTTTTCCAGGCCTTTGTTCCTATTGTATGATCGGTGGTCAGAAACTACGTTCGATCGGGTGCATTTCTGGTTCAAGAGAAATCTACTACTATTTTATCCAAATAAAAAACCTAAGACATGGCAACTCTGCTCTCGGATTAGCCATAATGAGACCAATATTACCATATGCTACACCACACTCAGAAGAACACGCTTAGACATCCGTCGAGGTCTGAACGGGATAGAGAGAGAGAGTAGTGATTATCATACGATATTCGAGAGATGTATGTGTTTCGTATGTATCTAAATCCATAGCAAGAAAATCCGGTTTTTGAGAGAGAGAGGAGGAGCCCGCTCCCACGTTATATCGTAACTCTCTACACATGCTTCTTCTTTTTTATTGTTAAGAAATTTATGAGAGAAGTGCGTTTCCCCTCAGTTTTTGGGATGCTGAGAGGGGATGAATGATCACAGAAGACTACGTAAGATTTACGATATTATTGTGAAGGGGGAAAGAAGACGGAGAATGGGGATACAATTGGGATAAGAACACGCTCAAGCATTTTTTGTTGACAATTGAAAATTCGCCCATAGTGAGAACGTGGATTTATTTTTGCTGATTTTACTCGTGTCAAGTCGATATTTACACCCAGAATTGCTTATTTAATATTTAATTTAAAATAAATATCTTTGAAAGAAATAACCATTTAAATCTAGTTATAAACGAGCCCAAGGTGTCATTAAAAGGCTGAGAGCGACGGCATACAACGGTTGATTAAGTAAAACCAAACGAACTGGCAATTTTTATGAACTCCGAAGATCGTTGGATTTGTGCGGGAGTTTAAAAAATGAAATACCACTACTCTTCTTGCTTCCTTGCTTACTTGATAAAATGGAACGTGCAGAATTAACTTCTTCATTATATAAATATATTTATATGTTTTATGGTATTTTGTTTTGTTTGCTAAATTGTTTATGTAGGAAAATTATATATCTTAGTATATTTAACAATGTTATGTACTGTAATTTTACAGTATGAGGCGTAATTTTAGAACATAAATTTTCAGTAAAATTACAGTTTGGTTATTGGAATGTAAGGTTTAAATTTTTCCTCTCATGGATATAATTCACAGGCAACAGTGGAATATTAAGCATATATACCCGATTGTTTTTAAGTTAAGGCCAGACCTTTGACTTTGATCAGGGTCTGGGCAATTATTGTAACAGCCAAGAAATTTTGATAGACGTTGCCTCACATACATGTTTAACAAGGCATGATGAGCAAAATGCTATTTTTTGATGTATAGGGAGTGAGTGCACTGGAAATAAAATTTGGCGCTTGAAAATATTTCAAGCAGGGCCAAGCACATTGGCACAGGGCGGGAATCTTTAGCTATACGTTTTTCCCTCTTCCCATCTCTGGTAAAAAGTTACAATAGAAGAGTTTTGGAAATTTACAAAACTATGAAATGAAAGCTCCAATACTGATTGTATTTTTACATCCCACAAATAATTTATATTTACTACACAGTTGGTAAAAATGCGTAAAGTAGGTTAGGAATATTCTTAATAATATATATTGCAAATTTACAAAACTGCTTGTGAATAAAACTTCCAGTATTTTTTTTTGTAAAATTAGCACAGAATTTTTTTACAGTGAAGCTCTCTAAAACTACGTGAATTAGTTAGGCGTAGGGTTTCCTCCCGTGCGACCGGAGGCCCAATTGTCGCTCTACACGCTGAATAGAAATGATATATTAATCCTTTATTCTCTAAAAAATATAAAAATTAAAATGAACTAAAACAATTCAATGTACTACTTAAATGTGTCCAGCTTAAATGGTTCCTTTTTTCCTTTTTCTTCGTGCGTCGGCTTGATTTTCTTTTCTCTTGTTAGCCGCACGCAACCACTTCGTTCCTTTTCTTTTCGTCATGTCGGTTTCGTTTTTGTCTTCGTCTGTTGTTTGTCGTTCAGTTTTAGTTTCGTTCGTTGCATGGTGCAGTATTCGCCCGTTTCTGGTTATTGTCTATTTCCCTATAAATTCTTTTAACAAAATCATCTGTTGTTATGTTTTTATGGCTTAACGGATTCGTAGGATTAATTAAGGAATACACTTTTTAAAAGTTCGCACAAAACTTATTTATTACCACAATTTAATAACAAACACAATTCTTAAAGTTCACTATTTATCACTTCTTCTTCTTTAACGGCTCTACAACCGGGATTCGGTCCTGGCCTCTTGCAACTGTTCTCTCCACCGGTCCCGATTCTGAGTCGATGTCATCCAGTTTGGCATCCCTAAGCTCTGAGCGTCCTGGTCTACGACATCCTTCCAGCGGAGATTGGGTCTCCCTCGCTGTTGCACCACATAGGTCTTACCACGGAGAGCAATTTAATATCTCACACTATTAAATTCTATTTATCGCTTTTTAATTCACTATTTGAATCCACTATTTCGCTTCAGGTCACTTTTATCACTTTGAACACTTTAATCACTTTTCAAATCAAAACTGACCCCAAATGCCGCTGCCACTGCATTTATATACCCAAGCTCCTCTCTTATCCAAGTTCCTGATCTCTCCGCCACAATCTGGAGGCCCTCTATTAATTGAACATACCAGATTTTTCTTTTTGCACTATCCTGGAGCTTTAAGCTTAATGTCTTCCGTTCAAAACCTGACTAATAAATGGCGCGATGTGTTATAATTCGCTGCCCGCTACAAATCGTTCGTCCAAATTCTAATTAAACCGTTACAAATAGCAGCCTGTTTCAACTTCTAATAGATGGCGCACAAATCATCACACTACTTTGTTATTAATCTTATATAATTGGGAGTAGAGGCACCGACTTTTAAGCAGGCCTTCAGCTCTATCAGCAAATTTTGTTTTATGGTCTCAACTTACTCGAAAATAGGGCTGCCGAAGTTACTCCGATCGGAGTATTTGTACTCCTCTCGAGCCGTCTATACTCCCATACTCCGAAAAAAAAGTCACACGGGGCTGTGTTTTTGACATCCACGATTCACAGCAGGTCCTTTTGCAACATTTCCAGCAATTTAGCACACGAAATTTCATTTTCAATACAAAATTTCTAAGGGAACTCTTTTTTAAACTAATTTTTCCATTGTAAAAATCGTGAAAGATCACTTTAAAGGTATGATCTGCAGGGAACACACTGAGTGACAGATGGGACTGTCAGGTAATAAATTTCTGGATTTTTTACACAGCGTATTTACCGCTTTAATTGTATATGGTTATTAATTATAATAGTTGCAACAAGAAGCTGCCTAGGTTTGCACCAGAAATGCCCAAAAGGTAAAGATTAATTTAAGAAAAACATGATATCTTGTTTTTTTTGAAAATATTTCAAAAATTGCCGTTATTTGTAAAGCTTCTCGGCAACTTTAAATGGAAGCTTTAATAACGATATTAGGGGTGTTTTTTAATCTGTTCCAGCATAGAACAGAACAGCTTCCATACAAAAGTCTTGTCCCCGATAATTATCAAGAACACTATCCAGCACAAAGGGAAATTTTAAATTCCCCTTTTCTCACATACGTTTTTTAACTTGACAGTTGACAAATAAAGTAAAATGTTTTGTTTACTGAATGAAAAACGAGAAAAATTAATGGAGATATAAATAAGACCGATCTTTATGCAATATTAGAAGAAATTAAAATGCCCAAAAGCCGTAATTTATGTAAATAAAAATGAAAATTTCCCTTGCCGTTTTTTTAATGTCCCAGGACAGAACAGAATGGCCTGTTTCACACGGGACGACGACCAACCAACAGAAATCGAACGTAGAGAAGAGGGTGAGAAACACGGCAATTGAATCACGTAAAAGTTTAGCAAAGACGCAGAAATAATAAGGAAAATTCATTGATAAATTTCCCACTACTATAGAGGCTCCATCTATTATTCAGTTTCGGAAGTAACAGAAAAGTTGCACAAACTTTTAAACAGTTTTTATTGTTTTTGCATAAATTATTAAAAACAAATTATTAACCAAAAATCCGATAAAAAGTACTTAAAATTTTTATTTAATTTTAATTATTACTGAGGGAATTGTTGATATTTTAAAGGAATTTTCTAATTAGTACATAGTGTTGGTTGTTGCTTTAAATAGGAGTTTCAATATTCAATTTTAGATGGCAGATGATTAATTCAACTTATGGGAACACAAAAATAATAATAACACAATTTATTAGTTCTTAGAAACCAAACACAAATTCATATTTAATAAAAAACAAAAATTCAATGAACTAAGGGTAGAATATACTACACGAGAGTGTTAATCCGGTCTCCAGACAGCGATTATACGTCGCCCACGCTGGCTTTCTTTGTGACGTCACGGTGGCGCTGGTGGGCGAACTGAAACCCCCACAGCTACTCCCTTTGGGGCTGGTCCTTGGGGACAGGAAACGATACTGTCACTTCACAAAATTACTAACCGAGCGTTTTTGATGGTAGGGACGCGACGATCCTTTTTTGTTCGCCTAGCGATTTTAAAATTACTCGCTCGATTGGCCTACTATTTTTTTTAGTTTTATTAGGAGAATTTACCACTAATGTTAGAACTGAAACTGCAAATTCTTCTACAAGCCCTTCTAAAATTAGGAGCTCCTCAGTAGAATCTTAGCATTGGGTAACATGCGCAACGATCTACGTTTTAAGAATACCTTTTTGGATTTTGGGTAGTGACACCCCCCACCTTTTAAATAAATGTTTTCAATATGGCGGTTAACACTTTTCTACTAACCGACTTTGTAGAACTTTAAAAATTCATTACTCGAAAACGGTAAGCGAGCGACGATTTATTTTTCGAAAAATGAATTCTACGGACCAAAATACATATATAAAAAAATTTCAAGAAAATCGGAGGTGGATCATACAATACTATAGATTTACCATCCATTGAAAATCGGTATCGGGGGGTTTCTAAGGTCACAAATGACTAATCTTTGGTCGAAATTTGAACATTCAAAATGGCGGCTCCAATATGGCGGTACGATTTTGCCAATTACGATTCGATTTCATTGAAAATCGCTATTTGGGGGTGTTTAAGGTTAAAAATCATGAATTTGTTGTCAAAACTAAAAAATTCAAAATGGCGCTGGCAAATATGGTATGCATAACAAATCACTTCACCAGAATTTTGTAAAAAGTAAAATCCAAAAATGATTGAATTAAGACTAAAAAGAATACAATAAAAATAGGTAAAAAAAACTTTTAAGCTAAATGGTTTTATCTTAAATCATAAGCTGTACCAAAAACTAGAAAATAATTTTGTTTATTATGGACCTTCTTGAGTTTCTGGGACTAAAATAAAAACATGGGGCGCATAAAAACCTGTATAACGACTGTATAATTAAATAAGAACGAATTGTCTTGTAAAATGTGTTTCCAAGTCCACCAAAAAAAATATTTTAAATGCGCTTGAATCTTTTGTGTCTTCAAACGTTGTTTAGTCAAGAGCTGGACCCTTTGATATCTGCCTGGATTAGCGTTTCCACTTTTCCTTAAGGCTCAATTACAATGAACGGATGAGAGCGGAACAGAATCGGATTGATCTGTCAAAGGGGTTTTCCGAGCATGCGTTTTCCATTTGAGCGATTACAATGAACGGATACAAGCGCATTTGATCGGATCTGTGCGGATTCTTTTTCGTTTGTTTAGAAATCGGCGGATAGGGCTGTCAGAATTTATGTAAACAAGTCAAGTTAAATTTTGTTTTCTTTTTTTTATAATTTAAAAAATATTTTCTGACGAATATTTAATAGGAAAAGTAAAATTCGTATTAAACGCGAACAGATCCGTTCATTGTAATCAGTGCAGTTTCGTATCCGCTCCGGTGCATTTCTTTGACATTTCAATCCGCGTAGATCCGTTCATTGTAATTGGGCCTTTAGGTGTGTTTGTGGCGATACTTGCAATGTGTTCCGAGCAAAGCCTTCTACATTTACAAGCCATGCACTACGAAATCTCACACTCACATTCAAAGAAAATGGCTCTTCAATTTATCTGTCAGAATGGACTTCAGTCAGAATGGACTTCAATTTAGCTGTGAGAAAAGCAATTTTTTAACTTAGTTTTTGGAATAAAAAGTGGTAAAATAATGTATTTTATCACTTTTTAGTGCACACGGATTATCAGTGATAAGTTATTTAGTGATCTGACTCCATAAATTAAAAAAAAATTAGTGGTTAAGTGTATTTTAAGAGTGTTAATTGATTAGGTGACCATTTTTGTTTACAATCGCGGTGGTTTTTTCGTGTTAATTTAGGGAAAAGGTGTTGAATTTGTGTAGTAATGGAATTAAAAGTGAATTTAAAGTAGTTAAAAATTATTATAGAAGAGTTATTAAAAACATAAGTGCAAGTACTACCACACAACATGAATAACAATAACTTTTTCACTTTTCCTTCACATTTTTCTGCACTAATGTTTTTAATAACTATTCTATAATAATCTTTAATCACTTAAAAAGCACTTTTTATTATATTACTACACAAATTCAACATTTTTTCCCTAAATTAACCCGAAAAAACCACCGCGAATGTAAACAAAAATGGTCACCTAATCAATTAACACTCTTAAAATACACTTAATCACTCACTTCTTTTTAATTTTTTTTATTAAATCACTAAAGCACTAATCACTGATAATCCATGTGCACCAAAAAGTGATAATATACATTATTTTACCACTTTTAAGTGCAAAAACAAAGTTAAAAAATTGTTCCGTACGGCTTCGGCAATGTTAATTCCACAATTTTGGCTCTTCATACACATACATGCACATACCTGGGGCATGGCTTGTAAATGTAGAAGGCTTTGGTTCCGAGGTGTCTGTTTCTATCTGATAGTATCTACATATATGCCGATATCACTTTTACACATAGTCTTCAGGCTCTGACAGGCGTATGGCTGGTGAGAAGATCTGTCAATACATTCAGTTCGGGTTCCATGAGTCGTAGTAAACTGCTCGGAAAGTTTTTTGTGGTGAGATCTAAGGAGTGAGAAAGCGAGGGAGACCCAGCCTTCCCTGGAAGAATGGCGTAGACTAGGATGTCCAGAGCTTAGCGATGCCAGACTGAATGACATCGGTTTAGAATCGAGACCGGTGGAGAGAACAGTTGCGAGAGGCCAGGACCGAGTCCGGTTGTGGAGCTGTTAAAGTAAGTAAGGTAGTACCACCGAAAGTAGCCTGTGACCGATATTGCAGCGTAGATACATCACTGGTAGGGTGTATTTCTTTCCTGTTGGCCGCCCATTCTATGGATTCATAGCAGATGTTGTCAGAGGCATGTACTATGTCTATGAATGTGCATAGAGCCACCTACTTTGCCTCTAAACAGCTCCAAATTGTATTGGTTGGAATGTGTATGGCTGTTTTAGTGGATTTGCGTTTTTGATTTTGCAGAGTAAGGGAGTGATTGATTCACCGCTCTCCTGCAGCAGTATAGGACAGGTTCCATCTCCTTCAGAAGACTTGCATAGTTTAAACCA
Source organism: Thereva nobilitata (assembly GCA_963855945.1). Taxonomy (NCBI): domain Eukaryota; kingdom Metazoa; phylum Arthropoda; class Insecta; order Diptera; family Therevidae; genus Thereva; species Thereva nobilitata. The sequence goes on from OY979699.1 coordinate 5,970,996, forward strand.
GGGGCGGGCAAACTTAATACTGGTATGATCGATATTAATTTTTCTTATTTATGCGCGATCGACTTCGAAAAATGGATTAAATTAAAAATAAATAAAAATTTAATTAATAATGCTTGTTGTCAAAAATCAGCTTTTTTTCTGATAATTTTTGTAAGATCAACTCTTCTTCAGTCGCCAAATTAAGTATGAATAATCGTGAACTTGCCAGTTCCCTGATCTTGCAGCATGAACTTGCAGCACAACTTTTGCAGCAAGACTATGTAAGGCCGGGCGCCCAGTGAAGTGGTGTGGCGGCGTGGTTTTGGCCTGCCATGTGGAAAGAAAGTGGTGCGGCAGTTGAATGGTGGCGGAGTGGTATTAAAATTATTAAGAGGGCATCAAAATGGCGTAAGTAATCATCATCATCTTATTACTAGCGAGAAGTGGCATTCACTGCCACTTACTACCCAAAAATTAAACTTGTCGGAGACTAGTGACAATGAAGTGATGCCACGCCTCTTGACAGATGCCACACCATCGCGGCTCCACTTCAAAGTGCGCTATTTCATTTGATTTTACGGGAGTAGATTTTTCCACGTGCCATTATGGTGCGTGTACACTTGCAAGAAATATTGCGCAAGCTGATTTCGGCAACTAAAATTGCCAGTGTAAACATACTTGCAAGCTGCTTGGACAATACTACTGCAACAATGCAGAAAGTTCTAGCGAGAGAATTTTGTTGTCAGTGTGGACAAGAGAATTCCGACTTGCGCAATAGTATTGCAGGCTTTCAATCAGTTTGAAAACTATTTCGGTCTTGCGCAAGATGGAAGGAAAAAAGCAGGGGTGGTAGCACGTAAGTTGTGCTTGGAGGGATTCGGAACACATAGCTCAAAGAGTGGTACGAGTAACCTATGATTTCATATTTTAATTTTTATATTTTTAAAATAAAACAAATAAGATTATTATAAATTCTGCTTTTATTAGTCCGTCATGTCGTTCAAGTCATGGTGCAATGTTTAGTAGTAAGCTTTATCTGAAGGGAAAATAGGAGGATCCTGAGAGTCAATAGTAGTCTTTCACTTGCTGAAATAGCTGCTCTCATTTTCGTGCCCTTTTTCGCGATTAAAGGTAATACACAATTTAATAGATAATCGAAATTCTTTTGAGACATCCTCATAAATTTTTTTGAAGAATTAGGATCTTCACTTTTCAACTCTTTCAATAAAAATTGGTCGAATCCTAACCCGGCGGCAAATCCAGTTTCTGATCCATTATTTTCGCTGGCGTGATTTAATTATAATTTTTGTTCTTTAATAAAGTAACCCAGGTTCAACCCAGTCATAAACGGAGTTGAAACTGGTGGGTCCACTCAACTCAGCTCAGCTCTCCTACGTGGGTCAAGTTGAAAATTCGCCTTATATACGCGGGTTGAGTTGTAATTGGGTTGAAGTGACATTTGTTTTTTTGTTTATCATCCATGAGGTCTGCCTTCGGTGTTAGTTTTGTGTTCGGTGTTTTTGTAGCGCGTTTATTTTTATATTAACTAAATAATAACAGTGGAAATTTAATTTTGACAATGGCTAATAGATATGTTTGGGAGCAAAAACTTTGCTAGAAATAATGCAGGAACAAAATTCCCTTCATCATTTTGATGGAAACTCTATAGAAAGTCAGAAATATTTAAAAATATAGAAAAAGAATTAACAAAAAGAGGCTATCGTATCTATAAATGAGAATTTCACACAAAAATTTGAGGTTATGTTTTGATATCAGTTCAACTCTATTTCAACCCAAGGTGAAGTAAAACTCGACATCATATACTGTGGTCGCAATATCAACTCAACCTCGACTCAACTTTTCAATGTAATCACAAACGTGGTAATGAAGTGATTAAATGACATTTCGAAAGATTACTTGTATATGTGTGATTTGAAAACCGTTTGCAGCAAACTTTCTTGCGCAACTTTTATTGTAGTGTAAACACAGATGCAACTATTTTCAGCAGTATTTGCGCAATATTTCTTGCAAGTGTACACGCACCTTTAGACCGCCATGCCACTACCACATCATTGCCACACCAGTGGGTGCCCGGCCTAAGAGAGAAAATACTTGTCGAGACAGATATTTTGCCTTGCGGCATGCAACTCATGGGAATGCGCCCTAAGCCGCATACATACATATACATATTTCAGATTGTTGGTTGTTCGGTTGCTGATTACTTCCCTCATTTCCCGATGTTCGTCTAGGTCAGGGATTCTCAACCTTTTTCAACGCACGTACAACTTTTTGTGTATCATTAACTATGCGTACCCCCAACAAAAACCCCTTAGTTTTATTGAAATGCGTGGTTATGCTGGACGCAACGGAATGGAACGGTCCGGATTAAAGTTTCACAACTTTGAAACTTGAAGGAACCGACGGATTGAAGTGTTAAAAGCAGCATTAAAAACAGCTGATTTTGTCATTTATTATTTAGCCCAAAATGTCGTCAGAGTTTGTTGAAAAATTAATAACTGAAGTGAAATTCTATATAATAAAAAATTGCACGGATATAAAAATTTTAAGCATGTCAGATGAACAAATGGCATTTGCCTACTTTCGATTCCATCAGTATAAGCGGCAAAATGCCATTCCGTTGACTCTCCGTTCCGTTGTGATCCGTTGCGGCCAGTATAATTGTGGCTTTAATGTGCCTACACTGACTCTGTGTTGCCATACTTCGACAATAGTGTTCCAAAATACTATACTACAGCCACAAATACAGTAGTAACGAACTTCGTGTTTGCTGGCTGCAAATTTTAAATCATTACTCAAGAACTTTTGGGGGCCTCGGTAGGCGCCTGGCTACCATCCCAGAGGTCCCGGGTTCGAATCCCGGCAGAGCCCCACGGTCATTCGCCTTTCCCACCCTCTTTCTTCTTCCGTCTTTACATTCCTCCTTTCATAGCCTTCCGCTAGCACCGCCCCGCTCCACCAAGCGCATGTCATTGGTTGGTTGATGACATTTTCAACTCGTTTCAGGAGGCATAATACTCCAGCGAGTTGTTTCTCTTTGCCCCGATGCCAGAGTCGCGATTGAAATGGTTGGGGTTAGGTGGTTGTGGCAGTTCCTCCCTACTTCTCTCTTCACCTTCACTATCTATCGACTAGAGCTTGCTGTTCGACATTTCACTCTATACGAAAAAAAGAGATTGTCGACAGTACAAAGGGCTTTCCCTGAGCTCTAGTCTTCCACATAAAAAAAAACAATTAAATTCTAGCATGTATCTAGCGTACCACCGGTTGAGAATCAATGCTCTAGGTAATGGCGCTGGAGCCGGACCTTCGTAGAACTGTATTTCCATCTCTTCTATTCCTGAACTCTTTCCTTCATCCCGAGTTTCTTTGACAACATCTGGTTCCTTCCTAGGGGGAACACCCGAATCGTATAGTTGATTAATTTGACGCACAGTGGGACAGAATCCCAAAAAGCTGGCCAAAACCCCTAAAATGAAGATTCTATTTCGGGACTTTCTCTTTGCGGAACTTTAAGTAGGGGCCCCGAGGGTCACAGAACATCTGTCCTCGGGGTACAGTACGTTTTCTCCCTTTGTAGGATCAGTTCGAAAGTGGCCGTTACACGAGACGCATCTATCGAAGTTTCTAACACATATTGTGCATTGAAAATAACTATTTGTTAAATAGTGACAATTAGTGCTTTTGAAAAGTTTAAAAATGGATTCTGTTCATGAAGGTGAGTGGAATTAAGTCGAATATGTATAATCGTAAAATATTCATTGCAGAATTATCGATATGAATTTAAATAAATCAACTTTTTTGAAAAACGCAGAGAAAAACAAATTTTTCAAATAACTTAAAGTTTATTAGTCGTCTTCGCTCGTTTTCTAAAATTTTTTTTCACTTGTCATAGTCTAAAGAAAAAACAAGAAGTAAATTAAAGTGCGAATTTGTGCGAATTTGGAGATACAATTTTTTTTCTGAAATCGCGCAAAAATCGTATCAGATTCAGCTGAAGATTCAGTAGATTCAGTATAAAGAGCATCTTTAATTAGGATCTCTTTTCGTGTTAATTGAAGTACTCTTTGGGTTCCTGAAAACATAAAAAAACGTTAAATTTAGTCGCTTCGACTGCAATTTAACAACAAAGAAAAGCATTAAAACGCAGGAAAAACCGATACTCGATATGCCCCGGCAAATAAAAAAAAATTTTAAAAATAATATTTAATTCGTAATCAGCAACTTCGAAAACCCCCGGGTATCGAATTTCATCCGCGAATATGCATTTTTTCATGTGGTCGTCCGCCATATTGGATCCGCCATCTTGTTTTTTGAAAAAATAATGTCAAATTCGTAATCAGCGACCTCGAAAACCCCCGGGTACAGAATTTCATCCGCGAATATGCATTTTTTCATGTGGTCGTCCGCCATATTGGATCCGCCATCTTGTTTTTTGAAAAAATAATGTCAAATTCGTAATCAGCGACCTCGAAAACCCCCGGGTACAGAATTTCATCCGCGAATATGCATTTTTTCATGTGGTCGTCCGCCATACTGGATCCGCCATCTTGTTTTTTGAAAAAATAATGTCAAATTCGTAATCAGCGACCTCGAAAACCCGCAAGTAAGAAATTTCAAAGCGATTATTGCACGTTTTGAGGTTTTGGCCAGCTTTTTGGGATTCTGTCCCACTGTGCAATGGTTTCTTTTTTGGGCAATAATGGCTTTTTAATAAGGCGATGATCTCTGTATAGGTTAATTCGCTAATCTTTTTTGGTGCTGCCAAAGAAGTTTACCAAGGCGTAATTTGTGTTTTGCAGCAATAATTTTGCACACGTTACTTTATCTTCAAAAATCTGTTTAACTTGGAAATAGACTTCCAACCTTTCCTTGTAATTTTTGAAATTTTCCATTTTAGGATTGAATGCTTCGAATTGTGTAATTATATTAACGTTGGTAAAACCTTGACGTTGTTGTTGCCTTTCTAAAGCAGTCGCCATGTTATTCATCGCTGCTATCAACGTTTCGAATTGATTTGGTTCCATTTTCCTTAGTTTTGACAGCTGTTGAATTAGAAATGTGTTTGCTGCTACTTTCTTTATCTTCGTCGGCAAACTGTTGTGTCCCTTCTTGTACTTTGAAGAATCCTAGATAATTTGATATTAAAAGAACGCTTGTTACCTTTTGTTAAATACAACTTTATTCTTGAACTAATCTAACACAACTGACTTTTTGACATTTCGATTCGAGTCTCTTCTTCTTTATTCTAAGGTTGAGTACACACTTCCATGTTGATACATTACACTGAGTCTTGAAGGTCTTCAATATTAGATTTGTTTATTAGTCAGTCCTAGAACGATCTAAATCATCCTAGAACAGAAAAGTACAGGCTTTGGCGTTCATTAGTTTTAAAACTTGTTATTTTTTGTCCAAAAGTGTACTAGTTTGGTGTTCATTAAGTTGTTCTAAAGTGTTCTAAGTTTTACTTTTTGGTTCTAGATTTTTTTCAGGACAGTTTTGGACAAGAGTTTTTTGTTGTTGTTTTTTCTTAAGGCCGGAGCACAATTAACGCAACGGAACGGAACGGAAAGTTGTGAAATGTCAAAATAACGCTATAAAACGGACACGAACGTTATGCGCGCACAATGAACGGACAGTCGATTTAAATGACAGCAAAGTTTTATGTCAAAAGTGTACAAAAATGGCGATAAGTATAGAGAAAATAAAGAAGCTCTTTTTAATGTTGAATTGCTTATGTGAAATGTATCGTATTTTGCTACAACGTAAAAGGAACAAGAAACGCAACAAAAGAAGGTGGTGGGTTAGGAAAATTAACAGGAATAGAGATATCACGGGGTACTATAATGTGGTATTTAAAAACATGCAGGAAACTGATCCAGAGCAGTTTTTTATTCATACAAGAATGAAGAAACCGGTGTATGAACTACTGCTAAGCATGTTATCAGAAAACCTCGATTCGAAAACCAATAGGAGCTGAATGTCGGTTAGCAATAACCTTAAGGTAAATAATGCTACATTATATAGAACACTCATTTGAAAACTTTTGAATTCCAGTTTTTTATCCCAAGGTACTTCCCACCAATTTTTGGCTTGGACATTCCAAGTGGGGAAATCTACTGTTCGCAAGATAATTTTAGAAACCTGTGATGCGATTTGGGACATCTTGGCACCAATTTACTTAACGGAACCGAAGGAAAATGACTACATAAACATAGCGAGAGATTTTTGGAGTTTATGAAATATGCCTAATTGCGTTGGGGCTTTAGACGGCAAGCATATTACAATCACATGTCCACCTTCCTCAGGAACACAATTTTACAATTATAAACATTCCTTTAGCATTGTGCTTCTAGCCACATGTGATGCAAAATATAGATTTATACAACCTGATGTTGGAGCTTATGGTAGCCAGAGTGATGGAGGTAAAACTAATGAGATTTTTAACATGCAATGATTTCATTATTTTCATATAAGGTGTTTTAAGAGAATCTACGTTTGGAAAGTGTTTATATTCGAACCGTCTTCCTATTCCACAAGCAGCTGCACTTCCTAACAGCAGTCAAGTTTTCCCATATTACTTTGTTGCCGATGCAGCCTTTCCATTAAAAGAAAATTTGATGAGACCATTTCCAGGGAAACTGCTTGATAGATCAAAGAGAGTTTATAATTATAGACTTTCCAGGGCACGAAGAATTGTTGAAAACACTTTTGGAATATTGGTTGCAAGATGGAGATGTCTTCGAACATCATTGGAATGCTGTCCAAAAAATGCCGAACGTATAACATTGGCAACATTAGCATTGCATAATTTTATCATGCTGAATGATAAATCTATGTACTGCTCACCTACGTTTGTTGATTGGGAAGATGAGAATAAAATTTTAAGGCCTGGTGAATGGAGGAAAGAAGTAGAAAACGGCAAATCTGTACTCAAACCTTTGCATTTACGATCTTCTAATGCATCTATTAGCGCTTTCAAGTTACGAGCAACCTTGGCAGACTATTTTTTGAATGAAGGTAGCGTGTCATTTCAAGACTCCATTGGTTAGTCTTTTGAAATTATTTATTTCCAATAAAAACAAAAATATGTACACATCCCTAAATTTAAATTAAGAATAAAACAAAACCACTTAATGTAAATCTGGCATTTCATTTGTAAGCCCTAAATGGTAATTCTCTAATTTAATAACATATTCTGAAATATTTAAAATGGCGTCGTTTTGGATATGGACCGGTAAGCTTTCTAATTTACAAGCCATTGACCTCATAAATATCTTCATCGTACTTTCATCTTCAGGAGCACCATTTTTAAATGCCTCCACTGCGCTTTGAAACACCGCAGTGAGATTATCCGTACTTTCATCAGTATCTTTTTTTTCGGTTTGGAAGCTGAGAAGGTATTACTCTGTGATGAAGTGCTAACCGGGGAAAATATAATTGAGTCAGCATCCTTAAATTCTAAACATGTGGATTCGGTGTCTTCTTCCAGCGGCCTATGAGTACCTTGTGTTCTATAAAAAATTCGAGTTAAAATTCATTCAAAGAAAAATGCATTTCGTACTTTCTGGGCATAAGATGGTCTCTTAAAAATGTCAGCGATTCATAAAGGTCCCATACAACGTGATCGTTATATGCGCTGCCGGACGGGGCGGACAACTTTTTGGTTTCTTTTAGAAACCTATCGCGCAAACTTCTCCACCTTTTTATGCATATTTCATCTTAAATAAAATGACTTTATTGGGGAATTTAATTAAAAAAAATACATTTCACTAACCGGTACTATCTAGTGCGGTTGCAATATTATTCCAAATTTCCGCCTTGACTTTGGTATTTTTGTAAGCCGCTTTCCTCTTATCATACAGCACTTCATATGATTTCACTGCCGCAATTAATTTCTCTTCGAAACTTTCCATTTGTTTTAATGAATATTCAATATTAAGAATCGACTCTCTTTAACACTTGTTTGCTGTACACTAAAAAAAATAGGAATTGAGGTTATGTGGATCCGTTTGAGTCCGTCAATTTCAGATTTTAACAAACTTATTACGTTTGCTTCCGACTGTCTCCGATCATTGTGCGCGTTTGTATTGAAGTGCATACAAAATAATCTCGTTTGACAGTTGGCTCCGTTCAGTTCCGTTCCGTTGCGTTCATTGTGCTCCGGCCTTTAGTTTTGACAGATGTGTAAATGAAATTATGAGAACACAAAATGTAGAACAAAAAAATACAAAAAAAGCGTTCATTAGATTTTCTGTTCTAAGTTGTTCTAAAGTGTTTGACGTTTAATTGATTGCTGTTCTATTCTGTTCTGCTCTGTCCTGTACTGAAAACTAATAAACAAACCTATTCTGGCAGAAAAGTCTCCAACTATCCCTTTTCGCTCTGTCATGTTACATGAGCCGTTATAGGTCCCAGTTGCCGCCCTTTTCGATAGAGTTGACGGTGGGTCTTAACTTAGAGGACTTGTTAGTCCATTATGAAGTTTTCCTATTCTACTTTCTTATTAAAATTTTTGATAATGGCACGACGATGAATGATATTTAAAAATAGCTAATAGCAGACACGACCCGCCTTCTCCACTCTCCACCACTTAAAGGAAACGCATCCTGATTGTGCACTGTTCCGGAAGTTGAATCCATCAAGGATCAGAAGCCGGCAACTTTATGAAGGCAGGGCATTTCCTTACACAGCAGTAATATGCGGCATAGATGCCTGCTGCCTAGCACCTTGAAAGGAGGTGAATTGGTGATGCAAGGACATTGAAGCGACATTTTCAAAGTGCCCTTGTCGATCACGGAAGAAGGGTATCCTTGCACACGCAAAAATTCCGTTCACTAGAATTTCTAATAACTATCGAAATTGGATCCTGGCTGGGGATTTGTTGTTGGTGAATTTTTTAAATTTCTGCTGGTGTTGTTGGTGTTGCTGCTCCTCCTGCTGCTGGCGGGGCGGTGTTGTTGCTGCTTCTGCTGCTGGCGGCGGTGCTGCTGTTAACTGTATAGAACAAAATATTCAATGAAAAAGTTTCTCATACATTTTCAGGTGATTTGATTTCTTCCTGAACAGGTATGGGGGCTTCCGAGGAATTTAGTTCTGCAGGATACAATAGAAAATTTTAGCTTGTGCTCCTCGTAAACATTTTATTTGGAGGGAATGATGTGTGAGTGATGGCGGTTTCTGGAATGTTGGATGGCTGTGGCTTATTGTTGTATAAACGTGGATGGCTGAATGTACAATATAGCAAAAAGGAGCAAATTTCGGGGGGGGGGGAGTGCACGAGAGTAGGGAAGCGATAGAATGATGGAAATGCAATAGATTGTAACACATTTATTTTTAGAAGAAAGCACTTTACATACATCTACCATACAACCGAGAGAGACATGGAGACAGGAGACAATGAAAAAGGAATTTCGCTTACGTGTCAAGCTTTTGTTTAAGTGAAACATTGAATGACGCTTGTTTATGCCCAATTAGTGAAATACAATGTGGTTAATGTGGCTTTGGAAATATGTCTGCCAGTTATGATAATTGAAACATAAAACGGATATTATTAAATCTAAAATTTTAATTAACAGAATATGAAATTTTGAGGGAATTTCGATGTTATGAATATTGTAATTGTCTTTGCAGTTAGCACATCAGAATTTCGATACAACATTGACCACTCTAACAAATCGCATTGTCGCGGTTGATTGTATTATCGCCATCATCATTATTATTACTTGCGGTCTCTTTCCGCTTGAAACTAACATAGCCTATGGAAAAGAGGTATTTGACTAACTAAACAAATTACGTTCAATGATATTTATTCAATTCATAATTAAAAAATATTGAATTTTTGAACAGGTGACGAAATGTAGATCGTATACAGTCTGTGGCGTATTTTAAAATTTGCCACCCCATAAATTAATGAAAAAAAAACCACAAATATTTTAATAACGAAAAAAGTTCATTACAAAAGCCACAAGCCACGGCCAAAAGCCAGTTTATTAAATGCTAAGTTTTTAAACGTCAAACGTTTATGCTGAGCAGGAAGAATGTGTCTGTATACAGGGTATACATCTTTAACCTTACAAAGCGGCCGGCTGTGGATAGGTTTTGGATAGACGAACAAAATATCGTATGGGGGGGGGGGGTTGTAAATTTTAACGGTTTAGCAGCTAGGGCGTTTTGAATTTTTTTGGTAGAGGTTTACATATCACCCTGTATTTTTGTAACCCTTTGAGCTGTTTTCATGAATACAATATCAGTGTACGCAGAATACTGCTCCTGTATATCGCCATTAATGCCGGCAAAGATACCTGTTAAATCAGCATTTTTCGTTTCAATATTATTAATGTTCTTCTCAATTTCGTTGGCTTTCTCGGAAAATATCTGCGAAAAATAATCGACATCCTCGATTTTAGTGTGTTCCTTATTGCGAAGTTCTTGTTGTGTTTCTAAATAATTTTGTCGATCTTTGTTACGCTTGTTAAGGCGCTCAAAAACTGTATCTTTCTTATTAGAGAGAAAACAAAACAAAAAGAAATGAATTTTGACGAGGAGCTAATAGAAACCGTAAAAGAGAGCGAGTTTCTTTATAATAAATGTAACAAGGGTTATAAAAATAACAAACTCAAAGAGAAAATATGGCAAGAAATTGCAAAGGAATTAGATATTTCAGGTATGTTTGTTTTGTTAATATATAAATTAAATATTGAAAGAGAAACAAAACAATACAAAGCAATACAATGCTATGGTATTTTTTATAGTTATAGTATAGTGATCCTGCATTTGGCGGGCACTTGATCCTAATGTGCTTGCCATCTATCGCACCGACGCAATTCGGCATCCCCGTCATATTGAAAAAGTCAACGGCAATTCTTTTCCATTCTTCTTCGTTTGGTGATGACACGTAAATGTTGTGTAGTTCATCTCATATTATATCGCAAGTTTCTAAAACAATCTCGCGTGCAGTAGAAACTCCGGTTCTAAATATATAGGACAAGGATCTAAAATTAATTCCTTGTGAAAGAAACCTTAAATTCAAAACAACATTAGTTAGACATATTTATTCAACAATATTTTAAAAAATATTTATAACATACATTAAAGTCATAGCCAAACGACACTCCGGTACTATTGGTTTTCTTTGGGACCGATAACTTTTCTTTCAACAAATTACTTAAAAGGTCAAATTGAGAAATATTCATCCTAGTGATTTTTTTAAATTCCTCATCATTGGTGTTCTTTAGCACTTTAAACACTTTGTTATAAAATCCATGTTTTTCACGTTCTTTTTCGGAGCGTATTAATTTTGTCCACAGCGTTCGCTTTCTACGTAGTAAAAACAAATTATTTCTATAAACTGTTAACGCCGCCAATAAAAGAATATTTCTTAAATTTCTCCGCACCATGTTTTCAAAATTAAAAAAAAATTTGACGTTTGGCTTGATTTGACAAACACTGCACTGGGTTGATTTCGTTATAAGATGCGGTGCCGTAATATTTGACAAGCAGTACACAACACTGCATACTGCACACTGCGTTGATTCTGTTTTAGTCCTATTTTTTAGGAAGCTCATATTTTGATACTCTACTACTCTACTCAAATATTAAATATTGAATAAAATATGCTCATAGTTACTAGTTATTTCACCCAAAATTGGAAAAACGATTAAATTTCTTGATTTATTAAAACGTTAAAATTTTGAGTATTTAGGAACCGAGGTGCCACTATTGGCACATTGTATTTACTTTACATGTGCTCGATGTGTCCACAATTATAGTGAGCGTCCTTTTCGTGGCTCTTGATTGGTCGGCCTGCTCGAAGCACGGAAATTAGACAATACTTAAATGCACAGCCGTCACAAAAACATATCTAGATGATTTTTATATAATTTCGCAAAAACAAAATTGCACATTACATAATGCCAAAAAAGGTGCTGGTGCTTAAGAAATTTCATGTACTATACTTAAATACGTAGACACGAAGACTTTTATTCAATTCTATTATAATTTTCGTAGGCTCATGGGGGGGATTGACCCCCGCCCCCCTATCTACGCCACTGTCAGTCAGTACTTTGTTAGGTTGCAGTGACTTCAGCATTTGGTATACCAAAAATTATTACATCACTTATGCCGGGTTTTCACTAGTAGAATTAGTGGTAGAGTATACTGGTAGAGTACTAACTATTCGGGGAACCCACCTAATGAAAACTCGGTTATAGTAGAGTAGAGTGGGATAGCACCGTGGTAAAGTTACTCTACCGCTTAAAAGTAGGCCAGTTACTCTACCACTAATTCTACTAGTGAAAACCCGGCATTAAGGTACGTCTACACTGGTGCGCTTTCGTTTTCCTCTTTCAATTCAACATGCGTTTCAACTTGCGCTTTCATTTTTCAAACCATGGAGGCTATACAAGGAGACAAAACTCCGTGTTGTCAATTTTCGTTTGATTATTGGTGGCGCTGCAGTCAAATGTACCCCAAAAAACATGGCCGATTGTATTTATCCGGTTCATGGTAAAGTTCGTTTATTACTAATATATTTTACGTTTAGCAGCTTACAGCTGTTTACCAGCTTCTAAATTCGATTTTATATCAATACGATTATTCGTAATTAATCAATTTTTGATGTTTCCAATGAATTTTAACAAATTCATGCGGGGTACATCGGACAAAGGTGACATCTGTGGCCAAAAATGAACTAGAAGTTTAGTTCCTTCTACCCATCCATTTCCTGTCATTTTCCCCATAAGAGTTTTGTCTCCTTGTATATTCTCCATGTTTCAAACATTGCATGCACGATTGAACGGAGGTTTGACGCATGCAACAAGTGTCCACATTGCGTCAATCAGTTGATCAGTAATCTAGTGAGTTACCCGTTCACCCACAATGCCGACAGCTGTTGTTTCCGACATTTCCACAGCCATATCCACTATCAGAACGTCCACATCACTTTCTGCTTGAAGGGTAAAGCCCAGAGAACTGTCATAACAGTCATAAAAAAATGTTTCTAGAAGGACGGTAAAAAGTAAAAAATAAATAACTGTAGATTCTTGATTTATAGACCAAAGACTTTCAGAAAAAAATATAATGTACAGAACTTTACTTACCCAATTGCTTTAACATTTGAAGGAAAATAGATACCCGAATAAAGTTCACAGCTGAGTCCACAACCGATGACGTCACTGCGCTCGTGCCCTTATAGCAATACTACTCGTCCGATTCTAGATTTCGTGAACTCCTTCTCAACAGACCGAAGGCAGGACTGTGGTCAAGAAACCCCAGTTGGCCGGGATCACAAAATGGCAGTGGTGGTTCACGTTGTTGAACAAGACCCTGCCCGAAGTTAAGTCTAACCAGTAGGCAGACTGCTGAATCTGTTCAAGCGGTCTGACGAATTACAAATATGAGGTTTAGGAGTGTGTAGTGTCATAGGCCAAGCAAGCGCAAATTGTGTACGAAAAGGAAATCGATGTTGCAATTGTAAGTGAGCAGTACAAGGACCCACATAATGGAATCTGGCAGGCGGACAAAAGCGGAAAAGCTGGAACATGGGCATGTGGAAATCGAGCCATCGAGGAGACGATGACTAATCCGGAAGACGGTTTCGCGCGGGCAAGGATAAGCGGTGTATATGTCTACAGCTGCTACTACGCGCCTAGTCTCATGATGGAGGAATACGTGACATTGGTGGAAAAGTTAACTCCAGACGCGAGTTGCCATAACCCCAAAATTATAGCATGGGCTGTGGACTGGGGCAGTCGGTATACAAATGCAAGGGGGCGCATCTAGTGGAAGCGTTTTCACGACTCAATGTGGTGTTGGGAAACACCGGCGGTCAAAAGACCTTCCAAAAAGGTGTCTATAGTAGACATCACCTTCATCAGTGACTCCAAGACCAGAGACCCCCAATGGCGGGTGAGCGAGGTATATACGCAGAGCAACCATTTCGCCATAACTTTCCGCACGGGAAGAACAGAAAGAGGGCAGCAAACCCACGCCATAAGCACCGGATGGGCCCAGAACAAGCTCGATGAAGAGCGGTTCAAAGAGATAATCCTGTAGAAGAATTTTGGGCAGACAGGACGCGCAAATGGAAGGGTCGCAAGAATCACAGCGCAGATGAAGCGGGCATATGACACCTCCGTGCCGCAACGCCCACAACCCCGAAGACGTCCACCGAACTTCCGTTCGAATAATGAAATCGAGGAACTGCGCGCTGCCAGCGAAGGCGGGAACGGCCAGAATTCGAGGAACTCCTTATGGAATACAAAGAGGCGCTGATAAAACTTGATACACCGAAGTATCTAGTGTGCATTGGGATATAATTCCTTGTAGGAAGGACATTACACTGCGAGTCAGACGAGGGAATGGAGGGACTACAGGACAACTTGCGGAGTCCCCAAGGCTTCGTTCTAAGCCCTCTTCTGTGGATCATCATGTACGATGAAGTACTGGCGCTACGACTCCCACGAGAAGCGGTCACTATTGGGTTCGTTGATGACATCGGGGTAGCTGTAGTAGGAAAGCGACTCGATGAAATCGATATATTCACGAACGAAGCGATATGGGAATTAAAATCGTGGCTCGAGAACGCTGGTCTAATGCTAGCTGAGCACAAAACGGAAGTAGTGCTAATCAGCAAGCGGAGAAAGGTGGAGACCATAGCGGTGAAAGTAGGTGACCAGTTCATCCGTTCCCAGCCCGCACTTAAGTATATATGGGGGTGATGATTGACCGAACGCTCAACATCGGGGCACACTTGGCGGGCATAGCGAAAAAAGCTTCCGCCATCACCCATCCATCCGCTCGAATGATCTCCATTGATATTCTTGCAATGGAGAGCAAGAGGTTGTACCTTGCTTTAACTGCTCGTACCGGTTTGGACTTGAAAGTCGTGCAAAAAAGGGCGGGTTAGTTTAGCCGGTAGGAATCTGACACAGCCGCCTGGGTGTGTACCTCCGGCGGAGTCTCCTGTCATAAGGCTGGTACAGACTATTCCAGTATTTTAGTCGAGTGGCGTGTAATTTACTTACCACTAAACGTCTTGAAACGTATTAGTAGCTAAAAAGTGTCCGAAAACAGTGCATTAGTAAGTAAAGTGTCAAAATGAACCGACGACAAGAGAACAAAGTAAAAATTAATAATTAATAAATTTGCAAGACATTTTCGTATCAGCTCAAGAAAACGACTGAACAAAGTTTGTTCACACTAGTCTAGTGGCTTATCAAGTAATTAGTAAGTCATGGCATCCTGCCGCTACTCGACCGAAAAAATAGAACAGGAATGGATTGACTCGACTAAATGATTTTAGTAAATTACTCGACTAAATATGTTTGTCCATACTGGTTTACTTACTCACTCGACTAAAATACTGGCCTAGTCTGTACTAGCCTATAGGCATGGACAGGCCCGCCACATAGGGGGGGGGGGGGGGCAACTGGGACGAATTGCCCCGGGCCCCAAGCCAGAGGGGCCCCGAGAATAGATTTAAACCCAAAAAGTGAAAACCCCATAATCCCTACGTACTAATCGTCTAGGGCCCCCGAATTTAGCATGAAACCCAACTAGTTGGGTTGTGGGTTTGACCCTTTCGGTCCACACGATCAACTTCCCAGTATGATGAACGCTTAATAAAGGGCTCGACCGAATGTTATTAAATTTTTTTCAGAGCATGATCGGCACCTCAAAGAAGACGATATCATTTTTGGTTTGCGCTATAGCAGGTACAAAGTTCATGTACGTCGTTTGAACAAAAAAATCTTTCGACCGAATTTTACGAAAATCTATTCGGATCATATTTCCGTTAATACGCTCCGAACGACACCTCATCGAAGTCGATAGTTTTTTTTGGTTCGCGCGATATCGTGCAGGTACAAAAATCACGTACCTCGTTTAAATAAAAAACGGTGAAAATGTTTTCAGATTAAATATTCGTTAATACGCGTCGATCGGCACCTCAACTTAGCCGGTTTAACAAAAAAACGGCTCGACCGAATTTTATGAAAATCTTTTCAGATTATATTTTCGTTAATGCGCTTCCAACGACAACTCAATGGAGTCGATATCTCTTGGGTTTCGCGCGATATCGTGCACGAAAAAATATATTTGTGGAAACGATTAAAGGCGTATCCACACACATCAGGGACGTGCCCGGCACGTTCGATTTTTGCTCCGGCCCGGGCACGGACATGTGTGAACGAGTTCGTATAAAATGTAGGCACCGATATTTTTTGAACCCCTGACGGAACACTAATATGTGTGGATATTCCTTTACTCGTTCACACATGTTCGTGTCCGGGCAGGGGCTCGTTCACACATGACATAACACGGACCTGTGACGTCCCGGGCACGGCCCTGATGTGTGTGGATACTGTCTAATACCGGCGACACACTACACCAATTTATGATCATATTCTTTATGTTCATTTTTATTTATCTTAATAAATTTTTAAGGTTGACACACTACAAACCTCATATGTGCAAGCTTTTGACATGCGTAGTTTGAAGAACTCAAATATTTAAAACTCGTAAAAATGCAAAGAGAGAGGAATTTGTGCTCAATTTATTTAAAAAGCGCAAAAAAGCATACATTTATTGAAAATATGAGTAGTGATATCAAGTTACCTCAGAATTTAACCAGAACTGACATTAAAAATGCCAACTGTGCAATATAAAAACGGGGAAAAAAAGCTTTTACTTCCAATATTTCCAACTTCATATTTAAATATGAGCTTTGTGTAACTTAATTTATGAAATTAAAATGAAGTTCACAAGCACAATTTATGATCATAGTAGGTGACACACTTGAAATTTATCTTAATAAGTTAGGATATGATCATAAATTCCTGTAGTGTGTCGCCGGTATAACGCCGTAAAATGTTTTTGAAAATACCTAAAACTTAAAATATCGTTATCTCAAAAACGAAGCAAGATATCGAAAAAAAATATCTTACATTTTCGTCTTATTTTGGGGAGCTTTATCGAAATTCATAATTAAAATAGCAGCGCCACGGAAATCGTAGCTTTGATATAACTAGAAACCTTTGGGAAATACCGCAAAAAGTCAACTTCAGGTGTCAATATCTCGAAAACCAAGCATGATATCGAAAAATTTTATTTGATATTTTCGTCTTTTTTTGTGGTGCTTCATTAAAATGAAGCCACGGAAACCGTAGAGGTGCGAATAAAAAAAGAGGGTAAAAAAATTTGACCCAAAAATGGACCGGCAACATCCGAATTATGCATCTTTGAGCTATTCTCAACTGAAATCTGTTGACGGAATGCGGCCCTCACATTTTGCACATTCAATTCCCTCCAGCTCCCAGTCTACAAAGTAGAAAAAACTTTCTAGCCCTCCAGTTTATGTTGTAGCGTCTGTGGATGGATGTGAAACAACTGCAGTGTCGAAAATCTTTATATTTTTGCTCACTTTTTGTAATTGCCTTTTCGTCCTCCAAGCGGTCCCCAAATAAATACCAACCACGTCCAATATGTTGCTTGACCACCACATTGAACGAGAACAGGTTTGTTTTTGCCCGTTTTCTTGGTCCCATACAATCCCTTAAAGCTCCCATCGGAGCATATTAACAGCGTTCTAAATCCGCTCCCCTTAGTAGCGCTACGAGTTTTTCCCGCTGGGATAGCTTCTGGATTGATTCTACGAAAAGAAAGATGAGTATAGATGTTTTCAAACTCCGTGACACAAAAATTTTGAACAGTTCTGCGCACCTCGTTGCCAAATTTTATATATGTTGTTCTATCATTTCCCCTCTTTTCAATTAAAAAGGCAACAAACGCAGAAAAAACTCAACAAAACAATTTGGGAAGGGATGCGCGCATGCCGAATGAATAAAATTAAGTTATCTTTATATGTATTGAGCAGAGCTTTTAAATACATGTAAAAACCCTGCTCAACCAAGTAAATCTATTAATCATAATAAGCATAATTTTATTATAATTATGAGAAATATTTCTCATCCCTAAATTTATAATAATTAAAAAAAAATGCTGAAAAACGTATTTTTAAATTCATGAGCATTTTCATTCATAAATTAAGAATTCTCCGCAGCCGCAAGCAACACAACCTCCCCTGGCAGAAGCGCGCATGCGACTGACGGAAAACGTCAACAATCCTAGTATCAAAGTAGTAAAAACACAAATTGCGTATTTTTTAATGGGAATTGCTACAAATTATTTCTGTAGCAAATGTACAAAAGCCTACAAATTAGAAAATATATAAAAAACGACGTTTTTCATTCATAATTTGTAAAATTTTTAAATAATGATTAACCCGCAGTCGCGATTGATTAAATGACAGCAAGTGATTTGATAAGAAGGAGGAGGAGCCAATTCTCCGCTCACTGTTTAAAACATACAATGGGTTACAAAATTAAGCAAAGATTAACAATTAAATTGAAAATATGCAAAAGCAACATTGTTTTCTGTTTCTTTAAAAAGTCAGTTTATTCATCATAAATTTTAGGCTAGGTTATCACAGCCTATCAGTTGCGGGAAGAATACTTGTTGTTGTATTTGCATATAATCTTTCCGATACTTTAAGCAGAAAATCTTAGTTTTTCCACGTTACCTAAGAAACGTTTTTCAAAAACCAAAACATTTTTAAAGCAATAAAATTTTATTATTCTTGTAAAGTGAAAAAAATGAAGACATTTTATAAAAAAGGTTTGCAAAACAATTCCTTTAGTCATAAATTTACCTGTTATTTCGAAGGGGTTTTCACTTTTTATGGGAGCTTATGGTTTTCCAAGAATATCGTTAACGACTTCTTAAAAAAGTGAGGGATTTTGCAAATATATAAGTATAACTCTGCAAAATCAATCTATTTCATTGTTATTTTTTTATTCGTGGAGTAAATATGGAAAAAAAAGCAAAGAACATGAATACATTTTTCGTGCTTTTTGTTTTTTGAAAAAAATTCAAACCGGCGAAATAAAGGTTAAGGATTGTTCGGAACAAACATTGCTAGATCATACTGCATGGATGACAAGTATGTTTCTTTTAGAACTTTTTGTGTTTTATATTAATTAAAATTTTCATTTACAGCTTCCAGTGTTAGTACAGTGAGAAGAATCGTCAAAGAAGCTTCCGATGTTAGAAGAGGTAACCCATTTGATGTCGCTGCACAATTTACTACTGGAGCAGGACAGGTAAGTCTTTTTTTTAAATAAACTTAAGTTTTAATATAAAAATAAAATTGCAGGGTTCCCAGAATGATGTACGAATACGCACGCCGAATGTACGAATACGCACGTACGAATAAAATATCAATTTTATTAAAAAAAACTGTTTCTTTTTAAATAAATAATGTTTAAAATATTTTCTTCGCATTTTTATTTCATTTACTGTTAAATCTTCAAATTTCTACCAATTATTCAAATGGAAAATAAAGATTTCGTTTTTCAGTTGAGATTTTTTAAGCCACTGTGGTATATACAGAAGCTCTGATAAAAAAACAGAGTCGTCGTAATATTTCCAACAAGTTGTCAGAAATTATATGTGAATTGCTGAGAATTCTTTTGCGCGCGCCTTTGGCCTTCTTTTTTGGAGCTTTTTTTTCAATTAGAGAGGAAGAAAAATGCTCTCAAGCTTTTAAACATTTTTAAGTGCTTTTTACCCCAACCTGCGTCAAATGTCACAGCATTTGAAAACATCTATACCTACTGAACCCAGGGCTAAGCACAAGAGCCTGTCTACATGAGACCTGTTCCATTCTAGGCTGCACTATGTAAGTTCAGGTTCATCCGTGAATGAAGAACTGACCGTTCGGTATCTAATATTTAATGCTCTGGATGAACTTATTCTTACCACAATTTTTTATAGTCAAAGAATTTTTTTGGAATTTCAATATCCTTAAAGGGGCCCAAAAAATATTTTAGCCCCAGGCCCCGCAAGGTTATGTGGCGGGCCTGGGCATGGAAACCTTAGACAGGCGGTCGCACACATTCCCGGTTGCTTGATCGATGTAAGATTCTCTTCACTCCCTCGTAAAAAAAGGCCAAGCGAGTGGCTGCGGTACTTTCAAACCAAATATCTCACTGAAAGAAGAAGAAGAAGATAGGCTTCCTGGAACTCCACAGGATAACCTTAAACCCTCACCACAGATGGCGAAACAGCGCTATGATCAAGCTTAAGTACACGAAGCTGTGCTAACTTTCAAACTAGCATTTTTGTAGAAGAAATCCAAACAAAAATCTTCCCCGCCCCCACCTTTTTAATATGTTGTTAACCAATCACAAGAGAAAAACGCGCGATGTTAACTACTAACCAATATTCTAGCTACCCCCCGTTTGGTGTGTGCATATTGAAAGGGCAATAACCTTTTTTTTACCCTTAATGCAAGTGAGTGTCATTATTGAATTATTTTGCTGGGTTATAATAAAAAGAAACGAGGCGAAGAAGCCACCCCCGTTTCTGCCTCCTCCCCCGACGAGGGCCACCGCTATTGAATATTAACAGGAACAACAACAACAACAACAACAAAAAGGAGAATAGAAGAATAAATGCAAGTGATCCTTTTGATATCCTCTCAGCGTGAATCCTGCGTGAATGCAATATGAGTCCTCCTCTGAAAGGAGTATTTCCGATACACGCATCATTCCCAGAGATTGCATACACGTGCCCGGTGACACTTAAGATGCTTAGAAGTTTGCACTCTCTTATTCCTCCTTTTTTGCATTATTATTTTTTGTGTTGTTGTTGTTGTAGTTTTTTTTTTTTGATTTTGTTGACTACAAATTACGTCACCTACCGACGACGACATCACCCATATTAATGGGGGATCTCTTCTACGAGTGGGCTCTTCAGGCTAGAACCCTATAGGTTGCATCCTTACTCCATTTACCACCATTTTTTTTATACATATGTGTATGCCCTTTTTTGTGCGTATGTATATATATATTTGTGTAATTTTTGTCCGACAAACACACACCTTGATTGCATTCTATATTCAACAAAAGTCAATTAGAATAAAAAAAGAAAAACAAAAAACAGTGACTTTCAACGGCAGGTCCTTCTCTCGCCCAATCCACACCCACCCACCACCCTTCGTCCCGTTGAATATGCGTGAAAAAGTAGTTAACTGACTTACAAAGGAAATTTTTTAGAACCTTCCTCAATATGCAACGAAAAAAAAAATTACCCTCATTTTTTGATGCGCTTGTGTTTCGTCCTTTTTAAGTATGTATGTATGCATATATACGTGTGCGCATAGAAGATGATATATGGGGAAGGATTTAAGATCCTTTCAATGGGAACATCAACACCCTCTACGTCTGATGAACAACGAACGTCAGTTTTGTCCAAGGGCTGAAGGTTTGTATATATATATATATATATATATATATATATATATATATATATATATATATATATATATATATATATATATATACATACATATATATGCGTTTTGGGGAAGGGTATGTCAGGTTCAGTGAATCAAAGGTGTTGGCTATACACCCCCATATAAATATAAACATATATAGAGTGTTGGGATGGCATCAACAAAAATTGAGATAGGTTAGGACGAAATGAAGGATTGTTTTTTTCCGTTCTTTTTTTTGCCATCAAAAAAGGAAGGAAAAATGTGTGCACAATATTCACACCTTACACAATTTTGCGTGTGTTGAGTACAAAATACAAAAAAAAAACATTGAAGAGGATAAATTTTGAAAAACTTGTTAATCACATTTTCAATTTACATTTTTGAAAAAAAAACAAAAAAGGGGACAAAAACATCCTTTTTCCTACAATCAACATTGGTTTCATAATTATTACAAATGGATAAAAGACGTCTTAGTACACACAGATTTTCCTATATTATCTTTACATAGAAGGCGATGAACTTATAAGAGGATATGAATGCAACAACAGCAAAAATATATATACATACATATATGTTGTTTTTTTTTGTTGTATAAAAGAGGGGTTCTAAAAGTTATATAAGTAAGTAAAAAAATGGCTGTGCAGCAACTGAAATATTACTTATGTTTCCGCTCCCCATTAAACTGCACAAAAAAAGGTGCATATTCCCCCCTGTGGGTAGCAGAAAAATAAATACATATATATATATATATTTATATATAGTAGTATATACTTTTTCATATACTTTTTTTCTTTTTTCCATTCTTAACAAGGTGAACCCCAAGAGAAAAATGGAAAAATGCAAAGTTTACAATTTTGTTGTTATTGTATTTCTTTAAGTAAGGACGAAAGTAAGCCGTGCGTTATTAAATTTGAAAAAAATAAATAAATAAATTTATTTCGTTTATATGTATGTAATACTAGCTGGGACCCGGTGCGCCTATGCTGCACCCATAAGCCAATAGTAGTAATCAGGTGAAATGAATTTTAATATACAGTAGGAGAGTTTGAAAAGGGAATTTTTTGGTATTTTTATTTTCCAAATAACAAAATGTAAAACTTTTAGGGATCTGATATTTTGATCGAGCCAATAAAAACCATCCCTGACGTGGCATTTATCGATCAGATTTGATTTTGCTATGCCGGGGGACTCGACGCCCGACGTGCAGAACTTCGCTCGAGGGCGCCATGAGCTAAGTTCTGCACAGGGCGTCTAATCCCCGGCAGAGCAAAATTATTCCCAAAAAAATAATCAATTTTGCAAATTTGGCTCAAAAATGCACAATTTGTTGCCCTAAAAAAATACATTCCACACACATTTTCTATCTGTTTTTGTCATTTCGGCTTGAGACGAACAGAAGGAGCAAAAAAATGTCCAACATTTAATCAGACATGCAACAGATGTATCGGTGTTTTTTAAAGAACTTTAGGATAAACTATATTTAATGTTCTGCCGCTTTATTGCATTTCGAAAAGTAAGTCCCCATATACTGGCTAGTGTTCCCATATACTGTCTGGAGCAATAAAAACTTTATGTTCAATTTTTTTTTATTTTTTAGTTCATTTTAATTTAAAAGTGTATATTTTAATTTTTTTAAATTATATTTTATTTTCTAAATTTTAGATATTATATGTCTTCTGCCATTTTGTGGTTTGTGGTGATTTAAAATGACGTCACACAGCTTACTGTACTATACTCGTCATACACTTTCATTTGATACCAATACCGAGTGCGTTGTAAAGAAAAACGTAAACTGTAATTTTGTGTTGGCCGCCATTTTGCTTTTGGAATGACGCCGCACAGCTAATAGTATTCTACTTGTCATACCTTTTCATTTGATACCCATACCGGATGGCTTGCAAAGAAAAAGGTAATCCGCCATTTTGTGTAAGCAGCCATTTTGAATTTGGAAGGACCCCACACAGTTAATAGTATTCTATTTGTCATACCCTTTCATTTGATACCCATGCCGGGGTCGGGGAACACAATTGCAAAATTCGGCCGCCATATTAGAACCGCCATCTTTGCGAAAGTAATGGACAACTCCAATCGCTTTCTCATACGCAGAAACCTCTATGTATACATTTTCACCCCCGTAGAACGTATATTATTATGCTTTTTATCGAATTTTTAACAAAGCTCTCTATGACAACGCCGCCTATGAGTGATTTTTGAAAGTAGGCGCCGATGCCAAAACCAGCACCTTGATGTAAGTAATATGTGGTTAAATTTTTGTGGCGATCGGTTGAATGGTTTAGGAGTTATTAGGGAACATACATACATACACACATACATACAATTTTATATATATAGATGTTATTCAAAATAATCTAGAAGTAAATAATAAAAAAATGAAACTCCTTAATCAGGACCTGTTAGCATCAATAATTGTAAATTATCCTACTAGAGTCCCTGGGGTGTAATGACGACGACTTCCAAGTATGCGTGACGAGTCAATCACGCGGGTTCACCCTGGGCAAAGCGTTCTCGAACGTAGCAGACAGTGGTCCTCCCAACCTTGTGTTCATCTCCCTGCTTTTAATCCCTGCTGCGCATCCCCAACCCCTAATCATCTGGGTCAGATCAAGGTGTTATGCGAACCGTGGCGATGATCAGCTTGGCTGGGGATCTAGATTAGAAGATAGCTCAGCCGTGAACGGCGTGCTCCGGATACCTGGCGATTTCCGAGCCTAAATACCCTTACCCGAGTACTGAGGATCTCTGCCGGGGTAGACCTCGTTTCTTCGTTACTCGTGGGAGTAAAACATGGAAAACCCCAACAACAGAAGGGGTCCGGTTTCCCTAAACCATAGGTTCTCAACCTTATTTTGCCCCCCGTCCACTTTGAGAATATTTTTTTCTAGAGCCCCTCATCAAATTGGCGAGTTGAATGAGCTTTTCATAAATTCCGGTGTACATGCTATTTTCATCAGCGAGAGTTGGCTCAACGATTCCATTCCCTCTTCTATTGTTTCCATTGAGGGGTACAAGTTATTTCGTAATGATCGGCATGGACGTGTTGGTGTAGGAGTCGCTATTTATCTGCGTGAACACCTTAAATCAAAAACCGTTGGGTTCTCTAAACTCCCTGGGATTGAATTCTTCTTCTTCTTCGATGGCTCTACAGCCCAATTCGAGCCTTGGCCTCCATCAGCTTCTTCCTCCAGACCTCTCTCTGTTGCGCAGCTTGCCTCCAGTTTCTGATGTTTAGGAGGTTTGCTGCATCAGCCTTAACACTGTCTTCCCACCTTGACCGTGGTTTGCCAACTGGTCTTTTGCCATCTGGTAGTAAATATAGGGCTTTCTTTGGTATCCTTGAGTCATCCATTCTTTGGACATGGCCGGCCCAACGTAAGCGCAGTAGCTTGGCATGTGTTGAAAGTTTACACTCTTTGTATAGATCGTACAATTCGTGATTGTAGCGTATTCTCCATGCGTTATCTTCATTGGTTGTGCCGTATATCCTTCGGAGAACCTTCCTCTCAAATATATCCATCTTATCTGCGGACTTTTGGGAGAAACTCCATGCTTCACACCCATACGTAGCTACTGTGCGTATGATCGTTTTATAGATTCTTATTTTCGTTTTTCTGTGGATGTCTCTGGATTTCATTACTGGCAGTAGTGAGAAGTATGTTCTATTTGCGGCGTTTATTCTTCTTTGCACGTCTATCGTCTCATCGTTGTCTTCGCTGACTGTGGACCCCAGGTAGTTAAATTGGTTTACTCGTTCGAAGTTATATTCTCCCCAGGTGGTATTGTGGTTTCTTCTTCTTCTTTCCACCCTCGACTGAATTAGAATCTTGCTCTTGTCTGCATTTATTTGCAGCCCTATATGTTTAGCTTCATCTTCTAATTCTGCGAAGATTTCTCTAAGGTATGACAGTGATCTGGCAAGGCAGTTTATGTCATCGGCATATCCTGCCAGCTGTTTTGATTTGTTAAGCAGGGTTGCGTTCGCATCAATGTGTACTTTGCGAATTACTCCTTCTAGGCAGAGATTAAATAGCATGGGTGCCAACCCATCGCCCTGCTTTAGGCCTTGCTTGACTGGGAAGGATTCCGTCAATTCTCCTTGTATTCTGACTGCACACCTTGTGTTCTCCGTTGTCATTTTTGTTAACTTAACTATTTTGAGGGGGATGTTTAGGTCCAACATCGTCGCATACATTTTTTCCCTGTCGATGCTGTCGTATGCTTGTTTAAAATCGATGAAAAGTTGATACACGTCAATGTTGTATTCCCAGCATTTTCGGAGGACCTGCCTTATTGAAAAGAGTTGATCTATTGTTGACCTATTTCTTCGGAATCCAGCTTGGTACTCACTTATTGCGGCTTCTGCATAAGGTTCCAGTCTGGCTTTGATAATGTTGGTCATTAGTTTGTATACCGTGCTTAGAAGAGATATGCCTCTATAGTTTGCACAGTTGAATTTGTCCCCTTTCTTGTGTATTGGGCAGATAATGCTTTGCTCCCATTCTGCAGGCATTTTTTCATTCCTCCATATGCAGCATAGTAGTTGGTGTATAGCTGCTGCAAGCGGTTCGCCTCCTTGTTTTATCAGCTCTGCTGGGATGTTGTCAATTCCTGGAGATTTGTTGTTTTTTAAGGCTCTTATGGCACTTTGTACTTCTTCCATGGTTGGTACATTTGTTTCTCTGGTGTCATCGTTATGTTGTAGACGGGGTTCTGGTACACGTATGATGCTTTCATTTCCGTTCAGCAGCTCGCTGAAAAATTCCTTCCACCTTTTCTTTACATCCTCGCTGCCTGTGACTATAGTGCCTTCTTTTGTTCTACACAGTCCGGAGGAGGGTTTGAAGCCTTTTTTGAAGAAGTTTACTTCCTTGTATGCTCCTCGTGTTTTGTTTTGTCTAAAGTTTTCCTCTGCCCTCAAGATGTAATTGTTGAGGAATTGTCTTTTCTTCTTCCTACAAATGTTTTTCGCTGTTCTTCTCGTTTCCTCGTAATTCAATTTCTTGCTCCTCGTCGGTCTCTCTATGTATATTTTTCTATTTTTATTTCTGGTCTCTATAGCTGTTTTGCACTCCTCGTCGTACCATTCACTGGCTCTGCCTGCGCGTTTGTAGCCTACAGTTTGCTTCGTGACATCTGTCAGTGTCGTCTTCAGACTTATCCATTTTCCCTCTACCGTGTCTGAATTATTTATGTTTGGACCTATCCTTTCTGCTAGTGTTGCCTGATACCTCTCCAATACAGCCTGTTCTTGGAGGCGGTCAACATCAAATTTCTTTTGTTTGTTATTTCTTTTTCCTTGAGTGGATAGCCGACATCTGAATCTAGCTTTAACTAGGAAGTGGTCCGATTCACAATTAGCACCTCTACATGATCTTACTTGGAGGATACTGGAGGCTGCCCTTCTGTCTATAAGTATATGGTCTATTTGGTTGCAGTATCTTTCGCTGGGAGATTGCCAGGTGTATTTGTGGTTGTCTTTCCTTGGGAAATATGTTGAGCTGACGATCATATTTTTGCTCATTGCAAAGTCGATAACACGTTGCCCGTTATCGTTGGATGTTTCGTGGAGACTTTCCTTTCCAATGGTCGGTCTGTGCCAGTTCTCTCTTCCAATTTTGGCGTTGAGGTCTCCTATCACCATTTTGATGTCATTGGAAGGGGCCGTGTCATACGCATGTTCGAGCTTATAATAGAAAGTGTCCTTTGTTGTGTCCGCTTTCTCTTCCGTCTCCGCATGTGCGTTTATGATTGAAAGTGTGAAGAATTTCGTTCGGAGTCGTATTGAACATAGTCGTTCACTTATTGGCTTGAACTCTATGACGTTATCTATAATCGACTTGTGTATTACGAAGCCTGATGCTCCTTTCCGCAGCTGTAGAAAATTCTGTAGTTTCCATGGTCCATTGTCCCGTCTCCTATCCATCTGATCTCTTGTAACGCGAGTAATTTTATTTTATATCTGCTCACTTCGTCCAACAGTGACTTAACCGCTGCAGTTCTGTACATACTTCGCGTGTTCCATGTTCCGAAAATCATTTCCAGGTGTTGTTGCCGTAGTCGTTGCCGTTTATCCTGTCCGTTCCGAGGCTTTGCTTCTGGTTTCTTAACTGATGTGTTTTTACGGGGTCCGGTAGTTAGCCTAACGCCCAACCCCACTACCAGGAGGGCCGGATCCGTGAATTATACCCCATCGGATAGGGTGGCCTAGCTATACCCCCAGGCACTGGGTACGTCCGTCGTCGGTTGGTTATCCAGGAGGCACCAGCGAGGAGGTGACGGTACGATTTTACCCCCCGGGATTGAATTCATGTATGTTTAAATTTCTAGTGCTTCTGATAAACTTCTTCTTGTCTGTGTCTATTCTCCGCCTGGCATCTTCAACCCCATTAATGCTGAAGAACTTAGCGAAGCTCTTGAGCACTTATCCGCTGCGTATAAATACATCCTGGTAGGTGGTGACTTCAACGTCAACCTCTTAAGGAAATCTACGGTTCAAAATTCTTTTGTTCACACGATTCACTCTCTTGGCTTAGATGTAACCAATGTTCTCCCAACCTATTTCAATTGTAGTGCACCCTCCTTGCTCGACACGTTCCTCACTAATGATATCAACTCCATCACCTTTCAAAACCAAATCTCTCCCCCCAGTTACCTTGACCACGATCTTTTATTCGTTTGTCATCGCTTTAGTGTTGACCCTCCTTCCGCGGTTACTCTCAACTATCGTAATTTCTCCAGTATTGACCGAGAACGACTCGTCCAAAGATGCCTTTGTCTGCCTTGGGCTAACATCTTTTCTAAGACTGACGTCGACGACAAGATCGCTGCATTTGACACTATGTTCCTTGATCTGTTTGATGAGTGTGTACCTCTGCAAAGTAAAACCTTATCAGCTAGTTCTAAACCTTGGTTAACTGCGGAAATTAAATCGCTGATTGTTGAAAGGGAGTTTCTTTTCCACTGGGCCAAGTCAACAGTGATACTGCTAGAAGATCTTTTAAGCGTATTAGGAATATAGTTGTAGCTAAAATTAAGGAAGCAAAGAGGAATTTTTATGATCGTAAGCTTGATCCTTCCCTCCCATTGAAAACGATATGGAATAATTTGCGCCAATTGGGTATTCATTCTAAAAAAGAAGTCACCGCCCCCAACCTCTGTCCTGAAACCCTAAACCAACATTTCTTATCTCGCCATTCGGCGGACTTGCCTTATACCCCCATCACTTCCTCCTCTGATGGCTTCAGCTTCCGTTGTGTGGACTCCCTTGAAGTGCTCACTGCCCTGAATTCTGTTAAATCTAAAGCGACTGGTAGTGATAACATCTCGCCTAGGTTTCTAAATTTGCTCATCCCTTGTCTGTTGCCCGTCTTAACTCATTTTTTCAACTCCTGCCTCACAGTCAGAGCTGGACTGGCCTTCCAAGCTACCGGGAGTTTCCCGGTGGGCCGTGCCGAATGTTAAATCAAAAATGTTTCCTCTAAATAATTTTTTTTTTGAAAAAAATAAAATTTTCCCACAAAAAAATAAAAAAAATTCAAATTTCAAACGTATCACAAATCCTTTAAAGAACACAAATCTCGCGGTCTTCTACGAAACTGCCAATTAGTTTCTTGAAGTCTGTTATTTAATAAGGATTGTGTGGAATTTAAAAAAAATCTAAAAAATTCAAAATGTCAACGAAACGACGAAGAGGTTGGAAGAAACAAAAAATTAAAAAACAAGAACTTTTAAATGCGTAGTATAAAAATTGTACGGACATTACTCATAGGAAATATTCCAAGCTTTCTAATTTTGGAAAAAAGGTATAGGTTAACTACGTTATTTTTGGGGGAAAAAGTAGTGAAAGTTGAAATTGTAGTTAAAAAACCAAAATTTTCACCTTGACGACTCATAACTCTAGAAGTTGGTAGGGTTGGTAGTACCAAAACTGATGCTTAAGTAATCCTGAGAGAAGCTAGTTCAAATGACGATAATAGGTTCAAAAAACGATAAAGGACTCGTCAGACTTGACCGAAAGGCCAATTTCTTTTTCAGTAACTGTAGGACGTGGAAAACAATTCCCCGTCCAAAAACTGGTGATGTTGGAAAAGGGTAACGTAATTTTTGCACGGGTTTTAAAGAATGCTCGGAATGCCGAATGACAAGTGATGTTTTATGGGGAAGCTATCGGAAGCTGAATCCAGAAAAGTTAATTTCATTTAGAACCGGTTTCATTCCATCGAGTTTATTAGATGGTGCTTGTGGCTCTTGGCCGAAGTCTTTTCCAAAAAGCCTTGTCCGAATGTTATGAAATTTTTTCCAAAGCACGTTTTCCTTAATGTGATTCGATCGGCATCCCAACGAAGCCGATATCATTTTTGGTGTGCGCGATATCGTGCGGGTACAAAAATCATGTACGTCGTTTAAACAAAAAAACGGCTCAACCGAATTTTATGAAAATCATTTTAGATCATGCTTTATTTAATACGCTTCGATCGGCACCTCAACCAAGACGATATCTTTTTTGGTTCGCCCAATATCGTGTAGGAAAAAATTACTACGGACGTACGCACAAACACACCTACACATACACGCATAGTTCTTCTCATAATTATGCTTAAATAAAAACTTTTAAATTCAAAAAAGAACTTTACTTGATTGTTAAAACAAAATGTATTGAAATGGGCCGAAATTTTTGATTTCCGGTCCTAAATTCACTCTCAGTCCAGCCCTGCTCACAGCATCTAGGTTTCCCTCGTCTTGGAAGCTTGCTTTAATTATACCTATACCCAAATGCCCATCCCCTGCTAGTCCTTCTGATTTCCGGCCTATCAGTATTCTTCGTTTTTCTGGCTAAGGTTCTTGAAAAGCTGATAGCTACTCAAATCCTTGAGTATTGTGATCGACGTCGACTCATAAATGTGTGGCAATCTGGCTTTCGCAAGCACCACAGCTGCGAAACTGCGCTCCTCAAAGTTACAACTGATATCCGCAACTCTCTTGACGTTCACCACGCTTGCTGCCTATTGCTACTTGACTTCTCTAAAGCCTTTGATAGCGTCAACCACTCTCTGCTTTTGCAGAAACTCTCCTCTCGTGCCCATTTTTCTTCTTCTGCTATCAAACTCTTGCATAGCTTTTTAACCAACCGCTCTCAGAAAGTTATACTTGGTGGCTGTAGTTCCTCGATAGCTCCACTTTGTGCTGGCGTCCCTCAAGGTTCCATTCTGGGTCCTCTTTTATTCAGCATCTTTATCAACGATCTTCCTTCGGTAGTAAAACATTCTAAGATACATATGTACGCCGATGATGTGCAACTTTATATTTCTGCGCCCGGCGACCAAATTCAAAGATGTGTGGAGGAGCTTGCTGTTGATCTACGTCGTGTTTCTTCCTGGTCGACCTCAAACTTACTTCAGCTTAATCCTTCGAAGTCCCACTGCATCTTTTTCTCTAGTTGAGAAGGTAAGAAATCTAGGAGTTATCTTGAATACCAAAATGACCTGCTGCGATCATGTTAGCTCCATCATTCGTAAAACATATGGGCAACTGTCGAAACTTACGTTCCATTGTAACTTGCTCAGTAGGACCGTCCGTATGTACTTAGTGAAGGCACTAATTTTACCTCTTCTAATGCATGGTCTTTCTATTTGTCCTGCTCTAGACTCCTCCTGCGCCCGTAAACTTGAAATTGCCTTTAACGACTGTGTTCGATTTGTTTACAAATTACGCCGTTTTGACCATGTCTCGCCCTATTCTAATTCCGTTATGGGCTGCTCTTTTAGTGACTATCGTGAATATAGACTTCTGCGTCTATTTCATGATATCCTCCAGCATCGTAAACCATCTTATCTCAATCAGTTTGTGCAGCTCACACAGTCATTTAGAAACAATAATGTGATTATTCCGCGTTTCCGAACTTGAATTGGTCAGCGTTCTTTCTTCGTCCACGCAGATCTTTTATGGAATTCTCTGCCTGTGGAATTACAACGTGCCGATTCAGCGGGCATCTTCAGGAAGCATCTTTTTGATTTAATTTCGAATAGGCCTGTTTAGAGGAAGCCAAAATATCCCACGACCAAAAATCCTGGGATAAATATCCCAGGATAAAATATCCCAAAATAAAATATCCCATACAAAATATCCTACGACAAAAAATCCCAGGATACATATCCCAGGCTAAAATATCCCAAAACAAAATATCCCATACAAAATATTCCGCAACGGAATATCCCTTTTTAATTTGTTGTCATTTCAAAATTTTAAAAGTATGGAAATTTGCAACATTTAAAAAATTGCAAAATATAAAAAATACAATTCAAAAAATTTTTTCAATAAAAATGAAAATTTTCTAATAATAGTTATTGAGCAAAGAGGCACTGGTTTGTATCTTAATTATTATATGATACAAGCAGTAACTACCAGGGTTTAACTTGCTGCAGCAATTTTAATACGGTTGCTGTTGACTTCGCTTTGCTGCTAAGAAGACCACATCAATTTACTTTGCTTTGCTTGACAGCAATCATATTTTCAAACTTCTTGTTGCATGCTGTGAAAACTTGGTGGTGGCCGCCATATTGTACTTAAAATGACGTCACATAGCTTACTGTAATGTACTCGCCATTCTCTTTCATTTGATACCCATGTCGGCGGGTTGTACAGAAAAAGGTAATCCGCCATTTTGTGGTGGCCGCCATATTGGATTTAAAATGATGTCACATAGCCTACTGTATTCTACTCGTCATACTCTTTCATTTGATACCCATGTCGGGGGGTTGTAAAGAAAAATCGATCGCAAGATTCCACCAATGTTTTAACATCTCATACGGACATACTACAAACGATATCGTTTAGTCACGATAAATCACCATGAAATGTGTGTAGGCAGATTTATGGCAGAAAATGCACAAATGAATTTGATGGTAGTTATTTTTGTATCACCGCATAAAACTTGACGCGAAATAATGGAATTCATACATGACAATCTCCACTTCTGACGATTCAATTTTACCAGGTCGAAATTTCAACGAAATTCCCATGATTTTGAGTGGCAATTTTAATATTAATTTTTCATCAGAAAGGGCGCGTCCGAACTTTGTGGATGAGGGAGAAGGTGGGGATGATGAAAGGTACCACCCCACTTCTCCCTTCATCCACAAAGTTCGTGAGGAACGTTCCTGGGAGCTAAGCGGCTGACTTTTCTGAAAGCGTACAATATATCCGACAGACCTTCCAATATATCTGTTGCATATTACTATTAATATTTTAATAATTGCGCAGTTTTATCAAAAAAGTTTTACTTCAAAAGTGTGGTCTTAAGCACACTCATATTTTTTTTAATTAAATTAATTAAGCAATGGAATTTTTGTTTGTTGAAAATTATCGTTTGAATTTTTGTATATTCATATAAAAGATCGATAGAAATATAACATAAACAAATCTTTTCATTTTATGAAGGGATATTTTTTTACGGGATATTTGGTATAAGGGATATTTTAGTTGGGATATTTTGTCGGGATATTTTGTCGGGGATATTTTGGCCGGGATATTAAGAGATATTTTTTTACGGGGTATTTGGTCTAAGGGATATTTTAGTTGGGATTTTTTGGCTGGGATATTTTGTCGGGGATATTTTGGCCCAGATTTTATGACCGGTTCCCTGTTTAGAGCATGAATACTAAACTTAAATAATTTTTTTTTCTGATTACTTTACATATTCTTTTACTGTAATTCTAATTTCCTTCTGTCAATTTTTTTTATTTTTTTTTCTCTTGTTAACTTTCTTTATATTTTTTTTTCTCTCCTTGTCATTTTTGCTGTCTTCCAAATTTTTAATTAATGTACTATTATATAAGATTTTAATCTTTGTACATGTTGCCTCAAATAAATAAATAATAATAATAATACTTTTTAATCTGGTATGTAGACGCACGGTAATAATCCTCTCAGAAACTGGTGACAGCTAATGAGGCTGGACCGGGCTTCCTTGGTGAGTAATACGCCAACGCCATTCCTACGGCGTTCAGTTTCGTTTCTACCGACTCATCGTTTGGGCAGATATGTTCCCCCGCATCGGGCCATATGGTCTCGCTGAGTCCCACGACCTTGATTTTATAATGGATCATCTCGTTGAGGACTTCATCCAGCCGTCCATCAGCAAGCAGTGTTCTAACATTCCATGATCTGATTCGAGTCCTGGTTCGAAAAGCAGAGGTCGACGACATGCTGTCCATCCGGTTCCGAGGCATTGTTTGCCAATTCGTAGCAATTGTGTTGTTATGGCTATAAATGGTGTATGTTACGACTTAAAACTCTGTTTTGTGGGGCAGAGAACTAGCCATTCGACCGTCTCCCGTTAGCTCCTTCCGAAGAAGTTCCCCAGGAGGCATCGCGGGGAAGTGGAATTTGGGCTTGC
Organism: Thereva nobilitata; assembly: GCA_963855945.1. NCBI lineage: Eukaryota > Metazoa > Arthropoda > Insecta > Diptera > Therevidae > Thereva > Thereva nobilitata. Next base: position 6,004,742 of record OY979699.1, read on the forward strand.
TAACAGAGCTGCTAGGTGTTGGTCTACAGTGACCAGTGATGCCAGATGCACCGCATTTCCGCATTTTGTACCACATTTTGGTAGTTCAATCCACAATCCGCATCGACTGATGCGGATTCCGCATTTTCCGTTTTTGATTTCAATGAAAAAAAACATAAAAAAACAAATTTGACCGACGACGTCTAATCAGCAAACAAAACAAATAAACGAACAAAACTAGTTAGTGGCTTAGAAAAGCAAATAATAACAACAACATCAATGGCAAAAAACATGACCAGCACACATATTTACAAGCCGACATCGACATCAGATGAAAACCCGACGGTTGAAACAGTGGAAGACGACAGAAAATATTTTGTCTGGTTTCGAATCTTATAACGATCTGTAAAGTGCAACCTAAAATTGCGATTATCTAAAATTTTTAAAACTTTTATTTATTGAATTTTAAATAAAACATATTTTTCTATCTACATTCTTCTCTCTTTCTTTAAACATTGGTCAGTTTTGTTCGTCTAATTTTTTTTGTTGATTTTTGTTAAGTTGATTATTAATTGTATTTTTTAAAAAGTCCGCATTTTTTTGCTTAATTCCGCAATTTCAAACACTCGAATCCGCAATCCCCTATTCCAGGTCTGGCATCACTGACAGTGACTCTTCTCGGGTTTTGGTAGAAGTGACAAATCGGGTGCCCTCACCTTCTGCGGTGTTGGTTAGCCGTTCGCCCCTCGTTCGGGATATAGTAGAGCACGTCTTCTTTTATTGTCTGATAGTCCAATAAATAGGTACTTCTTCTTTGCGAAAAATACCGCATGCGATATTTTTTTACCAAATGATTTTATATATTTTTATAAGCTTAAATCCAAAATGGCGTCATCCCCACCCTCTTGCTAAACTTACAGTGAAGAAAAACGCGTTTTATTCTATATCTCAAAAACTATGCATTTTACGACAAAAATGTATATTATCTTTTTTGTAGATAAATAAGTGATTTAACTTTCTTGTTTAGAACTTTTTGTGTAAAGTCAATATCTACGGAGAAATAGTGCTTCAAACTTCATATATCACTTTCTTTGTACTATATTTCGTTAACAGTTAATTCTATATGAAAAAATCCTTCGTAAGACTTATAGAACACACGATTATCTATAATTTTTGTTATTATCATTTTTTACGTAGGGCTAATATTTCACCAGTTATGGCTCTTTAAGTGTCGAAAAACGTAGAATCAAAAGTAGTTTTTTCCCAATACAGGGTGTAACGCGGGTATGAATAGGTTTTGGATAGACGAACAAAAAATCGTTCCGGAGGGGGTGGGGTAATCTTAACGGTTTAGCCGCTAGGGCGTTTTGAAGTTTTTTTGCTAGAGTTTTACATATCACCCTGTATTTTTGTAACCCTATGACCTATTTTCATAAATAAGGTATCAGTGTACGCAGAATACTCCCACCTATCTAAAGCTGTAAAAATGAAGGTTCTACCGTACCAGGTTCCAGAGCAATGAGTCAACAAAGTGAAAATTTTGGTTTTTTTTTACTAAAATTTCAACTAAAACCACCATTTTCTCCAAAAAATACGTGATAAACCTAAACTTTTTTTTGCAAAATTAGAAAGCTTGGACAATTCCCTATGAAAAATGTCTAGAGAATTTTTTTTCCTACGACTTCTACTTTTGGAGTTAAAAGCAATTTTAATGCTAATAGCGGCCGGCTATGGATAGGTTTTGGATAGACGAACAAAAAATCATATGGAAGGGGGGCGGTAAATCGTAACGGTTTAGCAACTAGGGCGTTTTGAAGTTTTTTTGGTAGAGGTTTACATATCACCCTGTATTTTTGTAACCCTTTGAGCTGTTTTCATGAATAAGATATCAGTGTACGCAAAATACTCCCACCTATCTAAAACAGTAAAAGTCAAGGCCGTACCATACAAGGCACATTTTTGTCGTAAAATGCATAGTTTTTGAGATATAGAATTAAACGCGTTTTCCTTCACTGTAAGCTTAGCAAGAGGGTGGGGATGACGTCATTTTGGATTTAGGCTTATAAAAATATATAAAATGATTTAGTAAAAAAAATCGCGTGCGGTATTTTTCGCATTACGAAGGCCCTTTTTTCGACCTATTTATTGGACTATGAGGTTCAGCGAATATAGGGCGGAACTAGAGTAGGGGTTATCCCCCGTATTCTAGAAGCAGTCACAAGTCACAACGCAATCACAAGTGTGGTGAGTCTCAACTTGAAGGCCTATACTAAATGAAAAGTAGAAGTGAAGTAGGTGTAACTTCTGTCAACAATGACATAAAAACGAAGACAAGAAGTTCATAATAAGTAAGCGCGAGTCGCCAAAGCTTGTGACTTATGACTGGTCACAATTTTAGAATAGGGAGTAAGAATCGTGGGCTTTTATTTATATATCTTCTAGGAATACTCGATTGCATGGCCACGCAAGGGCAGCTTGATATCATATCCTCACTTGTCCCAGCAGCGCAGGGACACCTCGAGCAGGGCCACATATGTTCGGTCTTGGAACGACAGGCTCTCTGATTGTGCTGTCTTCTTCGGGTCGCACTAGTTGACCGGTACACAGCACAACCATAGCCCCGCGCAGAATCCTTTATATTTACTGGACTATGGGTAATTCGATTGTGCGTAATCGTGTTACTTTGGGGTGTTTTTTTAATTATTTTAGTTTTTTTTCATGTTGTGAAGATTAATAAAGAAACGAATTTTAAAAACCAACGCACATAAGGTATACATCATATACCCCCGAAGCATAATGCAAGCGAACAGAGCGACAAATATGCGCTATTGTTTCTGAGGCGTGATTTAAAAAAAAAAAGAAGGAAAAATACAAAACAATATAAAAAAAGGGAAAGAAAATATTAATAACACAGAAAAAAAAATAATTTTTTTTTTGTAAATTTTACTTTCGCATTACTGATAAATATAATCGAAACGCGAGAGGCGGTGGTGGATTCTCAGCCGTCCATTCGAGTGCATTCGAGTTAGTATTAAATGCAGGGTCCTTGATTGTTGCACCGCGGTTGTCCTCATCATTTTTAATATAACACCAACAACATTATAACAGCAGCAACAACAACAATAACAACAACAATAACAGCAATAAAACTGCATTTGTCCATGCATATATGAAAGTGCATATAGATTTCTGCACTTTTGTGAATGCAGTTCGGTAATGAACGAAGCCTATAGGCACAAAATGTCCCCTTTTCCCACAAGTATACCATACCGGGATTTTTGTCCCCCCCTGGGTTCTTTTTACTATTATTCCAGCCAAGAGGCTCTTACTTACTGTGTTTTTTTTATTTTATTTTTTGTAGCTGTCGTTGTTGCTGTGTAGCTGCTATTGTAGTAGTAGTACTAGTAGTTGTTGTTGTTGTTGGTAGTATGCATTTCTTTTTCCCCACTGTTTTTTTTTTCGTTACACAGAAGGCTATTATTTTCCTTCCCAACGCACATATCAAATTCTTTCCAACTCTTACTCAATAATCTTCAAACACTGCACTTTTTAATGATTTTTTTTTTGTTGTTTTTGTACACATATAACATATATATACTTACATATATATTTTCTCTGTTCAATTTGCACACAGTATGACGCATACAGACTGGGGCTTTGTTTTAAGGGGTTGTGCAGGCTTCATTCTTCTTCTTTTCGCGGTGTTTTTTTTTATTGTTTTAAATATATATGTATTTTTTATGTACATACATTTATATATGCATTTTTCTTGCACCATATTTGTTACCCTGTTTGGCCGTTTTGAAGTGCGTAACGCATGTTAACCCGCTTGACGCACTCAAAAGTGCAAGACAAAAAAATTTATGAAATTGAATACTATACATATATATACATATATGTATGTGAAATTGAAATATGGGTAAAATGCAAAAAGGATTCTTCTCTTTCTCAACTGCCACTGGCTAGAAAATTTATTATGATGAGATTTTTTTATTGCAATTCTGTTGTTTTATAAATAAATTCATTTCATGTGCAGCTGGCACACAATTAAAGAACATTAACAAATGAAGAAGAAGAAAAAAACGCATACATAATGTACATATATACATCTATACATTTACATATATATTCATCGTTCATCCTGATTATGTTTTGTTTTGTGTAGTAACGGCCTCAGGGACTTTTGGTAGTGGCGATACACCAAAGAGATAAGTACTGAGAAGCGTCAACTCTTAATAAGATCTAAGATTTGTAACCATGCTACCAATGTACCTTCCTTCTCCTCGAAGCTGTTGGCTTTATAGCGGGTGACCTCTGCATACTCTTGCCCAGTGGTGGGCAAAGGCATCTCCAAGGCAGCTCCAGACTCTCTTATCCTGCTTGTGAGTTCGGGAGAGAAGGGTACAGGCAAAAGCTTTGAGTTAGCTTTCGCGTCTACGAGGGAGTGATGAGAATCTTACATCGGTCAAGCAACAGGGAATGTGTGCGACCGCCTGTCTAAGGCGTCCATGCCTATGACAGGAAACTCCGCTGGGGGTGCGCACCCAGACGGTTGTGTCAGATTCCTACCACCCTTTTTTGCATGACCCATCACCCACCCTTTTTTGCATGACGTTCAAGTCCAGACCGATACGAGCCGTTAGGGCATTACTTCGGTCTAGCTTCATCAGCATGGCCCTTAAAAAAGGATCCTTCAAAGGTGCTCACCAGAGCCGGAACAGTCTAGCCATCTACCCAGTAGGAATTCTAGGTAGCACTTACCGATGGAGCACTGATATAAGTAGTCATCTGGTAAGGGGTACTCCTATTTTCTTAGGTGTTAGAAGAGCCCTTATATAACGCATTACAATAGAAGGCAGATGGTAAGGGGTAATCCAGAATTAGACCCAAAGAAAGTTAGAAATTTGCCCGATGACTCAAATACCATTACAAAAATACGAAAACAAATGAGTCATCGGGTAAATTTCTAACTTCGTTGGATCGAATTCTGGATTACCCCTTACCATCTGCCTTCTCTTGTAATGCGTTATATAAGGGCTCATCGATGTAGTAAAAAGTAAGGCCTTACCTCCTATGACATCGTGTGTAAAAATAAGTTCTTCTGTAAGGGGTATGGTAAGGCCTACCCCTTACTAGTGAGGGCTCATTTCAGTACTTCTGTAAGGTTACCAGTCCTACTGGGTAGCAACCTTGCTGCTATCTCTCCTTGCATTTCTTTGCCTTTTTCTGTTTCTTTGGGCTTCGTAATGCTTAAGCTTCTGGTGGATGGCCTTTAGTGCCACTTCCATCCTTCCCCACACATCCTCCGACCTTATCATATGGTCCAAGATGTTCTCAGGTGTTAGCTGTACTTTAGCAACTGCTTCTAACGCAGTCCTGTGCTTTGAAAACCTTGGGCATTTAAAGAAGACATGCGCCGCGTTCTCTTTATCGTCCGGGAAATCCGGGCAGAACGGTGAATCGTTCAACCTGAAGCGGTGAAGGTATGCCCTATAACCTCCATGTCCACTCAGGAACTGTGTGAGGTAATAACTTACTTCCCCATGTTCCCTTATAACCCACTTCTCCACATTTGGTATCAGTCAATGCATGGGCGGCGCTTTCATAGGTGTAAATGGTGCACTTGCACCGGGCGCAACTGGACAGGGGCGCAATTTCAGAAATTAAAATTAAAAACAAAGTTCAAGACTTTGAAAAAAAAATTGGTAAGGTATATTCCAGTGACTTTATTTTCATCTATTAAAGGAATTTATTTTTATTACCACAATTTATTTTTCCAGTCTTTCGATAAAATATTCTGTACGTCTATCCCCGAGCTCATATGGATCCCGCGGGCGTAAGAACTTACACGATATAGTTTTATCGGAGCATTTACGTTGGATATCTAATAGGGAAACCTAAAATAAATATTTAAGTATTTGTGCCTTTGTCCATTTTCCTTCACCGCGACAAAAAAATAAGGAGCTAATGGGGCGCAATATGGTATACTGCATCGAGCACCGGTCTTTTACGTTAGACGAGGACCACAATCATACATTCCTGGTAATGCAGTGAACTGGAAAAGCAGGAGACCGATATTTGAAGGCCCTTAAATTGAGTAATGAGGGGCGACGACTCATTTTCCTGGGAGAACTACAAAGCCAGAAAAAAAAATAAATAAAGAAAACTCTACGACTATCGAAGAAGGGTGCATTGGCCGAGGAAATTATCTTAGAGCATAGAAAACATATACGAAAGTCTCCAAGTTCAGGAATCAATGAGGAGGATGGCAGAAAAGCTGGAGGAAACTAGTAAAATCATGATGGAAGTTCACTCAACAGGAAGCTACTTTTCGGGTAGGTCTTGCTATTATTCGAAATCAAATGAAAACGAAGCTGAACCGAGATTGAGTTGACAGGATCGTGACAGAAGAGGGATTGAAACGTGCTATAGACACATTTTTCCCATTCAAGAAATCACGGCTTAGCGAAATATCCTTCGCTTTGCTCCAATGCGACAAGAAGGTCAATGGACTTAAGCTGGGGTGGCGCTTTCATAGCTGCCAACAGTGCACTTCCACCGGGCGCAATTGGAGAGGGGAGCAATTTTTCCATTGCCCTTCACTGCGATCAAAAAATGAGGAGCTGGTGGGGCGCAATATGCTATACTGTACCGGGCGCAAAAAACCCAAGCGCCGGCCCTGACTCAATGGGTCCATCGGCCCTTAGTAGACCCGTCCCACCTTCTCTGCCATATTGCGATGGACTGGCTGCGCGCCCGAGTCCGCCGTACTTCCTTGGACCCCCTCTTGCATAGTCCTGGTCGTACAACCTCTCGCCCTCCATTGCAAGAATATCAATGGGAATCATTCGAGCTATCACGCATGCTGCTTCGTCAGACGTAGTACGGTATGCACAGCATGCCCGAAGGGCACTTAACCGATACGCAGAGTATATTTTCCTCCTATTGGCCGTTCTGTCCAGTGACGGTGCCCACACAGGCGCTGCATACAATAGGACCGAACTAACCACTCTTGTGATGAGGAGGCGTCGCCTTGCCCTAGGACCCCCTATATTAGGCGTCATCCTCGCGAGTGCTGCGCTGATGGCGGAAGCTTTTTCCGCTATGCCCGCCAAGTGCACCCCGAAGTTGAGCCTTCGGTTAATCATCACTCCCAAATACCTAAGTGCGGGCTGGGAGCGGATGACCTGGTCACCTACTTTCACCCCTTTGGTCTCCACCTTTTTCTGCTTGCTGATTAGCACTACTTTCGTTTTGTGCTCAGCTAGCATTAGACCAGCGTTCTCGAGCCACGTTTTTATTTCCCATATCGCTTCGCTCGCGAATATCTCGATTTCGTCGAGTCGCTTTCCTACTACAGCTACCCGATGTCATCCAATAGTGACCGCTTCACGCGGGAGTCGTAGCGCCGATACTTCATCGTACATGATGATCCACAGAAGAGGGCCTAGGACGGAGCCTTGGGTGACTCCGCAAGTTGTCCTATACTCCCTTATTCCCACGTCTGACTCGCAGTGAAGTGCCCTACCTACAAGGAATTCTATCACAATGCGCACTAGATACTTCGGTGTATCAAGTTTTATTAACGCTTCGACGATCTAGCTCCAATTCGCGTCGCTGAAAGCATTTTTCTCGTCAAGAGTTATCAATACGCAACTCTTATTCACATCCATTGCTGCCCTTGCAAGGCTAGTCACCATATTGACAGCATCCTTTGTCGATCTAGCCTTTCTGAAACCGAGTTGCCTTTCCGACAAACCGCCTTCCCCCTCGTCGCTTGGGAGTAGTCTGTTGTATATCACCCTTTCGAAAAGCTTGCCCATAGTGTTGAGAAGACATATCGGCCTGTAAGCCGACGCGCTCCCTGGGGGCTTACCCGGCTTCGGGATGAGCACAAGCTTTTGGCGCTTCCATTGCTCAGGGAACACTCCTTCCCTCAGGCACGCTGTGAATACTTGGGCGAACTCACCTGGTGCCACACTGGCTGCCAGCTTCACCGCTCTGTTCGGTATGCCGTCCAGCCCAGGGGCTTTTCCAACGGCAATCCTCTTCGCGGCTTACACAATTTCTTCCTCCCTTACCTCTGGGATGTCTGCTTCATCTACGCTTACTGCAGGCAGGCTGTCCATGTTCTGGGGAAACAGGGCCCATACTATGTCTTGCAGCATTTCAGGGCACGCTTGCCCTTAATCGATGACATCACTACCCTATAAGCACCTCCCCCCTCGGGTTACTATCCGCTTCCTTGCACAGACTCTTAAAGTACTCCGTTTTACTTTTTCTAATGGCATTTTGTAGGCCTCTCCTTGCCTCTTTGTATTCCATAAGGAGTTCCTCGAATTGTAGACTTTGCCGCCTTCGCTGACAGCGCCTTCTTGCCTTTAGGCAAACCCTTCGACGCTCCTCGATTTCATCGTTCCACCAGAAATTCGGTGGACGTCTTCGGGGTTTTGGGCGTTGGGGCATGGAGGCGTCACATGCCCGCTTCATCAGCGCTGTGATCCTTGCGACCCTTCCATTTGCGCATCCTGTCTGCCCAAAATTCTCCTACAGGATAATCTCTTTGATTCATTAGCACCGGATGGGCCCAGAGCAAGCTCGATGAAGAGCGGTTCAAAGACTTTGAACCGCTCTTCATCGAGCTTGCTCTGGGCCCATCCGGTGCTAATGGCGTGGTTTTGCTGCCATCTTTTTGTTCTTCCCGTGCGAAAGTTATGGCGCAATGGTCGCTATGCGAATACACCTCGCTCACCCGCCATTTGAGGTCTCTGGCCATCGAGTCGCCGATGATGAAGGTGATGTCTACTATAGACCCTCTTTCACCTTTTTGGAAGGTCTTTTGACCGCCGGTGTTTGCCAACAGCACATTGAGTCATGAAAGCGCTTCCACTAAAATGCGCCCCCTTGCATTTGTATGCCGGCTGCCCCAGTCCACAGCCCATGCATTGAAATCCCCCGCTATAATTTTGGGGTTATGGCGACTCGCGTTTGCAGTTAACTTTTCCACCAATGTCCCGTATTCTTCCATCGTGAGACTAGGCGCGGCGTAGCATCGTCTCCTCGATGGTTCGATTTCCGCCTTTTTCCGCCTGCCAGATTCCATTATGTAGGTCCGTGTACTGCTCACTTACAATTGCAACATCGATTTCCTTTTCGTACACAATTTGTGCGAGCAGATCTTGGGCCGCCTGGCAGTGATTCAGGTTCAATTGTATGAACCTTATTTCCTTCCCCGTTTGAGTGCCTTCTTGTATTTTGCGCCTCAAAACGAAGAAAAACCCGGACTGGTCCTCCAGTCAACCTACTACCATAAAAACCATTTTGTCCCGAATCCTCAAGCATACGTCGCACACGACGAATTCACCGGCAACGGAACATGAACTTTTATTTAGGTATTTGCAACGTCAGAACGCTCAACAGGACGGGTGCTCTGTGTTAAAATTTATTATTACTGAAAAGGCACAACATAGCGATCACAGCAATACAGAAAAACAAATGGACCCTAAATTGGCATAATGAATCTCACAACTCACACGGCCACGACCCACCGAACTAAAGAAGAAAGTTATTCATGGTGGAAAAGAAAATGCAATCACTGATTCTGAACCTCAAACCAGTAAATAAACAGAATATGCACGCTTCAAAACAAGGCTACATAACATTAGTCTCATATACGTCCATGCTCCCACAGAATACAAGATGGATGAGGAGAAAGAGGAATTCTACCAAGAGCTAACAAACCCCATCAGATTCAGGTTGTTAAGATAGCTCTTGGATATATGAAAGTAGTAGGGCTATGCCGTTGCTGGACCAGTGACGTCATCGGTTGTGGGCTCGGGTGTGAGTTTTGTTCGGGACAAGAACCTGTGAGGTGAGCTTTTCTGCGAGAAGAGGCGGCGAAGGACATTGGACTGAACATCAACGAAGAGAAAACAAAGGTGATGCAACAGTCCAGAGCTGGAAGATTTAGAATGGGAAGAAATATAACTATGGACGAACACAAGCTGGAAGTAGTCGATAACACAGCCTCCATTGCGTCTTCAATTACAGAAAGAAACGAATAATAGGAAAAGATAACTAGACGAATAATAGTGGCTAATAGAGCCTTTTATGCCCAAAAGCATCCATACGTACGTCGTCTTTGAACTTCTCGGAGTGTTGTTCATGTCTTCTGAAATGGTCCAGTCAAAGTTCAAGACTATGATGACAGGATCACCTGCCTCTAAATTCGTGTAGTTTGGTCAAAAGTTCATTCACAACCAGTTACCATAGTGAAAGGGACAGAACTCCACCCTGAGGGCATCCCTTGATAGCTTTGACACCAATGGTGGAGTCACCCCTGGTAGAAGAAATGTCACGCTCTACAAACATGGCATCTATTGTGTGGGGATCCAGGTATCTGAGAGCGAATGTGTCAATGAATGAATCTCAGTGGGGCAATCCCCAGCTATGACTTTGCGAGTACCAACCACAGTACTCCTAAGTCAGGCAATATAACTGTAGCGACCGAGTATACGTGGCAACACAAGACTTCCAGTAAGAGCTTCCAATAACCTTTCGGATAAGAAGTCCGCACCAAATAGAAGCTTTTCCAATTGGACTACAACTCGGGCTAAGCGCAGATCACTCCCCAAATAAAATAAGAGAGTGGCTATTCGCACTGCAGAGTAGATAAGAGTAAATAAGAGTTGATGAGAGTAGATGAGAGAGTAAATAAAAGTAGATGAGAGTAGATGAGAGTACATAAGAGTAGATGAGAGTACATGAGAGTAGATGAGAGTAAATGAGAGAGTAGATGAGAGTATATGAGAGTAGATGAGAGTAAATAAGAGTATATGAGAGTATGTAACTCTCATCTACTCTCGTCTACTCTCATCTACTCTCATCTACTCTCTCATTTACTCTCATCTATTCTCATCTACTCTCGTCTACTCTCGTCTACTCTCGTCTACTCTCATCTACTCTCTCATCTATTCTCATCTACCCTCATCTACTCTCATCTACTCTTATCTACTCTTATCTACTCTGCAGTGCGAATAGCCTCGGCCATAAAATAAAGATTAATTATTGAACTTTTGCATTTTATTTAATGGTGTATTTAATTGAGGTGCGATAATAGCAACCACAGGCGTGCCAGAAGTCACCAGCCACAGTGACAGTGGTCGTTTTCAAATAATTCCCCAAGCAGAAAAATATTCTCAAGACCTGCCATAGTCAGGGCAGCTTCTACTAAAGGAGCCAAGCAGTCAGGCTCGACGGGTGACCGGCCAAGGAGTGACCTAGTAAAGGACCACCGATGCCAACTCTAGTACCGACAGACTCCCGGACCTTCTCTGGGCCGACATCGAGGCCAAAATATCGGAGCTGGTGGTCATGGATTTCGTAATGGGGCAAGAGCCGTCAGAAGGGCCATCAGAATAGCATTCTACACTTTTTTTTAAAAGGAATCAACTTCCTGACGAGAATTTTGTCGATTACTTGGCCGAACTGCGTCGGCAATCCATTGACTGCAATTTTTCGATTGCCTTAGAACGCATGCTTCGGGATCGTTTAGTTTGCGGACTGCGCGACGAAGCACTCCAACGTTCCTTACTTGCGGAAAAGATCTGACACTTGAGAAGGTCATCGATAGAGCTACAGTAGCAGAATCTGCCACAAAGAACCTGCTCGAGACTCGGCATCCGGAAGATATCAAGTTAGTTGTTAAAAGAAATCGGGGAGGAAGTCACTGCTATATGGGAGGCTCCCCAGCGGCTGAAGATAAATAATATATCTCAAGAATATATGTATTCTATCGGATAGCCAGGCGACCCTCAAGGCTCTTAATTCTGTCGTTACAACATCCTGGTTCCTGGACACAGAGGGATTAGGGGAAACTGCAGGGCAGATGAGCCTGCTAGACAGGGAACCGAAGTGGAAAGGCACCCGACTTAACCCAGATGGGAATGCCCTTAGTCACCTATAAACTGGCTGTGAGAAAAATCAGCCTAGCTCGAGCCGGGCTGAGATGGACCACAGAAACAGTGTGCCGTACTCTTCAAACATTATGGCCGATCTTGGACCCAACGCGTTCAAAATCTCTTGTTCAGCTGAACAAAAAAGGTATAAGCTATGTAGTGCTGACCGGTCACTGTTCCTTTGGAGCGCACGCCGAAAGATTGGGACTTCCCCACAACGACTTATGCAGAAGTTGTGGCAATAAGGATGAGGAAGAAACTGTCTCCCATCTTCTCTGTACATGCCCGGCCCTCGCGAGGGTCCTTGGCTCACCTTTCCTTGATGGATTGAGTGAGCTGCAAAACACTGGTGTTTTTGACCTCTGTCGCTTTATTAGAAGCTCCAAATGGCTTGAAATGGCCTAAATTTTGTGCCAACACTAGAATGGCATCACAATGGGCCCAATGGTGTGCCTAATTGGGCTCCCTAGCGGGGAGCAGCCATTTCAACCTAACCTGCTGTGTCGTCTAGTGATGAGCAAAACTCGTCTTGCAGTGGTCTTGCATTCTTCCCTGTTTTTGCACATTAAGCAAGACCAAAGCAAAACCAAGACAAGACAGAACAAGACAAGACTGCAAGATCAAGATAACAAGACATTTTGGTCATCACTAAGTGCCAAAAGTCTGGCATTGATGAGCAAAAAGTCTTGTCTTGTCTAGGTTTTGCTAAATGTGTTAAGCCTGCAAGAAATTTTGCAAGAACAAGACTGCAAGACTTCTTGCAGACTTATTGCTCATCACTGCAAGACTTTTGGCACTTAGTGATGACCAAAATGTCTTGTTATCTTGATCTTGCAGTCTTGTCTTGTTCTGTCTTGTCTTGGTTTTGCTTTGGTCTTGCTAAATATGCAAAAACAGGGAAGAATGCAAGATCACTGCAAGACGAGTCTTGCTCATCACTAGTGTCGCCGGAAAGAGAAGAATTTCACGTGATGAACAGGCGATCTTGTAGCTTCTAGTTCTTGTTGGCCCGTTGAATTCGAACATGAATCCCTTTTCCTCAGGGGCGGCGGAGCGCGTGGGGATGGAAGGAAAAGTGCACACGCACTTTCGCTTTGGGTGGAAAAATCCACACCCCAAATATTTCATGTCCACCTAATAACCCAGAACGTTATAGGGTCGTTTCGGTCGCTGGCGTCGAAGGAACGTGATCAAAGGGCCACACATAAGCAAGGATTTTCATACGAAAACTAATTATATTATAGTAGAGCTCTTAAGAACTTATAACTGTATAGCCTAAGCTTTTTAAATCCCAGCCGACTGGCATTTAAAAAGGAGATTGCATCAGGGACATTCCGAAAGAATGATTTGCCCGTAGATTCCTCATGAGGACACGATGCAGCAAATGAGGGGCATGCGAAAAGAGGGCTTTCCCCTTAGTTTCCTCATGAACACTACACAGAATAAAAAATCAGCCTTACTGAAGTGAGGTATGCCTTATCAGTTTCTGATAAGAGCTCTTTGAGGTAAACCTCATTAAGGCACAAAAAGATTGCGGCGGTGTCAGTGGCGGCGACGGTGAGGGGAAAACATTTTAAATACACGAACCATCATATGTGCTAACACAAACGGCCGGCTTTAAAGTTATACCCTTAAGTTTTAGTTTGACTCATACCAAGCTTTGTTGTTACCTTGCTTCATATTTCAGGCAATTATGATGGCGACCATGAAGGGTGTCATTTAGCATACTCAATAGACCGGTTCTGGTTCGATTACAGAGGTCAAGCAGCATTGGACGTGATTAGTACTCAGTGGGGGACCGCATTGGCAAAGCGTCACTCGCGTTTAAAAATATAAAGCTTTCGACACCGACGCAGTTATTACTCACCACATATCCACGCCAGAATTCTCAAATTTTTCGGCCTCTTTTTTCACTAGGGATCGGGTAGCAATGATTTTTTCTCAAAGAGGCCAAATAGGGCATTGCTTATAACGAGGCGCGAATGAGGCAAGGCTATAGATGCCATGTTCTTATAAAGCAATCCACACGGAGTCCACATGAGGCAGTAGGGCTAGTCTCATAGGGGCCATATCTGCACCCCCGACCCCCACCAAAAATTCGACTCGGCCTTAAACCCATAACCAAAGAATTCAAAACCATATAACTCAACAGACAGGGGGTATATAAATTGACCGATTAACTTTTTATATTTTAATGGTTATCTGTTCAGTTTCTCCCCACCCATAATGATTATGTTCCGCCGCCCTTGCTTTTCCTGCTTCCTCTTGTGCATCATCAAAATTAGCTAATTTTTTTAGGAACTAAGTTTTCGCGTGGGCGGGCGAAGCTTCGATGTTTTAGATGGTTTAAAGCAGCTCTTATCACAATCCTAAGCGGTATCCATTTGTTCAAGTTCACGTTAATTTCATAGCAATTCGTGGCTTGGAATGTCACAACAGGAACGAACAGCAGCCCCCACAACAGAATTGTCATCATCATCATATGCAAATCGAATTTATCCATTGTCGATAAGAACTTTGCTGCCTTCTTTGGTAACATTTGTTTTTTTTGGTTTCACTGTCATTTTTGTATCATTTTGAATTCACAAGAGCTGGACACAATCCTATGTCCCGTTCAGTCCACCCCACCCGATTCGGTTGTCCTGCACTGCTCTAGGTACCAATATTGTAATCCGCCATATAATTTCGTATCCTATAGAAAAACCGCGATAGTGCAATATCATGATTTTTTTTAGTGTGGTTTTTCTTTCGGTTTATTTTATTTTATTTTATTTTATTTTATTTTATTGCATATCATTGGTACCCTTTTGCCATTTCTGAACTGAATGAATAACAAATGACGTTGAGAAGTTAACGACAATATGCACATGAGTTTTGGAAAGATAAAGCCAAAATAGCAGCAACAACAATAAAAAGAACACCTTTGATATGGTATTTATTGTATTCAACGTAAGACCAGTGTTTTTTTTTGTTGTTGTATGTATGGCAACAATCGTTGTGGTGACCGCGGAGGCAAGAAAAATGGCAAAAACTAATTTGCAATTTGTGCAACTGTCTTTCTTGCATAAGGAGTCGCACTGGGACGTTGCCGAGTTCCGCGGAAGGGGAAGCCGGTGGGGAGAGGGATAGGGTAGCGTGGGTAGAGGGGCTGAAGAGGTGTAGTGAAGGGTGGAAATGTACCCATATATAGCGGAATTGTAGCGCGGACCAAGGTATACTAGTTGATATCAAAGTCCAAGCAAGACTTGAAGGGACAGTCGATGGCATTTGGTATGGCTTAAGCTGCATATACTGGAAAGGACAGGGAGCCCTTCTTAAAGATGGAAGGTATCACACAACCTTTTCTGCATAAAATTTAATCTATACATAAATACATATGTATACACGCCCCCCGCCTCCCAATATTCTGCCCCTTAGTTAGTTATCGGAGAGCGCGACGATGGAACAAGGGGAAGGGGATAAGAAAATACTTTAGGGTATTCCGGCCCCGCCAGAGCTTAATACTTTTTGGTATGTTGTTTGGGTTGTGGATGGATGATGATTGTCGATGCGACGAAATGCAGCAGCATCGGCCTTCTCCAATGCTACTGGCGCATCTTCCTGCATGGCTGATGCTGGTAAGCTGGAGATGCCTACTTGGATTTTATCATACACCTTCAGAGTCGAGGTGTGCATATTTACATACCCCCATATACCTACTTATATATACATACGTATATATATATAGATATGTACATATATTATAAAATGCATTCAAACCATTTGCCTGTGGCTGGGCTGGTGGTGCCTTCATGTGCCATCCTCTCTTGCCCTCAGGCTTGGAAGAAATCCTTTTTTACTTGACATTCGTGCAAAATTTACATAAGTTGTCTGTCAACATGTCGACAATGTCGTACCCGTTCAAATGAAAAGAAATCTCTGATTTAAAGGAATTCAGCAAGAAATGCTCATTTTCTTCGTCTTTTTTAAAAACAAAAACAAAACTAAATAAAATAAAAAAAAAACAAAAAAAAACGTTTAATTCTTTATTTTTTATTTATTTTTCCCTCCGTGGAGAGTTTGTTAAGTGTGCATGTGCATAAAATTTCCACAAAATATTCCATCTATGCACCAACAACATTCCAATCCATGATTATATGCTAGTACGCTTCTGTATGTACACACGGTGGATTTTTGGCTTAAGCAATTTTATAATCTTAAATCTGCACAACATTTCTTTGGTTAAAGGGATAATCTCTATTACGATACGAGATACGAGAAGGCGGGGGTTGCTGGATTTTATTTTTTATATTTAAATCAAAATTTTAATAAGTTTAGTTGGATGTGGAGCGATGATGGCAAAAATAAAGGCCTCACAAAATTCGGTCAAGTACTCATTGAGAATAGAAACAAAATTATGACTCTTTTTATAAACTACAAAAAAAATAATAAAATAACTAATTGCTCCTTTAATCCCTCATGGGACATAGGGCGGAAACAGTTGCCCTCCAGCGGACTCTGTTTTGCGCGACAGCTCTCAGCTCTGACCAGGATCTCCCAGTGTTGTTGCGTCTTCTGATAATAGGGTTCTCCTCCACGTTGTTGTAGGCCTTGCGGATTCCAATCAAGGGCCTCTATGGGGTCGTCTATCCTTTCTTCGCCGGCACGGCGCCATAGTTCTCCATTTGAAATTCTATCTTGCCAGCGGATTTTTAGGATACGACGAAGGCAATTAGGCATCTGTTGATGAAAACTTGAAGGCGCCTTGTGATGAATTGGGTGACTTTCCATTTTTCGCAACCATACAAAAGAACTGCCTTAACGTTGAAGGTGAACAGCCGCAATTTGGTGTTAATCGATATCTCCGTCAACCTCAATATGTGAAACAGGCATGCATATGCGCTTCTTGCTTTATTTATTCTGGAACTGACGTCTTCTTCTGCACCGCCGTTTTCGGTAATAATACTACCGAGGTAACAGAATTTATCTACCGGGAGTGGCTATTCGCACTGCAGAGTAGATAAGAGTAGATGAGAGTAGATGAGAGAGTAAATAAAAGTAGATGAGAGTAGATATGAGTACATAAGAGTAGATGAGAGTATATGAGAGTAGATGAGAGTAAATGAGAGAGTAAATGAGAGAGTAGATGAGAGTATATCTACTCTCGTCTACTCTCATCTACTCTCATCTACTCTCTCATTTACTCACATCTACTCTCGTCTACTCTCATCTACTCTCATCTACTCTCTCATCTACTCTCTCATCTACTCTCTCATCTACTCTCATCTACTCTCATCTACTCTCATCTACTCTCTCATTTACTCTCATCTATTCTCATCTACTCTCGTCTACTTTCATCTACTCTCATCTAATCTCTCATTTACTCTCATCTACTCTCGTCTACTCTCGTATACTCTCATCTACTCTCATCTAGTCCATCATCTACTCTCTCATCTACTCTCATCTACTCTCATCTATTCTCATCTACTCTCGTCTACTCTCGTCTACTTTCGTCTACTCTCATCTACTCTCTCATCTATTCTCATCTACTCTCGTCTACTCTCATCTACTCATATCTACTCTGCAGTGCGAATAGCCTCAGCCTTATCTACCAGTTCCACGTCACGATTATTTAGCGCTGACCGTTCAATGCTGTTTGCATTTATCCGCATTTCTTTAGTTTTAGTCGGATTTAGCCTTAAGCCTGCCGAACTACTTTCTGTTGTCAAATTGTTTGACATGTTTTTAAGGTCCTGGTGCCTGTGGGCCAGCAAACAGATATCATCTGCGTAGTCGAGGTCCTTAAGGCGGTCTAACAATCCCCATTGTATGCCACCTGTTCTAGTATCTAGAGCGCTGACAAGGATGTCGTTTATTACTATAAGAAATAGTAATGGCGAAAGTAGACATCCTTGCCGTACTCCTGAGCTCACTTCAAAGCTGTCGGATAGTTTTCCATTGTGAAGAACTCTGCATTTGGAATTGTTGTAAAGAGCTTTTATCAATATTATTATTTTATTCGGCAGTCCACGTTGCCGTAGGGCTCGCCATATAAAGCTCCTATTAACCGAGTCGAACGCTTTCTCATAGTCTACGAAAGCAAGGTAAAAGGGGGATCGGAATTCAGTAGACTGCTCTACTATGATTCTCAAAGTGTAAATATTAGTGCTGCACACGAGATGACACTTGTCTCGAAATCGTCTCGTCTCGTCTCGATTTTCGAGACGAGATCGAGACGGGACCTCCAGATTAAAAATCGATACGAGACCGATACTACCATTCGAGATCTCGCGAGACATCTCGAGGTCTCGAAATCAAATCGTTATTTTGAAATTCGGCACCAATACATGACTTGAGCAGGCTGCGGAGACAAGGCGAAGAGTACCCATTCCGTAAGCATTTAAATGCAGAGTCCATTCCAAAACAGAAGAAGTATTTTACTGTCATTTCATTTCATTTCATTTCAACGCATTTAAAATGAAATGCATTGAAATGAAATGAAATGAAATGACTGTAAAATACCTCTTCTCTTTTGGAACGGACTCTACGTAAATGTAACTCTACATTGATCGGCTCTACCCCGCCCCGGTGCCACTGCAAAATGCAGATTTACGTGTCTACGTCTGGGAAGTGACTAGCATGGAAATATAAGGAATATTTGTATGCAATTTCTTTAATATGGCACATATTGATATTTCTCGAAATACAAAAGACTGAGCTTTGACTGAGACTTTTCGAGGCGAGATCGAGACGAGACCTGCAAATACCCATTTTTTCGAGATCGAGACGAGACTGGGCCAAATCTCGTCTCGTCTCGTGTGCAGCACTAGTTAATATGGTGTATGTAGGAGCGGCCCTTTCTGAATCCAGCCTGCTGTCTTCTAAGCGTTCGGTCTACTGCCTCTGTTATCCTAGATAGTAATATATGGGACAAGATTTTTCCCACAGTAGATAATAGACAAAGCCGAGTTTCAACAATTCTGGCGAGATGCCAGCTTTTCCAGCTGCTTTACCATTAGTCATTTCATGAATTGCGGTTACTAGTTCTGTTTTGGATGATACACGAGTGACGATTCTTATTGGCTGTGCGTTTTTGCTACTTTCTTGAGATTCCTGCGAAAAAACACCATTCAGGGCGGCGAAGAAGTAATCTCTCCATCTTTGGAGTTGCTCCTCGTCGCTGCACAGCAGCCTTCCATCCGCACTCTTTACGGCATGCTTTTTCGGAGAGTGCTTTCCCGAGAGCTGTTTAGTGATTTGGTACAGCACCTTACTGTTTCCTGTGTTTGCCGCGTTTTCCGATTTCTCTGTGAGCTCGTTTATCTGCCGCCTTTCATCACGCTGGACACTTCTCTTTACCTCCCGGTGTTATTGGCAGTATTCCCGTTCAAGTTGTTGACGTTTTTCCGGGTCACTTGTAGAGTTCACGTTATTTTTGAGGGCCTTTCTGCGTTCTATTTATTTGCCAGTTTGTGTCCGAAATCCAGTGTTGCTGATTTCTTTGGACATAACCGATGCTTCTTTCCGCTGCTGTTATTATAGCGCCCTTTGTTGTGCTCCACAGCTCTTCGATATTTGTTTCGTCAGAAACGGGGTTTGCTGGTTTAAGATTTGTTGCAGATTCCAAGAAAATTCTCGCCTTTTAGTGATCTCCCGCAGAAGGTCTACGTTAAACTGTGTACGGTTGATGGCATCGCGTTGGGTGTTTCTGATTGCGGCGATTTTGAGGCGAGTAGTTGCTACTACCAAATGTTGGTCACTTCTAGTGTCTGCTCCCCTGAAGCTCCTGACATCCTCCAGAATAGTTTTCTATCTGCGGCTGACGGTCAGGTGATCTATCTGATTTCTCGTTCTACCATCAGGTGATACCCAGGTCTCCTTGTGTATCTTCTTGTGACAAAAGTGACAATAAGTTGATGGGAACTACAGAAGTCAACGAAAAATTCACCATTGTTATTGGTAACTTGGCTTAGGCCTTGATTTCCAATTGTTTGTTCAAGGCCGGTGTTGTTGGGGCCGATCTGTGCGTTTAAGTCACCCATCAAAACAATGACGTCTCCCTTTGGAATAGAGCGAAAAACCTCATTCAGTCGCATATAGAACTCGTATTTGATGTCATCGTCTGCTCCTTCAGTTGGAGCGTAGCATTGGGCTATCGTAGTACTTCTTAGTCTGGTACTTAGGCGCACGGTAATAATCCTCTCACAAACTGGTGACCAGCTAATGAGGCTGGACCTGGCTTCCTCGGTGAGTGTTACCACAACGCCATTCCAACGCCAGTTTCGTTTCTCCCAGAATATAAGGACTCACCGTTTGGGCAGATATGTTCCCCCGCATCGGGCCATCTGGTCTCGCTGAGTCCCATGACCTTGATTTTATAGAGGTTCATCTCGTTGAGGACTTCATCCAGCCGTCCATCAGCAAGCAGACTTCTCACATTCCATGATCCGATTCGTGTCCTGTTTCGAAAAGCAAAGGTCGTCGTCGTGTTGTCCGTCCGGTTCCGAGGCATTGTTTGCCGATTCGTATCAATTGCGTGTCTTATGGGAGCGGGATGCTAACCCTAAGCCCAACCGACTTAAAACTCTGTTTTGTGACGCAGAGAACTTGCAATTCGACGCCTGCCGTTAGCTCCTTCCGAAGAAGTTCCCGGGGGGGGCACCGCGGGGAGGTGGGATTAGGGCTTGCTAACAGAGCTGGTAGGTGTTCGTCTGGAGTGACTCTTTTCGGGTTTTGGCAGAAGTGACAAATCGGGTGCCACCACCTTCCGAGGTCTTTGTTAGCCGTTCGCCCCCCCAAAAGGAAAATTATGTTAAATTAAAATTTTAACGATGAAAATATATATTTTGAGCCCGTGACAGGAGCAAACGCCGGCAATGTCTTCTTTTGCAAACGTAAGGCAGACTAACGATGACGGAAAAACTTAAAAATTCTATAATTCCCTCTCTGAAAATTTATAAAACTTTTACAAACAAGAACAATCCAAGAAAATCAACGCAAATAATTAATTAAATTCCAGCATATGTCCACGAAGGTAAACAAAGGGTGAACAAAATTGATACAATTATTCGCGGTACCATTGTGCCAGCGTTGGAAGAGTTGCAAGAAAACCGCAACATTGATACAGCGCAGAAGGCATGTCAAATGTTGAAAATATTGCGATCGATCAACTTCATAATAGTTGCATTGACGTTGTATTAGCTACCTTGAATCGCATTATAAATAACGACGATGACGAGTTCAAAACTGCTTCCGCAGCAGCTTCTGATGCTTTATTATGAAATGGAGATATCATACAAATGCCTTACTACACTACAAAATCAACTGTTTTATCCCATTTGTAGATCATCTAATAAGCCATCTAACTGCTCGTTTTTCGTAGGTCGATTTTTACTGAAATTTTTCATACCCATATTCCACACCCGTGGAATCCGTGGCCGCTGAAAACTTAACTTTTAATTATATTGCTTAAATTCATAGAATTGCTTATATCTCGGAAACCGTTGCCCGTACGCGATTTTTGATGAAATTTGCTCCCTTCAACTTTTATAATTCTCTCCAACACCTTCTAGAATCCATGGGCACTAAAATAATATTGATATCGTTAGCTTAGCTATATTGCATATAAACTTAACGAAGACCCAAACCAAAAATCATTCGGTCGAAGCAATTGGAACCCGGACCAAATTTCCCACAAAATCCCACCGAATGCACAGCGAAGTTCAACTAAAGATTCGACTCCTCGGCTCGGCAGCTGACCTGGCGCAGAAGCCTATCCGAGACAGAGCGAAGTTCAACCAAATTCAAGCTCATATCCAAGACACCTCGAAATTCTCAAAAGCTCACCTCCCGAAACCAGAACCGATAACGTCACTGCGCTCGGAGTGATATAGCTATGCTACTTTCATCGCATACCCTCGGTTTATGGTATGAAAAAAAAATTAAAAAACATTATTAATGATAATAATTGTTGCTGTCTAATGAGTTTTTCTTAAAATTTTGAACGTCTTCAGGCAGACTGCTGGACCTGTTCAAGGGATGTGATCTACAATTCTGTGGTTGGGGGGGCTGCTAATGATGCAATAGATCCACGTTGCCACTAGACTTAATATCTCGGTCAAAGAATGAATAAAAATTTAAAATAAAAAAATATTAACGGTTGATGATTTTATTTTCAGAGTAGTTCCATAACGGGCTTAACAACCACCCTGCTACCCCCGCCCCTTCAGGCTAGCCCCATTTCTGGTGTACATTAATTTCAAACTAAACAAACCACCTCTCCTCCCTCCAAAAGTAGATCAGTCACGGAAAAAACGCGTAAGGCCTCAGGGGTCCTGCTGTCGTCTATTTAACTCTTTTCATCCCCAACCGCCCCCAATCGGGCAAAAGCAAAACCGCCTACAGCGATTCGCTTGACATTCACATCAAGCTTAAAATCTTTGCATGCCCCTACAAGCGGGGCGACCCACCAAGTGCGCAAAATTTATATGACATCAAAGGACACAATCAACCTGACAATGAAAGGGCTTTTCAGCTATAGCATCATATATTGCCTACACACGCGTTGTACACACATATCTTTTTTTTCGTTTTTTTACCGTTCTGTACCACTGCAAGAAAAAACCAAAAAAAACCCTTCTTAGGGCCGCCGAAGGTGTAGGCGGAATGAGGAGATTCGGGATGGGGTTGATGACGGTGGTTGTGACGGCAGCAGGAACATGTAGGGTCTAGGTTGTAGGGGTTGAGGGTAATGCAGTCCATGAGTTCTGAGGTGCGCTTTATTAGAGTGGTTTTTATCTGTTTTCTTTTTTTTACTTTTACTGGTGCAGCAGTTGCCGGGGCAGGGGTGTCCATGCCTTCAATTTTTCATATTTGTTAGTGTTGTTGTTGTTGTTGCTGTTGTCTCTGACATGCAATCCCCGCGCCAGCAGCCCCACATAAAGTTCCTTTGATAGGGTTAATTCCTTAATACATGTTGCCCAGTAGTAGTACTACTACTATCACTTTCTTCATGGTGCATTTCTTCACAAAAAAAAACTCATATTTTTCTTGTTTCTTTTCTTTTTGATTTTTCGTTTCTACATAATGTATATATATATATATATGTGTGTATATGCATTCAGCTCTATAACACGCACACATATTCCAACTATAAAGGGTACAAAAATCGTAAATATGTATATTGAGCGATATATGCGTATGTAAGAAGATAACGTGCGAGACTCGTGCTACCAGCGAAGACGGGGTTAGAAATGAGCGCTTCTCGAAAGTATATATATGCAAGGATCCCATGTTATTCAACTTTTAGGTGTTAAAAAGGTCCTTTGTTATCCACACCTATCACGAAACTCGAACGTGACGGGACGTGGCACAAAAAAAAGGAAGTTTTTGTATAACACCTCAATTTTTCCTTTCTTTATTTATTATTTTATTCTTTTTCTTATTAATGTGTGTACGCTGTTGCATTAGTTATTAGTAGTGTGTAGCGTCCAGAATCATTTTTTTTGGTTTTTATCTAGGTTAAAATTTCGCATCAAAGTAAATGGAACATTGTGAATGCTACAGCAAAGCTGTAGGTATCAATGAAATCAAGGAGGTATTCGCCTCTAGAATTAGCATTGGTGCTTCCCCACGCAAGTTGGCGCGCGTTGGCGTCGCAACCAATCACTAGCTGAATATTCCTCCTAGCGCAGCCCTCCACAAGTCTCCTGACATCTGACGGCGGTGGGGCAGGCTATTCTCCAGGGACGTAGGCCGAGGCTGTGACCAGCATGTGCATTCCAACGTCTCCGCGCAGCACTACCTCGGCCGCTACCAAATCTCTGGGTACGAATTGCGAAAGAGGAAGGCAAGTTAGTCTCTTCCGCATGAGCAGTGCTGCTCTAGGGCAGTCATGCTCAGTGGAGTAGATCAGTCTGCCAGCATTAGTACCGAGGCCATATATTCTTCCTCGGTACACCCATGGCTCTTGGACTAATCCACATCTAAGTTGATCGATATAAACCTTTTTTCAAGTATTTCAGAGGCAGCCTTGGCGTGATGAAGGTTTATCTGGACAAGCCTTATATTGGAAGCAGTACTCATTTCCTGAAGGGATTTTTCCCCTTCCCTTTTTGAGAGCCTTTTTGGGCTGGGAGGTTTCCCGCTTGAGGATTGGAGTGGTGGTTTTAGGGACCTAGCCCCGCCTGTAGCGACAATAGAAGAAGCATTTGTTCCCAGAGTTGCTTCCCCTCTCTGGAGGCTATGTGGTTGTTTGTGACGGGTGGGGCATTAGTCCTTCCTCCAGCCACCTGCAATATTGAGATGGTGGAGGGTTCAACCCCCTTTTTAGAGGCCCGCCAACCACCAGCCCAGCAGGCGCGGATCTAGAATTTTATTTGGGGGGGGTCACGGAATTAAAAGTGGCGAAAAAAAATTTCTACTCCTAGTCCTGGTTCGCTCCCAGGAGCATTCCTCACGAACTTTGTGGATGAAGGAGGTAGTGGGGCAGTGCCGCGGCTGGCATATGTGCAGGATGTGCAACTGCACAGGGCCCCGTGATTTTGGGGCCCCGCCAGCGAGGCGAGCGAAAAATTATTTTGGAATAAAATTTATTTGAATTCATTATTTGCATTTTTAATTCATTGAGAATGGGCCATACAAATGAGTATGGGCCGCAGAAATCAGCATATGGGCCATTATTCTGTCGCGGGGACGGGTTTGTATGAAGAGAAATGCGCAAGCGAAGCGAGCGAAATTTTTTTTGGACTCTCCCCGAATCCCCCAAATTGTCTGGCCGCGGCACTGTAGTGGGGTTGATGAGAGGTACCACCCCACCTCTCCCTTCATCCACAAAGTTCGTGAGGAACGTTTCTGAGAGCGAAGCGTCTAAACAGGCTTTTTTTGGGACAAACACAAAATTAACAGAACGAACAAAACTAACCAAATTATCTTGTGGATTAACAAACGTAAAATTAGTCAAAAAATCGTCGTTTTTAGGAAATTTTTCCCACAACTATGAGACCGGTGCCAAGTGAAGTCTCTATTTTGTAGAGAACCTATGCATTTTGGTGAAAATATCAAAGTTGGAGAGCATAAAATTACCTACAAATTTTACTTTTACAAGTTTTCCCAACTCCGCATATTTTCGCCGATGGAGGCCGTTTTGCGCCATTTTTAGATTTTGAGCCAAAATTATGCATTTGTATGAAAAATTAAATTAGATCAAAGTAGTAGTTGTAGTTTTTGAACGGCCTTTCTTTGGACGCTTTGATTACCAACAGAGTCTGAAAAAAGGTACAAAACGAGCTCTACCGGCAAAACAATGCCGAATTCGAAAAAACAGTGAAGGCAAAATTTGCAGGAAATTTTATGCCTTATAACTTTGCTCTTTTGATATTTTGACCAAAATGCATAGTTTCTCTTAAAAATAGACACCCTTAAAGATGCTAGTTTTTAGCATAGATTCAATTTAGTTTTAAGACGTCTATTTAGGTGTTGGAGCAGGTGGCGATAAAACTTATGTTTTTTAACTCTACGGAATTGTATGAGTTCGGAAATACTGGCTGCAGGCGATTGTTTTACAGCCAGTCGTAAACAGAAGTTGAAGGTCCAGGCGGAGACTCTTTTCCAACTAATCCTGTCTCTCCAAACTTCCGTATCCATGCCCATATCAACTGGTTGGATGGAGCCATCCTTTATTCTAAGAATATTTAACTGCGAACAAAAAACGATAATTCGCTACGTTGACTGAAATATGATTACAGAACCAAGATAACAAGGACGGTTTAATTTAAAAAATGTCGCTACCCGGGAGAGACTGACATATTCTTTCTTCTTCCCATCGAGGATTACTATAGTGTCATTTCATGTATGAAGGCTCCGATTCCAAAACTGCTTCCCTCCATTTTGAAAAATCAGTAAGGCAATGACAGTTTCAACCTATAAACAAACTCCTATAACAAATCTGGTCAACTTTTTTTCAGTTTTACAGCTTGGTGAACACATATTTAGCAAGTTTAGCCATAAAATGGGTAACAGATTCGTTAAAAGAATGTGTTCAGAGACCAAAACCGCCACTACATCACTGGTTTTTCAAAATGGAAGGAAGCAGCTTTGGAATTGGAGCACTTCGTCTGTTCTTGCAGCTTATATACAAGGCTATTTTTTAAATTACATAGAAGCAGCTAACTTTACACACAAGAACCAGAAGTAAACGGCAGCAAAAACTACGTAACAATTTACATATATTGAGAATAAAGTTATTTTAGATGTTTTTACAAAAGGATCTGTTGTCCCTTAGGTTTTCTGATACGCAAATATAAGCAAAATATTATTAAATTCAGTAAAATCCAAACTTACATATTACTGCAATTCAAAAAAAACCACTCGAATAGTTTTTCATAAAATACTCACTAAATATACACCATAACACTTTAAATTTCACTACCAAACCAATCAACAATTATTAAATATTAATTAATTTCATACATTACAAAATTATACACGCTGTAAATATCATAAAACACAATTTTTTTCCCCGCATATTTTCACTTTTTGCTTCAGTTTCAAAAATGGCAATTCGAACTGTCAAAAAGCATACGGCGATCAACCACCACAGATTTTTGCATAACACACACACTTTTTACTTTGGAATTTAGATGGCGGTGGTGATATTTTTTAATTTAAAAAGTTTATTTTATTGATATTTATTAAATTAATCAATAAAAATATGGTAAAATTATGTTTTTTAGTAATTAAAAATATTATAGAATATATAAATAATAAGTATTTAATATAAATTGGCGTAATAACGATTATTGATTGATAATGTAAAAACGGCCTAAAAAATGAGTTTTTATCGTTACGATTCTTGTGTATTTTTTTTAGATTTCATGAATTGAAAATTTTAATTTTTTTGGCTATTTCTTTAATTTAAGCAGTGAATTAACTTATTTAGGGTTTATTTAAGTAAATTTATACATTTTATAAAGTTTGATAGTATTTTTTTGTTTTGGGGATATGTTTTTTTTTCTTAAAACTGAATATAAACCAAGCCAAACAAAAGGATTTCAAAAAAGAGTTGTTAAAAACATTAATATTATTGTAACTAGAGTATTATTATACTATAAATTTGGATAGCTAGTATTTAGTTATAATTAAAATTAAATAATGAGTATGCTATATAGAAAGAGCTATAGTAAAAAAAAATATTGCAGTGCACTTAAAAGTAATGATTATCATAAAAAAATACTCCTGTGAATACATTAAATGACAGATGGGGCTGAAATCGCTCGTGGTGACTCGGTAAAATGTTGTAAGCGTACTTTAAACAGCAGAGTTAGCGAGAGAGAGATCTTTAATAGCTGCTACAAACTAGCCCTACAAAAACTGCATAAAACTGTACGAGAAAGCCATTGCCTCAGCGAAGAGAGATATTTAGCAGGGGTATTGCCAATTTATCGACAGACTGTTTTATGGTGACCGTTTCCCGTTAGCTGCTTCCGAAGAAGTATCCCAGGGGGCACCTCGGGTTGGGAGGGGGAGGGGCGATTAGATCTTGCTAACAGAGCTCGGAGGTGTTCATATGCAGTGATTTGTCTTTTCGGGTTTTTGATAGAAGTGACAAATCGGGTGCTGCCACCTTCCGAGGCCTTTGTCCAGGGGCGGCGTTTTCATAGGTGCAAATGGTGCACTTGCACCGGGGGCAATTGAACGGGGGCGCAATTTCAGAAATTAATATTTTTAAATATTTGAAAAAAAAATTAAAAAAGTGTTTTCTTTTTTCTGTGTTTTTTTTCATTGTCCTTCACTGCTGTCAAAAAATGAACAGGTGATGGGGCGCAATATGGCATACTGCACTGGGCGCAAAAAAAACCCTTACTGCGGCTCAACCTTTGTCACTATAATACGACACATCCTTATTAAAAATTTATTTCACTCCATTGGATTTTGACGTGTGTATGATGACGACTTTTAAAACATCATCATTTCGTGCTCTTAATCAATATTAATAAAAAATAATTTTCTATATTTATTTTTTTATATTTTTTATGCATTTAACACAGAATGAAAAAGCGGAGGTGAAACAAAAAAGGGCGTCACGTTTGCTTGGTAAGTTACGTAAGGATATAACACAAGAATGCCGTGAGGATTTTGTACAAAGTATAACTGGAAAACGGCAATCTATATGTGTTTTATCAAATCCAGATCAGAAAGGTAAAATGAGAAGAATTGATTGCCTACGGCAAGCTGATAAAGTATGGAGGCCAGATTTGGTTATGGTTATATTATTTAAAGCTATACCACTTGAAAGTACTGATGGTGAACGTTTAGAAAAGAATCCAGATTGTACACATCCTGGATTATGTGTTAATCCATACCATATAAATGTTTCTGTACGGGAACTTGACTTATATTTAGCTAATTTTATAAATACACATGATACAATAAGTCCACCGATATACAACAATAAAAAGGAGGAAGAAAGAAAGCACAAAGGTAAAACGACAAAAAACTAAAAAAAAACTTTATTTTAATAATATTTTTTTTTTTTTTATTATTTTTATTTATAGTTTCAGGCTATACGCACAATCCCTACAATGGAGTAATATGCAACGATATCATACTGGCCACAGGTGTGTTCTCTTCCAAGGAACTTTGGAAGCTTTCGAAAGGTATTTCGAGGCTTACTTTTTATGATAATATATATTATTTAATTAATTGATTATTAATATTAAAAACAAAAACAATAATAAAATCCCCAAATCATTCTTCAATTTCATACAGCATCTATTTTGGATGAAACAAGTGATCTTATACAGGCTAACGCAAGTACAATAAAAATGGAAAACACATCTGGCGGCTACTATTGCAATAGTTATCCATTGACAGCGCCACCAGGAATTGTTTCGGCTGTTGCAGATAGATCAATCGGTTCCTCAATGGTTGTTTCAAGTGGATATAGTAGTAATGACAAAAAAAAAAAAACAAAAAAAAACAAATTTCTTGATTATTATTAATATTACCAAAACATATTCTCTTTTTTATAGTTGATCTAGTCGATCCAAGATCTATGCATTTGTCAAGTTCACCACTGCTACGAGCGCAGACAAGCTGTAAGCAAGATCCCTGTTCACCTCCACCAGATTCCGGTAGTAGCTTCTCTGTTATATTACGGCCTAGTGATCAGTTGACGTGTAATCCAGCGTCAGATGCATTATCACTACAGCGATATACACCATCGCATCCAACCTCAAGACTGGTGACAGTAAATCAATCTAGAGCTAATGAAGGTTGTATAAAAATACACTGTCTTACAAAAATTCTAATATTATTTTTCAAAAATCCCACAGTTCTATTACAGCACAATTCGTCGGGCTTAGTATCACATGCGGTTAGTCCAGGTGCTGTTTACTATCAACATAACAGTCCATCTGGCCCATCAGAAGTTGGTCAAGCATTATCTAGTGACGGTGAACAGCAACAACAGCATCAGCATACATCGCATTCCCATTCTGGTCATGGTGGGAAATATTCAGAGAATGTTAATGGTCACGATACATTATCTGATTTTGTAACATTTGTATGCCAAGATGCTGATAATAGCCCGCAAAATTCACAATTTCAAATACAGCATGTTGGACGAAGTCCAAAAAGCCAATATCCACAATATAGTACAATGCTCCATCCACCCCCGCTACCGCCAATGGCAAGGCCAGTCGCAATAATACGATCGACTGGCGATTTAACAATGGTCGGTTCACCGACATCATCAATAACACCACCAGCTGGATCAGCAGCATCTATATCATCACCACATCATCAAGATCAAGATCCTGGCGGTATAGGCAGCAGTAGTGGCGGAGGAGGAGGAGGCGCGGTGGCAGCAGTGGCGGCGGCGGCGGTAATGGCAGCAATTCAAGCAGCGGTCAAGGCAACAATAGCTTAGGTCAAGCAAATGAGCTGAGTTCATCACCGCCATTAAGCCCGCAATCGCATATGGATGCAAGTAGGAAGCCATTGGCGAGAATTTCGAGTAATCCATATCCAACTGGCAGGGAGTATGCTCCATTCAACCACTTCCATACACAGTTGGCGCCAGTGAATTGATTTATGATTTCGGAACTTGTTACTAAGCTTAATTTTTTCTTTCAATTTGTTTATTTTTTTTTTATGTATGTATGTATATATGTATGTTCAGCTTCTTGGGTATACTAGTTCGATATCAACAATGTATGGAGTAATTAGATTTTTTTTTTTTTTTTATGTGAAAACGTCAAGCTCAGGAATCACCCTTTGTACTACTAGTCCGTCATGTCGTTCAAGTCATGGTGCAATGTCTAGTAGTAAGCTTGATGTGAAGGATAGAGAAGGAAAGGATAGGTTAGAGGTCTGTAGGGTGCGTGAGTAGATGTCGGTGGACCTTGCGTTTGAACTCTGAGGTGTTATATGAGTTCGGAAATATCGACTGCGGAAGACAATTCCACAATCGAGTTGTTCTATTTATAAACGAACTTCTAAAACGTAATGTGACGGAAGAGGGGGGCTGAAGGGTGTGGGGGTGAGCCGAGTTGGCTAGTCTTGTGTTGCGGGAAAAAAGTTGCCGTGTAGGCATGAGGTTTCTAATTTCAGTGGAGCAGTCGCTATAGTAGTAGCGGTAAAACTTGCTGAGGGCTGCTACATTCCTACGGTGGCTTAAAGAGTCGATGGAGGAGCAAATGGTCCTATCGCCAATGAGTTTAATGGCGCGGTTTTGCACCTTGTCCAGCCAAGCCAAGATGGTTTTTGGGGCGCCCGCCCAAATGTACGAGTTGTATTCACGGCGGGGCCGAATGTAGGACTTGTAGATTGTAGCCAGGGCAGATGGCTGAAGGAGGAACTTGCATCTCTTGAGGAATCTCAGGCATTGGTAAGCTTGTTTGGCGATTTGGAATATGTGATTATTCCATCGCAGATTCGAAGATAAGGTTACGCCTAGGATGTTAAGAGATGGGTCAGCCATTACATTCTTTTCGCCCACTGAGATAGAGGGACGGTCGGTACAGGTTTTTGTAGAGAAAAGGCAGTACTTTGTTTTGGTTGCGTTGAATTCGACGCGATTCTTGAGGCCCCAAGCAAGAATGAATTCAATGTCCCTGTTAATAGAGTTGGACATGAGTTCGCGGTCTAGGAGACAAGGTCTGGCACGTGCTTGTCTTATATTGTCAAAGGCGTAGGAGTAACGCAAAGTACCGTCATCGGCAAAACTGTGAAGTGGGTTGGAGGGGATTGAGAGCAGGTCATTAATGAATATAAGAAAGAGAGCAGGAGAGAGGATCGAGCCTTGGGGGACGCCGGCCGAGATGGAATGAGGGTCAGATTCTACGCCATCCAACACTACCTTGATGGAATGGCCAGAAAGGAAGCTCTCAATCCAGTTCCTTAGAACTGAGTCGATACCAATAGCTTGGAGTTTAGACAGCAGAGCGGGATGCCATACTCTGTCGAAAGCCTTGGAAATATCCAGAGCAACCAGACCAGACTCACCAAAGCGATGGATGCTTTGGTTGAGATCCTCAGTCAGGCTCACAAGAAGATCGCCAGTAGATCTTTTAGGTCTAAAGCCGTACTGCCTGTCGTGTATAATTTGGTTAGATTCTAGATATTTCATCAGCTTTCGGTTGATTATTGTCTCCATGATTTTGGAGAGAACAGAAGTAATTGCTATTGGGCGGTAGTTTAAAGGGTCGCTGGCTTCACCTTTTTTCGGAATGGGCTGAACATGAGCTAGTTTCCAAGAGTCGGGATACACTCCGGAGAAGTAAGACAGGGCAAAAAGTTTTCGCAGGGGTTTAGCCAAAGGTGAGCCACATTTCTTGAGTACCATAGGGGGAATATTGTCAGGGCCAGTGGATTTATTGACGTCGAGTTCTTTGAGACATTTATACACCTCTCGAGTTCTGAAAAAAATTCCATCCATTGAATGGGCGTTGCGCTCGAGAACCGGGGGTGGCGTATCAGTTTCAGGTAAAGAAGAATTTGAGGCGAACAGAGATGCTAATAAATCGGCCTTGGGTTTGCTTTCTGTTATCACCTCCCTCCCATTAATAAATGGAGGGGTTGAGGAAGAGGTAAAATTCTTCTTGATGGAGGCTACCAAGGACCAGAAGTTTTTGCTGCCTACGCGCGTGTTGAGGATTTTACTTCTCAACTTCTCATCAAGTGCTGATTTGATCTTCCTGATGGTGGAATTACAGGAGTTTCTCGATTTGATATACTCACGCCGAAGTGACTCGTTTGGGGAACAGGTGTACGCTCTATATGCGGCTTCCTTAGCTTTAATTGCGTTCATGCACTCCCTATTAAACCATCTATTTGGCCTAGGCTTAATAGATTTGGTAGAATGAGGAATAAACAAACACATTCCTGCCCGTATTATTTTGGTAATACAGAGCGCGGCATAGTTCGCACTGGCAGCGCGGAAACACAAATTCCAGTCAGTGGCTTGGAAAAAGCGAATAAGTCTCAACCAGTTGGCTTTCCCATAGTGCCAGACAGTTCTTTTGGGAACTGCTCCGGTTGGAGTAGAAGATGGATATGGGAAATTGGCGCTGATTAGTTTGTGGTCCGAGTTGCCAAGGGGTGAGCTAACCTCGACGGAGTATCGAGTTGGATGAGTTGTAAGAAATAGGTCAAGGAGATGGGCTCCGTGACCTTCAACATCCGGAACTCGAGTCGCACAGTTCACTAATTGGTGCAAATTATTTAAGTCTGCAAAGATCTCTGCGTCTTTGCCAGAAACACTGGTGCCATTTGAGTAATTTAGCCACTCTTCATTATGGACGTTGAAATCACCCGCAACAATGATTTCACACTCCGGGTGGGAAAATAAAAATCCGGAGATTCGTTCGGAGATAGCGTCGAAGGCTAACGTCGAGGCTTCATTACTTATATTAGGACTTCTGTATAGAAAACAGAAGAATATGACGTGGCTACGAAGAATTATTTTAATCCATACATGATTAAATTCAGAAGATGTACTATTGTACACCATCTGGAAAGCCACGTCGTTCCTAATATACATGGCGACTCCCCTATGGTTGGAGAAATTGTGCACTAAGGTATACCCAGTCAAATTGGGACGCTGGGATTTAAAAAGAAGAGAAAAAAAGAAAAGAAAATCGAACGCCCGTCCGGGGTTTGAACCCCCAATGCTTACTTCCTCGATCAACGCGCTTACTGATTCATCCACGCGCCTGTTACCACTTTCGCGACAATAAAATAATTTGTTCGCTGCCTTTAAAAATACTTCTATCCGTTCAAGGTGTACTATTTTTACTAGTCCCACGCCACGTCCTACTCCTTTATCAAAATTTAAAAAAAAAGTTGCACGGACCACCGTAGGAAACTACCCTTTCGAACAAAACAGAAAAAATGTTAAAAAGTTATTGCGTTACAAAGTTATGCGTGAACAGGACCAAAAAATACCTACGCGTCGAATTGATTACCTCCTCCTTTTTTGAAATCGGTTAAAAATTGTAGTAAATTATTCTGAAACAAGATATTTTATAACTACTTAAAAAAAATAAATAAATAAATGATCGCGGAGTTTAGACCAAGGGTGGGCAACCTTTTTATAACATTGGCCAGAATAAATGTTACGTTTTTTCCGCGGGCCGTAGTAATCAATTGGCACCTTCTTGTGACCTGTAATTTTTTTTAGAGTTGAGCCAGACTTACACGAGGCAGTACATTTGTCCCTGACACGATGGTAAATTTTACTGAGGCCTCAATTTTTTTAAATGTCCCGATTCAAAAATAATGTCCTACTGGTATATGAGTGTGTATCGAGATAAATGAGGCGAGGTGTGATTGTAATTACGTAGTGGAGAGACAGGAGTTTCTTCTTTCTTACTTCTTTTGGGGCAGTAAAATTCAATTCAAAATGAGGCGAAGTGAGGTGACGTTGTAAATACGAAAGACATTTCTTATTTTTTTGCGGCAGTAAAATATCCAATTTGAGTTGAGGCGTGGTGAAATTTTAAATATACGAACTGGAGAGGCATTTCTTACTTCTTTTGAGGCAGTGAAATTTCCAACTTGAAATGAGGCGAGGCAAGATTGTAAATACGTACTGGAGAGACATTTCATACGTCTTTTGCGGCAGCAAAAGTTCCAACTTGAAATTAGATGAGGTAAGATTGTAAAATATACATTGGGGAGGCATAGATTTCTTATTTACTCTGAGGCAGTTTAATGCATATAACCTTCTTTCTTTAATTTGCTGGTTTTTGTCATTTTGGCATTACAATGGCCCCTCGCCTAATTAGACGTATGAATTTGTAGTGGCTCAAAAGGAAAAAGAGGCACCTTTTACCAACTCATTTTATAATCGTGTCCTACCCAACACTAAATTTTTAGTCTCCATTTGAAGTGAAAGATGCTTTAATGGAATAAATCACACTATCCATCACTCGGTCCTCAACTCAAACAGGTTTGTGTATAATGTAGGTATAACCTTCTAAATGTTCATTTTTCTGTCTCTTTTTCGCATAACGATTGTTGTACAATAAACGCGAATGAGACGGGAAGTTGCTCATAGTTGTCTCAGACCCCCGAGAAGGGCGTTATAATTATGTTAGTGTGATGGATGGGCGAGCCTGACAAATTTTCTGGGGCAAAATGAGGAAAATATGAACTTCCCTGCGTCCTCTTGTATATAAAACGGGTTTGGGGATTATAAACGAAATGAAGCATAGTGTAACTTACCCCAATGGAAGTAATATTCAATTTAAACTAGACGAAATATATCGAAAAATATTTTTATTTAATTTTTTCTAAACATCTCGCGGGCCGGATAGAAGCTTTTCGGGGGCGGTAGATGGCCCACGGGCCGGAGGTTGCCCACCGTTGGTCTAGACTACAAGCCCTCGGCAATTTTTAGGGAGTCATGTGAAAGAGCACGCATTATATGCAGATCGATACTCCTAAATGAGACGCAAACTTTAGGCAATCTGTCGTCAGTTTTGCGAGGTATATGTGACCCAGTGGCGTACCTAGAACTTTTGCCGCCCGGGGCGTTCACCAATTTGCCGCCCTTTCTAAGTCAATCAAATGGTGGTTTTATAAATTAATAAACATAAATAAATAATTGTAACTGAGACAAACTATAGGTGATGAACTTTTCGGGGGTGCCATATTTAAATTAGGCAGTAATAAAGGAGGCCGCAAAAGTTGATATACGTATAAATGCAACTTTTATAAAAATACAAGATACTTTTTTAAAGGCCACAAGAAAATTACGGTGGTCACAGGTTCCCCACCTATGATACAAAAAAAATTACCATTAAATATTTTTTATTTTATATTTATAAATAAATAATTTCATTTCTTTTGGATAAACAAACAAATTGTACACATGTGTATGCCAACATGTTTACTTTTCTAACTTTCATAGTAAAAAAATCGTATAATGCTCTCAAAATTTATAGTCTTTTTCATTTCTTGATGGAAAATATTGCAATATTTTGTAGTCTTAAATCACTCTTTGTGGATCGAAGATAATTTCGATGCTTTGCGTTGATACCGGCACAACTCAAAAAAGTGCAATGTTACAGGAAAGGCTCTTTAAGATTTACATTATGGAAAATACTGAAGAATAGAAATTTTATTAATTATTATCAGTAGTAATGATATATGAAATTAATAATTAATTATTAGGCTAATCGGTGAGGCATTTCCATTGCATTTTTGGCCCATAGGCGAGATTATTGTTAGAATCGCTTCGTTTTAGGGTGTAGTTAAACAACCGAAGTTTGCCCACAATTTGGTTGACCGCATAACTTTTTAATTAACTTATTGTGAATAAAATAGGCACTTTCTTTATATTTCTTTCAATATCCACGCTCCTGCTTGCTTTTAGTATATCATATGGATTGGGAAAGCTCTTCGTTATGAAATTATCTAAAAAACAAGCTCTGTTAGAGGTCGCTAGGTGTAAGGGTGATCTGGCAAATAGCTTCTAAAGTTTTCAAATCACGTTACATTCACTATTTGTTTCCTCGAGAACAACTGCACATAGAACACTGAAAATTCTTGAAGATGGTGTTTATGTAGTCCCGGTAATGTACAAAAAATTTCAATAAGATTTTGTGTAATTAACGATCTAGTTTTTTTTTAACCTTAATTAACAATGCTGCCATTTTTTGTAAGATCAGGTTATAATTGGGAAACTCATTTAGAAAACTTAAGAAACAATTGAAAATGAAATCCTGTTGGAATTTTTGAAAAATCGCAATTTTGGTAGATTTTATGAGGTTTTTTAGGCACACACATTTTTATACGCGACATAAATAAACAAATATAAAAAGGTACGCACGTACGTAAAAGGTATGAAGCGATTTTAACAATAATCTCGCCTATGGGCCAAACATTTTTTTAGCATTTTTTCTTTCTCGCCGACTAGCCTATATGGTGCTTTTCGATAAATTTATGAAATTTCACCAAAAAAAAGGTATCGAAAGGTGACGAAACAACTGAAAATGAACCAGTGTTGAGCAGGTTGACAATGGCACAAGGCGCCATCTGACAAAATTGTAGATTTAAAAATACGCCATTTTACAGAATGAAAGTAGACAGATTATGCAGATATTCTATTCAATAAAAAAAATTAGAGATTTTTTGATTTGTGCCAGTATGAAAGCAAAGCAGCGATTTTTTATCAATTTCAATTTGTAGAAACTCCTTTCGCAACTAGCGACACTGATGGCAATTGTTAAAAAAGTTCTTAGTAAAATTGCAATGTTGTGTATAGAATTTTCCAATCTACGTCCTGTTACAGCTCGGCAAGCGGTTAATAGTACATAATAGACAAAAAATGATCGACAAAAAACACAAAAAGGGGGTCTCTGGCCGTTTCGAATTTTGCTTTTGGGGAAATAATGTAGTTTAATGATCTAGAATAAAAAGCTAGTGAAACAACGGTCTATTTCCACAAATAGGGTATCTTTGTTATCGTAAGAAATAAAAAACAGAAACAAAAAGTAAAATGTTTCTCACATGTTTCACTGTAACTAAAAATGTATATCATTAAGGTCCTTTTTTCCGAACCTTTTTATCATCCTCAAAAGTTACCTGAAAATTTCTTTGTACACTTTAAAACTCCAGCTGGCTTGGTTTTTTGCTATTTGCCATTCAAAAATCAATAACTATTACAAAAAACATCGAGCACGGAGTAGTACATAGAACTTCTACTGGACGTCGGCACCATTGATGTCTGTATCCTAGCAAAATTTTAATAGATAATATTTTCAAACCTACATTGACTTGGCGATGAGGAAAAATATTCGAAATCATGATGGGCATGGAAAGATCCGCCATAGAGAAACATCATTGCTGCCATTGATAACCGTTGACGGAAAAATGAATTAAGGGGTTAGTCTACTGTTAAAATGCGAAAAATGAGCTTTTTTTTAAACTGCTGTATAAAAAAAACGACAAAAGATAGCGACTTGAAATTTTATATGCTCGTTTATTAAACTTAAAAGTTTACATTTTTATTGTTAAAAAAAATTAAAAAAAACAAAATGGCGGCCATCCCAGGCATTCACTGTAGCACTGCCTGATGAAAATAAAAATATCGCGGGGTAAGATCCTGACAAAAATATAAACCTGCAATCACAACACAAAAAATATTCTATTAGTTTTAAGTACAATCAACGCCCCTGACCTCATTTAAGGTGAAAATATAAGTTTTTTTGTGATTTGGCACACATTTGCACATAGCTGCGTTGATTTTGGTCTTGTTTTTATTTGAAAAAGTGCTGCCAAATCGCCAAAAATTTATTTTTTGCTCTAAATTGAGGTCAGGGGCGTTGATTGTACTCAAACCTAATAGAATAGTTTTTTTGTTGTGATTACAGATTTATATTTTTGTCAGGATCTTACCCCGCGATATTTTTATTTTCATCAGGCAGTGCTACAGTGAATGCCTGGGATGGCCGCCATTTTGTTTTTTTTAATTTTTTTTAACAATAAAAATGTAAACTTTTAAGTTTAATAAACGAGCATATAAAATTTCAAGTCGCTATCTTTTGTCGTTTTTTTTATACAGCAGTTTAAAAAAAAGCTCATTTTTCGCATTTTAACAGTAGACTAACCCCTTAACTCGTCGAGATCGAAAAAAAATTGTCCAAGCGTTATTCAAACTAGATACACCAAAGTACCTGATGCGAGTAGTAATCGGCTACCTTCGGATTGTCAATCGGACAAACAGAAGCTGTGCTGATCAGCAAATGAAGAATACCATTGCCCGCAGCTATCTTTATTGTGTGAGATTTGCCGAATATAGGGCGGAGCTGAAAGCGATGACTGAGGCGGAACAGACACTGAAGAACATCCTAAAACGAATGCTGACATCCAAGGTTGTGTGGATGAAAGTGGAAATAATACTAAAGGCGTATAAGTTGAAACTGGAACAAGCCGAAAGAAGTAGAGAGAGGCAAAGAAACGCTAGGAGCATTAGCAGTTACAAAAAATCTGATGTATCCCCGAAATATTAAAAAAACCATTCCCCGGAGGAGAGTGGAAGATCTAGAGGTGGTTTTAGTTTGGGGGTGTCTCACATAATCGGCATGCAGGAGTCTGTTGGTAGCATGAGTAGCTTTCCACCTCCCAATACACGAAAAAAACACTCTTCCTCCTAGAAGCCTACGTTCTACGTCGTTCTAATGATCTCTGGTAGGTGATAATCTAGGCTGCAGTATCCGATTAATAAACCAACTAGTATCCTGACATCCTTTCTGTTGTGCTTCAGTATTTTTCTACCGCCGCTGCAAGATGAGCCAAGAATAAAGCATTTGGAGTTCACCAGGTCAGGTGTAGACCTCGATTGTGTAAGGCTTTCTTTGCCAGACTAGCAGATATGTAAAAGCCAGTTACTCAAGAATTACTGATAGCCCAGGGCTCATAAAAGAGAGAGTTAACACTTCCTAGCTCACCAAGGGCTAGTGTACTGAATTTCTTAACTAATTTTTACTTGGTCGCTGTAACTGCTGCTTGACTGTTTTCAGATAAGACAAAGATCTGCTGGCCAGCATAGGCATTTCTTTAATATTCATAGGTGCATGCTAATATAGCATATACCTTGAAAGAGTGTAGCTAGGCTATCTAAGCGGAACGCTTTGGTAGACTTCAAGCTTTCACTCCCTCAAATATCAAGGCGTGACTTTTGGTCTTGGAGCCATCTGTGTACACACACACACACCTTGTGGTACCCTAGTAAAAACCCTGGTTAAGCGTCAAATAATCTACATGTTTCTTAAGGGTACCAGCAGCATACTGAATAGGCCAACTCTCGTTAGATGATAATAAAGGTAATCACATAAATCGCACCTCTCTCGGAACGATCTATTATTATTAATTTAAATAGCATTAATTTTCATATTTAAGATTACACAGGCCTTGGTGTGATGTGTAATATTCTGGCAGTGATTTTAGACAGTTGTTTCTGGTTATTGCGTTACCATTGTACAAGACACAACCTAACGTAAGTAGGTATTGGGGCCTCTGTGCGCCCCCTCTAGATACGCCACTGATGTGACCGCACAGGTAAGTTGAATATTCCACCCGGAGGGGTGCTTTTCCGACCAAACATTCTTGTACGGAAATTCTCATATTGATATATTATTAAAAAAATAAGATGCCGATACTACAACAGATTTGGTTTTCTCGAGATCGGTAGGCATTAAAAAATGAATTTTATTATACACATATCACGCAACGCGATACACGCAATATTATATACATTATTGAAGCCGTAAGTCGGTTGATCTGGCGGATTCCTAAAGATCGCTATGCTCTACAAAATGAATTCTTTCACTTTAAATTTACTACAAATCAGCTACAAAATAAATAAAGTTGTTTGATTTTTTTTGATCCCGAGGCGGGCAGATACGCACGTGTGATCTGCTAGCGTGATATCATCCTCGTACACTACTAAAGCCTTAGATCGGCAGAACGAAAGTTAGATATAATCGCTTACACTTGAGTCGACGGATCTGGCGGGTTCTCGAGATCGGTATCCTCTACAAAATGAATTCTTTCACTATAAATTTACTACAACTCAGCTACAAAATTGCTCACCTTTTTAATTTTTTTCTGACCCTGTATTTAGCGAAAATGTGATATCACGCCAGCAGATCACCTGATTTTTCGAGATCGGTAGGTTCTACAAAATGAATTCTTTCACTACAAATTCACTACAAATTACTTATAGGTTTAGGGGGCGGGTTAAATATGTGATCTGCTAGCGTGATATACGTGGCATCCACTGCCACTTACCACTCAAAAATTAAACTTGTCGGAGACTAGTGGCAATCAAGTGACGCCACGCCACTTGCCAGATGCCACACCATCGCCACTCCACTTCAATGTGCGCTACTTTATTTGATTATACGGGAATAAATTTTTCCACTTGCCATTAGACTGGCACGCCACTGCCACGTCACTGAAACACCACTTTAGTGGGCGCCCGGCCTTATGTGGTGGACTGCATAAAATATTTTTGTGTGTGGTGAGGGGCCCTTTGTGGTGCGGGCCCGTAGGCCAGCACCTATGTTGCCTATACTTAAATCCGGGCCTGCTGCTTTGAGTGCATAGTATTGGCGTTCAGAAAAGTTTTTAATACCCGATAATCTGTCGTAGAATATCCCTTTTAAATCCGTTATGCCTTTAACAACAACTTTTTATATGTTTCCTTAGTAAAAGGATAATTAATCCTAGTAAAAGAAGTAGAAAATAGAGAAAATATTGCTAGGAAACCGGGCATCTTTAACACTGTTCAAAAAGCAACAAAACAAAAAAAACAACTTAGCTGCCAGTTACAGAAAGTAAATCGCTTTGAAGTTAAGAAGTATTTTTAAACTTGTTTTTTAGTTTCCCATAGCGCGAAAAAAGAAGAAATTAATAATAAGCCATTGAAGGAAGAAAGCTTAAAAACTCCTACTTTTACGCACATTACAGCTACTCTCGGCTCATGGCTGGGAATACCTTAATAGAAAAGAAATTCAACCCCTTTTTTCGAGTCTTATCCATCACTCGCACACACACTACACATACATACATATACACAGGTTATGCATACCCTCCAATGTCCTTGTTGTTGGTGTATAGATATATATATGTATATATATTTTTTTGTTTTTTTTTTGAAAAAAAAATTCTTCTTTAATAATTACGTACGGCTTCGTTTGCATGCGTGTGTAACCCTTTTCTCATTTTTTTCTCACTCCATATTGCATCTTGTATGCTTGAAACATGGTAGAAAGAAAAAAAAAATACCCTAGCAAGAATAAAGAAGAACGAAGTGAAAGAAAAAAATGTAGAAAAAACAACAACAAAAAAAAAATACACCAACCTACAGAATACGAAGTGGGAAAGTGCAGTAAGAGGGATTTTAATGCATAGAGAATTTGAAAGGAAAAAAAAAATATATATATATATATAGGTATATACGAAGAAGAAGAACTGAAAACAACAACAAAGAACTCGTTCTAGATATCCCCAACCGTATGGTGTCAAAAACACAAGCCTTTTACTAAATACGCTCGTAAGAATCTACTTAGAAGAATATAGACAAGGGCGATGGCGGAGGTGGAAATTGGCTTGGGGCTTCAAGGTATTTAAAATACAACCGACAGCAGCAACAACAATAACAAAAGGGACTAGAAATATCGACCAAAAAAAAAATTGAGAAAAACACGAGAAGAGGAAAAAAACATTTCGCAAAACGATTACCACCAACCCTTGTTGTTGTATTAAGGCAGATTATCGGCAGGGATGTATTTTGCTAATCCATCGACCATCCGATATATTTGCTTCCGGTTGTTAAATATATGTACAATATTAAGGACAAGAAAGTGGATCTAGTACCTACTGAAACTATATCAAATACATCAACAAACTTCAACAATGTTGTATAGTACATCAACAAAAGTTCAATATTCTTTTAAAATCTCAGAAAACACACAAAACTAAAATTATTACAAAGTCACCATTTACACTTTTTCTCACAGATTTCCCTACAAAAATAGAACTTAGCAATCTTCAAAATCTTCTGAAAAAATTCCTTCCTGCTGCATTATCGACATGAATCAGACCAAAATTCTGAGACCACTGGAAAAAAAAAATATTGATTTGCAAATTGCGATTATACTAATTTTAATTATTACTAGCTGGAGCCCGTTGCGCCTCGCTGCATCCATCCGTAGCGAAATAAAAGAAGAAGTTTGGACTAGGCATGTCGATTTAAAATCGTTTAATCGAAAAATCGATCTTTTCGAGTGAAATAATCGATTTTTTAGATCGATCTCAAACACTGAATCGATTCAGTGAATCGATTCACAAACCCCTCGGATCGGGCTCGATTCACATTGGCAGGGGCGGATGGGCAACATCTTAGCGGCCCGGGAAATAATATTTGTCGGCCCTTTTTTTAATTTCCGGATATGGCTTAAATATACATTTACAGGGTGTTACGCAATTTTCCTTTAAAATCCTAAGACCTATTTTTAACTTCCCAGTAGGAAGTTATTGTAATCGGTCCGAAAATCGGATTCGAAATTTTCAATGTATTTACACG
This sequence comes from Thereva nobilitata, assembly GCA_963855945.1. Taxonomy (NCBI): domain Eukaryota; kingdom Metazoa; phylum Arthropoda; class Insecta; order Diptera; family Therevidae; genus Thereva; species Thereva nobilitata. Next base: position 6,047,255 of record OY979699.1, read on the forward strand.
TTTCAAGGTCCCAATAGCATTTTAAGCAAAAATTTGAGAAGAAATATGTGTGTGTGTGTGCGTACGTATGGGGTCATTTTTTCCTGCACGATTTCGCGCGAACCGAAAAAGATATCGACTTCGTTAAGGTGCCGTTCGAAGCGTATTAAAGGATATTTGAATTGAAAAGATTTTCATAAAAATCGGTCGTGCCGTTTTTTTGATTGAACGACTTAAGTGATTTTTGTACCGGCACGATTTCGCGAGAACCAAAAAAGATTTCGACTTCGTTAAGGTGCCGTTCGAAGCATGTTAAAGGACATATGATCTGAAAAGATTTTCATAAAAATCGGTCGAACCGTTTTTTTGTTTGAACGACGTAAGTGATTTTTGTACCAGCTCGATTTCGCGCGAACCAAAAAAGATACCGGCTACGTTAAGATGCCGTTCAAAGCGTGTTAAAGGAAGTATGATCTGAAAATATTTTCATAAAAATCGTTCGAGTCGTTTTTTTGTTTGAACGAATACTGGGAAGTTAATCTTGTGGACCGAAAGGGTCAAAAGCCACATCCCAACTAGTTTTCATTTACACACAAGCGCGAGGCTATAGCAAAACCCGACTGGCGGAAATCGTCAACAATCTAGTAATCAAAGTGCTAAAAACACAAATTTCGTATTTTGTAATAGAAATTGCTACGAATTATTTCTGTAGCAAATGAGCAAACTACAAAAACCTGAAAATAAAAAAATATATATAAAAAGACGTTTTTCATTCAGAATTTGTAAATTTTTTAAATAATCATTAAAGCGCCAGAAAAATACACCTCCCTCTAGCAATACGCAGTCGTGACTGATTAAATGAAAACAAGTGATTTGATAGGAGGAGCTAAATGAAGCTTTTTTCAAGCCGAGTTTGAAAACATCTATACCACAAAATAAACAAAACATAAAAGTTTGAGAGTTATTTATGGGTAGTCGGAAGAACAAATATAAAGACTCAATTTTTTGCTGATTAATTCACAGGCCTGCGCAATATAACTTTTATTTTCCCCTTCGAATAATTATGTTTTTTTGTTAATTATTTAGGTATGTGGAATTAAAATACACCGCTGGTTCTTTTATACCACATCGAGATTTAATTTGATTGAAGAAATGCATGAGTTTAGTTACAAAATTAACAGCATTAGAGCCGGCTTAGACGGTGCGCTTCAGCGCATGTGCCTCACGAACGTTTGTGAATGAAGGGAGAAGTGGCGATGATGAGAGGTACCACCCCATTTTTCACTTTACCCACAAAGTTCGTGAGGCACAGGCGCGTCTAAACCGGCTCCTAGTTTTAAACAAGACTTAAGAAACTAGATTACCTACATCAAGCACATTTATGATATCTTTTTCTACTTTCTTCAAAGCTCCTGTTAAATTTTTTTCTCCTGTAGTTCCGATGGAAGAAAATCTTTTTCTCTCTTCCTGTACCAGTACCAATAAAAGCTCGTTGTAGCGCTTAGCAATTTTTTTTCTTTTAATCATGAACCGAGTAATTCCGCGGCATCTTTCGGAACATTGAGATCTCTTACCAAATCATTTAATTCAAATTGACAAAATAGTTGAGGTATTTCATTGCACTCATACTCATCGTCAAAATCTGAAATGTCTTCTACAGCCTCTTGAGAGAGTGCTAATGATGAGCCGGCAGTAGGCATAACTCTTGGTCATCGGGATCTTTGTACGTAGATAAAATCACAGAACGAACATTAGGATTCGTTATTTTTTTTTTAATTTTAACATTAAATTCTTTTATGTGTGAACTGCAAAAGTAACAATCATCAATATAATTTTGTGGTTCCATCCAAATCGTTGGAGTCTTCAAATTAAAAGAATGTGATTCTCCGTTTGATGATATACCAAGTTCACGTATACAAGTTGAACACATTTTATGAGGCCCCCATTTCTTGTCTTGGTTTTTTATCTTAATTTTAAAATAACTTTCATACAGTTGTTCGATAGATTTAGAAATATTTTGTTGTTGTTACATAATTTCCACATATGTAGCAGAAGTTATCAGGAGAATTAACACATTTTTGAGGAGCCATTTGTAACGCTTTTTTACTTTAACCACACAAAAATTACAAAAATATATTAGCACAGTCGACACACGAAACTCTAAATTATACTCACAATCAAGATAAACAACGACTACTGAGGGTACATGACTATTTAAATGTCAACAGATATTGTTAACAAAGGAATTGGACGTTAACTCTAGTCATACTAAGATTTTGAAAAAATTCCTTTTCTCAGAAAATTTATGTGATGGAAAATTTTTAATTTTTTTTTCATAGCTAGGTACCAATTAGCTACAGAAATTATTACTCAATTTTTTTAGGGGAAAACCATCGCAGGCCTGTGTTATATAGGCAAATAATAGTTTAAATTACAGAAAAAAATGTACAAAAATCCTACAAAAATTTGTTAAGAAAATGAAAAATTCATTCCGGTTCTTTATTTACGGTAAGTAAATGCTTATAGATAGGTTGGTAGATCACTTAGACGTACTTTCAGCCACCGGCCCTGCGGGCTTCTGAACAGCCGGCCCACCGGGAAATTTCCCGGTTCGTATTATGGCCCATCCGCCCCTGCACATTGGGCTCTTCCACACGCTGAAAACATCGTTTTGTATAGAAGAGGGCGAGAGAGGATTTTTCCAACCAACTTTTTCAATGGATTTTTCAGCCAACTTTTTGACAGCTATGTGGTCGTTGTTGTTTTTTTTTTGAAATTCCCTTTTTCTAGGAGCATAAAAGAAAGGGAAATCACAGTAGGCAAAAGAGAATTTGGAAAAAAAAAGCAACAACATTTTAGAGTACAGTTGGTTATTAAACTTCGCTTGCGAGAAACCCCATCCGATTTACCGAAAAAATGACAGGAGGGCTTTTTTTGTAGGGAATAACATTTCGTTTTGATTGAACAAATTTTTTTTTTCGAAAAAACCAGTTTTTGAGTGATTTTTTTGCCAAAAAGTGATATCTCCGGCCGCCATGTTTTTTTGTGACTCCGAAATTATTTTCTTAAAAAGTCCCAAGGAAGCTGTGGACCAATTTTCAGCCATTTTGGAATTTTGCCTCGTTAAAATGGTAATTTCCCCGGACTGCAATATCATAATGAATTCCTAACAGGATTGCTACATAAAAATATAAAAAATGTATAAATGCGATTTTTATGAAACTGTTTCTAATTAGTTGTCCGTGGCTCAACAAAAATTGACTTACGATTCGATTAATCGAGAATTAATCCTTTAATGCTCGATTTAATGGAGAATCGATTTTAGTGCGTTTGATTCAAATCGAATCGAAGATCGATTTTTTTTGGAATGAATCGACATGCCTAGTTCGGACAACGAAGAAGTTGTAACCACGTAAGCCCCAAGAGAGACTCAAATGGAATATTCAGTTGTGACAAATCAGTTTTGCAATTGGAACAGCACATCCCAGGTGCTTTTTGAAATTTTAAATCATCCATTGGACCCGGGGCTTGTTTTTTTTGCGCCCGGTGCAGTATGCCATATTGCGCCCCCATCAGCTATTCATTTTTTGATCGCAGTGAAGGCAATTGAAAAAGACACAAACACTCTGTGGAGTTCCTTTAATATATGAAAATGAAGGCACACTTTTTCAAATTTTTTTGGTTTCAAAGTTTACATTTTTTTTAAAAACCTTAATTTCTGAAATTGCGCCCCGTCCAATTGCGCCCGATGCAAGTGCGCCATTTGCACCTATTAAAGACTGATTCCGATCAGGATTTGCTTCGCGTACTTGCTTTTATCCTGGGCGCTTTAGCTTCACAAAACTTTTCCACTAATGTTTATTCTTTAAGGGGGTCTTCTAGTTACGCGCTTTGAAAAAATCGATTTTTTTTGTTGCATTTTTTTCGAATATAGATGATATGAGAAATACGCCATATAAACGATTTCGCCAAAAGCACATTCCTTCTTGGGTATTCGGAGCCCGAAACATAGCTAGTCCAGTAAAATGGTGCAAAAAAAATGGCCATCTGAACATTTTATGTAAACAGCAATTTTTTTTTAATGTGTAGGGGGGTTGGTTGGGAGTATAAAACCGAGTTTTCGGGATCCGGAGGCGTGTCCTTCGGCCGCCATCTTGTTTTGAGTGTGAAAAATGGTTTTGCTTATTGCTCGGAAACCGTGCGTCCTACAGAATTTTTGTAAAAACATTTTTTAGATAATCAAATTATCTACAACTTTCGTAAATAATGTTTTGCCGTAATATTAATAATAAAAAAGATATGGACGAAAAATTTGTAGAGCATTTTCTTGCGAATAATTTGATGTGGTCATTTATTGAATTCGGGTGGTTCTTGTTGATTGTACAGCAATGCAAACGGAGAAATTATAACAAAAGTTCTGCATTATGCTTCCATTTTATAATATAATACAACCCGAATTCAATAAATGACCACATCAAATTATTCGCAAGAAAATGCTCTACAAGTAAGCTCTGAGGTATTTTTTATGTAGAATCAATAATAAAAAAGTTATAGCGCTTTAAAGTTCATCACCTCCAAAATTTTTGTCATTTTTCGTCCATATCTTTTTTATTATTAATATTACCGTAAAACGTTATTTACCAAAGTTGTAGATAATTTGATTATCTAAAAAAAATGTTTTTACAAAAATTCTGTAGGACTCACGGTTTCCGAGCAATAAGCAAAACCAGTTTTCACCACTCAAAACAAGATGGCGGCTGAACGTCACGCAAGTTATGAAAACCTTGGGGATCACTTTGGGGCAGCAAGCGGAGATGTACGCGACTCAACTAGACGGGAAACGCATCGATCGCTCCGAGCGTAGACTGAGTTTTGCAGCTAAAAAGGCCCGAATAGAAGACCGAGAAGACAAAGCTGCCAGCCAAGAACATTTTCGAGATGAGGAGGGAGAGCTCTACGGCCCTGGTATTGCAGATTAACTGGTAAGCTTGTCCGATTATGTTTTACCCCATCCTTTATCTTCAAACGCATTCTCCCGAAAATTGCCTTTTTTAAACTTTGTGGTAAGACTTCCACCAGTAATTTTCATCAGCCAATTTTTTTTTTCACTTCTTCATAAAACCCCTCCCTATAAATCTCCGATTACGATTTTTGAAATATTGTTTCGTTCCATTTTTACACCCTCCAACAGGTCAAAAAACGTGGTCGAAAACCCAACCTTTTACAAAAATTCATTTAATTGGAAAAATATTTCAAATAAAAAAAATCGTACTCGGAGATTTATAGCGAACGTAACACTGAATATAATTTCATTTTATTTTTCTCATTTCGGACAACTTGCGGGGTAGATGTCATACCACAAAGTCGACTCGGACACTTTCGTCAGTACCAGTTTGACCACTTCTCAAGGGTGCAGGATTCGACACACTCCTTTAGAATTTCTCATTTTGCAAGTTTAAACATGTACAAAAATAATAAAAAAAAAATTATTCAATTATCTTGTACAGTTTCCTCACAATTAATTCCCAAAAATAGGCTGAAATTCCGAGCGCGTAACTAGAAGACCCCCTTAAGCTTCGTAGCTTAAGCTTCTGGTAGATGGACTTTAGCGCCACTGCCACCATTCTTCACACATCCCCCAACCTCTGGCTTGTGTTTTGGAATTTTGCCTAGCACAATCCTGGGCTCCGCATACCAATAGACCTATACACTCGAATTTCCATAATAGAGGTCCCTATGTCGTTCTCTAAGCCTTCATATTTCAAGAGATAATCGGTGGTCACTGCACTGCATGTATTAGTTTCCACTGAAGAATTCTGCTTAGAATAAAAACAGTCCACCTTGGCAACCTTCCTGAATATAGAAGGCGCTTTCAGCAACTTCAAACTACGCCCCGCCCAATGTCGCCAGGTGCAAGTGCACCATACGCACCTATGAGAGTGCCGCCCCCGAGGAACAATCATTACATTGTAACCCATAAATATCAAAAGGTTAGCTTTCTGACGCTACCATTCTAAGTTGAATTAGTTCTTCGTTGTTGATGGCTGGTCATATTTCTTTAATTTTGATCAAAGCTTCATTAAAAATACTATGCGAAAATGAGATAGTATTGTTTCGGCTAACGGTGCGAACGGGACAGCACCAATCGCTTTCTCGCAACCAAAAACCTCTATATACAAATTTTCACCATCGTAGAACGTACAATTACTATGCTTTGTATTGAATTTTTAATGATCATAATTAAAATCCCCAGATACTGATTTTAATTTGAATCGGAATATAAATAGTAAAATTCGTCCGACATATTCGCCCCGCAATTTTGAAATTATAAGTTTTGATCATAATTTCGATATTTGCTACCTTAAAAAACCCCAGACACCGATTTTCATTAGAATCGGAATACAATTGGCGCTTTGCAGCAAATTTTCAACAAAGCTTGTGGCGACCCGACTACGAAGCGTGTTCAACGCCATCTACATGTTAAAAACTATCATGCACAACAACATGTTACAGAAAAGCCACTGTACACAAACGAAATTAAAACACTCCACTTTTAATCGAATTCAAATGTTAATTTTAAGATAAGCAAGCGAATTATTATTCGAACGTTAAGTTTATGAATTGTTTTAGACTCTAAGTTTAGTTATCATTGTACAGCCTTCGGGTTAACTTCCAAATAAATATAATATTCATATTGTATCCTTCTTTATTAGTAAATTTCCTATGGGGATTAGGAGTCGAATCCCCATAAGCTCTCAATGTCAGCGCCATCTGTTAGTGGCTTTAGAAAGTAATAGAATAGCCTATGTTCTTTCTTTTAATGTAAATAGCATTAAGATCGGTTTCACGGTGTAGGAGCCTATTGCAAACATACACAACGCTTTATATATATTTTTTTTGGCGAGGGATGGTGAGAATCTTACATAGACACCGCTGCGGTTCCGCACTCAGACGGCAGTGTCAGATTCTTACTGACTAAATTCATCACCTCTTTCAGTGACGTTTATCCCACCCGGTACCGCCGCGAGGTATTACTTCGGGTAGGCGTCCACAACGTGGCCCTTTACGCATCCCTCCGTGTGGGCGAGAAGATGCCAGAGTTCCGTGGAGACGGATCAGCGACGCTCTGTCGCCATCTTCTTCGTTTTCAGGATAGCCTGGACAAACCGCTCCACCCTCGACCACTCCTCGGGGCCTCGAAGCATTATCTCAACAATTGTGTCGTGGGGTCATGCTTCCGAGCTCCTCCTCCAACGCGCTTCGCTCGACCACCCACCTAATGCATTCAAAGAATCCGCCACCTTACCCATTTTCTTCATGTACGCACGGAGGAGAACATGCCCTGTCAAAAATTGGGTAAGGTTGTAATCAACCTCGCCGAACTCCCGGTCCACCCAGGCTGGCCTATCAGGCGGCCTGTCCACCTGACCCTGAAATCACCCTCCTAGCGCGCTTACCAGACCTTCATAGAGTTGGCCCTGGCAACCCTCGCCGCTTCGCGTTTATCAAGCCTGGTCCTTTCTCTTCGGACAGACTGTCTCTCCTGAGCCAGCAGGTCGATCGGAATGACTCCGGCAACCACCAGCATTGCGGGCTCGGAGACCGTGCGGTAGGAACACGCGACACGAAGAGCTCGCCGGCATTGTACTGTAGTATTTTTCGTACCTCAGCGCGTCGGACCACACCTCTGCTCCGTAGAGCAGGATGGACTCGGCAGTGCGCATGAGCAGACGTCGCATGCAGGGTCATGGGTCCTGAACGTTGGCCATGATCCTGCTAAGCGACGCTACTACCGCCGCTGCCTTGTCTGCAGCTCGCAGCATATGCACCCCGACGGATAGCTTGTGATCAAGCATTAAGGCGGCGCGGAGAAATTCAAGGTATGGGAAAATCTGTGGCGGGGGGACGCCGCCACCTCCGCCGCGCCAATTTTTTTGGGCCTTCACTCCGAGGTACTTTACGGCCTTCGTTGATACGATTGTCGCGTCTCTCACAGTAGCACGATCTCCGTTTTGTGGGATGCAAGTTCAAGCCCGCAGTCGTCCATCCAGGAAGAAATTTTTCACATTGCCTGGTTGAGGCGAATCTGCGCGGCTTCGACGTCTCTCGCGGTAATGATCACCGCGACGTCGTCGGCGTACCCAACCAGGAAAACACCCTCGGGCATATCCAACCGTAGGAGCCCGTCGTCGGAGATATTCCAAATGTCGGGTCCCAGAATGGAGTCCTGGGCGACCCCAGATGGTATCTCTCTTCTTCGCAAGCCATCATCGGTTTTGTATGTTATGAAGCGCTCATTCAGATAATCCCCCAGCATCTTTTGCAGATACAGAGGGAGTCTGACGTCGGGCTCTATCACGCCAAGCACTCTGTCCCACCTAAAGGAATTGAAGGCGTTCTTCACGTCCAGAGTGGCCAGCAGACACACGTGACGGGACCGATGATTTCCCCTCTCCGTCGTCCTGGCGGCTTCTACTACCTGCCGGACTGCGTCTATAGTGGAGCGTCCCGCCGAAAGCCGAATTGTTGAGCAGAGAGTTCTCCCACTTCTCTTACAGCCTCGTGGAGACGTGACCGCAGCAGCTTCTCCAGGAGTTTGCCTGCCGTGTCCAGCATGCACCAAGGTCTGTACGAGGTTGCTGCGTCAGCTGGCCCTCTCCCTTTGCTGATCAAAACGAGCCTGACTGTCTGGCAGCGGACGGGGAACTTGCCCGCCTTCAGGAGCGCATTGTACAAATCCAGCAGAAAGGAGGGGTGACTGGAGGCTACTACCTTCAAGATTTCTGCTGGAAGGCCGTCCAAACCTGGGGCTTTCCGGTTCCGCATTGAGCGAACGGCCACTGATAGTTCCTCTCCGTTGAATACACTTTGTATTAACTTCACCTGTATGCATGTATGTACTGTACAACATATGTATGTAGACAAATCTTACAACTTGATTTTTACCCACTTCCATATAAACGATCAACTTCAAATTTTGCACATATGTATAGTTCGCGTGACAATAAAATCTGACCGTTTTGTAAAAAAATCAAGATGGCGGTTCCAAGATGGCGGCCGAATTTTATGACAAGTAGAATTTTATTAGCTGTGTGGCGTCATTCCAAATTCAAAATGGCGGCCAAAACAAAATGGCGGTTTCCTTTTTTCTTTACATCGCCCTTGGTATTGGTATCAAATGAAAGTGTGTGACGAGTATAGTACAGTAAGCTGTGTGATGTCATTTTAAATCTAATATGGCGGTTAGTACAACATGGCGGCAGACCTTATAATAGACTAAAAAGTAGAAAATAAAAAATATAGTTTAACAAAAACTAAAAAATACGGAACTTTATGACCTAAAAGACCTAATAAGCGTCGAATGTAAATATGAGATTCTGTGATCAGTAAAATAGTTTGAACGAACGAACATAAACAACACTACAGGTGGATTCAGTAGACATCATTCTCACAACATGAATGCTTGGTCATTTAGGTCATCTCATTCATAATATGGTGGATGGTCATTTAGGTGTGCGGAATGTGTATGTGAAAAATTAGTCTGCATTCTTTGACACATTAAAAAAAAGGCTCGTGTGTCTAACACCCAACTACCATCCCAGAGGTTCGCGGTTCGTTTCCAGACAATGTCAGTATCCTAAAATTACAAACGCAAATGTTAAAGGGCCTGATTTCTAATTTTTATAGCATAAGAAACGTCTTCAGCGAATGTTATACGAAGTCTATTACCTACTATCCTGTGTTTCAGGCCAATATAAATAAGCCTTGCCGTAATAGTGATACCTGCTGTTGCAGAAAACCCAAAATTGGTTTAACCGTAGATTGAAATAAAAATATGAATCAGCTGTATCAATGACCATATGCAGTACAATCACAGTCATTGTACATTTCATATGAATTAATCATCACAATGCTATAATGGTGGAACAATATCGCGCATCGATCTAAATATATCCATCACCCACTTCTGATTATTACTCACTAAACTAAACTAAAAAATAAAAAAAAAATTTGAATGTAAAGGTTCGAAAGGTAGGTTGTTTCCACATACTGGCTGGGGTAAAAACTTTACATTCAAAATTATTTTTTACTTTTTAGTTCATTTTAAAATAAAAGCGTATTTTTTAGTTTTTTTATGAATAGATTGCTGAATTCTGGAAATTTATCTTTTTCTATTCATTATTAATTGGGAGTGGCTATTCGCACTGCAGAGTAGATAAGAGTAGATGAGAGTAGATGAGAGTAGATGAGAGAGTAAATAAGAGTAGATGAGAGTAGATGAGAGTACATAAGAGTAGATGAGAGTACATGAGAGTAGATGAGAGTAAATGAGAGAGTAGATGAGAGTATATGACAGTAGATGAGAGTAAATGAGAGAGTAGATGAGAGTATATGACAGTAGATGAGAGTAAATAAGAGTATATGAGAGTACGTCTACTCTCATCTACTCTCATCTACTCTCATCTACTCTCGTCTACTTTCATCTACTCTCATCTACTCTCTCATCTACTCTCTCGTCTACTCTCATCTACTCTCATCTACTCTTATCTACTCTTATCTACTCTGCAGTGCGAATAGCCTCGGCCTTATTAATTTATTGTCTTCACTCACTTCACCTCACTGTAGCAAACTGTTATAAAAAGCATAAAAAAAAGAAGGTGTCTGTATCGCGGATACGGACAAATTTCTGATTGTCTCCTGCTGTAAAGGCTATTCCCAAAAAACAACTTCCACCTTACAACTCTTTATTTTTAAAATGCCTACCGTGAAAAGTATATATGATAATAAATTTACCGCTGGTTGTCCTTTCCTTGCATTATATTATTCGACAATTCCATTTTCAGATACGACTTTTTGTCTGGCCAATTACTCAACTGGACTCGATCTCAAACGAATCAATTCAATTGCACCAAAGCCAATGGATAACCATAATCAATTGCACAAATCGGAAAGCTCACCGGTGAAAACAAACATTCCGGTGTAGTGTCGAGTATGAGGTGGTTTAATGGAGGCAATAGTACAGAATGAACAGTAGCAGAAAAGTGGATGTGTCTATCCTGTACCCATCCTACAATGACACAACGGAAAACAAAACAAAAAAAAAATTGGAACGAACGAAACGAAAAACAAAATTGTAAAACAAAACAGGATCCAACCAGATGGATTGAACAGTTTTCAAGATAGGACGAAAGGATAATCAAAGTGTACACCACCCATAGGTAGTTGCTGGGTAAGACGGGATTGTAGTAAGGGTTTTTATCTGCTTGTACACCAAAAATGTTTTTTTCTCCTGATTGTCTATATGCCTGTGTGTGTGTGTGTTAACATAAAAGTGTGCGTTTTATTATTGTTTTTACATTCAACCTATCTACGTTGGTGACAAGATAAAACAAATAAGTTCAGGCCCGATTTTTACCCATTTTCACAAGGACAAGGATACGATATAATCCAAAAATCTAGCAGTGGCCCCCTCGTCGACCTCACTCGCCTATAACACGATGGACTACAAGAGACGGATGTGGCCAGGCAAGAGCTAATGTCCATGGGATGGAGGGGGTGGAATATAACAGAGGTAAAGTACTCTGGTCTATCATACAGTGGATTCCACGTACATATCTCACATGTATGGAGTATGTGATAAGCTGCCACATGAAGTGGGAGGACACAAAATCAGTAAACAAAAGCGCACCGTCGAGGACAACAATCGGTGTGGTTACGGGGTGATGGGCTCAATGGAAAATAAGAAAGTCATACATTAGATAAATGACTTGAAGCCCTCAATCAATCTCACATGGAAGCGTCAAATACACCACCTTTCACGAGAGGACTCCTCTCTCTGTCGGTCATACTATATATACACATATACCATATATACATACGAGTAGTACATATAGTTGCGTGCTTAAGCTCTCAAAAGGGACAATTTAAGTCACATTGCCTCCATGGTATCCACTGTGCATGATAGATAGACCATACCCGGTGGTTTACTATATGTAAAAGGGAATATAGCTAGATGATAAGGAATATAGGGAATCGGAAAGAGGATTGGGGATTTAATGAAGCTATGACTTCTGATTGAGAGAGTGAAAGAGATGCAATGTACAAAAGGATTGAAAATATCCAAAAAGGGATATTGGGAACATAACACACAAATTTTACCAGCTTTCAGTGCTAAAGGATTGAATTTACAGGACGATATTAATTTTGTTCGCCATTCATTGTTGGCTTTTCTTTGTAAAACATTTTTAAAAAAGATAACGGATTAAGAGGAAAAGGATATTCATTAAAAAGTAAAAATTAAAATATAACTGGATTCAATTCGTTTGTATGTAAAAGGAACAAAATAGCCCGGAAGCTGGTAATTCCCACATTTAATTCGAAATAAATCTTGTTTTAAATGACTGATCCAGTGCCGCGTCACCCATATGTGCAGACTGTGCATTTGCACTGGGCGGCACTTGGGAAGGGCGGCATTATCGCGAGCAAAAAATGTTTACAATATATTTTATAAACGACGACAGCCGCCAAAAGACAAGGCATTTTTGGCGATGAGCGCAAAATTTAAATGAGCGGCGACGATAAACAAAAAGAAGACAAACATCAAGCACAACACTCAATAGATTACCAATATTTAATTAGCACATGCAGCTTGTACACAATAAACAAACGATGAAGGAAAGGCGACACAAAAACAACCCAGCAGGGAATAGAAACCTTCTAGAGTCGATTCCGTACATTATCCTTCGAATGCGTAATGTATACTTTCGAAACATCTCTTCGATTAATTGCGAGGTCCTAGGGTCGAAGGCATAGCGACAACCTTTTGCATTTCAATTCATTCCAATAAAAAGATATAAGCACAGATAAGTAAAATGCAGATGCCTAGCCGAATAGGCGAAACGTGTTCCATGTTGCCGAAAGCGATTCAAGCAAAATATTTAAGTGTTGCAGCCATGTAGCTGGCTAGAGCATGGCAACTTTTGGTCGAGCTCCAGCAACAGACAGCAGCGTAAAATTCTACGGTGTGCGAAGCAAAATGAAATGAATGTTGAGAGTGACGTTTGCATTGCAACATTGAAACGCAATCCCTCTCGATTCTGAAGTAAGAGAAGAACTGTATTCCCGAGTAAAAATAAATGATGGCCTTAGAACGGGAAAATGCCGACTGTGATTGAAACATAGTCCTCGGCCATCTGGCGGTAAACAGAAGGCTCGTTGCAGGACAGTACGGCCGTACAGGGGGCGATTGACGGTGAAACAACGGCCTTACAGTTCCAATAACGGCAATACGACGGTGGTACGGCGGCCGTATGGTTGCTATTACGGGTATACGACGGTGGTACAGTGGCAGCAACGTGGATATTCGCCCTCCTATAAGAAAATATATTTCACTGCAATTAAATGTTTGATTTTTTTTCGGTTGTGTTTTTTTTCAAGCCGTTAAATAACAAAATTTCCCACTAAAATATAAATCAACACGCACCACACACTTCACGTACAACAAACCGACGACTGGCGATCTCGTTTCTCTTGTGCATCGATATCTTTAAGTAGGATAAATCGAAAGAACCATTGTACATAACGAAAATGATGAAGTTCCCATAAAACACATTCAACAATACATTTGGTGCAGATTCTTTTTTTGGCTCAAATTTCCCGTCGAATGCCCGTTTCTACAGCTCAGTACTTGGCCTTTTAAATCTTTTGGTCAAATTTGGCCGTCGTAAGGCCGTAGTGCTCCCATTAAAAATGGTTAAAAACTCTACGGCTATCATATGCCCCTTAAAAAGCCGGTGTTCGTTTTTTATTTTTACTCGGGTTAATAAATGACTTGGTTGACTTTGCCAAATAGAAAGAAGATTTATTTAATTAACAATTTGTTATATAATTCCTATAAAGAATAAAAAAACTGCGAGCGAAGCGAGCAAAAAAAAAATAAGTGCGTGTCAGCTCCGACTCGAGACTGGAGTTTACTCCTGAAAAACGATTGACTTAAAATATATATAACAGGCAAAGGAAGTAAATGAACCCATATATTTATTTATATTGATTTGATAAAATACATTACATCAATTTTATATTCTACTTTTTAGCCTATAATATGTCTTCCACCATTTTGTGGTGGCCGTCATACTAGATTTAAAATGACGTCACAGAGTTTACTGTATTATAATCGTCATACCCATGACCAACTTTCATATAACCGATCAACTTCAAATTTTGCACATATGTATAGTTCGCTTGACAAAGCAATCTAAACATTTTGTATAAAAATCAAGATGACGGCCGATTTTTGTAATTTGTTCCCCGGCCGCCCACATGGGGATCAAATGAAACGGTATGACAGGTAGAATACAATTAGCTGTGTAGCGTCATTCCAAATTCAAAATGGCGGCCAAACACAAAATGGCGGAAGACATAATAGACTAAAAAGTAGAAAATATAGCCGATCAACTTAAAATTTTGCGCATATGCATAGTTCACGTGACAATGGAATCTGACCATTTTGTAAAAAAAATCAAGATGGCGTTTTTGCGATTGTGTTCTCCGACTCACCGACATGGGTATCAATTGGAAGGGCATCACAGGTGGAATACAATAACTTGTGTGGCGTCATTCCACGCAATTGGAGACACAATTGCAAAAATCGGCCGCCATTTTGGAGCCGCCATGCTGATTTTTTTTACAAAATGGTCGGATTGCATTGTCACGCGAACTATGCGTATGCGCAAAATTTGAAATTGATCGGTTATGTTTTCTACTTTTTGGTCTATTATAGGTACATATTCTGCCATTTTGTTGTTGCTAATTGTATTCTACCTGTCATGCCCTTTCATTTGATAGATACCCATGTCGCAGGTCGGGGAACACAAAAGCAAAAATCGGCCGCCATCTTGGAACCGCAATCTTGATTTTTTTACAAAATGGTCAAGCAAACTACGCATATGTGAAAAATTTGAAGTTTATCGGTTATATTTTCTACCTTTTAGTCTATTACACGTCTTCCGCCATTTTTTTGTGGCCGCCATTTTAAATTTAAATTGATGTCGCACAAATTACTGTATTATAATCGTCATACCCTTTCATTTGATACCCATATTGAGGGGGTTGTGAAGAAAAAGGTAATCCGCCATTTTGAATTTGGAATCACGCCACACAACTAATTGTATTCTACCTGTCAAGCCCTGCCTTTTGATGCCCATGCCGGTGGCTCGGGGAACACAATTGCAAAAATCGGCCGCCATTTTGGAACTGCCATCTTGATTTTTTTACAAAATGGTCAGATTGAATTGTCAGGCGAACTATGCGTATGTGCAAAATTTGAAGTTGATCGGTTATATTCTCTGCTTTTTAGTCTATTATATGTAGTGTCCGACCGAAGGTTCGGCTTCGGCTTCGGCTTCGGCCAACTTCGGCCAAAAAAACACCTTCGGCCGTACATTCGGCTTCGGCCAAAGGAGCTGAAGGTTAGCCGAAGCCGAAGTTTTTATATCCAACCAGGCCAGTCGCTGAAAACGAAAAGAATTGAGAGTGTGATGTGAATGTGACATTGAAACGTATGGTATTCCTCAAATAAAAATAAACAAATCTTAGTTTATTATTTTTGGAAAGCTGCAACTTAGTTATTTAAAATGCATATTGCAATCATTTTCGGCACTATGACTATAAAACAAAATAACAGTGAAGAATTTTCATTATTATGTATATTTTTCAGTCAGTATACCAAGATTTCTGTGTATGATTGAACCTTCGGCTTCGGCTTCGGTTTCGGCCGAAGGTTATGGCAAAATCCGAACATTCGGCATCGGCTTCGGCTTCGGCCTAAAACTGACCTTCGGTCGGACACTAATTATATGTAGATATTCTTCCGCCATTTTGTCTTGGCCGCCATAAAAAATTTAATTGTTAATGCTAATTGTATTCTACCTGTCATACCCTTTCATTTGCTACCCATGTCGGGGGTCGGCGAACACAAATGCAAAAATCGGGCGCCATCTTGGAACCGCTATCTTCATTTTTTTACGAAATGGTCACGTTGCATTGTGAAGCAAACTACGCATATGTGCAAAATTTGAACTTGATCGGTTATATATTTTCTAATTTTTGGTCTCTTATAATATGTCTTCGGCCATTTTGTGTTGGCCGCCATTTTGAATTTGGAATGACGCTACACCGCTAATTGTATTCTACCTGTCATGTCCCGTCGGGGTCGGGGAACATAAATGCAAAAATCGGCCGCCATTTTTAGACCGCCATCTTGATTTTTGTACAAAATGGTCAGGTTGTTAAGCAAACTACGCATATGTGCAAAATTTGAACTTAATCGGTTAAATTTTCTACTTTTTAGTCTATTATATGTCTTCCGCCATTTTGTGTTGGCGCCATTTTGAATGACGCTGCACTATTAATTGTATTCTACCTGTCAAGCCCTTTCATTTGATACCCATGTCGGGGGTCGGGGAACACAAATGCAAAAATCGGCCGCCATTTTGGAACCGCCATCTTGATTCTTTTAGTCAGACTCTTGTTACACGCGAGCTACACATATGTGCAAAATTTGAAGTTGATCGGTTATATGGAAGTGGGTCAAAATCAAGTAGAAGGTTTTTTTTTTGTTAACGGGGTTTTTTTTTGTTAACGCTTTGATTTTACTCCCCATATATTTTTCATACCGGGCTCTATATATGAAACGTTTCTTAAGGAGTAAACTCCAAAAATTTTGTCCTTAAAGGGGGCGGCATCGGCGGATGTGTACTGGGAGGCAAAGTGCCTAGCCGCGGCCCTGGACCGTTCCACCGTTCGCCGAGATGTAGCGAGCATCACGATTTAATTAGAAACGCCAGGCAGATACTTCCTGGGTCAAATCAGAGATGACGTGGCAATTGTGAAAGGCTGGCAAGGTAGTTTTGTAACAGTTTGTATACTTTGCACATTTACTACTTCTGAAGTGAGAACCGCCTAAGTAACAAATAATAACTTTGTTATCACAAACTTTTGACGCTGACTGTCCCCCCCTAAAATCCCTAAAATCAAAAAGATCGTTATTTACTCGTATGTTTACCCCACTCGGTGTATCATAAAACTTAAATAACGGTTTCACCCGATAAGTTTTACGAATGCTACAATTTTAAAATGTAAAACTATTACAGTCGTTATTGCAGTAGCCGTAACAGAAAAACTAATTAAGCGAGTTTTACTTAAATTTCCTAAAGTTAATAAATTAACAAGTGGAGTGAATCTTTTACAAAAATAGGACGAAAAAGTGACACTGAAATACGCACTCATTAGCCCCCTTATACACGACCGGACACCGAACAGACAAAACGAACGAACAAACTGGGGTTTATAGGAAAGAGGGTGAGAGAGGGGCCGGTTTTCCATCGTCCTCTCTCACCCTCTTCCCCATAAACCCCAGTTTGTTCGTTCGTTTTGTCTGTTCGGTGTCCGGTCGTGTAAAAGGGAGCTTATAATTTTGATAGTGAATCGAATAAAAGCCGATGTAAGGCATGCGGTAACATAATTTCCGGGAATAAAGTTACGAATTTGAGAAGGCATTTCAAATCAAAACATCCTGAATTACACGGCGACGCGATTACAACATCGAAAAGCGAAAAAAATCCAAGTAAAAAGAAAAAATTCATGGTGGAAATGTCAGCAGATGAATTAATAAGTTCATGTATTCAAATTGTAACGGATGAAGCACGCCCATTCTCTTTTCTGGATGCTTTTAAAGTAATCGCAACTCCGTTATTCAATAAGGATTGCAAATTCCAATAATAAACTCGCATAATGTGATGGAGTATGTAGAAAATGTAGCTGTGGATATTTGTGAAAAAATTTCAAACCGAATTAAAAATCAAGTTATTTGCCTTAAGGTACTACTACCGGGAAATTTTTTCAAAAAATCGATTTTTTTTTCTTTTCATTTTACGATTCCTTATACTATGAAGAATAGCTTAGTTCATTTTTATAAAGAAATTCATAATAGCATAAAAGTTATAGCATTTTATAGTCGACCGCCTTCGTAGTGTAAAAACCATAAAAGAAGACAACGTGTGTCCCATTCTCTCTAGTTGTTTGAAAGCGCAGCGTTTTCACTCAAACAACCAGAGCAAACGGAAAACTCATTGCCTTCCATTTGGAGCTAAGATGTTCTTCCATTTGGAGTTAAGATGTGAAGATTTTCAGATTTCCCAACTCTTGAACAACCCACATACAGCTGACCGGAAATCCGGAATTTCGGTCATTTTTCGGCGGCCATTTTGAATTTCGAAAATCGGGCTTCGAGGTGCATTATGGAAGACCCCCACGGACATACGTGCAAAATTTCGAAGCTCTGCCATGACTGGTGCGCCAGCTATAGCGCACACATACAGAACTTTCTTTCATTAATATAAGATATATCTCCCGCCATTTTGTGGTGTCCGCAATATTAGATTTAAAATGACGTTATATAGATTACTGAATTATATTGGTCACACCCTTTCATTTGATACCCATACTGAGAGGGTTTTGAAGAAAAATATGGGTTCCTGTAAAGACCGTATACGGGCGAAGTTTTAACGTGATAACATCTTTTTTGTGTTATAAGTTTTTTGGAACAAAGGATTAAATGAAGATTACACTTTTAAATTCATATAAATTCAATTCTTCAATTTTAAAGAAAACATTTATTGTAATTAGAGGAAATTTAGTTATCTAATTTTGTTTACCACAATCTGTCACAAACCGAGCAAGCGTGGCCAAAATCGTTGTCCAGGAAAGTTAATTTGAATCTGTTTATTGACGAAGCCCATTTCTTATACCACGTAGATTGTATCTGTTGCACCGCTGTTTGGTTTGATGAAGTACTCGGTTGTAGAGCAGCTTGCACTGATGCAGGTCTACGCCACGGAGCACAATTGCCAAAATTAGTCCGCCATTTTGAATTTTCAAATTTTAACCACAAATTCGTCATTTGGAACCCTTAAAGCCGCCCGATACTGATTTTCAGTACAATCGGAACACAATTGCCAAAATTAGTCCGCCATTTTGAGTTTTCAAATTTTAACCACAAATTCGTCATTTGAAATCCTTAAAGCCCCCCGATACTGATTTTCAGTACAATCGGAACACAATTGCCAAAATTAGTCCGACATTTTGAATTTTCAAATTTTAACCACAAATTCGTCATTTGGAACCCTTAAAGCCCCCCGATACTGATTTTCAGTGCAATCGGAACACAATTGCCAAAATTAGTCCGCCATTTTGAATTTTCAAATTTTAACCACAAATTCGTCATTTGGAACCCTTAAAGCCTCACCCCTCCGAATTAGTCTCGTGTGTAGCACCCCCTATTGAGACGTTTTCTTTCTTTTGCTCCGAAGCTAAGAACGCGAGCCTCTTTCTCGAATGTTGCGCGAGCATCGTAACGTTACTGGACGTTAGTGGCTTCGTTACAACTTTTTCGTGAATGCCTTCCAACCGCATCGATTTATAAGAAGTTATCACGTCAAAAAGGTAATCCGCCATTTTGAATTTGGAATGACGCCACACAACTAATTGTATTCTACCTGTCATGTACTTCCATTCTATACCCATGTGGGTGGGTCGGTGAACACAATTGCAAAAATCGGCCTCCATTTTGTAACCGCCATCTTGATTTTTTACTAAACGGTCAGATTGCACTGTCAGGCGAACTATGGGTATGTGCAAAATTTGAAGTCGATCGGTTAAATTTTCTATTTTTTAGTCTATTTTATGTATTCCGCCATTTTGTGTTGGCCGCCATTTTGAATTTGGAATGAAGCTACACCGCTAATTGTATTCTACTTGTCATACCCTTGATACCCATGTCGGTGGTCGAGGAAGACAAATGAAAATATCGGCCGCCATCTTGAAACCGCCATCTTTATTTTTGTACAAAATGGTCACATTGCGTTGTCAAGAAAACTACGCATGTATGCAAAATTTGAAGTTAATCGATTTCAAATGGTGGGTGGCATTAATAATTTTCTACTCAATAATGACGGACTCCCATACAAGCTTTCATACCCTATTTCAACCCCTTAAAGCCTTTTTTCAGGTCTAATCTATCTCTGTACCAAGTTTAATCAAAATCGGTTAAGCGGTTTAGGCGCGAAAGCGTAACAGACAAACAGACAGAGTTTATAATATTAGTAGGGATAAAGCGAACCAAAACATTAAACACGTTTTTCTTGAAATTGCATTTTTTCAGCTGAGTGAGAATTAATCTCAGGATCTACTGAACCGATTTTAATAAACTTGGGTGCGTTTTGTTTGTTAAGGTATGCCCTTTTGTAATTAACCACATTTTAGAAAAAAAAATTAAGAAAAAAAAATTTGGGAAGTGAAAAAGGGTGAAAAAAATGCAATTTTGTCAAACTTTTTTTCAAACTTTCACCATTTTTTTTTGTTTTTAATTTTTAACTAATTACAAGGTAAGAAACTTTCCTTTATAAAATCCCGTTCGAATTTTTTGTTGCAAACTTCTCAATTCTGAGATTATCTCTCACTCATCGGACTATCTCTTTTTTGAGCTCTTGACTTCAGCGCCCCCTACCTCATTGGCAAAAAATAGAAATAAACTAAAACATTTTTTTTATAACCTTTAAGGACTAATAATGTTATAAAAAAAATTTTCTTGATAATATCTAACACAGCGGCTGAGAAAAAAATGATTAAAGAAGTGCTTATTTTTGGTTGTTTTTCCGGTAGTAGTACCTTAAATTAGACATTGCGACGAGAAAATATCGTTCTATTCTAGCATATTTACAATAATAAAATTGCAATTTATACGCTGGGAATGATAGAACTACACAAACGGCACACAGGATTAAATTTAAAAGAAGAGATTGAGCATCTTTTGGAACAATTTCAAATTAATAAAAAACAAATTTATAGTGTAACTACCGACAATGATTAAAACAATAGACTTATTAAATTGTAGTGATGTTTTGTATATGCAGATGATTGCAACGACGATTTCGATAATCTTCTGGAAGGTAATTGATAAATTTTTATCTATGAATATGTTTTTTTCTTTATTAAAAAAGGAAACTGGTTTAGGCATACATTTTGAGGGTATGGTATCAATTAAATGTGCTGCGCAAACATTGCAGCTTGCTGTTAAAGACTCTTTTAATGATAAAGCGATTTCTTCAATCTTGAATAATGCGAGAGATATTGCAAAATTATTGCGTACTCAATCATACCAGTATTATTTATGGATGTTCAATATTTTGGAAAATATATTCATTAATTCCTTTTCCGAGTAGGTCCATTCTGTTAAGGGGAGGTGCGACCCAAAAATCATGAAAAATCGTAAAATCGATTTTTTTTCAGATTCTGATACTTTCAACCCTGTACTATAAGTTAGTGAAGTTGAAATTTCAATATAAATATAATTCATCGAGTTTTTTTAACATTTCGTACGATACCGCACAGCGTTATAATTCTGACGTTTAGCGAGCGGCTATGGCATGAATGAGTTTTTCTTCACTTAGGTGCTAATATTACTTCTTCGTAGTAATAAATGATATCATTTGTTATTATATACATCAACAATTTTGAAACTAATTGTTTTATAAAAACAGTAACGAATAATAAATCTAAAACTAATAATCTTATCGATCAATTTCTGCTTGTCCGAAAAAAAAATATTTTTCCATAAAACGGTGAATTCTGGTTTCTAATGAATAATCCAAAAATAACTAAACACAAATTATCTGATATTTTATAGTTGGACTTTAGCTACGCATATTGTAGTTTCCATCGTTTCGCTCATGTTTCATGTTTCATTTGGGTCTGCAATTTTTTGTTTTCCCCAATTGGGACCTGCAATCAGTAAGG
The DNA here is from genome assembly GCA_963855945.1 of Thereva nobilitata. Lineage (NCBI taxonomy): Eukaryota > Metazoa > Arthropoda > Insecta > Diptera > Therevidae > Thereva > Thereva nobilitata. The sequence goes on from OY979699.1 coordinate 6,069,086, forward strand.
CCCATTTTACACGATGAAACACGAAACAAAAAGTTTCATGCAACTTTGCTCGGTTTGAGGGGGAGAGGAGAGAGAGGGTTTGAGGGAACACGTGTTCTCTCCAGCCCTCTCTCTCCTCTCCCCATTAAACCGAGCAAAGTTGCTTGAAACTTTTTGTTTCGTGTTTCATCGTGTAAAATGGGCCTAACTGTGTCTGATGGTGTCTGTGTGCAGTTTTGAAGATATGACGTTGCTACGTGAAAAATGAAAATTTGACTTCAGTTTTAGAACTTTAAACGCGATTATCTCGAAAACAAATTTTTCGTGTTTTCTCACACGGGAATTCAGATATCAAGAGAACGGTTCATTGGATTCTCTTGAAAATTTATACACTTCGTTTTCAATATATACCAAATGAAATAGAACATCAGATTTTTGATTAATTCGTTCAAAAAAATGTTACGTCACTTTGAATATAAAAAATACTGAAAAATAGCCCAAAAAGTGCGTATTTTGAGCACTTTTTATTTCAAGCAAGCATAACTTGGAAACAAAATAAAAAATTAAAACGCTGATTTTCCATTTCACCCATTATATATTGGAGAAGAACTGTGTTAAATTTCAAGCAGTTCGGTTGAAAACTGAGCTCAATATGTGGTGCCGCGTTTATCCCTTTTTTCTACCTTTTTTTTAAGGGATACAATTTTCATTTTTGGTGGGATTTTGCACAATTTTCTCACGATTTGGATTAACATAAACAAAATATTAAAAAATCACGTAATTTTAATGGAAATTACCGATTTTAGCCATTTGGGTCCTACCCAGTGGCGGACTAAGCCCGTCAGAGGCCCGGGGCGGCAAAGCTGAATGAGACCCTCAGTCTCTGGCTGGTTTACACGTATTAAATAGTCAAGTATCTAACTAATTTTTAACTTAATTTTAATTAATATTCCGGGGAAATTAGCATTTTAAGGAGACAAAATTCTAAAATGGCTGAAGATTGGTCCACAGCTTCCTTGGGACTTTTTAAGAAAACAATTTCGGAATCACAAAAAAAACATGGCCGTTGGAGATATCGCTTTTTGGTAAAAAAATCACTCAAAAACTGTTTTTTTTCTAAAATTTTTTTTTGATGAATCAATGCGAACCGTTATTGCCTACAAAGAAGCCCTCTTGTAATTTTTTCGAAAACCTAATCCTTTATTCAAGGTCAAAGTTTCCAAAAATCACTTTTCGGCCAAAAAATACCTTGTATTAATCGGAAAGGTAAAGGTTTTCGAAAAAATGACAAGAGGGCTTCTTTGTAGGCAATAACGGTTCGTATTGACTGATCAAAAAAAATTTCGAAAAAACCAGTTTTTGAGTGATTTTTTTACCAAAAAAATATATCTCCGGCGGCCATGTTTTTTTTTGTGATTCCGAAATTATTTTCTTAAAAAGTTCCAAGGAAGCTGTGTACGAATTTTCAGCCATTTTGGAATTTTGTCTCCTTTCGTGCGTTTTTTTTTGCTAATTTCCCCGGACTATAAGTAAACATTACGTAAACATTGAATTTAGTAATAAGTTGAAATAGTCATAGTTAGATCTTGGAAACCTGCTGATGGTACATGTCTCCAATCTCCTGGAATAATAGGGCTACTGTGTGTGTCTTCAATCTCTATTGTTGGAACATTCATGTCCCTTTTTGTTTTATGAAGCCAATTGTGAAGAACGCAACAGGTTTTGACAACCTTGTCAATTTTATCAATTTTAAGGAATAGGCCTTTCAAATAACTCTGAACCCAGTTTCTCACCCACAATATTTTAATTGATTTTTAATCTAGAGCACATTTTAAAAGTCCAATTATGAACGAAATCAGTAATTTAAAAAAAATGTTTTCTCTGGGTTTGAGCCGTTTTAGATGAAAATATTCCTGGTGTCTATAGAAGTAGGCTTAATAGCATGTACATGTACAGGCTTAATAGCATGTGGTTATCATTTTATATGGTTTCAGACTATTTCAAAACTAACAACTGTACACACCAACTGGCTTGATTATTTCTGTCATTTCAATTATTAGATATGGATGTCAATTCTTTGTTATTACAAAATAATTTAGCTTTGTTTTTAATTATGGATGACTATTACTCAAGGAAAAGTAATTATCTGAGGGAAAAAAGAAAGCAACATATTTGGAGAGCTATTTGCCGTTACAAAAGAGTAATATTCTTGTATAATTTTTTGCTTATTTTAATTCCAGCGAGAAATTAATTTAATTATATGATGTCAACGTGTGGCTTTGACAACCAATTTTTATAGATTGTTGTAAATTTTCATTGATAGATGGCACTCATGCCAGTTAATTATTGTGGTTAACGAGTTAACCATAGAAATTTTTCTTGCTTTGCAGTACTTGCTTGGTTTGAAAATGTATGACAAACTAAGCACAAACCATCTATATTATTACGGTTAAGGCTTGAAACCATCTCAATAGTGGTAACCAAGTAAGTCGGTGTGCACATGCTATTAGAGAGTATAAAAAAAAATTTAAAAAAAAATTGGTTATCGTGGACAAGTCCGCTTATGTTCCCCAGCTCCTCATTTTAAAAGCCTTGTTTAGGATTTGATCAATGACATTTGGAGGCCCCTCGGAACCGGAGGCCCGGGGCGGGCCGCCCCTTCCGCCCCTTCCGCCCCTCCCTTAGTCCGCCACTGGTCCTACCTCCCCTTAAGTCTAAAAAAGCATAAACCCGTTATTAATATGCCAACGAGATGGAATTCGACATATTCCATGTTGGAAAGGATTTTAGAACTTAAAGAATTTTGTGAACACCACCTAGAAAGCAAATATCAACTTACGCCATCTCAATGAGCATCAGGGGTCTTTCTGGTTACAAATTTTCAAAAAATCGAAAAAATTTTTTTACGCATTTTACTAATAAATATATTCAAAAACACGATACAAAAGGTTTTAGAGCGATATCTTAATTCTAAAATTATTTTTGAACGTATACAGTGAGACGCTGTGAGAAAGAATTTTTCAACGCTCGGCTGTGTTTCGATAATCTCGACTCCCCCCCTGTTTTTAACATCTGCTTCGATCTGATTCACTCTATACTATGAAGTATTATATTATACCCTGCAAACATTTCGATTTATGCTGCAAGAGAAGTATGAGCAGGAGGAAGGACTTATGTACGGCCCGGGCATGGCAGATTAAAAAGGTATATAGTTTTTCTTTAAAAAATTTTTTAACAAAACTTCAAACGCGATTATCTAGAAACTATGTTTTTTAAGGTGGTGGGCACGATTTAACAAAAACTACTTGACCAATTGTTCTGATTTTTGAATATGTTATTGTACACATTTATGGCTATCGCATGAACCAGAATCGTCTTAATTGGTAAAAAAATTTCCGATTTTCAGCCGATTTTCCACCCTCAAAAATTGGTTTTTTCGAAAAATGGCCGCCATTTTTTTATTTTTTGACAAAAACAAATTATTCTGGTTCATGTCATAGCCACTTCAACAAGGAATAATTTGCCTTTTTTGTTTTTTTTTTCAGATCATCCAGTCGCCCAAAATCATGCCCGCCGTCATTTTTTGATGTTTTTTTAAAAAAATCCGTATCTCAACAAAAAAAAATTTTAAAATCAAAAAAAATCCTTTTTGTAATACTGTTTTGTGAATAAACATACCTACAAATTTTCAAAACGATATCTCTCTTCTTTCTATGAAAAAAAAAATGTTAAAAAAAATTTTTTTTTTGAAAATGTAACCAGAAAGACCCCTTAATCCAAGATATTGTAAATGTACTCCACCCAATTTATAAAACTACATTGGCTTTGCAAAAAGACAAGCTTTTACTCGGCCATTTTTATAAATTATGGTTAAACCAAAAATTGGAATTAAAACAAATTGGCAGTGAGATGTCACAGAAACTAATTCAATGCATCGATGCTAGAGAAAAAGTTTTGCTAGAGAATGAAACGATGATCGCCGCTTTATTTCTAGATCCACGTCTTCGACGTCTCCTTAAGGTACTACTACCGGAAAAACGACCAAAAATAAGCACTTTTTAATAATTTTTTTTCTCAGCCGCTATGTTAGATATTATCAAGAAAATTTTTTTTATAACATTATTAGTCCTTAAAGGTTATAAAAAAAAATGTTTTAGTTTATTTCTATTTTTTGCCAATAAGGTAGGGGGCGCTGAAGTCAAGAGCTCAAAAAAGAGATAGTCCGATGAGTGAGAGATAATCTCAGAATTGAGAAGTTTGCAACAAAAAATTCGAACGGAATTTTATAAAGGAAAGTTTCTTACCTTGTAATTTACCACAATTAGTTAAAAATTAAAAACAAAAAAAAAATGGTGAAAGTTTGAAAAAAAGTTTGACAAAATTGCATTTTTTTCACCCTTTTTCACTTCCCAATTTTTTTTTCTTAATTTTTTTTCTAAAATGTGGTAAATTACAAAAGGGTATACCTTAACAAACAAAACGCACCCAAGTTTATTAAAATCGGTTCAGTAGATCCTGAGATTAATTCTCACTCAGCTGAAAAAATGCAATTTCAAGAAAAACGTGTTTAATGTTTTGGTTCGCTTTATCCCTACTAATATTACCTGTGTTCCAAAATTCGAGCAAAGTTCTCGCAAGCAATTGGCCTACTCGTTCCCACTTCTCAACAAAGCGATGAGTAGAGAGAGAAGCCAACTGCTTGCGAGAACTTTGCTCGAATTTTGGAACACAGCTATTATAAACTCTGTCTGTTTGTCTGTTACGCTTTCGCGCCTAAACCGCTTAACCGATTTCGATTAAACTTGGTACAGAGATAGATTAGACCTTGGAGAAGGACATAGGCTACTTTTTCTCCCGAAACAAAGGCTTTAAGGGGTTGAAATGGGGTACGAAAGTTTGTATGGGAGTCCGTCATTATTGAGTAGAAAATTATTAATGCCACCCACCATTTGAAATCGATTAACTTCAAATTTTGCACACATGCGTAGTTTTCTTGACAATGCAATGTGACCATTTTGTACAAAAATAAAGATGGCGGTTTCAAGATGGCGGCCGATTTTTGCATTTGTCTTCCTCGACCACCGACATGGGTATCAAATGAAAGGGTATGATAGGTATAATACAATTAGCGGTGTAGCTTCATTCCAAATTCAAAATGGCGGCCAACACAAAATGGCGGAATACATAAAATAGACTAAAAAATAGAAAATTTAACCGATCGACTTCAAATTTTGCACATACCCATAGTTCGCTTGACAGTGCAATCTCACCGTTTTGTAAAAAATCAAGATGGCGGTTACAAAATGGAGGCCGATTTTTGCAATTGTGTTCACCGACCCACCCACATGGGTATAAAATGGAAGTGCGTGACAGGTAGAATACAATTAGTTGTGTGGCGTCATTCCAAATTCAAAATGGCGGATTACCTTTTTCTTCACAACCCTCTCAGTATGGGTATCAAATGAAAGGGTGTGACGAATATAATTCAGTAATCTATATAACGTCATTTTGAATCTAATATTGCGGACACCACAACATGGCGGGAGATATATCTTATATTAATAAAAGAAAGTTCTGTATGTGTGCGCTATAGCTGGCGCACCAGTCAAGGCAGAGCTTCGAAATTTTGCAGGTATGTCCGTGGGGGTCTTCCATGATGCACCTCGAAGCCCGATTTTCGAAATTCAAAATGGCCGCCGAAAAATGACCGAAATTCCGGATTTCCGGTCAGCTGTATGAGGGTTGTTCAAGAGTTGGGAAATCTGAAAATCTTCACATCTTAGCTCCAAATGGAAGAACATCTTAGCTCCAAATGGAAGGCAATGAGTTTTCTGTTTGCTCTGGTTGTTTGAGTGAAAACGCTGCGCTTTCAAACAACTAGAGAGAATGGGACACACGTTGTCTTCTTTTATGGTTTTTACACTACGAAGGCGGTCGACTATAAAATGCTATAACTTTTATGCTATTACGAATTTCTTTATAAAAATGAACTAAGCTATTCTTCATAGTATAAGGAATCGAAAAATGAAAAAAAAATCGGTTTTTTGAAATTTTTCCCGGTAGTAGTACCCTACAGTGCTGTAACCGTAAGTAGGTTATTCTTCATAGTATAAGGAATCGTAAAATGAAAAGAAAAAAAATCGATTTTTTGAAAAATTTTCCCGGTAGTAGTACCTTAACAGCAGCCAAAAAGACAAAGCTCAAAAGCATTTGATAAAAATTGCTTATCAAATATTTGTCTGTAGAAAGGTAATGTAATCTCCGATATTATCATTATTCCACCTTTGTTGAAAAAAAATTCATTGGCCTTTTTAATAAAAAAAAACAAGTCAGCAAAAAGGCAACATAACTCGAGACGTTCAAGAGAGACATATGTTACATACATACACTCCTGCAAAAAACGATAGGAACAAGTAAATATTTACTTTATATAAATTGACAGTGAAAAGAAGGAACTTTTTTGTTTATTTTTAATACCTTTTATTGATAGTATTTTACCAATAATTAGAAGTTATCTGTTAAGTTATATCTTGTAACTAACGGTAAAGAAAATTATTGAAGAATTGTGTTGTAGAACCTGTGAATAATTATAGGGACGAAATTAGTTTTTTTTAATTTAGAGATTTTCTGAAATAAAATAGCAACCCACCTTTTGACTTGGGTACTAATAGTGAGTTTTGTTCCCATTTTTCTGAATAACCTCCTTAAATTCCTTTTTTTCCCTGTCAATTTATAAAAAAAACAGTAAATATTTACTTGTCCCTATAGTTTTTTGCAGGAGTGTATTTCTTGAGCGTCATGACTTTAGGCAAATTAATTTTTTCAATATAACAATTAATTTTACAAAATTATCTTCTGTTTATTTTATTAGAAAAATGAAGAAGAAGTCAACATGACAAATAGCAGTAATCTCTTTGAAAATTTACTTGAAACTGAAGAGGCATCCCAATCTCTATTAGAAAATTACATTGGAGAATTGGAAGTAGAGTCATTTTCAGAAGATGATTTGACAACTCCTTCGACTTCTAAGGAATTGGAAGCTGCATACAAGGAAATAGAAGAGTATAAAGCAAAAAGGCTAAATATAAACAACGACCTGTTAGAATATTGGGAGGGTCAAAAATATACGTTCCCAAACTTACGGAACATTGCTTTTATTTTACATGGGGTACCGGCTACCCAAGTAAGTGTTGAAATAGCGTTTTCCGCTTTAAAAATAGTTCTAAATGATTTTAAGAACAAATATAAATGAAAATAATCTAGCAAAAATTTTGTTTGTGAAATTAAATAAAGATATTTAATAAGACTTTAAATAGAAAATTGTTTAATAAATTTTATTTCATGACTTCCAAAATAAAAGTCTCATAGTAATTGTTATTGTGAAGAGAAAAAATAAAAATCATTTCATGACTTTTATTTTGATGATTTACAAATAAGGCTTTTTGAATAACTGTTATATTGAAGATATTAAATAAAAGTCACCTCGGGACTTTTATTTTGGACTTAAAATTAGAGAGTCCTTCCCGGGAATTCCCGCCCGGGATTTCCCGGGAAATCGAAAGAAAATGTATTTCCAGTTTCCCGGGAAAAAAACTAAATTTCCCGGGAAAAAATTTATTGTTTCAAATCGCAAATTTTCTTGGAAAAATCTTGAAAACACTAACTATTTCAAGGTTTTAAATTTAAAATAAGTAACTGTTATATCAAAATCCTTGTTTTCTATATAAAGCCAGCTGGAACCCGGTGCGCGCTTTGCTGCACCCATAATAGCGAAATAAAAGAAATTGTAAAAAATATTTGGCAAAGAAGATTTCCTATCCACGTAAGCGCCAAGTGACTCAGGTGGAGCCATTGGTGCAAATTACACTATCCATCACTCGATACTCACATCAAAAAGGTTTGTGTATGATGCGGGTATTTGGGGTATTACACTAAGCATTCATTTGTCTTTCTCTTTTTCGTGTAACGATTGTGATGCCTTTGTAGTTGTAACAATAAAATTACGCGGGAAATAGAAGCAGTCACTAATGCATGAAGAAGCTATCCTTGTGTATCTTAGAAGTGCTTCCCTTCCGTATTCCTATCCATATCTTTTTTACCATTGCATGTCATTAGCAAGAAGCAGTTTGTTCGATTTTCTTCTAATTAGCTTCCCGGGAAGCTATTTTAAAGTTTTAAGTTTTGCAAGCAAAGATCCAGGGAATCTCAAAACAACAAATTTACCAACAAAGTTGAGAATGACTTATTTGTAGTCATATGCACAGGAAAATCTTCCAAAATGCTTCTGAAGCGCGACCAGGAAGCACTTCTAATTTGATTCCAGAGGAAGCGGCTTCCACTTTTCCCGCTGGGGTGAATGAGAAGGGGAATTTATCAGTTTTCGCAGACCGCGATCAAAGTGCGATTTTATAATTGGGTTAGTGTAATGGATGGGTGAATCTGGAAAACTTTCTGGCTCAAAAGTGAGGAGATATATGATGTATGACATATACTTCCCTGCGACCCCTTTTCTAAAAAACCGGTTTGTGTATAGGGGTAATATACGAAATGATGGATAGTGTCACTTGCATCATTGCCATTGGAACAGCAGCACATCACAGTTGTTTCTTTTTGAAATTTGAAAGCAAGACAATATTGGCACAATTTATCCATATGGACCGGACGGGACCAATCATATTTTGAATTAAATTTACTTGTATCTTTTCTTAAATGAGTTTTTCATTTATTTTTCAACAGTAATTGTTCCTCCTAATTCCCATTTCACTCCTTATTCCTAATAGGTTTCATTTTTCCCGGGTTCCCGGGAATCCCGGGAAAAATGAACTTATTTTTCCCGTTTCCCGGGAACAAAAATAATCCGGGAAACGTGACTCTCTACTTAAAATATATAAGTCTCACTGTAAGTATTATGAATGATATATAAATTAAAAGTCCGATTATAACTATTACAATATGATTTTAAAAAGATAGTCTTGAAATAAGTGGAAACGTTGGAGTGAAATTAAAAATATTAACAAATAATTATTTTTTGTGGACTTTTTTTATATGTCTTATAACTATTTCGGTCCCTGAGAAAAACAGTTGATGCAAAAAAAAATTAGAAAAATAGCCAATGTGATAATTTTTGCTTTTCCTTACAATATCGAGAGACAAGTCACTTTTCCAACGTGTGAAGAGCCGATCTTAACCGACATTTTTGTCTGTTAGCTGTCAAAATTCAATATGGCTTCCAAAATTTTTACATTTGTAGAAATTTTACTTTTATTTTCTTTTGCATTTGTGTAAGGGAATTTTTTATCTATGGAATTTCCTTTAAAGTAGGTGGATTTTTTTTCGTGGTGTTCTGCATATCCTGTCATAAGTAATAAACCTTCCATTCAAGGTGACAAGAACAAAATTCCGTATTAAATACAAAGCAAAGAGAAAAGAGTGTAAAATATCCTTAAAATGTAAAAAAAAAAAAAAATAAATAAAAACGTTAATTTTATCATACAAAAGTCCATTGAAGCAGAATCTTTTCACATATTATGAATTTGATATCATTCGATCATACTTTGGCTGGCATAATGGTGCAGTGAACTGTTGTCCCTCCTTCTTGGCTATAATATTCTCTTCCAGGCTTCCATCGTGAAACAAAAACGCAAAAAAAAATCCTTTTGACCTACCTCAAGGTACAACTCATTGTTCCAACCAGACTGTATTCTGTCATTTCGAAATTCCTTTTTGAACTCCATTATTGCATACACAAAATGCATGTGAAGAACAAGAAAACGGAGAAGAGAAAGGAAGAAAAAAAATTGCATGTGCATATGGATATAGTGTGTATAGCCGTAAAGGAGAGTCGGTTGTTGTTGTTGCTGTTGCTGGTGGATGCACATACATATAATATGAATATGTGAGAATATACGCAAATTTTTTTTTAAATATACCATATCCTTCGCAGAAGCCTGTCCCTTCTAATCAATGGAAAATGGAGACCCCCTCTCTTATAATATATACACTTTTTTTTTGTTTTCTCTTTATTATTTTGTTGTTGTTGTTGCTGTTGTTGTTGTTACGGCTGCTGCTGGTGTTGTTTTGTAGAAAAAAGGGGGTTTTGATTTCTTCCTGTCAGCACATGGGTGGTGTCTTGTATATCGCACTTCTGCTAGTGCTAAACCATCAGTTTGACCACTTGTAATTGAATACTTTTGGAAAATAAATACTATGCCCATAAAAATACACACATGCCCTGCTGCACCATCGGGAAGGCCAGAGATATTGTTTGCCACGCACATTTTTATATACATACATTATATGTACATAAGTTAAAGGACGTCGTTGTCCTTCTGCTCCGGTTGCATATTTAAAACAGCAAAAAAAAAAAAAAGAAATAAATATAACCAACAACAAACAAGACCATCAAGAAGAAGAAATGTGCAACCCTTTGGCTGTAATTTTTCTGACAGGCGAATTTGACGTTTTGTTGTTGTTGTTGTTTCCTTTTTCACAAAACAAAATGCTCATCTCCCATAATCAGTTCCGTCCAGGTATTGTCTAATGAATATTGAATCGCCACACAGTACTGGGACTACTGAATCATTTCTTAAAACATTTTTTTATTTTTTATTTATGGCCGATCTACGCTCAGGAATCACCCTTTTTACTACGAGTCCGTCATGTCGTTGGTCACGTCATGGTGCGCCTATGTCTAGGTTTAGTAATCTATACTATTATACAGGGTGTAACGCATAAGATTGTACACCGGGCGGGTATGAATAGGTTTTGGATAGACGAACAAAAAATCGTTCCGGAGGGGGTGGGGTAATCTTAACGGTTTAGCCGCTAGGGCGTTTTGAAGTTTTTTTGCTAGAGTTTTACATATCACCCTGTATTTTTGTAACCCTATGACCTATTTTCATAAAGAAGGTATCAGTGTACGCAGAATACTCCCACCTATCTAAAGCTGAAGGTTCTACCGTACCAGGTTCCAGAGCAATGAGTCAACAAAGTGAAAATTTTGGTTTTTTTTTTACTAAAATTTCAACTAAAACCACCATTTTCTCCAAAAAATACGTAATTAACTGATATTTTTTTTTACAAAATTGGAAAGCTTGAACAATTTCCTATGAATAATGTCCTGACAATTTTTATGCTACGGCCTTTACTTTTGAAGTTATTAGCAAGTTTGATGTTGAAATTGACCTTATTTGGTGCTTATTTGGTACTTTTTAGCAAAGCTTAGGTGAAAAAGTACTAAAAAAGACCCAATTTTAGCATTAAAATTGCTTTTAACTCCAAAAGTAGAAGTCGTAGGAAAAAAATTCTCTAGACATTTTTCATAGGGAATTGTCCAAGCTTTCTAATTTTGCAAAAAAAAGTTTAGGTTTATCACGTATTTTTTGGAGAAAATGGTGGTTTTAGTTGAAATTTTAGTAAAAAAAAACCAAAATTTTCACTTTGTTGACTCATTGCTCTGGAACCTGGTACGGTAGAACCTTCATTTTTCCAGCTTTAGATAGGTGGGAGTATTCTGCGTACACTGATACCTTATTTATGAAAATAGGTCATAGGGTTACAAAAATACAGGGTGATATGTAAAACTCTAGCAAAAAAACTTCAAAACGCCCTAGCGGCTAAACCGTTAAGATTACCCCACCCCCTCCGGAACGATTTTTTGTTCGTCTATCCAAAACCTATTCATACCCGCCCGGTGTACAATCTTATGCGTTACACCCTGTATAAAGAGAAAAGATTTGATTGTTTGTTCCGGATAAACTCAAAAACTACCGAACCGATTTTAAAAATTCTTTCGCCAATCGAAAGCTCTATTATCAGCGAGTAACATGGGATATATTTTATTTTTCAGAACATGAACATTTTTGACAAATGCTGCGAAAACTGGTAAAAGCACAGCAACGACATTAAATTATTTTTTCCTAACTTTTTTCTAATCTCGATAAAGAAGGCAGTTTTCACAGCCATGTCAAAAATGTTGATGTCAAAAATGTTCATGTTCTGAAAAATAAAAAATCAAATCTTTCCCTACATAATCTATCTATATACATATCTTCTATATATATAGGAGAAAAATACTCACTCACTTGGTCATCACCATCTCCGGAACTATTAGACCTACAGACATGAAATTTGGCACGCATGTTTCTTTTGTTAAGTAGAGATCTTCTAAGAAAGGGTTTTGCAAAAATCGACTCCTGAGGGTGGCCGTAAAAGATATAAAATAACAGTTTTTCAACTATAACTTTTACAGACTTGAAATTTTACATCTAAAGCCGTGTCCACACATAAAAAACATTTGACAAACATTTCACAAACATTAGACAAACATTCGACAAACGTTTGACAAACATTTGAATAATGTTTGTTATGTATGGACGCGAGTTTTGGAGTTTTTGGATTTTTTAAAATATATGGATTTAATCCAAATGAAATGGAAAACATCTGATGTTTGTTGAAAATTGTTCAGTACTTTTATGCACTTTTATGTAGATGGACATTCATCTCCAGTGAGAAGTAGGATAAAACCACAATAATTATATTTCAACTCATCGAAATTTGTGGGATAAGTCAAGTAGCGACTAATGCCAAAATGACAAAAACAAGCAAATTAAAGAAAGTAAGAAAATAAATACCAATGAAGAGCTTTTTTCACGAGTTTGATTCTAATATGCATTTAACTGCCTCAGAGTAAGAGTAAAAGAGTAAGAAACCTACGCCTACACGATATATATTTATATTTTACAATAACACCTCGCCATTTCAAATTAGATATTTTACTGCGCCAAAAATAGTAAGAGAGAAGAAACCCAACACTACGTATTTACAGCCCCGCCCCTCATTTCAAATTGAATTTTAATGCCCCAAAAGAAGTAAGAAAGAAGAAATCCATGTCTCATATATTTACAATCACACCTAGCCTCGTTCATCTCGATACACGCGCATATACCAGAAGGAGATTATTTTTGAACCGGGACATTTAAAAAAATTGAGGCCTCAGTACAATTTACCAGCGTGTAAGGGACAAATCTACTGCCCCTGTAAGTCTAATTCAACTCTAGATGACACTGACAAAAATCTAAACGAAGGGAGATATTCTATAACAGTGGCTTCTGAAGTGAGGGATCAGGAAGAAAATCTTGTCGAAATTGTGGCAAATAAAGAATCGATTTTTCCTACAAAACAGACACAGGAAATAACAAACATTTCGTAAAACATTTTTCTCGCAAAAACTTTACCACATGTTTGACGAATGTTTGTCAAACATTTGTCAACCATTTGTCTACTCGCTAGACAAATGTAATTAATGTCAAAACGATTTTTTCTAATTAAAAACTGATTTTTTCTATTGACGAAGGATTTCTTCTATTAACGGAATCTTTCTATATATATAAAAGTGAAAGTTTGTCTGTAAATGTTCAATAGACTCCGAAACCACTCATCCGTTTGGCTTGAATTTTTGTATATAAAGGTTTTCGGGTATGGCGGGTGTTTCTACATGGTCTATTTTGTTCTATCTCGAACACTTCGGGCAGCTGTACTGTACCGATATCTGTAAAATTCGAACTTTTGTATGGGAGGTACTCTTCGAATTACCGCTAAAGAGCTCAGATCCATTTTATTTTAGCTTTTTCCGAAAAAAATACGATTCCCAAAGTTTCAGATCGATCGGAGGTAATTTACGGGTAGTTACCGTACAAATTCAAAAATAATCGTACGACAAAATCATGCAACGTGCAGCCAAACGAAATAGCGGAAATAGCAATTGATTTTGGCGTCGATTCGAATGCAGAATGAGATTGAACTCGCAGTGGCATCATCGGGAATATCATCAACTCTACTTGATGGTGGACTTACAGCAATCAAGCTCCTATTGAATTTGAACCAGATAGAAACACCTACATGTAACATCAGCAAAAACTCCGGTATTGCCACAGTACTTAAAACGTGCAAAATTATAATTTGGGACGAATGCACCATGGCCTATAAAAAATCGCTCGAAGGGAATCGATATTTCCGAAGAAAAAACCAACCGATGGGAGGCGCTCTGATACTACTTGCAAGGCATTTTCGCTAAACTTTGCCTGTTATACCTAGATCAACGCCTGCAGATGATCTTAACGCATGCTTGAAAGCATGGAACAGTGTTGAAAAAATCACGCTCCAACGAATATGTGTGTCCATTTGCTACAAGATGCCTCTGCTCAAACATTTTCCAAACAATTTTTGGACATTGGGAATAGCGAAATTCTAATCGATAGCAGATTTCGTTTCCGCAAAATTTTTGTCAAATGCAGCCCAATATTCAAATCGTTGTGGACAAGGTGAATTTAACAACGAACTACAAAAATCCAGATTGGCTGTGCGAAACGTGCAATCTTAGCGCCCAAGAATGACGCTGTCAACAAATTTAACGAACAAATTCAAATGAAACTGCTGGGAAAAACTGTCAAAATCGATTGACACAGTAATGGACGAAGAACAAGCAGTCAAATATCCAATTGAATTTCTTAATTCTTTCTAGCCACCAGGCATGTCACCACACATATTGACATTAAAAGTTGGATCACCTGTGATTAATTTTAAATGTTTTAACGTTCGTGATTTTAACAAAACACACATTAGGTAATTTTGGTCACACTTCAAATAAATGCATTTTGAATCTAATGTCTCATATAATTAAACGGCAAGCACTTATTTTGTGGCACCATTTTACTGAGTTTAAACTCTCCAACAATATTGAAAACAGTTTCACCGTGTAGCCCTGAGTTCAAAGAAGTGCAGAATCGCAATGTTATTTTTACACGGCACAAAAGAACGCTAAAAAAGAAAATAATTGTACAATTAATTCCCCTATGAAACGTTACATCTGTTACATTTAATTCGAATATATGAACGCAATTTTGCAATATGTGACATTAAGAGATAATAAAAGTTGGTTTTTTGGCATTCCTTTTTCCAACTATAAAAAATTTGTTTCATTTTTCAATTTAGTTTTATTGTTCTCGAAAATTTTTGTTATTGCAGACTTCTAAATTTAAATTAAAAAAAGCTATCGCTATCGATCAAAATGTCAGATCCCTAATAGTTTCACATTTTGTTATTTGGAATCAAAAATACCAAAAACTTGCCTCTTCAAACTCTCCTACTTTATATTAAAATTCATATCACCTGATTACTACTATTGGCTTATGGGAGCAGCATAGGCGCACCGGGTCCCAGCTATTAGTAATAAGCTTAGTACGGGGATAGAATAGATTTGGGGTGCTATCAGGAGGAGGAAGGATGTTGAAGGAGATGGTGCTGACACACCCAGCCATAAGAAGAGGAAGAAGTATAGGCCTAAGACTAACCTAGCGTATACTAATTTCAATTCCGCATTAATGTGCGTGTTTTTTGTTTTTTCTAAACAGGTTTTATAAATTATTTTTCTGATATTTAGCCACCTATAGTTTCTTCCTTTTTTTCAATTTTAATGTTATCTAATAATGTAGAAACAAATTAATAGAAAAAGCGAAGTCTAGTTGTTTTTTATTCTACAGGGTGGCGCTGCCCATAAGTAACGTTATGATTTAATTAGTGAATAAATTTTTTGTTTACCTATTATTTATTTGTTTCAGAATTAACTTTGAAAAACTTGGGAAATTTATGATGGAAAGACTCAAAACCAGTGCCGCAGCTACTCTGTTTCGGGTGGGGGGGGGGGCAAATAAATTTTACTCAATATAACGTCTATTTTAAAAAATTTTAACATTCGCTAGTACAGTCGGTAGTACAGATAATTAGAATAGAATGAACTACAAGCTCTAACAATATACACACTCACTCATCATCTGCTTTGCGTAAGATATCCTTATAGTCCAATCAATCTACAATAGCTCCTTGTAAATTTAGCGTTAATTGCCAACAGGAAACAAAAAATATGTTTATATAGGAAAAAAAATTCTAAAAAAGATATAAGTTTTTTTTTGAATATGTAATGGCGAACCTAACCTAAAAAATTCCGGAAAGTGAAAAAAGGCTTTTTTGCGAAAAACAAAGAAACTTGAGCTCGGATCGAAAAAACAGTTTTATTTTTGTTGCGAAATATTGAACACTTTCCTTGAAACTTCACTTTTTGTAAAAAAAAAGGCATTCTTCTAAAAACGCTCCTCTTTGTCTGCGGATTTTTCTAGAGTACCGTTCTATAGCTTAAAATTTTCTACAAAACTTGTACTATCACGTACAAGTAACAAAAACACTATTTAAAGGTTTTTCAGCGCTTAAAATTACCCCCAAAAACATATTAATTATGAAAAAGCAGACTCAAAAAGTTAGTTTTTACAATCGAACGTCTGTTTTTTCACTATCAATATGTTTTTGGGGTTTATTTTAAGCAATGGAAAACCTTTAAATAGTGTTTTTGTTACTTGTACGTGATAGTACAAGTTTTGAATAAAATTTTAAGCTATAGAACGGTACTAGAGAAGAATCCGCAGACAAAGAGGAGCGTTTTTAGAAGAATGCCTTTTTTTACAAAAAGTGAAATTTCAAGGAAAGTGTTCAATATTTCGCAACAAAAATAAAACTGTTTTTTCGACCCGAGCTCAAGTTTCTTTGTTATTCGCAAAAGCCTTTTTTTCACTTTCCGGAATTCAAAAAAACGCTATCTTTTTTAGAATTTTTTTTCCTATATAACCATATTTTTTGTCTCCTGATGGCAATTATTAGATGGATTTGTGTAGATTGATTGGACTATTAATGACCCATTCACACTACACAATCTTTGATGCGCACTCATTTTAGTTTTTTCTCCGAGTTTCAGAGAATTGTAAAAAAATCCTTTGGAAAAAAGGTCATTCCACTTTTTTATGGCCTTTTTAAAGCGCCGCCTTCTAGTGTACTATCAAAATTGCGTCATCATTCTAAGAAAATTGCAAAAAATATATAGGAAAAAAGAGTGTGCATTCCAGGGTTGGGTAATGGCGGTGTGCAAAGATTGATTCAAGACGATTTGAAGCGAAAGATTCCGTATTTTCACTGTCTGCGCCATCAATTTCATTTGCTCATAATCAAGGCCATTTTTTTTAACCAGGTTTGATATTTAGCTGTCAATCATCTTCGATTACGAATGTCTACTGTGCTTAATGCAAAATTTTTCCGTCGCCACAAACAATTGAACCAGTAACAATAGCATTGGGGGGTAAAATCGAACCGTCACCTCCTCGTGGTGCCTCCTGGATAACCAACTAACGACGGTAGTAGGGAGCACACCCTTAAAAGCCTACCAAGCCAAGATGTAAATGTCATCGTGTCGAGGGCTGCATGGCAGTGGGTAGTGTTTCACTGCCTCAAACGATCTCCTCTGGGTACCGGGCGCACCCAGTTGTATATAGCCTTATCCTGATAAGGAGGCTCTGTCAGGATGGACCTCCCTTTCCTGCCGTACTCGTGGGACTTTTATGGACCAAAATTTTAAAAAAACAGACGAAGATGGAGGTTGTGGGTCTGATGCTATAAGCATCAGCTCAGAGCTGGAGAGGGAACTCCTAGGAGGTACCTCGTCCAGCACAGAAGCTTCGGCTTCTCAATCATCAACAACAATGCCCCAGGCAGCTGGCGGCAATGTTGTTGAAGAAATAACTGCCAAGGTTGTCGGTATGACCGTGCAGCCTAGCAGGAAGAAATCTGGCGCTGCCAAAAGGAAGAGGGCCAAGGCTAGTAAGGCTGCAAGGGAATCAGGGAGCTCCACGGAGCACACCAGAGTCCCGCATTTGCAACTTTCTTCCCAACAAACCGAAGGCAGGACAGTGGTACCGGGGGGCTCCAAGGAGCGGACCCAGACAACCACTGCACTACCAAAAGTTTGTGGACCCACCAAATTGGCAGCACCAGCTCCCACATCTTCTGGAGGGCAATGTCGCATGTCGGATCCAACTGATGTACTGCCGAAACGGCAGCGATCAGAGGAGTCTCCGGCTGGGCAGGGACCCCAGAAGAAAAAAAGGAGGGAACAACAGGAACCTTCATACCGGGACAAGTTGTCTATCCCGAAGGCAAACTGACGGAGGAGCAATCCTCCTCTATTTGCGACTCCATCTTGACTGAGGTGGACAAAAGCCTTAAAGGCGATTGCTCACCTCAGTTTTTGGGTGTAAAGGCGGCAGGGGGTCTTATTAAGATCACCTGCGCCAACGATGCTACCAGCCAATGGCTGACGAAAGCTGTCGCCAGACTGCAGGTTTGGGAAGGGTGCAATCTCAAAGTACTCGAGGAGAAGGACCTTCCCAAATTTAAAAGGATCGCATTCTGGGTTCCTAACGATGTTAGGGAACCGGAACAGGTGCTTAGCAGGATGGCGATACAGAACCAGCCAATTGAGGTGACCTTCTGGCAAGTGATGGGCAGGAAGGTTGACCAGAACGGTCAAACTCTTGCCCTTAGCATTGACGAGAGGTCGCTCATGCAGCTAAAAGAGCAGGGCATGTCCCTATTCTACGGCTTCGGCCGAATAAAAGTCAAAGAAATTGGCATAAAAAAGGAGGCTCCTGCTGGCTCACAGCAGCAAGAACAACCACAGGATGCGGGTGGTACAGTGCAACCTGCAACATAGTAGGGCTGCCTCGGCAGTCCTTTGCAGGGTGCTTGCCACCCAAGCTGTAGACGTGGCTCTTGTACAAGAGCCATGGGTTAACAACGGTGCTATACAGGGCCTGCGGGCATCCGGCTACAGCATTGCATGCAGTGATGTGGACGGAGACCCTCGGACCTGTATAGTTTACAATAAAAACACCAACTGCTTCCCTCTCACAGATAAATCGTCGAGAGACCTGGCAGTGGTGAAGATACAGATTACCAGGGGGGGTAGCAAGAGCATGATTATTTTATGCTCAGCTTATCTACCCTACGACTCAAGGGACCCACCACCATCCAAAGAACTCAAGGATATCGTGGGTCACTCGAACAGGAGCGGTCTGCAGATCATCGTAGGATGTGATGCGAACGCCCATCATGATGCCTGGGGCAGTAGCGGAGTGAACAAGAGGGGCGAGTACCTTTTTGACTACCTCTTAACTACGAACCTGGATATATTAAATCGCGGCACGGATCCTACCTTCGACAACGGTAGGAGACGTGAAGTTATAGACATCACGCTGGCCACTCAACACGTTGCTACTTACGTGAGTGACTGGCGGGTGTCAGATGAGCCATCGTGCTCAGACCACAAACACATTCACTTTATGGTGGGTGAGTCTTTGGAAAGAGTGAGTGCATATAGGAATCCCCGATATACAAACTGGGCAGACTTTCGGGGCGAACTCAGTAGCGTACTGAAGGGTTCCATGCACTCAATCAAATCTACGATGGATGTGGAACTATCCGCGGACTTCCTTACGGAGGCGGTTACTGCTGCTTACAACAATAACTGCCCCCTTCTGATGAGGACGCGTAACAGGAAAACTCCATGGTGGAATAATGAGCTCTCCAAGTTGAGATCCGCTACGAGGAAGCTATTCAACGCAGCCAAAAAGAGCGGCAACTGGGAGAGCTATAAAAGCTCGCTAACCACCTATAACAGGGCGATCAGAAGAGCAAAAAGAAACAGCTGGAAGAATTTCTGCGAGAGTATCGAAGACATTCGAGACTCAGCAAAAATCCACAAAGCTTTATTAAATGGCATATCGGGAGATCTCGGATCTATTAAGAGAACCGATGGCTCTTTTACACAGTCTAGGGAAGAAACTTTGATAACATTGCTCCAGGCACACTTCCCAGGCACAACCATTTATTCAAATGGGAATACAGCTTCCTCTGGGCAACTAACAGGCCCACTTTCTAAAGTGACCAAAGCTGCCTGGACAGAAGCAAACGCCGTGTTTAATCACGAAGCAATTAGGGAGGCGATTGGATCGTTCAAACCATACAAGTCCCCTGGAGCAGACCGGATCTATCCCATTATGTTACAGAAGGGCTGCGACCTAGTCACTCCCTTTTTATGCAAAATATTCAGGGCTTCCTTCGCACATGGTTATATCCCATCTGTCTGGAGGAACGTCAACATTACATTTATACCCAAGCCAGGGCGTTCGGATTACACCTCGGCTAAGGCCTTCAGGCCGATAAGTCTCTCGTCTTTTGCCTTGAAGACAATGGAGAAAATTGTCGACAGGGTGATAAGGGAAACTTATCTTCAACGCCAACCACTAAGCTCCTATCAGCATGCGTACCAAGCGGGCAAGTCCACTGAGACAGCACTGCACAATCTGGTGCTCAGGCTGGAAGGCGCAGCACTAAACAAAGGAGTTGCGCTGGCGGCTTTCCTCGATATCGAAGGAGCCTTCGACAATACATCCTTTGATACTATAGCTAGGGCTCTAAGTAGAAGAAGTCTAAGTAGCACTTTCTGCGACTGGATCGACTCTATGCTGAGAACTCGCAAACTAATGGTTTCTCATGTTGAGGGGTCTCTGGAGGGCACTATAGCAAAAGGTTGTCCGCAGGGAGGAGTTTTATCCCCACTTCTGTGGTGCCTTGTTGTAGATGAACTCCTGGAACTACTCAACGGCCACAACTTTTTCGCCCAAGGCTACGCAGACGATGTCGTCATCGTAGTAACGGACGAAACTGAAGGAGCCATGTCAAGACGTCTGCAGCAGGCACTAGATCTAGTATCTAGTTGGTGCGACAGCGTAGGACTAAAAGTCAATCCCGACAAAACTATTCTGGTTCCTTTTACCAGGAAACGATCACTACCGGGGCTTTCGGAACCGACACTCGCAGGTAGAACTATAGGCTTTTCAGAACAAGCCAAATATTTAGGAGTGACGCTAGATGCCAAGCTCAACTGGAACCAGCACATGGATACTCTGATGAGCAGAACGCGCAGATCCCTGTGGGCTTGCCGCAGAGCTTGTGGCTCCACATGGGGTTTGCAGCCGAAAACCATGTACTGGATATACACCACCATCGTCAGGCCCATGGTAACTTATGGAGCCTTAGTATGGTGGCACAGAACGGCGCTTAAGGGTTTCATAACCAATTTGTGCAAAATTCAAAGAATGGCCTGCCTTTCCATCACTGGAGCCATCCGCACTTCCCCGACGGCAGCACTGGAGACTCTCCTCAATCTGGTACCACTCCACCTTGAGGTAGAGAAATCTGCGATAAACGCGGCGCTGCGGCTGAAAGCGAATGGCTATCTGGGCGCTGGTCTCGAGCGAGGACATTCTACAATTATCAACATTATAGAAGGGATTTCGGAAGCGGGGATGCTCTCCGATTGCATGCCTTTCAAAATCTCAAAATTCAAGCAACCCTCTGTGCACATACAAGACAGGCTAACCTGGACCTTTCCTAAGGTATCGCCCGGTGGACTAGTATGGTACACGGATGGCTCCAAAACAGAGACAGGTGTGGGCGCCGGGATCTGGAGTGAAAGCCCCAGATTCAGCAGAGCGATAAGCTTAGGCACCCTAGCAACTGTCTTCCAAGCAGAGGTGTACGCTATATTGGCATGCACTCATGAGAATTTAAGAAGGGCCTACCAAAATAAACGGATTTTTATCTTCTCTGATAGCCAAGCGGCAATTAGGGCGATAAGGTCCCGTAGAACCAAGTCTAAATTAGTTTGGGACTGCCAACGTGCTCTAGGTGAGCTGGGCGTTCTCAATCAAGTTACCCTTGTCTGGGTCCCGGGGCACCGGGGCTTTAAAGGCAATGAAAAAGCGGATGCCCTAGCTAAACAGGGCTCTGACACTGCATTCATCGGTCCAGAGCCGGCTATCGGAGCACCTACCAGCTTGCTGCGAAGGGCCCTAGCCGATCGGACTTTGATGAAACATACTGAACGCTGGAGGTCCGCGCCTGGACTGGCCAACTCTAAGCGGTTCCTTCCTGGGCCGTCTCCTAACACAGCCAAAGAATTGTTAGGGCGCAGTAGAAACGATGTCAGGACACTTGTTGGCTTGATCACCGGACACTGCGCCCTAAATTACCACTTATGGAGGATAGGGAAAGCGGAGGACCCCACCTGCAGGCTATGCCTGGAGGAGGATGAGTCTGCTCTCCACGTCCTCTGTGAATGCCCCGCAATAGCGAGGAGCAGGGTTTCTTTATTCGAGGAGTCCCTGCTCGATTATTCAAGTCTAAGCGACAAGCCACTAGGCAGACTGCTGAACTTGTTCAAGCGGTCTGGCCTAAAAATATGAGGTATAGGGGTGTAGTACAATAGGCCAAATGAATGGCCGCAGTACCTATGGACCCAGTACCTCCCACGAAAAAAAAAAAAAAAAAAAAAAAACAATAGCATTGCAAGGTCGAGCGATGGGATACATAAATTCGATGGCACTCATTAGAGCCGTTTATACAACGATCGAAAAAATGAGAACAGAACATATTTTCGAGAAATCGAGGCCCTGGATTCAGCGGAGCGAGCCCTTTCCAACGAGGCCCCATTCGTCGAAATCGGAGCACTTTGCCAAAAAAGTGCAAAAAATGCCAAGGGACCCCTTTGCATTTTTTGCGATTTTGGGCAATTTTTGGAGCAGCCCTTTTTTGGATGGGAAATTGTTAGGGACCTCCTAGGGAGGCTGTAAATTAAATTTGACACCGGTCTGACCAGTATTTCCTGAGATAATGGGTGTTGAAGGGCCCTCCCTTTGAAACCACAAAAGGGCCCATAACTCCCGAACCCGTTGGAATTTTCCGGAACAAACAACGGCCCTGGATTCAGCGGAGCGAGCCCTTTCCAACGAGGCCCCATTCGTCGAAATCGGAGCACTTTGCCAAAAAAGTGCAAAAAAATGCCAAGGGGTACCCCTTTCCAGCAAATTGGCGAACTGAACTTTAAAATAACCTCAGTTCCTATACAATTTCCACATATTCAACTGAGGATAAAAAAACCTCAGTTCCACCAACTGGACTCGAACTGAAGTTGAGCGTAAAAGCTCGCTCAAAAGAAAATAATCAACTGGAATAATTGCATGCCATTCCAGGGGGCTTTTGCAATTCTGACGTCGGGCGAAAAAGCAACAACAATTTCAAGCACCAACTGAACATGAACTGAACTTTAGCCGGTGAATTTATCTGATCATTATTGAACTGAGGCAATAAAATATTTGGGATACGCATCATTACCTATTCTATCAGATGCGACGAAAAAAAAATTATACTTAATTTTAGTAAGATATTTCGATATTAAAAGTGGCATTCGTCTTAAAATTTTAATTTAGCAGTCAAGTCTAGCGGTAGATTATACTTATTTTGGTGGACATAACCGAAGCGGTGTTAAAAATGTACACACAAAACTAAAAAATCTACTCAAGAGAAATATTTTAGGAATTGATTGCACTGCGCACATTTTATCGATTGCCATTAATACAGCTTCTAGTTCTATGTCAATTGATGTTGGAAATCGTAATGACAAACATATATTTATATTGGCTTGCTTGAGCGCATTTTATAATTATACGATCCGCTTCGCTCGTATTTTTTAAATTTGAAAAAATGTCCCACACTTTTGATAGCGTTCTTTCAAAACGTTACATAAGATTTTATGATCCTTTTTGTCCACAGCCAGACATAATTTTTTTTCAAAAACTGCTCAATAAAAAATGAGCGTGGACAAAAGGTGGGTAGAAATATTTTCGCATTTTAGACTAGAGCTATGCCACATGAAAATTTAAGATTATTGATTAAATGGGCACTATGCTGCCCCGGCACTAGTGATGCTATAGATAGGGTATTATCCATATGATTACTAGAGCGGTGAAAACTTCTCGTAACGACCCTAGCTGCATTTATAACGGTTAAATTCAACATGGGTGCTGTATGAGTTGTTCTGTTTGGGTGCTATTGGAAGAAAATTCAGAATTATCCAAGAAAATTCATACAACACAAAAGCATGATTTTAAGAATTAGAAGTTATATTTAAAATTTTAGAATTACTATAATTTTTATATTATTTTAGAAATATATATGTAGGTAATCGGGTGAAGACGCAGTTTTTTTCACAACCCTAATCACTATATCCCACGAAACTCCAATGGTATTCCTTTTGTACAAAAAATAGTTGGTCACCTTAGTTATCAGAATCTCGAGGAAAGGGATGGGTTTTTACAAACGTATAATGAATCCGAAACATTTGTTCGTTTTTATGAATACAGGAGGACAAAAAGTGTTATTATTATTATAATATTATTATTATTATGAGTTTTTAAGATTCATTTATGATTAGACGATCATTTCCGCCATTTTGTTTTTTTTTCAATTTTGAGTAGCAATTCGTAATCAGCAGCCTCGAAATACTCTTCATACTAAATTTCATAAAAATCTGACTACTTTATAAAAATTTTAGGCTTGTATAATGGATCTGCCACCATTTTGTTTTTTTCAATTTTGAGTAGCAATTCGTAATCAGCAGCCTCGAAATACTCTTCATACTAAATTTCATAAAAATCTGAACACTTTATAAAAATTTTGGGCTGCCATATTGGATCCGCCATTTTGTTTTTTTAAATTTTGAGTAGCATTTCGTAATCAGCAGCTTCGAAATACTCTTCATATTAAATTTCATAAAAATCGGACCACTTTATAAAAATTTTGGGCTGCCATAATGGACCCGCCATTTTGTTTTTCTAAATTTTGAATAGCAATTCGTAATCAGCAGCCTCGAAATACTCTTCATACTAAATTTCATAAAAATCTGACCACTTTATAAAAATTTTGGGCTGACATAATAGATCCGCCATTTTGTTTTTTTAAATTTTGAATATCAATTCGTAATCAGCAGCCCCGAAATACTCTTCACACTAAATTTCATAAAAATCTGACCACTTTATAAGAACTTTGTCCGCCATATTGGATTCACCATTTTGTTTTTTTTCAATTTTGAGTATCAATTCGTAATCAGCAGCCCCGAAATACTCTTCATACTAAATTTCATAAAAATCTGACCACAATTTTAGGCTGCCATAATGGATCCGCCATTTTGTTTTTTTAAATTTTGAATAGCAATTCGTAATCAGCAGCCCCGAAATACTCTTCACACTAAATTTCATAAAAATCTGACCACTTTATAAGAACTTTGTCCGCCATATTGGATTCACCATTTTGTTTTTTTTCAATTTTGAGTATCAATTCGTAATCAGCAGCCCCGAAATACTCTTCATACTAAATTTCATAAAAATCTTACCACTTTATAAAAATTTTGTCCGCCATATTGGATCCGCCAAATTGTTTTTTTTATTTTCAGTGAAGATTCGTAATCAGCGACCTCAAAACACTATTTGTACGTAATTTCATACAATTTGAATAACGTCTACATATTTTGGCCACCTTTTCGGCATTTGGAACCACTGTGCGTCAGGTCGAAGCAAACAAATTATCTTCAAAACATAATTTGAACATATTTCCAAACTATAATCTAAATTTTAATAAATGCCAACGTTAAATGAAATCAGAAAGAAAAAAGTTATTCATTAAAGAAATCACAACGTTACTTATGCGCCACCCTATATAAAAGACAACAAAACGTGGACAGGCGTTCTTTCTATGCAATAGAGTGCAATGCGAATAGTAAAATCGTTTCGGAAAGGTTGTCGAGAAGAGAAGAAGCGTCGTTACGGGAATTTATTAAATCGAGTCCAATTCAATACGACCATGGCAGAATGTCCTTAATACTATATCTCAGTAACTCCTAGTAGAAGCTCCTAGCCTTATACATATAGTTAAAACGGTAAATATAGCATGGAATATAACATACAGCAAAGGTACTCCCAACCAATATAATAAATTCCAATAAAACTTCACTGAACATTTAAATGCTTGCAAAATTAATATCACAGACTGCAAATATGTTATGAAAAAAACAAGTCCTTTTCCTCTTTTATCCAACACACACACACAGACACACACACAGACAAACACGCCCTTCCACAAAGAATAATGATTATTATCAATGCCTGATGATGAGGAATGATGTTGATGATGATATGACGAACATCTGCTGGAGATGCACAAAAAATCAACATCAGGAATGAATCAATGCAGAAATTTTGTAATTTTTATTAAAAAAAAAATTCTTTATTAAATATTTTGCTGAAACCTTTCTCCTCAATCAAATTGATATCTCGCTGGAAAATGTTCGATTGCAGCAGCAGCAAATGTGGAGAGAGGCGAGTAATATTTTATTAAACTTTGATTTCTTTATTGAAATTCGATTTCTTTTTTTTTTTAATCAATATTATATATAGCAAAAACAGAAAGAATTTATTAAAAACGTATTTTCATTATTATTGGTGCATATGCGTTGATGCACGCTGTAGAACGAGGTGGGGAAGGAGTATATTAATATGGGGAATTTGTTTCAGTTGGAGTATTTAATGTAGTCCAAACGGCATTCGGTGCTGGCCTCTGAACTGTTGGCATCCAGCAGTTTGGTGTACCTCCCTTTTGCCTTCCATAAACTCTATTGCAAATGAATTTCCAATCAAGTACCACTAGATGTTTTGCTCAGTGGAGTTTACCAAGGCGATTACACATCTCGTTGCCTTCGTCCTCCCTCACATAAGGTGGCAACAACCATTCGAAAAAGTAAATTTTTTTAAATGTGGCAGTTCTAAGCTTAGGAATTACCCATCCAGCTTAGTTCGAATGATACGAGATCTCAGGCTACGGGGAAGTCAGGAGGTAAATAATAATAGAATAAACCCTTCTAACTCAGAAGGCGCACTTTTCAGCTGGGCCAAGAAAATTTTACCAACTCAGCACAAGCAAGTGCTGAGATGAGGCTCAACTAAAGCATGCAAAACATATAACAAAAAATAAAAAAATGGTGTGCATAGGACCACACGTTGAAAACTTCTATGGCCAGTGTATATTTCCAAATCAATCTGAGTTCTACAGAAGGATAAGGATCAATAAATTTTGTCTATGAATATTCCATTTAAATTTATTTTATTGTTACTTGATGTCGCAATAAAATAAGAAAAACAAAAACATAATAGATAATACACAATACATAGTGCATAGCATATAATACATAGTACATATTGCATAGTACATAGTACATAATACATAGTACGTAGTACAGAGGGGCGCATTTGAAATATTTTTTTTGCGGACTTGGAAACACATTTTTCTAGATAAATCGTTTTTATTTAATTATACAGTCGTTAAACCGGTTTTTATGGGCCCCACGTTTTTATTTTAGTCTGTTGAAAGTCCCAGATTATTACTTAATCTGCTGACGCAGCACCCCTTGGCATACGACATGAGAAGACAGCACTGCTACTATTGCACGATTTCTTACAAGACGTCAGAATCTCAAGAAGGTCCATGTTTGTGTTTTAATTATTTTATAGTTTTTGGTACAGGTTATGATTTAAAATAAAACCATTTAACTTAAAAGTTTTTTTTACCTATTTTTATTGTATTCTTTGTAGCCTTAATTCAGTCATTTTTGGATTTTCCTTTCTACAAAATTCTGGTAAAGTGATTTGTTATGCATACCATATTGCCAGCGCCATTTTGAATTTTCTAATTTTGACAACAAATTCATTATTTCCGCCCTTAAACCCCCCAAATAGCGATTTTCAGTGAAATTCAATGGTAATTGGCAAAATCGTACCGCCATATTGGCGCCGCCCTTTTGAATTTTCAAACTTTTACCACAGATTCGTCATTTATGACTTTAAAAACTCCCTGATACCGATTTTCAATGGATTCAGAACATATTTGCAAAATTCATCCGCCATATTGGCGCCGCCATTTTGAATTTTCAAATTTTGATTACATAATTGTCATTTTTGGCCTTAGAAACCCCCGATACCGATTTTAAATGGATTCAGAACACATTTGCAAAATTCATCCGCCATATTGGCGCCGCCATTTTGAATTTTCAAATTTTGATCACAGAATCGTCATTTGTGACCTTAAAAACTCCCCGATACCGATTTTCAATGGATTCAGAACACATTTGCAAAATTCATCCGCCATATTGGCGCCGCCATTTTTTATTCTCAAATTTTGACCACAGAATCGTCATTTGTGGCCCTAAAAACCCCCCGATACCGATTTTCAATGGAATCGGAATACCGTTGCAAAATTCGTCCGCCATCTTGGAACCGCCATCTTGATTTTTTTAGAAAATTGTCAGATTGCATTGTCACGGAAACTCAATGTGTGTACAAAGTTTCATAAGAATCGGTTTGGTAGAAGTAGTTGAAAAAGCTGTAGCAAGATTTGAACCAAAGAAATGTACGAGGTCGAGCTAAATAAAACCATTAATAATGCATAATAAGACATACTATTAATACATAATAATATAAAATACATATTAATCCCTAACACATACTCATAAATAAGAATACATAATAATATATAATCTATATATATAAAAATGAATGTGTGTATGTATGATCGCTATAGGCTCCTACACCGTGCAACCGATCTTAATGAAATTTTAACCATGTGCTATTTACATTCAAACTTAGAACATAGGCTATTTTAAAATTTTAAAGCCACTCCCAGATGGCGCTGTCATGGAGAGCTTCGTTGAAAATCATCGCAGAGCTTTGAATTTTTGCATGAAGTTCCGTGGAGGTTTCCTATGATACACCTCGAAGCCCGATTTATGAAGTTCAAAATGGCCGGCGAAATATGACCGAAATTCAAAATTGCCGCAGAAATATGGTTGAATTTGCCAATTTTATTCCGATTCCAATGAAAGTGGGTATCTAGGGGCTTTTAAGGTCGCAAATAACGAATTTGTGGTCAAAACTTATAAATTCAAAATGGCCGACGAATTTGCTAATTGTGTTCCGATTCCAATGAAAATCTGTACCTGAGGTTTTTTAAGGTAGCAAATAACGACTTTATGATCAAAATTTAAATTCAAAATGGCCGCAATAATATGGCCGGCGAGTTTGCGAATTGCATTCCGATTCCAATTAAAATCGGTGTATGGGAGTTTTTAAGGTAGTAAATGTATGAAAATTCATATCTAGAAAAATGCCACGTCAATGGCTGGTTTTTATTGTCTCGATCAAAATGTCAGATCCCTAATAGTTTCACATTTTGTTATTTGGAATCAAAAATACCAAAAAATTGCCTTTTTCAAACTCTCCTACTGTATATTAATAATAATAATAATAGAGTTTATCCTTCTAGCTCAGAAGGTACACTTCTCAGCTGGGCTGAGAAACGGGCCACGCCTATGTGCAGGGACCGAACCGGCCGAAAGCACCAAAAAAGGTATAAGAAGAGAAAACACCACATAACGAGCATGCGATCAAAAATGCAGGCTCCTTCTCGACCCTCCCCGGCACTCCGGTACTGAGCCGGTCCGGTCCCTGCACACAAACGCGGTCACATTTACCACTGCACAGTGGCTCAGCTAAGACATGCAACACAAAAAAATGTTAAAAACATATAACTTAAAACAGTAAGAAATGCAATACACAAAGAAGCGTGCAAGAAAAGTCAGTCACGTGAGATTGAAAAGACTCCTTTTAAGGACGTCCTTACTAATGCTCACGCTAAAAACATCAATATTTTTATTCACATTAATGAACATGCGATTAACAGGCTCGAATCTGCCGTAATTCGTGTTAGAGGAGTTGGTGTGTAAGAGAGGTGGCCCTCTCAAATTGTATCCACTCTCTCTAAACGACGCACGGCGACTCAGAAAACCTGAGTCAACCTTTCCATTAAGGAGCTGATGAACAAATACAACATCGGCAACCTCACGACGCCTGCAAAGAGAGCTTAAGTTGAGTAACTTAAGCCGGGATTCATATGGTGGAAGAACTAATGGGTCATCCCAAGGAAGATGATTCAGTGCGAATCGAACGAACCTCCTTTGAACCAACTCAATTCTTCCAACGTGCGAAGAGTAGTGAGGAGACCAAACCTGGGACCCATACTCGAGTAAAGGTCTGACAAGAGAGATATAAAGGTGTTTAGTAATCAAGGGGTTATTGAATTCTTTAGACCACCTTTTTATAAAACCCAGGACTAAACTACCTTTGGAAGCAATATAGTTAATGTGAGCAGAGAAATCGAGCTTACTATCAAATCTAATCCCGAGATCTTTTACAAAATTAACACGAGGTACACTCTCGCTAGAAAAGGTGTAGTTAAAAATTATAGGACTACGACTTCTCCCAAAAGTCATGGTTTCACATTTACTAATATTGAGAACCAGGTTGTTGTTCACACACCAAGAGTAAAAGGTGTCAAGGTCAGCTTGCAAAAGTTTGCAATCCTCGATACTCTTTATGTGACGATACAATTTGATGTCATCAGCGTAAATCAAGATGCTACAGTGTCTTAGCAAGGAAACAATGTCATCAATTGATAGAATAAAGAGCAGGGGACCGAGATGACTTCCTTGAGGAACACCGGATGACGCTTCAATGGTTACTGATTTGGATCCCCGAAAAATAACTTGGTAGGTCCTGTCAGCTAAGTAAGACTGGAACCATGCTAGAAGGGCTCTTGGAAAGCCTAACATCTTTAATTTAAGAAGTATAATGGAGTGGGAGAGCTTGTCAAATGCCTTACTAAAATCAGTGTAAACACAATCAGTCTGGCAACCGGAAACGAAGCCCTCGACAGTATGAGAAGTGAACTCAAGAAGATTGGTGGTAGTGGAACGCGCTGCAAGAAAGCCATGTTGATTCGTTGATACCAACCTCCTGCAGATAGGCGCGATTGCGGAATAGATAATCGATTCAAAGAGTTTCGGAATGACAGACAACTTCGCAACTGGTCTATAATTCGATATTTCGTTCTTGCTGCCACTCTTGTGAATAGGGATTATGAACGAATTTTTCCAAAGAGTAGGGAAGTACCCTTTATCAAGGGATTTTTGGAAGAGGGTTTTCAGAGGAGACTGAAGAACCTCTGCACAGGACTTAAGGACAGCAGGAGGAATACCATCGGGGCCGGAGGTGAAGTCAAATGGGAGTTCGTTAATATGTTTCACAATATCAGCACTGTTAATTGAGAGAGATAAAATATTAGCCTCACGGTTGGTAAATATGTGACGAAAATTATTATCATTAGGCTGAAAGTCAGAAGGTGAGAAAGATTGGCGAAAGAATGAGGCAAACATGTTGCAAATCGCAGGCGACTCACTACTAGACCAGTTCGTGTGCTGCATGACATTAGGGTAGTTATCAACCTTTTTCTTCGAGTTGACGAATTTAAAGAAATTTCTAGGATCAGTAAACACTTTATCGCTCATACAGCTAAGATATTCTCGATACAGAGCAGAAGAGAGTGAGCGAAATCGGTTATAGCAATTTAAAAATAAATTGAGACTCGGAGTGTCCTTTCTCTTTAAATAGGTTTTCCAGAGTCTATTCTTCTGATTTTTCAAATGCTTGAGCTCATTATTGAACCAAGGTGGAGATGAACTGGGTAATTTTTGAGGCTCATAAGGCACACAAGAAACCAGGGCTTCGTATAGTACGCCATAAAATCGTGCCACGTCGTCATCCAACTCATTAGCAGAAAGTAAGCTGTTGAAATTAATCAAGGCAAGCTTAGATGACAGCTCATTAAAATTGGCCTTTTTGAAGTTAAAGGCATGGGATACCACCTCCGGACAAGGATTATTCTCAGAATTGAAGCAATAATTGAGCAAAAGAGGAGGATGGTAATTGTCGACAGACGACATGACTATTGGACTGGGTTCAACAGTCATGTTGACTGGGTCCGTAAAAAATACAAGATCTAACTGCCTCCCCAACACATTAGTCACCCCACTCATTTGATTCAAGCCGAATGAGAAAAGGGAATTGAGAAAACAGGATTCCTTAAGATTAAGGTTCCCTTCAGGGAGGTAGTTATCGTCATCTTCGACATATACCCACTGAATATTGGGTAAGTTGAAATCGCCTAAAAGCAGTAGCTCATCGCCGGTGTTCATCATACATTGGATATGATCAACACAAGAGATGAGAATATCATAGAGGTTAATACCCCCATCGTCAAGTATGCTTAACATATCTGGAGGGATATAGCAGCACAGCAGGAAGAGGTTAGTTTTAGAAATACAAATTTTAAGAGCAACAAGCTCGACGTCAAGGTGTTTAGAGAAGGTAGGAAACGAAATGGGGTTACAATTAAGGTGGCTTCTACAAGCAAGAAGTACGCCACCCCCACGAATTTCCGTTAAAATTCATATCACCTGATTACTACTATTGGCTTTTGGGAGCAGCATAGGCGCACCGGGTCCCAGCTAGTAATACATAAAACAAACTAAAACCCCCAAAATCAAATTTTTTCTCACATGGTACGCAAAAAAAGTGCGCGTGACGCGAGTTTTTAGTTTTTTCCCCAGGCCAAAAAGTGCGCAACGTGCCTATAGAAGTTTTCACTTCAAAAATAACACACAAAGAAGCGTGCAACAAGGAGCGAGACACATAAGTAGTTACGCGAGATTAGAAAGATTCCTTTTAAGGACATCTTTACTAATGCTCACGCTAAAAACATTAATGTTTTTAAATATTTTGGGTGTGGATTTCCTTACCCAAAACGAACGTATCCACTTTTCCTTCCATCCCCACCCGCTCCGCCGTCCATGAGTTTACCCCTTGGGATTGCGTGTATCTATCTTAGTCAGGGCGCCCTGACGGGACCACACGAGCCTCACCACCACGACAAGGTGTAGATACGTCGGTGCGGCGCCATACATATACTGTAGACGATCTTGTTGGATGGTGCTTGATCTTTAAAAGTCTGTTCTATTGCTTCGAAGTTAAAATTTATTTGTAATCATAAAAAATTATTGCCCGAAATTTCCATTTACTGAAAATCTAGTTACAAACTGTCTAATCACAATTTTAATAAAAGAACAGAGTCCCTCTATTAACCACCATTATCCAGACAGAAAAGACTCGGACATCTTTTATTTAAAAAACCGATCGAAGTTCCCTTTTTTAAATCAAACTAAATTTACATTTAAATAAATGTACTCCAGACGCCATCTTCTGACAGAATAATGCACTAAATGTGTAAATGCAGCATACTCTAAGGCTTACACTGAAGGATTACGAATAAAGTCGATCCATTGGTCGACATTTTATGAAGAAGCAAAAAAATTTCGGTTGATTATTGGTGGTTTATATAGTCACCAGTGGAATCCATAATAACATATATGTAAGTAAATCGCTGCTCCTATCACGATCATATGTAATGCTTTTAACCGTCTATGTGCACACAACATACAAAAGCCAACAACCTTATTTTGTCAAAATCGATTTCGCGATCGTTATGAGCTGATCTACACCGAAACAACTCGTCCAAATCGTACTTCCAAATATATTTTAAATCTCAAGATTTATTCATCACACCATCCCCAAAATTATTTCCACGATCCATGATCATTTTATATTTTGTTACTAAATATGCAATCACACAAGCGTCTCAATGCTCTGATCATAATCATATTGTAAGTGTTGATCATTTTCCTTATTCTCTACTGCTATGCTTATTAGCATTCCATCTCAAGATCGACTGATCTTGCAGTATAGGGTAGGTATAGTAGTTGATTATTGCGCTTTGGTAGGTAAACCAGGAGAGCGCCAAAGTCGATCATCGGTCGAGGATCGGTGTGGCTTAAAAAACAAACGAACAAGCGCACAGAATTTTACCAGGTAGAGAAGCGCGCAGACTAAAAATAAATTAACAAGGTGCACGATCGTCAAAAAAGGCAAATGAATAAAATGATGGTGATAAAATGAAAAATGATCAAAAAGAAACGGAAACTAAGCAATGGTAAAAAATAAAAAAAGAAAAATCAAAGAGACGAGGATAAAAATAAAACGAAACGAAATCTTGATCCTGTACAGTCTGGATTCGAGTAGCTAGGTACAAACTATATATTGTCGGCTGCTGTTCCTGCGTTTATAGTATGCGGATCTTGTCTTAAAACTTGTTAGGATCTTTCAGTTTTTGAAGTTTTTTTTTGTTTTTTTTTATATTATTTTTTTTCTTGTTGCGATTTTTGATTGGTTTTTTTCGTTTGTTTTTTTTCTGTTTTTGGTTGATGTTTGCAATTGCTGCCAACATTTTTCTGCCCCCCCCCCCTCGCTTTATATTATGCTTAAAGTTGTTGTTCTACCTTGTTATGGAAAAAGTAGGAGTTGTTTTTTTTGTTTGAGGCATAATAATAAGAAACACACTTATGCGATATTCTAAGTGATCTTGTAAATTTGTAGTGTGATCTGTTCCTGAGCAAATCATTTTTGACTTGTTTTGAATACGGATTTTATTCGAGATATCAATTATCATTCATTTAGTCCTCCAGGGCTGTGGGCACGTAGACGGGTTGTCGAGGGTGTATTGCCTTAATGTTGTGCATATGAGAACGAAGACGTGAAGAAATTCTGAGTGTTCTATTGGATTTTTATCAGTTGGAATGGAAATCGAATTGGGAAGTCTCAGGTTCTGACCGTATACGAGACGAGCCCGGCAGGTGAGTATTGTAAGTCGGTCTTATTTGCCGTGCGTATGCCTAAAGGTGGGTATCCACCAAGAGTTTTGTTTCCGCACTATCTCCATACATTATCCGCCGAAGTGTCTCCACCAAAATCAATGCGCGGAGATAAGAAATGTGCGGAGACTACACACTAGTGTTGGGTAGGACACGATTATAAAATGAGTTTGTAAGAGGTGCCTCTTTTTTCTTTTGAGCCAGTACAATGTCATACTTCAAATGAGGCGAGGTTCTATTGTAATCACAAAATGACAAAAACAAGCAGATTAAAAAAAAAAGAAAGAAAATAAATACCAATGAAGTGCATTTTTACAAGCTTAATTCTAATATTCATTAAACTGCCTTAGAGTAAGTAAGAAATCTATGCCTCTACAATGTACAGCCACGGACAACTAATTAGAACAGTTTCATAAAAATTGCATTTATAAATTTTTTATTATTTATGTAGCAATCCTGTTAGGAATTCATTATGATATTGTTATTGATTTCCTTCAATCATTATATATTTAAAAAAATTAAGAGGAGGCGGTGGGAAATCTTTAATTTGATTCCTACATAAAAAATGTATAAATGCAATTTTTATGAAACTGTTTCTAATTAGTTGTCCGTGGCCATATATTTATATTTTGCAATCCCACCTCGCCTAATTTCAAGTTGGAAATTCTGCTACTGCAAAAAAAGTAAGAAATGTCTCTCCAGCACAAAATTTCACTCCCTCAAAAAATGTAAGAATTGTCTCTTCATGACAAAACCTCACTCCCTCGAAAAATGTAAGAATTGTCTCTTCAGGACAAAACCTCATTCCCTCGAAAAATGTAAGAAATGTCTCTTCATGACAAAACCTCACTCCCTCGAAAAATGTAAGAATTGTCTCTTCATGACAAAACCTCACTCCCTCGAAAAATGTAAGAATTGTCTCTTTAGGACAAAACCTCACTCCCTCGAAAAATGTAAGAAATGTCTCTCCATCCAATTCGCATTTACAATCTCACCACGGCTCAGCTTAAAGTGGATATTTTACTGCCGCAAAAGAAGTGAGAAATGTCTCTCCAGTTCGTGTTTACAATCTCACCTCGCCGCAATTCACATTGGAAATTTTACTGTGGCAAAAGAAGTGAGAAATGTCTCTCCAGTTCGTGTTTACAATCTCACCTCGCCGCAATTCACATTGGAAATTTTACTGTGGCAAAAGAAGGAAGAAATGTCTTTCCACTAAGTAATTTACAATCTTGATACACGCTCATATACCACTAGGACATTATTTTTGAACCG
This sequence comes from Thereva nobilitata, assembly GCA_963855945.1. NCBI lineage: Eukaryota > Metazoa > Arthropoda > Insecta > Diptera > Therevidae > Thereva > Thereva nobilitata. Next base: position 6,104,820 of record OY979699.1, read on the forward strand.
CGACATTTAAAAAAACTGAGGCCTCAGTACAATTTACATCATGTAAGAGACAAATGTACTGCCTCGTGTAAGTCCGGCTCAACACGACTACACACGCACATCGATATTTCAGTGGATACAAAACGTATCCATTAACAAATGTTCTGTGTCGGTGCGGAGAACTTCTGCGGGGACTGTGCGCGGATAAGTAAATGCAGCGGATACTTGAAAAAAGACTTCGAAAAGTCTTGAAGTTGCTTGTTGAGGCCTATCTTTTGTTTTCCAGTGAATATGGAAAACACAAAACATCTTAGGACAAAAAAGGGTATTATTTTGAAGAGATAGATTTTTCTTACGATGGAATGGACAAATAAAAATTAAATAAGTTATTGTGGGATGCCGAATAAAGGAGTATAAAAATAAAAATAGCAATTTTTGACCATTTGCACCCTCCCCCGGCCACCCGTAGCTTAAGTTGCCATTTCACCCCCCACACCCCAATAGAAATTTTGTCAATTTTAAGCCATCAACAGCGAAAATTAAATGATTTTTTATGAAACAAATATTTCTCGTAACTCAAAAAATCAAAACTAACCGTGTTTTATATGTTTTATATTACATTCACAAAAATTTCCACATACATTGAAGCAGGTATGAAGGAAATATTAAACCAGACGAATATTTTTTTCATACGGTGGCCAACTTCGAAAATGTGTATCTTTACACATGCACACAATGAAATAATTTCGATGTTCGCCGTATGTCTCATACTTGTGTGACCGTGGATGGCGGCCTATTAAGGCAGGCGCGGATCTTGAATTTTGTTTTGAGTGGGGGGGGGTCACGGAATTAAAAGTGGCAGAAAAAAATTTCTACTCCTAAAAAATCAAAAACAAAATTAAAAAAACGAACAAAACTAACCGAATTTTCTGGTGGATTAAAGCCAAACCTGCCCTACGAAAACGTGCCCTTATATATTTTTTATGAAGACGCGCCCTTTCTTGTGAGGTCAGCTAGCTTCAAAGTTTGCAAATCTCTATATATAAAACAGTAACTGACTGACAGGCAACGCACAACCCAAACCGCTGGACCTAAAGGGCTGAAATTTTGACAGTGCATCGCTATAATGACGTGGACATCCACTAAGAAGCGATTTTTCGAAACTCATCAGCCATTGTGCGACTGCAAACACCAGATGGCAATGAAATCAGCTGCAAGCCCTACTAGATGGCGGATCGCAACTAAACATCATAACAGACAGGCTAGCCTAGAGGCCCAACGCCACGAAGGTGCCAGTTCCCATGGCATTAACCAAGTAACCCAACGCACCAACAGCAGAGTAAACGTGCTCCTGAAGTCAAATACCTCCGCCTTCTCAATAAGAATGGAGACATTCGTATTCCCTCGAATTACTGGTCCATAACCAGCACAATACATGAACATCAAGTCCTGGAATATACCAGACAATCTTAAGCTCGCTGAGGCCAGCTTCCATGAGGCCAGTCGTATAGATATACTTATTGGAGCAGAAGTTTTTTACCAGTTACTATTCCCAGAACAGCGATCTTTGTCATGCAAAACACCAGGCTAGGATGGGTAATGGCGGGAAAAATTGAAGAAGCACCAAGAAACGGACTCATGAGTTGCAATGTTGGCACACAATCTCCAGAGGAAGTTGACATCTCACAGCAAATTGAAATTTTTTTGGAAGATTGAAGAAGTCAACCCCTCAAAACCATGCTTATCAGTTGTCGAAGAACGATGTGAGGCTGGGCGAATGCTGGTCCCAGCACAGCACAGCACAACAGAGAAACCTGTGTTTCATTATAGCTAAGCTACCATCGCATATTTGGGACAGCACAGGCACAGCAGTCGCAGAGGCCTCTGTCACAGCTCTGCGGGTTGTGATTGAAACACAGTTTCCTCTGTCGGTAAGACACAATCAAGAAGCAGTAAAGCGTTTTTCAATTTTATATGATACTAAAAATGAAAATTATGAAAGAACGAGTAGAAGAACCCATACCCATACAAACTTAACATATCCCAGCGGGAAATAGAAGCATTCGCTGATGCATGAAGAAGCTATCCTTGTGCATCTTAGAAGTGCTTCCCTTCCGTATCCCTATCCATCTCTTTTTTACCATTGCATGTCATTAGCAAGAAGCAGTTTCTTCGATTTTCTTCTAGTTAGCTTCCTGAGAAGCTATTTTGAAGATTTAAGTTTTTCAAGCAGCAAAATTTTCATTTTTGCTTTTTTTGTGAGCGGGGAAAAAGGTTTCGCTCTTCGTTTTTGAATAATAAGGATACAAATAGATTTCAAAAATAAATATTTTTTTTAAATTAAAATTGCATACACACACAAAAAACAATAAAAAATTCAGCACTTTTCACTGGACTAATCAAAATCACAATTATAAAATCACAATTACTCTAATAAATTATAAACCGCGAGACTTCTTTTACTGAGCGCACAACTCTAAATGGCCATTTTTCAAAAGAGAATATGTCACAACAAAGGAAAACGTTACGAATCGAAATGCAGAGAGGCTCTTAAAACAGAAGACTTATTTGTAGCCACATGCATAGGAAAATCTTCCAAAATGCTTCCGCAGCGCAACCAGTAAGCACTTCCAATTTGATTCCAGAGGAAGCTGCTTCCACTTTTCCCGCTGGGATATTTTAGAGTGCTGCATGCTTGCGTTCCAGGCTCTAGATAAGTGCTTGCTTGACGATAAGAACGCAGGGATATGGCGGGTCAGTTTTGGGGCCCCTTAGGCGATTAGTACGCAGGGATATGGGGTTTTCACTTTTCGGGTTTCAATCTATTCTCGGGGCCCCCTCTGGCCTGGGCCCCGGGCAATTCATCCCAATTGCCCCCCCCCCCCCTCTGTGGTGGGCCTCCTTATGTGGTGGCCAAAATCGGACTTGTTTTCACTGCAAGCTGCTGTACAATCTCGGAAGCAAATAACCAAATAGACCGCTTATTCAGATATAGCGCACCTATTCGATCCGCTCGGTATCACCGCGCCAGTTGTAACCGCAAAGTTGTTGCTCCAGCAAACATAGATAATAATGCTGACTGGGATGAACCTTTACCACCTGCATTAGAGCAGCAATGGATTATATTTGGAAATAGTCTCTAGGAGTTAAAGGATTTCTCCTTTCCAAGACATGTCTTCGCACACCACCATCCAAAGGAAATTTAGCTTCAGGATAAACAGTTTGGGCAGTGATTTAGCCAAAAGGCACATGTCTTGGGGACTAAGTAAAAAGGCTGGAGTACAATGATTCCATTCCGTACCGTTTCGTATAAATGTCAAAAGTCGGATTGTTAGAATTTTTATTGGAAGTGTTCGTGGAAATGGAAGGGTAACTACAATGGACGGGACGGAACGGTGCGGAATGGAAAAGATGAGCAAATTCCATATTTTTACGAAAAGGTCGGAAGACATAACCTTATTTGGTGTCATTTGGTGGTCCGTAATTTAAAACATAAATATGGAAGACGATAAGTAAATTGAATTAGTAAAAACATATCCGGAAATTTTTGATAAAATAAATTAATTTTATTTGGATACAACAGTTTATTATTTCTGTACTCACTTCTTTTAAACTTGATAGTTGTCAAAAACGGACTGAATAGGCTGTATTGTAGCCAGTTATCGAACTCCACGGAGCGGTACGGTTCGGAACGGAATCATTGTAATCCAGCCTTAAGAGGTAATATCAGGACCAGTGGAGTTCGCTAGTCCTGAAGAAAATTCAGTTCATTAAATGATCGGTTCGATCAAGGGCAGTTGGTAGCAAAAAAGTTCCAAGTGAAGAAGATTTAAAAAAAAACAGAGATACTAATAAATCGGCTTTGGATTTGCTTTCTGATCTCACGTTCCCCATTGTAGACAAAAGGAGTTGTTGAGGATGAAGTAAACAATTCTTCTTGTAAATGCACAGCGCCCAAATAAGAACACTCTTCAACAATCGATGTCCAATAGGTTAATAAACACATAAATTTTGCTGTAATCTTAAATGAATTTACTTTTAAGATATTTTGTGTCATTAATCCTCTTCTTATTGCCGAAAAAATAAATAAAAGAAACAAAACTACTAAAGCCAAGCAAGTGTCACCAAACACACACTCGTTTTAATAATATTTCACTCTCGCTGATAAATCCGCATTAAAATGGCACTTTAAAAAAAAATTAATCTGACGGGAAAAATCCCCCAAAATTATCAAAATATAAAACAATTATCATAATGCAACATCAAAAATCCATATTCGTTACCTGCAAAACGTGGAATTCTTCATTTTTTTAATCAAATACGAAAAACGTGATTTTTGATTAATTTTTTTTCGATTGTTTTTTGGATTTTGCTTATTTCATTTTCGCTTGTTCCAAAAAAAAAATAAAAATAAAAGAATAAACAGAAAAAAGCCGCCTGAAATGGAATAAAATAACAAAAAATTTAAAAAAAAACATAAACAAATGCGAAGGAAAAAAAGGACACAAGAAATCGCGATAAGAATTTAATAACACACCTGTCAGGAGTGCGGAGAGTGCTGTCCGAGTCCAGGACTTAATAAAGGAGGCGTAAAAAAATTACCAAAAGTAATAACAATTGAATTATTGCATTTCCTTATCAGACGGACTCCCGCTCTCCGAAATTGAATAGCGCATGATTTTCGATCCTTTTTTTGCGCTTTGCTGTGGCCATTTCGTAACTTTGCGCAATATCTCTACACACTTAAGAAGGCTCCATTGTTTCTTTGCATTTGTTTAATTCTTCATTTTTCCCGTGTGTGTGTGTGTGCGTGTGGATGCAAAAATTCGATGGGAATTTTTTAGTTATTTTAATTCATTTTTTTGTTGTTGATTTTGTTGTGTGTTTGCTCAGTTTTTTGTGCGCATTTTTTTTTGGTTAATCACAGCCTTGTGCTGCCTGGGCCTTATCAAAAGGATTTTTCATTATACTAATCCACAAATAAAAACTTAAAAATAAAAGACAAGAACCGAAGCGAAATCGTAAAATTTTAAGAAAGGAAAAAGTTAAGTAATTTATCGTGATTGAGATAAGAGAAAGGATTTTTATTTTGGTTGTAAACGTAAGTATTAAAAAGTGTAATCTTGTTCATCTTTGTTGAGGAATTAATAAAAAAAGAGTTATTTTTGAAAGTGTCGATAGCTCAAATTTAAACAGGCGGGGAACTTATACCGAAAGTTTGAACTCTCTGCCTTTGGCGATTTGTAATTTTTCACACAGATAAAACACAAAAAAAATATTTTACTCCGCCAGGATATCCTACTGGTCCCAAGCCTGGGCAAAGGAGGAGGGTTTTTTTTTCTTGGAGGTAAAAAGCTCATGCTTCCGCCACGACTCATGCGCCCTGTTACCAGCGATCCCGCTTGCCGGTTATGTGGGACTCCAACCCTACCCAACGGAAATTGAGTGCTCTAAAGAGAATGAAAGAACACTCCCATGAAGCATGGAGTGCTCCCTTTCCGCTCCCTCTTCATATATTTTTTAACATTAGATGTCCGCCTAGGCTAGCACTCCATTTGACCTCCCATAGGAGCACTCCTGCACTGATTTGGTTGGAGACAAAAAGGAGCTTTATAGAGCTTTTTTAAATATCTACAGTAGGGCTATAGGAGTCCGTGCCGAAAAGCTTTTATTTCTTCATTCTATAAAATTTCTGAAAACTCCAGTAATGCTCCCTCGGGAGCATATTTGACAGCGCTCAAAATTAGCTCCCCTGAGCAGCGCTCCCAATTATTCCCGCTGGGACACACACATATAAATATATGCATAAAACTAAAAAGCCTACAGCATGTCCCTACCCCGCGGGACTGGCTTGTAAGCATTACATCGCGGCGGTTCGTTCAGCTTTATTTAGCTGCTAGTCATCATCGGGAGCTCCACAGCCTATTGTTGGCTTCCTACATCGTTCGCCCCCATGATTCTCGATCTCGGGATAAGTATGTGGGTCCAACGACCCTCAACACCCACATTATTTGCTATTCCCTTACGGACTCGCAGCGCGCAATCTGCCGCCCCGTACTGATTTAGGCTCCCCTCTATCATATTCTGGGTCATAAGCCTAGTGTCCACTATAGAGTTTTTTGGGCAGAGCTAGAGAAAACTCTCGCGTAGAGATGCGTAGAGAAGTGTATACACCCTCGAGAGCTCTACACATGCGCTGTACGCTCACTCTACGCGCAAGTTTTCTCTACTAAAAAACTCTATAGTGTATACACAATTTTTTTGCGTTTGGTAGAGCTCAACATCTGCTCTACGCTCTATCAAGCATGTTTGATAGAGTTTTCTCTCTACAAGTATTCGCCTCGGAATTCGAATACGACATAAGCAGAAAATTTTGGTATGCAGATGTATCTCGTGAGCTTATTCAATAATTCTCGATACATTTCAGCGTTTTGTTTTCTTTTCGCAATCCAATCTCGCTCCCAACATTTCCTTTCCTTTTCTTCTTTTATAATAAATAAAACGGCAGCAGCTTGTTTTTGGCGAGAACTCATTTTATTATTTTTTTTTATTTCTATTAATTTCTTTTAAATAATTTACACAATATGTGTACGCACACACCACTGGACATGCAAACGCTGATAGCCGCAGTTGCGCGCTCTACCATACGACTCTACAGTAGAGAAAAACGCATCTGCAATGTACGCAGTCTGTAGAGCGCGTGGTAGAGCTCTATTCGAAATTTCTCTAGAGCAGCTCTACGGTGGACTGCTAGAGTGGTACAGACGCTCTGTAGTGTACCCACTACAGGTAGAGCTCTACACTCTACGCTCTACACTCTACCGAAAAAAACTCTACAGTGGACATTTGGCTATAGAGACGCGCGCCTTCTCTCGCCTGAATGTCTATGGGAATCATCCCCGCTATCACGCAAGCCGCATCGTCGGATGTGGTCCTGTATGCGCAGCACGCGCGAGGAATGCTTAGCCTGTATGCGGCCCTCCATTTTCTACTGTTTGCATATTCACCATATGGGTTGCCTTGTAGTAATAATAATAATATTGGGATCATCCCCGCTATCAAGCACGCCAAACCGTTGGACGTGGTCTTGCATGCGCAGCTGGTGCGAAGGGCGCTTACTCTGCCGTCCATTTCCTACTGTTAGTCGTGCTGCCAAAAGTCACTGCCCATACGGGCGCTGCGTGTAGTAAGGCTAAGCTAACCATTCGTCCCATCAGGAGGCGACGACCCAGTCTGGAGCCCCTACCGTTGGGCAACATTCTCGCAAGTACTGCACAAATAGCGGACGCTTTATTTTCCATGACCTCCAAGTGTGATTTCAGCTTTCGATTGATCATCATCACTCCCATGACAAGGTGGAAGTGAATGATTTGTTGACCTACCTTGATCTTTATGGACACTGGTTTTTACCATTCACTGATCAGCACAGATTCTGTTTTGTCCACAGCAAACGTCAGCAAACGCTATAGTCCATTTAAATGGTACTTTAACATTGCAAAAATGCAGGACCAGGTTTTTTTTGGGTTGTGTGGGAGGGGGGGGGGGGGGGTCGGTGTAACTTTAAATTTGACTTTTCGGGCTCGGGCCCCCCCTTGGCCGCCATCTTGGAAAAGTTGTGCAAATGGTTTTTCCACTATATCTCCGTAACAGTACTATCTTAGAGAAAATTTGTAAAAATGTTTTTTGTTTAAAAACTAAAAAAACTTGTTATTTTTTTTTGCTAAAATTGAAGGAAAAAAAGTTATAGCCCTTAAAAGAAAATATTGCGACTAATTTTTGTGTTCTAAGGCTAATAACTTCTTAATTATTCAATTTACAACAAAAAAGCTTATATAATAAATTTTAGATAATTTAATTCTAAAAAAAACATTTTTACAAATTTTCTGTAAGATGTACTGTTGCGGAGATATAGTGGAAAAACCATTTGAACACCTTTTCCAAGATGGCGGCCAAATGGGGGGGGAGCGAGCCCGAAAACTCAAATTTAATGTTACACATGTTACGCGTTTTTGGGTATCGAAGGCTATCAATGCAGTGATTTTTCTCTATGGCTGATCTTGCCAGATACACCACCAAATAGACTTCGCTAGCCGTTGAGCTTGCCGCTGACATCTGCCTATCTTTCCTTTTCGACGCTAGAGTGTAGTATATTCACATATCACCCGTTCGAAAAGTTTTCCTTTACAAATGAAGAGGTATATCGGTCTATAGGACGCTGGGTCCATTAAGCACTTGCCTTCGATTCAATATTAAAAGGGAATATATATGCAGACACAAGCCTTATAATAAGAAAACAAACTAGTTGGGATGTGGCTTTTGACCCTTTCGGTCCACAAGAATAACTTCCCAGTATTCGTTCAAACAAAAAAACGACTCGAACGATTTTTATGAAAATCTTTTCAGATCATACTTCCTTTAACACGCTTTGAACGGCATCTTAACGAAGTCGGTATCTTTTTTGGTTCGCGCGAAATCGTGCTGGTACAAAAATCACTTACGTCGTTCAAACAAAAAAAACGGTTCGACCGATTTTTATGAAAATCTTTTCAGATCATATGTCCTTTAACATGCTTCGAACGGCACCTTAACGAAGTCAAAATCTTTTTTGGTTCTCGCGAAATCGTGACGGTACAAAAATCACTTAAGTCGTTTAAACAAAAAAACGGCTCCACCGATTTTTATGAAAATCTTTTCAGATCATATGTCCTTTAATACGCTTCGAACGGCACCTTAACGAAGTCGATATCTTTTTTGGTTCGCGCGAAATCGTGCTGGTACAAAAATCACTTAAGTCGTTCAAACAAAAAAACGGCTCCACCGATTTTTATGAAAATCTTTTCAATTCATATGTCCTTTAATACGCTTCGAACGGCACCTTAACGAAGTCGATATCTTTTTCGGTTCGCGCGAAATCGTGCTGGCACAAAAACCACTTAAGTCGTTCAAACAAAAAAACGGCTCGACCGATTTTTATGAAAATCTTTTCAGATCATATTTCCTTGAACACGCTTCGAACGGCACCTTAACGAAGTCGATATCTTTTTCGGTTCGCGCGAAATCGTGCCGGTACAAAAATCACTTGTCGTTCAAACAAAAAAACGGCTCCACCGATTTTTATGAAAATCTTTTCAATTCATATGTCCTTTAATACGCTTCGAACGGCACCTGAACGAAGTCGATATCTTTTTCGGTTCGCGCGAAATCGTGCAGGAAAAAATGACCACATACGTACGCACACACACACACATATTTCTTCTCAAATTTTTGCTTAAAATGCTATTGGGACCTTGAAACGTGTAAATACATTGAAAATTTGGAATCCGATTTTCGGACCGATTACAATAACTTCCTACTGGGAAGTTAAAAATTATTCAAATTTAACGTGTGAATTGAGAATTCAGAGGATACTCTATTTAAAAAAAAGCTATATTTCATATCAGTTATGTATTTCCCAAAAAGTCTATTACAACAAAACAACAAGACGCTTACTATAAGTATACATATTTTATTTACAAAAAAAAACAATAATAATAACAATTTCAAAGCAACTTCTTGCCCTTGCACAGCCCCTCACTAAAAACGTATCATGGCCTTTTATGACCATCATCACTCCATCAAACACATTTCAATTTTCACTGTTTAATTTAGATTAATGATAACGAACGTCATCATCACTACCATACACCTTAAACCAAAAGATACGCTACTTAACTATCATCATCCACACTACCTCAAACCATTTCCTACCGCATACCCCCTAAACCACCCCACCCCCCCGAGTTGGGTGCCCCAATCCCATCTATTCGCCGACGTCAGTCGACAATCTACACATTAGCCATAAAACCCTTTAGAAAATCTGTTATTCTTTACTACAAACATGCATACATATATATAAGTATAGAGAGAGTGGGGAGTGTACATATGAATGAACCTTACCAAAACTGTGTGTATAGTATTGTACTATAGTATAAGCCTAAAGTTGAAGGTGTCAGAAAGATTCTATCTATATCCTATATATATGCTAAGGATTCATCAGAATCGAGGTAGGCTCTTCTTTTAATATAGGTTCACATATGCATCAACATCACACAACAAAGTCTATCCCTATGATTTCCCTTACCCTTTTCACGTGCCTTTTGTGGTGGATGGATATCTAACCCCACCCTTCCTCCTCCCCACACACACAAAAAAAAACAAATCGCCAATATCCCTGTGATATAAGTGCAAGGTACTAGTGCCCCCCTTCGATGGCGACCATATTTCCTTGGATACCATTCGATATAGTTTTATTGTTTCACCATCAACTGTCGAAAGTTATGATATGATGATGATGATGATGACGTTGATGATGAAACACACTTCGATTTTCAGCACTCTGATGGGAAACTACACTAACAAAATTTCTGTCTAGTCGGCACTATTTAAGGCCGTAGGGTAGGTCGTCGTATATGCATACATATATAAAAGTACATTTTCAGTTTTTCGGTTGTCTTTCCTTCGTATGATTTTCGGTCTGGTTTCCTTTTTTTTTTGATGGCGCCGGGTGGGCCGGGAGCGGTGGAGGGGGTAGGGTTGCAGAAGAGCAGCGAAGAATAACTAGATGAAGGATGAAGCTACTGCATACCAAAAGTGGTGTTTGACGGGGGTTGGCGTGACGAAAGAGAGAGCTCAAAAAATTTGGTTGATGGGGAGGTGGTGGTTTTTTACGTAAAGATGCCCCCACACTATCCCCCCTATTAGGGAATCAATCAAAATTTGTTTGACGATTGATGAAGATATATTCGATTTGTGTGTGTTTTGTTAGCTTTATTAGACGGCGAGACTGTCCAATGTGCTCGGAATTTTGTTTGCGTACTTTCTTTTTTGACATATTCTTTTCATTTTTTTTAAATCTAACTGTATTTCTCCATCTCAATCGGTCCCAATCCTGGAATTATCTCAATTATTCTTCTTCTTCTTTGATCCGTAAGCTGGCGGTCCGAGCGGGACGTCCCCGCAACGGATACGCTGCTGTCGGTGCCGCTGGGTCTCGAGCTCCATTCACGATTCGTTTCCATTCTTGACGATGTTTGGCGACGTCTCGAGCCTCAATAACCCTGATTCTTTAAGGCCCAAACAGAATGGCGCGGCGGAGGTGGCGGCGTCCGCCTGCCAGAGCCTTTCTCATACATTTAATTTCTCCGCAGGCGGCGCGGAGCAATTAAATGTATGGGAAACTCTCTGGCTGGCGGACGCCGCCAACTCTGCCGCGCCAATCTCTTTGTGGCTTTAAGTCGCCCTCGATATTTTTTAGCCAGGTTTTCTTTGGTGCCGATCGCTGAATTCCCCAGTCTGCCGGATGGTCTCGCCAGAGAAGTTTACGTGGCAAGCGGTTATCATCCATTCGGGAAACATGTCCAAACGATCGAAGTCGACGTTTTTGTATTTCTTCTTCGATCAGTGTCTGTTGATCGCATCTTTGTTGAACTGTTTCGTTTCGGAGTGAGACACCTCGAATCTGCCTCAAGCATCGCATTTGGAACACTTCGAGCTTGTTGACGTCCCGCTTAAACAATGTCAACGTTTTCGATCCATAAAGAAGAATCGGAAGGATCAACGTTCGGTAAAGGCGTACTTTCGTTTTGATGGTAATATTTGTTCGTTTCAATATGCACCACTTGAACGAGGCGAATGTTGCTGTTGCCTGGCCGATGCGGCTTTGAACGTCGGCCGTCGATGCCACTTTCTTTTCCTCAACCAACGATCCCAAATATTTGTACATCGGAACCTGTTCGATTTGGGTTCCTTTCGATCCGTCCGTTGTGAGCACTTTGGACTTTTCCGCATTGATTTTTAACCCGTATGACCGGGCGATGCGGGAAATTTCGTATAAGATGTCGGTTACGAAGTTGTTGTCGTCGTATCGAACTTCGCGTCGTCCATCGAATGCTTCACGCATAGTCGCGTCAACGTTGAAGAGAAGTGGCGAAGCGACGTCTCCTTGTCGGACACCAGTTTGAATCGGGAATTCCTTGTATAAGTCGCTTCGAAAACGAAAGCTGCTGGGTGAGCCATCGTACGAGGCTTGGAGAAGTTGGATGATTTTCAATGGCACGTGTTCGGTTTCCAAGACTCTCCACAAGCTGTTCCAATCGATGCAATCGAGAGCGGATTTGAAATCGATGAAAACGACGACAGTTCGTTTGCCGCAACGAATTATTTCTTCCATTAGCTGACGGACAGCGAATATTTGATCAATGCATCCTCGATATGGTCTAAATCCCGCTTGTTCTTTCCGGCTCGTTTGCTTTCGATGTTTCTGTAGCCTCGATTTTATGATTTTCTTAAATACTTTGACGACGATCGAAAGAAGGCTAATACCGCGATAATTCCGACTGTCGCCGTTCTTTAAAATTGGCACAACGATCGCTTTCTTCCACGCCGACGGGACACGATCCGAATGCCATATGTATGCTATGAGGACGTGGAGTTGTTGTGATAAGACATCACCTCCGGCTTTGATCATTTCGACGGTAACTTGATCTATTCTCGGCGCTTTTAGATTTTTCAGCGATTGCCGGCTTCACCTCGATAATTGTCGGTTCGGTATCGAGAAACTGATTCGTCGGCTGTTCGATAAATCGGCGGTTCGGGTGCTGGACCTTGTGGCTGCACCGCTGCAGGGGAGAGGTCACGAAAGTTCCATCCGATTCTTTGATGTTGTCGTTTGCTGATGTTGTTCTGCCGCCTAACCACCGGATTGTCTGGTACAGCGTCCGGTACTCGTGCCTCGACGCCGCTTCTTCCATGTCAGCCGCAACGTTATTCCAGTACGCTTCTCGTTCCGATGTCATTTTTCTGTCGAACTTCTTTGTTCAATCGTCGGTATAGCTCGAAATCGACGCGTTTCATTCGTTTCCGCTGAGGTCCAGACAGCTGTCCGAGATCCATGGCTGCGTCCGTTTACATGGAAATCTATTGTTATTCTCACTGCGCATGGAAAATGCGACTTTTGAGAAACCTTATCTCTTTTGGTTCGGACTCTATCTCGGCAGTAACACTGTTACTGTAACAGCCAAAACAAAAGAGGCAACACGTTTTGGAAGCCTTGCTGATTCTTCTGCAAAAAAACAGTTCCAGCGTTTTTAGATTTCTTCCTTAAATATTCACAGAGAGTCTCCGTCTTAGTTTCAGGAGAGAATCCCGAGATGAAGATATTTAAAGGTCTCGGTACCGTAACCAGAGGGGCGCAAGGTCCCAGAGGAACTGTAACTTCAGTGACTGGGGGACCACCCACAATTATTGGAGTTGGAGGCGAAGAGGTTGATGCCGAGACCGGCTAAGAGGCGAATCTGTCTCTGGAACGCGGGAGGTCGAATCTGTCTTGAGGAACTCAAGGTGACACCATAACCAATGGTGGCTTGGTAATTTCGACCATTGCTACGACTTTTGCGACGCGCCTTAAGTCCTGGCGCGATTGGGTTTTTGGCACCCTGTTTGAAGATAACATTCTCCGAAAGAGAAGCAGCCGTGGAGCAGGGTGAAAAAAGAAGCTGCTCCTCTCCCTGCAGGCGCCATCAGATACTGCCGCCGCTGTGGGAGAGTTTTTCCCATCGCAGACGCTTTCATATTTTAAGGACAGAGAGCGCAGGGCATTGTGATTTTGTACCACTGCTATTGCCAGCGACTCAAATTCAGCCCGAACACTCTTGGTACTCCTTTTAATGTCGTCCAATATAGGATGAAGAGAAGCCGAGCAGTTAAGAGCGCCTCTATATTACATAGTTATACTTTTGTAGTTATGCAATTAGATTCGAACGACTAAACAAATATTTTTTTGTTAAAGCTTCAAGCTCGACCTACACAAAGAAATGGGAAACAAGCACACGATCCAATTAAAATATATCAAATATTCTCAGTCAATCTGTGTGTGTATTTGCCAGACGAATCCATCAATACTGTGTGACTGTTCTATGAGTGTAGCAATTAAAGGTGCCAACGGCTACAGATAATGCCATTACAATAATTTGTTGAAAATTTTCTGAGGCTAATCAAATAGAAATGATAATGGACACACTCTGGCATGAAGCCGAACCGAAAAGGTTCCGAACGATAATCAAGGGCCAACAAGCAATGACTACACACCTATTATAAAATGCATGGAAATGGTGTAGCATAGTGTCGTAGGATAGGAATCCCAGCTAAGGGGTGTATAGGGTGTTTAGCATCATCGGAGGGCTATGTTTGTAGTCCAATTTGGAGAACGCTTTGAAATATATACCCCCAACCCGCTAGAAAGGAGCACGAAGCACTTTTCGGCTATTTGTGAACACATCACTAATAGAATTGAAAAAGGTTTTTACCGATAAAGGAAAATGGTAGTAGAATGTATGCATCAAAAAGTGCGGTGAGGTGAGAGGTGGCGAGGCAGCAGCTTCATGAGGCAACGGGCTTGATTTGAGGAGGCAAAATTGTGTAACACACATAGTGACAACCATTTCGGTTATGGTTAATGCTGGACGAGAATGATGGTTAAAATTTGGAGAGTGGGGGGTTGGTGAATTGAAAAAAGATGGTGTTAAAACGATGGGAAGTGGTTGGGCTTAAAGAAGGCCGGCTGGGGTCGAGCTCCATAGTTTGGACAACATATATATAAAAGCAACCGTTTTCACCCCGTAAAAGAACCAGACTTACAGACTACATGGACACGCTGCATACTATAGATTTATGTAAACAGAAGCGTTATAGCTATGCGAGAATATTGTTGAGGTATAGAACTTAAAAAGGATGTAAAGCGAGAATTAGTAGAGGGGGTGGGAGGGGTTAGTTCAAAAGTAGCATGTATATAGAGAGAGAGCGCGCCCTATCATACTTTATGTAAGCACTAAAATGATTTTCAATGATGGCATGATAGGTTTATTGGGTGTGGGCGAGAGGGGTCTCATCTATGGCTAAAAGCTCATCATAATGGATAGTGGTCAAATTTTATATGCTCCATATTTAGTGGCAGTGAGTAAATTGATTCTTAATTAAATTACAAGGATCGATTGATGGGCGGCTAATGGAAACCTGACAGGATGAAAAATCAACAAAAAAAAAACAAACAAATTGAATATTTTTCACGTACTCACACACATTTCTGTATATCCGGGTTGGTTATGCGTGTTTATGTGTGTGTGTGTGGAACAATAATGTAAATGTCTGTTAGATTTCGAATTTGTTTGCCCCCCGAAAATTTATATTCATCAATTTAAAATATAGCTTAGATTTATTTAACTCCGCCGTCGTCTGGTCCCAAGTCCAGGGTGTGAAAGGAGGAGGGTGGTCGATCTGCCGAATTGACCAGAATCGGGAAACCGCAGAAACTAGGCAAGAAACCGCATGGCTATACGAACTAACTATTTACGAAATAATGCTACTGCAAAAAATGGAGAATATAAATTGAGCCTCGCCATTTCGTCAAATTTAATTCCTAAAAACTTAAATATTGCTTGCAAATTCATTTGCACATATGTTGGAAAAATCATGTAGGAATTTTTATGGTTTGATTATGCTGTCCATGGAGGCTATACAAGGAGACAAAACTCCGTGTTGTCAATTTTCGTTTGATTATTGGTGGCGCTGCAGTCAAATGTACCCCAAAAAACATGGCCGATTGTATTTATCCGGTTAATGGCAAAGTTCGTTTATTACTAATATATTTTATGTTTACCAGCTTACAGCTGTTTACCAGCTTCTAAATTCAATTTATATCAATGCGATTATTCGTAATTATAGCCTCGACACACGTACGCATTTATAACGAAAATTCAGCATTAATTAGGAATTTGAACCTCATCAATTAGGAAAACCGATTAGGCAAATTTTGGTTAATCGATTAGGAAAACTCAGAAGAGAGCCATCTGTAGTTCGGTAAATTATTGGAATAAACTCAGTTTTGATGTTTGTTCCAGTGTCATACGTTGTCAGCTGAGTTAAATTTGTTTTGAAGTTTTTAATAAACAACAATAGTGCAGTAAAAAAAGCATTTTTATTTGCACAGTCTGGTAACAGCAAAATTATGATTTAATCCTGTTTGGGATATCACCAGGAGTATATTGGTAAGTTTTGGACCTCGAAAAACTTGTGCTACTTTTGTTATAAACAATTAAAGTTTTTTTACCACGTTTTTCGAGCTTAAAATGTGAATTACTCCGGTTCTATAAGTCGGATCGGGGCAAAATAAATACCAGTCTCTTCGTAATAAAATTTCCAATAAATCCTCGTTGGTTTCAAGTTTCTGAAGTACATACATAACCTGCAAAACTGAAAAAACAAGAAAAATACAGTATTTTTTTCAATTTAATGCCCAAGACAGTCAACTGCACCAATTTGCATCAAACTCTCAAAAAATATACTTTTTGATGTTACAAAAAGACTCTGAAAAATTGGTGCCAAAATACTGAACCCGTTGGCCAAAATTGCTATTGTTATCTAAAATTTGAAATGCCCGCCATTTTATGCCATTAAGTCCAAAATGAAAATTTCTTTTTTCAAAATGTAGCTCTCCATGCCACCTTTCGAATGCAATTAAAAAAAAATTTTTTTAATGTAATTTTGGTAACTGTTTTTTTATTTGTTTATAACTCAATTAATAACAATTGCATTTTTTCTGCCATTTTGAAAAAAAAATTAAAATTTTTTATCAGATCTGGTAGAAAATCTTGGGACCTTTAATTTAGAAAAACGAAAGGTTATTTTTGTTAACGTAAACCCGAGATATTTAACTTTTTGCGTTTTGGCCAATTGTTAATTAACAAATCCATATTTTGAGCTACAATTTGGACTGCATCATTTTAAAACCTATTAATTTCATGTGATCAATTCGAAAAAAATTTAAGTTTTATTTACATTTTTTACAAGCATTATAACTTATTTACAAGCAAAATAATCTGTGAAAAATGCTTCACTATGCGAAGCCGAGTGCAACAACACGTGATTATAATATTTCGCAATGCAAAAAATTCCAAAAAATGCCAATGCAAAAAATAAAATATCTCAAGTTCATGTTAACCAAAATGAACCTTGTTTTTTTTAAACTAAAGGTCCCAAAATGCTCTACCAGATCTGATAAAAAATTTAAAATTTTTTTTCAAAATGGCCGAAAAATGCAATTGTTAATATTTGAGTTATAAACAAATGAAAAAAAAGTAACCAAAATTACATTAAAAATTTTTTTTTAATTGCATTCGAAAGGTGGCATGGAGAGCTACATTTTGAAAAAAGAAATTTTCATTTTGGACTTAATGGCATAAAATGGCGGGCATTTCAAATTTTAGATAACAATAGCAATTTTGGCCAACGGGTTCAGTATTTTGGCACCAATTTTTCAGAGTCTTTTTGTAACATCAAAAAGTATATTTTTTAAAAGTTTGATGCAAATTGGTGCAGTTGACTGTCTTGGGCATTAAATTGAAAAAAATACTGTATTTTTCTTGTTTTTTCAGTTTTTTAGGTTATGTATGTACTTCAGAAACTTGAAACTAACGAGGATTTATTGGAAATTTTATTACGAAGAGACTGGTATTTATTTTGCCCCGATCCGACTTATAGAACCGGAGTAATTCACATTTTAAGCTCGAAAAACGTGGTAAAAAAAACTTTAATTGTTTATAACAAAAGTAGCACAAGTTTTTCGAGGTCCAAAACTTACCAATATACTCCTGGTGATATCCCAAACAGGATTAAATCATAATTTTGCTGTTACAAAACTATACCTTTCTTTTCATTTTTTTGGCCTTTTTTTACTGCACTACAACAGTTTTGAAGATTTTTTTAAAATATTTATTAATTTATTGCAAATCTTAGATAAATAAATCGTTTACCAAAACAAATAGTTTTAATGGACTCTGAAAACCGGTAAGTACAAATGATATTAGGTAGATTTAAATTTTGTTATAAAAAAAAATATTTTTTCAGCAATATGAATAAGGAAAATTCTACAAGAAAATTCAAATGGAGTGAGTGTCAGTTAGAATATCTTTTAGAAGTATGGCAGAAATATTCTGACCAGCTTCGCGGGACAAAAAAAAACTCCCATGTTTATTTAAAAATGGCAGCGGAGTTGGAGAAAATGGGAGTAGTTGTAACAACCAAAGAAGTCCGCATGAAAATTAACAACCTGTCCCAAAAGTATAGGTATGTAGCATTTTAACACTAATTGAGTGCGATTTTGAAATAGGTTTTACTTAATGTTTTGTTTAATATCGCAGAGACGAGAAAAAGAAACTGGGCACCGGCTCATCACCATCCCAGTTGGCAACTTTATAATAAAATTCATGAAATAGTTGGTGGCTACCCGTGCAACACCTTAAATAATTTGGACGGAAGTACTGTAAGTACATTAATTTTACAATTGTATGAGTGAGACTATTTATATTATTTTATTTTATGTTTAGGCGTTCGAGGATGCTGAAATACCAGCGAGCAGCTCATCGTTTGAGCTATACACATACGATATGGTATCCCAGTCGGGAAAGGAAGAGCTTCTTCATTAAAGCTGAATGCCTGATTTTGTAAACAGTATACATTACCAGATGGGTTATTTTGTTAATTACAATTAACATAGAAATGTCATAGCCATGGAAGGCCTTACACAGGTCATTACCGGTAAAAGGGAGAAAGAATCAAAAGAAATGTAATAGAGCTATTACTCTTTGCATTACCATGTAAGATTTCTACATTAATTCTGAAGATATGATTAGGTAAATATTGCAAAAGAATCAAAAGGTAATATGTAGAGCTATTACTTTTTGCATTACCAAGTAAGATTACTACATTAATGATGAAGATATTATTAGGTAAATATTGCCCATTATCAGTGGCATTACTTTTTAGCTTTTTCAAAGAAAAATCTTACAAAAAGGCTCTGTCCGTCCGTCTGTGACAGAATGTGCGATATGTAGGTCTCGGTGAGAAGGCGCAAAACCACGAAGACACGCAATCTCCGAAACCACTAGAGCCACAGACAAAGTAATGTCTCAAATTGAAGGTCTCGATGAAGAGCACGGAAATAGCAACCTTAAAGAAAGTTAACGGTAAGGAAGTGGTAAAATAAAATTTGTAAAGATAAAATTCTTTGGACAAAAACCATGTTTAGGTTCATAAAAAAGTCAATTATTTAGTGAAATACTTCGGTTTAATTTAAATAAACATAATTTAATTCAATAATAAAACGAAAAAAAAACAATTCTATAAAAATGAAAACAATTCCACATCATATTAATTGCTGCTGCTTGTCATAGATGTCTGCCCTTTTTTCTTTTTTTTCAAGCATTCGTTTTTGTGTATGCGGTTTTTATAAATCTTGAAACATCGTTTGATGTCAGTTATAATTTCTTCTTCGTTGCTTGCCTCTGATAGAGCCTCTTAAAATTGAAATTAATAGTAAATGTAATAGTAAAGGTAATTGTGTTTGAATTGGGAACTTACTCAATAAAATTGTATGAATCTTGAGTCCTTTAAAGGCTTTTTTGTGCTGCACGCCATCGTAATTGTAAGCTAAAATTATATCGTTCCCAAAAAGACTGGAGAATCTATTTTTCAAATTAGATGGCAAAACTATTTGCTGAACAGCTGCTATCTGTAAATTCATGTATTTTACGTACAACAGTAATATAATGTAGCTACCTCTGTAAATAAAACTTACAATATCATCCTCCCGCTCCCCAATTTCATTTTCTATAATTTGTAGTTCTTTTTCTGTCTTAATTGGAAATTTGGAAATATCAGCTTTTTTTGGAGTCATTTTCTTAATTAAGTCTTTTAAAAATACGTTGTTTTCAGCGAAGACCATCATCATATTCTGATTTTGAGATTTCAGTTGCGCCATTTCTGATCTCAATTCCTTTAATTCTGATTTCAGTTCGACAAGCAGTTTATTATTTTGTGGAGAATTTTGTACTATGAAAAAAAATTGCATTTTACCAATATTTTATGTGAAATGTGCTTGCAGTGGCGGCCTTAGAGTTGTACTTAACAATATTGATATGTGCAAATTCAAAATTTATTAATTTGTAAAATTTGCCAGAACGATTTTTACAATCGATCCGGAAGAGGGAAAATAAAAGAACACATATGTGTAAAAGAATGCACATATTAATTTTGGCAGACGACACTATAATAAATTGGCTTGAATATGGTTGTCCCCTCACTTTCCGTGACATATCAGGTTATGGCTAAATTGCTTGCTTTGCTTCTTATATGAAAATATCTTCGTTATTCAGGTACTCCCGTCATGGACTGTAACGCGACAACCAAAATCAAGCCCAATAAAAAGGAACGAAAATATGATCCCTAAGACGACCACGGTGTATTAAATTAAAAAGTAATACCCCCCAAAAAAGCCCCAGTACCAATAGCAGCGTTAATTCGCCTTAAACCCCCTTTGGGAGGAACATTTTCATTAGCCATTACTTCACCTAAAATTAAAAATTAATACATTATGAATTAAATGCATATAATATTTATTACGTTAAAAGTAGTAATGCAGAATAGGAATAAATATAAAGCCTGTATCATCGGGTAAGTACATAAATTTTAATAAAATATCTTCGACACGGAATTTCTCTTCACTGTCAGATAGGCTTCCATCCCACTGGAATATACCTAACGATGTTGAAATAATTGGTTCTTTGAAATAGTCTCCTATGTTTTGCACTCGTCTTCCAATTATATACTTATTGT
Organism: Thereva nobilitata; assembly: GCA_963855945.1. Classification (NCBI taxonomy): domain Eukaryota; kingdom Metazoa; phylum Arthropoda; class Insecta; order Diptera; family Therevidae; genus Thereva; species Thereva nobilitata. The sequence continues at coordinate 6,125,502 of OY979699.1, forward strand.
CAGATTCATCTTTCGAAAATCCTACAATTTTTATCGGGATGAAAGGTTGAACACAACAGAAGTTATCTGGCTGTGATGTGCTCAAATATCCTAATTGAAAATTCATACATTTTTTTCTGAAATAATACTTTTCTTTTTCTATGATTAAGTTTTGTGAAAAGTACTTCTTAAAAACTTGTAATATTTTTGAGGGTTTACGGATATTTCTTTTTATCTCCTGCATAAAATTTTCAAATGGGTAAGCCGCAAAGGAGTTTATGTATCCTGTTTCTATTACACATTGGACTATGTGCAGTAAATTATGCACATTATATGTGACACTGCTCTCACCATATAGTAAAGGAAAGCATTTTACAAATTCTTGTATCATCTCATTTGCAGTAGCAATATTACCTTCATAATTTTTAGGACAGCTTAAAATGCGATAGGAACAAGATAAAAGAAGGAAATGATAATAAAGATCTGTAGGAAGTTCCTTCAAAATTAAAATTCCTGTATACAGAACGATTTGTCTGAATTCAGTCGCTTTGAATCTCAAAATTTCGTCAAACGATCTAGGTTTTCTACTAAATTCTCTCGGTATGAAAGGCGCCAAAGATGCTAATTTTGTTGACAAGAACTGCTTCTGTACATTACTTAAATTTTTTGTTGTTTTCCCATTCAAAATTGAAAGTAACATCTTTTTAGTTACTCCCAAATCAATTAAGTGCATCGGATCTAAAGGAAATTGGGTCACCATGTTAACGTTTATAGTAGTTTCTAATGCAGTTTTTTCATTCCTATAATTAATGGCATGATAATTGAAATCTCTTCGGCTTAAAAAACTTTCACCAGTGCGTAATTCTGCAATTTCTGTACTATAAGTGACCACTCTATTTATGCTTTTTCCTATTTGTCTGCATTTACTACAACCATTTAATGAATTGTGACCCATTGTGCCTGTTACAAAAGAACGCGCTGGGGCATCACAAGTAAATGCTCTTAATCTAAATTTAATAGTCTTGTTTTGTATATTAATTCCATCTGTTGTTAATTTGTTCGCTTCATTTACAAAATCATGTAAGTAGGTATCAACACTTCGAGGTTTTTTTTCACCTAAATAAGTACCTATTAATATTACTTTAATTCCTGTTATATTAACGACCTTCCCTAATATGGGCCACAATGTCTTTCCACTACTTTTGAAAAGTGGCAACCCATCGATACCAACATCAAGAATAACCTCTTCATATTCCTGTATAATATTTGAAATTTTCAGCAGGTGCTTTTCGATTCCAAAGTGGCAGTACTCTCCCGGGTTTACCGTTCTAACAATAACTTTTTCTCGATTTCTGTATGTCAAAGTTTCCATAGTTTTAGGTAATTTTAGTCCTTCAGATATTAAGATATCAAGTAGTGCTTCACACAATTCTCTAGTTGGTTTATACCGTAAACACCATTCTCTAAGTTTTTCTTTTAAGGTGTTACTACTCTTTTCTACGTTTTCTACATTTTCATTTTCTACGTATTCCGCATCTTCTTGATGATTGGTAACACTTTCTTGCTGGCGCAACCCTTCGTAAACGTCATCGATAATTTCTTCTTCACCAAGGTTCATGTCATTATTACTTCTTGTTTCTACATTTCCTGCATTTATTCGATTTACAATTTCTTCCTTTTCTAGTTTTATTTTTCGGTAAATTGTCCTTTTCATTCTTAAATTATTATTATATAAATTAATTTCAGGAGAATGTTTTTTCTTGCGATACTCATAAAATAGAGTAATAACAAAATTGGAAACTACCGAAAAGTGCCAATTTTTTTAACGAAAGACTCTGCAAAGAATAGAATGGAATCATTTATGAGCAAGCTCACTTTTTTCCGGTCTAAACGGTTTTGTAAAAAATATTGCATTTGCAGTTGTATTTCTTCCTTCAATGTAATTTAATTTATATAAAATTTCATTACGGCAGGGCGGGACCAATTTTGGCAAATTTGTCAAAACAAAGGTCGTTAATAAGGCCTATTCGTAAATGTAGAACTTCACAAAATGTCACGCTTTTATAGGCTTTAAATTAAAGGATCGAAATAAACCAGTACATTCTTCATGATGTACGCCCTGTTCGGAAACGCAGGGATAAAACAATTATTTGGTTGAAGTAAAAAATCGGTCAACCTTTGATTATTTAATACATATTTCGCAAATTAACAAAAAGGGAACTCCAAAAAATAAATTTTCCCTAGTAATTGCAGTTAATTTTTATTTTAATGGTCTCACTTTTTACTCAGTTCTTTACGAATATGCCCCGCGTACTATAAAGCTAAAAAGTTGTACTTACAGTTTGTTTTCCTAATAGGTTAATTAATAAATTAAAACAAAACTTCAGAACCGTGCACTAGAAAGAACTAGACTGAACTGCGTAACCGTCGCTTCTACTTACAAAATAATAAAACAACTGGGAAAGGGGATTTCCCGAAAACTGCGAAGAAAAATAACAACAGATAAATGACACGAAGCATAGAGGCATTACCCTCTGCATTACCAGTTAATGCAAAAAGTAAATAGTTCCTATGGCTTGTTGATGTTCTGGATGCTGTATTAATTACATTTCAACCGATTACCTTTTTGTAGTAAAATCAGGACTGAAGTAATTAAATACATAAGTAAGGGCTTCCAATATTCCCGACTGGGATTTGATGAAACTACAACCGGAGAAACAACGGCAACAACATCAACGGCAACAACAACAGCAGTAACAACATCAACATGCGCCGTAGCACGAACATGTGCAGCAGGGGGAAGTGAAGTGGCCACAAGTGGAGCAACACCAGCAGCGATCACCGGGCGATCCTCCAGAAAAAGGAGCTATGACCAGGCTCTCTTCCAAAAGGAGGTGTTGCAAAAAATGGAGGAGACAAAATCGGTAATTCAAACAGAACTAGCGGAAAGTAGAAAATTGACCGAGGAAATGGTAAAAAATGATAAAAAATTTCAAGATGAAACAATAAAATTTCAACATGAATTCTTAAATATATTGAAAAGAAATAATCAGTAAAATTAATGTAAATATTTTTTTTTAATAGTGAATTTTATTTATTTTTTTTAAAGGAGATATACATAATTTTATTATCAATGAAGTTTATTTATTTAAAGTGCAATCTTGAACCTAAGAATTAATATAAACGAAAAATATTTAATTTTACATGAGAATTTTTAAAAAAATGTTATGAATTAAAATGAAGTTTATTTATTTAATTAAAATGTGAATTATGAAGTTTAGAAAAAAGTTTTAATAAAAAAAATTGAAGTAATATAATCAATTTCATTCAAAAAAGAATTATAATTTTCCAAAGCGCCTTTATTATTCCTTTTGTTTCTTCCTGTGAACAAAAAATAATATTAATAATATCCACAAGGCCAAATACCTGAATTTAACTTTACTCTATTTATATATCTCTTCAAGTCTGATTTTGAATATAATTCGCAATAGCATATCGAATGCTGAGACCAGCTGTATCAGCCCGATTATTCAGTTGTTCTGAGTATTCTCTTCGTCGTGTAGTTTCAAATTGAAGCTGCTCATTCGTCCAAGCTTGATTAACCTGATCGTTCTTGCAAATCAAAAAATTATGCAACACGCAAGCTGCCTTTATGATGATATTTGTGTTGTCAATTTTTACATCAAGCCCCTTACCAATTCTGCGGAACCTTGCCTTCAAATGGCCAAAGGCATTTTGGACAACGCGACGAGCACCTGACAATTTTGCATTAAAATTTGCTTGATTTGCAGACAAATTATTTGAATATGGGAACGGCTTCATTAACGTGTCGCTTAAAGTGAAAGCAGAATCTCCAATTAACATAGAAGGGACAATACAATTATTTAACATTATCCTATGTTTCACAAATAGTGAACTGTTCCGTTGCAGCTTCTTTAGTGGTGAGATATCGTAAAGTGAGCAATCTCTCACACGTCCTGGTGCGCCAACAGAAATGAACATGAACCGGTATCTGCAAATTGCACAAAGTATTATATTTTGGCACTTTTCATGGTTCAATGACCGTGGTTTACCGATAATCTACAACTGCCAACAGAACTGTCGAATACCAGCCCTTAAAATTGTAGTAGTCATACCCACATTCTTGAGGGGGCCTGACTTCAATGTGACAGCCATCTGAAAATTAAAAAAAATTTTAAAAATTTCCACAACATTTAAACACTCCTTTCTCCGTACCTATCGCTCCAAAACATTGAGGAAAACCTAGGCGATTAAATCCTTCAATGCTATCCACTAACCTGAAGTTAGCGGTTCAAATGAATTTAAAAATTCTGGTTTTAAAATTAACCACACCGCTTCGCAGAAATCTCTCAAAATCTCTCCCACTGTTGTACGTCCAACACCAAATAGATGTCCGATGCTGCGATATTCCGCTGAGGACCCTAAAGCATATATTGATATAGCAATTCTTTTTTCCAGAGGAATTGCTTTCCTCATATCTGTGTTTTGTCGACTTAAAATGGGTAATTTCTGACACAGGAACTCAAAAGTTGTTCTTCCCATTCGAAAGTTTTCTTTAAAAGTGTGGTCGGACATACGCGGAACATCAACCTCCCAAAATGTCGACGTTCTTTCCTGTTAAATTAAAGTATTGGAATTTATCCTATTCACATTTATTTAAAAAAAATTATTACCTGCTGCCAGACTACCCGATTGATAGACCGGCTAGTGGGCAACAATGTAACAAGAGAATTCATTTCTTGTATTTTTGGAATAGCATTCATTAAATGCATTTGTCTCCTCTGCCGTAAAGCCTTTCTGGTCGTAATGTATTTATTTAATAAATTATTGTACTGTATTAATCTAAAATAAGCTATATTCTTTCGTTTTTTATTCATCGCTGACATTTTTCACTACACTTCCACTTGTCATCTGACAACTGTCAAAATATAAAGACGTATTTTAATATTTTAACGTGTGTCACTCCCAAAAAGCGTTCGTCATAAATGATGAATTTTCGTAATTTTTTGATTGCCGTGTGTCGAGGCTATTAGTCAATTTTTGATGTTTCCAATGAATTTTTATTAATTTCATGTGGGGTACATCGGACAAAGGTGACATCTGTGGCCAAAAATGAACTAGAAGTTTAGTTTCTTCTACCCATCCATTTCCTGCCATTTTCCCCATAAGAGTTTTTCCTCCTTGTATATTCTCCATGATGCTGTCCAAGCAAGCTAAGATGTAAATGTCATCGTGTTATGGCAGTGGATAGTGTTGCACTGTCCTAAACGATCTCCTCTGTGTACGGGGCGCACCTAATTGTATATTTATATTTTATATTTATTTATATTTATTTAGTACATAAAGATAATTATAATCTTAACACGCTTTAACACATATGTACATTAAAAACAATGGAAAAAAGTACGTATAAATCAATAAAAAATTAAACTAAAAGTTTACTTAATATAAAGAGAAGGGGAGAAAAAGAGAAGAATTATTACTCAAAAAAATTAATTTGATGGAAGATTATTGGCTAGTAAGGTAATTGTCGCCAGGCTGCAGGCTTGGGAAGGGCGCAACCTCAAGGTAATTGAGGAAAAGGACCTTCCCAAATTTAAGCGGATCGCATTCTGGGTTCCTAACGATGTTAGGGAACCGGAACAGGTGCTCCGCAGAATGGAGATACAAAATCAGCCAATTGAGGTGACCTCTTGGCAAGTGATGGGTAGGAAGGTTGACCAGAACGGTCAAACCCTTGCCCTCAGCATTGACGAGAGGTCGCTCATGCAGCTGAAAGAGAAGGGCATGTCCCTATTTTACGGCTTCGGCCGTATTAAAGTCAAGGAGATTGGCTCAAAAAAGGAGGCTCCTGCTGACTCACAACAGCAGGTGCAACCACAAGATGCGGGTGGTACAGTGCAACCTGCAACATAGTAGGGCGGCCTCGGCAGTCTTTTGCAGGGTGCTGGCCACCCAAGGTGTTGACGTGGCTCTTGTACAAGAGCCATGGGTGAATAACGGTGCTATATAGGGCTTGCGGGCAGCTGGCTACAACATTGCATGCAGTGATGTGGACGGTGACCCTCGGACCTGTATAGTCTACAACAAAAACACTAACTGCTTTCCTCTCACAGACAAGTCGTCGAGAGACCTGGCATTGGTGAAGATACCTATTAGAAGGGGGGCAGCAAAAGCATAAACATATTATGCTCAGCATACCTCCCCTACGACTCCAGGGACCCACCACCATCCAAAGAACTCAAGGATATTGTGGGTCACTCTAACAGGAGCGGTCTGCAGATCATCATAGGATGTGACGCGAACGCCCATCATGATGCCTGGGGCAGTAGCGGAGTGAACAAAAGGGGCGAATACCTTTTTGATTACCTCTTAACTACTAACCTGGACATATTAAATCGCGGCACGGATCCTACCTTCGACAACGGTAGGAGACGTGAGGTTATAGACATTACGCTGGCCACTCCCAATTACGTGAGTTACTGGCGGGTCTCAGATGAGCCATCGTGCTCAGACCACAGACACATTCACTTTATGGTGGGCGAGTCTTTGGAAAGAGTGAGTGCATATAGGAATCCCAGATATACAAACTGGGCAGGCTTTCGGGGCGAACTCAGTAGCGTACTGAAGGGTTCCATGCACTCAATCAAATCTACGATGGATGTGGAACTATCCGCGGACTTCCTTACGGAGGCGGTTACTGCTGCTTACAAAAATAACTGCCCCCTTCTGATGAGGACGCGCAACAGGAAAACTCTATGGTGGAATAATGAGCTCTCTAAGTTGAGATCCGCCACTAGGAAGCTATTCAACGCAGCCAAGAAGAGCGGCAACTGGGAGAGTTATAAAGGCTCGCTAACCACCTATAACAGGGCGATCAGACGAGCAAAAAGAAACAGCTGGAGGAGTTTCTGCGAGAGTATCGAAGACATTCGAGACTCAGCAAAGATCCACAAGGCTTTATTAAAGGGCACATCGGGAGATCTCGGATCTATTAGGAGAACCGATGGCTCTTTCACACAGTCTAGGGAAGAAACCTTGATAATATTGCTCCAGGCACACTTCCCAGGCACAATCATTTATTCAAATGGGAATACAGCTACTGCTGGGCAACTAACAGGCTCACTTTCTAAAGCGACCAAAGCTGCCTGGACAGAAGCAAACGCCGTGTTTAATCACGAAGCAATTAGGGAGGCGATAGGATCGTTCAAACCATACAAGTCCCCTGGAGCAGACCGGATCTATCCCATTATGTTACGGGAGGGCTGCGACCTGGTCACTCCCTTATTATGCAAAATATTCAGGGCTTCCTTCGTACATGGTTATATCCCATCTGTCTGGAGGAATGTCAATATAACATTTATACCCAAGCCAGGGCGTTCGGACTACACCTCGGCTAAAGCTTTCAGGCCGATAAGTCTCTCGTCTTTTGCCTTGAAGACAATGGAGAAAATTGTCGACAGGGTGATAAGGGAAACTTATCTTCAACGCCAACCACTAAGCTCCTATCAGCATGCGTACCAGGCGGGCAAGTCCACTGAGACGGCACTGCACAATCTGGTGCTCAAGCTGGAAGGCGCAGCACTAAACAAAGGAGTTGCGCTGGCGGCCTTCCTCGATATCGAAGGAGCCTTCGACAACACGTCCTTTGATACTATAGCTAAGGCTCTAAGTAGACGAAGTCTAAGTAGCACTTTCTGCGACTGGATCGACTCTATGCTGAGAACTCGCAAACTAATGGTTTCTCATGTTGAGGGGTCTCTGGAGGGCACTATAGCAAAAGGTTGTCCGCAGGGAGGAGTTTTATCCCCACTTCTGTGGTGCCTTGTTGTAGATGAACTCCTGGAACTACTCAACGGCCGCAACTTTTTCGCCCAAGGCTACGCAGACGATGTCGTCATCGTAGTAACGGACGAAACTGAAGGAGCCATGTCAAGACGTCTGCAGCAGGCACTAGATCTAGTATCTAGTTGGTGCGACAGCGTAGGACTAAAAGTCAATCCCGACAAGACGATTCTCGTTCCCTTTACCAGGAAACGATCACTACCGGGGCTTTCGGAGCCGACACTCGCAGGTAGAACTATAGGCTTTTCACAACAAGCCAAATATTTAGGAGTGACGCTAGATGCCAAGCTCAACTGGAACCAGCACATGGACACTCTGATGAGCAGAACGCGCAGATCCCTGTGGGCTTGCCGCAGAGCTTGTGGCTCCATATGGGGTTTGCAGCCGAAAACCATGTACTGGATATACACCACCATCGTCAGGCCCATAGTAACTTATGGAGCTTTAGTTGGGTGGCACAGAACGGCGCTTAAGGGTTTCATAACCAATTTGTGCAAAATTCAAAGAATGGCCTTCCTTTCCATCACTGGAGCCATCCGCACTTCCCCGACGGCAGCATTGGAGACTCTCCCCCCAGATTCAGTGGAGCGATGAGCTTAGGCACCCTAGCAACTGTCTTCCAAGCAGAGGTGTACGCTATACTGGCATGCACTCATGAGAACTTAAGAAGGGCCTACCAAAACAAACGGATCTTTATCTTCTCTGACAGCCAAGCGGCAATTAGGGCGATAAGGTCCCGTAGGACCAAGTCTAAATTAGTTTGGGACTGCCAACGTGCTCTTGGTGAGCTGGGCGTTCTCAATCAAGTTACCCTTGTCTGGGTCCCGGGACATCGGGGCTTCAAAGGCAATGAAAAAGCGGATGCCCTAGCTAAGCAGGGCTCTAACATTGCATTCATCGGTCCAGAGCCGGCTATCGGAGCACCTACCAGCTTGCTGCGAAGGGCCCTAGCCGATCGGACTTTAATGAAACATACTGAACGCTGGAGGTCCGCGCCTGGATTGGCTAACTCTAAGCGGTTCCTGCCTGGGCCGTCTCCTAACACGGCCAAGAAATTGTTAGGGCGCAGTAGAAACGATGTCAGGACACTTGTTGCCTTGATTACCGGACACTGCGCCCTAAATTACCACTTATGGAGGATAGGAAAAGCGGAGGACCCCACCTGAAGGCTTTGCCTGGAGGAGGATGAGTCTGCTCTCCACGTCCTCTGTGAATGCCCCGCAATAGCGAGGAGCAGGGTTTCTTTATTCGAAGAGTCCCTGCTCGATTATTCAAGTCTAAGCGACAAGCCACTAGGCAGACTGCTGAACTTGTTCGAGCGGTCTGGCTTAAAAATATGAGATATAGGGGTGTAGTACAATAGGCCAAATGAATGGCCGCAGTACCTATGGACCCAGTACCTCACACAAGAAAAAAAAAAGGTAATTAGATACAAGCTTCCTGAACACGTTCGAAGACCTCGCACTCTGTATGGCGTGTGGCAAATTGTTCCACAAGCAAAGACAGTGAACAAAAAAGGACCTTTGCCCAACAAGGTGATGAACTCTTGGCGGGATAAAAAGTATTTTCCTAGTTGTACGACCACGATGAATATACTCAAGGAGGTAGGACGGACGTTCATAGCGCTGAAGTTTGTAGATAAATAATGCTGCCTTGAGGGAAAGGTATTCGTCGAGCGTGCATCCGAGGATAGAAGAGCGATATGGGCTTATATGGTCATATCTGCGGAGGTTATATACAAACCTGGTACAATCATTAAAGACAACGTTGAGTTTGACTCGGCATGAGGCATCAGGGGACTGAGCTAGCGTAAGTGAAGTGAGGTAGAACTAAGGTTTTGATAAGCTTCGTCCTAGCACCCGCAGGCAAAATGGACGCGAACAGCCAGAGGCGGCGCAAATTGCCGTATATTTTGGATAAAGTATGATCGGTTTGATCACAGCAGGTTAGTTGTGTGTTCAGGTAAACACCTAGGTTCTTGACTCGTGGCTGGTAGGGTAAGATTGTTTGCATGAGAGTGATTGGTGGTAAATATGAGGTGTCTAACTCACTCCTGTACATTGGATGCAACTTGACTTAGAGGTATTTAGATGCAACTGATTGGATAACGGCCATTGGTATATACGCTCAAGGTCAGCATTGATGTTGTAGACACAGTTTTCAACTAATCCAAGGGGACTATTTAAATAAAACTGAACATCATCCGCTACATGTGAAGGAAGTTTGCAATCCTTGACAGTATTACAGATATCATTAATGTAGATGCTGAAAAGTAATGGCCCAAGAATGGAGCCCTGCGGAACCCCACATGTAATTAGTGATGGATCAGAGATAGAATCTTGAAACCATACATTTTGGGAACGATTACTTAAGTAATTCCGAATTAAGGAGATCGCTGAGGGGGAGAAACTCAGATAGTTTGATAGTTTAGTTTCGAGAAACTTGTGACTGACACTATCAAATGCCTTACTGAAGTCGAGGAGCACCAGAAATGCAATATCATCACAATCAAGAGCCATTCGAAGGTCAGTAGTTTCCTTTAGCAGCGCAGTTTCGCAGCTACTGCTTTTCCGGAAGGCGGACTGTGTACTCGACAGCAGAGACCACATTTCACAGTGGGCCTGGATTTGCCATGACATTAATTTCTCTAGTACTTTGCCTAAGAAACATAGGATACTGATGGGGCGATAATCAGAGGGAATTTTCGGGGACTTGCATTTAGGTAAGGCAACTACTTTCGCTTTTTTCCACCGAAGTGGAAAGTATGATTTTGTCAGGCAGTTATTAAAAATGTGTGTAATATAAGGGATGATTACAGGAAAAATGCACTTAAGGAAGGTATGCGGAAGATCGTCAAGCCCAACAGATTCTGACTTTATGGAGTAAAAAGCTTTGTGAACTTCGGAGTAATCCACATTGCGAAAACTGAAGTGCCTAAGGTTGCTTTCAATTAGTATCGAGCGGGAATGGTCACTGGTATTGTTGACAACTGTGGTAAAATAGTTGTTTAGATCGTTAGCAGTAAGGCTGCTCTGGGCTGCGCAATCATCGCCATGGATCCCAAGTTTCTTTACGTTAGCCCAAAATTTCTTCGAGGGTAGGGTGGGACTGAGTTTAGCCGAAAAGAACTTCAGTTTTGCTTTGCGGATAGTCGAAGTAACTACGTTCCTGACAGCTTTGTAGGCCCTAAGGTTCGCTTCAGTTTTATTTTTCTTATATCTTCTAAACAGGTATTCTCTCTCAGATATGAGACATTTTATTTGAGAGGAGAGCCAAGGTGAGGTAGAGGGAAGTACGCTTTTAACTTTGATTGGAGCAAATGACTCGAGCAGGTGCTTGCACAGAAGGCTAAAGTGTGCTACTTGGTCGTCAATTTCAGGAAAGCAAAATACATTGTCCCAGGATAGCGCGGAACATTCTTGTAACAGTTCAGAAGTATTAATGGCCTTATAATCCCGGTAGGAGAGAGTTTTCTTCTCGCTGCTTACAATTGCGAAGTTCAAGGAAAGATATAGGATGTCGTGATCAAGATAACTTGGTGGGCTGATTTGATTGTGAAATAAGACATTTCCTAGATCCGACACGAAGAAGATGTCCAACAAGGATGGATTAGAAGTGTTACAGTAGGTTGGAAGTTGATTGACAGGCTTCAGGTCAAAAGTTTGGAAAAGGCTTAGGAAATTATTGCACAGTGAGCTGTAAGATAAGATATTGACGTTAAAGTCTCCTCCAACAATGATGCTATCATAATTGTGGGTCGCTTCAGAGAGCCACACTTCCAATTCACTGGCTTCAGATAACGAGAATGTGCGAGGAGAACAGTAAACCACGGTGGCGAGGCATTTCCTAGCACCATACACAATTTCAACGCTAAGGAATTCCAGGGCATTAGATATGGATTCTTTTACCTTGAAACACCGGAGACCATTCTTGACATAGACAGCGACTCCGCCGCCGGGGCGACCCTTCCGAACGTTTCTAAACAGACTGTAGCCATCCAGTGACACAGATATTGAAGGAACATGATCGCGTAATGAGGCTTCAGACACCAATATGACGTGAATGTTAGACCCATGAAAGATTTCCCGCAGTTCGTCGATTTTATTACGCAGGCTTCTTGCGTTGATGTGACAGAAATTTAATCCCCGAGCCCTACTTTGGAATATATTGAGCAAAGTTCTAATTTTGTTCATGTCAAAAAGGTAAAAATCAACTACCTAGGTCGCCGGTGCGAGGTAGTAGAACGTGTACAGGATGCGCGATGGTTGAAAAATAATGTCCTAAGATTAAGTAATAATATTCCATCAATTACAAAAAAGAAGATTGGTTGGTTGTATATATAGCCTTATCCTGATATGGAGGCTCTGTCAGGATGGACCTTCTCTTTCCTGCCTTTTATTATTATTATTAAGGAATGAGGGGGCAACCCATATGGTGAACACTGCGGCCAAGTTAGGCCTATTGTGTACGTACCCCACTAACGGAACAGACTATCAGCCTTCCGGACGAAGGCAAGAAGGTCTTTAATTGAAGAAGAGCGGACTTGAGCGGGGCTCATAAACTCTCTGATAAACGTTCTTCTTCTAAGCCAGATCAGAGCAGGACATTCGCAAAGAATATGTGTGGAAGTCTCGTCGCCTTCCAGGCAGAGTCGGCATTCTGTCTCTTGAGACAGTCCTAGGTTGTGGAGGTGGTACCGCAGTCCTACATGGCCAGTCAGATAACCCACCAACAGCCTTAGGTCCGCTCTGTTTAAAGTGATAGTGCCCCTAAAGGCAAAGGGTCTTATAAGATCTTTAGCCTGTCTAAGACCTGGGATTGATTCCCAATAGGCAAGGTGTAGTCCCTTAATCCACTCCTCTATCAGGGACTTGGAGGTGGACCATGAGATGCCACAGAAGGGTTCTGGGCCCTGGACCAACGTCTCAGACCCCTCCCTCGCGAGGCTATCTGCAGCCTCATTGCCCTCGATACCCCAGTGTCCGGGGACCCAGCAGAGCGAGACGTTATTTCTTCTGGTCAGGCTCTGGAGTAAGTCAAAACACTCTGCAACTGTTTTGGAAGAAAACTTCCACGTTGAGAGTGCCTTGATGGCAGCTTGGCTGTCAGAGAAGATTTTAATGTTGGCGCCTCTCAAACCTTTCTCAAGGTTGAGCCTAGCGCAGGTCGCAATGGCATGTATTTCAGTCTGGAATACAGAGGGCCACTTACCCATTGCAATCGAGACCTTGGAATTGGGTCCTGCGACACCAGCCCCTGTACCATGTTCCATCTTTGACCCGTCGGTGAACCAGTGGAGATGTTTTGGATGCCCAGGAAGAATAAGTTCTTCCCACTCAGAACGATCCGGTATAATCGCCCTGAATTTCCTTTGGAACCGCAGTTCACCAACCATATGGTCGGATACGCGGCAAATGGAAATGTTTGGGATATTGTCAAGGATATCCATGTGTCCTTTGACTGTATAGGGCCAGTTGGATGAGATCTGAAGTCTCAGGGCACTTATGGCCGCGGATTTCCATATGAAGATATGCAATGGAGTCAATCCAATGATTGCCTCCATTGCAGCTGTGGGACAGGTCCGCATAGCTCCGGTAATGGAGAGGCAAGCAAGCCGTTGTAGTTTGCTGCACTTAAGGATCGCCGTGACCTGTTTAGTCTTAGGCCACCAGACTATAGCGGCATAGGTGACCACAGGTTTAACGATCGTGTTGTACATCCAGTACATCATTTGTGGTGTAAGACCCCATGTCTTACCCAAAAGCCGTTTGCAGGCCCATATGGCCTGCCTTACTCATGAGACTTTTATGGACCAAAATTTAATTAATAAAAAATCAGACGAAGGGTGGGTCTGATGCAATAAGCATCAGCTCAGAGCTGGAGAGGGAACTCCTTGGAGGTACCTCGTCCAGCACAGAAGCTTCGGCTTCTCAATTATCAACAGCAATGCCCCAGGCAGCTGGCGGCAATGTTGTTGAAGAAATAACTGCCAAGGTTGTTGGTATTACCGTGCAGCCTAGCAGGAACAAATCTGGCGTTACAAAGAGGAAGAAGGCCAAGGCAAGGAAGGCCGCAAGGGAATCAGGGAGCTCCACGGAGCACACCAGAGTCCCACATTCGCAACTTCCTTCCCGACAAACCGAAGGCAGGACAGTGGTACCCGGGGGCTCCAAGGAGCGGACCCAGACAGCCACTGGACTGCTAAAAGTTTGTGAACCCACAAAATTGGCAGCACCAGTTCCCACATCTTCTGGGGGGCAATGTCGCATGCCGGACCCAACTGATGCACTGCCGAAACGGCAGCGATCAGAGGAGTCTCCGGTTGGGCAGGGACCCCAGAAGAAAAAAAGGAGGATGCCGCAGGAACCCTCATATCGGGATAAGGTCGCTGGGATCACCATGGCAGTGGTCCTGGACAACTATCCCGAAGGCAAACTGACGGAGGAGCAATCCTCCTCTATTTGCGACTCCTTCTTGACTGAGGTGGACAAAAGTCCTAAAGGCGACTGCCCACCTCAGTTTTTGGGAGTAAGGGCGTCTCATTAAGATCACCTGCGCCAACGAAGCTACCAGGCAATGGCTGACAAATGCTGTCGCCAGGCTGGAGGTTTGGGAAGGCTGCAACCTCAAAGTAGTAGAGCAGAAGGACCTTCCCAAATTCAAGGGGATCGCGTTCTGAGTTCCAAATGATGTTAAGGAACCGGAACAGGTGCTCCGCAGGATGGCAATACAAAACCAGACAATTGAGGTTATCTTTTGGCAAGTCATGGGTAGGGTTCGAACTATCGGTTTCTAGTATCGATACCAAGTACTAATAACAGAATGAAACCGTGGTATCGATACCTAGAAAGTATCGGGCTGGAAGTATCGATACTACTCAGTATCGAGTACTTTTTAAAATACATATATTTAAGAAAAAAATATTTATTTAAATTTACGTAAATAACATAACCCAACGGTATGAACACTCCGTCGACAAAAAACAGCACAGACACATATGAACAAAGGCATAACTAAGGCCCGTTTTCATCTTCAGCCCAAGATGGAAACGCAAATTGAGCATGTTCACATTTTTGGTAGAACAGAATACAAACTTCTGTGTGGTAGAGGAGCTCCATTTTGGGTTCCCACAATGCGTTTGCGATGTAAATGCTCCTTTAAAAACAGCTACTGGTTAAAGCTGCATTCAGAAATAAACGTAACTTGTATGTAGCGACATCTCTGAAGATTGAAGAATATTCCGATTTTTGCGGTTTATCAGTAGTACATACAGTGGCTGTCAAAATTATTGGCACACCCAAGAAATTTTACAACTGAGGAAGATATAAGACTAAACTATGTTACCAAATTTTATTGATTAAAATTTTATTATTTAAATTATAAATAATAAATTTAAAAAAAAAATATAACAGAAAAAAGAAATTCATCAGTTTAAAATTTCTTGCGTGTGCCCACTGTATGTAGGTTGACAAAGTACTCGATACTTTTAATGAGTAGTACTTGACGATACCATGATCTTGGTATCGAGTGCTCAGTATCGGTTTTCAAGACGACAGTATCGATACCTACTCAGTATCGAGAGTATCGTTCGAACCCTAGTCATGGGTAGGAAGGTTGGCCAGAACGGTCAAACTCTTGCCCTTAGCATTGACGAGAGGTCGCTCATGCAGCTAAAAGAGAAGGGATGTCCTCGGACGAATCAAAGTCGACATCAAAAAGGAGACTTGTGCTGGCTCACAGCAGCAGGAACAACCCCAGAATGCGGGTGGTACAGTGCAACCCAATCTGCGCTTCGGACATTCCTGTAACCAGGGGCCTTCTTTACAGTTGAGCACATATTGACATCAAAAAAAAAGACTCTGTGGTCAGAAAAGAGTGTTCGTGTTCGGATATTCTCCAGTTTTCTACACAATTGAGCAGGTGTGGGGAAACAAGAGTAATGTCCAAGACTTCTTGTCTTACCCTTTAAGTTCATTTCCCCTGTTGCACAGCAAGAGATTATGTTGGAGTAAAAGGTCAAAAAGCAACTCACTTCTTACATTAGTGTCTGAGTTGGAGCATTTGCATCACATCCAATAATGAGGCTGGCTCCCTATTTAGCCGCTTCCTTTGCCGCATCAAAGAGACTGGAGCTGTCAATATTTTCCTCATATTCTAGGTAGGCAGATCCAATCCACATAGCCTTGCCGCCCTTTCTGCTGTCCAAGCAAGCCACCACCGTGTCAGCATTGCTAAATTTGGACAACATAAAAGCATTAAGATCATTATTAACTGTACCAGGACGACATCTAAATCAGCCTTCGAAAGGCGTAAGCAGAGACTGGCGGATGCAGCCTTGCTGTGATGGAGATTAATCTGTGCTACTCTCAACATCGTGTTTCCAAGTAGCGGGATCAATCTCGATCACCGTTATATCAGCCTCGTCCTCTTCCGATGTGAGACTAATGTCATCCTCTCCCACCGAAAGAAGTTGGGTAAAGCCCCCCAGATCGTTCTCCGTCGTTGACGGCGGCGAAGGAACACCAGAGATTTTGATATCCTCTGCAGATAAGAGAAGACGGTCTTTTGGACCCAGGTTTAGTAGGTGAGTATCCCCAGACACCTTAGGATCAGCTACTTCCGTTCCTGTGTCACCCGCAATGTCAAGCACATTGGGTTCAGCTACTTGCGCAACTGTGTCAACCGCAGTACTAGGTACGTTGGATTCAGAAACTTCCATACCTGTGTTTCCCGCATTGCTAGTGCTGCACACGAGACGAGACTTGTCTCGAAATCGTCTCGTCTCGTCTCGAAAATCGAGACGAGACCTCCAGATTAAAAATCGAATACGAGACCGAGACTAGCATTCGAGATCTCGCGAGACATCTCGAGGTCTCGAAATCAAATCGTTATTTTGAAATCGTATTGACACCAACTATTTCAGTATCTTCACGTTGCGCTCTTCAACGAGCACAACATTCGGCACCAATACATGACTTGAGCAGGCTGCGGAGAGAAGGCGAAGAGTAGGTATGCATTCCATAAGCATTTAAATGCAGAGTCCATTCTAAAACAGAAGAGGTATTTTACTGTCATTTCATTTCATTTCAGCGCTGAAATGAAATGCGTTGAAATGAAATGACTGTAAAATATCTCTTCTCTTTTGGAACGGACTCTACGTAAATGTAACTCTACACAAATTAGAAATTAACTTTCGATTCATTGATCCCCTCTACGCCGCCATGGTGCCACTGCAAAAGGCAGATTTACGTGTCTACGTCTGGGAAGTGACTAGCATGGAAATATAAGGAATATTTGTATACAATTTTATTAATATGGCACATATTGATATTTCTCGAAATACAGAAGACTGAGAAATTTGCAATTGACAGTGAAATTCGAGACTTTTCGAGACGCGACAAGATTTTTCGAGACGAGACGAGACTTTTCGAGACGAGACGAGACTTTTCGAGACGAGACGAGACGAGACGAGACCTGCAAATATCCATTTTTTCGAGACCGAGACGAGACTGGGCCAAATCTCGTCTCGTCTCGTCTCGTGCGCAGCACTACGCAGTGCCCAAGGGCTCACCGTCTGCAGCCGCAGGTGGAACAGTTAAAACCACTCCACTCTGCTTGAGGGGTGACATGTCTTTTTTAAAAGGAATGTAGAAAAATTGCAAAATTGTACCGCTTTTACCACAATGACTGCTCCACTGATATAAGTAACCTCATGCTTCCACGGCGACATTTCTCCCACAACACAAGACTTGCCCGCTCGGCTCACCCTCACAGTTTACAGCCTCATCTTCGCGCACACTTCGATTTAGTAATTCGTGTATAACAAGAACAACTCGACTGTGGAACAACACTCCACAGTCAGTATTCCCGAACTCATTCAACACCCAAGAGTTCAAACGCAAGGTTCATCGCGATCTGCTCCAACACCCCCTGACTCCCCCAACCTATCCTATCCTTCTCTTCCTCCTTCGAGCCAAGCTTACTACCAGGTTGACACCTGAGCTTGGACTATCACATAAAAAATAAAAGCAGGCCCTATTGGAGGAATGGAGAAATAGAACGCATGATTGCATCAGAAACTTGGTCAAATCAATGCCACGTGCGCTGCAAGCAGTACTAGACGCTAAGGGAGGATCGACACGTTATTAGTTTAGTAAAATCATTTTCTTTTTTTGTTGTTTTTTATATTTTGAACATTTCGTACGAAGACTTTTGTGATATGAAGAAATCTGTTTTGTTAGTTTTTTTTTATGTAACGAAAATTTATTATGTTTTTGTTTTTAAAATCTCTTTAATTATGGTATTTAACCTATATAACATGTTTAACATTTTCTTGCTGATCTTGAGATTTTAGGGAGTGTACGAAGACTGAGTGTAGGTGTTTTGCTGGTTGTTTTGTGCTATTATTTTCCGCCTAGGTCGTCATGTCTTCACCGAACAACATGTAGTTTATAAATTTATAATGATATTTTCAAATCGCACAAAAGTTAATGAGCAAAGCTCTCCGATTTAAGCAAATCCAGGTAAAAAAAATGCGCACTTGTTTATTCAAAATCATAATTTTAATAAAATAATTTGATAATTAAAATAACAAGCCCAAAAGTCTCATTAAAAATTTTCTCTAGAAAATAAAACCAACAATTTTTTATGTATTTTTTTTTTGTTTGTTTGTGGCTTAAAATACACAAAGTTTTGTTGAAATTTTTAGAGTAACCTTATCCTTTCACCTGGCTCCAACCCTTTGGCTCTACCAGCGCCAAATGCACGCATACACACTCCGGCGTATAATTAGCATAATCTGATAATCCCCAACCAGGTACATACGTAACGAAGTACACAACGTAAGCGTTGGTCATTGTTAAAAATTATGATAATAATGAAACCATTTCTGATGTGGCGTTGATGGTGCAGGGATGATGGAATGCTGTGGCACAGGGTTTTTGGGGAGGAGGGCGCGAGGGCAGCTTACAGATTAAAAGAAATTACAACAGGCTTCATCCTATTTGCCGCAATTACAATGTGTATTTTGAGGGGACAATATTTGCATATATATATACGAAACATGTTGATGAAATCAGGATTATTAATTATGTTTAAAGGATAAAGTCTCTTGTGATTAGTGAAGTGTTGGTTGCCCTCTGAAAGTACGCCCCTGCAACACCACATACATGCACGTGGGATAGTGCAGGCGAAAAATGTTTGTTTGATCGCTAGGAAATGGCGTTTTATTTTTCACGTTTGGAAAAGTTTTAATAGAAGTAAAAACTTGACCAATCCTTTTCAGACTAGCTCCATGCTCTTGTCTAGTTTATAATAGTGTGTAATGATAATAATGGGCTAAGTTAAGAGATATATAACTCTTAGAAGAACTTTTCATGAGCGCCCCCTGGTCCCACTAAGCAAGGACTGATGACATCACGTGATATTCCAAAGCGGTCCTCCAACTAAGTACTAAACGTGTTCCATGCTGATTGACTTCGGTGATCAAAAGAGATGTGGTCTATGCGGTATGTTGATGGTAACCAATCTGCTGGGGTGATCATTACCCTATCACTTTTTTTTTATTATTATTATTTTTATTTTTCTTATGAAACGTTACAAAAAAAAGACCGTATACGGGCGAAGTTTTTACGTGATAACGTCTTTTTTGTGTTTCCGCCATTTTGAATTTTCAAATTTTAACCACAAATTCGTCATTTGAAATCCTTAAAGCCTCACCCGTCCGAATTAGTCTCGTGTGTAGCACCCCCCATTGAGACGCTTTCTTTCTTTTGCTCCGACGCTAAGAACGCGAGCATCGTAACGTTACTGGACGTTAGTGGCTTCGTTACAACTTTTTCGTGAATGCCTTCCAATCGCATCGATTTATAAGACGTTACCACGTCAAAATTAAGTTACCCGAACTCGCCCTACCTAAGGACAAGCCAAATGTCCCAATGTAATCGATGATGATCTATTTTTCCTCAATTATGGATTTGCCTACGCCTTTTTATTATTACTACTTACTATTGGTGTTGCAATCGGTGAATGCGGTTTCAGTAAATTGAAAATGATAAAAAAATTATCTAAGATCATGTATGGGTCCCTCACGTTTAAATCATTACATGACATTATCAATCGAACGAGAGCTGGCAAAAAATATAGACTATGAAGATGTCATCGACAACTTTGCGGAAATGAAAGCAAGAAAAATAGTGTTTACTATTTAATGGAGAAGAATCAATATCCATACAAACATAACATATACTTTAGAGTGCTGCATGCTTGGGTCTCAGGCTCTAGGTTATGTTTGCGTAACAATTAGAACGCAGAAATATGGTGGTTTTGACTTGAGCTGTCGTTCGAAGCGTATTAACGGAAATATGATCTGAACAGATTTTCATAAAAACCGGTCGAGCCGTTTTTTTTGTTAAAACGACTTATGTGATTTTTGTACCTATGATATCGCGCAAACCAAATAATATACCGACTTCGTTGAGATCGACGCGTATTAATGATATATATAATCTGAAAACATTTTGATAAATTTCGGTCAAGCCGTTTTTTTTGTTTAAACGAAGTGCGTGATTTTTGTACCTGCACGATATCGCGCAAACCAAAAATGATATCGTCTTCTTTGAGGTGCCGATCGAAGCATATTAACGAAAACGTGCTCTGAAAAACATTTCATAACATTCGATCGAGCCCTTTTCGTCACACTGGGAAGTTGATGGTGTGGGCCGAAAGGGTCAAACTCACAACCCAACTAGTAAATGGTAAATTCGGGGCCCCTAGCCGATTAGTTCGTTTGGGCTTCAATCTACTCTCGGGGCCCCCTCTGGCTTGGGGCCCGGGACAATTCGTCCCAGTTGCCCCCCCCCCGCCCTATGTGGCGGGCCTGTGGGTAGCCGTTCTTTCTTTGTGCATTCATTTAGCAGACTTTGGAATAATCTTCCTAGCAATACTCTAAGAATAGGCACAGCCAACAGTTTCAGAAAGCAAGCATGCCTTTTTCTATCTCCCTCTTCTTCTCTTTAGTATTTTCTTTTTCTCTGTCCACTTATTTCTCTAACTCCTGCCCTTTCTCCTTTCTTTGTCCTTTTCCTGCTTTTCCTTATTCCTCGAACTGCCCCTCTATAGTCCAGTAAGTGAGGGTTTTTACCTATAAAAACTATTAACAGGTTCCAAAGGTATGTAAAAAATTGGAAATTTTCCGTAGAATTAAATGAACTACTTTTAAAACAAATGACGCGTTTGCGTCCTTTTCAAAATGGAGGCCAAGGTTGGAGAAAAATAGTTTTTTACGTTTAAAAAAGAAACTTGGCGTTGTACTAAAAAGCGTTAAATGGCAACGTTATGTAACTCTTTAATACGGATCGAGCTGCCCTGGTCCGGTCTCAAAAATTTCAAACTCAATTAGTAATTGCAAAAAACCCGCTAAAAATCGCAATTTTTTGAAATACCTGTAGCTCCGTGAAAAGACTATATTTTTTTAACGAACCACGGTGAAAGCGTAGTCCAAGAAGTCAAATAAGAGGGTTTTTACAGATTTGCAAAATATTGCAAGATTTTTGCAAAAATCGATTTTTTCGAAAAAAACGCTTTTTTTTCAATGTCCAATAGCTCATACAGGCCATCATATTTTTATACCCGACCGGTACCAAAATTTTCTTTAACAGTTGCGCTTACATGTGCAATTAATGCGCATATCACAAAACGATCCCTAATAAACGCAAAATTAGTCAAAAGATCGATTTTTATTTATACCCCAAAAAACCATGAATATATCTGTGATTTTCAATTACATTGGAATGCCATTATTGCGAATCGATAGCTGACATTTTTCTACAAATTTACAAAAAAAAAATTTGTTCTCCGACCCTCTGAAGCCGAGATAATTTTTTTTTTTGAAAAAAATCGTGTGGCGCCATCTTTTAAGATAAGTCGCTGAAATTTGCGCGGATAATTGTTGAATACTTATATTTTCAATAAAAAATTGCCGCAACTTTATCGGCCGTTCCTGAGCATTTTAAAATCAATTAAACTCGCAGCTCGATGCTGCTGCGCGCATTAGTTAGCGCTATAGTCCAGTCAAAATAGACGAAAAAAGCTTAAACTGGTTGATAATTCTGAAGTTGCTGAAAAGTTCGCCCTTACAAATATCATTATAAATAAAATGTCGAATCCCCCTCGATCGGTCGGTGCCAAATATTTTTATTCAAGGTCAAAAGGTCAAAATATCAGTTTTTTTTGCAAATATCTCCTAAACGGTAAGTCTTATCACAAAAAAATTTTCACAAAGTTTGTAGATTATGCGATTATCTAAAAGGAAAGATATTATACATTTTCCTGTACGAATTGCCATTCATGAGATATCGCCGTTTTAAGGATTTAAAATACTCATCAGACGTTCAATAAATCCTTTGTTGGACTACCAGGAATCACTCCTGCAAATATTAGCCATGTAGAAATGATTGAAGTCTTGTGTACTTTCTTTTTTTTCATATAATAAATAATAATAATAATAATAATAATAATTTTTCTTCTGAGGTTCGTACCTCACCGGGTACCTGCACCTTGCCGTGGTAGTGCGGCTTGCGTGTCTCGTGGTAGCATTAGGCTATGTCGGCGGTGGCTAGCTGGAAACCAGCAAGCCACCGGTACACCCATGCCGAACAGGCTAATTGCGAAGAGGCCAGACTAAGCTGGGTACATCCTCCCCCCTTCCCTTTCTCTTTGTCCTTTCCCTTTCCCCATTTCTAAGCAAAGGTGTTTATCTTGCTGATGGCTGCGTGGTTCGCTCCGATGCCCAGGTAAGGTCGGAGTATATAAGTGCCTTATCCTGGTAAGCGGCTCTGCCAGGATGGACTCCTTTTTCCGCACTACTCGTGGGGCCTTTTATGGATGAACCCAAAAATAAAAAACTACTTGCCTCCAGTGTGGAGGCTCATAAAACCAAACCTACTGTCTTTAAAGGCAGTAAGGTTGGTAAAGGGGAAAAGGGAGCTTTAAGGAGTATCCACACACATCAGGGCCGTGCCCGGACGTCACAGGGCCGTTTTCTGTCATGTGTGAACGAGCCCGTGCCCGGGCACGGACATGTGCGAACGAGTAAAGGTCCATTTATATCTACAGACATTTAGCGTAACAGACACGCGCCGCGCCAGACAAAATAATATTCTTCTATACAGTGTGTATGAACATATTCACATCAACCATGACACGACCGCGCAGACGTGGACAGACACCAGCCGTACCCGGCCAGTATTTGCGGAAAGAATATTTTGTCTGCGCGGTTCATGTCTGTACGGGTCCGTGGGTGTCCGCCGGGCAATATGAATGGAGCATCGGAACCGTGCAGACATTTCGAAATGGATAACGAAAAACTTATTGAAATTGTAAGAGAATATACATTTCTTTATGATTTAAATGATAAAAAATATAGTGATAATCAGAAAAAGGATCAGGCGTGGAAAGAAATAGGAATTAAAGTAAACAGCAATGGTAAGTACATGTATTTTATTTTACATAGGTTCTGGTATTCTACCTAAGCCTATTTATTTTTATTATTTGTAGTATTAGTAGCCTAAGGATCCCTCTGGTGAATCAAAAAACCTAGCAAAATTGTCTCTAACATTGAATGCGGCAGCCTGGCAATTGCCACCCTGTCTAGGTAGATTAGATAAAGAATGTGCTGCTTCTGCTTCATTAATCGAACTCTGAGCATTACCAGATTTTATATAATTATGTAAAATACACGTTGTCATAATGACTTTGTCAGCATTACCTGGATCAAGTTGTATTCTCCTGTTATAGATACGAAATTTTTGAGCTAAGATCCCAAATGCATTTTCGACAACTTTTCTTGCACGAGATAGTCTATCGTTGAATTTGTTTTTTCTTTCATCATTTAATTGCGGTTTAGGGTACGGTCTCATTAGGTAGGTTTTTAAAGGGAATGCTTCGTCTCCTATGATAACATGTGGCGCAGAGATTTCAGTGCCAGCCAAATTTTTGTTTTCCGGAACGTTAAATGTGTTTGAAAGTAATGCTTTTCCGATATTTGAATTTGAAAATATACCTCCGTCACTGTTTTTTCCATAAGCACCCACATCAACACATATGAACTTGTAATCCGCATTCACAATTGCCATTAAGACGATTGAAAATGTTTTCTTATAATTAAAGAACTGAGATCCGGAGTTTGCCGGAGCGGTTATTACAACGTGCTTGCCATCAATGGCTCCTATACAATTGGGAAAATCCCAAGTATTCCAAAACTCCTCAGCGATGTTTAGCCACTGTTCTTTTGTAGGGACAGGCATTGTTTCCTTCATCATTCTTTCTATTATTGCACTGCAAACCTCTTTAACTATTTTGTGTACGGTGGATACTCCAAGTCTATAACTAAATGCTATAGAAACGAAGGAGTCCCCGGTAGCCAAATATCTGCAAATAAAACATTAATTATTAATTTTCCTTGTTTCAGGAAAACAGTGTAAAAAAGCATGGTCACTGCTGCGAGATGCCTTCAGACGTGCTATGAAAAAGAGGAAAGACACTAAAAGTGGGCAGGCTAGTGTTCCTGAAAAAAAATGGAAATATGAAGATGAGATGTCGTTTTTGTTACCGTACATGAAGGAAAGACCGACTTTATGTCCAATTCCAACAACATCAGCTTTGGATAAAGATGACGACGCTAACAACGAAACTTTCGCTGCTGAGGAAATTGCTCAGTCACCTAACGGTGAACAATCGACTGGTACATTGCCAACTATATCATCACCATCCATATCTCAAACCCACCCGCATCCAAAGGGCATTAAAAAAGGGAAAAAACGAATTGCAGAAACACCTAGCACAGTACTAATGAAGTATTTAATAGACAGTAAAAAAAATACTCCACCGGATGACATTGAACAATTTATGGCTGGGATTACAACTACCTTGCGAACTTTTCCGGCAAGAGACAGGGCTATTGCGAAAGCCAAACTATTTGAAATAGTCTCCAACATGGAAATAGAAATACTGAGTAGACCATCTACAAGTAATTCTATGGTGACAATGGCGTCATCGTGCACGAACTCTGCAGATAATACTCCTATGCCAGATACAATCCAGGATTTTTACGATAACTACTTTTCACCAGATTCAGAAGAACGGACACAGTATGAGGCGTTATAATTATGAATAAAGTTAATTATTGATTCAAGTTTGCTTATCCAATATAACATAAATATGACAAAAAGAAATTGTGTATTATTATGTGTAATCTTACCTGAGGCATACTGCTAGTTTTTCTTTCGGTGACAATGCTTCCTTGAAAACTGTGTCTTGTTTGGTTATCAGCGATTTTATTTTGTTTAGTAAAATGTCAAACTGATAGCGATTCATACGAAAATAATTGAAAAATTTTTCTTCATCGTCAATCAATTCTTTATACAGTGTCCAATATTCTCCTTCTAATTTTCTTTTCTTGAGCATAGGGTGTACGGCCATGCGTCTTGCTCTTTTTTTAATTTTATCCTGGTCTTCCTCCTCTAGTAATAATGCGATTATAGATAAATCTTCCACTAAGAAGTGTTTCAACATTTTCAATAAAAATATAACTAACGTCTGTCGTCTGATACTAGTGTCTGTCGTTTGAAAATTTTCAACAAAAATATAATTAGTGTCTGTCGTCTGATGCGGCACGCTAGATGTGAATAAACGGCGTCTGTCGGTGTCTGGCGCGGCGCGTGTCTGAAACGCTCGATGTCTGTAGATATAAACGAACCTTAAAGGTCCGTTAATATCTACAGACATCGAGCGTTCCAGACATAAGCCATGCCCGACACCGACAGACGCCGTTTATTCACATCTATCGCGCCGTGTCAGACGACAGACACTAGTTATCGATTTCGTAAAGAAAAGAAAAAATGTCTGCACGGTTCCGGTTCATATTGCCCGGCGGAGACCCACAGGCACGTACAGACATGAATCGCGCAGACAAAATATTCTTTCCGCAAATATTGCCGGGTACGGCTTGTGTCTGTCCACGTCTGCGCGGTCGTGTCACGGTTGATGTGAATACGTTCATACACACTGTATAGAGGAATATTATTTTGTCTGGCGCGGCGCGTGTCTGACACGCGCGATGTCTGTAGATATAAATGGACCTTAAAAGAATATCATATCAGTGCCCCGTCATGGGCTCAACAAATATGGGTGCTTACATTTTATATGAATCGTTCACACATGTCCGTGTCCGGGCCGGAGTAAAAATCGATCGTCCCAGGCACGTCCCTGATATGTGTGGATACTTCTTTAGACTCTAATCCGAAGCTCCCTAATCCTTCTAAGCCAGTTACTTCGACAAAAGCAGGCCCCTCCACTGCACTCGTGCAGTTACCGGTGCCTCTAAGGAGGCTAACAAAAATGTTATGCTTTCCGGCTCTAAAGGCACTCCACCATCAAAGGTGAAATACCAAGAGCAACGCACCGCCAAAGAATCCTTGCTCGATTCAAGAGAGTTGCGAAGGGTGATATCGCCGAGAAGCAACAGTAAGGTGGGCGACGCAGGTTGTCAGCGCCCAGTGGTGTGCCTAAGTGGACACCCTAGTCGAGCAGCCATTTCAATCTAACATAACTTTCGTACCACATGTCCGAGTCATTTTATGTTACCCTGTATGCAATTATCTATATTTATTTCCGGTCGCTTAGTTGTTGCTGGAAATTTCGCCAAAAACCCCTTTCGCCGACATTCATCTTTTTACAAGCTTTATATTAACTTCGTTTTCTGTGTGGGACAAATCTTGCGATCGATTTTTCGACTACTTCCCGATATCTGGTGATGCTCAAATTTGGCACACCCTTTTGCTTCTGAAGACAATGTAATATAGTATATTCAATTTTATGGTACATCCAATATGGCGGCCACAAATGGCGAATTACCGCTTTCTTTACAACCCCCCCCCAACATGGGTATCAAATGAAAGAGTATGACGAGTAGAATACAGCAAGCTATGTGACGTCATTTTGAATCCAATATGGCGGCTAACTCAAAATGGTGGATTACATTTTTCTTTACAACCGCCGACATGGGTATCAAATGAAAGAGAATGACGAGTAGAATACAGTAAGCTATGTGACGTCATTTTAAATCCAATATGGCGGCTAACTCAAAATGGCGGATTACATTTTTCTTTACAACCGCCGACATGGGTATCAAATGAAAGAGAATGACGAGCAGAATACAGTAAGCTATGTGACGTCATCTTAAATCCAATATGGCGGCCACCACAAAAAGGCGGATTACCTTTTTCTTCCCAATCCGCCGACATTGGTATCAAATGAAAGAGTATGACGAGTAGAATACAGTAAGGTATGTGACGTCATTTCAAATCCAATATGGCGGCCACCAAACAACCCTCGATATGGGTATCAAATGAAGGGTTATGAAAAGTAGAATACAATTAGCTGTGTTAGTAAGATATGTGACGGCATCTTAAATCCAATAAGGCGGCCACCACAAAATGGCGCATGAGACTAAAAAGTGGAAAATAAAAAAAATAAAAAATAAAATTTTAAAAGCAAGCTTTTATTAGATAAACTAACTATTTTTTTAAATATGCGTTAATAAGATGAACTAAAAAGTATAAAATAATTTTTTTTAATCCACCTGTATGTAACTACAAGTAAAAGCTTGGGGCGCTCAGTTAACAAATGTTTCAGAAATTATAACAAAAATGAAAAAAATATTATGATTTAACTATTAAATAAATACAAAAATTAAATAGGATAGAGTTTGATAAAGCTCCCCCAAGCTTTTACTTGTAGTTACATACAGGTGGATTAAAAAAATTTATTTTATACTTTTTAGTTCATCTTATTAACGCATATTTAAAAAAATAGTTAGTTTATCTAATAAAAGCTTGTTTTGAAAATTTTTTTTTTTATTTTTTTTCAATTACGAGCAACTAATATACATGTAGAGGTACGCAGACCTCTTAATGCTGGATAAATGTTATCACCATTCACCGTCATAAGCGACCAATTCATGTTGAAATTTCAATGGACGATTACTTAGCAGCCAGAAGGCAGGAGCATAGCACATTCTCTGACAAAGGACTGTTTCGGCGTTCTCTACTGTTTTACGTTTCCACAATGACAGAACGTACATTATATGCACGGGGATATTTCTTGTTTTTATTTTTCATCCTTATTATTTTGGTGGTTGTTTGTTGTTGTTGTTGTTGTTGTTGGTCGTTTTGCTGTACATTCATTTTCCTTTTTAAGTAATCTTAACCCCATGCAAAATAAAAAAGATAATAATAATAATAAATGTTCAATCAAAAAAGCGTGAAAATTATTCACAGCTTCCTTCATTTTGTCCTTTTATAAATGAACATATTCCGCCTTTTTTGGTCTGTTCGTATTTTGTTTTTTGTTTTTTGTTTTTTATTTTTTTTTTGTTTTTCTTAACTGTGTGGTGATGCTTTTAGCTGGCTCAATGGCCATCAGGTCCTGTATTATGGTCCATCTCACACGATAGCAAAATGAGCTGATATTTGACACCTCACCTCCACCGGTATATACCCGACTACTTAGCTCCAATTATAAAAATGTACCTTGGGACTTAATTTTCAAAAAGCAAATTACAAAACCAGAACCATAAGGAAGGGTTCTCACGTTACCTCTTGACTGGCCAAAAATTCAATGCACCAGAGAATGGGCAAAAATCCTTCGGTGCGTGTGAAATGAATAAATATAATGAGAGAGAGAGAGTGGATCAAGGATGTGGGGACAAGTAACAACGACGGGGCGGCGGGACAGGACACTATATATGCACTTAAAAGCATTCGCAGAACAATTCACTAATAAAAAACTGTGTCTTAATAAAATATCGTTTTCCTTTCAAATTATTACCAAACGAAATTTCAATTAACAAAACGTCATACCTTTTAACATACTTACAAAGGCTTCTCTAGCAGACAGCTTTCGTCAAAATTTTCGTACATTCTAATTTAGTAATTTCGTCCTTTCTTTCCTGTGCATATATATATATATACATATGTGTATGTGCACATGCATGGCAAGACCATTTCCATGAAAAAGGTGAAGTGTAGTATGCGACTGTATATAAGGACCAGGTCCACTGACGGTAACTGTGGTTTCGTGTGGTTTTCGTCCTGGACATGAAAAACCTTTCAGTCTCAATTTTTATATGGTTCACAATTTAAATTTTCTTCTAAAAAAAAAATTTTTTTTTAATTTTTTTTTAATAATTCTTTTTACGTTGACCGATGAGAAGTTTATATTTCTGGGAAATTTTAATTGAAACGTGACATAGACAGAAGGCCGAAACGTCACGAATGACCTTCTTTCGCTTTTATGTGGCTTTCACTAAGATAACAAAAAATACAGAATGCATTTTGGTACATAATTTTTACATTTTACCCCCACTCCGTAGCCCAATCATGACAATCATGTGTCCAATAAATACATTGTTTTCTTTTTTTCTCCATAATATTTTTAATTAAAAAATATTCTGAAAGCTACCTTTGGTTATAAATGTAATGAATAAATGCACTTTTTACACAATTTGTGGATTCGTGGGTTGAGTGACATTAGCCATTTTCGAATGTGATTTCAGTTCTAAGGTCTGAGGTCTAACCCTTTTTGCTAGCTACCAGTCCTTCATGGGGGCATGTCATTTATAGAAAGCATAATTTGAATGATTGAAAAGGTTTGAGGTTATTTGGAGTAAGAAGAGTGTTGAAGGATGATGGCAATGAACCCTGAGTTTGAACTGTTGGATATTGTATGAGCTCGGAAATACTGTGACTGTGAAAGATTATTCGAGATTAGAAGCCACGAGGTATCAAATCACAAAATCAAATGGAGAAAATTACCAGGTATGCAAGTTCAAAGTGCAGCTGCTTTTAATTAAAGAGCGTATTTGTGAGGTTATTGGAAAAGAAACTGCAGATCCTTTAGATATAAGTTGGTCAAAAAGAGATGACGAAGCACGTGGTTGAAGACAGTGGTGTATTTAGTATTTCCCCATAAATTAATGAAAAAAAAACAATAATATTTTAATAATGAAAAAAGGCTATACAAAAGAATAAACACCATTTATTAAATATTAGTAAAAAACCCGCGTACGTTGCAACGCCTTTAAATAAAAAAAAGTTTATATGTGCACTGTCCGCGGTAGGAAAAAAATATAATGAAAACAACAAAAAATCTGGAAAAAATGATTTTGGATACCATACAGAAATTTAGAGTTACCTATAAAAAATATTGTAATATTTCTTCTCGGGCGTTCTCGGATTCGTCAGGGATTAATTGGAACAATTTGTTTCTTTTTAACAACTTGAATTTCAAAACCAAACTTCTTGCACACATGTGTTCCTCCTTCCTCTTCTTGGTGGTTCAGTTAGAACAGCCGTACTATATTGAGATGTGACACTGCGCTATGTATGTATGTATTCAAGTAGGTGCCTCTGAACATGAAACTTCTCGGTGAATTTGAATTTTAACTTTCTCTTTTCGGTTAGCCGTTACACTGCCCCCTTCTTAAACTTCACGACAATAGAGGAAATTACCAGGATACACTTTGGTCAATATTTTTCCATTTTGAGCTAGGATGTGAAGATTTTTCGATTTCCCAACTCTTGAACAACCTACATACAGTTGACCGGGGAATGACACTTATTTGGCAAAATTCGTCGACCAGATTGGCCCCGAAATTTAAAATTTATAAGTTTTGATCATAAATTCTTTATTTGTTACCTTAAAATCCCCCAGATATCGATTTTCATTGGAATCGGAACACAATTGGCAAACTCATCGGCCATATTGGTGGGGCCATTTTGAATTTATAAGCTTTGATCATACATTCGTTATTTGCAACCTTAAAAACCCCTAGATATCCACTTTCATTGGAATCGGAATACAATTGGAAAAATTCGTCCGCCATATTGGCGCGGCCATTTTGAATTTATAAGTTCTGATCATAAATTCGTTATTTGCTACCTCAAAAAACCCCAGATACCGATTTTCGTTGGAATCAGAACACAATTGGCAAATTCGTCGGCCATATTGGCGCGGCCATTTTGAATTTATAGGTTTTGACCACAAATTCGTTATTAGCGACCTTAAAACCCCCTAGATACCAACTTTCATTGAAATCGGAACACAATTTGCAAATTCATATTTGGGTGGCCATTTTGAATTTCGGTTATATTTCGGCGGCCATGTTGAAGTTCGAAAATCGGGCTTCGAGGTGTTTCATGGCAAACCCTCACGAACCTTCATGCAAAATTTCGAAACTCTGCGATGACTGGTGGTACAGAAACTTTCTTTTATTAATATAGATTTACCCGAGTAAAAATAATTTAGTTGGTTAACTTCGTTAACGGTATGCACGCTCCCGCCACAGGCATGCACGCTCCCGCTACTGGCACGAAAATATAAAAAATTCAGGCTTGAACATTTATAAATAATTTAATAATTTATAATAATTTTATAATTCGAATTGGCATAGACCATTTAAAACCCGAGTGTTGTTTTACCAAGCAGTCTCCCAGCTAAGTAGTAACAACTTCCAATGCTGCTTGACCTACGCAATCGAACGAGAACCGTTCTACTGAATAAGTTTTTGGCACCCTATATAGTCAGCAAAATAGTTGCCCCTTTTCTTCGTCCTCTACAATTTTTTAAAGCTATACAGGCGATTTCGTGCATCCCTGTGGCGGAAGCGTGGATCCCTGTGGCCGGGAGTGTGCATCCGAGTTTTACTCCCGAGTAAAACTAAAACTCGCCCGCACCTAGCAAAAATTCCTATTTGCTTTATTCTACCAAATTTTTTTTGCTTTCGTTTAAAAGATCCTTTGAAACTGTTCGTGCGTGCCAGCTGCATACTAGCTGCGGGCGAGCCTAATTTTTACTCAGGCGTGCATGCTAGTTGCGGCGCCGTGCGGGCTAGTGCGTGCCAGGTATATGCTAGCTGCGGCCATTTTTACTCGGGCACATTTTTTGCGATGCACAAATTGGTTGACAAATTCGTCAATAACACTGTCATAATTTACGGGTTTGTTAAGTCATCTTCTGAATTAACACGTTGAATGCAACGCTAATTTTAGGCCGAGGCTATTCGCACTGCAGAGTAGATAAGAGTAGGTGAGAGTAGATGAGAGTAGATGAGAATAGATGAGAGAATAGATGAAAGTAGACGAGAGTAGATGAGAATAGATGAGAGTAAATGAGAGAGTAGATGAGAGTAAATGAGAGTAGATGAGAGAGTAGATGAGAGTAGACGAGAGTAGATCAGAGTAAATGAGAGAGTAGATGAGAATAGATGAGAGTAGACGAGAGTAGATATACTCTCATATACTCTCATCTACTCTCTCATTTACTCTCATGTACTCTCATGTACTCTCATCTACTCTTATGTACTCTCATCTACTCTCATCTACTCTTATTTACTCTCTCATCTACTCTGATCTACTCTCATCTACTCTTATCTACTCTTATCTACTCTGCAGTGCGAATAGCCACTCCCCTAATTTTACATGGCTGGCCAACATAAGTTTTTCATTATGCGGTGCATATTTTGGGGAAATATTATTTACAACGACGACACTGCAAATTTAAAGCGTGTTGCAACAGCACACCTAAGTATGTTGAAATAACACGCCTTAAAGTTGGTAGTTTAACACGTTTTCCCTCCGATTCAATATATCTAACCCTCCGAAAAACTTGGAAGGAGGTATCGAAAAGTTCGGCATTAAGAATCCCACTATGTAACCATGTTTCTGTAAAAGCGATTACTATATCGAAATCACTGGCCGAAGTCGACACAAACACGCCATCGGTTTTGGATCTGATTCCCCTCACGTTTTGGTAATAGAAGGAAAGCGTCTTAAGTTTTTTGAAATCTCTACAGTGTCAGGAATACTAGGAACACGTGGCGGGGAACAAAGCACTTTGAAAAGGCACCGGGAGGCTAGAACGTGGGGTCCAAAAGCTTTTCAGCGGTATTGGGCGGTGCCGTCAGAACAAAAAACGCAAGCGGTTTGGAAACATTGCTAATCGTCCTGCAAGAGATTGTCGCTGTTAAACCCTTAGGTATTCTTTAATTGCCTCGGACGTAGTTTCAGGAGAGGAATGCGAAATGATAATATTTCGTCCGAGGGTCCAACGATACTAACAGAAGAAGTTGATGCCGCATCCGGTTCTGGGATATAGTTTGAGCCCATTGGGGTCGAGGGGGCAGGGACAGACATTCTAATCGACGGGTTCCCAGCGACAGCATCCGTGATGGTAACTTTACGACTGCGTCTGCATTTATGATGCTTTCTACGGGTTCTCGGGTGGTCAGGAGCCAGCCTAGAGTCAGTCTCCACCGAAGGGCCCTCTTCAAGTATTATGGCCGGGTCATTCAAGGCTGTGAAGTTGAACAGCTGTGGAGCAGGGTGCAGAAAGAAGCTTCTCCCCTACCTGCGGGACTCCATCAGATACTGCCACCACTGATGGGGAATTTGTTCTATCATAAACATTTTCAAATTTTAGGGATAGAGAACTCAGGGCATTGCGATTTTGTACCACTGCTGTTGCCAGCGATTCAATATCAGCCCCAACACGCTTCGTACTCCTTTTAATGTCATCCAACATAGGATGAAGAGAAGCTAAGGAGTTAACAGTGCCGGACGAAATGGCGACAGGATTGTCGATCGCCGAATATATGTCGTCGATAGAGTCGAAGGCCATTGCAACTCGGAAAGAAATTTCTTGGAATTTATTCATCAATGAACCCGAGTTGGTCGCAACAGAAGCAAAGCTTGCCGAGCGCGATCTTCTAGTTCGGGAATCGTTTGTGATTCTTTATCACTTGCTCTAACATACGTTGGTACCACGGTTTACTGGTTGTAGAGCCGTTTTCGAGAGAATCTATGACCGGAACTGATCGTGACAATAGGTCCGATAACAGGTGCTCCTTACCTTTCCTTGTGCACTATGTCTGAATCATATTGTTGTAATCTTATTGCCCATCAGGCCAGTCGACCTAAGGCTATGAACTAAGGACGTATGATACACTGAGAAAAAGGAGATGTGCATTCAAATCATTCTCGCTTAACCCAACTCCGCTACGGAATTGGATACGGCGAAATCAGCATAGGGGTTAACTCAACTTCCTGGCGTAGTTGACAACGCAATGGTGTCAATTCCGTGAGGAATTGGGAGAAATCCGCCGGAATTCGTTAAATAACATACCCCCGTTGATTTTATGTTATACGCAATTGAATGAAGTACAATAGATGATTAAGAAACGTCGCTGAGCATTTGATTTGAATATTTTTATATTTCGATTAATTTTGAAAAAATTTCATTCAAATTAAAATACTTTTGAAGGGATGTTAGAAATGTTTGAGTCGATAAAATCTGCGGTCCATCAAATGATATCTCTCGATAGGTTCTATTTCGAGCGGGATTCGATAAATCGAAATTTTCTATTAGTATAATCACTAAAAGTATTTTATTAATAGATTTATGTGAATGATAATTTTTTTATGCAAATAAATAACAGAAGGCAATAAATTACTATTTCATTTTTATATTTTATAATAAACTTTCTTTGAAAAAACTATTTACAGAAATATTATATACAAAAGTTTTTTTTAAAAATAAGGTGCTTTGACTTTCAAGCTTTCCTGGTGATGATTTTCTTGAAAGGAGATCAACTTTGATGATAGATTTTCATCTGAACCTTCACCATTTCTGCTTTCATTTACCTTTAAAATAAATCAAATATTCAAAAAAAAATATTAATATAATATCAAAAAATGTGTATATTGTGCAACGTAACTTACGATTTGGATATATGGTTAACTTTTCGAAGCTGACCTTGTCCACTTGGCGATGAAATCAATCTTATAACCGATTACGGGAATAAGAGTTACTATTGTGAGTCCAGTTAGCAGCTTTATAGGATCTATAGTAATTTTTTGATCTAAAACAAAATATTTGTATATAACAAAATAATGTTCAAAATATAATTGTAAATAGTATTTTAAAAGTCTATGGCATTAAAAAATATATCTACCTTTAAACGAATTGACAAGCCCTTCAAATTCCATTTAATTAAATATCCCAAGTTTGCCCTCCAGCCATCATCAAAATTTGTCTACGCAAATAAAAAAAAGTTTCCACATGTTGCAAATTCTACACACAAGCAGACACATAAATCGTCCTACTTCACAATAATAATCCACTGTTTCACTGTTTAATTTTTCACTTCACTGATTGGAAATTCCACTCGAACCTGTCTTCGGGATCTTTGCACGGAGTCAACTAACATTTTGAAGAAAAAAAGTTGCACACAGCCACTGTTGATTATATTAGGGGTAGTTACAAATAGCAAACAACCAAAAAAACGTCTACCTCTTCATGTAATCAGGCGGCGACAGTGACAGTCCCGATAATAAAAAAAACGGTCCAGTTTTTATGACGAGTTGTTTCTTTTAGCTAGATCTTAGTATGCATAAATTATTGTGTCAGCTACAGACTAAAATTTAAACAAATAATACATTTTGTTAAATGAAAAAATAAATGCCCTTTCCTCAAACCAACAGCAATAAATTCAACTGCGTAAAGTTTTCAATAGGAACTCCGCCGCGGAATTGACTCAAAAAAACGCATTCTTTTGCTTTAGCATACTTAAGATTGGTATAAAGCATTATTCATTTGGTGAAACTGAACTTACTCCAATTCCTTGGCGGACTTGGTACAATTTTTGTTTTTTTCTCAGTGTACCATAACCCGACGCGTCGCGTCAGTATGGGTCACGAAAGGATATTCCAAGTTTGAACATGTAAGCGACCACGCAAGGGCCCATGTTTATATTGGAAAATGGTCTCCTTATTTCCAAAGGCTCCCACTGTTTCCGACCGTTCCTGGTCGAGTCTTTTTAGAATCTAAAACTAGTTTTTTTATATGAAATTACGTACTTGGGGGTTTTTAAGGGCGCTGATTAAGAATCCGCTATCAATTTTCCAAAAAACAAAATGGCGGATCCAAAATGGCGGGCGATTTTGCTTAATAATCACCCAAATTTCATGAAAATCATATAGGGGGATTTTCACGGGCGTTGATTAAGAATCCGCTACCAATTTTCCAAAAAACCAAATGGCGGATCCAAAATGGCGGACGATTTTGCTTAATAATCAGCCAAATTTCATCAAATTCGTTGTATGGGGGTTTTCGAGGGCGCTGACTAAGAATCCGCTACCAATTTTTCAAAAAACAAAATGGCGGATCCAAAATGGCGGGCGATTTTGCTTAATAATTAGCCAAATTTCACGAAATTCGTTGTATAGGGGTTTTCGAGGGCGCTGACTAAGAATCCGCTATAAATTTTCCAAAAAACAAAATGGCGGATCCAAAATGGCGAGCGATTTTGCTTAATAATCAGCCAAAATTCATGAAACTCATTCAAGCGCGTTGATTAAGAATCCGCTATCAATTTTCCAAAAAACAAAATGGCGGATGCAAAATGGCGGACCATTTTGTTTAATAATCAACCAAATTTCATGAAACTCGTTTTATGGGGGTTTTCGAGGGCACTGATCCTCAATAATACTAAATTTATCTTTTAAATTGTTCTTTACAAGAAAGAACATATTTTTTTCTTTTTAAAAAGATGTCTGGCTTCAGAGTTCCTGAAAAAATAAAATTACTTATTATGAATATGAAGAAAAATTGTATTGTAAATTTTTCAGCAGCCACTTTCTTTTTTACTTTAAGCAGAAATATATACTGGACAATATGTGACCAGTTTCAAGGCGGTACCTTGCGGTACTTTCGACTCATCATCACCTAATTTTAACATAGTTATCTGAAGCGCGCCCACATAAATTTATTGCAACTTATCTTGTGAACAGCTAACGTAAGTTGCAATAAAGGTTTCGTTTAGTGACGTAATAAAATTATACTCACTTTCAAGAGAAGAATCCATGTCTCACTGTTACAATGCATTAAAAAAACCTATTCCACAGCGCTTTGAATGCGAAGTACTGTTTCTTACTTAGCGGAAATTTCGGTCGCGAGACGCCTACTTTCTGAATGAAATATAACGGATTCCTGGAAAATCTACTTACTTTTAATAGTTCCAAATGATGCTTAGGGCTTCACTACAAATATTTGGCGGGTCAAAAGTACCTAAAAAAATGGCTTTAGCTAAAACCAGGCTGGCGGCGTTCTGGAAGACTTAAACGAATCTCTAAACTATAGGGCAGAGCACTAATCAGCTTCCTAAACCTCACAGGATGGCTTTAGACATCTGCCACAGCTGACCAAGCAGTCACCGAACTTTAGGTTCACGAAGTTTTGGCATAAAAAAAAGGCGCGTCAAAGCGATAATTGGGACTCCGGTTGTACTCCAGGCAACCCTAAGTGCGATAGAAATTTTTGTTAAGGGGGGGGGGGTATATTTAGTTAAAAGCAGCTTCACATTGCAATACCACGCCATTTAAGTTTGGTCTGTCTAAGAATCAAAAATCTTATCCATTTGTTCCTTTCAATCAATTATTATCAACAAGGATAAATATTATTGAAATTTCTTCACTTTACTTAAGTAAAAGGAAAATCATCATCAATTCAATAAATTTTCTCTCATAATAACAAAAATTTTCATCACTTTATAAATTTGAGAAGAAACTCCATCTCATGGCATGTCTGTATCGCCGTACATCTCTGTCTATCTGTCTGTCCTAACTGAAGGGTTATCCTTCTAGCACAAACCGTTTTACGGTCTGCCGTAATATACCTAAAGGGTTCGGCAAAAGGGATGCTAACACACTCTAAAGGTATACTTCGATCTCTAGATAGGTTTAATATAATTTCCATCATTTTTCAATTAAAAACGTCTTTGAGATTACTTAAGAACTATGGAGAGGTGAAGAGGCGAGTGTGTGTGTGTGTCTTCTTATCCTGCTTATCCTTGCTAAGGGTTAAATATTTCAGTAGGGATGGCTTTACCTATTCTCAGGATACACAGCTACGTTCTATCCCCGTTGAGTAGAGGGTCCTTAATTTCCTAGGAGTTATTGAATTGAATTTTGAGGACCACTGTGTATATATGTATGCGTATATATTTGTATGTGTGTGTGTATTTATGCACATATATATATATATACACTTGTAGACGTGAACATAAATCAACGAACGATAAAATTGGCAAATTGTTGGGGTAGTTATAGAATCGAGAAGATGGCGTGATGAGATTGAAGGGAGGGGGGTGCCTGGAAAATTTAAGTCTAGAATAAAAAACGGCGACGTTCAGGTCTGAACAGGTAACTGCAGGTGCAAACACTTCAATTTTTCTATCTGAAAATGAAGAAACTCAATTTTTTCCCTTTCTCGCTACACACTTCTTTTGAGGTGATTGTTTTACTGTCAGAGTTGAATGGATACGAAATGAGAAAATATAAAAAAAAATGGTTTTTTCATTTTTGCTTTCGCGCATATGAAAAAGGAGATGATTGATCTTCCAGAAAGAAAAAAAAACAAAACAGGATGAAAATTTCAAATATGCCCCCCTCCATTGTGCTACCTGTAGAGAAATTTCTATTTAAAAACTCAACAGGATACCAGTGTTATTTATTGTGGATAAAATCCAATAAGCCTTTCTCTTGTCGCAATTTTGGTTCTTTTCTTACATAAATATAACAATCCTTTTTATTTCTGCTGGTTATGTCGCCAGGTAGTCGTAGGGAGGCAAGATTTAATTTCTAAAGAAGGTGAAATTAGAAAGTAAAAAGAAAAGCGTGAATATGTTTTTTTTTGTAGTTTAATTCACACAAAACTTGAAAGGAATACAACAAATTAACGCATCGGATCATTAATTGGGTCTCATATTGGTCCCGTTTATCCACTACATGGTTTTCGGTTGTAGACCCCATGACTCTTTGGTACACCCACAAATATCTGCATGTCCTGTTTATTAGATTATCCAAATGTCACTTCGAGTGGATTTAGGCAGCTTACGTCAGCCTTAAGAATTTTGCTTATTATGAAAGCTTGCTTGCTGTTCTGGTCCAGCCAATTGTCACAACGTTCGTTTCCTGTGTCAAGGTAGTACTACGCTAGTTCACCACATGAAGATTAAATCAAGTGCGTACTTGACGTTTCTTGTATCGTATTCTGCATCTGATTCAAATTAGTTTCAATTTCCCTTGTTATCTCCTCTCCAACTCCTTAATTTTTTTATG
This sequence comes from Thereva nobilitata, assembly GCA_963855945.1. Classification (NCBI taxonomy): domain Eukaryota; kingdom Metazoa; phylum Arthropoda; class Insecta; order Diptera; family Therevidae; genus Thereva; species Thereva nobilitata. Next base: position 6,164,579 of record OY979699.1, read on the forward strand.
TGATACTTCATCTGATCTATTGTTGTTCGTTATATGTTTTGTGTTGCATATTTTAATTTATCGGGAATCGTGTCGTTGGCCCATAATAAATCGCTTACAGGCGCGGGGTTGGCCACCCCCGTCTTCGGGCCTTGTTTTGCACCCACTTGATCATCATTTCGCCGGGGGTCCTCTGCATCCGGGAAGTACCCGACGAGAACATGTCTGCGGTGCAGCCAAGCCTTGAGGCCGCTCATCACACCTCTCTTCCGCTTTAACCATATTCATTGTTCCACTGAAACTCACCTGAGCCCGATTGGCTCATTCCATGCAGACCTCCGTTTCAAGGCCGTTTACAAGTAAAATGTTTGTTCATGTATCTATATATCAATTCGACTGTGGACCAATCTACCACAGTCAGCATTCCCGAATTCGTCCAACATCGTAGAGGTCAAACTTACAGTTCATCGTCATCCTTCGGAGGACCCCCCTGGACCCATGTCCACACCTATCTTATTCTCGTAGTTTTCCATATAAAAAATATTCCATCGAAGTTCCCAGTAGGAAAGTGAACTAGTTCTAAGACTAGTAGAAAGAATGACTACTTTCTATGGAGGGATTAGTAGTTCTCAGTTGGATAACTTTTATATGAAAACAACCCACTTCTTTTGTACAGCGTTGTCCTACGATGGAGTCAATTCCCCCTCTCTGCATTACTTCGAGAACTAATTTATTTTGAAGTAAATGGAGAACTAATTCATTTTGAACTACTTGGAGAACTAATTCATTTAGAAGTTCTTGGAGAACTAATATATTTTGAACTTATTGGAGAACTAATTTATTTAATTTATTTTGAACTAATTGGAGAACTAATTCATTTGGAACTAACCGGAGAACTAATTCATTTCGAAGTTTTTGGAGAACTAACTCATTTTGAACTACTTGGAGAACTAATTCATTTTGAACTAACTGGAGAACTAATTCATTTTAAAGTTCTTGGAGAACTAATTTATTTTGAAATTATTGGAGAACTAATTTATGTTGAACTATTTGGAGAACTAATTCATTTTGAATTACTTGGAGAACTAATTCATTTTGAAGTTCTTGGAGAACTAATTCATTTTGAAGTTCTTGGAGAACTAATTCATTTTGAATTACTTGGAGAACTAATTCATTTTGAATTACTTGGGGAACTAATTCATTTTGAAGTTCTTGGAGAACTAATTCATTTTGAATTTACTGGAGAACTAATTTATTTTGAACTAATTGGAGAACTAATTCATTTTGAACTAACTGGAGAACTAATTCATTTCGAAATTTTTGGAGAACTAATTCATTTTGAACAACTTGGAGAACTAATTCATTTTGAATTAACAAAACTACTAACTAAAAAACAAATTCTTTAAAGAAATCTTGTGAGCTTACCACTGATATCGTGATTTGAACTAGCTCCTCGTAGGATTACTTCCAGTGCTGAAACTGGTCAGTTTCCCACTGGCTGCTAAAATTATTTCTATTTTTTTGTCAGTTTATTCCGACTGGGAGGTTTAAAACTTTCCCTGGAACTTTTTCTGTTCTAGAATTGTTTGTCAAGCGTCGCTAATGATGGCCCCGACTATAATCGAATTTTCTTAAATATTTAATTGTTAAAAAAGTTTGAAAGTTTTAAACTAGAAAATATCGAAATAGAAATTTCCATGGCAGGTTAAGCCACACCATCCACAAACTAGGAACCGCCGCTCAAACCTGCCTGAATATGCATTTATATATTATTTATGTGAGTTAAACTGTTACCATATTACGTTCAATTAGATCAAAATTAGTGATTCTGATTTAATCCAATTTAAATCGTTGTGCTTCATTTTCACTGCACGTATCCATGCCTAAAATGAAATTTGATAAATTCTAATTTCTGCTTAACCAAATGAAAAATATGCGATAATAAAACAATTATTTTTGTGCAAAATTCCGCCATTGAAGCTGGTTCAGATTTAATTACATCAATTAAGCAACAAAATGCAGGAAAAACAAACTGAAAACAATATGGAAAATTTTTACCAAAGCCAAGCCGCCAAGGAAAGCGGATCCTTTAAAATTAAATAAAAACACAAAGTTAATAAATCCCCAAAAATTAACTTAACTCCCGGTAATCACAAGGCACGCAACAAGAGCAACAAGGACTAGCCAGGGCCAGGCTGGGGCTCTCAACACACTCCACACACCACTCTGTTACACCAACATCTCGGAACACACAGACACACCTTTCGACATACACTATATATACGATAAAAAAGGGATGATATTAAGGGTTGATACTTAGGAAGGGATGAGCCAAACTGACGGTGACACCTTACTCTGCGATAAATGAATAAAATTCGTTCGGGTGCCTTTCGCGGGTTTTCCGATTAAAATTTCCATTCAATCTTCTTCCATAATTTTCTCTCAATTGTTTTTTATGGGAAATTAAACCTTGATTAACCAAAAAAAAAAATCGGAAAGGGAGCACCCTCGAAAAGCACATGGAAGGCAGCATCCAGGGGGCCACCAAAATGCAAGGATATAGGCATGTGATTATCTCCTTGGTGTTGCGATGATGTGCTCTGCTGGCTGCGGGTTTAATTCCTTCTCTATATTAAATTTACATTAATTTAATTTTAATCAAACCAAAGACTTTTGTTCTTAATTAAAAGCACAGAAAAATGCTTCATCACACACACACACACATGTGCAGACAATTTGTAATCCTTTGTTAACTTCGGATGAAAATTAATTTTGAATAATATTTCTAAGGGATGGCAGAGGAGGACGTGTGGGTTTATTTTATTATTATTTCGTCGCAGGAAAGACTTCTACAAAAGGGGAATGCTCGCATGCCTATGATGTTTGCAGCTGAACAGTAAATTAATTTATTTCACCTTAGCCTGCCTACAGGTGGTCACAGCAACCCACCCTTTCTGGAGTATACATCGCGGACCAAATTCTCGATGGGAGTTAGCCCAGCTCTCTAAAAATTTTGGAATTCGTTCCGGACCACCGAGATCAAAGTTGACCACAGCGCTTCGTAGTCCTTGAGTGCTATAAAAATAGAGTAGGGCCAGCATCTCCACTAGGTAAACTGAGGCTTCATTCTACTAGACACAACAAACAAGTTGAAATTTGGACATCATGGACAATCATGGATCAACATCTTCGCATTGGAAGAGGAAGATGACAAAATAGCAGAGTTTAATAGGATATTCCTTGAGCTCTACGATGACTTTGTGCCTCTGAGAAGTAAATGTTTATAAGCTAAGTCCAAATCTTGGTTTACTACAGAGACTAAATCGCTTATTATTGAAGGAGAGTTCGTTTTCGTTGGTCCTTATGAGTAAAAACTACTTCAACAAAAAGATCTTTTAAACGTCTTCGGAATTTAATTGTTGCAAAGACATCTTCAGAGAAGATATTCCTGGTCAATATTCGAGTAGTTTTCACAGATGGAGGGTTGACATTCAAGCTGTGGCAGACTTAGACTGTGGAATTCTCTCATGGCTTTGTAGATTTCTACTGTGGCTATGCTATCATAGGCGGCTTTAAAGTCTATGAAGAGGTGTTGGATTGAGTTTTGAAACTCTAGATATTTTTCCATAGCCTGCCTCAAAGTAAAAATCTGTCGGTTGTTGATTTGCCTGGGATGAAGCCACCTTGGTATTGGTCTATGATGTTTCTAACGTATGGGGCCATCCTATTTTGTAGGATAGCGGATATGGTGGTCCATGCTTGTATGGCGAAAAAAAAATTTTCACGTAGAAGTCACGCCACCCTCTGGTTTTGTTACACCGACAATTTCTATTGTGTGTCCAAAATTTCGGCCCCCTATCTTATAAAACGGGGGAAAGTGTTTTTTTACAGGGAAATCGTGTAAAGTGCGTTTAAACCCTCTTGGGGGTGGTTTTTGGCCGTTTTGGGGGGTTGCGCAACCCCAAAGAGAAATTTTAACAACGCCATCGTGTCCAGCGTCCTCGAAAACGGGTGGGGGGAGGTACACTTGGTCCGGCTCAAAATATTTACGTGTTCGTTCGATTCACATATGCCACTACGTTTGACAGGGTACGCTTTAAAAAAATTTCCTTCCTAAGCGGTCTTCGATCCCACTATGGGACTCAGGTAAATTATCTTTAGTGTTGCCCGTCAAAACATATAAAAAGTTGGAGAAAATCCCTCATTGGCTTTTTGAGATCCCCAAGGATAAAGGCTACTTAACATGTCCTTTGAATCCTTTTTTCGTCGAATGTCCTTTTTGGCATTTTTATTTAATAGCTTGAGGGTTATTCTTCAAAATGATGTATATATCACCGCGCTAGGATAATATCTGCACCTAGGGGTTTTTAACGTTGCAAATAACGAATTTATGATCAAAACTTAGAAATTCAAAATGGCCGATGATTCTGCCAATTGTATTCCGATTCCAATGAAAATCGGTGTCTAGGGGACTTTATGATCAAAACTTATAAATTTTAAATTTCGGAGTTAATCTGGGGGACGAATTTTGCCAAATAAGTGTCATTCCCAGTCAGCTGTTAGTGGCGGTTCGCAGGCGCGTACGCAGGGGGGGGGGGGTTAGTGGGGGTTAACCCCCCCCCCCCATGCTTCCAATAATAATAGGAAAAATTATAATTAATAAATATATCAACTTATTAAACAATAAAAAAATATTCCGAATAACGATGTATAATATATGGTGGATTCTTTTCAAACGGGATAGCAAAAAATAAATATCTCTCAAACTTTGGGAATATGTTCGTGAACTCGATGTGATATACCAAAAATTTTTTTAGCGCAATTGGGTGCGCCGTTTCGGAGTTACAACTGTTATTGAAAAAAACGCGATTTTTCAAAAATCACGTATTTCTCAGTTATTTATAGCTCTCGAAAAACTCTGAGTTTCGGGATGGCCATATAGATTTTTGTAGGAAATTTTCCGTCTTTTCAGATGAAATTACGCAAAAAAACAATTGGACGCATTTTTGGCCAATTTTTTGGCTTTTTTTGGCCAAAATTTGAAAAAAAAAGGAATTTTTAAATTTTTTTTTCATGTCACCAATCGATGTTCTGACTCAAAAACTACGCGCCACCAAGTTTTCAGAGTAGTTCCCTTCTTTTCGGTAAAAAATTGTAAAAATGCCCTAAATCAAAGTCTAAAGTCTTGCGTACACCACGAGACCATGATTTTTGGAGAAAAACAAGACATTTTGTGATATTCGAAAAATGGTCAAAAATTATTATTTATGTTTCTTCACAATTTTTAATAAAAAAATTGCGATAAAAATATGTAGGAAGTGAAAGACCTAGTGGAAGATATGATGCTTTTATTTTATTTTATATAAATGTTTAACTTATTTGTTTGCGATCCTTTCGCTACAACGGCTGGCTTAGCAATAAATATTATTTCCAATGTAGTTTTCTGTTTCCGTTTCGTGCTGTTTCCCTTCGTTCCATTAGGGAAGGATCGGAACCCTTGCCTAACCGGAACCCACATTCGGCCGTCCTGACTCTAGCATTCGTCCTCGGATGCTTCACCCGAACTGCTATCGTCCCTGTCCGAGCTAGCATCTCCTACTTGTGGATATGGTTTCATCAGATCTGCTGCGGTTGACGTTTGTTTTGGCCCCTCTCCTTCTCCTATTTTCTCAACATTGTATCTGTTCGCTCTTTTTACCTTTGTTACCGCGTAAGGTCCTAAAAACTTCGGGTATAATTTAAGTCCTGAGCCAAACTGCGTACGCTTTATCGCTACTAACTCTCCAACCTTATACTTTCTCGCATCTTTTCTGCTTTTATTGAACTGCCTTTTGTTTTCCATTTGTATTTTGTGAATGTTTTCTTTTGCTTTGCTTCTTAGTTGCTCTCGATTTTCTACTAGTTCCTCTACTAATTCTTCTTCGATTATTTTTTGCAGGCTTTCGTTTCCGTTTATCTTCATTTTTATACCTGTCAGCAATTCAAATGGCGAATATTTTGTGCTTCTGCTTTTACTGCTATTCAGCGTCTGTTGCGTTATTCCTATATACTTAAACCACTTTTGCGGATCTTCGACTGTCATTTTGGATAAGACTGAAATGAGATTTCGGTTAATTCTTTCTACTTGTCCATTTCCTCTTGGGACCCCTGTTGTGATGGTGATGTGTTGTATGTTTCTTTCTGTACAATACCCTTTAAAGACTGCTGCTGTAAATGCTCCTCCTTTATCGGATATTATTCTGACGGGGTGGCCGAATATCGTACTTTGTGATTCAAGCTTTTGTATCACTTCCGCTGTATTTGTTGTTTTTGTGGGATACAGCCACACAAATTTCGTAAAAGCGTCGACTATGACTAAAATATGCTTATATTGCTTTTGTGTCGACGGCAACGGTCCTATATGGTCTATGTGGTAGGTATGCAACGGCCTTTCCAGTTTGTCGATGGGATTTAGAAATCCTTCTGCTTTTCCTTCCTTCCTTTGCGCTACTATGCATGCTACGCAATTCTGCAGCACCCTTTTTATGGCTTTTTGGCTGTTTTTCACGTAATATTCCTGGTCAAATATTTGCCTTACTCTTTCCGCGTTCAAATGTCCTCTTTCGTGTATTTCTCTAATAATTTCATTTTGCATTTTCTTTGGCAATGCAAGTAAGTGATCTCCGTTTTTATATTTGTACAACAAATCGTTTCTGATTATAAAGTCATCGTGTGGTTCCTTCTCAGCTGCTTTTCTTAACGCACTGCATAATTCATCTTCATCTTGCGCTTTTCTTATCTGATGAAGTATATCTGATTTTATCAGCAATGTTGTAGGATACCGGCTTAGTGCATCAGCGTGCTTCATCTGCGTTGCCCTGCGATGATTGGTGCAGCATTCATACTCATTTATTATTAGCGCCCAACGTGCTATTCTAGGGCATAAGTCCTTTTTTTCATGGTTAGCTCTACCGCTTGACAGTCCGTGAAAACTGAAAATTTCAAACCTAATAAATAATGACGCCATCGTTTTAGTGCTCTTACTATAGCTAGCACTTCTAGCTCATAACTACAGTATTTTTCTTCATCTCTAGTTGTTTTGAAGCTGTAATACTGCACAGGATGTAATTGGCCATCCTCTGAATCTTTTTGCAGTAGAATTGCTCCACCACCTATAGCGCATGCATCTGTGTGTACTTCTGTCGTTGCAGCTGGGTTGTAGATCTTTAATACTGGCTCCTGTGTCAGCTTTTCTTTTAAAACTTCGAAGGATCTCTGCTGATCGTGACCGAAGTAGAATTTTTCTTTTTTCCTTGTGAGGTCGCTTAAAGGTTTTGCCAATTTGGCGAACTCTTTGATAAATCTTCTAAAGTAGCCTGTGATTCCTAAAAAAGCTTGAATATCCTTCAAGTTTCTTGGCGTTGGAAAATGCTGTACGGCTTTGGTTTTGTCTTTTGCTGGCTTTAATGACCCGTTCTTGATGATGTACCCTAAAAAGTTTATTTCTGTCTTCATGAATTGGCATTTTTTCCACTGAAACTGTAAGCCATTCATGCTTGCCACTCTTAATACCTCTTCAATTTTTTCCAAATTTTCCGCTTCTGTTGCCGAGGGAATGATTATATCATCCATGTAGACAGCTATTATGTTTTGGTGTATTAAATCTTTTAAAACTGTATTCACATACCTTTGAAATATTGAAGGCGAGTTACAGAATCCAAAAGGAACTCTTCTAAACTCATATTGCCCAAACGGCGTTATGAAAGCTAAGAACTTTCGGCTTTCTGGTTCGATGCTTACATGGAAGAATCCGTTTTTCAAATCCATTGTTGAAAATACTTTGCTATTATACAGCTGGTCTACAACATCTTCTATAAGAGGCAGAGGGTATCTATCCTTGACTACTTTTTTATTTAACTCACGGTAGTCTATGCATATTCGCGCTGATCCATCCTTTTTCTTCACTACTACTATCGGACTTGCGTATTCCGAGTTGCTTTCCTCGATGATCTCATCTCTTAACCATTCCTGGATCTGCTTTTGTACAACCTCTTTTTCACCTGGTGACAATCTTCTTGGTCTTCGGTGGACTGGCGTTTTGTCGTGTAATTGCACCTTCATTGTAATACATGAATTTTTCGGCTTTTCTGCTTTATATGCCCTTAATAGTTTTATAAGGGTAACTGCTTTTTGTTTGTCTTCTATATTTTCCACGGCTTGTAATATGTCGTCGTTGGGGAAAGTACTGATGGTATTTATTTTTTGCAATGGCATGTCATGTGATTCTGCTTCTTCTTTTTTCTTTAGCTTGACTTCTCCGTTAATGATGGTTAAACTTGCTTCTGTAATAATGTTTTTCCCGATGATCATATCCGTGGGTAGCCAACTATTTGGTGCTACATGACATTCAGTGAAGTACTCTTCATTGTCTATAAAAATCGAAGTGGAAAAGCATTTTGTGGTTTTGATTTCCCTGTTTTCTCCAAATCCCTGTACTCGGCTGCCTTCTTTGTGTTGTTTCAATTCGGCATTAATGCTGTTGTATATTTCCTCACTTATTATTGTTATATCACTGCCTGTATCTACTAGCGCGATTATATCCGCGTTGTCTATACGCGCTTTTACATGCATCCTTGGCAAGCTGCTATTCCCTGCTGTATAGGTTATTTGATTGCACCTTCTCTCGTTTGCTATGTTCTCTTTTTTCTCATAGCGTTTGCAATCTTTGCCTTTATGTCCGAATGTGTTACACTTAAAGCATTTATAACCTTTGTCACGGTCTGGGCATTGGACGACAGCGTGCTCCGTCGATCCACATGCGAAACAGTGAGATGGTTTTCGTGTTTGCTCGCGGTTGAATGGGTTAGCTTCTTTTTTCGGAACGAAGAATGTGCTTGTCGGCTTGCTTTTAATACATTGTTTGATATGTTCATATAACTGTATTTTTTCTTTCAATTGCTTTATTGTGGTTGCTTCGTACAAAATTGCTTTATTTGCCGGATGATCAGGTATGCCATTTACTATGTATTCTATTTGGGATTTTTCATCTATTGTTCCTCTGTTTCCTATTGCTATCATCCTGTAGATATATTCTTGGTAAGACTCTGTTACGCTTTTTTTCGTCGATCTTAATACATTATGTAGTTTGCTACTATGTATTTCTGCGGGGAATTCCTCCTGTAGTTTTAACTTTAATGTGTTCCAGCTTTTTATGTCTAAACTTGCTTCGACGAACAGCCTAGCTGGCCCTTCCAAAAGCTTTCTTCCATACATATATCGCTGTACGTCATTCCAATTGCAAAGCGTTGCAGTGTCCTCCAGGTCTTTGGTCCACTTCTCGACGTTCGTTTTTGCACTGCCATCAAATTTTTCTAAAGCATCTTCCACGTCCTTAAAAGAAAACGCTGCCATACTTACTTTTTCTGTACCGTTGATATTATTAGTTACACTTGTTGTAGCTTCGGTGTTATTGGTTATATCTGCTTCTGCGTCTGTAATGTCTGCTTGATCTGCTTCGTCTTCTGTATCTATTATGCTGGAGCTGCTTTCGTACATAGACCCTTCCGTATTACCTTTCTGCTTCGCTTCTTCTTCCAATGCGGCTTGTACTCTTTTTATTAATTCTTCTTTTCTAGCGTGTACAGGTTTACCTCGGCTTCGTAGTAATTCCTGCAACTCTTTTACTTTCAGTCGTTTTAAAGATTCTACTTCCGCGCTATTCATAAACGTACTCGCACCCGGACTTTACAATAATTATTAATAAATTTTATTTAATATATTTATTTTACAACTTTTTTTTTATATATATGTGTTTTCACTTCAATCAAATCGTTTTATATTTTGACACTATATTTTAACTTGGTATTAAACCAAAAACGTATTTGCCTGAAAATTTATTGCAAACTAAACCGCTTACTCCATTTTAATAAATTTTTCTTTTAACGTCAAATAATTATTTAATTTTAAATTGTTCTATTTAAATTTAAATTGTGTTGTCTTTTAATTTCTTGCTTCTTTTTTCAATTGCTTGCTTTATTTTAGGAAACTCCGTCAGCCTCCGTTTTCTTTCTTCGCAAAATTTTTTTCTTTTTGAAAATTATAGGAGAATTACGTAACTCCTTGTGAAAAATTTTTTCTTCCTAAGCTTCTAATTTTCTTTGGTTGAGCCCCCAATTGTAGAAAGTGAAAGACCTAGTGGAAGATATAATGCTTTTATTTTATTTTATATAAATGTTTAACTTATTTGTTTGCGATCCTTTCGCTACAACGGCTGGCTTAGCAATAAATATTATTTCCAATGTAGTTTTCTGTTTCCGTTTCGTGCTGTTTCCCTTCGTTCCATTAGGGAAGGATCGGAACCCTTGCCTAACCGGAACCCACAAATATACCTATAGGTAATTATTTTTATAGTGAAATAACATAAAATATAATATAAGTACATAGTCCTATTACATGAGAAAAATTTTTTTTTACCCAATATGTGCACAAAATATGTTTTGTGAACCCCCCCCCCATGGTTTCATCCTGCGTACGCTACTGGCGGTTCGTAAGGTTTAGGATAGGGGAAGCAATGCGCAAGGCGTCAAAGCTAATGTGCGCCGCGAGCGATAAAAGTAAAAGCATCGAAGGCTTTAATTAAAAAACTGAAAAATAACAAATAAGAAAACGAATTAAGTAATTAACCCCATGCAAAAAGTAGAAAACGGTATCTTTGCAAAAAAAACACTACACAAAAAACACAATTCAAAAAAATAATCTCTATCCCTTTAAATCATGATTAAAGAGAATCATAAAAAATGTATAAAAAATATAATGGAAGCTACAAAGTTATCAGCTTATATTCAATGCACACCTCCTGCCACCCCATTAGAATAAATCTAATAGATAAAGAAAAAGTTCACCTATCCTCGATCTCTTTTTTCTTGACTCAAATATACAATAAACGAAAATTCATATTTTAGTAAGAGTCAAAACAAATTTCGAAGCAATTTTTCAAGAGTAAATTTAATATTTTAATAGTTGCAGCTCCAAAGCAGGCGAAACCAGAGCAGATTACAAGAAAACGAAACCAAGAAAACAAAGAGAATAATGGTGGATAGAGAAAATTTGTCTATATCATATCTCTCTGTTCGGTTCCGAAGAAGCTGCGTTTAGTTCTTTTTAGGTTCGATTTTTAGGTGGAGGAAAAACAGCTGTTCTTGTCATGTCCAAACCAAAACGATTACGATGTGCTGAAAATAATTTCTTCATTTGGTGCCTTACTACAAGATTTTGAATAATTTCATAAATAATTTTTAATTTCAATAGTTTTATGTCATTATTGTCATATGTAAGTGATTTTTAGGTTATGGTCTTCTTGATTTGCACGAAACATCTCAGAAAGCGTTCCTTCACTTTTCGGGATTTCGGCAAAATTTTCCCCCACCAATCAAGTAACTTTTCGCAGGCTACGGCAGGCCACGTTTTCTATTGGAACAGACCTATTACAGCCTCCCTACGTTGCGTTACTCTTTGTATAGAAGCCATGCTGTAGAAAATTAGGCTCTCAAAATTTCCCCTTAATGGGACTTAAAATCGGTGAAGACACGTTATGTTGTTAGTGTAATTTGGAGATTTGAAGTCCCATTCAGGGGAAATTGGCTCTAAATATTTTTCTCTAGATATACAGGGTGTCCCATGAGGAGGTTCAAAGCGCCGGCTGTGGATAGGTTATTGATAGACGAACAAAAAATTGTATGGGGGGGGGGAATCGTAACGGTGTAGCCGCTAGGGCGTTTTGAAGTTTTTTTGGTAGAGTTTTACATATCACCCTGTATTTTTGTAACCCTACGACCTATTTCCATGAATAAGGCATCAGTATACGCAAGGGTAGAACGGGTAGACTTAGATAGGTGGGAGTATTCTGCGTACACTGATACCTTATTCATGAAAATAGGTTATAGGGTTACAAAAATACAGGGTGATATGTAAAACTCTACCAAAAAAACTTCAAAACGCCCTAACGGCTAAACCGTTACGATTCCCCCTCACCCACCCACAGGATTTTTTGTTCGTCTATCCATAATCTATCCACAGCCGGCCGCTTTGGCCCTCCTCGTGGGACACCCTGTATATCTAGTTGAACTGTACATTTTATATAAAAAAATCTGTATATTTTGCTTGCTTAGTGTTTCCAGAGGAGGAAATATATAAAGATTTCTGATTAATCTTAATATATTTAAATTAATTTTTATGTAGTTGCCTTTTTGGTCAAGGGAAGCAGGGCGGTACGTTTTCAAATTAATATGAAGAACATCTCTATATAATTCAATAAAAAAACGCTGTACAGGACAGTTATCCACAGTTCTACCGGTCAGACGCCTGCAAGGATGATTTTGGGGAAACATATTACGCTGCCAAGTGATTTAAATTTGGGAATCGCCCAACAGGATGAAGACCCACTACGACCTAAGGGCGAACGGATCTAGATTTAAGGGAGACGATCAAGTCTAGCTATAAAATCCTCTACGAATAAAAGGTAAATCGCCAAAATCACAAAGGAAATGGAACGGCCCCTCCACGGTCATCACGAGGTTAAACGATGTCATCTATCTAAGGTTTTTCAAAAACAGTGGTTTTCAAAAAACAGCTATTACTGTTTTTAATTTTCATAAAAACAGCTGATAACAGCTGTTTTTACTGTTTTTCGAGTTTTCTCTAATTTTGCATTTAATAAATAATAGTATTTCAAAAATACAAACGCTTAAAGTGATTTGTCTGAAAGACGCGATCTTCTTTTGGTTCAAAAATTAGTGCATACCGAAAATACCCGCTCAACATCGGTCGATGTTGGTTTGATACAAAGAATTGCATTTTATAATTTTACAGATTTTCTGTGTGACCAGTATTTTTGAAAATTGTAAAGGCCGATTTGAGCCGCTTGAATTGTAGTGACGATTCTTCTCTTTGAGACAGCATGTCCAATTCATCTTGTAACGACAAATTTTCGTTTTCATCAATATTCGGCCACTGTTGAACTTCATCTCTACTCTTACATCAATGACACCAGAAAGATGAAAGCTAAATTGCCTGCAAAAGTTAGTGTGATTCCTGATGGAGATAGTTGTGGGTTCCTTGAGGCTTGGTAATAATTTCATGACATCCTCATTCATTCGATCATCTACACGAATTTTTAAATTTTGTATGAGTTTATTACTAATGTCACTGTTAATGTCAGAAAGCTTCTTCAACATGAATTGTAAATTTTGGGTCCTCACGACTAAAGGGCCAATTACAATGATTCCGTTCCGTCCGATCCGTTCCGAAAAAGTTGAAATTTATTCAACTTTTTCGTTCCGTAAGTACCATTGGAACCACCTTTCCGAACTGCCATATAAGTTGTAAGCAAACTTCGAATTTCAACTTTGACAGCTTAGCGGATCTGAACGGAGCGGATGCATTGTAATTGGCCCTTAAGATTCTCAACAGCTAATTTTACGGGCTTCATTGCCTTGACAAGTATGTTTAGAGTAGAAAAGTCCAATGTCACATTCAACGCCTTAGGCTGCTCGCACACTGCATCAGAATTTGCACGAATTTGTGCGAATTCTGATGAAATCGATACAATTTCATCAGAATTCGCACAAATACGTACAAATTCTGAAGCAGTGTGCGAGCAGCCTTAAATTCTTTAAATATTTCTCAAATTGCTGTTTTCGTCTTGACCAGTTGCCCGCATCAGTGATGGAATTGAACACAATGACATTTCGACGCCATTTGCAAAAAATATGGTACATTCACATTATGACATTACTATTGCACCATGACATTACTAGAGCTACTTTGGGCAGGAAAAGCTCAAATACCTTACATCAATATATTAAAAGATCATTAATCGGTATGTTTTCTTTTCCTTTCTTTCATCTCTACATTAAAAAAATAGGTAAAAAACTTTTAAGTTAAATGGTTTTATTTTAAATCATAAGCTGTGCCAAAAACTATAAAATAATTAAAACACAAACATGGACCTTCTTGAGATTTTGACGTCTGGTAAGAAATCGTGCAATAGTAGCAGTGGTGTTTTCTCATGTCGTATGCCAAGGGGCGCTGCGTCAGCGGATTAAGTGATATTCTAGGACTTTTAACAGACTAAAATAAAAACATTGGGCGCTTTTGAAATATTTTTTTGGTGGACTTGGAAACACATTTTTCTAGACAAGTCGTTCTTATTTAATTATACAGGCGTTATACCGGTTTTTATGCGCCCCATGTTTTTATTTATAACTAGCAAAAACCCGCGTGCGTTGCAACGCCTTTTAATAAAAAAACTAATGTGTGCACAGTCCGGGATAAGAAATAGGTATAATGAAAAAAATAACAAATTTGCAAAACATAATTTAGGGCACACAACTCGTCTATAGAATAATCTCTCACAGTCAGTATTTCCGACCTCCTACAATATCCAAGAGTTCAAACGCAGGGTTAATCCGCACCTTCTTCAACAACCCCCCCAACCCCCATAACCCTTAACCTATTCCCCCCCTTAGTAAGCTCCCTGCTAGACATTGCGCCATGACGTGCAAACGACAACGGACTGGTAGTACAAAGGGTGATTCCTGAGCTTGGCACTGCCACATAAAACAAATAAAAAAATTTAAAGTTACTTATAAAAAATGTGTTAGAACTTTTTTAAAATGCGGTGTTGAGCGCCACCTATCGGAAAAATTGTGTGCTACATGCACAACAATCACATTCAGAACGCGTGCTTCACCCTGTGCGGAACTTGCCCAATAGCGTCCTCAACATTTTGTTCCCATTTGTTTATTGAGTTCGATATATTCTCTGTTTTAATTTTCATCAGACCTATCGATCATTTGCGGAGATGGCAAACCATAATCTTCACAGTATTTCCGCAAATTGAAAGAACAATATCTCGCCGTGACAGCATTTCATTCGCGTTCCTTCGATTATCGAGTCATGTTTTCGGTCTAACCCGACAGTCGGATAATAGTGAAAAGTATGCTAAACGCCTAAGAAGATTCTGAATCATCCGGTTAAAGTCCTAAAATCGGATTAACCGTTCCGAGCTTTGAGGTTTACAATTGGAATGATAAAAAAAGTTTCCACTGGCTTTTCTGCGACTATCGCATCAAGTTTTCCGCCTGAATCAATAGTCGGAACCGAGTGAAGCCTAGAACATGCCCAAGAAAATACTGAATCTTCCCGTGAAAATCCCATCGCAATCGGATTAGCCGTTGTTGGTACGTAGGTAGCTAGGTTGTTATTATATACTGGCTGGAGCAATAAAAACTTTACATTCAAAATTATTTTATACTTTTTAGTTTATTTTAAAATAAAAGCGTATTTTTTAGTTTTTTTAGACTATATTTTTTATTTTATACTTTTTAGTCTATTATATGTCTTCCACCACTTTGTAGTGACCGTCATATTATATTTAAAATGACGGCACACCGCTTACTGCACTATACTCGCTTTCATTTGATGCCCATACCGAAGAATAATCCGCCATTTTGTGCTGGCCACCATTTTGAATTTTGAATGACCCCACATAGCTTATTGCAATCTACTTGTCTTACCCTTTCATTGGATATCCATGTCGCGGGGTCCGGGAACACAATTGCCAAATTCGGCCGCCATCTTGGAACCGCCATGTTGATTTTTTTTCCAAAAACACTCACCTTGAACTTGATCAACGAACTAACTTTATATTACGGCTTAGCAATAAGGCGTAATTGCAATTCAGTCGAAAAAATGAGCAACGAAATTTGGGCCACCTTTTTCCACAAGAGTTCCACAAACGAGAATCCTCAACATGATTTTTGCCCTCAGGGAGAATCAAGCTGGTGTAAATACAACGCTGCCAAGGCTATTGGGAAAGAAAAAGAGTTCGATCATAAACCCGCGCTCGATACGACTATTCAGGATCAAATTCGTCCAACATACGAGGCCCTTACAGATGAACCACTTTTGGAAAGATGCGTTGGCGGAAACACTCAAAATGACAATGAGAGTCTCAACGCCTGCATTTGGAAATTCGCGCCAAAACACTTACACAGCGGTATAAAAACGGTGGAGATTGCTGCTTACATGGCCGCGAGTATTTATAATGAGGGATACAGCGCTGTCATGAAAATTATGAACGTTATGGGCGTTGGTGTCGGACTAAAAACGAAGTTTCTCGCGCAGACTATCGATACCGCACGCATCGAGCAAGGAGAGGCGAACTTGAAACAGTTCCAGAAGGATGCCAGGATTCGAAAACGACAATTGCTGTTGGAGGAAAATGCGCTTTATGAAGCAGAGGAGGGAATTTTGTACGGGCCAGGGATAGCTGACTAAAGGTAAGTTGCAAAAGTTCGTCATAAGTACGCGTTCGAACGTTGAAACTCTCTCCTAACTTTGAACCGATTTATCTCTAAACGCAGGATTGAAGTGCGCGACGCGCTCTTGTGAAAAAACCGTTTATCCAATCACTTTCAAATCAAGTGGTATATTTGAACAAATATAATAGCGGTAATTTGAACCTATTTTTATAGTCAAATACAATAAATAAATAATTGTTTAAGCCGATTTAAACAACGAATTTATGACGATTTTTCGTACCTTTTTTCAAAGTCGTGTAATTTCTCCAAAAAACTCCCGATTTCTTTAAAATTAGGTTCAAATTGGCGCAAATTTGTTTATTTAACATAAATAATTCGTTAACTCTGTTTCAGAAAAGATGCCCACCCTGGAGAGCGCGTCGCGCAAGTCGATACGCAGCGTGCATGGCTTCGCGGATCTGTGGCTGGAGCCGCCATTTTGTTTTTTTATTCAATAAAAAAATTTTTTTAATGTACTTTAAATAAGTACTAATAGCACAAAAAAACCGCTTGTTATTATTTTTATTCTAAGACCTCTAAAAAAAATCTTTAAAAAGACCTATTTTTCGGGGCCTCAAAGTAGAACCTCCCCTTAAAGTCGTTACAACGCACGCGGATCTTATGCTAGTAAATAAATAAAAGACAAATTAAGAGGCTGTAGCATAGAATCGGACCATGGACCTGTAGGATGGTATTCGGGCGACTAGCTTGGACGAGTAAGGAGGAACTTGTTGAGAAAGACTTCGGACGGATTTATGGCATGCGACCACGTGGTATACTAAACCTATGTTAGAGTAGAATGGAATAACCCAGAAATACTCAGAGAGTTGAGCTTAGCAGTTACGATAGGCCAGAACCGGATCAACATAACATCACATTCGATGGCTTGAAAATGCTCGATCGGTCACTTCAAGGTTTTTGTCAAGATCCAGTTCATCGTATGTGTTACGAAATAGTGTCGGAGCTTGTATAGCCATCTTCATGTTAAGTTACGCTGGATTTCCATTATGAATAGTTCTCGGTGCAAGACTAGAACATCGAAATGATAAATCGTACATAGTTTCGTGTCTCAAGCTTGGATTAAATTTTAAGACAGCATCAATTCACTTGATTTAGTTCATTTTTAACAATCTCTTTCACCGTTTTTATCTTTATTTATTTAACTAAAAATCATCCAACGAAAAAAAAAATAGCTGATTATATGTCATTTCGCCTCTCTCAGTTGTGGTGCGCGGCTTTGGGCGCCTATTCATCACCTAATTAAAATTAATCAAATCCTAATCTGGAGGCGATAATTCAGGAATCATTTAATTAGTTTTAAGTGAACGAGCGCGCCCCATAAGTCTTGAGCGGCATTCGGCCGATGGACCGAGCTTCGCTTATCTCTCTCGCCTTCTTGCCGGGCGCGTTATTGTGTATTTTTTTATTCCAGCCTTTTATTTTCTTCACAAAAAAAGAAAAAAAGAAAAAAAAAACGAAGCCAAGAATTTATTTTTACGAGCCTCCAACCACCCTTAAGAGAACTACGCAGTGTCCATTGCACATCGCAATATATCCATTGGCATCTCTCCGGTATCGTTCGCGGCTGCATTTATCTTAAGAGGTGCGGTGGTAATGCATTGCAAAAAGAATTAAACAAATAAAAAATAAAGAGATATAAGGAGAGACAAAATGGATATAAATATATTTATAAGACCAGGGAAAAGGCATTAAGATAACAAAAGTGGATAAAAAATGGTCAAAATGTTATTAAACAAAAAAAAAGCAGCAAACAAAAACTTAAGGTAACTTTGATGCTAAGTTTATTGCCACATATTTCAATGTATGGCGAATTGCAGATTATTTAAAAGGTGCCTATTTTAGTTTATAATCACATTTAAGATAAAAATTACAGATATTTTACATTTAAATTTCTTTAGATATGACGAGATGGAATTTCGCTTTTATGGGCATTAATTGTGTTTTATTATTTGGATTCTTCCACGTTGTCCAATGTGCATCTACACATGTACACTGGTATTTATCTGACTAAGGTCATTGATTATATCTTTGATTTATTCTTGTCTTTCAAGTTTGCATTTGTCCATTGTATGTATGCACTGCACATGCACACAATACGAGTATAAGCTTTGGACATGATCCTTTTAATATGTTGCCTAACTACTTAAAATACATAGTAATAACAGACGCAGACGATCTAGTGATAACGGTGTCAGGAATGTTTTCCTTCCTCAAATCAATGTAATACAATATACAGATTGCATTATACCAAACATATCAGGGGGCGAACGGCTAACAAGGACCTCGGAAGGTTGCGGCAACCGATTTGTCACTTCTACCAAAAACCCGAGAAGAGTCACTCCAGACGAACACATAGGAGCTCTGTTAGCAAGTCCTAGTCCCACCTCCCCGCGGGGCCCCCTGGCGAGCTTCTTCGGAAGGAGCTAACGGAAGACGGTCGAATGGCGAGTTCTCTAGCATTTTGGACGGGTTCAGATAGGGCCCCTCTGAGGCTATCGCCACTGCCTCATGTGGACGCCGTGTGGATTGCCCTATAAGGCCCACACAGGGCTTCTAACGCCTTGCCTTATTCGCGCCTCGTCAAAAGGAATACCCCATTTGGCCACCTTCAGGAAAAATTATTGCTAACCGATCCCGAGTGGAAAAAAGACACCGACAAATTTGTGACTAATAACTGCGCCGGCGGTGGAAGCTTTATATTTTTAAACGCTGGTGTCGTTTTACCAATTCAGTCTCCCAACTGCGTACTAATCACGTCCAATGCTGCTAGACCTAGAACCAGAATCGGTCTATTGAGTGTGCTGAACGACACCCTTCAATACAAGAACAAAAACTAAAGCTTTGTATGAGTAAAACTAAAGGTTAAAGCCCGGCTTCACCGGCCTCAGTTCAGTTCAATTCGCATAAGTAGCTTCACCGGCATTGTTCAGTCCCGAGAGCTTCGTGTGTGACATATTACATTTTGTTGATCGATGTTTGTTTTCTCAAAGCTCTTACTCTTACTGTTTTGTAATAACCCAGCGGGAAAAGTTTGAAGGCCTTCCTCAAGAAGCTTTTAGGAAGGAGTTCGTATTCGTAGTTCCACAAAAGTAGGATGGAAGGGTCAAATATGGATATGTAATTAATGTACAGTTTTTTTTCAGTTAATACAATTTACCATTAAATTGTGTACAAAAATGTGTATCAAAATGATTATTATAAAAGGATTAAAGCAATATCTTCCAAGGATCTTAATATATTTAGAAGGTGTAAGAAATTGTACTTCCTTGGAAGAAATAAAAGAGAATGTATCACAAACACCTTACCGGGAATGCGTGGGTAAGGTAAATGAGCTTTTAGAGCTTTTCGACTCATTCCTTCTAATGACATGGCTGTACGAAAAAGATATGGAGCGGAATGCGAAAAGGAAGGAATTCTCGCCTTCCAAAAAAGGCTACCGTCATGCTTCTTGGTATGATTCCATTTCCCGCTGGGAATAACGTCAAAACAACTTCCAAAATACATCAGCTGACATTCCAATATTCCAATTTATTACTCTCTTTTGAGCGAGCTTTTACTTTCAACCTCACCCAGCGGGAAATGGAATCATACCAAGAAGCATGACGGTAGCCTTTTTTGGAAGGCGAGAATTCCTTCCTTTTCGCATTCCGCTCCATATCTTTTTTGTGCAGCCATGTCATTAGAGGGAATGAGTCGAAAAGCTCTAAAAGGTCATTCACCTTCCCCACGCATTCCCGGTAAGGTGTTTGTGATACGTTCTCTTTTATTTCTTCCAAGGAAGTACAATTTCTTACACCTTCTAAATATATTGAGATCCTTGGAAGATATTGCTCTAATCCTTTTATAATAATCTTTTAGATACACATTTTTATATACAATTTAATGGTAAATTGTATTAACTGAATATAAACTGTACATTAATTACATATCCATATTTGACCCTTCCATTCTACTTTTGTGGAACTGCGAATACGAACTCCTTCCTAAAAGCTTCTTGAGGAAGGCCTTCAAATTTTTCCCGCTGGGCATGAAGTGTTGGGCGAACTCACGCTTGAGGGCAAAGGAAAAGAGGTAAAGAGAGAGAGTAAATATTTCGTACATAAACCGAAAGTTGTCCTTATCACTACCCAGTGCAAAAAGTGGAAGCAGCTTCCTCTGGAATCAAATTGGAAGTGCTTCCTGGGCGCGCTTCAGAAGCATTTTGGAAGATTTTCCCGTGCATATGGCTACAATTAATTGTGGTGATACAGTTTATATAGTATAGTAATTGTGGTTTCATAATATGTGTTGAATTTTTTATTTTTTTTGTGTGTAATTGCAATTTTAGTTTACCTTTAAAACAATTATTGAAATAAATATATATATTTTTGAAATCTGAAATTACTCAAAAACGAAGAACGAAACCTTCTCCCCTGCTTCCAAAGAAGCAAAAATGAAAGTTTGTTGCTTGCAAAACTTAAAACTTCAGAATAGCTTCCCAAGAAGCCAACTAGAAGAAAATCTAACAAACTGCTTCTTGCTAATGACATGCAATAGTAAAAAAGATATGGATAAGGATACGGAAGGGAAGCACTTTTAAGATGCACAAGGATAGCTTCTTCATGCATCAGTGAATGATTTTATTTCCCGTTGGGTAATCACTTGCGCAGGCCGACGAAAACTGATCAAAATCTACAGCGAATTGTCATGTATACAGAGAACAAAGATGAATTCGCAGCTTGCACCAAACCTACTTCTGATTCGTAATGCTCTGGAAGCGCATCACTAAAGCTTCCAGTAGAAGCACTTGCCTTCTTTCCCGCTGAGATATTACTTTATGTGTGTGTGGGTGTATGTGCGAGAAGATCAAATGCTAAGCAGAAGTATGCATTTTGCATCTGTTAGTTCTCATGCTAAAAAAAACTGTGTTGAAAATGTTACAACACTTCTCTCCCCAGTTCGACAACAATTGAAGGATTTAACCGTGAGTGCCTCCGCAATAAATACAAACTGGTATTACCATCCAACCTAGGGAGGTTTAAAGTGGCGATTTTCGTTTTCCCAGTGAATAACATTAGTTTTGCCTGGGTTGACTCTAGCTGACCGCAATCCGCTGACCAAATGTTCAGGTATATCCTTGAATGATTTCACTTATCATCACGGTTGGAAACATTCTTGACACCGCATTATCACTAGGTCATGTGCATATCCTACTTCCTTAGCTCCATTCCAATGTAGATTTTGTAGCATGCTATTTACCACAGTGACCATAGTGAGGAGACCACTCCTCCTTGTGGTGCACCTCTGTTGGACGTAATTGATTATCATCCGGGCTTCGATTATTATTAACTATTATTAAGTAAAGCCGAATAAGTTTTTAAGTAAAATTAAAGGGACATGGGATGGTAATTAACGAATTGATCTCTGAAGCCATGCATTTGCAAACATTTATTATGATACCAAGAAAAGCGCTTACCTTTAAGTCTCTATGCATCGATATCCTTTTTCTTTTATTTGATTTCCTTTTAAATTTCAAAAAATATAAAATGAAATAAAATAAAATTCCAATCAGTTATATTTCTTATTGATTGCATCCAGTTTACAAAGGATATCCTCCAACAAAACAATCTTTTCCTTACCTCTGCCTCAAACTCCATTCCCCACCCCAATGAACCCGTAACCACTTGCACCTTTCTTATCATTTCTCAACCACTTTCATCTCAGATTTCTTTCGTAGAGAGACATTTTTATGGCCCACATTATTGGTTATTGCATTTTTCTTTCCACTCAGTGAATATAGTACAGGCGGATGATAGGTAAACCATAGGAACAGCCACATTCTGGGTATGATGTGCAAGGGTGGTGCATACTAAAGGGTTGTACCTAAATTTGCAACTCGTGCAAATATAAAATGGGATACCATGGTGATAGAAAGTGCCGGAAAGGATTCACAGCTAACTTTGTATAGTGTTCCCAATGTACACTAGTAGTTTACTCAGCTAAGCGCCCCAGCATTGGGGGTAACATCACCACCAGCAGCAGCAGCAGCAACAACAACAACAACAACATATATGTAGCTACAAAAAAAAAGAAGCGAACCTCTTTTCTTACAAGGGTCGGAGTTTTAATTGCGGGCGTTGCTTTGCCACGTACACACCTATCCACAAGAGCGATGATGGGTACGCATAATATGCGGCACATATCTGTGTGCGTCGCTCTTCTCTCTCTCTGCCAGGGTAGGCCTCTCTGCACTACAAACTTAAGCCAGCCCACCCACTTTGAAAATGCAACAAAAAAAAAGGGAAAAAATCTGTAAAGCATTGCAATAAATGCATTCACAGGGTTGCATTTGATCCCTCCCCATTGGCGAAAGTGAGAACATGTAACCCCCCGGCCGCCGCAGCTACTCCTCCCTAGGTATGGGTCTTAGGCCTGAACGATGCATTGCCGCGCGGCTTTGTTTTTGCATTTTGCATTTTGCATTCCCCGGTGGTGCCTTGATGCACCACATATATGTCGTCTTGCGTTAAAACCGCATGTAAGCGGCCCCGACAGCCACAGCCACTGCTAATTTACGTCAAGATCGAATATGCGTATAGTTTGGGCCCCATAGAGGCTTTGACTTCCTTCCTTTGTAAATGCTCTACCTCTACACACCCTGCTGCCGGCTCTGGCTGCCACATTTATACCCATGTAGTTTTTTTCCGTTCGTTTCGTTTTTGTTGCTGCAGTTTTATGCATGAAATGCATTTCAGTCCAATCATTTGGTCTTCCCTTCTCGGGTTGCTGGTGCTGGTGCTGCTGCTGCTGCTGGGCCCAGGGATCTGGCACTAGGGATATACCCCGGGATCCGAGTATGGGTAGCTCTGAGAAGCTACACCTCCTCTTGAGGCTGCATTTCAAGCGTGGTGATCCATTTTCTTGCTTTTTATGGAGCACCTTCTTATCTTTGCTCAACAACGATAAAAGGGGTGACGTCGTCGCTGCACGGACTTGCCATTGTACTTTCCACTCTCACATTCATATATTTATATGCGTTTTCCCCCCCTCCACCCCTGTATGCATTTCTCTGGCAGGTTCTTAATTTCCTTTGATATGGATATTAGAATTAGGACTTCAGTAGTCAACGTCAACACCCCTTCGGGTTGGCTTTCTTCTATGTGATTTCTCTGTCAAATGTGTTCGCACATCCCTTATCCGTCATAAGGATTTAGAGCATACACAGGCTCTTAACAGATATTTACTTGCTGCTGTAGATATGGATGTCGGCCGTGTTATTAAATCTGCTTGTAACTATTCAATCGTAGAAAATTGAATGTTAAATCACCGGAAGTGGTGTACTGTGGCTACCTGAATATTTCCCGTTTATTTTGGTCTACATTCCTAACATAGTTTTGGGCAGATTTTCAATAAGCATTTATAATGAAACGTAACCAAACATATGGGATAAACACAGCCACTTTAGCTTATATTAAGTTTACTGAACGAGCTTGAATCAATGAGAGATAAGAAAACGCCAAAGACATCGGTCGGTACACTGCAAATCTCAGCTATTGGAAGTGCGTTATTTCAACTTGCTTAACGTCTGTTCAGGGCCGGCCTTAACGATCTAGGCGCCCCGGGCGAGTCATGCATTTGGCGCCCTTTTATATTTCATTATATTTAAAAACTAGTAGGGATGTGGCTTTTGACCCTTTCGGCCACAAGATTAACTTCCCAGTATTCGTTCAAACAAAAAAACGACTCGAACGATTTTTATGAAAATCTTTTCAGATCATACTTCCTTTAACACGCTTTGAACGGCATTTTAACGAAGTCGGTATCTTTTTTGGTTCGCTTAAGTCGTTCAAACAAAAAAACGGCTCGACCGATTTTTATGAAAATCTTTTCAATTCATATGTCCTTAAATACGCTTCGAACGGCATCTTAACGAAGTCGGTATCTTTTTTGGTTCGCGCGAAATCGTGCTGGTACAAAAATCACTTAAATCGTTCAAACAAAAAAAAAGGCTCGACCAATTTTTATGAAAATCTTTTCAGATCATATTTCCTTGAACACGCTTCGAACGGCACCTGAACGAAGTCGATATCTTTTTCGGTTCGCGCGAAATCGTGCAGGAAAAAATGACCACATACGTACGCACACACACACACACATATTTCTTCTCAAATGTTTGCTTAAAATACTATTGGGACCTTGAAACGTGTAAATACATTGAAAATTTCGAATCCGATTTTCGGACCGATTACAATAACTTCCTACTGGGAAGTTAAAAATTATTTTCCATTTTGTACCATATTCATTATTGAACTAGCAGGACCCAGCATTCGAAATTTGAGTGCCATTTTCTATATCTTTTTTTGAATTTAATATAGCCTTATGACACTGGCTTTTTCGTAGGCTGAAAATGCTGCCTTGGCTAGGCTGAAACCTGAAAGAAAAAATTCAAAGGAGACTTTCCCATATGTAAGAGTGAAAGGAGTATATTAAAACTTTTCTTGGCTGGATTTTAAGTGTTATAAAAAGTCTAGAAAACTGTTATAAAAAGCATAGGAAAAGAATGAGATTCATGTTCTTTTTTCTATACTTTTTATAACAGTTTGCTGCATCTCTCGACTTTTTATAACAGTAAGTGAATAACAATAAATTGAAGTGATTATAAATATAATTTAAGTGATTATAAATATATGTATAAGAAGTGGAAATAAATATAATTGAAGTGACAATATATATAATTGAAGTGACAATAGATATATTTGAAGTGAAGGGGTAAATGTTTAGAATTGGGGATCCGGAGTAAAATCGCTCCAAAAAAAATTTTGAGGTGTTTACGGTGATTTTTGAATGTAATAGTAATTTCAAGGCGGGGAAGACATATTTTTCTTATTACATCGTGAGGGGGTTGCGAATTGGGGGATTCCTTCTGTATTCACTCACAACTATCTGTTATAATAATCAGACAATCGTTCTTACTCTCACATGCTATCTCTGTCACACAGTATAACAGATTTCGTCATTTTCAGCCTAGCCAAGGCAGCATTTTCAGCCTACGAAAAAGCCAGTGTCATAAGGCTATTAATCGCGCTAGTGGTTTGAGAAATGCTGCGTACCAAGTTCAGATGGTAATTCAGACAATGGCTTGTTTGAAACCTGTTTGTCTATCTATATGTTTCCAAATAAGAGCAACATTTGTTGGGCCTGTTAAGAGGCTCCGCTCGCACGAATGTTCCTCACGAGCTTTGTAGATGAAGTGGATTGGTACCTCTCATCATTCCCACTTCCCATTTCATCAACAAAGTTTGTGAGCAACACTCCTGAAAGCGAACCGTCTAAACAAGCCTAAAGCATTTCGGTAAAGTCGACAAAGTTGATTCTAGGTGACTGAATTTCTGACGTTAATTTGAAACAAAACGTTATACCATATTATCAGAGAAACAAGAAATGTAAAATCTTTTAGTTGTCCTGCCGGTGTGGCCGCTCTTGTGTCGAAGCATGGCTTTGTTTGGTAACATTGGTCAAGTTAACCAAAGCATAACTGATAACGAACCGCTTTGACGCTATCAATTCGACCTTCCCAGCGCGTGTCACTTAAATTTTTCAGGATGTATATTTTCAAACGATCTCTCAAAATTTTCCATCTATTTACCGATTCTACAAATAAATTTAATATTTTTTGTAAAATTCCGAACATAGTAACGGATTTAACGCATGATTTTGCCGCATATCACATAATACTAAATTATCAATATGGCATCCACATGGTATAAAAAAACCTAGCGGATTTATACCCGCAATTCTTTTCTGTACGCCTTTAGTTTTCCCCTTCATGCTCGCGCCATTAGGGGCCCATAAGGCTGCGTCTTCACAGGACATATTTTATGTCAAGACATCTGTCAAATTTATGTCTGGCTGCCAGATTTGTTTTTTAGTGTGGGCTAAAAATGTCATGACATTTCATTTTTTTAAAGCTTTCATAGGAAGAGGTTCAATGAATAAAAATAAAAATATTATTGCTTTGAAATTATGACAAGCATTAGAAATGACAGAAGCTATTCTTTTATAATGTGGGCTTTTAAAATTCCACAAACACTCATAGCTTTTGAGAAAATTTGCAAATTTCAGAACTTCCTTCTTCCGAAGTTTAAAGCGCGCCATTTTACTTTGCAAATGTCCAAACATATGTCTAGACATAAATGGCTAAACATTTCGGCAAGACATATGTCTTGCCATTAAAAATGTTAACACATAAGGGGTCTCCACAGGACATTTTGTAGACATAACATCTGTCTTGACATGAAAAATGTCTAGTGGAGACCCTGGATAAACTACGAGGTTTTAAGCGTTGAAAAGGGCCCCATACACTACAAGGTTTGAGGTGTACAAACAAGACGTTCAAACAAAGATTTGACAGTATGTGGTGAATTTGGTTTTTGGTTTTATGTTTGTCACAAGTTTGTCCCAAATATGAAAACGTTTTGATTTTTTCGTGGTTTTATCTGACAGTTCTCTCCATAACATAAAAAACGTCTGCTCTGGTGTTGTTTATTTTGTTTCGGTGTTTTTAGTATTTAGCTGTATTTATTTATTTAGTTTTGCTGAAAACCTTATAGTGTATGGGCAGGCTCAACGTACAAACAAGTTTGTCACAAACACCGTGGGACATGTTTGTACGCATAAAACCTTGTAGTGTAAGGGCCCCTAAACACGGCGTTCAAACAAACATTGACAATGTGTGGTGAATTTGGTTTTCGAATTTACCCAATAAGGAATTCTAGGTAGCACTTACCGATGGAGCACTGATATAAGCAGTCATCTGGTAAGGGGTACTCATATTTTCTTAGGTATTAGAAGAGCCCTTATATAACGCATTACAAGAGAAGGCAGATGGTAAGGGGTAACCCAGAATTAGACCCAGAGAAGTTAGAGATTTCCCCGATGACTCAAATACCATTACAAAAATACGAAAACAAATGAGTCATCGGGTAAATTTCTAACTCCGTTGGGTCGGATTCTGGATTACCCCTTACCATCTGCCTTCTCTTGTAATGCGTTATATAAGGGCTCATGGATGAGCAGTTCTGTACGTATTCAAAGGTAAGTACTTATGTAACTACCATAAAGAAAGTAAAAAGTAAGGCCTTACCTCCTATGACATCGTGTGTAAAAATAAGCACTTCTGTAAGGGGTATGGTAAGGCCTACCCCTTACTAGTAAGGGCTCATTTCAGGACTTCTGTAAGCTTACAAGTCCTACTGGGTTATTAGTTGATTTTTGTTCCGGAAAGAAAACTATTATATTTTTTTAGAATATACATCATAAAAGTAAGTGAGATGACAACTGACACTTATTAATTAATTAATTTCCATTACTTGATGCAAGTCGGCTATGCTTTTTGTGCCTAGACCTACTTCTTACATCCCACCCTACACGATACTCTGTCGATGTTGACTCTTCTTTGGGAAACTCACTGCAAGACTTTTGTCACTACAAGACTTTTGTCACTTAGTGATGACCAAAAAGTCTTGCTATCTTGATCTTGCAGTCTTGTCTTTTCCTGTCTTTTATTGGTTT
This sequence comes from Thereva nobilitata, assembly GCA_963855945.1. NCBI lineage: Eukaryota > Metazoa > Arthropoda > Insecta > Diptera > Therevidae > Thereva > Thereva nobilitata. The sequence goes on from OY979699.1 coordinate 6,192,469, forward strand.
GCTTTGGTCTTACTAAATATGCAAGACCAGGCAAAACTGCAAGACTAGTTTTGCTCATCACTAATACAAGGTAGGCTCATAAGGAAAAGCTCTGTTTCTATCTTGAAAAGCTTTTAGGCCTTTTACATTAGAAAATATCTGAGTGACGTCACGGGAAAGCTTTTTTCCTTTGTGAGAAAAGGTCTGAGTGATGTCACGGGACCCATATGAGCTTACCTTGTAATTATTGTACCATGACAGTCCCTAAATGAACCGTTTGGCCCTATTGGAAAGCCAATTAAAGCGAGAAACACAATTTGAGCTTTTCTGCCAGCTTTTCGGTTGGCTTGTAAATAAAATAAAATTTTGCAGACAAAACTCGACGACATTCTCCCCTGTTTAGCGAAGCATAGATCAACAAAAGATAATGACAGCAGCCAGCTGAAAATTTAAAATTTTTTAAAGCTCGAGCTGACCGAAAATCTGAAGCTGTTATTGTGACCAGATGCGTGGTTTTCTATATGCCAAAAGCTCAAGCTGTCAGAAAAGCTCCAATTGTGTTTCTCGCCTAACTGGGAGGTTTCAAGCTACCGACTGGGAGTTGGGAGACTCGAAATGTATATCGATGTCTCAAAGAGCTTGACGTTAATAAGTCCACTGGCTCTGATAAAATAGCCCCAATGGTTCTCAATAAATGTGCATCACATTTGGCTTAACCTCTGCGCAAACGTTTTGTCGTGTCATACTGGTCCGGAGATTATCCAGACACCTGAAAACAGGCTCAGTACGGCTTTAGATCCAAAAGATCTACTGGCGACCTCCTTGTGCGTTTTACAGACTACCTCCACCAAAACATCCATCGTTTTGGTGAGTCTGCTCTGGTTGCTCTTCTAGATATGTCCAAAGCTTTTGACCGCGTATAACACCCTGCTCTCTTGTCAAAACTCCAAGCTATTGGTATCCAATCAGTTCTAAGGAAATGGATTAATATAGCTTCCTTTCTGGCCGTTCAATAAAGGTAGAATACTTGGAAGGCATCGAATCTAATCTCCACACCATCTCGACCGAAGTTCGAGTATTTTTCGCAACACTGGTCTAGCCCTGTTGGGTTACTCGCACAGTCTGCAGCCTATATTTTCGCCCACACTTCGGTCTAGGAATTTGTGTATTGACTAGAAGCACTCGACTACTCGAACTCGTACAATATCCAAGAGGAGTTCAAACGCAAGGCTCATCGCCTGTTCTTCATGCGTTCTCCCGACACAGATCCATCGATCATTTGCGGAAATGGCAAAACATAATCTTCACAGTATTTGCGCAAATTGAAAGAACAATATCTTGCCGTGACAGCATTTTATTCGCGTTCCTTCGATTATCGAGTCATGTTTTCGGTCTGACCCGATAGTCGGATCAGAGTGAAAAATAGGCTAAACGCCTAAGAAGATACTGAATCATCCCGTGAAAGTCCTAAAATCGGATTAACCGTTCCCAGCTTTGAGGTTTTCAATTGGAAGTATAAAGAAAGTTTCCAATCACTTTCCTCCGACTATCGGACCAAGTTTTTCGTCTGAACCAATAGTCGGAACCGAGTGAAGCCTAAAACATGCCCAAGAAAATACTGAATCTTCCCGTGAAAGTCCCACCGAAATCGGATTAGCCGTTTCCAAGATTAGCCCGGACAAACACACTTTTTTTACATTTCGAAAGGTAGGTATGTATGACTTCCGCCATTTTGTAGTGCCCGCCAAATTAGATTTAAAATGACGGTACACCGCTTACTGTGCTATACTGGTTATAAGCTTTCCTTTGATTTGATACCCATACCGAAGGCGTTGTAAAGAAAAAGTTTATCCGCCATTTTGAATTTTGAATGACGCCATTGTATCCTACTTGTCTACCCTTTCATTTGATATCCATGTCGGCGGTCGGGGATCACAATGGCAAAATTCAACCGCCATCTTAGAATCGCCATCTTGATTTTTTTAGAAAATGGTCAGATTGTATTGTCACGCGAACTATACAAATGTGCAAAATTTAAAGTTGATCGGTTATAAAGAAGTCGGTTAAAATCAACCCAGCGGGAAATGGAGGGCTCCAATAGCGCTGTTTGAGCACTCCTTAAAAAGCTTACAGTGCTCCCGTTACGCTCCAGTTCCATATACTTTTTAACATTGCATGTCATTGCAGAGGAGCATACGTTTTTATGCTCCTTCAAAGGCGTTCTAGGAGCATTATAAAAAAGCTTTTTAATAAAGAATTTTCATGGACGCCTGTGGATATGTGATCCGGGTATCGAAAAGCTTTTATTTTGTTTATCTTTTGCTATTGTGCCTTTTCCTTTCCAAGCGCGAGTGTGGTTTTATCAAAGCGGTCCCCCAACTAAATTCTAACCACTTGAAAAAGCGGCTTGTCCTTCGTATCGAACGAGAGCCGGTCCATTGAGTATGCCAATGCCACCCTTTATGGTCATCAAGATAATCGCTCATTTTCTTCGTTCTATAAAATTTATGAAAGCTCCGGTAATGCTCCCTCGGGAGCATATTTAACAGCGCTCAAAGTAAGCTCCTCTGAACAGCGCTCCCAATTTTTCCCAGTGGGAAGTTGCAAGATATCTCTACATACATAATGTACATACATGCATGTACATGCATGCATACATACATGCATGTATACATACATACACACATAAATACATACATTCATGCATACATACATGCATACATACAGGAGAAGCTAATATAAAGCGTATAAAAAAGGGGTTCATTTGTTTTCCTTCGACTATCGGTTCAAATTTTCGGTCTTATCCGGTAGTCGGAACCGATAATCGGATCCGATAGTCGGAACCAATAATCAAATCCGGTAGTCGGATCCGAGTAAAAAAGTAGTAAAACACGCCCAAGAAAATACTGAATCTTCCAGTGAAAGTCTCACCGGAATCGGATCTAAATCGGATCGGAAATCGGATCAGAAATAACCATATATGAACTTAGAAAATGACAATTATTTTGGAATCACAGACAGACACTCCAATTATTATATTTGATAAGGAGTAAGAGAACACGATGGAGAATTGCTCAAAACGAGGGAATATTATACGAGTAGGAAAAAATGGAAAATCGAAGTACCATGAAGGGCTCCACATGTAAACGAACCACCAACCTCGGGGATGGTAGTCGGGCGTGCCATCAAGACTCCGAGGCGTTTAATTTTAATTTTAAGAGCAGATTACAAAAGATCGAATATGAATTAAACAATTTAATTAAATGTTGTTTGAATGTCAAACTATCTGTCATGGCTCGACATTTTGACAGCTGTCAAAATCACGTCTACCAATTATTTAATATTGAAAAATGCTTCCCTTGTACTCAATTTTAACTTCTATACATGATACCGAAATTCATATAAGTCAGGTGTGGTCGAAACCCTGAATGTGTCTATTTTAGGCTTTAAATTTAAATTTTAATTTTTCGGAGAATAATGGCGGCTTTTCGGTGTGTATCCGTGCAATCAAAGTTCAAGGCTGTGTTAATCAATTGAAATTTTTCATTTAGAAATCATTATAAGTAACAACGACGTTGTTATGATTAGCTGTAGTGTGAGGTAGCTAGCTTTTAATTCCAGGGTTGTGATAATGGAATGAGGTGTGGTTTTTTTTTTATTTTTGATTTGAAATTTTTTCAACCCACAAAAACCACCCTGTGTCTGAAAATCGAAAAGCATAGAAGGCAAGTGTTTAATGATGGTGTATGATGGTGTGGCTTCAAGTACTTGACATTGATTAATTATCGGAAATTTTGTTCAATAGATTTATATCAAACATTCTCTCCGAGGCTATATAAGGTTTCCTTTCAGTGGGTGTCCGCTTTGAAACAAAAAGCACCAGGCCCCAAGCCCGTCCGATACACCCGTATATGTACGTTATATACTCGAGTCGACCTACCATCAGCTGGTAATTTTGTTTCTTAGTAATTCAGCTTCTACTATATCGATACAGGATCATTAAAGTCAGGGCTTCTTACATCCTTTAAAATAAGAAACAAAAAAATTTCTCTTCGGTGTTTTTTTGATAGAGTTCTGAAAATGAGAAGATTTTGAGCGTTTTTATTGCGATAAATTTTGTTATTTTAACAAAAGAAGTTTTCGAAACACTATCAAACCTTGGGGCGACTTTACATCGAAAGAAATTTGTGAAGTTTGTTTATTACTTCCTCAAACTGATTACAAATTTTAGTTTTGGGTTTGGTAATGATTTTTAGTAATGCTGGAAAGGTTCCCGGATATAGAAACATAGATGGAAATCAGAAAGCCCACTACCTAGCCAAGCAGACACCCTCTATTTTCGCGGCTCGAAGATCGAGGTGGTTGTCAGCCCAATAGTTAAGGTTAAAAACGCTATTGTTGACCCAGAATGGCACAGGTGGAGCACACTAGAGATCTCTATAATCTCTCGAACAACTTGGCCCACTTAAAAAAAAAGAAAGAACAGTGGGCCTCTTAAACACACCCCAAAGAGATACTACCAGGATTACGACAATCATTACGGGACATTGATTCATATGGGACAGCGTTGCCAAGCTGGATATCACGCACAACAGGTCTGTCGCCGTAGCTATGGGAGATTAACGAGCAGAAAACATACAGGGTATGGCAGAGTATGGCACCTTACTCTGTTGATCAAACTCCAAGCTATTGGATTAAGAGCTCCCTTTTTGGCCATTCAATCAAGGTAGTATGGGATGGTATCAAATCGAACCCCTACACCATTTCGGCCGGTGTTCCCCAGGGGTCAATTCTAGCACAGGCACTTTTCCTAATCTTCCTAGCCTGCAAGAGGCACGTACGGGGCGTCAAAACTCCTGCACGGCCCTCGAAGCAGGCACGTTCGCCTGAGTAAAAATAAGAATCGCCCGCTCCTAGCCTGCAACAGGCACGTACGCACCGCGTCAAATCTCTTGTATGGCACCCAAACGAGGTACAGTGCGCTTACACTTACTTACTTTTTAGACTAAAGGGAGCAAAATTGGAACTTTGAGAAATTGTATAAGGTGCGCCACCTTTTATGTCGGTATGTAAACATTGAATAACTTTAAAAAAAACAACCGATTTCTATATATGAGGTATTTTTATTCAATTTGGCCTTTGCAATTTATTTGGACTATTTTTTTAATACAACATGAATCAAGTGGCAGCCTTCATTGGCCAAAGCAAAATGTTCCCTTTTTGCTGCGTTTTTCATTACTTTTTCGAGCATCTCGGGTGGTATAGCGATGATTTCGAATGTTTGTCTTGAGCTTGTCAATGGTCTGAAGCTTGGCTGACATATACTTTGCTTTTCAAATAACCCACAAAAAGAAGTCGATACCAAACGACGAATAGTGTTGTCAAACGAAGCCTGTTGATATTTTCGACGATATGCACGTTGAGTTAACACAACTGAACGGCTATTTTCAATGTACAGCGTCACTTTTTCGGCGCGTTGTTTCGGTGATTCATCATTAAAATTGTACTGAATTGACGTTTCAAAAAAACATGTCTAATCAAGTCAATTGGTTGACAAATGTCAAAGTTATTCAATGTTTACATACCGACATAAAATATGACGCACCCAGTATAGGACGAAGAAAACGGGCAATTATCTTGGTGACCGTGAAGGGTGACATTAGCATACTCAGTAGACCGCGGTTATCGTTCGATTGCGTAGGTCAAGCAGCATTGGACTTGGTTAGTGCTTAGTTGGGAGACCGCTTGGTAAAAAGCCGCTCACGTTTGGAATGGCCCATTACGAATACAGTCATATCTGTAACAGGTAACAGAGGCGTGCATACCTATGGCGGGTGCTTCTTTTAGGCTTTCATGCCAGCAGAAAAAAAAGTCCGACGAAACATTTCTGGAGTATCTGTATGTTATGAAACAGATTGATGGGTAGTATAGATGAGGAATCCATTGTGTCATGTGTAGCGGGAATTTCTGATTCAGTTCAAGGCAAAACAGTATTGTATGAAGCTCGGACTCTAAGCCAGTTGAAGGATAAGTTCAAGGTGTATGAAAATATGGAAGCGAATTTTACGGAGACAAAGCCAAGCGAGAAGCCGACAAAATTTGAATCGTCCAAAGGGAAAGGGGGTCAGAAGCAGACGAGATGTTACAATTGTGCGGCGAAGTTACATTTGAGCAACAACTGTCCAAACAGACCCAAGGGGTCGCGCTGTTTTAACTGCGGATCATTTGGGCATATGGCCACAAACTGTCCTCAGAAAAATTCTGCAAGAACTGCTGACAGTCGTTAAGCATCAGGAAGTCAAGTCAATGTCATCGATGTGCCAGACTTACGTGTTACTGTAAGACTTCGGCATCGAGAGTTCAAGGCCCTGTGTGGAGTGAGCCTTATTAGAAGTTCTGTAGTTGGGAATTTTAGGTGCGAGTCATCAGAATTGGGCCCAAGTATGTTTTTGACAGGATTTGGATGTCATCTGAAACGAAGTCTTGGATCAGTGTCACCCGTTTTGGTTATAATTAAATAACGACGAATATAATGTACGTCTTCATGTTGTGCCTGACCAATGGATAAGCCAAGATATATTGTTAGGAACAAACATGTTGAAGGATGCGACGCTCTTAGTCGACCATGGAAAGTTGGCGATTACTAAAGCGAAAAGGGATTGCGGTGTAGTGGAGGAGGAGGATTTCCTCAAAAAATTTACATCGTTCAGGTAATCCATGAATCAAATTTCGAGAGTCTGGAAGAGCTAGAAGATTTCGAACTCCGAAAAAGTGTATGAGAAATTGTGGTGGGGTACGCACCCAAACGGCCACAAGAGTCGTGTATAAAAATGAAGATTCATCTAGATAATGAAGCCCCTATATACTTCAAACCATCGCGGTTCTCCCCTAAAGAGAAGGAGGTAGTTACGTCCCAGGTAAATGAATGGCTAAGCGAGGGCATAGTTAGACCAAACTGTTCGGATTTTTCAAGTCCCGTTGTATTAGCGAAGAAAAAGGATGATAGCTACAGCTTGCGTATCGACTATAAGAAAATTAATAAACACATTATTAAGGAGCGATACCCGTTGCCGATGGAAGAAATTTTGGAAGATTTGCATCATGCATCGGTGTTCACGAAATTAGATCTTCGAAATGGGTTTTTCCACGTCGATGTCGATAAATCAAGTAAGAAGTGTACAGCCTTCTCAGCTGCAGACGGCCATTTTGAATTTAATAAGATGCCATTGCCCTTATGCAATTCTCCAGCCGTATGCCAGAGGTTCGTAAACTCATCTAACTGGCAAATCCAAGAAATTCACAACATCATAACATCAGGCAGGCCTACCGCGAAGTCAAAACAATCAGTACCCAGCGGGAAAAATAAGGCATCAACATGCGTTCTGTAAGCAATCGTGGTAATCCGTGGAAGCATTACCTTAGGATACCCACTTCGTTTCTTTTTTTACATTGATGTCCTAGGGAGGTAAGGTATATAAGCTAGCTATTTATCTTACCTCTGCATTACTGGTAAGGCAAAAATATGCACTGCCTGTGCTTACCACTGCATTACTGGTAAGGCTAAAATATGCACTGCCTGTGCTTACCACTGCATTACTGGTAAAGCAAAAATATGCACTGCCTGTGCTTACCACTGCATTACTGGTAAGGCAAAAATATGCACTGACTGTGCTTACCTCTGCATTACTGGTAAGGCAAAAATATGCGCTGACTCTGCTTACCTCGGCATTACTGGTAAGGCAAAAATATGCACTGACTGTGCTTACCTCTGCATTACTGATAAGGCAAAAATATGCGCTGACTCTGCTTACCTCGGCATTACTGGTAAGGCAAAAATATGCACTGCCTGTGCTTACCTCTGCATTACTGGTAAGGCAAAAATATGCACTGACTCTGCTTACCTCTGCTTACTAGTAAAGTGATATAAACCAATAGCGATGGGAAATAAGGATTTTTATTTGATAATTAATAATATATATGGAAGGATTAAAAATATTAATGAAAGGATAAAAAATAACATACTTAAACTATAAACTTCAAATTATAATTAATACTGTAAAAACATTTAAATATTTAGGTTAATTTATTTTTTAAACAGGCATTTTTATATATGCGGCCCTTTGCCAGCCTAATTGCTTTCTTCATATCTTGAACGTAGTTCGTGAACCCATATTCATTAGATTTAACAGCATCTGAAATAAATAGCCTTTATTAAATAGAGTTAATGTTATATTACTAGTAATACCGAACAAGTATTCTTTAAATACTTTGAATTTTTTTAATCCAATTTTGTTTTTAATCCCATCCCAATTTACTTTTAAAACAACTTCGTCGCCCAAAATAAATTTAAATGATTGGACAATTGTACCGCTTCCAATTACTTGCCTCAAATAGAGAACCTTAAAATTAAAGTAAATAAAGAAAATCTGGAATAAAACTTTAAGGATTAAAGTACCACTTCCTGTGCAGGGATGTTCTCTATTTTTTGGTCTATAGCATTTAGTTCTTCGATAGTTGTTATTGGAAAATTTGTAATATTATTTGATGTGTTGGAAGAGAATTTCGAATACGTCCTTTCAATCATCCGTGTTTGTTCGGCGATAGCAACTGTTAAAGATGCTACCGATTTTGCCACTGCATCTAATTTGTTGCTGGTAGCTCCAATCTTTTCATCTGAAATCGCAATATTATTATCAAAATCATTTGTAAAAGGGGTTGCTATTTACCTATTTCATTAATGCGTTTTACAACGTAATTTTGTAAATTTGCCTTGATTTTGTGCATTTCTAACGTGGTGGTTGAATGCGTGTCTAACAAAAATAGAAAATGATTATAGTTAGTTCCAGGATATATTGCTATTTTGATGTAAGTCATATACCTTTAGTCAAATTTTCTTTATTTTCCTCGATGTCAACTAGAATCGAAATATTTGGATCACTGGAATGACCAGCAGAAGAAATAAATGCATGTTGTCGAAAGACAGGAGTTGCTTGGGAACCGGTTCCCTCGAAAATTACTTTGTGTTCGCTCATAGTGCTCTATAGGCTGCAATTACAGTATAAGGGGTAATAAATTATTGCTATTACTAATAATTGTAAGGTGTAGTTCTAATTGGTGCATTGATGTAATATTGGAATCAATATCAAATTGTTACCATACGGTAAACACATATTTTTACACATTATATCAGATATTTCGAAAATTTCTGCATTTACGCTCAGGTCGCTTACAGTAGATATTCCTAAAGATTGTTGTGATTCACATGGTTCTTCAAAGAAATTCGAAATTGATAGGAACCGATAACCTATTATACATTCAGCACCATTGGAATTTAAAAAGAAACCTGTGATTTTTACTGGTATTAATGGTTTGATATAGCAATAATTATTTGGCGATGTATCACTAAGATGAAACATGTCGCAATAAAATTTTTTATATATAATAGAGGATGTGATATTAAATTTTTTGGAACTACGCCCTATTTTACCGCTTTTAGATGGATTTATTTGCAATGTACCTCGTTCTATTGCTCTATTATGCAACTGCTGCAATATGTTTGTTGGCTGACGAATATCTTTTTTTATCAATTGCAAATAGTTTTCAAACCTATATGCCGAAAAGCTGTCTGCATTTCCATACATTTCAACATATGCTCCTAAATGTAAGAGGTTATGCACGTTATAACTCACTGTATTTTCACCATATAAAAGAGGGAAATTGTGTACAAACGTTTCCAGCATAGCCTGTGCGCAAGGTACATTATTACGGCAATTTTTTGGACAGCACAACAATCTGTATGCAGAGTGCAAAAGAAGAAAATGCACATATAAATTTTCATCAATTATATCTTTTAATATAATTATACCGGTATACATTATAAATTGTCGAAATTCCGTTGCTTTCCACCTTGCAATCTCATCCAGAGTTCTTGGCAATCTACTGAATTCTGCTGGAATATAATTTCGCAAGCTTATTAATAAGTCATTTATTTTTTCTTTTTCTATAACTCCTAATTTTGTTCCTCTGTGCTGACCTTTTAAAATGGAAGTTAATATTTTTTTAGTCACGCCGAGATCTACTAAATGCATCACATCTAATGGGAATTGCGTTATCATGTTTATATGAGCATCTTCTAAAATATGCTTATTTAGTTGAAAATATTCAGTATGATGTCCCTTATCTGATCGGTTTAGAAAGTCGATATCAGTTCTTAAGGTTCCTATATTAGAGCTATATGTAAGTCTTTTATTTATTCGTCTAGCTTTTTGGATACATTTTGAGCATCCGTTAGCAGATGTATGCCCGAGCACACCAGTCACAAATGCTTTTGCTGGTGCATCGCAAATAAATAAACCAGCTTTTACTTTAAATTTCCTACTATTAATTTCAATTCCATCTTTATATAATAGTTTTAATTCGTCAGCAAATGGTTTTAAATATGTAGTAATGCTCCCGGGCTTTTTAATCCCAATATAAGCACCTATTAAAAACGGACAAATATTTTTTGCATTTTGGATTGCCCCCAATATTGGCCACAGGGTTGTGCTGGAACTCTTAAATAATGGTAAACCATCTATGCCTACATTGAAACACAGAGTATCAATATTTTGGTCTTCGATTTTTAAATTTAACATTCCAATTGCTTTTCCAATGCCGAAATGAAAGTAATGGCCGGGAACTATTTCAATTGTATTAATTTTCTCATATTTTATATCTAATAAGCTTTTGGTACTTTTTGGAACGTTCATTCCTTCAGCTTTTAATATATTTAAGATATCATCACAAGCACGTCGTGTAATTTTGTGCCTAATGTACCAATCCGCTAATTTTGAATGAAACTCGGTTTTGTTTTTAACCCTGTCCATGTTAAAATCGTCGCCACCTTCATTACTACTACCTAATGTGAGATTTTTAATACTTTCCGTATTTTGATCACTATTTTCGTTTTCCATTTGTTCATCGGAATACTCTGGTCGATAACTTGGACCATCGTTAGGTACTAGTGAATCGTTACATCTTTGTTCAAAGCTTTTCATCTTCTGAATTTCGCCAGCAACTAATCTTCTAACATGACGCTTCGAATAACGTATGTTTTCGCCCTCCATTTCTATTTATAATAATTGCAATACATTCTGCTTCATTAAAACAAATAAATTTTATAGACACTCACCTGATTGCAAAGAAAATTCAAAATTCACTGTTTTAACAAAGTTCTTCTATTTCCGAATATTCTCACTCTGTTAAAAAATTAAAAATTTTTTTTACTTAAAATCTTTCAGGAATCTTTATTCACTCTCCATTTTAAAATTCAAAAGAATAAAACTCAGAGACATAAACTCACCTTCGCTGTAACTCGAACAAAAATCACTATATCCTTTTTAACTTTAATTTTTTAATTTACTTTTTTTAAACACTGCAATAGTCTAAACTGCCAGAATCTCTGAGACTGTTTCCTAATTAAAAGTAAGTCACTGCTCAATGGCGCGTGCCTTTCAGGCAACAAGACAAAACATGTATGTACAGTCCATCCCCCTAAATATATCATCAACTCTTTCTCGCAAATGGTTGAAATAGCAGAAAATCTTTTATTATGCCTTTCAATTATTTAGAATTTTCATTTATGACGCTTTGCTGTGGAATAAATATCCTAATTTGGTAATACATAGTTACAAGCAGAGGGCAATTGCTTACTTTTAGCTTACTCCTGCCTTCCCTAAGAAGCAGACGGCAGGTTTTTTGCGTACTGCTTACTTTTGCATTACAGATAACTTCCAAGGAGGACTTACCCTATACCTTTCTACCGTAAGCATTACCTAATTTCCCGCTGGGTAGTGACTTTAAACCACAGACAACCCTATGCAAAGATAATAATGGCGGCATTATAGCAGATCCCGCTGTAATCCAAGCAAGATCGAAAGAATATTTTGAACGGGTCCTCAATGATAATACTGGCCCCACGTACACCAACGAACGTGCGGATATACCAGATGATGGTATTAACATGGAACCCCCGAAACTTGAAGAAATAGAAGACATAATAAAAATCTTGAAGAACAACAAAGCCCCGGGAACCGATGGAATAGCCGCTGAACTCGTTAAAAAGGGAAGCATAGTGGTAGTAGAAAAATTACATGAACTGATCATCAAAATATGGATGGAGGAATACTTATCGAACGACTGGAAGAATTTGCCCGATCCATAAGAAAGGGGATAAACTACCCTGTGAGAATGAGAACTATAGGATGATTTCATTACTTTCTATAGGATATAAAATATTCACAACCTCCATAAAAAGTAAGCTGGAACCTATCTCAGAAAGTTTACTAGGCAAATACCAAGCCGGCTTCGGGAGAGGAAGGTCAACCACCGACCAACTGTTCACACTAAAACAACTCCTAGAAAAATGCTGGGAGAGGAATGTTAACGTATACCAGATCTTTGTAGACTTCAAGCAGGCATACGGCTCCATCCAGAGAAAGAAGCTACTTCAGATCCTGCTCGAATTAGGTGTACCAGCTAAACTAGTACGTCTGACACAATTAACTCACCTCGACACAAAGGCCCGAGTAAGAGTTCAGAACACTCTTATAGATGCCTAATCAATCAAGGGCTCAAACAAGGGGATGGACTGGCGCCTATGCTATTCAACCTAGCCTTGGAAGCAGTCATCAGAAAGACGACAATTCAACGAAACTACACGCTGGTAAACAAATCCGCTCAGGCGATCGGGCATGCCGATGACAGCAACATAGTAGGCAGGTCAGTCAGAGCAGTTAAAGAATGCTATTCAGAGATTAAAGAGCAGCCAAAGAAGTAGGCCTGAGAATAAACGGGGATAAAACCAAGGTAATGCTGCAAACACGAGTAAATAGAGCAGCGATGGGTAGCTACCTAAAACCTAACGATAGAGGAACATAAGTTAGAAGTAGTGAACCATTTCGCATGCTTAGGCTCAACCGTGACGAATAAAAAATAAAAGTTAGAAGAAGTCAGTAGCAGAATTCTACTCAGAAACAAAACGTTTTTCGTACATCGTAAATTGCTGGGATCTCGAGCAATACATCGAAAGACGAAGTTTACGCTATATAAGACACTTATTCGCCCTGTTATATGCAAAGGGAGTGAAACATGGAAGCTCACACAAAGGATAAAGGACATGCCAAATTCCTTTGAAAGGAAGATTTTGAGAAGCATAATAGGCCCAATTTGTGAGGAAGGGACATGGAGAATCAGATATAACAGCGAGTTATATTAAACCTATGACGATATTAGTGACGTTCATAAAACTCAATAGACTTCGCCAGGCTGGACACGTCGAACGCATGCCGGAAGACAGAGCAGCAAAGAAGGTCTTCACTGGCATCAACGAAGGAGAAAGGCCCGTAGGCAGGCCGAGAAAAAGGTGGAAGGATACGGTTGTTACAGATACGGGACATTACTCCACATATCGAACTGGAGAACTGCGGCCAGAAATCGGGAAGACTGGAGGAAAATATTAGAGGAGGCCAAGGCTCGAGTTGGGCCGTAGCGCCGTTGGAAGAAGAAGACCGGTCACGTAGTCAGGATGGAAGACAATCGCATCTCAAAACGGTTTATGATATCAGAAATTTCAAGAAATATACCAGTAGGCAGACCCAGGAGGAGATGGATAGACTCTGTGACGGCTGACGCAGAGGCAATGCTCAACATCTGGAACTGGAACTGGAGACATGCTGCAAGGGACCGTCTAACTTGGAGAAATGCCCTAGAGGAGGCCAAGGCTCGATTTGGGCTGTAGCCCCATTGGATGGATGGATGGGCAGGCCCGGCCTTAGAGACCTAGGGCCCCTAGGCACTTGCCATTTGGGGCCCCTCATCCCGAAGCCATTTTTGAAATTTAGCAAATAAAATGCCCTAGTACAGGTACAGAAAATATAATATAATTTTAACAGACTCTAATGATTATAAGTAAAAATCAAAAATAATATAAGCTTTATAGAATCACACGGCGAACTTTCTTCTGTACAAAAGAACGGATGACGTCATCATAGTCTATAGACTGCGTTATTTCTGACTCTATGTACATTATAGAGAGTGAATTTAGCCTGTTCGCTTCTATAGTAGATCTTAAGTAATTCTTTACCCTCTTTAGCGCTGAAAATGGCCGTTCTGCCGAGCAGTTTGACGCTGGTGTACACAACAGCATTCGGAGCGGAATCCCTACGTTTGGATATATGTCCAAGAAGCCTTTTTCCAATAAGTATTTGTATAAGTTCAGTGAAGATAACTCTATAACCTCATCCGACGACAAATGAGCTCGCAGGTGCAGACACCCGTTTTCCAAAGTCTCATCCAAATCCCCCGGATAGAAAGCTGTAAGGTTTCTGGCTCCTTCATTAATGTCTTTAGATTCCACACGATGTAGTTTCGTAAGAAAGTCAAACTTTTTGCTTAACTCCTCATAAGCAGATCCGCGTCTCCGTAGTTCTGCAATCAGTCTGTCTATAATGACGTTAAAAATCGTAACTGTAAATTAGTGATTGTATTTTCCCGTACTTTTTGCACTTTCGGGATTTAGGAATTCCCGAATCTGAAAATAATTCATTTCTCGAGATTCAAGATTCTCTGTCGACAATTCTCGAGAAACTCGAGAATCTCGAAATCCTAAAGAAAATTGTCTAGTTAAAAAATACTTGTTAATAAAAAAAAATTTAATGAGGCAGAAAAATTATGAAAAATGAAAACAGAAAAAATAGGTTTGTTTTATATTATTTAATCTGTTTTTCTTAAAATAGTTTTTTAAAACACACAAACAAACTACAAAATAGCTCAAGATTACAAAAAAGGGTGTTATCATCTGGGATGGCAAATTTACATGATTTTCGAGTTTTGGACGTAATTTACGTAAAAAACTGTAAATTACGTAATTTCCATGTAAATAACTATGTTTTTGTAAAAAACTCCCAAACCACCAAAATATACAATATACATTGTTAGTGTACAGACGAACTGTGTAAAGCAAAGAATATAGAAGTAAAAATGACCGTAAGAGCATTTTGCATGCTAGCGGTTCATGTAACATGCTATCTGTCCCTCTCCGTACCACAATGATTGCCATCCATACATTGGGCCTTATTGTTGAATCCCCCGGCGCACAGTGGGCTAGATAAGGAAAAAAGTGGACAAAAATATAATAAGTTGTCCCATACATTCGAAATTTAGGTTTCAGGGGTTTTTCACATCGCTGATCACGAATCCGTAATGGTTTAGCCGCTAGGGCGTTTTTAAGTCTTTTTGTTAGAGTTTTACATATCACCCTGTATTTGTGTAACCGTATAACCTATTTTCATGAATAAGGTATCAGTATACGCAGAATACTCCTGCCAATCCAAAACTGTAAAAGTGACCGTTCCACCATACCAACTTCCAGAGTTATGAGTCGTCAAAGTCAAAATTTAGGTTTTTTAACTAAAATTTCAACTTCAACTACCTTTTTATCCAAAAAATACATAGTTAACCTATACTTTTTTTTCCAAAATTGGAAACCTTGAAGTATTTCCAATGAATAATGTCCAGACAATTTTTATGCTACGGCTTTTACTTTTGAAGTTATAAGGAATTTTGAAGTTAAAATTTGCCCTATTTGGTATTTTTTTAGTACTTTTTCACCAATTTTAACATCGTATAAAATATGAATTGGCAAGTTTTGGCACCCAAATCTTTCGAATTCTCATTTCATGAAGTATTTCCTACGAAATCACCATAAAACTAACCCGGGGGTAGTGGGGGATAAACTATTTTTACAGTTTAAGGTCAAATAAGTTTTTAAAAAAAAATTTTTTTTGTGGTTTTTGATCGTTCTTTTACATTAGCATGGATTATTATTTAATAACGGTAAAACACTTAGAAATATTCTACATACCTTCAATATCACCCTCCATTGAACGGAATTAATATTACAGACTTAAATACAAACTTATTGGTAATTTACAATGGAAATGATGTGTCGAAAGTACCTAACTTCGGAATGCCTTGGAGCCGCAGGCTTTAAAGCTACTCGCCCCATCTTTCGGTAACACATGCAGGGGATCCCCTCTTTAAGATAGCTCCTAGAAAAGGGCATTTACAAAAAAAAATTTTGAATTTTGTCCACTTTTTTTAGTATCTAGCCTACTGTGCAGCGGCGGGAAAGTGAATGCGAATTTGACAGGGTCTGATTGTTAAAGTGGGAAGTGTAGGAAAGTGAATGAGAATATGACAATTTATGATTTTCGAAAGTGGAAGTTAAACTAAAAAATAAATAGTTTAAAAAATCTAAAAAAACGCTTTTATTTTAAAATGAACTAAAAATTAAAAAATAATTTTGAATTTAAAATCTTTATTGCTTCAGCCAGTTTATGGGAACAGCCTACCTTTAGAAATCAAGCTCAGAGTAAAATTAATGAGGCTATTGGTAAAAATTATAAATATAAGTTACTTAAATGTAAAAAAGCGTGGGTGCACCTTACCTATATTCTTATTGTATTAACACTGGAACTTTTAGTTAACGCCCAACGCTTTTTTACATTTAAGTAAGTTATATTTATAATTTTTACCAATAACCTCATTAATTTTATTCTGGGCTTGATTTCTAAAGGTAGGCTGTTCCCATAAACTGGCTGAAGCAATAAAGATTTTAAATTCAAAATTATTTTTTAATTTTTAGTTCATTTTAAAATAAAAGCGTATTTTTTAGATTTTTTAAACTATTTATTTTTATTTTCTACTTTTTAGTCTATTATATGTCTATTGTGTGACGGCTGCCCTATTAGAATTAAAAAGTCGTCACACAGGCTACTGTATTCTACTCGTCATTAGGGAATACAATCCCGGGTATCGGGTACCCGGGTATTTCGAGTAATAAAGGAAATTTCGAGTAACCCGATACCCGGGTTTTGCAGCGTACTTGGGCGAGTACATAAACGACATTATTCATATATTTTATGTTAAAATAAAAAAAATTAACATTCTGAGTTTTAGTAGCAAAATGCTTACTTTTGTGTTAAATTCCACTAGCAGCTACCAGTACCACTAGCTTTGGAAGAACTAGGTGCGCTAAAACCTATTGGATGAAGCAGTGAGTGCATTAACAATAAAAAAATCTAATTCGTTAATTGCTGAACGAACTTTGATGTACTTATATTTCCAATAAACTAAAAAAAATGTTCACCTTTGGCTAAAAGAATGTTAAACGAACTATTAATTAAAATTAAATAACGCCGGAATACCGCTATATTTTCATTAATAATATTTCTCCATATTACGAAATATCCATAATCAAAATCAAATGATTTTCTTTCATATTCAACTATAGTCCAGTCAAATTAGTCGAAAAAAGAGGATGAAATTGCATTTTAAGAGGTACAGAATTTTTTCTTTGGTATTTGTTCGGGTACATCTGACAATGATAAAACCAAGTTTGTGGGATCGCAGTGGCTTGGGAAAAGCCGCCATCTTGAAAAAGAGGGAGAGCTTGTTTATATTAAATAGCTCGTTTGCATGCAATGGTAGCTGATAATGATCAACGGCAAAGTTGTGGAGAATAAAATTATCTAAAAAATGATCCCTCAACGAGCTGTGTAAGTTGATTTGGCTCAAAGTAATGGCCGGCCAAAGTTCAACCATGATCGTGTGGTAAGGGTTGAATGCAGTTTTTTGCAATTAACTCGCCAAATGTTAATTTTTTTGGGTTAATCCCCATTAACAAATTTAAGGTCCTAGTAATTATCTTTAGAATGAGCCCTTAATCGTTGTTATCGCTTATGTAGTTTGCGAGTAATCCAACGCCAAAGTTCTCACTGGACGTACCTGAAATAACTGATAACGCCATTTTTTTGAATATTTCGTTAACGGTTGCTCATATGAAAAAGTAGTAAATGGCAGGAATACGGGCAATGAAAATATCTTTCCAACGAGGTATTGGTCGAAACTCCATGTCGTTTTATGTCCGGGATACAATTTACTAATTTGACTGGACTACTAAGAATAATGTCAAAATAATTGCAAAACAAATATTGTAAAAAATAATTTGTCGAACCGGAATCGGATTCTGAATCAACTGTTGAAGATGAATATGAAGTAATCCAACGCTGAAAGTTAATATCTAGAAAAAGAAGACGACACTTTGAGCAAGACTTTGTCGACATTTTTAGCTAATTGTATTTTAGCTGTAATACCCTTTCACTTGATACCCATCTCGGGGGTCGTAGAACCCAATTGCAAAAATTGTCCGCCATCTTGGAACCGTTATCTTGATTTTTTTTACAAAATGGTTAGGTTGCATTGTCATATGCAAAATTTCAGCCCAATCGGAAACCGGGAAGTGAGTCAAATTTAACTTCCAAGATTTTTTTACATAGTTACAAGTGAAGCTAATATAAAGCGTATAAAAACCACTTGTTTGGAGTTGTGTATCCATTGCGAACTGTCATTCGATTGCCATTTGAATTTCAAAAATGAAATATGGCACTTCATATGGCAGTTCCACCCGTCGGATTGAACAATCGCAGCGACAAGTGAAAGTGAAACTCTTTAGCGGCGGGAATCTCAAATCCGCCGGATTCAAAAATCAGGCCCACTTTGCTGCTCAACAAGGTCACGAGGAGCTGTCTAAATTTGCGATAAAGTTTTTGCAAATTCCGGCATCAACAGCTCAGCTCGAGCGGCTTTTTTCCAATACGGGGATACGTTCAGGTTCAGAATGACATCCGAAACAAACTTTCGCTGGAAACATCAAAGACTCGTCGGCATTTATTTTACTTTGCCTTTGACTTTTGTCTATTACATTTTTTACAAAATCCATGTAGAGAACTCCAATTTTTTCGTGTAATTTACGTCATGTAATTTACGTAAAAGAAATGTAGATTACATGGCTGAGTTTTTTACGTGCCATCCCAGGTTATCATACATATCAGTGATTGTATACAAAAATTTAGTTCAAAATAGGGGCTGTGCGGTGTTTTTGCGTTGACGTCTCCGTTTTTCCGAGTCCACGGCCGGACTCATACCTCAGGCAATTTTCAACCGATTCGCTTGAAATTTTGAATGTATCTTTAGAAATACATTGTCTATAGAAATATAGATTTTTTTGATATATTGATTTCTGGCCAAATGGCACATTTCCAAAGTGAAAAGCCGAAAATTTGCCTTACAAATCGTCAGAAAATTGGTAATAACAAATGTAAAGGATATGTATTTCTAAAGATATATTCAAATTTTAAAGTGAATCGGTTGAAAATTGCCTGAGTTATGAGTCCGGCCAACTTGAAAAATACAGTTTTGAGATAAACGCGTTAGAAGTTTTGGTAGTAGAAAATCGTGAATACTTGGCTGTGCCTAACTGACTGAAACAGACGTTCGACGATTATTTGTGAGACGAAACTAGACAAAATATAAGTCTAGACTTGTCTATACAAGTCAGATAACAAATGAATGGTCGCCTAAAGTACCTTCCCCTAGCTGCCGACCAGGTGGCCTTGTACATAATCGGCCATAATCTTTTGGGAGACCATTTTTGAGGTCCTAAGGGACCATTAAAAAAAGATCGATTTTTCGAAATTTCTAGAGTGGCCTAACCCCTTAAGAACGTATGCGCACTCGCTAGCCCGGAAAATGGGCCCTTTTGTAGATATTAGGCCCTAAAGGTACAAAAAGACCTACCAACCTACGTTAAATTTTTATGGCTGATTTTTATATTTTGCATAGAATACTATTTGAAACGAATATACCCCAGTGGGAAAAATTGGGAGCGCTGTTCAGGGGAGCTTACTTTGAGCGCTGTTAAATATGCTCCCAAGGGAGCATTACCGGAGCTTTCATAAATTTTATAGAACGAAGAAAATGAGCGATTATCTTGATGACCATAAAGGGTGGCATTAGCATTCTCAATGGACTGGCTCTCGTACGATACGAAGGAGAAGCAGCTTTAAAAGTGGTTAGAATTTAGTTGGGGGACTGCTTTGATAAAACACTCGCGCTTGGAAAGGAAAAGGCAATTGCAAAATATAAACAAAATAAAAGCTTTTCGATACTCGGATCACATATCCAGAGGCGTCCATGAAAATTCTTTATTAAAAAGCTGTTTTATAATGCTCCTAGAACGCTGTTGAAAGAGCATAAAAACGTACGCTCCCCTGCAATGGCATACAATGTTAAAAAGTATATGGAACTGGAGCGTAACGGGAGCGCTTTAAGCTTTTTAAGGAGTGCTCAAACAGCGCTATTGGAGCCCTCCATTGGGACATTACTGCCAGATACCTCCGGTGGGCTCTAACTTCCGCCAGACGCTTTAAAGCAGGAGAAAAATACAGCTTTTAATGATTCGGATATTATACGTTGTATTCTGTTTCCTGCATTTTCGTGTAAGGATTGTAATGCCTATGTAGTGGTGTACTACAAAGCAATCATTCGCGTGATTTGGACGCGACTTTACTGCTTTCCTCGATAAAAAAAACTGAATCATCAAAAATTGGTTCACTTAGCGATAAAAGCAATAAAATCGAATTCAAATCGCGTCGACAACCGCAAGTGTGAGAAGGCCCTTAGTATTATGAACGACAAGTGATGGACTAGTTTACGAAGGGCCTTGAAGAGCCAAGGAAGGGGAAATAAAAATATAATCGATTTGTGATTTTTTTTTAAATTTCAAATCTCGAGTTTCCTAATGATTTTCTTCGGGAAATGGGAATCGCGAAATATTAAGAATCCAATTTCTCGAGAATCGGGAATCCAATTTTCTTTGTAAATCTCGAGAAATCTTGAGAGCGGATTCTCGAGCACAATCACTACTCTAAATCTGTCCCTGCTGTTCGGTCTCGTTTTCCTTGACTTCGTCGAACTAGATTTTACGCTTGCGTTTTCTCCGTATGTCGTATGCATAGCTATTTTCAACGGATTTTTCAAAAGTTTTCGACTCATGATGATCAAAGGTACTACCGGATTTCCTGAAGTCTTCTAGGTATGTTACCAAGGCCTGATAAAGTTCGGCGCCCGAGTAAAAATAAAAAACGGCCTTATAAAGGGCGAACACCGGCCACTTGGCTTTTTAAGGGGCATATGATGGCCGTAGAGTTTTTAACCATTTTTAATGGGAGCACATACGGCCTTACGACGGCCAAATTTGACCAAAAGATTTAAAAGGCCAAGTACTGAGCTGTAGAAACGGGCATTCGACGGGAAATTTGGGCCAAAAAAAGAATCTGCACCAAATGTATTGTTGAATGTGTTTTCTGGGAACTTCATCATTTTCGTTATGTACAATGGTTCTTTCGATTTATCCTACTTAAAGATATCGATGCACAAGAGAAACGAGATCGCCAGTCGTCGGTTTGTTGTACGTGAAGTGTGTGGTGCGTGTTGATTTGTATTTTAGTGGGAAATTTTGTTATTTAACGGCTTGAAAAAAAACACAACCGAAAAAAAATCAAACATTTAATTGCAGTGAAATATATTTTCTTATAGAAGGGCGAATATCCACGTTGCTGCCACTGTACCACCGTCGTATACCCGTAATAGCAACCATACGGCCGCCGTACCACCGTCGTATGGCCGTTATTGGAACTGTAAGGCCGTTGTTTCACCGTCAATCGCCCCCTGTACGGCCGTACTGTCCTGCAACGAGCCTTCTGTTTACCGCCAGATGGCCGAGGACTATGTTTCAATCACAGTCGGCATTTGCCCGTTCTAAGGCCATCATTTATTTTTACTCGGGCGATCACACCCAGGTCGATTTTTACAGATTGCGAGACTTGCTCACTTTGTTGAACCTTTCCAGGATATGTCATTCCAGAGAAGGGCCAGAAAGCAAGTTTCCATGTAGTCTAATGAATTAAGAAGACCTGAAGCCTCAAAGCGCGCAGATGGTTTTTACTTGTGTCATTGGCAATTATATGAAGAGCTGTCATGATCTCATCCCAGGAGCAAGATGGACTTCGGCAGGCGTGAGCTCTAGGAGACCATCTTGTCTGAGAAAGACTTCACGACCGTTGAATTTGGCTTCAGTTTCGACAGCAAAATTTCCCATCAGTGTGTCGATACCGAAAAAAAATTATACAACGACTGCAAAATACCGAAGAAACATATAGCAGCTTGACAAGACTCGGCCGCACATGACCCAACAATATTCAGCGAGTGAAGCGAACAGGGAACGAAAACTATCAGAGGATTCACTTGTTTTATTCTCGCTTTAAGACCGGAATATACACCCGACATATTGCTGGCGTTGTCATAAGACTACCCCTGGCAATTGGCGATCTCCAAGTCGTGGTTTTTCAATGGGCGCGTTTAGGCCCGAGTTATTTTAACTCTGTTAAATTAACGCTGTTAACTTAGCACCGTTTCTAGCATGCCATTTGACAATTGTCATTTTACTGCTAATAACAGGCAAAAAAAATAACATTTCCCATTTTACAAATAATAAAAATCTAAAAAATGAATAATAATAATGAAATCTTCATTCTGTATTGAAATATTTCTAAATTATTTGCTTACAACAAAAAATTACAAGCAAACCTCAATTCATTTTGGCTGTGCTAAATTTTAGCTAAGCCAAAAAGCAGAAATAAGTTAGCTAACAGCGCTAAAAAAGTCGCTGTTTATGACGTTGTTAACTTGCCTAGCTCAGTTAAATTAACTTCGGCCTAAACGCGCCCAATGTCTCTAGGACGACTTTAGCCAGGTCTTCTGCTTTATGGCCACAATTTGGAATGAATCTCAAAAATCGTTCGACAGGACATCCGTCTTCAGAGAGATGTCTCACTATAAAAGAAAGCCAGGAGTTGCCAGATTGGGCAATAAGTCGCCAATTATTGGAGTTTTTGTGCTATTTTTTCTATAATCCTATTTCCGCCTGCCGTCAGAAGTGGTCGGGGTAGCTGGGTGGGTGGGCCCGGGTGGGTGGGCCCCTAGGCCGGGGCCTTGTAGGCTTTCCGCCTAGGGGCTGTGGATGGGTATTCTAGATTACATAGAGCATTGATGCACTTCAACAAATTCTCACAAATGCCTGATAATATTTCGATTTCATATATTTTTTCACCTGTGATAATTCCGATGGCTTAGAATTCTTTTGCCCTTACTTAAATGCTTAAGTAAGAAGATATCAAGTTTTGACCTTTCTCTCTTTCTCCTTGTCTGACTCGAATGCGATCTTAGCATACGTGTGCAAGAGGTGCAACTATGGCACATAGTTGGCTCTGGGTATATCACGAAAAAAAGATTGCCCTGTGTGAAAATGTATGCCATAAAGTCGCTAGCAAACATATAATTTTCACCCATCGTGACGGACTGGCTGCTGGAGCTGTTGAGGGATTTCTTGTTCACATATAATCATCATCCCATCATCCCGTTTCATATGGAACGTTTTCCTTGTTATTTTTCATTTTTGGCATTTTTTTTTCCCGTCATATTTATTTATTTATTTATTTATTTTGCACTCTCTTGCAGCTTGTATACCGCGCGTTGATGCACTCTGCAATCTGTCCCTTGTATAATAAAATATAAGGAAAGATGTGTGTGCAAAGATCCCACAGTAATTGGGGTTTAGGTGGTATGGTATATACTCCATCCATAGCATATCAAAATGGCATGAAGATTAGCTCTCTGGCTAGCAGCATATCGAGGTTGATTTGAAAATGGGGATACAGGGCGCCTAATAAGATCCCTCATTATTTCAATTATAATCAAAGTTGCTTAGCTGAGATTGGAGATGGAGTTGTGAAATTTTTGCACACTCTTTTCGATTCTTGTAAAGTGTAAAAGATGATCGAGTAACGAGCTTCACGGCGCGCGATTTTCTGCTGTGTCGGATAAAAGTTGTTAAATTCAAGTGCTATATGCTGATTTATTTAGATGGATGCTGATTGATGTATGTATACAATACAGACGGTGAGATTATTGTCGGTGGTGTGAAGATTAGCTTGATTGGTATAATTGAAAAGCGACAAACCAAATAATACCTTTCACAAGAATGAAATTAGTGTCGCTGTTGTTAGCTGAGTTCGACATAGTAAATTCACGATCGCATATAAACAAGATCTCTTAAATGTTATTTGATTTGCGTTGTGGAAGGCGTGATAGTGTAGATCACCCCCATCAGTGAAACTATGGACTGGGTTGGATGAGATTGAGATCAAGTTTTTTTTGTAGAAATTAGAAAAAGAACAGGTGATAGAATCGACCCTTGAGGGACACCGCCAGAGATGACATGAGGTTAAATTCGATACTATCTTTATTAAACGAAAAGAAAGGACACTTCCAATCCAGCTCTTAACAATTAAGTCAATATCCATATAGCTTGGGTTTTTCCAGCGCCGGTCTAGCCATTAACTAGGGTAGAGCGAGATTGCCTTTCAGCGCCCTTTGGTCGACGCTTTCACATCACATAAATTGTATTTCTGGTTGTCCAAGATAAACATTTTTTGAGCACTGCCGAAGCAGCCTTGGCGTGATGGGGGTTTATCTGGGCAAACTTGAAATTGGAAGAAGTGTTCATTGCCCTAGGGGATTATGTCCCGCCGTAAATCCTGACTGTTACGAGTAGTGTTGAGTAGGACACGATTTAAAAATGAGTTTGTAAGAGGTGCCTCTTTTTTCTTTTGAGCCAGTACAATGTCATACTTCAAATGAGGCGAGGTGCTATTGTAATGCCAAATACCAATGAAGTGCATTTTTACAAGTTTAATTCTAATAAACGTTAAACTCCTTTAGAGTAAGTAAGAAATCTGTGCTTCCGCAATGTACAGCCACGGACGACTAACTAGAAACAGTTTCATAAAAATTGCATTTATACATTTTTTATGTAGCAATCCTGTTAGGAATTCATTATGATATTGTTTTTAATTTCCTTCAATAGGCCATTATATATTTAAAAAAAATTTAATGTCTATGCAGTACAAAATTTCACTCGCTCGAAAAATGTAATTATTGTCTCTTCATTACAAAACTTCACTCCCTCGAAAAATGTAAGAATTGTCTCTCCAGTACAAAATTTCACTCCCTCGCAAAATCTAAGAATTGTCTCTCCAGTACAAAATTTCACTCCCTCGAAAAATGTAAGAATTGTCTCTCCAGTACAAAATTTCACTCCCTCGAAAAATGTAATAATTGTCTCTTCAGTACAAAACTTCACTCCCTCGAAAAATGTAAGAATTGTCTCTCCATCCAGTTCGTATTTACAATCTCACCACGGCTCAGTTTAAATTGGATATTTTACTGCCGCAAAAGAACTGAGAAATGTCTCACCTGTTGGTGTTTACAATCTCACCTCGCCGCAGTTTAAATTGGATATTTTACTGCCGCAAAATAAACAAGAAATGTCTCTCCACTACGTAATTTGCAATCACACCTGGCTTCATTTATCTCGATACACGCTCATATACCCGTAGGACATTATTTTTGAACCGGGGCATTTAAAAAAATTGAGGCCTCAGTACAATTTACATCGTGTAAGGGACAAACGTACTGCCTCGTGTAAGTTCGGCTCAACACTAGTTCCGAGGCTGACTTCTTGATTCCATAATAAGAATTGTTTTCCGAGGAGAGGTAGTCAACCTTTCGCCCAACCCCCGAACCTGGTGGACTGGATCCGTGAATTATACCCCATCGGATAGGGCGGCTCAGCTATTCCCCCGGGCACTGGGTACGTCCGTCGTCGGTTGGTTATCCAGGAGGCATCAGCGAGGAGGTGACGCGACGGTACGATTTTACCCCCAAATTAATGCATTACAATAAGAATAAAAATCTCTGCCCTTAACACCCCTGAATGGAGGATGATGCTATATGCTAAGTGTCAGCAGGCTATGATCATCAAGAAAGCTATTGTAACTAAGCAACATTAAATAATTATTTGTTTTAATTCGTTACCTTTTGTTTGTGTCGTAATTTGCTTTTGATAAATTTTTTTTGTTTAACTTAATTGTTTATTCATTTCGTATTTTTATTTATAAATTTGTTTTTATTTTGTATATATTTAATTAAAAAATAAATAACTAAAAAAAAACGAACGCCTAACAAAAGTGCTAAGTTATGATGTCTAGATGTCGCGCTTGAGGTAATATTTTCTTTTGATGTCCTATTAAAGATGAAGTTATTCCCATATCAGATAATTGTTTGGCAGTTAATCGGGATATCTAAAAATGAAATATATTTAGTTAATGGTAATATTTATTTAAGAATTATTATTAATTATTTCGATTTTTAAAAACCAAAAACAAAAAAAATTAAACATAAATCGTTTCTTCATTATTTTCCCGATAGATGTCGTTTAACAATCGATTAATTATATTACTACTAAAAAAATATGTTAATCCTACTACTAATAATAAATTGTGCGAGATTGATTCTAATTGTTCATGTCAAAATTTCGCGGCCATTTTATATTATATTCTTTTAAGTTAGTGAAAAGTGCATAATGAAAAGTTTCTTTACAATTTTCCTAATAAAAAAATGATTTTTATTTCTAATTTTATACTTTAAAATGTGAAAAATGTGTTTTCAAGTGTTTTCATAGTAAAAAAAGGCAGGTATCCGTCATTTATTTCGATTAATATGAAGAAATTGGGATATGTAAAAAAAAACTGCGGCTGATGCCGGCTTTTTGTTGGTTGGTCAAAGCTTATTATCATTATCATTAGCTCCACAGCTTGTTATTGGCCTTGGCTTCCTGCACCATCCTCCTCTAGAACTGTCCGTCCCTGGCTTTCTCCAATTTCTTATACCTAGGGTTCGTAGATCTTCTACGAAATCTGTATATATATTTTTTTGGCGTCCCGTGCCTCTGTGTCCGGCTGTAGACTTTTGTTCATAATAATTTTTGTTATGCTACGTTTAACAAGTCGTGACCATCGAATTCTGTTAATTTAGTTTTTATCATGTTTGGTTCTTTATACAACTAAAACAGTTGGTGATTGTATCTTATCCTGCAAACACTTTTCGTTTACTCCTCCATATACTGTCCGAAGGATTTTTCTTTCGAAGCACCCAAGGAGGTGTTCTTCGTTGCTTCTTAATGTGAAGGTTTCGGATTCATACAGTAGTATTGGGTCTTATCAGGGGTCTGTACAGTTTAACTTTAGTCGTCCTTCAAATGTTCCTTGTTGAGAGGTGTTTACAATAGAAAAAAGTAACTTCTATTCCTCAGCGCCAATGTGCTTTTGACTTCTGCTGTTGTGTCGTTATCTTTTGAAATTAGCGTCCATTAGTAATATAAATTCTTTTACTCCTTCGATGTTCTATGTGTCAATTGTAATATTCTGGCGATCATTCTGTCTTTTACAGATTCACATGTAGATTTCGTTTTCTCTTCGTTAATTAATTGCTAGTCCGAATTTCTCTGCACTTCTTTCATTGCTATGGTGGACCTGGCTATAGTTATTACGATATCATCAATGTATGCCAGAAGTTGTACCGACTTGTTGAAAATACTGCCCGCTCGGTGTTAATTCCTACGTCTCTTTATCACTTTTTCCATAGCTACGTTAAATAATAAGCACGACAGGGCATCCCCTTGTCTTAGTTGTACTATCCCTTTCTTAAAATTGTGAGTTTTTATCGACTAGGTAGGTAGGAGCGGCAGTCCCGTCTAGGCTGTAGGCTGGGACACAGTTGGCCGTTTTGTGGCCGCACTCGTGAAAAAAAAGCTTTTGCTGGAGAAAGGTAGCAAGCTAAGGATTTAGATCTATCCCGTCAAATTTAGGTACCGGATCAAATTTCCGAATTTAAGTTTCAAAACATCCCCCAAATCATTTAGGAACAGGCTTCCAAAAGCACGGTGTCTGATATTGGCCAGAGCCGGACATCCGTAGAGAAAAAGTTCAGTTGTCTCACTAGCCTGTTCCTCGCCGCAGCTACGGCACTGGATGTTATGCGGAATTCTCAATCTGGCTGCATGTTGCCCAATTTAGCTCTTCAACCTGAGTCCTGGACTCGCGCAACTTTTCTCTCCACACCGGTCCCGATTCTCATCCGATGTCATTTAGTTTGGCATCCCTAAGCTCTGGTCGTCCTAGTCCACGCCATTCTTCCATCGGAGATTGGGACTCCTTCGCTGTGGCACCCCATAGATCTGATGACTTCCCGACTCGAAGGGTATTGTAAATTGTGCTGTTTTTGTACGACTCCTTTTCAGTACCGCTCCTCCGCTCCACCACCATCATCCTTTAAGACCACAAAATCTTATGGACATGTTTATTGCTAGGATGATGGTGTGAAAGAAGGCCCCCCCTTAATAAAATCATCGAGTTCACTGGGGCTGAATGATGACAATAACAACCAGCGATGATGGCGACAATGTTCATAGGAGGCGCATATTAAAGGATTTAAAAATGGCTCGAGAGGGTCTCTAATCCAGCTATAGTAAGAAGAAGTCGTCTCTATCATCCAACATCCTAGTTAAGATCTTTTTTCTGTACTGTGCGCCTACACAGCTATAAATATACAAAAATCATTGTGTGAAGGGGTGGGGCCGAAGTCCGTAGGTGACGATAGGCACGACAATTTTACTTACTTTTTACTCCTTTTTTTGTTAAAATTTGAGATCTATGTGCACATACAGCAATCATGTGCCTTCTTTCGTCCGCACATCTTGATTCTACAGAAAACGACCAAAAATAACATAACTACACTAGGACCTTCCTGCGATGTGTTTACCTTTCTCGTACAACAACAACAACAACAATGTAGAGCATAGATCTAAGGATCTAGGTGTAAAATAAATGGGAGAAAGGGTATAAGGAAGGTGCAACAACGCCAACAAATCTGTGACCGGCCTCGACCCATGGCGAACAGACTCACGCTCAGTTTTTATTTTTTCGCTTAAGAAAGAAGAGAGCGGTTTTTTATCTACCCAACGGCGATATATTGCGTCAATTTAGATAAATTGAAATGAATGTCGAACTGATAAGAGAAATTTACAACGAAAACTGGAATTTTTACGATATTATAAGAACAACAACAACAACCACCGCCACCACCACCACAAAAAAAAACAAAAATAACTAAATAAATAAATTTGTATACATATAGAAAAGACAGCTATCGGATGGGTAGAGGGGTTGAACACCGCCAAGAGATAACCTGTAGAGCTCCAGGATCTGATTTTAACAGCAAAAAAAAAATACCTATCTCAGGTGACTCAGGTGTGTTTTGTGTGTGGGACCATGGAGCACAAGAGCAGTAAACTTTTCTTGATGCTTTTTTTCCATCGTCGCTGGATTGGGGTTTGTTGTTTTTTTTAATACATATATTTATATATATATATATATATATAAAATGAGCTTAAAAAATTCTTCTGTATGAGGTGCAATAAATTGTTTTTTTGTGAGGTGTGAAGCTTACTCCAAGAAAAGAGGAAAAAATCTGTATAATAAACAAATCGATGAGATTACCAAGGTTATGATGAAGGAGTATGCTTCTTTGTGTAGCCTAAAGACTCGTCTCTCGTCTTTTGCGATCTAGAAACGTTTTTAAAATATTGTTTTGTGTCTCATCGCTGAAAAAATTCATTTTATTTAATTTTGTGTTTATCTGATAGTTCTAACCTCAACAAACACCCTAACTACCAATCTATCATAGTGCAATGTGTAAAAAGTAGACGGAAAAGTAACAAGTTAGGCTACGTATAGGCCCAATTAGCCCTTTCGATGCCACAACCTCCTCTTACCTGAAGTTAGGTAGTTGTTTGACCGACTATGGCGGATGTCCAAGGCCACCCTGTGTAGTTTAGGAAGCTTATCAGTTCTCTGTCCTCTAGTCTAGACAGAGCTCAGGGAAAGCCCTTTGCACTGTCGACAATCTATATATTTTTTTTCGTATAGAGTGCAATGTCGAACAGGAAGCTCTAGTCGGAAGATAGTGAAGGGAGAGAGAGAAGTGAAGGAAGGAACTGCCACAACAAAGCCGCGATATTTTTTGTTTCACCTACTCCCAACCATTACTATCGCGACACTGGCATCGGGGCAACGAGAAACAACTCGCTGTGTTATGCCTCCTGACACGAGTTGAATCTCATCAACCAACCGATGACATGCGCTAGTGGAGCAGAAGGGCTAGCGGAAGGCTATACAGGAAGAATCAGGAATGTGAAGAGGGAAAGTTATGTAGATGGCGAAAGTGGGAAAGGCGAAGGACCGTGGTGCTGCCGGGAATCGAACCCGGGACCTCTGGGATGGTAGCCAGGCACCTTACTCCCTAGACTACCGAGGCCCCAATTGCAGAATGTGTAGGTAGAGACGGCGACCTCCAAGTATGCGTGACGTTAATTTAGTGGTCTCAACATCCTCCGGGGCTGTAAGTGCTGCTAGCAAGTAAAACTAGCCCGCAGATGGCCTGCATCAGGTATGCACTAGCACGCACGGCGCCACAGCTAGCACGCATAGCGAACAAATGCGCACGGCACATTTTTACTAGGGTTTTCTGCGTCTTTCAATTTTTGAAAGTAATACAGGCGATTTCGTGCATGCCTGTGGCGGGAGCGTGGATCCCTGTGACGAGCGAGTTTTATTTTTACTCGGGAACAAAACTAGCACGCACACTCCCGCTACAGGGATCCACGCTTACGCCACAGAGATGCACGAAATCGCCTGTATTGCTTTAAAAAATTGTAGAGGACGAAGAAAAGGGGCAACTATCTTGGTGACCATAAAGGGTGCCAATAGCATACTCAGTAAAAAGGTTCTCGTTCGATTGCGTAGGTCAAGCAGCATTGGAAGTGGTTAATGTTTAGCTGGGGGACTGCTTGGTAAAACAACACTCGCGGTTGGAATGGTTTATGCCGATGTGGATGCATTTATAAATGTCCATGCCTAAATTTTTAGATTTTTGGGCCAGTGGAGGTAGCGTGCATGCCTGTGGCGGGAGAGTGGGTGCCTCTGGCGAATAAATTTTTAGATTTTCGTACCTGTGGTTGCCTCTAGCGAACAAAATTTTAGATTTTCGTGCTTGTGGCGGGTGCGTGCATACTTTTGTGGCGTCCCTATTTGTTCGCTATGCGCGCTAGCAGCGGTCTCGTGCGTGCTAGTAACAAAATTAACCAACTAAATTATTTTTACTCGGGTGTCCATAGATCTTCATTTACATCATGACTGATACGGACACGGATGAGATCTGTTAAGTTAGATTGTGCCCTATGATTCTATAAGTAAACAATATCCTATTTCAATATATTGATAATTTGAAGGTTAGTATAATGAGAAGCCAAATGTATCAGAAGACGGAAACCAGATAATACCTATAGACTTCACACCTTTGTCGAGATTCAGGTCGACGAAATTTTGTACAGCTCGATCATCGGCTGGAATTGCCGATAGTATTGTGCTTTTGTTGGAGAGCCATTTTTTCAGTTTGAAACCACCACGTAGAAGTAACTGATCTAGTTGCTATTATAGTTGAACGGCTTCAGGAATAGTTCCGCTCCTGTTAGCACGTCGTCCAAATAAAAATCATGAAGGACGACTTGCGAAGCTGTCGGAAATTGTGATCGCTCGTCTTTGGCTGACTTTTAAAGGGTCCTTATGGCGAGATAGGGTGCACAAGTTACGCCGAATAGGCCCCCATCCACGGTCAAACAAACCATCAAATTTGTGGCCAACATCGAAAAAATTCTAAGTGTGCGTGTATAAAATACAAGTTTTCGAAGTTGGCCGCTGATTGAAGAAAATATTCGTCTGGTTTAATATTTTCTTCAAACAGCTTAAATGTGTGGGTGCATTTTTTATGTGTGTCATGTAAAACATATGAAAGTTCGTTTTGTTTACAGGAATTGTCGCTTGAGATGTTTGAAGAAAGTTTTCCTCGTTGATGGCCAACAAATGTCAAAGCATAAATGTGTGCGCTGTTTGTCAAAAATTGGTTTGATGATTTGTTTGACCGTGGATGGGGGCCT
The DNA here is from genome assembly GCA_963855945.1 of Thereva nobilitata. Classification (NCBI taxonomy): domain Eukaryota; kingdom Metazoa; phylum Arthropoda; class Insecta; order Diptera; family Therevidae; genus Thereva; species Thereva nobilitata. Next base: position 6,224,339 of record OY979699.1, read on the forward strand.
AATGTCACCGTCATAGCCGTCGGATAATGTACCCAGTACCCAATCGTATTTAACCCACCCGGAATTTGAGAATAACTGAGCGTGCGACATGAAGAATGCCTCTGGTTCCGGCCCATATTCGCCGAATCTCACAAAGACGTGCTCCGTGTTATCCTGGATACCTAGTCATATCAGTCACAGCGCTGAGCTATCGTGCTCGAAACGATGGAGGTATTTTCTATATCTTCCATTTCCACACTTCCGCCACACTGAACTTGTCTCCCCTCTCTAACATATTGTGGATCATAGCGACGCATGCCTTCTCTCGCCAGTATCTCTCATTCCCGCGAGTATCTCTCATTTCCGCTATCGCGAACGCCGTATCTTTGGATATGGTCCTGTAGCAAACTGACATGTAGTTACGTAAACGGAACGGTCTGCTTCCAACTTTTCCGCATTGCCGCAATCGCCATAGTCTCAAATACCCAAACACAAGCACACACAACAGACACATGCACTGGTCGCTTAGATTTTTTGGTTATTTGCAAAAGACTAAACGGCACCAAAGCAGGGCCTGTACTCCCGAAGACGAAACGAAACGAAAATGAAACCGTTTTGTCAAAATGCTACCCGGCAACATGATTTCGTCTCGTTTTCGTCTAAACAAACGATGACATATTTATAATCGTCTTCGTTCCAGGGCAGTGCTGCCAGATCATGAACGGCGTAAAAACGTATTTTGTGGGAAAAATTGGTTGGGGGAGACAATAAAAAAAAACGTATAAAAACGTATCGACTATCTGTCTCTCTCGCTCCCGTTGTTACACTAGTCACAAAGCCTACAAATATGGAAAATATACAATGAGCGATGCAATAATGATGGATTATAATGTGTAATATAAGAATATATGCATTCATCAAAAAAGCTCCGTTAAAAAAATTAAGTCCTGTGTTTTCGACAATAACAGAGAAAATAGCAATTTCTACTAACCGAACCATTGTAGAAAATCGAGGTAAATATTTGCAGCCGTATTCACATACGTATAACCATAACACAAGTCCTCAATCCTCATCGGAATTACACGCGTATATATGTATATGCCCGCAGTGCTTTTCTGCCATATGCCATAAAAGTTATACTCACTTTTCCCCTATGGCCACGAAAACGTTTAGAGGAGAGAAAAAGTGCAAACGGAGAGTCATAGTTATGTATGAAAGAGCCCGAGAAAACCTATAAATATTTTAAAATATGGATCATTCTCCAAATACGTATAAAAAACGTACCGATCTGAAAAAACGTAAAAACGTATAGAAATACGTACTGGTCTCGGCAGCTCCTGAAAAAACGTATAATACGTATAAAAACGTATATCTGGCAGCACTGTTCCAGGGCCGTCCTAAGATATTCGGCGCCCGTGGGCTACTAAAAATAATGCGCCCCTCTCGGTAAGAAAATACACGGGATGTCTGAGGGGAGCGGGGTGGCCGGCAAAGTTAGACAAAGGCGTCAGAATTAGAAAAAGTCAATTTACACTAAATAAAAACAAAAAATTCATACAAAATTAAAAAAAACAACATATAGTCCGGGGAAACTAGCAAAAAAACTGCACGAAAGGGGACAAAATTCCAAAATGGCTGAAAATTGGTTCACAGCTCCTTTGTAACTTTTTAAGAAAACAATTTCGGAATCACAAAAAAACATGGCCGCCGGAGATATCGGCCTTGTATCTCAATTTCTATAGGTCGTACAACCCCGTGCGTGGGCCCAAAATGTTGACAATGAAATGGTCTACAACTTTAGTTTTTACAAAAATGTTGACCCGATTAACCCTTTTAAAGTTAATCAAGGTAAAATTTATCAAAAATCACATTTTGGCCAAAAAATCGAGCAAAAACTTTTTCGAAATAATTTTTTGATCAGTCAATACGAAACGTTATTGCCTACAAAAAAGACCTCTTGCCATTTTTTCGAAAACTCAACCCTTTCGAAGTTATTCAAGGTTTTGACCTTAATACAATTACTATTCAGCCAAAAAACCACTCAACAAATTAAAACAACTTAAAAATACATACATAAAGCAAAAAAACACGCAGAATATAATATCTCACTTGAGTAAAATGTAACGTGTCATACCGTCATTTTCTTTACTATCGTAATGAAAGTTACCATCATAATGAAGGTATAGTGTGTCAAAAGTATTATATGTATTTATGCGGAATTCGTTATTGGCATCAAATGTAACTTCTTTCGACTTTTTTTTGTCCTAATTTTTTTCCTTTGCGTATTCGTTTGTACTCATCACATCCGGACAATTTTATGCCTTCAGATTTGTAAAGGTTAAATTATTTTGTATATCGTTTCGGGGTGTACAGATTTTTCTAAAGAAGCGAATAATTCAATAATGCTTTCAGTTACAGTCGGGCCCGCCACATAGCCTTTCGGGCCTGGGGCTAAAATATGATTGGGCCCCTTTAAGGAGATTGAAATCTTTTACTAAAAAAACGGTCGCTTCTTGATTTCCGAATAGGTCTAAAGTTACTTAGTGCAGGCAGCTAGGTCCACTTTTTGGCTTCCATTCCATTTTTGGGGCCTATTACCAGGCGCCCGGGCAATACGCCTCATTGTGGCGGGCCTGGTTGTAGTAGCAACTTTTTGAAGTGATATATTAGTTTTATCTATGATTTCTAATATTTCGCTCCAAAATGCTACCATAATTGCGTTTCCAGTGATTTGAACTCTACAATCCCTCAGCTTCAACTTTTGTTACAGGCTTTTGAAAGTTATATTCGTAAATTCTATCCAAAGCATCTTTAAAATTTTCATAACCAATTCCCATAACGAATAACCAATCTTTAGAAAATGTTATTTGATTATTTCTGTAATGAAAAGATTTTAAATAAAAATAACATAACTAAAAGTAACAAAAAAAAAATAAGACCAACAAAAATTGCCGCCCCAAAAAGGCTTGCGCCCCGGGGCTACAGCCCATTTAGCCCTGTGGTTAGGGTGGCCCTGCTTCGTTCAGACGTTAGTGCTTGTTATGTGCCAGCAGTTTTGAGGTTAAAATGCAAGTTGGGATTGATAGTTTTAATTTATTTTGCATAATAGGTCAAAAATTACAAACGCAAGGCAATATAATACAATCGTCTCCAGGAGTAGGAAATATATTCTCTTTTCGTCTCGTTATTTCGTTTCGTTTATCGTCTCGTCTTCGGGAGTACCTACAGGCCCAGGCAACTGTCTGTCAGCGAAAATTCGCCGCATACACCGCACGCACTGTACGCACGCGTGGTTCTGTTTCCAACTTTAGTCTGTATGCGGCCCTCCATTTTCTGCTGTTAGCTCTCTTGATCAACGCTGCTCTGCCCACACTGGCATTGCGTAACGCTAGACTGAGCTAACCACCCTCGCCATCCAGGAGGCGACGGATCGGTTGGGGCCCCCTTGGGCAGCAGGCTTGCAAATGCTGCACAAATAGCGGAAGCTTTTTCCGCCAAGCCCTTAAAGTTTTAAAATTAAGCCTCTGGTCGATCATCACTCCGAGGTACCTTAAGGCCGGCTGTGAGTGAATGATCTGTTCATATACCTTGATTTTTACTGATACTTGTTTTCCGAGGTTGCTTATCAGCAAAGTTACAGTTTTGGGTTCAGAAAACCTCAGACCAACGCCTTCAGATCATGCTATAATATCTCAGCTTTGCACGCGCATAATTTGATCTCATCGAGGCGTAGCCTCAACACATCATTATACATTGTGACCCACAAGAGAGGTTCCAGGATACCAGATATTGTTCTGTACACCGTCGGCCCATCTTCCGATTCGCAATGAAGTGACCTACCTTCTTTCCTTTTTACGAAAGGATGTTACCAAATAACAGTTTTAGAGGAGGGGGCGTGTTTCTCTGACTACTCGGGCGCAACACGATCCGCCCCGCCGGCACTGGTCACCGTGGCTAGACATTAGTCTCGTATGGCTTCGTTAGTATTATTTCTCTATGCTATTCGCTTATACTGATACTCTGGGCAATACGTTCTAGAATCGTCATCCCAGCCTTGCTCTCCCCGCCCCTAATTCCGCCCCTGTCGCTTATGCCCATTCACGATCGCTAGTCTTTCATGGGGGGGTCGACCATAAATAACAATAAAAAAAACTTTCAGGGTGTAATAAACGAACTCGAGAAAGTTATAAAATAGTTGATTTGAATAACAATAACCAAAAAAAGTCTCAATTCCTTATTCTTTTCCTATACCACGTCAGCTTTGTGCCTTTCTTGAAGTGAAGTTTGCTCCAGTTCACCCTCGGCGTCGGTGCTGCCACCTGCCTTTCAATTTCAATTTTTTCGATACAAAACTATGCTGGGAATAATTAAGTAAGTATGCCCCTCCAACCTGGGGAGGTTGAAAGTGGAGATTTTGGTTTTACCAGTGAAGGGCATTAGTTCAGTTTTGCCTGAGTACCCAAGCCTGTTGCCCAGCTGCTAATTCTGTTCAGGCATCCTTTCATGATTTAACTAATTTGGAAATATTTCTGACACTATAATCCCTAGACCCTAGGTCGTATGCATATCCTACTACCTTAGCTCCACTTCTATCCAGCTTTTGTGGTATTTTGGCGTATATGATTGCCATTTTGGGTTATTCTCGAGCTCAACTCCGCCAGCCCTGCTTCTTCGATTTATGTACATTACATTGTTAAAGGCGTCAGCGGATCTCGCTCTAAGATGGCCATGTTGAGCTGGGGATTGTAAAGTGACTTCACAGATTGGCAGTTGTGAAAGGCGATGCACAGTGGTCTGAAAGTTTATAAAAGTGGTATTTAATACTAAATCCTATTTCTGACCTTGAAAATTTGTATATAGGGTGTTTTCACACCGCTGAATCCAAATCTGATGTCGAAATTTCGAAATTTTCAAAATCCAAGATGGCGGATAAAAATGGCGGATCAAAAATTAAAAGCAATGCTTTTTAATTTAAAAAACAGGATTTTCTCGTCGTTAAATCGCGTGTTTTCATACAGTTGCATAGTTTTATCGTATTTTATGTCAGTAATAGTCAATTTAAACAATTAAACTATGATTATCATAAAATACGATAAAACTATGAAACTGTATGAAAAAAACACGGTTTAACGATAAAAAATCCTATTTTTTGCCATCTTGATCCGCCATTTTGATCCGCCATCTTTGATTTTGAAAATTTCCAAATTTCGACAGCAGATTTGGATTCAGCGATGTAAAAAAACCCCTATTATACAAATTTCAAGGTCAGAAATCGGATTTAGTATTAAATACCACTTTTATAAACTTTCAGACCACTGTGCGACGATCCTATCCAGTGTCTTGAGGACTAAGGATGTCTTTCGCGCATTCGTGGCCTCTTCTTCCTGTCTTGTGAATGTTCACTTGCGGCAAGGTCTGAGGACGTTCATTTCTTTAAGTCGATGCAATCTCCCTCGAAATTGGTGTGAGTTTGTATTAAGTCTATCTCTTCTGGGTAACTTATACTTGATAAGAGGTTTTGGTCTATCTCTCGGAAACGTTTCCAGAGCTTTCCTCAAATGTTTATAATTCGGACTCTATTTTGGACCGGTGACGAAAAAACCTGGTTTCCGCTACTGCATGTCCGTCTATCAGGCACATCCGAATCTTCTCTACGAAGGACTATAGACCGAATATATTAGATTATAAAAGTAAGGAAAGTTGGCAGCTTTAAAAAATAAAATAAATAAAATAATGAAAGAATTGCAGAAGTCTGGGGAGGGGAGGGGGATGTAAAATTTTATGAATATGAATTGCCATTGAGCGATTTCTATTTGGATTTCAAATCATCCCAGTTTTCACCTCTTATCATCATATTACAAGATGCCGACAGACTAAAACCCCTTCAGTATGAAGATATGAAAGTAGAAAGCGTGGAAGCTTTTCCTTCTTTCTATATATATATATATGCAAAATATGGTTGTGGTTGTATGTAATGGGAGAACGTATAACTCTGCCGTCTGAGAATTTTTGGAATTTTAGTCATTCATTCGAATCCTCGTCCTTTATCGTTCTTCATTCCACCCTCAATGCTCTCGTGTTGGGTGATGTCGATGGGGATTATCAAAAATTCTATTGAATTTTAAGAAGAATTGTCGGGTTGGTGGGGGGGGTTGGGGGAAATATAATATTATTTTTGGTTTTAATTTTTATTCAGAACAAACAAGCGCAATTTAGACTATCACAAAAATTACAACCTGTTCGTTGTTCTATAATACAAAAAGGTGTAGCAAGTGCCTGATTTTAAGTCATAATATAGAACTTACCACGGCTTCCACACAGCAAATGAAATTTTGTTTTTATATCTATTTTCAAAATGTGTGAATGAATTTTTTTTTATACACAAAAATTCCTTTGCATAATTTTAACAATTCCCGAAAACAAGGACGATTTGTTTATTTATTTTATTTCTTATCGGGAGTGGCTATTCGCACTGCAGAGTAGATAAGAGTAGATAAGAGTAGATGAGAGCAGATGAGAGTAGATGAGAGAGTAAATAAGAGTAGATGAGAGTAGATGAGAGTACATAAGAGTAGATGAGAGTACATGAGAGTAGATGAGAGTAAATGAGAGAGTAGATGAGAGTAGATGAGAGTAGATGAGAGTAAATAAGAGTATACTACTCTCTCTCTCTCTACCCTCGTCTACTCTTATCTACTCTCATCTACTCTCTCATTTACACTCATCTACTCTCGTCTACTCTCGTCTACTCTCTCATCTACTCTCTCATCTACTCTCATCTACTCTCATCTACTCTCATCTACTCTCATCTACTCTCATCTACTCTCATCTACTCTCATCTACTCTTATCTACTCTTATCTACTCTGCAGTGCGAATAGCCTCGGCTTTTCTTATCACGTAGTATATAGCATCATCCGTTTTTTGCATTGACGCTCAAGTCCAGACCGGTACGAGCCGTTAAGGCATTACTTCAGTCTGGCGTCATCAGCATGACCCTTAAAAAAAGGATCCCTCAAAAGTGGTCACCAGAGCCGGAACCGTCTAGCCATCTAGCTACCTAGCTGCTATCTCTCCTTGCATTTCTTTGCCTTTCTCTGTTTCTTTGGGCTTCGTAATGTTTAAGCTTCTGGTGGATGGCCTTTAGCGCCACTTCCATTCTTCCCCACACAACCTCCGACCTTATCATATAGTCTAGTCCAAGAGCCTAGGCCCGCAAACTAGTCCAAGATGTTCTCAGGAGTTAGCTGTACTTCAGCAACAGCTTCTAACGCAGTCCTGTGCTCTGCAAACCTCGGGCATATAAAGAAGACATGCTCCGCGTCCTCTTTGTCGTCTGGGCAGTCCGGGCAGAACGGTGAATCATCCAACCTGAAGCGGTGAAGGTATGCCCTATAACCTCCATGCCCACTCAGGAACTGTGTGAGGTAATAACTTACTTCCCCACGTTCCCTTATAACCCACTTCTCCATATTTGTCATGAGTCTATGGGTCCATCGGCCCTTAATAGACTCGTCCCACCTTCTCTGCCATATAGTGATGGACTGGCTGCGCGCCAGAGTCCGCCGTACTTCCTTGGAACCCCCTCTTGAATAGTCCGGGTCGTACAACCTCTTGCCCTCCATTGCAAGAATATCAATGGGGATCATTCGAGCTATCACGCATGCTGCTTCGCAGACGTAGTACGGTATGTACAGCATTGTCGAAAGGCACTTAACCGATAAGCAGAGTTTATTTTCCTCCTATTGGCCGTTCTGTCCAATGCCGCTGCCCACACTGGCGCTGCGTACAATGGGACCGAACTAACCACTCTTGTGATGAGGAGGCGTCGCCTTTCCCTAGGACCCCCTATATTAGGCAGCATCCTCGCGAATGCTTCGCTAATGGCGGAAGCTTTTTCCGCTATGCCCGCCAAGTGTACCCAAGTTGAGCCTTCGGTCAATCATCACTCCGAAATACCTAAGTGCGGGGTGAGAGCGGATGACCTGGTCACCTACGTTCACCGCTATGGTCTCCACCCTTTTCCGCTTGCTGATTAGCACTACTTCCGTTTTGTGCTCAGCTAGCATTAGACCAGCGTTCTCGAGCCACGTTTTTACTTCCCATATCGCTTCGTTCGCGAATATCTCGATTTCGTCGAGTCGCTTTCCTACTACAGCTACCCCGATGTCATCGGCGAACCCAATAGCGACCACTTCTCGCAGGAGTCGTAGCGCCAGTACTTCATCGTTAATGATGATCCACAGAGGAGGACCTAGGACAGAGCCTTGGGGGATCCCGCAGGTTGTCGTATACTCCCTAACTCCCTCGTCTGACTCGCAGTGTAGTGTCCGATCTACCAGGAATTCTATCACAATGCGCACTAGATATTTCGGTGTGTCAAGTTTTATCAACGCCTCACATCCATTGCTGCCCTTGCAAGGCTTGTCACCATATTGACAGTATCCGTTGTCGATCTAGCCTTTCCGACAAACCGCCTTCCTCCTCGGCGCTTGGGAGTAGTCTGTAGTATATCACCCTTTCGAAAAGCTTGCCCTAAGTGTTGAGAAGACATATCGGCCGTTAAGCCGACGGGTCCCCTGGGGGCTTACCCGTCTTCGGGATGAGCACAAGCTTTTGGCGCTTCCATTGCTCAGGGAACACCCCTTCCGCCAGGCACGTTGTGAATACTTGGGCGAACTCACCTGCGGCCACAGTGGCTGCCAGCTGCACTGCTCTGTTCGGTATACCGTCCAGTCCAGGGGCTTTTCCAACGGCAATCCTCTTCACGGCTTTCACAATTTCTTCCTCCCTTACCTCTGTAATGTCTGCTTCATCTACGTTTACTGCAGGCAGGCTGTCCATGTTCTGTGGGAACAGGGTCCATACTATGTCTTGCAGCATTTCAGGGCAAGTAATCGTTGGGGAACGCTTGCCCTTAATCGACGGCATCACTACCCTGTAAGCACCCCCCACGGGTTACTATCCGCTTCCTTTCACAGACTCTTAAAGTGCTCCGTTTTGCTGATGGCATTTTTTAGCCCTCTCCTCGCCTCTTTGTATTCCATAAGGAGTTCCTTGAATTCTAGCCATTCCCGTCTTCGCTGACAGCGCCTTCTTGAGTTTAGGCAAACCCTTCGACGCTCGTTGATTTCATCGGTCCACCAGAAGTTCGGACGTGGACGTTTTCGGGGTTTTGGGCGTTGTGGCATGGAGGCGTCACATGCCCGTTTCATCGCCGCGCCGCGGTGATCCTTGCGACCGTTTCATTTGCGCATCCTGCAGGATTATTTGCCCAATATTTTCCTGCAGGATTATCTCTTTGAACAGCTCTTAATCGAGCTTGTTCGGTGCTTATGGCGTGGTTTTGCTGCCCTCTTTCTGTTCTTCCCGTGTGGAAAGCTATGCGGTAATGGTCGCTATGTGTATACACCCCCTCACCCGCCATTGGAGGTCTCTTGCAATCGAGTCACTGATGAAGGTGATGTCTACTACAGACCCTCTTTCACCTTTTTGGAATGTGTTTTGCCCGCCAGTGTTTGCCAACACCACATTAAGTCGTCAAAACTCTTCAAGTAGAATGTTGCATTTGTATACCGACTGCCCCAGCGCATAGGCCATGCATTAAAATCACCCGCTATAATTTTGGGGTTATGGCGACTCGCGTCTGCAGTCAGCTTTGCCACCAATTCCTCCATCGTGAGACTAGGCGCAGCGTAGCAGATGTAGACATATAGACCGCTTATCCCTGCACTCGCCAAACCGACTTCCGGGTTAGTAATCGTCTCCCCGAAGGCCGCGAAGGGGGAGTGGGGATAGGTGCAAGAAAACGTCGAGGGATTTCGTGGGGTAGGTTCACATGGCCCCTGTTGCTCCTACTGTTGCCGTTCTCTGTACCCTTCCCAGCTTTATGACGTTATAGGTCCTTCAGCGCTGGCTACCGTACTAGCGACCCATAGGTGAGAATTGGGCGTACCACAGCTTTTTGTACATCCACAGGACCATCTTTAGCGTAAGACCCCTTCTTTTGCCAAAACTCTTTTTACAGGCGTACAAGGCTAGGATTTCTTTGCCCTTTCGTCGATGTTCGTCTTCCAGTTGAGTTTAGGATCCAGTATTAAACCCAGAAATTTCACTCTGGAGGATAAGCAGTATGCCCCTCCAACCTGGGGAGATTGAAAGTGGGAATTTTCGTTTTCCCTGATAGACTGCCAGACCACAGCCTGCTGCCCAGCTGCCAGCTTTATGTAGGCACCCTTGCATGATTTCACAAATCACTGTTGGAAAGATTACGGATACCACAATCACTACGTCATCTGCATCTGCTTTGTCTAGTTTTTGTAGTATGTTATTCATCGTTACTAACATCAGTAAAGGGCCGATGACGCCTCCTTGTGGTTTACCTCTATTAGCGTATGTGATTACCGTCTCGGTTCCCAAATCCGCTTGAATTATTCTCGAACTCGGCTTAGGTGCTAGCCATTGCCTGAGGTTTGCTTCTACGTTTAGGTCTGAGAGACTCTCGAATCGATTCCGTACGTACGTTGTTAAAGGCGCCTTCTATATCTAAAAAAGCTGCCAAAGCATATTGTTTATAATACAGGGTCTTTTCGATAGTTCCCACTTTCTCGTGCAGAACTGTCTCGGTGGATCTACCAGTGAGATAGGCACGTTGACCTGGTGACAATAACGTCAGATCCACCGATTGGCGAATGTGGAAGTCGATGATCCTTTCTAGTGTCTTAAGCACGAAGGATGTCAGGCTAATCGGTCTATAGTCCTTCGCGGATTCGTGACCTCTTCTCTCTATCTTTGGGATGAAGACGACCCTCGCCCGTCTCCAACTCATGAGGACATAACTGAGCACCACGCACTCTTGAACATGACCACCAGGCATGGTACTGCTACTTCAGGTAGTTTCTGTAGCATGACTGGTAGTATGCAATCCGGGCCGCTCGCTTTGAAGGGGGAGAAGCCATTAATCGCCCAGAAGACATTTTCCTTGGTAATAATCGCGGATATCTCCTCTCATTTTCGTCCTTGCAACCGGGAAAGTTTGTCTTCACTAAAAGCTATATAGACTCGCCCTGCCATTCTACCAAGCTTCGTTCGCCTTTTTTATAAAGGGAGTGTTCTTTGGACAGGATATTTCATAATCCGGCAGAGACAATAACCAAAGCATACACAACGGGCAGTACGGCTTTACGGCCTACTGGCGATCTCCTTGTGTGTTTAACCGAGCATATCAACCAAAGCATCCATCGCTTTGGTCAGTCTGGTCTGGTTGCTCTAGATATTTCAAAGGCTTTTGACAGAGTATGGGACCCTGCTCTGTTGTTCAAACTCCAAGCTATTGGTATAAACTTAGTTCTAAGGAACTGGATTAAGAGCTTCCTTTCTGGCCGTTCGATCAAGGTAATATTGGACGGCGTCGAATCCAAACCCCACGCTATTTCGGCAGGTGTTCCTCAGGAATCAATCCTATCACCCGCACTTTTCCTAATCTTCATTAATGATCTGCTCTCACTTCCCCTCAAATCCACTTCACTGCTTCGCTGATGACGGTACTCTGCGTTACTTGTATGCCTTCGACAATATAAGAGAAGCACGTGCCAGACCTTGTCTTCACTATCGTGAACTGATGTTCACTTCGATCAACAAGGACATCAAATCGATTCTTGATTGGGGCCGCATGAATCGTGTTGAATTTACCGCCACCAAAACGAAGTACTGTCTCATCTCCACCAAAGCTAACACCGATATTCCTCCCATCTCAGTGGACAAAGAGAATCTAACGACTGGCTCTACTCTTACCATCCTAGGGGTAACTTTAACTGAGGATCGGCGATGGAATGACCACATATTCCATATCCCCAAACAAGCCTCCCAATGTCTTGGGTTTCTCAAGAGATGCAAATTCCTCCTCCAGCCAACCGCCCTGGCTACAATCCACAAATCTTACATTCGGCCCCGCCTTGAGTACAATTCGTATATCTGGGCAGGCGCCCCAAAAACCACCTTGGCTTGCCTCGACAAGGTGCAAAATCGTGCCATCAAACTCATTGGTGATGGCTCCTTTCGCGCCTTTATAGCCACTGTAGGAATGTAGCAGCCCTCTCTATACTTTATCGCTATTACCATAGCGACTGTTCCACTCAAATTCAGAATTTCCTGCCTGTACGGCAATATTTTTCCCGCAACACAAGACTACCCGCTCGGCCCACCCCCATACCCTCCAGCCCTCCCTTTCGCGCACAATACGGTCTAGAAGTTCGTTTATGAATAGAACAACTCGACTGTGGAATAATCTCCCGCAGTCAGTATTTCCGAACTCGTACAACATCTTAGAGTTCAAACGTAAGGTTCATCGACATTTCCTCGAGCATCCCCCAGACCCCCTTTAACCTTTCCTATCCTTTTTTCTATCCTTCAAACCAAGCTACTACTAGACATTGCACCATGACGTGAATGACATGACGGACAAAGTGCAAAGGGTGACTCCTAAGCGTGGCTTTTTCACATAAAAAAAAGAGTCTCCTAAACTGTCTATAGATTGGCAATACCCCTGTTAGGGTCTCTCTTGGCTGAGGCAATGGCTTTCTTGTAGAATTTTAGGCAGTCTTTTTATGGCTGTCAAAGCCTCTGTTTGTAACAGCTATTGAAGATCTCTCGTGTTAACTTCCTCAGTTTCGAGAGATCTTCATTCCACCACTGGGGAAAGGTTTTTTTGCTCCACCTAATCGGGCAAGATATCGTTGAAATTTATTTAACTTTTTCGTTCCGATCCGTAAGTACCATTGGAACCATCTTTCCGAACTGCCATATAAGTTCTAAGCAAAACTTCGAATTTTAACTTTGACAGCTTAGCGGATCGAAGCGGAGCGGATGCATTGTAATTGGCCCTTTATACACCGAGTGGATGGCCCGTTCGAAAGTATTGAACCTATCTTCGATTTCCTCTATAACGTCTATACTCTATACTTTCTTGTGGGCACTCTCTAGAGCAGGGCCGGATTTACGTTTGAGAGGCCCTTGGGCACTTTTCATGTGGAGGCCCTTGTAAGGCTAGGTACTTGAAGAACTGGGCATTCAAATGAACGAGATATAAAAAAAATTTAACTAAAAATGAGTAAAAATTTTCATCTTTTAAGGGCGCCATTTTCAAAAATTTAAGGGCGCTCACCCCACCGCCCCCGTTTAGCCATACCGGTCATTTCTTCCTTGGGACGACCTAAACTAACATTTTTCAAAATTCCAGCTGCATTCAAATGGGTATGTTGTCGAGGCCACTAGCTCTTAGACTATTACTACTTGTTTTACTACTGCTTTTACTACTTCACAAGTTACGTGACACAAACGCAAACGTAACTGCGCGTAGAAAAGAAATGCAGATATATATCTATAGGTCGATTAGTAATAATAAAATACTACAGTCTGCATTATGCCGTCATTGCTATTGCTGTGTCGCATGTGACTATAGCCGTGTTTTTTTAATGAACTATATAGTTCTTCTCCATACAAATCTGAAACCCCAGGTTTTATCGGGGTCATTATCCAGGTGTTGGGAAATTTCAAAATTTCCCTTTCTTTTCGGAATGTAGCATACTTACCGGCTGCCGGAAAAGCGTCATTTAAAATAAAAACAACAGGGATGTGACGAGAGCAAATAATTTATTTTTTAAAAACTTATTTATTTTTTTCTAGAGGGGAATTCATGTAACATAGTCCGGGGAAATTAGCAAAAAAAAAGGCACGAAAGGAGACAAAATTCGGAAATGGCTGAAAATTGGGCCACAGCTTCCTTGGGACTTTTTAAGAAAACAATTTCGGAATCACAAAAACAACATGGCCGCCGGAAATATAGCGGTTTTCCGGTGTTTTTCTTGAGATACAACAGTTTTTGGTCAAAAAATGACTCAGAGACTGATTATTGAGAAATTTTTTTTGTTCTATTTATACAAAAGATTATTGCCTACCCTAATGACACCCTTGCCATTTTTTCGAAAACTCTTCGAAAATTTTTGCAAAAATCAATTGTTAGTGATTTTTTGGCCGAAAAGTGATTTTTGGAAACTTTAACCTTGAATAACTTCGAAAGGGTTAAGTTTTCGAAAAAATGACACAAGGCTTTTTTGTAGGCAATAACGTTTCGTATTGACTGATTAAAATAAATTTTCGAAAAACGCAGTTTTTGAGTGATTTTTTGGCCAAAAAGTGATTTTTGATAACTTTGACCTTGAATAAGTTTAAAAGGGTTAATCGGGTCAACATCTTTGTAAGAACTAAAGTTGTAGAGAATTTCATTATCAACATTTAGGGCCTTTGTACGGGGTTATACGATCTATAGAAACCGAGTTACAAGGAAAACACTGGAAAACCGCTATATTTCCGGCGGCCATGCTTCTTTTTGTGATTCCGAAATTGTTTTCGTAGAAAGTCCCAAGGAAGCTGTGGACCAATTTTCAGCCATTTCCGAATTTTGTCTCCTTTAAATGCTAATTTCCCCGGACTAACGGTTGTTTACTGTCAAGCAACTTCGGTTTAATTTTAAGGTAGTTCTCCTGCAAAGCAGTTAATTTAGGATTTTTTTGAAATTTGGCATGTTTGTTCGAAACAATTTCCCTCATGTGTGTGTGAAATTTCAGAACGATCTGACGTACAGAAACTGAGATATTTGATATCAAAGTTTCGATTCGATTGCATGGGCATTATGGAGAAATGGAGTCTGAAGAGGCATTTTTTTTTACATTTTTCATCACTGATAAAAAACCGCATTTAAACTTGTTTTGAAAAACTAACATAGTATTGTAGGATTGTTGACGAATCGTTCCAAAAAAAATTGTTTCTGACGTCCAGTTTTCGAGCAATTTGGATTGAAAGTCGATAAAATCTGTCGCGGTCGCACAACTCGAGCGAAACGAAACAGTGAGAGGGAAAGAGCGAAAGAAGTGCGACAACACTGTGCGTCTGCAATTTATCTCTGGCCGAGTTTGGGACTATTCTAACGCTCAACAAAAGGAACGACGGTAAAAGGACCCACTACGGGCCAATTTTCTAAATCTAAAACTTTTAGAAATTTTTTTACAAAGAGAACTACCTTAATATATTTAAAGCGCTAAAGATGGCGCTTAGTAAAATTTTCCTTGTCGTTGTTTTAATGAACTCGATAGAAGAACTATATAGTTCATTAAAAAAACACGGCTTATATAGGTAAAACTTTTTCACAATTTCAGGGGCCCCAATTATGTGGGGCCCTGGGCACGTGCCCCAAGTGCCCTTATGTAAATCCGGCTCTGCTCTAGAGAGTTTAGCTCTCACGATTTGACCGAACTTCGTCCAGTCAGTCCTTCTTGGGTTTCTGTGCGGTTGAGGAGCTTCAACCTGCAGGTTTACCCTGAACCGTATTCATCGGGGTGGTCCGAGAAGGACACTTGATTTGATACCATGCAGTTTTCTACTTTAGATATTTTCGTGTCCATGGACTGCGTGATGTCAAACACTTCCTCCGAACCTTGGAAATTCTCCGTGCTTGGGAATACGAAGGTTGGGGTGTAACCCCGGTTACATACCGCTAGATTTCAATTAATGATGTAATCGAATAGTGATTCTCCGCTCTCGTTATTCTCGTTGCTTTCCCAAAGCGTATGCCTCGCATTAGCATTGCATTCTACGACCAGGTTGGCTCCAATCGATTTTAGTGCTGTTGTCATCTGCATGAAGTCTCCTGGGGTTGCTGCTAATATAAGAAATACATAAAAATTATTGCAAAACGTTGACTTCAAAATAATAGTTTTTAACTTAAGCTACCCTAATTCTAAAATTGTGACCAGTCATAAGTCACAAGCTTTGGCGACTAGGGCTTACTTCTTATGAACTTCTTATATTGGTTTCTATGTTAATGTTGACAGAAGTTCCGTCTACTTCGCTTCTACGTTTCTAAGGCGGCTCGGTAGTCTAGGGAGTAAGGCGCCTGGCTACCATTCCAGAGGTCCCGGGTTCGAATCCCGGCAGAGCCCCACGGTCCTTCGCCTTTCCCACCAATTCTTCTTCCCTCTTTACATTTCTCCTGTCATAGCCTTCCGTTAGCACTGCCCGCTCCACCAAGCGCATGTCATCGGTTGGTTGATGGGATTCAACTCGTTTCAGGAGGCATAACACTCCAGCGAGTTGTTTATCGTTGCCCCGATGCCAGAGTCGCGATAGAAATGGTTGGGGCTAGTTAGTTCCTTCCTACTTCTCTCTTCCCCTTCACTATCTATCGACTAGAGCTTGCTGTTCGACATTGCACTCACAAGAAAATAGATTGTCGACAGTACAAAGGGCTTTCCCTGAGCTCTAGTCTTGCACATTAAAAAAAAAGTTGATACTCACTATAAAAACTCACAATTTTTAAAGAGGCACAGTGAAAAAATGTCTCTTTTATCTTTTAACAAAAGTTTTAATCTATTTTATTTTATAATTATTAAAATAACTAAACGATTAATAATTTGAAGACGTACATTCCGATGATTTTTGGAACATTTTGGAACACTTTGGGACACCACCTTTTTATACGCTTTATATTAGCTTCACCTGTATGTATGTATGTATGTATGTTCTATGTAAACAAATCTTGCAACTTGATTTTGACCCACTTCTATATAACCGATCAACTTCAAATTTTGCACATATGCATAGTTCGCGTGACAATGCAATCTGACCATTTTGTAAGAAAATCAAGATGGCGGTTCCAAGATGGCGGTCGATTTTTGCTATTGTGTTCCCCGACCCCCCGACATGGGTATCAAATGAAACGGCATGACAGGTAGAATACAATTAGCTGTATGGCGTCATTCCAAATTCAAAATGGCGGCAAACAAAATGGCGGACTACCTTTTTCTTTACAACCCACTCGATATGGGTATCAAATGAAAGGGTGTGACAATTAGAATACTATTATCTGTGTGGCGTCATTCCAAATTCAAAATGGCGGCCAACACAAAATGGCGGATTATCTTTTTCTTTACAACCCACTCGGTATGAGTATCAAATAAAAGGATGTGATAATAGAATACTTTTCGCTGTGGGGCGTCTTTCCAAATTCAAAATGGCGGCCACCACAAAATGGCGGTTTACCTTTTTCTTTACAACGAGTATAGTATAGTAAGCTTTGTGATGTCGCTTTAAATCTAATATGGCGGTCACTACAAAATGGCCGAACACATACATATAATAGACTAAAAAATAGAAAATAAAAAATATAGTTTAAAAAAACTAAAAAATACGCTTTTATTTTAAAATGAACTAAAAAGTAAAAAATAATTTTGAATGTAAAGTTTTTATTGCTCCAGCCAGTATAAGAAAACAACCTACCTTTCGAAATCTAAAAAAGCGTGGGGCGCTAGCTAAAAGTTCCGGTGTTAATAAAATAAGAATATAGAGAGCCCCACGCTTTTTTACATTTCGAAAGGTAGGTTGTTTTCTTATACTGGCTGGAGCAATAAAAACTTTACATTCAAAATTATTTTTTACTTTTTAGTTCATTTTAAACTTTATTGAAAACATTTATCTCTATCTTCAATTTCAGTGTGTAATCACCTTATAATATTTCTAGTTTTAAAAAAATATGAAGGAGTAGAATGAAGCATTTAATAAGATATGCAAGTAGACCTATACTCCATTTTCATGGTTGGCAAAATCAGTTTTTTACTATAGTATCATAATTATACCTGATATAGTATGTATAATATCACAGAATAGGAAAGAATGTATGGTGTGGTATGTCAGTGGGAAGCTACTGTCAGACAGTGTCTACAAGTCCATGGCTAAATAACAAAAGCCGACAGTCATATGGTGGATACCTTTCAATCTACAACATAAAATGCCCTATCATCAGCAATCATTTGCCATTCATGCCCGCCAGGCGGCGCAGATTATCTTCTCTCAACTAGCCGTTCAAAAATCAAACCCATCAGCAATGGGCCGCCATCCACATCTCTGTCGCTGTGCACCCTGTCCTCCTACCAATAATTTTTGATATACTCTTCCTAACAAAAAATAAAAAAAATAAAACAGCAAAACTACAATTACAACTACAGCTACAGCTAGAACACACAGCTACGGCAACACAACAGAAAAACAAAAACAGAACGAAAATCATCGTCAACGTGGTGAGACACAATCCACAAAAGCAGCAGCAGCAGCAACAAAACGTGTTTCAGTTCATTCTCGCTGTCTTCTCTCTTGTTTCTAAACGACCCTATTTTTTTAACTATAACTTTTTTTCTCTCTCCGACTCTCCTTCTCGGTGCACATTCATCATTCGCACTATTTTTGCATCATCTTATACTTTTAAAAACCAGAAGCGGCATTGCAAGCGGGCGAACGATTCAGTTGTATTCACCTTGTCCCAAAATCTTCAATAGCATCTGCCAGAGCGAGATAGGAGATACACGCTTTAATTTTGTTTTCTATCACTTTCTTTAGTCAAAATTTAGCTTGTGTTGAGAGGCATAGAATGAATGACAGCATGTGGAACAACTTTTATGCATTAAGGATGCGTTAAGAGTGAGCCAGAAAGGATCCTTCAGAGATGACTGTAGAGGCCTATAATAATAAGACAGCAAGTCCGAATATTTTTAATAATATCTCACCAAATTCGTATCCTTTTTTCTAGAATGTTAAAAGTCCATCCGTTATTTTAGGGTCACAACTACTCTAGGTGCCACCTAGGAACACAACCAAAAAAAAGAAGAATTGGTCATGTTTCGCCGTCTTCGTTCTTGCTTTCGTTGGTCTGGTAGCGACACCGGTTCAAATGATAACCACTACTCATATCTGAATGGAGGCGAAAGGTGTGAATTTTGATTCTGCGCTCTTTGCATCTATGTTAAAGAATAGCGAGACCTACCAGAGACGGAGAGAGAGAGCGAGAAAGAGACAAGCATACAACCTGGTTTGTTTGTAGTAAAACGGTGTAACATATGCAAATGTGTGTGATATTCTCTAGTTTCTTAGGTGCCTTTTAGAGAAAGGAAAGGACTCTCTATATCCTATTTTCATTTAAGAAATTTAAAAATAAACTTAAAACAACATAAAAATCATTTAAAAATTTCCTTTATCATTAAATTTTTTTTTCGTAATTTCAACAACACCACAACTGAACACAAAAAGGAGACCTTTTCTTACACTATACTACCACAACTACAATGAGATAAAACTGGTTCCTGCTCAGTTTGGTTTTGAGAGAATTTTCTTTATTATCCTTTTGAAAATGCTCAAAAGCTAACTAACACACATACACCAACGAAAATATGTATCAAAAGAGAGACAGAGTAAAATATTTCCTTAAATAAGAAGCATGCTCCTGAAGGCATCGCCACTATATAGTGTGCATACTACGAATATCACACTGTGTGGGTTCAGTTTGTGGAGTTTTGATACCATTTTTCAGTACCATTTTCTATGGAAGGTGTTCTGTAGATTCTAATGTAAAAGATTTCGCTTTTATAATACTTAAATTAAATTGTGAAGGTTTTGTTAAATGAATATAAAGGGTTTTCCAATACGGACATAAAAATTTTGTGAAGTAATACGAACGCACCCTTGAACGTTTTTCACGATCTGTCAACGTTAAAACGTCTGTCAAGGTTAACAATTTTATTATGATGAAGTTCACGATCGAGCAATGTTTGGAAATTATTAAAAATTACTACCGCAATTTTCAGTCGATGGTCACTTAACTTTAAGAGCGCATTTCATCGAAAAATCATCTTCAGCGATGAAGCTAATTTTTGACAAAGCCATAAGCAAAATATGCGTTATTGGACAGCAACCAACCCGCACGTGCTTCAAGAGAGTCCATTGCAACCGCAAAAAGTGAGGTGTGATTGGATCATATTTTTTCGTCGATGAAAATGATCGCCAATTTACGTTCCTTTCAGTCGTCGCGTAAAGTGCCCTGGTGGAACGACAGATTAGCTAAAAGGCGTAGGGATGTTCGGAGATTGTTCAATAGAGCAAAACATAACGGGCATTGGGATGAATATAGGTTTGCTCTAACAGCCTACAACAAGGAATTAAAACGGTCCAAAAGGATTGCCTGGAGGAAACACTGTGAGAGCCTTCAGACTCTACCAGAGGAGACTAGAGTCCAAAAGCTACTTTCAAAAGACTCCTTCAATGGAGTGGGCCTTCTCAAAAGGGAGGATGGCTCCTACACCCCTAGGTTAGGTTAGGTTAGGTTAGATATGGCTGAGCTGTTGGTTTAAGCTCATACACTTAGGTCCAGATAGGCCCATTGTGATGCCATAGTGATCCCACTTTAAACCGGCTGTTAAAGTGTCGTTTCTTCACTAAACCATTTCGAGGAAGT